>CM051632.1:13715000-14915000 GCA_028020825.1 Podargus strigoides | reverse complement strand
CCTCCCGGCGAGGAGGAGCGCTGCCCTGTTCCCTGCCGTGCCGCCCATCATAAAGGGGTCCCTGAGCTGTTATCAGGCAGTGACAGTTTCCGCCATCAGATTCCTCCTGTCCGTCAGGAAAGCTAAATAAGGAACGTCGTTCAGGCGGCTGCAGGAAGAGGGGAAATGCAGGGACATCCGGCCCAGCTGCCAATTTTTCCTTTCCCATGAACCACCGCTGACCTCCGCCAAGGGAGAACCTGGACACCCAGCCTGGCATGGGCACCGCTTGTCTTCACTTAACCCTTCCCCAGGGGGCTGGTCTGGCTCCCAGAGCCTGCCCAGGTGGGTGGCCTCGCCATGCTGCGCAGCGTGGCCGTGGTGGGATGGCACATGGGCGCTGCATCACAGCGCGAGCACCACAGACCAAGGCGGGCGGACTCGGCACACCGACTGGCACAGACCCAGCCAACTGGAGCCACGGCCAGGAGAAGGCTTAACCCCTCCGTGCCTGCACCTCAAATGGCAGCAGTGGGTCCCGAAAGCATCACTGAGCCATTCCGACTCGCTCCCCTCTCTGCACGCACTGAGACCAGGAGCAGGGCTGAGATTATTCTCTCGCTAAGCCCTCTGCAGCCACGCTGAGGTTTGCCAGGCTCGGATGAGCGTTGTAACCAAGTCTGGACTGGCTACTGCAGGCAGGTAAAATACTCATCTCCTCTTTCTCTCTGCTTCCTCCAGGGCTCTGCCCACCAGTAATGGGGGATAAAGACCAGGAAGGTCTGCAACCCACTCAGCTCTTTCTCGTGGTCCTTCCAGGGGACAGCCCTGGGGTTCTGGCTGCCTCTCACTGCACAGAAGCAGAGCAGGGGAGCAGCAGCCTGGTTATTACATGCTCAGAGAAGGGGAGACCACAGCACTTGCTCAGAGTATCTCTTGCCTTTCTCCACCACCCCATTCTCTACTTTTCCTCAGTTTGGAGTGCTTTCCTGACCCCCTAAACCGATCCTCCCTCATTAACAAATGCCGTCCATCCCACGGCACCTCCAGGTTTGGCCGGCAAAGCCTACGCTGGAGATCCTCACCCTGGAAGGAGGGGGCAGAAACACAGCAAGAAAAACAATTCACACGTGGGAGAAGTTGTAAGGTGAAATACAAGTCACTGGCTGAAACCTGTTTCTGCTACCTCAGCAGGGAAACGACTCCAGGAGAGACTCCCCGCTTAATATTCCCAGCTTATAAAACTTAGTGGGAGTTTCAGCACCGGCTGCCATGGAGCCAGGTTTTCACCTTCCTTCTGCTGAACTTGCACCTAGAGATGGAGCGATTTGCCCACTGCTGCTCAACAAAACGAGCGGTCACACTGGGCTCGGGGGCTCGTGCCTCCTTGCCGACTTGACCACAGGCCATCGCCGCTTCCACTATTTTGCGTTAACAATGAGGCACTGCAGATGGGCAATAATCCTGTGTGCCGAAAACATCACAACTATTTTGACCAGAGAGAAAAAGCCCCCCTGGGACCTGGCTAACCCTCCCTTTTAACAACATGAAACAAGAAACAAAGGTCTGGGATAGCCAGAGGCAATAAAAACCCTGGAATTAATTTAACCAGTCACTAGATGCCAGTGCAGCTGCAGCAGTATTTCTTCTCCTAATGAAGGACAAAAGATAATTCCAGCTCTGGCCCAAGGCAGGGCTCAGTGCTGGCCTCCCCAGCAGACACTGGCATGCACCAGGTGGTCACAGTCCCTGCCATGGTACCCAGCTAGCGTGGGACACTGGGGGCTGTGTGCCCAGCTCCCTGCCTCTTGCCCAGGTGGAGATTTGCAGGAGCTCCCTGGGGCAGGTCAAGGTGCAATGTGGTGCTGGGCACCTCTGGCTCACAGTCCAGGGTGGGAAAGGGAGCTTTCAGCTTTAACTAACCACCTGTGGTTTATTTCCTTGCAAACCCATGTATTTTTCCATGCACGAGTGCCTTTGGGCACAGGCAAATGTCTAACACCCACAAGGCCCCGTGGCGACGAGCTCCACTGCTGCATGGTGGTGTGCAACAAGTCCCTGCCATGTTCCTCATCCTCCCACCACAGGAACCCACCAGGAACTGCCTTCTCCAGGCAAGCCGTGATTTTGCAGCAATCGCAATGCCCCAGCCTGTCTTTCCCAGCGGAAGAGCCCTGCGACGTTTAGTCATTCCTCACACGGAAACCACCACGGCCGCCGCTCCTCCGCTCCAGCTCCCCACCCTCCGTGGGCAGCGCAGGGCTTTCTGCTTCTCCTCACACCTGCAGGACCCCCATCAACCCTGGCTTATGCAGCTTCCCCCCACACTGGGTTTAAATACACAGCCCCCCCCCCCCAACTGGGAGTGAGGAGCCCCCCCACCTTGCCCCCATTGCTTGGGGCTGTTTCAGTCCAGCAGGGTGAATATGAAGACACCACGTTCATTTGGAAACAGCTCTGCTGCGCCAGCTCGAGTGGCTGGGGAGGAGGTGGGTGAGCTGGGTGCTATCTCCAGGGCTCACATTGCTCCCCAAAGCTGCCGAGAGCCGGACAGACCTGTGGACTCACCAGGAGCCCCCTCCTGCTCAGCAGCCACTCTGCAAAGCAACCTCCTGAGCACTGCGGATGCCCCGTACAGCACTGGAGAAACTGCAGCCTGGCCAAGGTCTCCCTCCTGCTGCCGTTCCCGTGGGATCCCGCTCTCCTTTTCCCTCCCCAGGAACTGCTCCGGGACGCCGGGAACAGCCTGTTCCCTCCTGGCCAGCCAGAAGCACCTGCCCTTCCCACGCTTGCCCTGGAAAACACTGCACCAGTGTGGGGCCAAGAGACACGCTGGGGACAGCGATCCCACGTGGAGCAAGCCCACGGGAGAGTGGCAGTGATGTGGTGTGGTCCACGCCAGAGTAAGCCCCCTCCCACCCCGCCTGTGCTGGCTGGGGACATTGTGCTGCCGGGGGAGTGTCCCCCTGACCAGACGTCTGTTGAGCTCAGCAGCAAACGTGGCTGTTTGTGCAGGCAGCGAGCTGTGGGCTCGCGTGCCCAAGCCAAATCCCAGGGCAGTAGTTGCAACGCATTCATCCAAAATCATCCCTATGCAGACAGCGGGGCACAAGGACCATGGCTGCACCCTCCCTGGGACCACAGGCTGCATCCCTCCCATCACCCACCTCCCCCTTGGAAGCCCTGGCTCTGCTTCATCACTAACAAGCCAGAGTGGGGTTTGTTGTGCACTCACGGGCTTTTGTACAAAAGGGTGTTGCTGAAACAGCCCATGTTTATGACTTGCAATAAAGCAACTGCTTCAAATCCCAGCGGCGAAGGCGAATGTTGCTGCTGGCACAGTCAGCGCGGGGCTGTCCGAGCACCCGGCCAGGGAGGTCTGCCTGATCTTAGAGGAGGGCAGGCAGCGGCAGCCAATGTAATCGGCTCAGGTCCTACACAAGCACGGGCCCTTCCCTCATGCAGAGGGGAAAGAGGGAAGCCAGAGTTCCCAGTGGGATTATTTGGCTGTGGGTTGGTCAGCACTGCACTGCGCCCAGAGCATGGTGGCTCAGGCAGCACGTGCTCTTACTGCCATCCCCAAAGGGTTACCCTGAGATGCCCTGGGATGCTGGGGCTGAACCTCTGCCTGCACCCCCCATCTCACTGCAGCTCCCCAGCTCCACTGCACCCTGGGAGCACTGTGGAGCTGGGGTGTAGGGAGAGCCTGTGTGCTCTTACACACAGCATCCCCTCCTAGCGCTGGCCCCTTGAACCACCGCGGTTTCGAGGTGCAGAACAAGCAGGATGCAGAGCCAGAACAAATCTTTCACGATCCTGAGATGAGTATTTCACCCTTCCCAGGTGGAAAAGTCTCACACTCCCATCCCTGCTTCCAAGTGGAGAAAGTGTTTGCACTCAGTTGGGATTACGGTTAATGAGAAATTTGTGGGTCCTTTACACGCTGGCAAATTGGTCTCAGGTAGAAGGGAAGAAGAGGAAGCAAACCCCCAGGGTACGGTCCCCCAGTTGAGCTCCACATTGCCCTTCATTGCTGCGCTAATCAGGCAGCGCTGGAGAGCTTCAAAGCCCTGCGCTGACGAGGCCCACACATCACGCAGCCGCACTGGCCACCGCCTCCCAGACACCGCTCCCCGCACCTCCGGGAGATGAAAGAACCTGAGAACAGCTACACGATGCTTTACAAATTGTTAACAAGAGAGCTGGAACGGCTGCAGCTCCCGCCGCGATGCCACCAGCAGCAGGTCCCTCTCTGCCCTGTCTCCTGGAGCTCCCACAAGCTCTGGAAGCCCGGTGGGTCCTTCGTCCCTGTGGCACCAGAGCCATCAGCAGCGTTTTGGGCAGAGCAGGTTGACAGTGCCGCTGCCGGTGGTGCTGCCCATAGCTCACCTCTGCGGCCAGACCTGCAGCCCTCTGATGAGCTCACTTCAACGAGAGCAGCAAACACTGCCGGTGGCAGTGAGTCACTGAGCTGAGGCTACAGAAAATTCTATTTATGCTCCCAAAATTCATCTCCCCACATTGCAACCTTCCAGCGTTCCTAACTTTCTGCTGCTCTTGCTCTGATTTGGGCTGTAAATGCTTTACCTGTGCTAGCAGGAGCTTCCCTGGGGGAAGCTGGTGGGGCTGTGCCTTGTCCCCACCACCCTAGCTCTGCTCCATGGTCCCTGCTCTCTGGAAGGGTGTTGCAGCCCCATCTCTGCCATGGTCCCACATCCACCTGACCCAAGCCACAGCCAGAGGGTTCCACTCGCTGCCCAACAGCCTTTTGCCCCAGAAGTGCCATGGGAAGGAAAAGCATTTCACCGGGATCTGCCATGGGTGACTTCCCAGGCTGGCGGCATCGCGTGGACCACCGCCTCCCCGCGCCTTCCTCCCCAGCGCGCTGCCCGGCACTCGCAAATTAATGACTCTGCATGAAAAAATAAACAAACAGAGCAGGGAGCCGGGCTCCAGGCTGCCCCCACCCCACGCCGGGAGCTTCCCCGCACCGAGAAATCCCTCCTGCAAGAGTCCTATGCAATTTCTCCCCACTTGCAGCGAGCACAGCCACGACACGGGCACGGCGTGGGCTCACCCCAGCGGCCCCGGACCCCGTCCCGTCGCTGCGGGGACGCGGTCATAGGCATCGGGGACACCCGGGTGGGCATTGCGGCGTGTCCCCGTCGGCGCTGGGGGACCCCACGGCGGGCTGTGTCGGTCCCCGTCGGGGCTGGGGGAGCGCGGGGCGGGCAGCGCCGGGGCGCGGCACATCCCCGTCCGGGATGAAGGACACCGCATCAGGCAGTGCGGGTCCCTGCGGGGTCCGGGAGACATACAGCCGGGTCCCGTCCCGTCCCGCCGGGGCAGCCCCATCCCACAGGTGTGGGACGTGCGGCACAGCGGGGCATCCCGCAGCTCTCACCTGCCTCCGAGACAATGCCGAGCCAGAGCCAGAGGGGCAGCGTACAAACTCTCTTCATCTCCGGGGCTGCGGGCAGGTCCAGTGCGGGGCGGCGCGGAGCGATGCGGTGCGGTGCGGAGCACCCCGCACCCGAGCTCTGCTCCCGCCGCGCCCCAGCTGCGGCAACGCGCGGCGGCGGCGGGCGGGGGAGCACCGGGACCGCTTCCTTTTCCTCCGCCCGCCCGGGCCGCCCGCCGCCCTCCGCCGAGCCCCGGGGCAGGGCCGGGCGGGGCGGGGCGGGGCGGGGCCGGGGGGGCCACACCTGCGGCTGCGGGCACCGCAGGGCACTGCACTCCCCGCACCTGAGTGGGTGCGTGCGTGTCCCGCACCTGTGTGCACGGGTGTGCATCACCTCTGCCCACCCCGCGCACAGGAGCACCCCCGCACCTGTGTGCACACCCATGCGAACACCCCCGCCCGCGTGCACCGCATCCCACCCGCGTCGCTGCACCCCGCGCCCCTCTGCAAGTGCCCGCGCATCTTTTTGTGGGCATCTGGGTGCAGGACCCGTCCAGAGGGAATGCACACACACCCACACACACACACACCAGCAGTGTGCACACTCTTCATGTGAGCATACACACCTCACATCTTCCTGCGTGCACCCCAAAGCCTGCACCTCACACCTGTGTGCAGACACTCGCACCCCCACTCATTTGGGGGTGCACTAGGGGCCCCCACTCACGCCATCCATCCAAACACACTGCCAGCAGCGTGGGGCAGCCGTGTCACCCCCCAACACCACTACATATGGCACATGCACCCCTCTCTGGTGGGTGTGCACACGAGAGTGGCACTGGCAGTGGGGTGGTGCCACTCCACGCGTGACAGCGACAGCAGCTCCGGCTGGGTGTGACCTGCTGTGAACACGCTGCAGATGGAGGTGATGGCAGAGCTTTGGGAGGGCGATGGCACCGCGGGCACAGCCCCAGCCAGCTGCCTGCCCAGCGATCTGATGAATTACCACAGCCCCACGCTGCGCCCAGGGGTTATTAATTATGTACGCTTGCAGACAGCGAAGAAAGAGCCTGAATGAGAACCATGTGCTCACGGCTTCGAAAAGGCATGAAAACTTGTGTGCTCAACTGCTCTCGTTGCCAAACCTGTGGAAAAAATCACCCTGTGCCTCTCCTGGAGCCCTCAGAGGGACTCCAAGCTGCAGAAGTTATTTTACTCACTCCCCCCAGCCCAATTAGTGAGTTTTTAACCCTGAGAGCACCACCTGCATTGCTCTTTGGCACACTCATCTTGGACCACCTCCCTCCTTGCTCCCGATGGAGCAGAAAGCGGTGGTGTCCCTCTGTCCCAGGTGGCTGCGCAAGCCCACGTGAGTTCCTGGAGAGAGGTTTTTAAAGCTCACCATGATGATGGAGTGATGAGACAGAACCAGGGAACAGACAGAGGGGCAACACTGGGAGGAGAACTGAGACTGGGGGATCAGACCCCTCCCTGGTGCTGGGGGCTGTGATCAGAGATGGGGCAGCCATGGGGCTCCCTGCCACAGCAGCGTACCCGTGCTGGGGACCACTGTGAGCATCAGGGGTCATCGAGCACCCGGGAGACGAGCAGCGAGGTGGTGAGGTGTGGACAGCGACGGAAGGATGAGTCTCATCACATCACATCACTGAGATGCAGGACAAAACTCACAGTCAAAGGGCTGCCTGGGGAAACGGAATGAGAGAACTTGGGGTTGTGGGGATGGGGATCCTCTGGCACCCCAAAAACCCAGGCCTTTTGGCATCCTCCCTCCAGCGCAGTCCAAATGTGGCAGGGTGCAGGCGGTGGTGGCCAGGAGCAGCCCGCCCGTGCTGCCATCTAACGGCAGGACAGCGGGGAGGGCTCGCCCCGCAACAGCGGGGAATTTTCCATCACAAACACAGGGTGACTGTGGGACCGATGGGACCTTTCCATTGTTGCCGCCCTGGGAAACAAAAGGATCTTATTTTAAAACCTTGTCCCCCTTCCAGCACGTGGGGGGACCCGAGGAAGTAAAGGCTTCCCCAAAGCACAGGATAAAGACGCAGACACGTCACAGTGGAGCGGTCAGGGCAGGAGCTGCCAGACACTGCCCAGTCCCAGGCATGGCTATGGGAAAGGCACACTGGGGTGGCTCTGAGGACACCCAGGGACAAAACAACAAGGTATCCTGCAAGGAAAATACAGCCTGGTCCTGGGGGCTGATGGTGGGAGCCAGCCCTGGCAGAGGCAGAGCCCAGACCCACTCTCCCATCCTGGTCCCCTCCTGCCCCAACCTGGGGCGAGGCCCAGCCGGTCACTGCATTCGTGCTGTGCCTGTGGTTTCTGCTCCACGCTGCTATGGTTATCAGTGAAATGCATTTGCAGGCAGTACCTCCTCCCTGGGCTAATGCTGCACGTATGGCAGCTCAGAGCAGCGTGTTCCCCGCACGTAAGAGCTGCTGCACGTGCTGTGTGTGGGGCAGGGGCTCTGCCTGCCCCAGCCCTTCCCTGCTGCCAGAGACAGGCAAGGACGTTATACCCCAAAAAGTGGCTCTGGCTGGGAGCAGCACACCACGGCCACCACAGGCAGCCCGGCAGGAGGAGGAAGGACACGTTTCCTCGGGAGCCTGCGCAGCCCAGGAACTTGGGACAAGCAGGTTTCGCTGCTCTCCAGCTCTGCCTTTGGCAAGGGGAAGGTGTAGGAGGTGGCAGCGATGGCACTGGCACACGTCACAGCGAGCTGCTCGCAGCCCGTGCCGCCACACCGTCCCACGCGGCACACGGCGGCGCTGGGCAGCGGGAGCTGGCAGCTGCCAAAGCCCAGCTGTGCTCGCTGCCTGCTGGATCCGCTCCCCCTCGCGCTCTGGGGCCAGCTGCCCGCTGCTGCCCGGCCTGACTTGTCTGTGGTTTTGGGAGGGGATGGGTTTCCGCTCCCTGCTGCGATCAGACCAGCCTCACCTCCCCACAGAGGCTCCCAGCCCTTGCAGGGGGATGACAGCCCCACTCATAACAGCGTTTCTAAGCCAACAGTTCTTTTTTCTCCACTTTTATTTAAGCTGAGGCTGGGGGGCAGCAAGAGGACGAGGCAGGAGCCGGGAGAGGAGAACGAGTCCAGCAGGGAGGGAGCAGAGCTCACTCACCAGCTAAAGCCTGACTGGGGTCTGGGAGAGAGCAGAAACCTTTGACATTCCCTCCAAGCACACCCAACCCCTCAGCAAGGCTGCACAGAGCAGCAGCTTATCAAAAACCCTCTCCCCTCTGTACCCACCTCCACCCCATGCCCGCAGAGCCCCGGGCTGCTTGATGCTCCTGCACAGGAGGGCACATCTGCCTGCACCTCGCATGGGTCATCCCCCCCTCCAGCTGAGCACAAACTCTTCTGCCCTGGCACAGGCAACCTCAAAACTGGGTGCTACAGCAGAGCTAAGCCCTGGCACATGGTAAGGGGGAATGTCCCTCGTGGCACTGTAGGACAGGGCCCCTTGTCCCATCCCCGCTGGGCAGGGGGATGACCAGTGAAGGATTTGCTTTGACAAGTGTCCCTGTGCTAGAAAGCCCTCACACCTGGCCCATCCTGCAGTGCAAGAAAGTTGAGCCTCTGCAGAGGAGCAATTTTCAGGCTCCAGGCAGCACTGGGGGCTATGCAGGATCAGGGTAGCTCCATCCTCTGCTTTGACCTGAGTGCATGTGAGTTGGATAAACACAATTCTACACCCCCAGGTACTGCTATCCTCCCTGCCACCCACCAGCCCAGCTCAGACCCACCCCAGCACCTCCTGCCTAAAGCCAACTGCTGCCTCACAAGCGAGGCTCCCTATTCCCACAGGGACATGGCCAGCACTCTCCCAGCACAAGCAAGGGCTGGGGGCTGCTCTGTACCCCCAGACTGTGCTACACCCCAGTGCAGTAGATCCACACACCCCCAGCATACAAGCCACGAGCAGGTCCAGCAGGCACTCGTCTTTCTAGTGAGCTTTAATGGTGATAGAGTGGAGGGGAGGCAGTGCTGAAGTCCCTGGGCTGCAGTGGGTCCCACACCAGGCACGGAGCTCCCTCTGCTGCCAGCCCGGAGCCTGTCCCTGTGACGCTGTTCGAGCAGAGGAAGCCCACCACCACTGGGATGCAGTTAGGTCAAGAGGCACCTCATAGTGCTCCAGGACTGCTGCCCTCCACCACAGAGTTTATGGGCGGTGGCACAGAGGGACAGGAGCTGCAAGCAGCCTGCGGTCACCTCCCCTGCAGCCCCATGGCCACGGTTACTGACCCATGCAATGCTCAGACATGGAAGCTTGTTCAAGGGGTGCCAGGCACCTCTGGGAATACAGTGTGGCACCCACAGCCCATGGCATGGAGAGGGGAGGGCAGATGGGAGCTGGGAAAAGACCCATCCTCCTCCTTCCTCCAAAAACTGAAGCCAAACCAGCCCTTCCCAACACCCACCAGGTCCATGTGTGCAGAACTGGCCTCCAGCACAGCCCCAGACAGCCAGCCGGCAGAGACAAGCAACCAGGCTGGTGTCCCCAAAGTACCCCCTTGTCCCTCACAGGGCCAGGTGGCAGAGGCGCATGGGCTCCACGTTGTCCCTCCCGTCGCTGAAGCAGGTGCTGAAGAAGGGGCAGTATCTCTCTGCAGAGACCTGGTGGAAGGTGAAGAGGTGGGACATGTCCCCAGCATCAAAGAAGGCGACAGTGCCCTCCTGGCAGTCCAGGAGGACCCCCACTTTCCGGGGGGGCTGGCGGGGAGTCAGGCGCACCCAGGGGGTGGCGGTGGCCCAGTACTCCGTTCTGTTCCGCAGGCGAAGTGTCCAGTAGCCGTTCTCCGGGCACAGCTTGACCTTTGCTGCCCGGTCCACAGCCTCGGCGGCCACCCCCAGGTCCCACTTGGTTTTGCTGCCCACCCAGACCTCCCAGTAGTGCCGGCCGCTGTCGAAGGCCTGTGAGCCCAGCACGTTGACGCACTGGCGGAAGCGCCGGGGGCTGCTGGGGACAGGCAGGGCTCGATTCCTCTCCGTCACTGCTGTCAGGTCTCTGGAGAAGACCAAGTTGGGGTGGGCTGACTCAGGGTCAAAGGTGAGTGGGGCAGGAGCTGTGGAGACACGAAGCACAGCGTTTTACCAGTTGCATATTCCCTCTGCAGAGCATCCCCAGCCCCGCCAGCACGCAGCACGTCCCTCCCTCACCCCAGTGCCCTCACCGGGGCAGATGGACCGCAGCATCTGTCTCCAGAAGATGTACTGCAGGGGACCGCTGTGGCTGTCCCTGTAGTGCTCCAGGTTGAAGGAAGGCTGGGTCTCAACACGCACCGAAGGCCTGGGGCAGAGAGAGCAGCAGTCAACCACTCTGCCATCCCACCAATGAGGTGCATGGGAAGAGCATGGTCAGGACTGCAGCATGCTACCTCGGTAAGGACGGACACAAACCTCCCTGGCAGGTGTTTGCTCCCCCTGATGCAGTGCTACCCCCAGTGTGGTGGGAAGTGGCTCAAGGCAGAGGTGTTGTGTACAGAGATGGACACGGCAGCCCTGCTCGTGGAGCGGTGGCTCACAGCAGACGAGCACCCAGCACACCCAAGCAGCACTCCTGCCTGGGCAAACCGGCCTGGCCGTCCCACTGCAGCCCCCAGGGAGGGACAGGCCAGGGACATGCTCCCTGATGGCAGTTCTGGCCCTCAGTTACAGCCTCAAAACTGCACCTCAGGGTCAGTTTTGCAGCCCTGTGAGTTGTAAGAAGCTAAGAAAGGGCAGGGAGAAGCCAAAGCAGTCAAAGTCTGTGGCATCAGCCCTGCTGCCACTTGCAGCATGCGTGGCTCTTGCAGCCATTCCAAACCACCACGTCTCCTCCACCTGCTCCTCCAGCCCAGCCATCTCAACATGCACAGTCCTTTGGGAGAGCATCCAACATGTGCTGGGGACCAGCCCCCACCTAGCAGAGCACCAGCAGCTCACTGAGCAATTTGTGATGCTTTTAAAATTCAAGATAAGAACTCTCCCCAGTTGTGGTCCCAGTCAGGGACAGAGATAAGCTCCTGAAAAGGCAATCAGCTTCTTTCATGCCAGACACGTACCTGATATCCAGGCTCTCCACCTGCAATGAGAAGCAGAGAGAATTAGCAGTCACCGTCTGTAACTCATGCAGCTGCACAAATAAGCTCCCTGTCCTGCCTCCTGCTGTCACACAGCACAGAGAGAGGAAACCAACCTGCCAGGACCGCCAGCCTGAGAGAAACTGCCTGGGCACTGAGGCAAGACAATTTCACAGGAGTGACAGAGGAGTAAAGCTCCTGAGATCCACCACATCTGAGAGATCACTGTATTCCTGTGGCTAAAGCCTCCAGACTCCAAGGGATGGGGCAGATAACCCAGAGGGATGGCAGTGAGAATGACCTCCAGGTACAGCCTTGTCCCAAATTCAGATCCCGAAACATCCCTCAGCTTCCTGCCAGGGTCAGCCCAACACACTCACCTCCAGCAATGACACTTCTTCCATCTTGCTCAGGGTGTGCTCTATGCGCTCTATGTCCTTCTGCAGCACCGACATCCCCTTCTCCAGCCGGTGCACGTCCCCGTGTAGTTGTGCCAGTGACTGCTCTTCCTTTTCACCCAGCTCTGCCAGCACAGCTCTCTCCTCTTCCTCCAGGATCTCATGAAGGTGAGCAAACGCTGCCCGGATCTTGAAGTTCAGCTCTCCAGACACCTTCTGAGCAGAGGGAAAAGGCAGAAGATGAGTCTGGCAGCTAAAACACACAAGTAGGTGTATGGGATGGCTGGGCCCCTTAATCTGCTTACAGAGAACTGGAAATCAGAGGCTCAGACACACCCACGGCTTTCTGGATGGAGAACAGGACACAAGGACAATTTTCAAGGCTGCAGAGCTCTACCAATGGCTCAGTCACCTTAACTAGAAATCCTTGCACACAGCCACAGTGGGAGCCCACAGCCCCCTCCCACACCATTAGGAATTTGCTTGTGTGCAAGACTGGAGCTCTTCTGCTTTTCTGGAGCTGCAGACTCAGCTGTTCAGGTTAGTTAGGATTTATTTCACATTGTGCCAGACCCTGGGCAGAGCTGCCTGACACTGGTAACTTGCTTTCTTTCTTTATCCAGTGCCTCAGTCTCTCAGGGCTTCTGTTTGTAGGAGGCTCGGGGGAGCTGCACAAACTAATCTCTGTAGTTAAGGCTGATAAAATCCCACCCAGCTGTTTTCAGAGGTCACTTTTTTCCAGTTGTTTAGTTGGCCAGTCAACCTTGTGGTGCTCTCACTGCCTTCCTGCCTGTTTACAAGAGACAGCCAATGACTTTTTATTTTCCCAGTCTTTAAACTTTTAATCTCCAAGTGCAACCTTAGCCCTCATTATTTTCCTGAAGAGCGTTTTCTGAAATGCACATCCCTTTCTACCAGCAGGAAACCCATCTGCCTCAGAGTACATCTGAAGCACTCAGGCTGCTCACATCACCTCAGATCTTCACAGTGAATCCAAATATGGTCCTTGTGACAGGGCCACTGCTCTCTGCAGCACCAACATTGCTGCTGACCCAGCTCCTTCAGCTTTGCTGCCACCCCCTTTAGACACTCAACAGAATTTCAGAGCTTCCATTAGGTACTGATAGGCTCTGGCACACATCGGGGGGAGTCTGTTCAGATCCCTACATAGTTATTTATCTAGATTTTTTTCAGGGAGCTGAGTTAAATCTCAGCTGAAGTGATACACAGATCTTCTATGACCATTAACCCAGAGGCTGTACAGAAAGCAGCTATCACGGGGCATTACCGTGAGGGCACAGATATCTTCCTGCACTGTGCGCTTCCTCCGCAAGAAATTCTCCATCTCCTTCTGACGAGCCTGCAAAGCATCTTCCAGGCGCTTCTACAGGAACGAGGGAAAGAAGGTGAGGAGACCATTTCACTACTCTGCTGTGATTCAGGAGCAATCCCAGTGCCTGAGGCCAGCATTAGAGGGAGGCTGCAACAGGGTTTCTTATAAAGGCAGTAAGGAAAAGAAAGCACCTGATGCACAGGCTGCAGAACTATCTATGTGTGCAGATAATGAAACAAATTTATTTTTAAGACTGGGAGCTCCAGCCTGGGATATCTGTTTGTAGAAAGTTTAAAACCTGTGTGCTGTGAACTGACTGGCACAAGCAGCCCTCACCCCTGGCTGTATGGTCCCTACATGTGAACCAACCAGACTGCAATGAAAGTCAGGCAGTGAGGGAAACAAATGCAAGAAAAGAAAGTGTCCAACAGCCAGCCAGCTGGAAGGAAAGAGAGAAAATGAAATTAGGACACAGATGTCACTGCACTTGGGCCACGTGATGCACACGCGGGGCTCCCGGGTGGGGAACTGGCCATGGGAGGAGGGGGTGGTGGGCTCTTGCCATCCGCACAGGGCTCACATGACACCTGCCCCCTTTTTCCCCAGCTGGGCAGAAGCCACTCACCTGCAACTTGTGCTGGTGCTCCACAGAGCCACAGCGCCGCACCTTCTCCACCAGCCCCGAGAGCAGGTAGTGGGTGCGGAAAGCGCGGCTGGGGAACTCGCGGCGGCACTGGGGGCAGGAGGGGACACGGGTGCAGCTCTCCCAGTAGCCCTGGATGCAGGCCTTGCAGAAATGGTGCATGCAGTCCAGCATGACAGGCTCGCTGAAGAGCTCGCAGCAGATGGCACATGTCAGCTCCTCCCGCAGGCTCCGGTCCTGGCTCCTGCCGGCCATCCCTGCTGGCACACGGGTCTCACCCTGAGTTTCCTGACACCGTCACCCCCAGATCCCCTTCCCTCTGGGCTAGGGCAGACTCCTGCCCCTCCTCACGCTGCGCTCTGGGGCAAGCTTGGCTAGCAGGCCTTGGGCAGGGGGCAAAGGTCCTGCCCAGGTGCCACACCAGTGTACCCAGCCCTGGAGAGCCCCGGGTGGAGGGAATGAGGGTGAATTCCCAGGAAAAGGTCAGTCCCTGCGCAGAATAACAACTTTCTGCTTCCTGCTGCTGCAGCAAACCCACTCACGGGGTCCGAGTGGGGCTGGCCGTGTGCCCCTGACAGGGCCCAGGGACGGAGTACCCTGGCTCAGGGACACCAGCCTCGGGGTAAGCCCTAGAGCCGGGCAGCCCCCCGGCTGCGAGCGCCCCCTGCACCCCCAGAGCCTGAGCCTCGGGGTGCACCCCCCGCTCCCCCGGACACAGCCCCGCGATGCCGGGGCACCCACCCTGCTTACACCCCTCTATCCCTCCTACAACCACCGCACCGCACCGCACCGCACCGCACCGCACCGCACCGCACCGCACCGCACCGCACCGCACCGCACCGCACCGCACCGCACCGCACCGCACCGCACCGCACCGCACCGCTCGCAGCCTCCCCACTTGGAGCCTCCGTCCCGCCCCGCCCGCGGACCGACATCCGCCTCCACCAATCGCCGTCAGGACGCGCCGCCCGCCCGCCCGCTCATTGGATGGGAGCTGCCGCCGGGGGCGGGGCGGGGTTCCGGCGTGTGACGTGGTCACGTGTGCGCGGACCCGGACAGCGCTGAGGCCTCGTGCGCCGCCCGCGGGAGGGCGCGTGGTGCTGCACGGCACGGCGGTGGCGACACCGGGTGCGCTGCACTTTGTGCTGCACTGTGAACTGCGCTGCCCCTGCATTCGGCAGTGTCCGCGTGGAAATGAGCCCCCGGGACAAGCCGTCCCCTCTTTTCCCTGGTTTCCCTGCCCCAGGGGTCTGAAGCGTGTGGGAACGGAGCCACCTCTCCGTGTCCCAGGGCCTTCAGCTCTCCGCGTCACAGAAACCTTCGGCAGGCTTGTTAGCAAAACAAGGAAGGGTTTTCATCCTTGTGTGGTCACCTGATGGCGGGCACTGGGATGTTGTGGGAAGTGGCAAACGCTGGTGGACATGTGAGAAAAGTCACAAGAGCTTTCGATACTGGAAGTAAAAGCAAATAAAACCAAACGCAGGGGGGACACGGGGACAAGCAATAGTTGCACAAACCATCTCCTAACTGCTGTTAGAGCATCCCCCAAAGGGACCATGTGCTGGGCACTGTCCATCTACTGCCCTTCTGCTGCTGCTCTCCGTTTTCTCACCATTAGAGCAGCACAATTAATGCAGAAAATGTTTACACTCGTCTTAATTGCTTGTGTGAGGGATTTTCCCAGGCTGTCTCTTGCACTGTGTGTGCTTGCTCACTGGCATGTGGCTGCAGCAGCCCTGCTTGCAGGCACCAGCCTCCCCCTTGTCTCTGCCAGCCCCCTTGGGGTCACACGCTCAGCCACAGCCCCACAGCCCTGGGACCAAGGGATCACACAGGGATCCAGGGATGATGACTGAGCAATCTCTGCTTAGCTCTGGCTTCATGCAGCAAGACCTCATTCCCCATATTTAAGGAGTTTTGTGCTTCCAGTAGGCTGGCTCTCACTGTGCAAACGGGCTGGGGCTCGCCAGGAGCAGTGACCGCTGCCAGCCCAGCGTGCTGCAGCCGCTCTGCGAGTGGGCAGTGCTCGCACAGCAGGAGAGCGGCTGGCATTAGGTGTCATCCTCCTGCCACGCGCCAGCAATCCCTGAGAAATAGCTGGCTTTGAAGTGGTGGATTTTGGATGAGAGCTGAATCATCTGCTTATATGCATCCTTTTGAGAGGGAAATACCTTCATCATCCGTGTCCAGCCTCTGATCTCCTGGCTTTGCCACCGTTTCTCCAGGAGATGTTATAGACTATGCATAGTCACACACATAGACACATACAAAAGCCAGCAGACAAGATGTCCAGTCCAGGACACGCAGCCTGGGCTGAGCCAGGGTGCTGCTCCCTGACCTGTTGCAGCTCGCAGCACTGTGGTCCATTATTTGTGCAGCTCTGCACAGAGGTAAAAGCATCAGTAATTGCTTTTCAGCAGAGATCTGTACTGTGCTGTGAAAGGTTATGTTTCCCCAGCAGCCCGAGTCATCAGTGCTGGGAGGTGACCCCATGAATCAGCATCTGTGCCATGTTCCCAGAGCTCATCCCTCCCCGTGGGGCTGGTTATGGAGCCCAGGGAGGTGACAGCCCCAGCCCTCACCTCCATGCACCCTGGGGCAGCTGAAGGCCTGTGGTTTGGAGAAGGTGAGTCCCTCTGTATCCAGATAACTGAATCTTCACCATTAAACAGCAGAATTTGGGATAGCTCAGCTGATGTTGAGCTCCCCCTTCAGCTCCCCTCTTAGCCACAGCTGGAGCCCAGTCCTGGGCACTCTGTGCAGTGTCAGCAGCAGAAGTGTCCCCTTGCTGTGGCACTGGATTGGGGCTGTGCCAGCGGATACCCTGCTTCCAGGGCTGGCACGGGGCTGTGGGATGCTGCTCGCATGGGAGGGATGCTTTGCACCAGGGCATGATGCTGCCAGCTGGGTCCAGGTGCTGCAGGACACCCCACAGCATCCAAGGGAGTCCTAGACCCCCTGATGTCTTGACTCAGTTTTCCCAAGTAACTCCCTTTGCTGCCAACAGGACCGATCGCCCATGTAAAATTGCTCATCTCCATCTTTGCAGGTTGGAGCTGCAAACGCAGGTTTCGAAGCCAAAGGAGGAGCAGCACCATTTTACCATGCACTGCACTAATCCATCAATCCCAGAAGAAAGTTCTAATACAGTCAGAGATGTCCTCGTCATGGCCATTTAACTTTCTGGGACATCAACTACAGGCTCTAAAGCTAACAGCGAGTGGCAGTCATTTCCCAGTGAACACATCTCCCATCTGCGGATTGAAAACACGCGCCTGAGCGTCCCCCAGTCTCGAATTCTTGTTTAAGTGCTCCTGGCATCTCCTTCCTTTCAGCACTCGCTTCAGTTGGCAATGTGATGTTTTTCTTTCTTTTCTTAGCATATTCCTCTTGGGAGGCTCCCAGCTCTGGGCTGGGACCTGAGAATGCTGTTCGGAGAGCCTGATTATGCACTGGGGAGATGAAGGATAACGTGGATCAGGAAGGGTCTGGCCCAAAGCTCATGGATTGGGTCCAAACCCCTCTGCAGTTCTCCTCTCCGTGCAGTAAACATGTATTCTTGGAGAGGGGTGTCAGAGGCACTGTTTGGCCTTACAGAAGGAGGGGGATGAAGTGGGGAGCACAATGGGTCCGGCTGCCAGAGGGCTTCAGCAGACTCCCAGTGATACACAAGTGGAAGAAACTGCTGATCCACACTACCAGTCCCTCATGTCTGCTCTCCAAACACAGGCAGAAAAGCTTGAGAGGTGTTGAGAAGCTTTGCATTTTGTTTCACTTTGTTCTGATGACAAATAATAAACTCTGAGGGCTTCAATTCCTCCCTCTCTCCCCATGGCTCTGCCTGAGCAGTGCCTGGCCACGGGGCACAGGAGGGGGCAGAGAGATAAATTGGGGATGGAGCCCTTGGGTCCTGCAATGGGGAGGTGCTGGGCAGCCCCTCAGCGGGTGACTCCTGCACTGGCTGGTCTGTGCCCCCCTGCACCCACTGGCCTGTTCTCTGCAGAGTGGAAACCCAGAGGCAGGGTCTCCTCTGGTCATGGATACTGGGGAGAGATGGTGGCTTTGGTGCAGCTGTAAGGGAACAAAGAGCAGCAGCACTTGGGAATTCCCAGCTCAGCTGCCTATGGGGTTTGAAAGCCCACACGTGGGAGTTTGTTTTAAACACAGTCGAAAAGACTTACCAGTCCTTTCCTCTGTCCTTACCCTTCCACAGTCCTTATTTCCACATTTCAGACACTGGGCTGAATTAAATCTGGTCTGTTCCAGGTGCTGACTCGGATAAGCCCTGTGGGATGGGCTCTATGGGGGTTAGGTTGGGGCAGCCTGGAGCCAGCCCTTCCTGATGCCCACAGCATCCCTGATGGGGAGGGATTGTGGTGCTGCCAGTCTCGGAGAAATCCCCAGACTCTGATGTTGCATCCCAGGAGGTTCCACTTCAGTAGGCTCCTGCCATCTCTGTCCTGTGCTGAGACCAGGAGGGAGGAAGAAATGGGAAGGGAAAGCAGCAAATAGAAAGAAAAAAGTGAAAGAAGAAGGGATGAGGTGAATCAAGGTAGCAGCTGCATCACCATTAATGAATATTAAGCATCCCTCTATGACCTCGGCTGCAGGGACATGATTTAAAGGCCTCGGTTAGAAAAGCGAGCAGGAAATGAAGCAGTGCTCCGAGATATGATATCTTTGGATAAATAGCTGGAGGAGGAGGGTGACCAAAGGATAGGCCATTATTTGCCAATATTTTCTTCCCAGGCCTAAATGACACCACTGTTTTGCTAAGGCCAGAGCCTTGTGCTCTGAAGGCGTCCAACTGTCCCTAAGTACCCCCATGAACTGGCAGCCATGGTTCTGATAAGAGTCAGATAAAGATGATGAGAGGTGTTGAGCAGGTTCAAACCATCCCAAACATGCCATGAAAGCATCCAGGTCAAGTAAAGCCAGTGATTGAAAGGTTGTGTCACTTTGCCCTTTGTGTGTCCAGAAGCTCATGGAGAAGGGTTGGGGATCAGCATGGACAAATCCATCTCCTCCTACATGGAGGAAGGGAGTTTGTGCCATGGGACTGAGGCTCTTCTGAGCCCTTGGATGCTGCTGCTGGGGGCAGTGGGGCTGTGGGAGGGCTGGAAACAGGCCCTGGAACAGGCACAGGAGGATGAACACTGCTTAATCATGTTGTTTTTTGTGTTTTTTTTCCTGGGGATGCTCAAATAGCTCAGCTCCTAGGGACCAGATCCACATGACTGCTGGACTGCTCAGCCCAGTCTCTCTCCCCAGGACTCCTTGTGTAAACCATCACAAGCCATCCCGCCAGGAGGTCTGACACGCCGAGATGTGAGATTCCCCATGCCACCCCTCCAGGGAGCCAGGAATCCACATTCACATTCCACCAGCGTCCTTCAGCTCCCTACACCCAGGCGCCAAAACCAGGAGATTTCTGCAAATATTAACATTTCTGGCTGCTGTTTGTTTACCTGTTTATTCGGAGCTATGCGTGAAACCCTGCTGACATTCCACCCACAGCACAGGGCTTGGCCAAAACAGCTTTGTCCTCTCAGCCATGATGGGTCACACTTCAGCTCCCTAGCCAGACCGTTGCCTGGTCCCCAGGTGAAGGATGCCCCGTAACACTCCTCTCCTGCACTTGGCTGCTCAAGGTGCTCAAGCCTTTTGTGAGTTGTCATCCATATTCCATGGTCAGAACACAGAAGCCATGAAATCCAGCCCTGTGGTCACATCACATCCCCAGATTGCTTTCCCCTGGCTGGTCTGAAGCTGTTTGCTATATTCATTACTTGCATCAAAGACAGCCACAGAGCCAGTTCTGTGCAGCACCCCCTAGATGTCACATATTAAAATCTTCAGCCTATTTAGTGGAGAATTAATTTACCATCATGCAGCCTTCAAAAGCCAAGGGATGTTTTTGTGGATGACCCCACAAGAACAGTGTCTCTCAGTGCAGCATTTCCTGCAAAGCACAGGTTATTGGGTATAAAAGTTTCCCCTTGCTATTTACCTTGGGCTTTGCTATCCAAGAAAATGCAGATATGCTTTAAAAATCTCACTCATTTTGAAGAAACTGAGGTTCATCACCGCCTGCAGGTCAGCAGCCTCAGCCTGGAGGCTCCCTCCTGTGACCACAGGCAGGATTTAACAGCAGCTCTTTGCACTTGGCTCTGCCTTTCCCCTTTTCATTTTTTCTTACAGTGAGAGCTGGAGCCTGAGCTTTACCCAAGTGGTTGCCAGAAGCAAAGTGAAATAAATTCAGTTGCCATTGAGTGACATAAGCACCTCTTTTAAGGAAAATAATTCAAGTGGCTATATCTTTGTTAAAAAACTAGAATATTTTCCTTCTGGAGCTGTCACCATAACAACAAATGTTTGCAGAGGATGTGATGGGGAGGGAGTGGGGAGAGACGTGCCCTCTGGAAGCACACAGTGCCATGCCTGGCCAAGCAGCCAACGGCCATAGGGGATGCTGAGGATGCATGGGCATGGGGCTGGTGGTGGGAGGAAGTACAGGAGGAGGAGTCCTCTGGCCCTGAGCGGGGGAAAGAGTGGGTGGTTAAACCGGTGTGGTCTTGGGAATATTGCACAAACCTTCTGACCCATTCCCACTGTCTATACTGGTGAGGCTGTGGTGGTGCTCTGTCGGGCAGCTCGTTGCCACCCACGCCTTGTGTTGTAGCATCCTGAACAGCCCTGGGGCCAGGGCCGCCGTGGGAGGCAGCCATGCTGAAGCCGAGGCCAGAGGCAGGCAGTGGCCTTCTGGAGACTGCATGTCCAGTTTTGACAGCACAGCAAACACTGAGAGTGACGATCTTTCCACGGGGATGAATTGATCTTTTTCAGAGCCTTGCTCTTTGCTCCCCGTTCAAAGTTCACAGGCTGATTTATTTGTATTAGGAGCTTTGCAGGTTCTTTCCCCCTCCTTTTGCAGGGGAACAAGCTGGGGCATTGCCTTGCCCAGGACAGCTGTCAAAACAGGGAATAACCCCTGTTAGAGACATGGTGCCAGGACCCCCACCACTTTTCCTCTTTCTGTAGCTACCAGGGCTGGCTGCACTCCTCTACTTTGCTCTGCAAAATGACAATGCACAATGCTCTGGTCCTCAAATGAAGGTGTCATGGGAGGCTGCACATCTTCTGCCCAGAGTGAATGTCACCCTGAAGGAACATGGTTTTCCCCGTGGGAAGCTGAGCACCACATGCTGCAGCGTTTGGCAGCCCTGAGCACTCACAGAGGTAATGCTGTGCAAAGCTGTATTTCCCCTAGCACTTTAAATACCTTTAATGCTTGGGGAGAAATAAGTCCCTTCTCCCTCTAGCATGAAATGGCTTTCGAAGTAGATTTCCAGGCTCCAGACTCACCTCCCTCATGTGTCTGGTCTGAGCTCTTTGGTGGAGGCAGAGAGGAAACGCTGCTCATGGAATAATAAATTGCAGGCACGCGCTCCCCTGAGCAGTTGTTTGGAAAGTGTCCCACACACCTCGTGCCAAATCTGTTGGCCAGGGAAGCTCACTAGTATTAGCATGTTCCAGTTAATTAGGATTGTGAGCCGTCCTTTTCATCGCCTGGAAGAGCTGAAAGAAGGACAAACCCAGAGCATTGCCTTTATAAGGCTTTGTGCTTTCCAGCACAGTCTCCACTCAGCTTGTGCGTGCTCTGCTTGTACCGTGGGGACGCTGCTCTTTCTCCTGAGGGACTTAGTGTCATACCTATCTCTCAGTGTCAGACGGTGGCTTCTGAGTCATGTTTCTGGGGAACACAGAGCCAAATGGATTCCCAGCCAAATCCCTGGATTGGTATCAGGAGTGGATCTGACCCCCTTGTCCCAGTGTGAAGAGCCACCAGCAGCGCCAGTGTGCATCGCTGTGGATAAGCTGCTCCTTGCTGACACAAGTCCCCACAGGACTAGAAAAGATGGAGTGAGACAGGAAAGCAGCAGATGTGATCCTGCTGCCTTTATGATGGTGCTGAGCACCGGATCTCAGATCCTGGAAACCTGGTGCCTTTTGGCAGCACCAAGCCCATAGAAAACATGCCATGCCCTGAATTTTCCCCAGGTGCTTGCATCGCCTTCAGTCTTGACACTTGGGCAGAGCTCAGGCTGGGGCTGCCATCGGCCCATCCAGCTCTGCCTGCTCCCATGGCCACGAGGCAGCATTTATAGCACTGTTTGTCATTTCAGACTGGCCACAAGTTTGTAAAATTTATCGTGGGACTATGAAGCAGGAGTATCCAGCCTGGGAGAGCAAGACCCTGATTGCAGAACGCGCTGCCTAAACTGTCATCCCTCAGCTGTCCTGGCGAGGCTGCCGCTGCCGCACCTCCATAGTGCACGTAGCCCACTGCTCTGTGTGTGTCTGCTGGAGTGAAGCAGTTTTATCACCTCTTTTACTTACAGGGTATTGAGACACATCAAGTGATTTGCCCAAAGGGAGTCAGAGTGGGAAACACACTCCTACCCCAAAACTCAGCCTCATTTCTAGTTTATCCAGACAACTGCTGGTGTGCCATATATTGTATTTTTGCAATCCCGGCTCTGAAGAGCTTATCTAACTGCAATTATCCTCTTCTGCAGAAGCTGTTTTCTAGCTGGCTCGGTACACAAACAACAAGCAACAACCCTCTAATAAATTAGCAAAGCTTTGAGTGCAGTGACTTGCAAAAACGGCAGCTAAATGCAGGGGCCAGTTCTGGGCTCGGAGGTGCTGGTGTCTGCCCAGAGGAGCCCTGCCAAGCTGCCCCGAGTCCTGCCCTCACGTAAGGATGATCAAGGGGATTTTGTGTGCTGGAGGGAGATCGAGGGGGTAAACCCTTCTCAGCATTAATCAATCTAATTAAATGAGCCCTGTGGGTTTGCTCCAAGTGGAGACCTGTCCATGTCTGCTCCCAGCTCTGCCAGGAGCTGAAGTGTGGTGATGTGTGTCCTCTTTGGTAGGACACAAACCCTGTTAACCACTTTCCATATAATCCCCTCTTTCCTGGCTCACTGACCCTCATCCTGAAGACTCACTCAGTGTCCCCATCTTCTGTCTGCCCTGAAGGAGAGCAGAGCTGTGGCAGTCCCATGCCAGCCCACACAGCTGGTCTCTCCTGCTTCTCCAGTGCCTCTCATTGTGGTACCAGATCGCTCAGGTATTTCAGCAAAACCTTGTCCCTGATGCTATCTCTGCTCCTCCACTAATTCCAGAAATGTTCGTATGGGGACAAAAAGCAGTTATGAAATAAGAATCTGCTTTTAAATTCAAAGAGGGTGCAGACAGCTTTCTATCCTCCCTCCCACCTCTGAGCAGCTTTGTGGCTAATTTAGTTCCCAAATGCATCACAGACTTCCAAATCCACTGCATCCGTGAACTCTGGGGCTCAAATGGAAAAGGGGCTTTTGTGTTGCCACAACATGCTGATGCTTCTGAGGCTGCTCAGCAAAACACAGGCTTGACACCGCAGGAAGGAGCAGCGGAAATAATTTGGTTCCATGCAGGTGGAATTAAACAGATGTTTGAAAAATGAACAGCTGCTTTTTTAAAGTATGTCAGTGTTGCTGCTCCAGATGAAGCAGGATGAACTAGAGCATCTGGAAGCCTTGGTAACAGATTTCTTAGAGATTTCTCCCAGGGAGCGATCAGATAATATGCCTTTCTTTTATGACAGAAGTTGAGCTACAGAGGAAGGTTTACAGCTGCAAGGTGTTCAGGCTGAGGACCTGCTAGCTTTCTGAGGCAGAGCAGATTATGGGCTGATGAAAAGGCAGCCCTGTCCTCTGCCCCATTTCTCAGCTTTTTGACATAATTTTTGCTCCCTGGAGCATAGACTTCTTTGTTGTATTCTCAGAAGAGCAGGTGAACAGAATTGCTTTTTTCTAATCAAAGCCCAACCCTGGGAAAGGCTTTCAAGGGCAGCAAAGATCCTTTGAACGACCCCATGGTGTTTGAAAGGACAAGAGGCTCCCAGGACACCTGTGCAGGTGTTTGTGTGTATCCAGCTTGTGCGTGCAAATACTCCAGGGTATATAACGGTGCATGCAGTGGGTCCTGGCACCTCTGCTTGGGGCTGTGCAGCCTTCCACATCCCAGGACAATGCAAGGGACCATCCTCATATTTCTCCATCCTTGTACTTCAGGGTGTAGTTGCTGGTTGAGGCTAGGAAGACCCTCAGCTGCTTTGGGATCTGTTAGCTGCGTGGGGAGGTCTTATTGCACCTCGGTGTTCAGGTTGCCACAGCCTGTGCCACGACTGCTTCTCTTGACCCACCAAGAGGGTGAGGGACTCTGTCACAGCAGACCCTGGGTGTCCCTTAGCTGCTGAGAGCTGAGGGCCAGGCAGCATCAGGGCTATGCTGTATGCACTCGCTGCTGCCAGTAATTATGTTGTAGCTGGGTGAGAATATGCAGGCTGGCAGGCAGCCCGTGTCTGCAGTGCCATGAGAAGAGCCTGGCTCCTGGGGAGAGAGCTGGGGAGCATGGAGGGAGCAAGGACCAAACCCTGTCTTGGTGGCTGCCAGTTGGACTGAAACCCCAGGGGTGCTGAGAACTCGACCTTCCCTTACTGCACTGCTCCATGTCGCAGAGAATTGCTTGCAAGGGGACAATGATGGTGTGCATCACCATGGATCATGGGCAGCTCTCCCTTGCTGGGCTCTGTCTGTTCTGCCAAGCACAGAGGAGCTCTTTGGGTGACTACGTTATCTGGTCAAAGAGGTGAGCTGATGTTTGGGAGCATCGCAGGTTTTGGTGCTCTCTGCTGGACCCCTGAGGCCATGGGAGAGGACAGTCCTGGGGACTTGCACTGACTAATCCATGATTTAGAGTTTGCATTTGCTGTCAGCCAGCAAACACCATGTGCCAAAAATGAGTGGAATTCACCCCATGATCCTGATGAAGATTCACAGCTTCAGGCTGCAGTGAGTTTCTCTCCTGTCAATCACTGCCTTTTTCCCAGGGATCTTATTCCAGCCTAGGGAAGAGATGAGTGGGGAACTGCAACAAAGGACTTTGGGGAATGGGCAAGAAAAATCTTATGCCAGAAAAGGAAGGAGGGAAAAAAATCTCTCTCTCAAGCAGAAATCAACCATCCACTGCTGAGGACCCTGGAGAGGAGGAGTACCCATCCACCAGGAACTCAGGGAACAGCATGCATCGCTCACTTCCCATCAGCTGCTCTTTGTCTCTCCCTGTGGACCACTAGGAGACAGCAGTGGCCCCTTCCAAAAGGGTTTGCTTGTCCTGCTTCCCTCCACTCTCAGCTTTCCAGAGCAGCTAAATCAACAGCCTCAGGGAAAGCGAAGGGGGAGAAGACACAAAACTCCCACAAAAATCCAGCTAGAGCAGCTGTTGGACTTGCCTGGCTGTCAGCACAGGTGTGTTAAGCACTTTCTTTCCTGAAGGGGAAACAGGGAGAGGAGGGGGAAGGATTGGACTCATGGGGACCCTTGTCTGAGTCTTGGGTTCTAGTGCCACTTTCCATGTGACTTACTTCAGGAATGTTTTCACTCTCCTTTTCTGCTGAGCCTTTGGAGCGTTTTCTTTTTCCTGGTGTATCACAACTTTCATGACACAGAAAGTTGGTTGAAAACCTGTCTCGTTTCCAATTCTCACAAAGAAAAGGAAACCACAGTCCACTATGGGTCTGAAGAGCAAGACTCCTCTGATAACTTTTAGCAGTAGATACTCAAAGCCAAGGAGAAGAGTCCTCCTCCTTAACCTCTGGGAGCATCTCCTAGCACAGGTGAGCTGCAAACTCACACGTTGGCTATGGTGGAAATCCTATGCGGGGAACACACCTGACTTCTTCTCTTTGAAGGCAAAACCTTTGGCCAGGCAGGGAGCTGTGCTTCTCCTGTGCTGCCCGCAGGGCACTTTCCTGGGCTCCCGCGAGCTTGGATTTTGCAGATTTGGACATGAGGTTGCTGCTTTTTTGCCTCTTCTCTCTTGCTCCAGATGTGTGGGTAGTGCTGAGCACCCTAAAATAGAAACTCCCTTGAGTTCCTAGCTCCACACTGAATCTGGCTCTGGAACAGAATGAGCCATTGCCAAGCAGCTAAAACTTTTCACCATTACTTTTATTTGCACCCCAAGAGTACCCAAAGGCCTGTCCCACAGCAGCCTGCAGGGTGTTGTACAAGCACAGGGCAGAGGAGGATGACGGGAGGTCCGTGAAGGCTCTGCTGAGTTGCAGGACCTGCAGACTCCTTGCTCCAGGGGAAATCCATCCCCAGACAAGACTGTGCCAGTCCCAAACAAGTTTAAAGCCATTGCAGATTGGAGAGCTGCGGAGTGAGAGTGGATGGACAGTTGCCCAGGTCAGTGGCACAGACAATGAGCTTGCAGACCTCCAGCTCCCACCACTTCTCCCTGGAGAGGGAACTGAATGTGGTGGTAAAGCTTCTCTCTCCTTGATGCAAGAAGCCCCTCAGTGGCTGAACACTGTATAAACAGCAGCAGCAGGCTCCCTCCCCCTTTCCATTTCTGTTTGTTAAACACGCGCTCCCTGCCTTTCTCTCATTCAGGAGCTAACACAGCATCCAGCTTTGTGAGACGGGGGCTGTCAGTCACCCTGCAAGAGGGTGCTCTCCGGATGCCCAGGGTGGGGTACTGAAGCTACCCCCAGCGATGAAGCACCCTTCGGCAGCCCAGATCCTCGCCTGACTTCCTCGTTTTTCCGAGGACAGTTGCAGAAAAGTGCTTTTCACCCCTTTGCCACAGGTTGACTCCCAGAGAGTGGAGAGGACGAAGCGCTCCGTCCTGGCCAGCAATGAGACGATAACTCCAGGTGAGCAGCTCAGTTCCCGAAGGAGGAGGACGCTCTGGCCTTTGCAGGTGGGTCCGGGAGGGCTCGTCTGAGCTGCAGGGCTGAGATGGGGCCAGGTCTTAGCCATGACACATGGTTCAAGCAAAAAAGGTCCAAGCATCTTTGGGAAACTGAATTTGGGGACTAACAGCCCTGAGAGCTAGAATAGAGAGAAAGTCAACAAGAAATACTGGCAGGAGAGTTTTGAATGGTTCCCGAGCAGAAGTAGGGACTCTGGGAAGCAGGGTGCAGAGTGGGAGCAGTCAGGAGAGCAGATTGCTCCAGGGGGCTGCAGAAATCAGGCATGCACAGCTACAGAGCAGCATGCTGCAGGTGTGGGGCTGAGGTGCATGGCTGTCTGAGAAATTCGGATCTCTCCCACAGTCTGCCTCCTCGTGGCTTGGTACAAACCTCCTGTCAGCTCCTCCGTGCTGGGACTGCACACGTTGCTGGCACTCAGCTCACTGCCAGAGATCAGTGCCCTCGATGCAAAGGGAGATAGGGGACTGGAGGAGGAAAATTGATGCTTGCTTTCTCTCTGCACTCATTGCATGCTAATTGTTGAACAGAGGGAGCCTCTTGTAGCCTGCATTTCACCTACAGAGTTTCTGGTGTGTCCCAAAGCAGGATAACTGGGTTTGCTCACTAGTTGTTCTGTTAGTGGGGTTGTTATTTCCCTCCCTCCCTTGTCCCATCTATGCCAGGCTCCCTAAATTTCAGGAGGCAACAGACTTTCCAGGTTAACCAGGATCCTTCCACCAGGCTTTCTCTTCTGCAGCCCTGACCGCTAATGTGGCTCCCTCACAGCATCACCCACTGAGCCCTGTCTCCCAGCCAGCCTTGCTCTGCTCCCATGGGGTGACCTGCTCCCATGAGGTGACCCCCTCTGCTTAGGTAGGAGAAATTTCCAGGAGAAAGCATGTATGTCTGCCAAGCGGGTCTCTTCTCATCACCTTCTTTTTCATTCTGTCTTGAGCTGAGTGACTAAGGCATCCTCTTTGCCTCGTCCCCTTCAGAGGCTTTCCTGGCTCCAGCCTAGGCAGGGATGTGCAAATGTTTAGAGTGAGGAACCGCAAGAAATCCCTGGTGTATCTCCTCCTCCTTGCACTTTGTCTCCTGGTGCCAATTCTACTCTGGGGTCCCGCAGGAGCAGCCCTGGGGCCCTGGAGCTTTGCAAGAGCAGGGGTGGCAGTGTGTGCCTGATACCATTAGGTTTCTTCACCAGTGGGCCTGATGTGGATAGATAATTTACAAAGCTGCAGCAGATGATGGGCAGGTTAGAGGGTCTTCCCTTCTGCTCTGCTGTCATAGTAGGGAAGTTACCCCTTCAGTGGTGATGGAAGGACCTGGGACAATTTCTGTCTGCTCTTTGGCTTCAGGAAATGATCCCAGAGCTGCTGTTTGCCCCGAAACCAGCCCATCACACAGAGAAGGCAAAACGCCCTGCCCTCCATGACTCAGATTTTGCATTTTCATGCTGGTCCTGAAATCTATGTTCAGGTTTTATCCTGAGAGATGCAGAGTTCTCCCCAGTGGTGAGCGCAGGAGACTGGAGTTAGCAAACTTGGGCTCTGTTCCCAGCCCTGCCGTGGACATGCTGTGTGGCCTCTGGCAAGCTGGTTAACCTCCATATCTCAGCTTATTGTGTTCTCCTCCCTTAAGTGCTGTGCCGTGGGATGCAGGGCTGAGCACTGCTGCCTCTCCAGCGCTGTAACAGAACACAAAGGTAGGAGATGGTGGCTTGCCCCAGGGTGACAACTGGGTTCTTATGATGAGGGATGGTCTCAGACCTCTTTGCGACAGACACCTGACTGCTGCTAGATTTGGGACTGGGGATGAGATGCATCAGTCTTCCAGACTGGGCTGCTACAGATGAAGGGGTTTCATGGAGTTGAGCTGCTTTGGAGGAAGAACACAGCATGGAATAAATTGGTGAGCCAAGCCATGAAAATATCCATCAGCCTCAGCCCTCACGCTCCAGTGCTGCTATAGAAAGAGACTGTGGCTGTCATTAGCCAGATTTGGAGCAGAGAGCAGAGGCAAGTCTCTCCACTCCCTCAAGTTAATGATAACGGAGATAGGATTGTAATTCCTGGGCATGCTCTGAGCAATGTTTGTCCTTACCTCCCTCTTTTCTGCACCTCTTGTCCCCATGCTGCATGCCTGCTGGCTACAGTGACCCCAGTCTTGCTGTTTGGGACAAGGAATTTTAATTAACAAGCTCTGTTTTCTCCAGCCCTCTGCTCTGCTTTTTGAACCCTGCCAGGCTTTGCAGATGGCTCTTCTAGGACTGGATGTGCCCTGACAGATCTGGACCAAGCTGGCTGCATGCCTGGGCCTGCAGAAGGGACATGGAGGGAACTGGGGTGTCCCCAGGAAGCAGAGGTGCAAGTGAGTCCCAGGGCACCTAGTCCAGGCCCTCTATAGGAATGGAGTTAGGAGTTGTCATGGTGCTCACTGTCCCTTGCAGTCACTGACAGCAGTGTGCTCAGTGAATGGCTGAGGTTGCACAGCTCTGCTGTACTTCCCCATCCTCTTCCTCCCTTCCCAAAGGCTGAGTCCTGCTGGCACAGAGCACAGCTCTCCCTGCCTTGTTGTGATCCCAGCCCTGCCTCAGGCTGAACCTCAGCTGGAGGAGAGGCTGAGGGCAGGAACTAGGCTATGCCCTGTTTCTGCATCCCTTCATGGCAGCCCAGCACAGAGGAAAGGGCTTAGGGCAGTATTTCTGCCTCCTCCTGGTCTGCCCTGCTGTTTTGTTCTCCCAAAAGCAGTTGGCTTCCAGCTCCAAGGATTTCTCCATCCACTGGGCACAGGAGCATGCGCCTGGCAGCAGCCTACACATATGCCAGCACTTCCATTACTTGCTGGAACAGACCTTGGGCCACTCCTAGCAGCATCCCTGTGACCTACAGGCAACCCCTGGAGTGGGAACATTTATTATAACCATTTTGTCTCTTAATTAAAATGCCTTAATTGATTTTTAATAGTTCTCCTTTGGAAAAAAACAAAGCGAACCAAATCAAATAATAACTCCATTAAGGCCATTTTGTTAGGAAGTGAAACAGCTCCAATAATCATGATGTTCCTGGCTCCTCGGAGATGGTGGGTAGCTGCCAGCCTCCAGTAAAAGGAAACAGCCTGAGATGTGAACATGGTAACTGGCAGCCAGTCGATGGGTGAGATGGGGGAAAAGGGAAGGGAGCATCCCCTGGTGTCATGCCAGGACTTGGGCACCAAAGATAAATGGGATAGGCAAGGCACAGAAAAGGGGATAACAAGTGATAGTGATGAAGTAATGCTAGACAATCTGGAAGGTATAAAAAACCCAGACAGAGAACAAGCAGGGAAAGCACACCCATGGAAAGTGTGCCCGGCCCTTGCTCTGTTTCCATCACTGACCCTGCTCTGGTGGCAGCAGGGTTTGCTTTGGGGCCCACTGCAGCACGGGTGTCTGAGGAGAGGCTCTGGGCTGGGCTGCTGCTGCATGTGGGCTGGGCTCTGTCAAAGAGGCTATGGCTGTGTCACCTTCCCAGGGCCCTGCCAGTTCCCCTGCTCTGTTTCCCACTGCATCAGCTGTGCAGGGCGGCTTCGAGCTCCTCTCTCCTGCCTTAGAAGTGGGGAGCTCCCTTTGGTCTTTGGGGTTACCTTTCCAGGGCTGGGGACAGCGGTGTCATGGAGGTCTGAGATCACCCTTAAGCAAGCCTTCACCCCAGCAAATCCACCTACTTTTCCCTCCTGCTGCTTAAAGCTCCCTTCCTACCATCTTAGCAGTAGCTGTATGGTCTCCATTATCACAGTACCTGAGCCCAACAGCTTCGTTTACAGGAATGATTGGCATAAATGAGCCAGCAGAGTCACACAAGTTAGGAAAGCCAACAGACACAGAGAGGGCAGGAGAAAACAAGTGTGCAGGCAGAGCCAGTCTACTGCAGGCAGCTCTTTTGCAGGGCCTCTCCAGGCGCCTGCGTTCGCGGCCGGCCAGACAGATTACTTGGAGCAGCTCCCAAGGGGGAATCACAACTGTTACTCTGAGGAGCAATGAAAGAACAAGCAGCTATTTGTTATTCGCTGCAATGTAATTGCTGCCACCTTTACCATCTTGCCACCGTTATTTTATGCTGTTTTTTCAAGGAACTAGTTCAAATGCAGGTGGTCTGCCCAGAAGCATTCTCACTTCCCAAGGACAGGCTTGCAGGGCATAGACCTGTGGAAGCCCACCAGCATCCAGTCTGCAGTGCTCCTGTCTCACCTGGTACAAACCCAGAGCAGGTCATTCCTCAAGGAGGTTGAGAAGGTGCCCAGCAGGCTGCCTCTAATTCCCAGCTTCATTTAAGCCCTGTGCCTCCCTCCCTCAGTGGCAGGACATTATCCCCTCTGTCTGCAGGTCACAGAAAACATTATGCCCTGCAGACCACCCTGTTTGGGCAGAGGGATGACTTTTGGTCACTTTTGATCAAGATTGCAGTGGGAATGGGGAGCCCACACACAGAGGGGATATGCGAGGGGACATGTCCACCCCTCTCAGTATACTCCAGCAGCAATTCTGGGACACAGAGGCTGAGAAGGAGCCAGTAACAGAGCTGGCTTTTCTCCTGTTGTGTTTGGACTGAATGAAAACCCTGCCGTGACAACACTCTGCTGTTACAATGGCACCAAACGCCAGCCACGGGTTCCAGACTGAGTCAGTTCTGGCTCATCAGTCAGGCTCCCTGCTCCCAAAGCCATGTTCACGCAGACATTTAAGCACCACATGGCAGGAGGCTCACTGGCACCGGGGCTTTGGCTCTCAGGCCTCTTTGTGCCTGGACACTCAGCAACAGCTTTGCAGGAGGCTTGTTCACAAGATGTTTGCCCCCTGCACATGCACAGCCCTGCAGGAGCTCCCTCCTCTGCAAAGCCAGCTGATGCCTGGGTGTCACTGACATAGACAGGTTCTTTTAGGGATCCTTGGCAGAATGACAGCATTAAATCATGGTTACAATTAAAGCCTCATTTCTTTAATAGGGTATTATGATTACACTACTACAAGTAGTGTAATATAGAATTTATAATACAGCTTAACTTATGATTTCTAATCACCTGGATCCTTTTCAGATTGGGTCAGATCTTAATAGATGGTTTGCTGTATTAATATAACAACCCTAATCTAGACTCAAAAATCATATAAAAGAAGATGAGTCCCTTGCTCAGTCCTTGGAGGAAGCAGAGGACAGTGGGGGCATCCCTGGTCATGGGGTGTCATGGGTCTCACTGTCCAGCAGTTCCTCACTTAGGACTTGTAACTGCTTGATTTTACAGACAGTGCTGTGTGTGCTGTTAGGCCTCCCTGTTCTGTGACAGTGTTATCAACACCACCTGGCTGGCCGGGTGCCTGGGACCTCCAAGGCCAGCAAGGAAGGGCGCACTCAGCCTGGCACCCAGGAACCTTGAGGCCAGCAGGGAGGGAAGAAGAAAACTGTTTGGTTTGTCTACTTGGTTCACAGGACCTTCAGGGCCTGATAATGAGGGACAGGGAATGAATGGCTGCTTGCCTTATAAAATGGAGTTAGTCATGCTAACCACATTACCAGGGGTCGGGAGCAGGGGGTACCGGTCACACTGGGTTGTGCTGGGTGGTAGCATCACTAGCAGGAGCAGTGGTGGAGACTTATGCAAAGACATGCAGATATTGTCACCCAGAGAAGTGAGAAATAAGAAGTTGAAGAAAAACTGGGTGCACAATCTGGAAATAATTTGTAATGGGGAGGTGGAGAAAAGCACCTTGAATTTGGGAGTGTCCTGTTGTTTTTCTCCTTTCCAAGTTCTTAAGGAGTTAGGGCATTTTTGTAGGCAAGTAAATCTCCTCAGAGATGACTGACACCATCATCGATTTCTTCTGCCAGCCCTAATAGGTCCCAGATTTTTGGCTTGTTTGAAGTGACTTCCCTGTTTTGCAAAGCCAAGCCTGAAGAAGCAGGAGAGGCAGTGTGCAAGGGAGGTCCATGAGCAGGAGGTCTTTTCAGGACCTACCAGTCTGGCCCTGGCTGGTTGAAGGCTTTTTCCCTGTTCAGTTCAAATAATAGGAACCTCAGAAACTTGTGTGAAAAGTTGGGTTTTCTCCTGACCTTTCCTTGGGGAACTGGCATTCAACTGATCATAGGCTCTAACAGGAGGTGTAAGAGAGCTGAAAGGTCATTAGGTGTGAGGAAGGATGGGGGGTAAGGAAGAAGGAAGGAGGATGCCACTGCTGCTGCTCTTTAGCTTGAAATGCCGTGTGGGACATGGCCTTTGAGTCTCAGTTCTTGCAGATGCTCTGCTGTCTCCTGTATTCTCACTTCTGCCATGTCTGTGTTCCAGACCTCCTTCTCCTCCTGAAGGAAAGTCTCAGGCTAGCCATGGGACCGCTGGAGGGAGCCAACACCACCCTCACCATGGAGAAGACAGAGAAGTTGCCACAGGGCTGGCACACCAAGGACTTTGTCACTCCTAGCCAGGATCTCTCTGGGTCCCAAAGTGTTATGATGGACAGCACCAAGATCCTGGGGGTCCAGGTTGTTCTTATTGCTGCCTACTCCCTCATCATTCTGCTGGGGTTCATCGGCAACTCCTTGGTTATCTACATCATAGTGAAGTACAAGACCATGAGGACCGTCACCAACTTCTTCATAGCTAACCTGGCCCTGGCAGATCTGATGGTGGACACACTCTGTCTGCCTTTCACCCTTGTGTACACACTGCTAGACGAGTGGAAGTTTGGAGCTGTTCTTTGTCACCTGGTCCCTTATGCTCAAGCTCTGAGTGTCCATGTGTCCACTCTCACCCTCACTGTGATTGCCCTGGATAGGTACCGGTGTATTGTTTTCCACCTGGACAGTAGGATTTCCAAGAAGCTCAGCTTCACCATCATAGCTGTCATGTGGCTAGCAGCAGCTGTCCTAGCAGGTCCTCTGGCCATCTTCAGGGAGTACCGGTACGAGGAAATCCCATCCATCAACCTCAAAATGGCTGTCTGCTCAGAAAAATGGCCTTCCGGTAATAACAGAGATGCCACTATCTACAGCCTGTCCATGCTCCTCCTGCAGTATGTTTTTCCTCTTGCAATTATTTGTTATGCCTACACCAGGATCTGGTTCAAGCTGAAAAACCATGTCAGTCCCACTTCTAGGAATGAAAACCAGTGCCGGAGGAGGAAGACAACCAAAATGCTAGTGATGGTAGTTGTGGTATTCGCAGTCTGTTGGCTCCCCTTCCACATATTCCAGCTTGCCATTGATCTTGATCTGGTTCTGATCTTCCATGAGTACAAACTCCTGTACACTGTCTTCCATGTTGGAGCCATGTGTTCAACATTTGTCAACCCCCTGCTCTATGGATGGATGAACAAGAACTATCGGAATGGTTTCCTTATGTTCTTCCGTTGCCAGAACAAGCCAGAAAGCATCCACACTGAAGGCTCAGTTAGAGGGAGGTCGTACATCTTCAGGGCCACCACCCTAAATGGGAGCATCAAACAGACTCCTGGCAATGGACCACTGCCCACAGAGGTTTAGGGATGGGACATCCACCTCCAGGACTGAGGCTGACTGAGCCCAGAGACATTCTTGGGCGAATGCCTTTTTTTGGTGGGACATTGTGTTGCCAAAACATTATCGCTACTGCAGCCACATAGAAATACTCTCCTGTATCTCTCAAAACAATAAACCTGGTGTATTTCTGTCCGACCAAACAAGTGAATTTTTCCTTTCTCTGTGTTCAAGTTATGCATGCAGAAGCATGAAAAATCACACACCGAGGAGGCTTTTATTTAGCCAGCAAAATACGCCCTTTTTGCTATTTCCATTTGCCAAAGTGGGTTGCTCAACCTTTTACCCCCTGACATATTACACATTACAAAAGCAGAACTTTTATTGTGTATGTTTGTTCATCTGTACGTCTCCTACCCAAAAGCCTTAATGATCCATCTTTAGCTAATGTCTCCAGGGGGAGGGAGATCTATAGCCTTCTGCAAACATGGGCTGGTTAGGGCCATCACTCTGCAGGCCTGGGCAGGGAGTGGGCTGGTGCAGGTGGGAGCTGGGCAATCCATCTCTTCCATAGCGTTTGCACGAATGTGCATTTGCAACCCCTGGGGTGAGCTCTTGTCCTCGGAAAGCCCAGGAGGTGGCAGTGACACTACTTACCACAGTGTCCTTTACAAGTGTCAAAGCAGGGCTTTGGGGACACCTCATTAGCCAGGGAGTTTGTGAGCCAGTGCCCTGGATTTAGCAAGGAGAAGAGCAGGCAAAGAAGCAGATAGGATAGGATAGGAAAGAGCTGGGGCACCTGATCAAGAAACCTAGGGGATTGGCAAAGGTGATCTCCTCCAGATGTGACTCCTGCCATGCAATGACTTGATGGATGCCAGCATGACAAGAGAGGCAAAACTGCCAATGACACCATTCTCCAAGGTGATCAGAGAGTTTTAAAGCTTTACTCTTTCAGAGGTTGTAGGTAGTATGGGTCTTTACATGGGTGCTTCAGTTCAGAAGACAGAAGTAACCTGCTTGCATGGTTGTCACAGATTGGGTGTCCTCTGGCAGAAGAAGACCCGGAGACAAAGGAAGATGTATTCTTTCACACCAAAATATATGTTCTTCTTCCTAAGGCTGTGTCAGCTGGGGAGCATATTTTTAGCTTTGCCATCAAAGGAGCCTTGATTGCTACTGTGATCTCAGCAGGTCCTCATTGGTGTTGTCTCTAAAAGTCAGTGTTCATCAGATTGGAAAGTAACTCCCAGATGCGGGAAAGAGACTCAACAGACAAAAAGAAAAGAAAAACTTTGGTTTGTAGGTCTTCACTGGAGCAAGGACAAGAGGTAAGAGGGCTTGCAGTAGTGAGTATGCCAGCCTGGATCAGGCTGCTGGGCTGTCACATCTGGTGTCAAAGGGCTTATTTGAAAATCAGGCTCTCCTGCCTCGTCCCCAGCTTGACCTGCCTCTGGCCCTTGTTCTCCCACTCAGCTTCTGACTGCCACTCTAGATTTTAATCTTTCTGTTTATTTCTGTTCTCTGATGCCCTGCTTCATTTTCCTAAATAGGTACAAGAAAGTGGTCTCTGGATCCTTCCCAAGAGACATCACTGCCAGGCAAGGGCCACGGACCACACTCCACACTTGGGGACATAGATGTGCTAATGCCTAATAACCTCCCCAGCACCTGACTCTGCAGATCACGGTACATTTGTCTTTTCAGGGAGCTTCAGGATCTATCAAGATCCTGTCAGGAAGTCATTGATGTTCCAGTAAAAGGGGCATCTGCTTCCTGAGAGGCCAAGACATGATAGGAGAATCAAGACACAAATAAACCTTCTGCACGTGAAGTGCCATGGTGTGATGGTGGGAGTTTGCTGTTTCATGCCGACGGAAGGAGGAGGATATTCTCCTCCACAGCAGTGGTAAATTCTGTCCCTACCTAATAAACTGGTCATTTCTACAATCCATCCTCCCAAGGAACAATCCCCGTGTTTCCATCAAACTCAAAGATACAAGGAAATGTTTATGTTTCAAAAGCATTTTAAATGAGTGGAAAGAATTCAACTATTACCAATAAACACTTCAGAAAGTGATTTAACACTCAATAATATATGTCAGAGTAAAGTAACACATTCAGCAATGCAAGCTTGGAAGCCAATCATGCTGCCAGCTGAGATGGATGAGGAGCTAAATTGCTCTTCTAGAGGACTTGCCAAAGGTTTTGTCCTGTGACACCACACATGGTATCTGACTGCAGAGCAAGGCAGATAAAGACATTATGAATGACTGTTTAATTTTGAGCCCAGACTTTTAAACTAAATATGGATAAATAAATAAATAGATCCTAGAACTTCACAAATGAATACTGGCAATGGCATTTATAGGGCAGAGGGATTTTTATGCTGGAGCAAACTGAGTAGGAGAAACTGCTTATTTGAAGTGTAACAGCAAAGTTCTGTTTGCTTTATTTAATACACTTGTGCAGCTTTACTGATGGATTTCTGCCTGTGAGCTTGCTGCTTTTTCTTTGCCATTGGAAAAAAAGTTACAACTTTCCACATGTACTGCAAGGAGGGGAATCAGCTCTCGGTTGTGTACAGATGTCCCTGTGGAAAGTCACAATGCCTCTATTGAGGGAAAGTGGCCCTAGTGTCCACTGCCAAACAGAACAAGAGGAGATGGAGAGCAAGGAAGCAAAGCTTCTTACTAAAGGTTGATTTGGTCAAATAAATAGTACGTTATAGACTGTCATGACTGCATAGAAAACAGGAATGAATTTGTTTCCATAAAACAGAAATCTCTTGGAGATGAAGGTTCCTGAAATATTAACACTCTGCTAAAGATGACCTTACTGCCATCATCAAAGACCTGAATAGTTTTATGTTTTTGAACTATTTAGAGCTCAGGACAGGGTATGACCTTGCTCTTTTTGTGTTAAGGGCAGATCCTCTAGCAGTTACAGATATTGTTGGAGTCCAAGGCATCTTCCCACTGCCTGCTCCTTGCCAAAGGTGCATCAGTGAATGTCTGCCAAGCTGGGATCTTCTCCTCAGAGCTGGCCCTGGTGTAACTGATGTGGGACAGAATGACCCATGTCAATGGCACAACAGCTGACAGGGATAAAGGCTATCACTGCAGAGTTAGAAATACGGTGACAAAAATGAAAAAGAACAAGTGTTTCATCAGAGCTTGTCTGGAAGACAGTGCTGTTCCTGGTGACCAGATGATTTTCCTCTAGGGCTCCTCCTGACTCTTGCTCAGGTCCTTCTTAAAATGCTGCTTCACTGAACTGACCCAAGGTTATTTCACAGCTATTAGGAGACAGGTTCTGAATTCACTGAGAAACACCCTATTTCTCATGCTAAGACACTCCTTCTGGTCACATCATACAAATCTTGTATTGTTAAAAGCACTACTGAACAGTTCTTAATTGCCAAGTGACCCCTAGCAGATGATTAACTTTGAATAGACACCACAGGTGGGGATGCCTCTAACTACCCCATGCAACCATTACTCACACGCCAGACAAATGCAAGAACAGCTGAGACATGGCAACATCATAATTTAAAAACAGCAGCAGCAATAAGCCTGTTACAGGCTGCTCTAAGAGCTCTCAGGAGTCCCCGAGTCTCTTATCAAACTTCCAGGCTTGACTGAAATTTGCAGAGCAAAGGCTGTGCTGTGGACACAGGAGGCTCTCCAAGCAGTAGAAATTTTGTCTCTCAAATACTTGATTTGCCTTCCCATTTGATTTCCAAAGCATATACGTCTGTAACAAGGTAATGCGTGTAAAGAGAGCAAAGGTCTGGGCTTTTTACTTTTCCTTGTCTTAAGGCAACATATACAGCTGGTATTTAGATCAATGCAGGGTGAGCTGGGTCCTCCGGTCAGGGCTTGGTTAGAATCAAAGACGTGACACACTCCAGCGTACGCCTGTGCTTCATCCTGCTCCTACAAAGGCCAGATCCATCCCCTCGTGGCTCCCTGCCCTGCAGTACCATGTGCCCTCTCCTATTACCCACTGCAGCCCACGTGAACAATGTCAAATGGCACATGTTTTATTCAATGTGCCTACAAATGTATCGGCAGAAACACTGCTCTGAGCTTTTCATAGAGGCTCTGTAGGGAAATACCCACTAGACCAGAAAAGAAGCAGTTCCTCTAACATATGCTAATAGGAGAGGGGCTGGAGTGCTGTTCTGCTGAAGGAGGTCACAGACAGCTCAGAGTTTCCCCTGATATCAGGTGTTAATCTTATCATTGTTACAGCTAACATGGTTTGAAACCAAATTAGCCTTTGTTTGGGCAGGAGCGGTGGAGTTGGTGCTTCCTTTACATGCCTTTGTCTTTCAGCTCTGTTTTTGTGTGATTTTACCAGGGTCTCTGAATATGCTGGGATTTAAATAAGGCCTGGGGATCAGCTAACCTGGTGAAAATCAGGAATTTCTGCAATAATCCAGAAAAAAGAAAGGATACTGTGTTCGTATGGGTAGGCAGAATTTGGCCCTTTGCAGTTGAAAAAAACAGAGCTTTGTCCTCCCTTCAGTTTTCCCTTATCTAGCTTGAGATTCTTCAAGTGCCAAAAATAATATTGCATATTACTGCCAGAACATTTATCTTCTCTCTGAGCTCATTTCAGAGAAGGGATTTGTTCAGGAGGGCCTGGGAGGGGAAGAAGGCTAGGTTTTTAAAGCTCATCGTTATCTCTAGTCTCAGTGTTTTGTAAGTTAAAAGACAAATCAGAAAAAGACAAAGTCACTCACACACACCGAGGGAGGTACCAATTTATCTTCAGACAACACAATCTCTATTTAATTTTCTATCCAGACACCTCCAGCACCCTTTGCTGAAGTGTTGCATGTATATGGGGCTGAATGAGGTTGTGGGAGGAAAGCATTTTTCTCCTGCTAATAGCAATACCTTAGTGTCACTCATGATTTATAGCCAGCAAAGAACACTTTTTCTGGTCTATGTTCTGCTCAGTGTAATGAGTACAGAAGGAATAGTGCGGATGCCTCATGGAGCTCACAGGAGGAGATCTTCATTAGTTCAGTCCTCTCCAGTGTGGTAGCAAAGACTGTGAACATTAGAGAAGAAACCGTTTGGTTTATAACTAGCTTATTGAAGTGCACAAGCATGGAGTTGTCACTGTGTCACTCTGCTAATGTGTCACAAACTTTCAGACACTGTTAGTCTCCAGGATGCGCAGGCAGCTCCGCTAAAAGGTTCTTCTCCTTGCTGCTGTGTGGAAGGAAGAAGGAAAATAGGTCACAGAACAAGAGTTCAAGATATTAAGGAGAGGAAGTGCCCCAGGATGAAATGTTGAGGTTAATACGGTTCTCAGTGAAACATGGGGTAGATTGTTGGCTCTGTTGGGAATCAGGATGAAGATCAAAAAGGGGAGTGAACTCTGCCACGGTGCAGGAAGAACACAGCTTTTATCAAAATAGAGATGAGTAAGAAATAACAGCAAACCTGGATCCATCTTGTCCAGTACTCTGCCTTAGATCGAGGCAATAAAAGATTGTATGCTGACTTGGCCACTTTTGTGGTCCATTCCCCTCATACCCTTAGCAGCAGCCACAACTGTTGTCTAAGAGATGTTAGAGGGGACGTCCCCATCTAGACCATTTAGTATCCATTTCTAGACTTTATGTTTGTGAATCTGTCTAATCCCTTCCCTGACAGCAGATTCCTGTGACAGCCAGTTCCAGAAGTTCACTTCCCATGGTGTAAAAACATACTTTCTTTAATCTGTTAATACCATTCTCCTACTAGTTTCAGCAAATGCCCTCTGGCTCCAGTACTGTGGGACTTGCTGAACAGCAGCTGCACCAGTGCTTAACCAGTTGCACCAGTGCTTAACCAATGCCTTCTTCATTTTGTAAATCTTGATGCTATCCTCCTTCTCCAGCTTTCTCCTTTCCTAGCTGAAGTCATATCTTCTCCTAAGGCAGCTTCTTCATCCCTGATTATTTTATATGCCCTCCTGTGGACCTCCTCTAGTTTCACAAATATCACAATGGGCTGAATTTTGCTCATAATTCCTGTGAAGGAGTGGGATCTATCAGCTTTGTTCGAACCTCATATCAGCCACATGAGGACTTTTAAGTATGTGTGGGGGAAGGACACCTCTTGATAAAATGTTAGGCTACTTCTCCCTTGCTGTAGCATTGCTGTATTCTTAATGAAATCCCATTACACTGGTCACTGAGTCAGTTCAGTGAATCATGAAATGCATCCCCAGTTTTGTTTCTGAAGTTGAGAGCCACAAGGGCAGTCAGATCCCTTCCTCACCTTGAACTCTGTATGTGACAGATTTATCCAGGGGCAAGAATGGAGTCCAAATGATCCTCATCCCAGACCAGTGTCTTAAATCACAGCTTCATCTGTTCATCCTACAAAACAGAAAACTGAGGAATTATGCATTTCAGGAAAAGAGTGATGAGTTTTTGTTACTTGGCAACTGTCATTCCCACATATTTTGGAAGAATTTGAGAACATCCTGCACCTCAGAGAAATCAACCAGCTTAGGTGAGGAGGAAGGGAACTGGCAGCAGATCCCCAAAACTTTGAGCTGGGAAGATCTCTTGGGGCTTGTGGAAGCAAAAAGTGCTTTATGTTTGTGTGCTCCTCAGCTTGTCTCCTCAACGTGACTGTCTGCATCAGTTTCTGGGCTCTTCATGGTAAAATAATCCGTTGTTCTGCCATTTCTCTCTCGAAGAGGCATTTCACAGCCATCTGAATGTGCTCTAATCCACCTGCCAGCTGCAATCAGCACACAGCACAGTTGCATTCCTGTCAGCCAGGATTTGAGCACCAGAAACAAAAACCTTCAAAAGAGGAGTCAGCAAGAGATCTGCATGTGAAAACTGGGGAGGGGGCAGTCAAACCTGAGGGCTTGGTGAATGTGCATACAGTGACAGCAAACCCAGGCAATGAGGCCAGGGTAAAATTCGACTTGCTTCCTGCAGTGGCAGTTGACTTCAGACAGGAATTCAGACATGATTATTAAAACAATAATTTAGGGCTTCAGTTGCTGGGAGCGAATCTCCAAGGTTGAACTCAGCAGATGGCTGTGTAAGTGGACCCCAGCTAATACATTTATGCAGTGGTTCAGCGTTTTTGGTCCAGTTTTGTTACTGACAACTTTGCTATGTGAAATCCCATTTCCCTTTCCTAGGTTAGATAAAAGAATCTACTGGTTTCAAAGTGCAGATCTCAACTCTCCGATACAGCCCTGCAGTACTCAATTAAGCAAAGCTAAGATAGCAAAACTAGCATGGCAAGAGCTGATTGAAATTGTCTGTTGCTTCAAGGAGTGCACTAACATGAGACTGCTATGGTGGCAAAGATGCCAGCTAAAGCACAGGGTTCTTTGGTCTTTGTAAGGTCTGCCTGGCACTGCAGTTCTTCGTTGTGTGGAGTTCTGATTGGCTTAATGTAAAATCAGTGGGAGCTGGGTCGTTGATACCCAATAGTTTGTTTGGAATCCTGGTCTTTGTAATTATGTCATTAAAAGGACATGAGTTAATCTCACTGCAACTGGAGCAGCTAGAACAGCCTGGCAAAACCTTCTCTCTCTGAAATGCAGCTATTAAAGTACTTGTCATACATTTCCCAGACAGCAGGGAAATGTTCTGGGGTATTTTAATCATGTACATACTGTAAGAATAGTGAAAGAAAAGATCATAGGAAATGAAAGGAAGGAAGTTGGAACTCTTTTGGATAAACCATTCCTGATCGCAGGGTGTCTCACCTCTTCCAAGGTTCCTGTGATGGAGCCTGCACAGTCTATTCTGTGCCCTTCCTAAAGTCTAACCAATAAATCTCCCTTAATGCAATCTATTACTTCTTGTCTCCTGGCAGACACAGATAATAGTTTATTACCTTGTATACTACACCTTTACATATTTAAAGTGTATTATTATGCATCTTCCCCCCACTCCAGATTAAACCAAGTCATTGTTTTCTGTCCTTGCTCACAGGGCTCATTTGCTGTACCTCTGTTTGTTCTTGCTGCTCTACTCTGGACTTTCGTTGTTCAACAGCCGGTAGTTTTGCAGGTAAACAAAAGGACTGAAGGAGGTAAAAAGGTTCTGCAGAAATTTTAGGTTGTCCGAGCAGTCACTCTGTGTACTGGAACGCATAATTGGGAACTGCTCTTTTTCCAACACAGTGACTGCCTCTACACTATGGCAGAAGACCAGGGTCTTTGTTTCCCTGTCAGCAGAGCTATTTCCATATTCTGACTCATCGACGGCTGTTTCTAAGGGGGGTAAAAGCAGCAGCGCTTTGCAGCATTATTCAGGTCCTCACAGGTGAAAACAATTACGAGGCAAAGGTTTCCTTACAAGTTGCATCAGTCATGCAGAGTTTTGCACCTCATGTGTGCAGCTGTGGGTATGTCCACAACACAAACGTGGCTCTTTTGTCTAGGATACAAGGACACAAGTGGCCTTTCCTGAGGAACCTGGTGCCTCACAAACGTGTCTCTCTTGAGTAAACCTCAGGACTATTTCTCATGCTGCCTGGCAGCTTTCTGCACTCCCTATCCCCATTGTGAGCACAGCAGTCACTTCCTTTTCCCATTCCATTTACAAACGGGCCCAGGGAACCTTCAGGCAGTGGTTGGACCCCCACTCTTGGATCCAGTGGCACTGGTGGAAGAGGTTGCAGTCCCCAGCCCCACTGAGGTGCCTGAGCTCTGCCAGCAGACCAGCAACACAGGCGCAGTGCTGACTTCTCAGGGGCCCTGGTATCCCCCATTCAGGAGACCTTTAATTGCCACTTCTTCCATTTTGCCTCAAAGAACAGTACTTATAATGTATTTCCTCATGTTGTGGATAGAAAGTAAAATTCTTTTCAGCTAGTTCTCTCTTCCAGCTTTGTCATATACTAGATGAGCTGATCTTAAACTCCTGAGCCTTGCTTTCCTCTTCTGTGAAACAGGACAAGTGCAGCACCCAGAGGCTTGTAAAACATGTTGTACGTGCCAGCTGAACAGAGCTACTGCAGTAAAAAGCATTACAATTGAACACATCTTACAATAATTATGTTTCTATCAATCAGTCGTGTATTAAGGAGGCAGACCTTACTTGGAAAGTGCATTTAAATACTCAGGGAAAAGCACATTTTGAATTCTCAGAGGTAAATATTTATTCCAGACTCTCAAAAAAAGTAATGATTTGTGAATCCAGGTGTGGGAGGGTTTTTAATGGCGACAATGCCTGGAATTTTTCAGCAGCATCTACTGCTTTCAGTGTGGAATATGAGTATTGACTGAAGAATGACCACAGGCTTTGCTCCACTGTTCACAAGCATTTCTGTAGTGTTTGGACAAGAATGAGTCTAAAGAAATACCAGCAGTGTTGTTTTCTGTTCCAAGGAAGCCAATTTAAAAAAAAAGCAATTTTTAGCCAATTCTTAGTGTTGTCTAGTGCTGTCTTCTGCTCCCCTCCCTGATGATTGCCAAGATGTGCAGTTGGAAGAAGGAGCTTCCTCTCCTGAAACCACTATTTTTTTTTAACAAAATACTTCTTCCCCCTTTCAACCCTTTTATTCAAGGGTCTCAAAGTGTGTCACATTCCCCAGAGGTTGGAGTCCATCCTGGGAAGTGTTTGAACTGCTCCTTGTGGAAATGTGAGTTGCAACTCATAACAAATATGTTTGCAAGTAGCTCAGTGCGCCAGAGAACGAGGAAAGCCAGGTTTCCTAATGGCCTTATGCCTACTGCCTGTCTCTCTGGTGTCTAATAATGTGTCAGCTCACACAAGTGGCACTCTGCCTGCTGTGTTCTTGAGCAAAACTTTTCAAACATAACATCACGGAGACCTTGACCCCTCTGTCAAATTTTGTTGAAATTCATCAAGTGGTTTAGAAGTTAAATGGCGCTTTCTACCCTGTTGGTACTTCATGAATTTTGGAGCCATGAGGCATGAAGGTAATTGGCTTTCTATGGAGCTGTATCCTAAAGCTGCCCTTCACCACAGGACACCCCAAAAGATGTCACTTGTTACGTGTTAGCAACCCCTTCTTCTCTTTTTCTTTAGAGGCTCTTGTGCATCCCCCCCTTGAATTTTTAACCTATTTCTCTACTGTTAAAGACAAATCACAAGTCTGAGGTCTGGCTGAGACTTCTCATTAACAAGCACTAGCGGGCATGGCACCAGCTGCACAGAAGTCCTGTAAAACAGAAGAGCTGGGGCAGAATCTCTGTGTTCCCTCCAGTGCAGTCGTTACTGTTTTCTCTCTTCATGTTCTGTTTCAAATCATGGGTTCTCCTTGGTTCCTTGTAGGGCTGTTCTACAGATGAATGGAATCTACTCCTGGAAGCTGCTTTCTGTTTCTCAGCATGTATTTCCCCTTTGTTACAGTCTTCTCATCAGGTCTGGTTATGCCCCCATGTATTTTGGTGTTTCTGGTACCCTACACCATCTGAGAAGTAGTAAATGAATAATCGCCTTCCTCATGTGCATGCCTTTCACTGTGCACACTCAAAAACCAGAATGCCAGTTCTCTGGCAAAAATCCTTCAGTTATGCATACAGATGGCTGGTGATTTATAAAAGCAAGTTAAAAATTAGGTTCCTAAACAGAATTTAATATAACCTTATTGTTGTAGTGATTGTATCTCAGATTTGCTGTTTTCAATCCAGAGTTGCAAGGTGATACACTAACTGCTACGGTTTAGCCCTGAGTACTGGCTAACCATAGACAAAGGATAGGTGCTCTTTTGTCATTCTATTTTGGTTTAAAAATTCTTATCACTATTTTACTGTAGGCATTATGTTAGCTTAACCTGCTGTATTAATAAACTGTCTCTTGGATGCTTGTAGCCCTTTTATAATAGCCAGGACTTCTGGAGTTTTATGGTTAGCACTATGCTATACAGAGCTCATTCCTTCTATTCCCATGTGGCTGTGCTAATAAATATGAGATAGATGCCTTTTGGCATGAACAAACAGGTGCAACCCCTCCAGTGTGATAAAAAGATGATCTTGGCTGGGATTTTCCTGCGGCAGATTATCAGAGGGGATCGTATAAACAAGCCAGAACTTGTTAGAAGGAAGCATGAGGACTGTGACTTCATTCCTGGATATCATCCTACTTTACAGTACACAAAAACTCTATAAGACACTGGAGCTTTTAAGGCTGGAGGCAGCTTGACTGTGTCTCTGCATGTGAACTGTGTTGCTAAGGGTCTGTCCAGGGACTCTTGAGAGTGATGAATATGCCAAGTCACTCTGAGGTATTATAGGAAAGAGGCCTTGGCACTGAGTTCTGCTTGCCAGAGGCTTGCAGACATTTAGAAATGCTCTGTTGTGCAAGCTGAGCCACAGCTCAAATTTCTTTTATTTCTTGTAATCAACGGGCAACTTCTGAATGTGATAAGGCAAAGGCTTCAGCTCAAAATGGACGAAGGAACAGGGAGGGGAGAGAGACAGTAGACAGATACCAGGTAGGAGGTGCAGATGTTAAAGCTTTGATGTTCTCCCCTTCGGTGGAAAGACTGGAGATGAGATTAGCAGTATTGTGCTCAGTAATGGTATTATCCTGTTCAAAACACCAGGAGATGCAGTTGTTCTGAATGTCACTGCAAAAACACGAACCATCAGGGTACTTGATTCTCCACTCAGTTGCTCTGTTTGAAACCTGATTAACATGAGAGACCAGGATTGCACCTTTTGTATTTGACAGTTGGAGCTGCTTTTTGTATTCAAGAAAACTGCCTCCTTGCTGGGGCTGGTGGCACTTCAGTTCTTGTCGCAGACACCAGCAGGGTGGAAGCCATCCGCTACTACTGAAGAGGAAGCTGAAGGATTTCATTCCCAGTCATGCTGCTGAAGGTCCAGCAGTGGTACCCAGATGTACCTCATCCGTGACATCAGAGAACAAGCCAGAGCCTCCCTGTTTTCATATACACTGCAGAGCAGGAGAAAGAGGAAGGCTCTGGAGGGATTCACATGTACTCTATGTATCACAGACTAGCTGTACCAGTATCTGAGCTCTTTCCAATATAGCACTAAGTGGCTCACATCTCTCCTGTTGTTCATTCTCCCACGGTATCTCCAGGGGAAAGCGTGAGTGTAAGGAGTGTCTTGTTCTGGTGGCTATCTTTTAAAAAGTATGTATTTAATTATCTCGCAGGAGGCAAGATTAAAAAAAGAGCCTTGCTGCTTTGGGACCAGAAATTAGCAGAGTTTATCATGGCTCCCAGGTCCTGAGGGAGATCATTTTGCAATCCCAGCTCAGCTCTGAGGAGGCTCTGCTTTCTCCCATCCAGTCAAGTTTTACCCTTTATTGCAGGCACCGGCTGTGCCATGCCAGGAGAGAAGCTGTTGGCTCTTGCTTTCACTCCTGGCAGTGAAAAGTGTGGCCATAACTTCTGTCAACCTTTCTGGGTAAGCTTTAATCTAGCAGGGATGAGGACCAGCACTGCTGTGACACAGTGAGGCTCAGTCTTCCTGAGGAATCTTACCCATCTCCTTCAGAGGACCTTGCTGCTGCAGCAACACAGCTAATGAATCCGTACCCACACCAACTAGTTTATAGCCATGAACATGACACGTGGGTCTTTTGTTGGCATTGTAGACAAAGACTTTAGATAGTCTCAGCCAGAGAATATGGGCCAAAACCTTGACTCAGCTGGAGCTACAGGCAGAAAGGTGACATGCCACGGGGATAAAAATAGATGTTCATCTGGATCTAACTCACTTGTCATTCCCTGTTTGTTAGCCTGGGACTATTCCCCCTCCACCCCAGCTGACTGAGATGGGGTTAGAATCAAAGATCCGTGACAAACAGTGAGTGATTTCACTGGGTTTGTGAGATATCGATCTTCAGGTATTCTTCTTTTTATCTCTTTGCACTTCAGTTTTTTGACCATGAAAAGGGGGAGTGAGAAGCAGTGTTTACCCACCTCACATCACATACATAATTACTGCTGTTGAGTAGGTTTCACTACTGTTGCTGGTGAAGTGTCATATTAGAGCTGCAACCCCAAACGCCAAGTCTTTGCGTAGCTTTTCCTTCATGAACCACATAGACCAAGTCAAGCTTGTCATACTTAACAGGCTCGGCACAAAGGATACTCTGATTTCATGAGGTGATGCCTTCCTAAGGGGCAGCTCCTTACTAATGAATGTATTTACCATGTGGTAAATGTATTCACAAGCTGTGAAAGGATTTGAGCAGACACATTGCTTTGGGAACAACAGGAACAAACCCAACATGGATCAAAATCATTAACATATTCATTAAAGAAAGGAGGCAGTTATCTTGATTGATTTCAGAAAAAAATGTTACGTGCTACTTAACAAAACTGTAATGAACTAAAGCAATATGTCCTGTCAGAGAGAGCAGCACAGCACGAACACTGGAAAATAATAAAACTTCCACAGCTGCAATTGGCAGGAAGGACAGAATTCACGTGCCTTCTGGGGATGAGCTGACAGGCCCAGCACGCAGCCCTGTGCTGGCTCTGTCTCATACTCTCATTTACTACCACACAGATAATGACTCTCTACTCTCACGCAGGCAGTGCTCTTGTGAGAGTGCAGAGCTCTCGTGCAGCACAGCCTGCCCCTGTGTCAGGGCCTGGGCGCTGTCACGAGTGTGACACAGGAAGACTGTGCAGCATCTCAGGGCTCCACTGGGTTTTTCTTTTGCAAGCAAATAGTGAACACAACTTACAGATAGTGGGAGAAGACTCAGGATCTGTTTCTTGAGGCAAGACCATTTTTCTGACTCTCTGGGGTGAGCTCCAGGTAAAGCGGGGACAATGACACACTATTGCTGATGTTCCTGGGGAAAGAGAAATGTTTATTTAAAGAAAATATATTCAAGACCCTATAAAGTGTCAGACCTAGTCAAGACTCTGCCTTTAAGAGCTACCAGCACTGTATTCAACTCTCTCTAATAGACTCCAACGGTGATACGGGGCCGCTGGGGAACTTTTCCTAGTCCTTTAGCTAGTGGTGAGTTTATTATTTAAACAGGAAGTCATTTAGCTCCTACTTGTTTATCCTGACTCAGTTTTCTAGATGGGTGCATTATCCATAGGAAGTTTTAGTGGGTTTTGGATACTTGCTGATGTACTGTGCTGCTCTGTGATCAACAGGCAACAAAGCTGGAGGTATTTCTTCCTGTGAGCTTTGAATGGTTCTGCTTCAATTTCCCTTTCCAAGTCTGAATGAAATTAGAATTTTCCATTTCAAAAGCTCTCCCTTTTCCTTTAACTGCAATAAAGAAGGAAGGGGAACGCTTGCCAGGCCTTTTCTGTACTGTTCATTATTTTACACAAATGTGTCACTAGGTTTCTCTTCTCCTTCACAAACTCTCTAGACAGTCTTTTTGACTGTGCCTCTTCTCACAGCTTTCATTATTTTCATCACCTAACATATAATACTTTTATACCTCATTACTAGAAACCTGTGTAGAGATCAAATTTTAAGTTTAAAATATGAAGGTCACCTCTAAGCCTTGTTAACAATTTTATTGAAATACCTAGAATAGAGACATAATATGAATCATTGCTCCTATTTTACTGTTTAGGGAAAAATTGAATAAATGTCTTGAAAATGTTTAATGTAACCTTTTTGAAAGAAAGGTATTTCACTTACAGTAAAATATGTGCTACTTTGATTACTGTTGAATAGATTTGGTCAGCTGGCAACGCAGAAACCAAAGCAATTTCAAAGCAGCGAGGCAGGTTCTGTTTTATAAACACAGAAACCCCAAGTGCTACGTGTGGCTATAGCAGCCTCATGGATTATGACCCTGGAAGGTTAAATGAGAGGTTGGTACAATAACTCTCTTGGATTAACAGCTGCTTTGTCTTTTGCTACCTAAATCAGATATATCACTTTCAGTCCCTTTTCTTGTTCAATAGTTTTGTGCCATGAGTTACTTGTTCAATAAAGGCAGCCACATTTAATAGACAAAGTTTTGTTGTTTTGTAAACCCCATCCCCCAGAAACCTGTGTAGGTAATTTGCAACACTGAAAATGTTAACATTTCTGAGATCCCTGATGTTCGTTCTTGCAAACAGCTCCCAAACATACCAGAATTCATCAGAATTATACAAATCCCTTTTTTGCTTTTCCACTGGTGCCATTTTAAAAATAGTAACATCTTTATTGCAACAATTCTGAGGGAAAAGCGGCTCCTTTACCCTTCTACAGACGGATGCTCCTCCTTTGTCTCCAGTCCTCCGGCTGCTGCTCTGTCATGCTGTTCCAGTTATTATCAGCACAAAGACCACAGACAGCGTGGTGAAATGGGAGCTATAGCAGATGTGTGCAGAGCCACAGAGGAACGAGTTCAGTGTGTTTTTACTCTGAAAGAAAAGCATGACCCCACGGTCACCGCTGCAGTGTCCTAGAGAATCTCAGGGATGTTTAAAATGATGTAGAAGGACTAATGAAAATTGTTCCTGGTGACTATAGGTCCACCTGACTGCTCTTGAACCCCCTGCACACCTCCCTCACCAAGGATGAGGCTCAGAGTAAGTCCCATCAGGGTTTTAAGCCCTCTGCTGTGAAAACAACCCCTCGAAGTTCTTGACAGTGTTCTCCTGTTCGCTCCTGTGCTGTCTCAATCTCACATAACTTTTGTTTCAGGGGCTGGTGTCACGATAGCCTCTTGGAAACTGGTGCTGTTTGAGGGCTGACACAGGGATGATGTCAAATTGCACGTAGAACAGACACCTCAGCCTCCCATTACTTGCAGGACAACATTATGTTGACTGAACAGGAGAAGGGATTGAGCCTTGGACTGAATAGGAGAAGGGACTGAGCCTTAGAGCCTTTGCAGATGAGGGAGCTGAAGACAGATGAAACTAATAATAATATGCTATAGTTTCTCATCCATTTAAGTAGACTCTGAAGTCAACTCTTCAGAAATAAACGCTGGTACCTGCTGTAGTTCCGTGTGCCTGGCTGCCTTTTGAACTCCTTCAAAGTGGCCCTTTTACTTTATCAGGGCAATGAAGAGGGAGATCCCTGTGTAATCTCAATTGTTACCTTTCATTTCTTGAGGTAATGATGCCTAAAGTGTCCTGGGGGGAGAGTGTCTTTCCCCTCCTGCCACAGCAGGTCCTGCTTTGTAACCTTCCTCAGGCTTTCAACCGATAAAGCCATACAGCAGCTTCCCTTGTTCCTTGAAATACTATTACAGCACAGATAAAATAATTTACAAGCTGTTAATACCATTTTCTGAGATGAAGCTGTATGTCCATGGAAGAGTCAAAATGCCCAATTTAGGAAAGAGTTTGAGTTTCTAATGCCATCAAGAGCATGCACGCTGTGAGAAACTCCTCCACGAACGATGAGGGAAACACGGCTGCTTTCCTTCAAGATATTTTCTCTCTTGTTCATTGGTCCTGCAAAGCCAATCAGTCTTTTTTTCCCCAAAAATATTTGGCTAGGTAATAATTGCAACAAAATTCTAGCAGTCGTATATTGATCTCGATAAAAGTACGGAGCTTTGGAAAAGAGGGCTGGATGAATCCGCGCAGTGTTTTGACACAGAACAGACAGTTTGCCACCAATTATTGCACATAAACACTAGCAGAGCATATAAATGGCTGCAGGATTTCAGGGGAATAACTAACTGGTTTCAGATTTAACACTGGCTGTCATATCACTGCTTTGTGGGGTTTGTTAATGATTTACTAGGCAAGAGGAGCCCTTATTCTGCTCCTCCAAGATGCGAGAAGACACAAGATAGATGTGGTTTACATTTCTCTAAAGTTAGAAGTCATGATGTAAAACACAGAAATAGATATGAATAGAAGAAAAAAGAAGGCAAAATGTTTAATTTGAAAAACATGTTGCAGCAATATCTGCACAATAGCCCTCTTTCCAAAAGGTTCAAAGGAAGAGAGTTATGGGTACAGAGACCTATAGGGCGAGAAAAAAATTACTTTTACATATATGGAAACTTTCATTCTTCAAAACTGAGTGAGAAATGTTGGTAAACAAATGCTGGGACCCAAAGATCTCGCAAGTATTTGCAGTGGCTATTACACAGAATCACAGAATAGCCAAGGTTGGAAGAGAACTCTAAGATCATCAAGCCCACGCGGGTTGATGACCATGTGTCACGACAAGGAAGATGTCTGGTGGCTCTCGTGCCAAGGTGGCGGCACAGCACTGGCCTTACAACCACCTGGCTGTGGAACAACCGCCACCTTAGTCAAGTGGCACTCAGCTTGCGTGGGATTTTCAGCGGGATGTGAACTTCAGGTTGCCACCTCATCTGCCTCATCGCCGGGAATGGGAAGACTGCATTGGTGGGCTGATGTTACCGAGCCAAGCAGAGAGCTCTCCCTGCTTCCAGCGGCCTCGAGCCCTTTGCTAATTGCGCTCTAATTGTGCTGCGCTCCCGCCTCCCCTCAGCGCCCTGAGGAGAATTGGCGGGAACAGGGGCAGCGCGCGCCTCGCTACCACAACGCGAGGGGACGAAGCGCACACGCAGGAATGCTGACCCCTCCCGGCCACCGTCCCTTCCAGCCCCTTCCTTCCCGCCGGCGTGGCCCCGCCCACTCCTGCCGTCACGCCGTGACCCGGATGCTGTTGCCGCCAGCACTTCCGGCGGCGGCGGCTGGCCGCTGAGGCAAGGGGACCGGTGCTGTCCCGCCCCGACCCGCGGCCCGGGCCTGGCCTGGCAGCCGGCACAGCATGCCGAGGCGATCCGCCCCGTCTAGCCCGTCCGCCCGCTCTTCTCTATGCGGCTGTCCCGTCGCTCCGCCGCTGCCTCCTCTACGCCGCTGCGCCCCGGCTGGGACGTGACCACAGCTCGCTGCCTGTCCGACCCCTCGTCCCGGTGCTGCCCAGTGAGTGGCCGAGGCGCCAGGGCTTTTCCTCGGGAGGCACTTGGGAAGGGCCCGGGAGGGAAGGCTCACCAGGGCCGAAGGGGGTCCCGTCTCGTCGGTTTAACGGGCTTGGCTTGCCCGGGATTAATGACTGCGTGTCGAGGTGCGGGTCATGCGTGGGCTGCACCCGAGCACTGGTAGTGTTGCCCTTTATCTCCTGAGGCTCCTCGTCTCCTCTCTGCACTGCAGAGGCTGGAGCTGTCATGGGTGAGGAGCCCCGGAGATCTGGTGGGTAAGAGGATTATGAGGCTTCCATGCTTATTCAGCATCTGATAGCGTGGCCATGATATCTTGTAGCTGGACACCTCCTTGCTGGGTGTGAGGCTCGTTGTAGATTGCCAGACTTATCTGAGAGGGCCCTGGGAATTGCAGCTTTTAAGTGCAGATGCATTGTGTCTGCACTGAACTGATGGTATTGAGGTCATAGCAGTAAAGGTGTTTAATTCTAAAAATAGATATATAGCTAACATGTACTTATCTTGGTTAATGAAAGTCAAACTCACATGCCAATGATGCTGTCAGTTTACAGAGCCGATTGAGAGTGTTCTTTTTTGGGAGAAATGTAGAACTTAGCAAGTGCATAACATAAAATGTGTATTTTTAGCCATGGAGGCTCCGTATGATGGCACTGAAGTGACTGTGGTAATGGAGGAAATAGAGAGCACTTACACTTATGCATCACCAGTGCCATCTAAGAAGAAAAAGAAATATAAAAGTACTGGTGATCATGGAGAAAAAGCCAAAAAGCCTAGGTAAGTTCTTTCTGCCTTCTTTTAGCTCCTGCCTAGGGTATGAGAGCAGTTTTCTTTGTTTTTGATAAAAGTGAACTCCGCAGTGCACTTGGAACACTTAATAATGAAAAGCATTGTATATAAAAAATCATATATAAAAACTTGGGCCTGCTCTGACATCCTTGTCTTTACGGGTGCTACCATTGCTCAATTTAAAGTTTGTGTACTCCAGAATAATTTGCCTTAGGCTCTTTCTACTTACTGCAGAGGTTCCCCTCAGAATCTTAATTTTCATTTGGTTAAAAAATGTGTTTACAAGTAAAATCAAATGTAATGTGCTTGTCATTTGACCTTGAAACAAACATGAACCTTGTGGATTTCTTTTTTCAAAGGGGTTTATGTAGAATGACAGTAATGTTTCAGTCTCTGGTTGCATTTCAGATCTGCTTACCTCCTCTACTATTATGATATTTACTTGAAAGTACAGCAAGAGCTCCCTCACCTCCCTCAGTCTGAAATCAACAAAAAGATTAGTGAGAGCTGGAGGTTGCTCAGTGTGGCTGAAAAAAGCTATTACTTGGAGAAAGCCAAGCTGGAGAAAGAGGGATTGGACCCGGTAAGTCATCTTTCTGGCAGTTCTTTGCTATGTGAAGAGAGTGGGGCTTAACTGCTTACTCAGCACTGTGTGTGGGAGAACCATTTAACTGCAGATTTCAGCTTGTATTTCTGCTTAGGACAGCCTGCAAAGAAGCCATGTGTGAGGCCATTGCCTCTTGGTTTTGCCTTCTGTTTAGTCAGGGGATAATGTTTTGAAATCCAAGACGGATATGTCTCGTACCCACTGACAGGAATGGTAGTTATTTTTGTGTCATGTCACCAGGGTGATTGATGGTGAAGTGGGTGATAAAACCAGGGCTGAGAGGGATTCTGCTGGCTCTGTCACATGGAGAGATTCCCAGCAAACTATTTCAGGAAACCATTCAGGAACATTAGGCACTGAAGTAGAGGGATTGAAAACTGAATCCCTTCCTTTTTTTGGTATTCATTTATTCCATGCTCTGTTTTTTGCCAACAGAACTCCAAGGTGTCCACTCGAAGTGCAGTAGTTCCAGACATTCCAGGTTTCCGTAAGATTCTTCCTCGCGCCGACTATATAATTATTCCCAAAACCACTCTTCAGGAGGACAGGAGCAGGCAGTCGCTGGAACTGTGTGTGACACAGGGTCAGGCAGCGTCCGAAGGGTTAACAGCTTCCGCCAATATCACAAATGTCTCCCGTGATGCCGTACAAAACATCCTTTCCGTGGACTCGAGCCACGTTGGCATTTCTGAGCAGTGCATCGCCATCGAAGGACTAGCAGAAGAGACTGCTTCCTTTGGTCATCAGGATGCTGTGGAAGAAGTGGTTGCATCAGAGGTTCTTTCTCACTACGTTGGGCCTGTGGCAGAGAAAGTGGCTGGAGATATTCTCTTGGATGAGGCTTCTTTGGAGCTAGAAGGGCAACCATATCAGACAGCTCGGGTAGTTATTGAAGAGACTCTAGTTAGTAGCTCCACAGACATCTCCAATGGGAGCATCGCTGTGGCCCGTCCTCAGGTTTCAGATGGTGTGTCAGTGGTGACCGTGGTGACTGGGAGGGTAAGTTATTCTAGTGGCACTCAGAGTCCTGTCAGTGTCTCACCTGAAATGTCCGAGTGCTGTTTAACACGTTTTACTGGAGGTTGGTGGTGGCTGCAAGACATCCTGTATTGCCCAGCGTGCTCACGCTCAGCAGCGAGGGAAACAGCAGCTTTTGTAACTCGATGGTTACAGCGTCTCTGCTTGCAGATTGACCCAGCCATATCCTGATATCACTTGTGTCTAAAGATGACTGCTTGAGAGTTTTTAATTGTTTCTTGTAACAATACTTGGGGTGGGTTCTGCAGTTGGACTACAAGATTTTGGGGAGAAAAAGTGTTACCTCTGTGCTCCTGATAGCTGTTTTCTTGGTTGCAAAGAGGTAGAAGGGTGTCCTTTTAAGATGAGGTGTTAGGGATCAGTTATAGAAAATCTTATTCTGTGGAGAATTGGATCTGCTGTTTTCAATTTCAAGTTGTGAAGAGTTTGGTAATTTCCAGAGCAGACCTGGCAAAGCCACTGCTTTTGAAATGCTCACTCTTCTCTCCTGCTTTCTGGTCTCATCAGTCCTTAAGACCTATGTTCAGTGGTGGTGTTCATGAGAGGGTGGGACACAGATCACCATGTCTCTTGATTTCTGCATGTATTTTCCCTTTGGCTTCATTTTAGGATACTGAAGAGAGTAGCTCCTCCACACCTGCTACACAGTTTATTATGTTACCTTTACCAGCTCATTCTGTTGTGGAGAACCCAGCATCAATTAAATTGGTAAGAAATTCAGAGTCTTACATAGTATTTTAAAGTATAGATATATTATCATAGGTTTGTCTTAAAGATGTTAGAGTAGGAAGGGTTTAATCCTCCTTCCTCAAGGAGTTCTTAGAAACAGATGGAGTAGATAATGCTGTCACAACACATCTGACTTAGCCTAAATTGTCTCATTTCTTTTGCAGCAGCACTTGCATTTCTAGGAAAAAATGTACCTAGTTAGGGACATAGGGCAGAACAGCTCCCTCGGGAGTGTTGAGTACAGAATATTGAGAAGTGCTGCATTGGCAAAAACTCAGTGTGTTGATGCAGTTGTCCTGGCAAAGATGTCAGGTTCTGCTTTAGTTGTCTTTATAAATCGTGCCTGGTGGTGCTGCTGGTGTTACAGTAGTTTACAGCAAGTTACTGTAAAGCACCAGGGAGTCCTTGACTACTGCATGCAACAACAAATTACTGATGAAAACTGCCTGTACATCATGAGTACTTATATAAAGTCTTGTGGCCCCGTTGGTGTGAGTTTCTTAATCACATCTTGCCTCACTGTGGACTGCTGTTTGAATCATTTTTATACCATTTATTATGACTTATTCAGAAGAGAACTGTTACACCGTTGTCAATACATGGTTAGCTTCTCCACTAGGTTATATGCATTGTTCATCTCTGCTTTGCAATTTGATACAAATTCTTTTAATCCTGAAGGCTTTTGTATAGACTAAGCATTTAGACTCAGAGTAGTTATGGTGCTGACTCACTCTGGTCCAACTGTGTGGTGGTTGATCAGTAAGAGGAATAATAGCAGAGGGCTGGTGATTAGCTGAATAACGTTTGTAAAGTGCTTACCAGTTAAAAGGGAGTGATGAGCACAGCTTTGTGTTTTTCAGCTCAGGAGAGAAATTCTCAACAACTCTCGTTTCAGACAACCACCTATACTCGCAGGGGACATGGAAATTGCACCAATCCTGGCTGTTCCTTCACTTATGTCACCAGGCATAAGCCACCAAAATGCCCGATGTGTGGGAACTTCCTGGGAGGGAAATGGATCCCAAAGGTAATCCCAAATTGAGTTTTTCTGTGTTTTTTCAATGGAAAGGAGGAACAATTCTCAACTGTTAGTGGCTATATGATCCTTTGGGAGCCTGCTAATAAAGTTCATCTAGTGGAAGCTGAAGTGCTGTTAGATATTGTTGACTCATGGCCGTGTGTCTAATTATTCATGATGTTCTGACCTTTGGCTGGAAGGAAATTCCCTGGCATTGCTGGAGTTGTGAAGTTTGAGTGGAAAAGTCTCCACGTGACGCCTACTCTGCTTAAGTTATTGGCATCTCTGCTAGCAATATGCAGCAAAAACCACTTGCTCCTTAAACCTTGGCAATGTCATGTTAATTAGTCAGATCTGGGCAGATGTACATTCATTAAATTTCTGTCTGGAACCAGGCTCCTTAGGCACCAGTTGAAGTGTGTTCTCAGTGTGAAAATTTGCAGTGACATTCAGTGGCTTTAAGTGGATTTGTTCTGAACCTGCTTTGTTTTGTGTCTAGATCCATTAAGCATTTAGAGGCAAGAACTTTTTTAGGCAGCTTACAAACTCTGTAGTGTCTGGACTGATGGCTGGGCTTCCTACAAATGCTGATGATGGCATCTTAGCTTTTGTTCTGGAAACCTGCTGAAATAGGTGGATGGCTAACTGCAAAAACGTGTTTCTGCCTGAATATGGCATGCCTGCTCATGTTAAATCCTACATTGATCAGAACTGAAAGGTTTTAGAGGGAGTTTTCTGTCTGGCTTTCAGTTTTATTCTGCTCTTCTGGGAACACATTTGCATAAACATTTCCACTTGTTTTTATGGTGTTATGCCTTTGGAAAAACACACACCAGCAGGTTTTTTTAACCAGTAATAACATCAGTAGAACTGAAATTAAATATACATCTACCTTCCTGTTCCTTAGAAAAGGGGCTAGGTTAGATGATGTCTGTTTTCAAAACCCTAGATTATCCTTCTGAGTATAAACTCTGTAGAGAGCTTAGAATTAATGTGTTTATCATGCCAGATTCCATTTCTGATATCTTTTTGCATATTATCCATTCAGTGTTCCATCATACCTTTGTTGACCCAAATATGTGGCTCCTGTAGCCTTATCTTAAAGCCAAAAATCTTTCCTGAGAAGTTCTTTGTTCCCTGACTTGCTCAAATGCATGATTTTCTGAATGCATGTATCCAAAAGATACAAGTTCCTTTGGTTCCTCAATAATGTGGAAGAACAGACAGCATCAGAAAGCTGAAGCTATGGAAGGGGAGTGTAGGAGGTGGGCCCTCATTACAGAGGGTGGTGGGTGAGTGTGTGGTGTTGATGCTAATGGTGATATTTGAGGGAGCTGAAGAAAGATGGATTCTTCAAAGTAAACAATGTCTAAAAATAATACATGCAGGGCCAGGAGGCTAGATAAAATGTTGACAGGGACTTTGCTGTAGTAGGAGATGATGTCTTCCTGCTCTTGTACAGTTCACTGCTTAAACACTTCAGATTTTGCTGGTTTGATCCAGCATTAAATAGGCTGTGGCAAACCTGGCATATACTTATTTGTGAAAGCCTAAAGCTCTGAAATGTGACTATCTCTTTGTTTCCAGGAAAAGCAACCAAAAAGCAAATCTGAGCCAAATTCAGGCACCTCTCTTAAAACTCCAGCAGCTAAAAGAGGTCAACAGTCAGTATTCACAGAACCAGCAGCTGTTAGTGAGAGTACATCCAAGTCTGCCTTGGAGAGCTCTGAGGCTGTCAGCCAGCTGCTGAGTGCTGTGCCTGTTGGAGGGCAACTGAGAGAGACAGAGTGGGAGGAGGTGATCGTCTCTGAGGCTCATGTTCTTGCAAACAATGTGCTCGCTGACGACAGAGGGAGTGCCGGTGGAGCGATGCTGGGTCAAGAGAGCCAACGGCAAAGAGGCTCTTCTTCGGAGCAGGCAGAAAAAGATAGTGTAGGGCTGGGGATGGCACCGTCTTCTGAGATGCTGAGTCCAAATGCCTCTGCAAAAAAGCCAGTGGGGTGAGTCAGTTTTCCATATGTTACAGGAGTGTGTGATGTCTGTTGTGTGCTGATGGGATTAATCCAAGAAATTGAAGGCTGTTGGCAGTGCTTCCTGTAAGACCTGTTCTGTTTGCTGTCTGTTTTCTGCCCGTCTAGGATTGTTCCTTTGAGATTTTTATCTAAGTGACAATTAAATTGTAGTCACAGGACAGATGTACCCTTACCACTATTTCTCCTGTCTGCTGCAATAGCTGTGTTTATTGTGCTAATAAAGCACAGTTCAGGGGAGAGAAGAAAATTGAAGCTGAGGGGGAATTGGTGGGATTTTTTTCCAGTTGTAGCTCTTGTCTTTCAGAATTGATGCTCCAGCTGCTATGCACAAAGGACAAGAAGTAAAGAGTAAACCAAGACCCAAGCCCTCCTTGCTGGCTGCAGCAAGACCCATGCGAGCCATTCTGCCCGCACCAGCCAGTGTGGGGAGAGAAGCCAGCACTGAGCAGCCTAGCAACAGACAGACCTTTGCGAGTACCGGTAAAAGCAGTGTTCTCTGGTGTGCTTTGGGAGTGGTTGTCTTTCCTCACCACGTTGAAGTGGTCTCTGTCAAATAATAAGTTAAGTCTGAAAGGAAATAGTGGCCTACCCTAGAAAAAAATGCTCTCTCCTCACTGTGAGTTCACAGCCCATTTACTGTAACACCTGCTTGGGTCATTTCAAGTTCAGATGAAAAAATATTACATGACTATAGTGGCATTTACCAAAGATATCAGAATGAAACAGGACCTGTTTTCTCCTATCTAACCTGCTGCATCCTTTTCTTTCTTCAAGATAAGCATTCCCCTGTGAGAACATCAGGCCTGAAGCCCAGTACGCTGAAACAATTGGGCCAGTCAGTTCTGCAGCCACCAAGTGCTGAGGAACGAAAGGTACCAATGATTTGTTCTTCAAATGCATGTTATTTTCCTGTGGGGTTTTCTTTCTGCCCCCCCCAGATGAGAGATATGGTCTGAGTGGTGAGAAATAAAACATAAAAATGTAGCAGCCTTACAATGATGAGATCTGTGACTGACAGTTTTTATGAGATGGCTCAGAAGCAGGATGGATGCTGGATGGCTGAGTGGAGGAACTGAACTGAGAGGTGCTGTTGGACAACCCTTCTCTTGGCTGCTTTGAGAACCTCCCAGCTACTTCCAGAAGATGTTTTGAGGATCTGCTAGTGGTTTCATAATCTGACATACAATACTCAGTCTTTCACCTGCAAAATATGACTGAGTATGCCAAGATGGTGGAATGCTTCTGTTTGGATTGTTATGCCATAGTATGCAAAACAGTGTGGTGTAGTCCTCTGATATTAAATGAGCATTAATTGATTTCTTGGGGGTACAAAATGCTAATAGGTGTTGTTTACAGGATGTATGTATTCAGTTGTAGGTGTCTCATGGGTGTTGTTTTTTTTCTGCCTTCAATCTTTAGCTCCACAGTGCTTTGACCAGCAGGGCATCTCAGGTTAAAGTAGTGGAGGTCAAACCAGACATTTTCCCTTCCTACAAGTACAGCTGCACTGTAACTTTGGTGAGAATTTTTTATATGGTCTGACTTACGCCATGGGGAGTGTCATCTCTGGGATGAGACTGTTCTGTGACTTTTGGCTTACTGACTTGCAGAAATGTATCTCCTATTTAATGTGAGACAATCTGTACTTCCTATGTCATCTGCTGACCTAATGCAGGGTGACTGTACTTTGTTGCAGTCATGTTTGGGACCGTGTTAAGAGCTGGATTTTTCTTCGTGTCCTAGCATAATCCCCATCCATCCCTTCCTTGAGTTCAGCAGGGAGGATCAGTGGTTTCTGAATGAGTTTAATGTGTGAGCATTTGTGGTCTCTGGAACTGGTGCCAAAATATTTGAGTGCCAGTTAAAATATTCTGTGCAAAGTTACAGGCTATTTTACTTTTAAATGAGGTGTTATAACATGGTGAAAAAGCATGATGTTCAAGCAGACTTTTCTAGAATCTTGTTGGCATCTAAAAGTCAAGCTCAGCAAACATCTTTTTTCTGTCATTCAGGATTTGGGATTGGCAACATCACGTGGCAGAGGGAAATGCAAGAATCCCTCTTGTAGTTATGTGTACACAAACAGGCACAAGCCACGGATCTGTCCGAGCTGCGGATACAATCTTGCCAAAGACAGAGCTGAGAAAACAGCAAAACCCCTGGTAAGGTTCTGAATAGTTTGTGCTACTGAATGGCTGTTGTGAGTGGGTAGGGATGTATCTTCATTTGCAGGTGTATATGGGAACATGTTAAATTTTTTTCATTATTGTAAGTTTTTCTAACAGAAGAATGTCCTGCTGAAAATACTTGTGGCGATGTTTGTACTGCCTGGCTCCTGCAAGAGTGGTGCTTCAGGCTGAGAATGAGACTGAGTGCATTCAGTCCTACCACTGGATGTCTCTGTAGCTTAGAAATGCTTATGGCACATTGGTGCATGCTGGGGAAATCACCCCTAAAGTCACATCTGTTGTGTCAGCTTTGTTGAACTTCAGACTTCATCAAGAAACTCCCAAGTTTGCTCGGGTTTGTGACCAGTGTGTGGCTTAATGTCAATTGAGTAAGTACACCTTGTATTAGAGGTTCCTTTTTTAGGGGTTTGTAGTGCAACTTTACTTCCAGCCTGAATTTATTTCTGGATGTAGTATTTTTTTTTTTGTTGTAGAAAGATGTTATTCAGTTGGCTGCTGTTCTGCATGGATGTAAATAATGAATTCTGGGTTTTGTTTGGGTTTATTTATGCATTTGAAGTTTCAAAGGTTAGTTTTTCCAATACAGAATTGTTTCTTGTGGTGTTTTTTTTTTTAAAAGGAGCTGTCCTGTTCTTGGCTAAAATGCCCACTCAGCATATAGACAGACTACATCTTAGTCTGTGTGGTAATATGACTCTTTCACTTGTCTTTTTTTTTATTTTGAAGAACATAACTTTGTGTAGTGCTTTTTAAAAAAAAAAAATAAACAAACTGAAATGGCCTGTGTGAAACTCACACATAAGCAGCTGTGTAAGGAAGAGCAGTGTGCTTAGCTCAGCTTGCATTTTGAGAAGTGTGTGCCTTGTCTCTTCCTTATTTAATTTTTTCTTATTTTCTAGTTCTAGATGTGTTTACTATTCCTATCACACGCTTCATTGTTGTCTCTGCACTTTTGGACTGATCGTTTATTTCATTGCTAGACTAGACAGAAAAACAGGTTGAAATGTTGGCAGAAGAGTTGAAGTGATTAAACAGATTAGCCTGTTTGTGTTCTCATTCTTCTGTGCCTTGTGCATTTTGTCTTGATAGCGTGTGTGGTTTGGGGGGTGTTTTTCTAAGGACTGTAGTGGATCAGTTGTCATTGATGAGTGTATTCCGTACAACACAGCCCTTAGTTCTCATTTAGCACTTGTCTCCTCTAGCTTCTGACAAGGTGTGCAGACTGCTGTGGCTGTCAGAGCATGTTATACCAGGGATTATGCCTGATAACCTATAGAGAAAGGCAGTGATGATTGCCATGATCATCGAAGTGTTTATATACCTGTTGGTGGTTGTCCTCACCCTCTTGATCCTCCATCTCTGCGCTAACTCTCCAGTTTAGTGGCAAATCTGTGATGGTCTAGCAGTATTATAGGAAATCCTAAAAGGCTGGGCTGTAATAAAGTATTTTTGGTGAAGTAATTTAGGCTGGAAGTTATTGTCTGGGGTCAATGATTGAGCAGTGGAGTAGAAGTCAAGTCTGCTGGGTACAAAGGTGTTTCTGCTACCTTTTATGACTTATTTGGACTTTTTAATATTTTATCCCCATCCTTGCCTAGTTTTATATGTGAGCATTTGACTTGCTTTCTAGGAGGTCAGTCCAGGTCAGTCTGACGTGCTGAACACCAGCGAGCCCCTAACCCCATCCCAGAAAGAGATCCAGCGTCAATCCACCCTGCAGTTGCTCCGCAAGGTAATGCAAATCCCAGAGAACGAATCGGAACTGGCCGAGGTCTTCACGCTCATCCATGAACTCAACAGCTCGCGGCTCATCCTGTCCAACGTGAGTGAGGAGACAGTCACCATAGAGCAGACCTCCTGGTCAAACTACTATGAGTCTCCATCTGCGCAGTGCCTCCTCTGTAACAGCCCATTGTTCAAAGGGGGACAGAAGTAAGATTCTGTTTTAGACTTGTGACTCTTTCAACCTCGCGCTGATGTTCTATGTTACGAGTGTGCCTGGTACAATATTTGCTTTAGCCCCTGGTACTGAAGCTGGTGGGACACTGAATAAGCTAGGTGTGTCTGTGGCAAGGGTTTAGCTGTAGTGAGAAGCTGTTTCTATTTCTCCTGTGCAGTGTAGTTTGTCCCAGTTACTGTTTCTGTGCAGCAGGAGAGCTTGATCAAAGAGTGGCTAAGTCTAGATGTAACTTTTTCTTCTTGAAACAGAACCTTTCTATTAGTCATCCTTTCTTTGTTTCCCAGTCTGACGTTTTGAGGCTGACAGAGGCAAAATTATGGGATTATAGATGTGCATTATGTGATTTCCTTTTTCTCTCCCTGATCTTAATGTTTCCTGTGTGGGTCTTTTTGCTTACGATGTTTTCATTCTTTTCACGGCTTAGCATGGGCTTGAGTGAATCCTTTTTTGGAACAAATATCCAAATTTAAACCTGAAGGACTATCAGAAATTACCAGTGTATAGTCTAGATTATTGTAACTAGGTTTGTGTAAAAGCCCATAGGATACCTCCTCACTGAGTCTGCCAAATATCCTCTTTCTGTTAAAAGAACATGAGCAGTGACCTGACTGCCAGGGGAATCCATTTTAAAATGTAATATTTATTACTTTCTGGTGTGAGGTGATATGAACTGGCTTAGACTGACATACTAACGAACTGATCTCAACTGGAACATTTTCAGTTACTGTAGGACTGGACTGAAAAACCTGTTGGCTTGACTTGGAGTCGTCTGTTCTTGTCTGTTACAGTTCCCTTGCTGGTCCTCAGGAGTGCTGGCTGCTGACAGCTAATAGATTACAGATGGTTACAGCTCAGGTCAAAGTGTGCTTGAACCTGCAGTGTCTGGCCCTCCATAGCTTCACTGATATTTACACAGGTAGGAAAAATGTAAGCGTACCAATTTACAGCATGGCTACAGTCTAAACCCTTCAGGAGCCTTGGGACTGTGTCAGGGCATTGTCTTTGTGCAGAGAAGCCTATTCCCTGGCCCAGTGTATTAAACTTGAATGATTTTTGACTTGCACTATTCTGCTGCTTCTCCAAGTTAAGTCTATTTGTGAGAAAACCAAGTATGATTGCTTTGATGAGTAATATCGTGCCTTGCTTCACTGGTGTAGGTCTCCTCTGTGTAAGTGGTAAATGTTGAGTTCTGCAAGGCAGGCCCTGAGGTCGTAGTCAGAAACATCTCTGCAGGGTGCTATTTCTCAGTGTTGACTGGTGAGACTCGAGTAGCAGTCGCTGTGGAGCTGAGGAGATGGATTGGCTGCTGTTCCTTGTAGCTTTTTACATTTAAAGGCAAGCCTGGGAAAGGATCTAATCTTGCTAATGTGCAGAGAGAACAGTCCCAGGAGCACTATCCAGCTGTTTCCATTATCCTCTGAACTGTACTCATGAGTATTTTGCCTATCAGTAAGGGATATGGTTTTTTCTAAGGAAGATCTGGAACCCTCCAGACACTAACTGTCTTGTTTTAACTGCAGGCCTTTTCAACGTGGGTAACAAGTTGCTAGTGAGCCTGGATCTTCTGTTTGCCATCCGAAACCACATTAAACTTGGAGAGGATCCCAGAGTGGCTGTTGGCAATATCCTCGACTCTGTTCAGGAGCAAACTGGTGGGTTTTCTTCCTTGTTTTTCACCATAACATGCCAAACTCTGACCAACTGATGATTGTTAGGTTATTAAAAGGCAAAACTAACCTCTTCTGGTGCGGTATGTTTCTGTTAAACACTTCCTAACCCCACAGTACCTCTGTGACCAGTTCTTTGTAACAATTCTCTGGAGAACAGGTTTATTTTTATTTTGCATAGGAGAGTTCTAGTACCTTTCCACTGACTTTAGGAAGTGAAAATTGTAACAGTGGCATGTTGTCTTTTCAGAAAAAAGCCTGAGTCCTGATGAGCAGGTTCAGCTCCAGGAACTGCTGTGCAATGGCTACTGGGCCTTTGAATGCCTAACAGTCCGGGATTACAATGATATGATCTGTGGAATCTGTGGCATAACTCCCAAGGTGGAAATAGCCCAGAGGAATGTGGAAAATGTCCTGGCACTGAAAAATATAGAGGTAGGCTTTTTGTGAACTTCATGTCCTGTTTGTGTTTAAAGCAGATCATAATGAACTTTTGCTGACTCTGGTCTTTGTAATGCACGATAATTACACGAGACCTTTGTGAGCAGTTTTCTGCTGATGTGTGGCAGGAGGATGTGGCTGGAGTGGTGATGCCTGCACTTCCTCTTAGAGGTGTTGTTGTATGGTTTGGGAAAAACAAGATCCTCTGTCCCTGGACCACAGCTTTTGTCCAGCAGCCCCTGACAGTAGGGACCTTGGATGAAAGTTGCTGAACTTGGCTTTCTTCCTTTGACATGAAGGCATTCTTTTTTTACCTTAACAGCAGTTTCCTTGAGGTGTTGTCTTCTCTAATGGGGGAAAAAGCCCTACTAGTAGTATACAGCATGTCTGGCTTTTATGCCAAATAAATGGTTTTGACTCTCACTCAACAAAAAGTGATTGTGGGGAACTCCAGGAGCCTGAATTCATCTTGTTATACTTGAGCTGAGCACTCTCCTGGGTAGTCCTCATGCTCTGAGTGAGGCTGACACAAAACTGTCCAGTGAACTATGGTTATTAGTGTTTGACCATTGTGTTTCTTGCTCCTTCTAGTTTACTTGGCCAGAATTCTTACCATCAAGTGAAGTGAATGTAGAAGACTTCTGGTCCACCATGGAGACAGAGGTGATTGAGCAGATGGCTTTTCCTTCTAGCATCCCCATCACAAAGTTTGATGCCTCTATTGTTGCTCCTTTCTTCCCTCCACTGATGAGAGGAGCGATGGTGGTGAATACTGAGAAGGACAAGAACCTGGATGCACAGCCAGTGCCAGGTAACTGCTGAGAGTGTGCTTATAAAGGGAGGGACATGAAAACACTGCACCCCAAATGAGGTGTGCTCTGATTGCAGGGGGATGCATGCACAGCTTGTATACTAGTCAGTATTTGTTTCATGTTAGACCAGTACTTGCACTGTGAAAGCTGCAGGCTTGGTATCTCAATATCATGATGTCAATAAAGGGTGAATAAGTTTTTAACAGATCTTGGAAAAAAAGACTAGAGATGGATGTTAGTCCTGATCAGTGTTGTCAACATTCCTTATATCCAGGGCATGTAACAAGAAACCATGAGAAGAATAAACTGAGATGTATGAGAGCCGAATTTAGTTAGTACCTGGTTCCCTTAACAGTTTAGGTATTAGGTATAAGGAAGAAAACTGGCTTTGCAAGCTTAAAAAATATGAGTTGGCTTTGCAGCCAGGGCTGCAGCTATTTTAGAGATCTGAGCTGCAGAAGAGCTACATGGGCTTTTGTGGAAGTGGAGCTCTAGAGAAACAATCAGGGAGGAGATGTGAAGGGTAATCCTGGAGCTGCTCTGTCCAAAGGCTGCAATTGCATTTCTCTGCACTCTTCTGTCACTTGTCTGTACTCAAGTCAGTCCAACCAGTTATTTAAACAACAGGATAGACAAGTGCTTATGGAGTCTGCAGTGCTGCTGGCTCAGTCTGGTGACCTCACTACCGAAGGGTTCGAGAAGTGTGGGCTGTGATGTGCTTTGGAAATAGGACTGTTCACAGCTTTCTCTTGCTGGCAGTTGGTTGTGCGGTGTCTGCTTCTGTAGTCTTCAGAAGAAGTTATTTTGGTGACTTCCCTTCCTGAGAATGGGTGCTGAGACTTTTTTCTTGCCTTTGCAGGTAATGGGAGTGCCTTGGTGAGGCTCCTTCAGGAAGAAAACTTCAGGCTTGAACTGATAAGCTCTTACAGCGAGGAAGAGCTGCAGAGCTTTCTGACGCAATGTAACATCCCCTGGGAGGCTTCAGATACAAAGGTAATGGCTTGTTTGCCCACATACAAGCCTGCAGGAGTGGAGCTGTTCTTCACCCTCTTTCCCTCATTTACACTTACCATCCTAGGTAATTAACTTCCCATCTGACTGTACTACAGGCAGGGGTGGGTTAGAAGTGAGTGCCTGCGGATTACAGGATAACTTTCATGTGGTGATTTCAATTGAACCTCTGTGGGCTAGAAGAAGGGAAGCTTGTAATTACCTTGTCACAGGCTCAGCATCATGTAATTGCTTGTCATCCTCGCGGTGCTGAGTGTGACATTGGGAAGCTATTGGATGAAGGGCAAATTAGGATTTGGGAGACCTTGCCTGCAGCCTTCTCCCTCTCTGGAGGAGTCCATTAATTTTAGTCACATAAAGACTTTCTCTGGGGCCTGTCTTTTCTAGGACCAGCTCTGCTACTCCCTCCTGGCTCTCTATGAGTTCATACAGAATGGGACAAACATCACACAAGCCTCTGCTCATCACACAGGAGGCAAAATCTACAAAGTGTGTCCACATCAGGTAAGGAAGGCTGGAGTCAGCAATGCTTTTTCTTACTTTGCTATTCACTATTTGACTTACCAGTGTGGAACTCCCTCATTAAATAGAAGCCTGTCTGAGCCTTGGGAATGAAAAATACTGCCTCAGGGGCTTGGAGCAGAGCTGCAGGAGATTTCAAGGTTGACTAGTGATCTGAAGCCTGGTTGAAATCACCTCTTCTAACCAAGATGTGAATGTGTATGAGGAGGAAACAGGATATCTTTAGAGGAAGTAACTATGTAGTTGCTGTTTTGTCTGAAATACCTGAAAGGAAGTTTAATTTTTTTTAAGGCTATTTTTTTCCCCATAAGTTTTCAGTTTTATTGTCCTGTTTTTCTTTTTCAGGTTGTGTGTGGCTCAAAGTACATAGTAAGAGGAGAAAATGCCCGGGATCACGTGGATTTGTTGGTTTCCTCACGTCACTGGCCTCCAGTGTATGTTGTTGATACAGCCTCTTCCGTGGCACTGTGTGCAGACGTCTGCTGTCCTGGCCTGACTTCCCAGATGTGGGGGAAAAACCAGGGCTGCTTCTCTGACCCCATGGATCCTCCAACGGTTAGTTATGTCCACCTTTGCACTCTGCTATCCCAGTCCAGTAGGGAAAAGTTTCAAGTGAGATTTAAGATAAAATTAAATTTTTTTTAAAAAAGTATATGTAACTTGCATAGTGCCTCAAGATAATTGGAGCTGGTGAGTGTCTCCTGACTCACAGCTTTGCCAGTGCATTATTTCTGAGCACAGCAGAAAGCATTATGTGTTGCCTGGGGCATTGTATTCGGTTCCTGCTCCTTAACAGGAAGAGCTGTGCTGGAAGTGCATTGTGACAGTTCAAATTGTGAACTTTGGTTATTCTGACACAGCAACTCACTTCTCTCAAACTACTGCTATTACTTGAGGAATGGGAGAGAAGGAGGGTTGCTAGTGCCTTGGAATTATCTCTGAGGGCAGACGAGTGAGGAGGGAGTGCACAGAACCACCTTTGTGGTATTTAGTCTGAATCAGTTAACTCTGCATCTGTCCTGGGTCACAGTGCTGGTTGGGGCTCAGCAGAATGGTTGTTTTTCTCAGCTGTGGGGAAGTTGCTTCTTGTTCTACCTGATGTGTGTCTCTCTCTCTTCCCCAGTACGTGTCCTGCCCTGAACTGCTAGACCAGCACTACAGCGTAGACGTGACTGTGGCTGAGCACTCTGTTCAGCACCCAGTCACCAAGTCGGCGGCACGCCGAATTGTTCACACGGGTTCGGAGCAGAACGGCCACCACGATCCCACGGCTCGGCATCACTGCATCTCCCTGTGCCAAGAGCTGGAGCCTTACAGCGCCATCATCGCTGCTATCGACGACAGCAAAACTAGCAACATCCGCCAAAGGCCCATCACCTTCGAGAACGCCACGCACTATTACCTCTACAACCGCCTCATGGACTTCCTCACCAGCAGGGAAATCGTGAACCGGCAGATCCAGGAGATCGTGCAGAGCTGCCAGCCTGGGGAGGTGGTGATCCGTGATGCTCTCTACCGGCTCGGAGTGGCCCAGATTAAAACAGAAACAGAAGAGGATGAGGAGGGGAAGCAGGAGGATGATAGAGGTTGCTGAGTAACAAAACAGCGTGTTGGTTTCTCTCTCTGGTTGTGTGGACGGGTGGGCTGGGCCAGCTTCTACAAGGTTTGTGCAGCTGTTTGGCTTGAGAGTTTATTTTTGCAGGTTGGAGATGTGATGCCAGTGGCTTTGACTGCTGTTAATGACCAAAGAGCTGTGTGCTTCCGTAGTGTCATGATAGCTGCTGCAAGCGTGGGTCTCTCACCCCCCCTTGCTGAAGGCTGCAGCTGCCTTCCGAGGTGTGCGACGGACCCGCTGTTCGGTGGGGTGAAATGTGGCTCTCCCTGCAGCTGGCGAGGGGAGAAGGGAGAGGAGTTTCTGGTAGCGGGGAGTATGCATGGTTGAGCACACAGGTTTTTTAATTCTGAATCTTGCTTGCTGACTTCTTTGTGCATATTGGTGGCTGGGCTTGGGGGTGTGGGAGCAGGCATGAAAGGTAGGCAGCTAAGATTTCCCCCAAAATGTTCTGAATAGATTAGTTTAGGACGCTGACTCCTGCTTGGAAATCTTGCAGAGCTCTCGCATGCATTGGCTGCAAGGAGTCTTTAGTTGAGGAGGAGCCGTGTAGCTTTAACAGGCCGTATCTGGGGAGCCTCCCTGGAGGCTGTGCTCCTGGGTCCAGGATTGTGGGTGCTTCAGCTGCAGGAAGTTTCTAGATTTGTTTGTCCCTTCACCTGAGCACTAATAATTTAGAAGCTGAAACATACACTGAGTGAGAAATGCTATGTTGATGAGAATTAACCAGGTGAGCCCCAGCGGCACCAAGCCCATCGGAGGGCTGTATGAGTGCTGGGGGAAGGGGAAGGATCTCAAAATTTCTGTGCTGACCCCCAGACATTTTTTTTTTAGCAGTTTCATTCTGTTCGAGGACTTGAGTTTCTGTTGTCCTGCCCTTAGAACAGAATCACAAAGACTGTCTGTGGGATCAAGAATGAATGCAGTGTTACCAGAGCGAGCAGGGTTTGGTATTTCACCCTCAGAGGCGGCACTGGGAGAGCTGCATCCAGGTGTGCCATCACAGCATGCTGTCAGGGGCTGTGTCCACACAGCACTGGGTGGCTTAGGGAAGTCCCCTGCTGCCCAGGTTGCTTTACCAGCTCCTTGAGAGGAGTTGGGCTGACACGTCTGCAGCTCCAGCACATCTGAAGAACAGCGTGGGCTGCAGTTGTGAAGCTTTGCATGGTGGCTGCTGCCAGCTCTGTTTTGCTGTTGCTGGTGATGAAGGTGGATGGGTGTTTGCTGTGACATGCAGAGGATAGAAGGGGATGCTGGACTGCTGGCTTACCATCCAGGGAGTTTATTCTGTCTGAGTGAGCAGTGGGGAAGATTCAGAGGCTTGCGGTGTGGTAGAAGACTCCCTTCTGTGAAGGGGAACCTATTGAGTACCATACTGTTAAAGTAAATGTATTAAGTCTGAGCAAATGCAGTAATTATGGCTTGGGGTTTTTCTGTTAAGAACATTAACTTATTATAATGAGACATTAGTGACTTTTTTTCAGTCAGTGATAAAGTTTAATAAATTATCTCCAATTTTGGGGGTGAAACTGTGGCCAATTGACTTGTTTTTCATGTATTTGTCGCAGAGGACTGCAGTGGGAAAGAGCACAAACAGTGGGTGGATGTACACTGTGATTCCAGTCTGCACTGCAAGGGTGGTGGGGAAAAGCCTGGTGTTCTCAGAAGCAAGAAATCGGCCACCTCACCAGGGTGTGGTGTAAAATTATCCTGCTAAATGTAGCTAAGTGGCAAGAAAGTAGCTTTTGCAAAAGGTTAACTCCCCTGACCTACCTGCTCTTCTGCATTTCCCTGCACAGGGCAGCTCCTGAGGTGACGTGCAGCAGGTGATAGTAGCTTCTCTTCAGGATGTGTTCCATCACCTGGCCTTGAGTTCCTGCTGCATTTGAGCCATTGCTCCAGGCAGTTCTGCAGTAAGCTTGAGTCTGGGTCACCAGCACCCTTCTGCCTCTGCCCTCAGCAGTGCATTGCCTTTCCACACAGACTGCCACCACATGCCTGGCTCAAACACAGTGACCATTGCCAGATGTCCCATCACAGTTGAAATTATTCCTCCATTATATCCATGCATGGTAACTACTTGCTTTTTCCCCCAATTACAGACAGTCAGAGCAAAGCACTTTAAAACTTTGCTTTTAATAAGTTTTTTTTTGCATTACACAAGATTGAGAACTGGTTTTTGAGATTTTTTGAGAACTGGTAATGAGAAGTGGGTCTGAGGAACTAGAGCAGAGTTGCAGTGTGTGAGAGGATGGGCCAGTGCCTGACCTGTGCTCTGATCCATTCACCTCTGAGAACAGACCTTAAAGACTAGTTGTAAGTATTTTATTCTTTATAATGCTGAGAGATAGAAATACAGTAACTTTTCATTTAGTAAGGAGGAATGAATCACATGGTGTTAGCATAAAACCAGGTTTAATGAAATCAGAAGTGGCCCAAAATATAATTGTTCACACTGTGACAAAGGCCACCTGCACTGCAGTAGTTCTGTCTCACGGCAGTTCACACCTGGTCAGTGCTTGTACCTGGGCTACTGATCCTTTACCCACTCAGTCAGATGAAGCTAAGGAGGTTCTTTAGCTACTTCTGATAGCAACACAGAACTGGGGGGCTGTGGCATTAGCAACCCTGAACAAGAACTAGATGAAGGCATTAGGCCCTAGCTTATAAAAAAAAATACCTCAGCAGTACTATTACCATAAACTCAGGAAAATATGTACAAGAGCATAGCTGTAATCTTGACAAAGGCAGTGGTTGCTACATCTTTAATAATGCTGTAGGAGATGTGGAAATTATCAACATTTACACATGTGTAAGCTGCCATTCGTTCCTGGATTGGGGTTAAGTGCTCACATGGAAGAGCACTGGTGACTTGTGTGTTTTACCTGAGAAATTACTGCCCCTCTGTCCTGTTACTGGGGCACAAGTTCACATTACCCTGGGGTTGGCTCCTTGGCTCACTTCACTCAAACAATCCCTGCAAAAGCATCAGCTGCAGGGAGGTAGATTGCAGGAGGAAATGAAGAGGTTAATGCATATTTAATGCTAAGTAGAGGCTTTACCTGTATCTAAACACTCACTCTGCAACATCCAGGGTCAGACTGACAGAGGGAAGAGAGCAGGACCACCAAGAAAGAGGGCTGCTGGTGCTGTGTGAAACAGTTCCAGCTTCAGGACTTAGTTCAAGATGCACTCCTAGAACATAAGGGTTCAGTCACATGTGTGACTTTTGGAAGTGTCTTACTTGGCTGCAAATCATATATATAAAAACCCCCAACGAAACCCAAACACCCCACAGCCTCCTCCAGGGGTGGGGAGGCAGGTGACAGGGACCTCTGTACCTTGCAGAGATGGAGTATGTTGTCATCCTAACAACTCTATGCTACACGTAAGGCCTTAGGGACCCCGTGGTGAGTCTTGGGTGAGTCTCTCCAGCACTGTCCTTTCAGTGAGGAGTCAGTAACACTCATACTTCAGAAAGCACAGAGAGCCAAAGCAGGTGACTGTGTCCTAGGGCAGAGCAGAACTGTGCGCTCCACAGAGCCAGGAGGAGAGGGATCTACCCCGGGGCAATGGTACCAGCTAACAAAACTGATAGTTGTTGCTCTTGAGAAGGGGCTGGCCACTCTCCTCTTGCTCGCAGGACTCCTCGCAGCAGCCGGAGGTGTCGCAGCCGCTGTCTTGCTCAGCAGTGGAGGGGAGGTTAGTGTAGTCCTTGAAAGCAAAAACCACCCCAATTATGTTTCAGTCCCTTCAGTGGTGTGACATCTTTTTCTGCACAGATGATCAACTCAGCACTACCCTTTGCTGTGCCCACAGGGCATGGGCTGGCAGGACAGGCCTGCCTGGGCCATCACAGAGCTGCACGAGTTAGTCACGAGGCAGCACACCTTTGTGCAGCTGCACAACAAATCCCAGGGAAGGGGGCAGGCTAAGTCGTATTGCTGCCCACAGAACACTAAACTGCTCCCATCAGTTAAAGGTAAGGGACATCACCAGGAAAACTGTCCAGGAGCTATGGTCACACAAGGAAAAAGCACATCCTCCTTCCCCCTGCTCCTCTCCAGAGGTCCTCACCTGCTCCTTATGTGCCTCCAGTTCTTTCTGAATGAAGCAGCCAATCTGGTTGAAGGTGGGTCTCTGGGTGGGCTCCAGGCTCCAGCATGCCTGCATGATGGTGTACCTGCAGAGCCAGACAGGGACAGGGTGGTCACACTGTGCTGCTGGAAGGTCTGCACATCCAGGCTCTTCCCTGCAGCCTTCCCAACCCAAACCATCCTCTGATCCTATGATCTTCCTGTCCATAAACAGAGGAAATAGTGGGTAGAACATAACTGACTGCCCCAGGCCATGCTTTCCTACAGGAGCAGCCTGGTAGGATCCAACCTGAACCTCAAGGGCAGCACCTGGAGTCAGCAGGCAGGCCTGGGACCAAGATCCCTGTGCCATCTCTCTGCCCACCCACCATGAAGCAGCTCCAGCCACCCTGTCACCCACTGTGTATCTCAGTGCATCCACTCACATTTCCAAGGGAGCGAAGTCAGGCCTGGCCATCTGGTAGCCCTGCTTCACCATGCTGTAGAACTTGCTGTTCACCACCATGCCAGGATATGGACTTTTACCTGTGACAGTAACAGGAGCAGAGGTGGCCCTCAGATCACAGGCTTTAACATTCCAGCTTTTGGCACAGGAAGAGGCAGCCTGAAGCATCACCTGAGCCTGCTACTTATTCTCAGAGAGTCCCAAGTTAGAGCAAATCATCCAGGATCCATTGTTTTTAATGGTCCCTCTGGAAACATAAGTGTTTTATAGCCCTGCTAAAATGCAGATTTTTGTCAACCATCCTCCTTTCTTGGAACTGTTTCCGCAGAGACATTAGGGCAGTGGTAAGCCATGGAAAACAGAGGCTTACAAGCTCACTTTTCCTTACCAAGGGAGAAGATCTCCCAGAGCAGGATGCCGTAGGACCACACATCGCTCTGCACTGTGTAAATGCAGTCGAAGATGCTCTCTGGGGCCATCCATTTCACGGGCAGTCGGGCCTGCAAGAGCAGAGAGTGCTGCAGACTGGGACAAGCTGGCAGCCTATGCTACACAGTGTCCTTCATGCTCCAGCTGCACCCTTGTGCCTTCTCTTGGCCCCATTTTAGTTACTTACATTGCCTTTTACAACATAGTTCAAGTCATTCATGATGTCCCGGGCCAGGCCAAAGTCACATATCTTGGCTACCCGTCCATCCGATACGAGCACATTCCTGGCTGCTAGGTCACGGTGGATGCACTGGGGAGAAGAAAACGCAACTGAGACCCAGCCAGCATCCCCCAGCAGTCCCAGCTAACTCCCTACAGCCCAGGCCTGTCACTGAAACAACACTTAGGGGTGCAAGGGGTACATACTGCTTGAAAAGCCCCTGTGAGAGGCACTGTGTCATAGGTTGGACTTGATGACCCTGGAGGTCCCTTCCAAACATAATGATTCTATGATTCTATATACAGGGAGTATGGGCTCTTTCAACTGCTTCATTTGCAGTGCTATGACATGGTGATATTTCATGCCATGTCCTTTAATCACTCATTGGGGCTGTTGTCTTCCCCATGGGAGGAAGGTCAGAGCCAGGAGCTGTTGACACAGTGCCCTCATCTCTGAAAGAGTCATATGGTTACTCTGATACTCTGGCAGACAGCTCAACGGCCACTTTCAGTTCCTTGTCCCTGGGGCAGCGGGGAAGCTGCCAAAGCAAGAAAGCTTTGTATCAAAGCCCTTGACCTCGTGTAAAAGCTGGAGAGAAAACACTGAGACTAGCAGATGCACAGCCCTGGGTTCCCCCTGTAACGCTGCCCTGCCATGATGGCCTGCCCAGAGCCCATGGGAGACAAAGGCTCTGAAGGGGACACCAGTCACCATGGCCCAGCGTGTCTGAACCCAACAAATGGAGCAGAGAGGCCCATTTCCAGCAGGAACTTGCTTGACCTTGGCCACCCCATCCAAAACCATCCCAAGCCTTGTGCAGACAGGATGGCTGGTGCCTGCTGGCTGGACTGGTATTTCCCAGTTGGGGTGCTGGGGGCAGTTTCCCCTCTCAGTACTCACATTCTTTGATGCAAGGAATGCCATGCCCTGGGCCACCTGGCTGGAGAACTGTAGCAGGTCAGAGAGATTGAGAGGACGGAGGTCCTCCCTGGCTTCATCTTCTTCCTCTGAGCTTTTCACTGAAATCAAATGCAAAGTTTTAGAGTTGCTGCAAACTTGACAAATAATGCAAGTTATGCTGTATCCTGGTTCCCTGGGGCTAAACCAGACAGGGTCACCAGGATAAAGAAATCACAGAAACAGAAATGAGCCTTTAACTCACCCCTTGCTTGCGCAGAATCTGATGACACTGAAGATGATGATGACGATGACACAGGCCTCATTTCAACGTACGTTTCCAAACCCTGGCTCGAAAAGCCACTGTCACTGAGTCAGAAGCAACAGAGATGGATGCAGACTGTTAACAACCCTCCAGCAGCACCTTCTGCCCTTCTCCACATCCACTGAGAGAAGAAACCACATCCCTGCCTGTAGGAAGTGGCTTAGCTAGAGGCTTAAGGGCAAAGGGAAAAGTCAGCCTTGAGGCTGATTCAGAAAGGAGACCTAGGTTCCCTGTGGAGCCTGATGCCACAAACTGCTCCCCTTTTGCCAGGGGATGGCCCTTGGCTGATGGGGAATGCTCAGCCTCTTCTACAAAACCCATGTGCTCAACATTGCAGGAAGCCAAAGAGTTCCGATTCCAGTTTGTGGGAGGGCAGACTGGATTGAAACCAGGATTTATTGTGGGATATTCAACAACTGCTGTCAAAGACTTGAAAAGTTTGGAACTGTGACCAAATCTAAACACAGGTATTCTCAGTGGCTTTTATATCCTGGTGTTCAAGTCCCCAGACCTTTGGCCTTCCCCCCTCCCCAGCACAGCCCTCTGCACACCTCTCCCAGCAAGTACCCAGGTCCTGCATTGCTCAGCCCTGTGGCCACCAGAACTCTGCTTTTACCTGCGGATGTATTTCTTCTCTAGGTCAATGTTTTTGTAATCAGCAGCACTGTCTAAAGAGGTATCCAGGGCAGAATCCTGGATAATTATGGATTCAGCCTTCTTCCGCAGGAAATTCAGCAGATCTCCATAGCGACAGTACTCAGTGATGACAAGGACTGGGCCTGGGAGAAAGGCACAAAGGGTTCATTAAGAAGTGATGCTACTGTGACCTGTCCTGAGGATTGCTATCCCTGGGGGAGGCAGCAGAACCCATACTGCACATAAGCATGTCTGGAAACAGCCAGCCCACAGGTCTACGCAAAGTTATAGGTTCAAAAAGGACCATCAAGCTCATCAGCTGTCTGCTGTGAGACTGAGGAGAGGTAACAGCCTCAGAGGAGCAGGCCATGGGAGGGGTCCACAAGGGAAAAATCAGGGCTGTGGGATCCTACCTCCATAGGTGCATGCTCCCAAGAGATTAACAATGTTCTCATGATGTCCCAAGTGACTCATGATCTTCAGCTCAGACATGAGAGCCTCCTGCTCATCTCTGTCTGCTGATGCTGCAAGACAAGAGAAGGGCTGTGTGAAAGAGTGAGGGAGGGACAAGGAAGAGATTAAGGGGGAGGTCAGAAAAAGGTATAGACAGGGAGATGGAACAAAAGGAGGAGACAGAGGAAACTGTTCTCTGTCTGTGCCTCTGGTCACAAGTGTTCACAAAAATGACAGCAGCATGAATCCAGCACCCAGTACTTGCCACAGAAACATCTAAAAAGTAGATGTTGCAGCCTGGGAGCACCAACACATGTGGCAAACACACTACATGCTGCCCAACAGAGCTTGGGGGATTTCAGCCTTTGCAAGTTGCTCTGGGCTTACACTTTAGCATCTTCACAGCAACTTTGAGGACCGAATCTTCTTTGCCCAGCCCAAAAGCAGTGGCTTCTACCACTTTTCCAAAGGCTCCTGCTCCAAGAGTTTTTCCTGCAGAGGGGAAAAAAAAAATGTCCTTATAAGATAATTTATAGAAAGAGATTGATCACTTATCCTGCACGCAGCCTTGAGGAGGATGTCTAGTGGGTGGGGATTCCTGCTGAGCCCAGACAAGATGACACATCCCTTCGTCAGGAGCTGGTTAACATCTGAGGGGAACTCTACTGTGAGCAAAGATGGTATGAAAGAGGCCATGTCCAAACATGGGTTCACCAACTCTATGCTTTAGCCATGATCCCAGCTGCAAGAGATGGGACATGATCCTCTCAGCCCTTCTCAGAGCAAGGGAGAGCTGGAGGGAGATTGTACCACAGCATTTGGCACCCTGTGTGGAAGAGGGCAGCAAGGCCCAGTTAAAGATGTTCCTGTAATGTCTGGATGCAGCTTTAGACACTGCCCAGTTGCTTTGGCTCTGTCCCTTGGAGCATTTCAGCTCTGTGGTGAGCTGCATGCCACCAGACAGGCAGCAAGGAAGGTTACTTACCAAACTGGAGGTTATTCCTGGGAAACTCCCATTTTTCATTGTATGGCAGCTGCGTGGGATCAATAAAGATGTAGTTATTCCCTTCACAGGCCTCAATGATCTTCCACCGCACCTGGTACTTGGGTTTCTGTAAAGAAGAGACTCCAGTTACTCAATGTTCCTCAGGTCCTGAGGGCTTCCCAGTTCCAGAATGCATTCTAGCTCCCACCATGCAGACACAGAATGAAGACCTACATTTCAGCCCATCAAATATTGCTTGCTTTGAACCTGACAGACAGAGGCTGGCTGGACAGCCTGGTCCCTTTGCTGTTACAAAGTCCTTCCAAGTCATCACCCATGACCAAGGGAGGCTCTTTTGCCTCTTTCACTTAGAGTAGCCTGTTGCCCTCACTTGGGATGGCAGAGCTAGGAAAGCCAGCATGTCCCACCAGATCAGTAACAGTGCCCAGGCTGATGTCCCCACTGTGCATCCTTCCTTGGTACCCTGGGTTGCTGAGCACAGCAGAACAGTGGAGCTGGCCCAGCCCTGCTTCCCTTACGGGGGAAAAAAAAAAGAAACAGAGAAAGAGAAGTAAGAATTTCGTCTCTTTTCCACAAATCTCATGGCAGAAGTAACCAGGCAAGGCAGAGAGAAGCAGTACTGGTGCCTGTGTGTGCTGGGTGTTGTCACTCATGTTGGCTAGGGAGCCAGGCTGGAGGCACAAACAGAGAAAGGCAGTGAAATAGCTTGACATGAGAGTACTGTGTGTGGCCTTTGCTCCTGTACAAGGAGACAGGCAAGGACCTGCACCCCAGTGTGGCAAAGGTGGTCCTAGGTCCATCAAAGCAGACACAGGGAAGCATCGGTGGAGTAACCATAGCTGTGATGAACCACATCATGTCCTAGAGACTGGGAGGTGTGTGCTGAAATGCTTCTCACCACCACTTCCCCTGGATAGTTGCAGAGAAGGATGCAGTGTATGGGTAGATGCTAAAACCTAGGTTAGCACAGGCATGAGGGGAAAAAACTGAGGCAAACAGATCTGCAGTTTTGCTGCAAAGCATCTTTGTTTTCTCCCCCAGATTGCTTCTGTTTCCTTCACCTGAGAAACAGGCAAAGGAGTTGAACACCCATGCCCATGCAGGCTGTGCAAAAAGGCCCAGACAGGATGCTCCAAGCAGCACAGTTTCTGCGCTTACACATCCATCCTCCTCTCTCTGGAGGACTGGCCAAAGACAGCTCTGCCTGCAAAGCTGTAGGTGCTTGTTTAGGAGAGGGCTCTGCTGGATCTTCTGACAACTAGCACCAGAACTGCAAAATTTGCAGCCTTGATGGCTGTCAAAAGGAAGGGTGCCAAAGGGAGAGCTGAAAACCAGGAGATTTTCACCCACTGATGAAGCAGAGGTGGCTATTGATTGGTAGTTTATGGAAACAACTGAGAAGCAATCCAAATGCTGAAAATGAGTCTTGTAGAGAAAATGGGGCAAGTTCTTGTATAAAAATAGTGACCAAGACTTCCTGGAGACAAACGCCTTCTAACATCATCCTGTTTCCCCATAAAGACAGCTTTTTATAAAGCAGGGAAGGAAGGTAATAAGTAGATGCAAGTTGCAATTCACTTTTCCTCCTTAATTTGGTCTGTGGATTCATGGTAACCAGAGCAAAGGCAGCTGCAATGGACAGCACAGAACAAGCACCTTTGTCTGGCAATGAAGAATATCGACATTGACCTCTGGGCTACAAGACTGAAGGACCAGGGTGGAAGAGGTGTTAACACACTGGGTTTGGTGTATGAGCCTTGCCCTGCAGCAGGAATCTCCTGGGGGAAGTTGGGAGGCAGTGGAGGTGAGGGTGGTAGCTTGCCTGGTACCTCGGAGCTGAATGCTCCCTGCCTGTGCTGCCAGCAGAGGCAGTGCGGTCTCTGAGGCTGGACAGGCTCTGCAGCCCTTGCTATGCAACAGAGAACTGACCTGGTTGTACTTGTAGAGGAGGAAGAGGAGTAAGAGGAGCAGCAGGACCGATGCGCCTATGCAAGTGGAGAGAACGGGGCTGAAGAGCTTGTTTGGAGGGGCCATGACATTCCCTGGAGGAGCAAAAAAAGCCATGGATGAGTAAACCACTCCTGTTTCAATCCCATCTCCAGGAGCATTTTGCCCAGCTGTTCACTTAGGCTTCTCTCTTATGCAACAGAACCCAGCACTGGCCTCAGACACCCAAAAGAGCTGCTTGGAACTGAGAGAAGTTCTTGATCCCAGACTCAAGGCTGCACTGGTTCCCCCCATGCACCCCAATTTCCACACAAAGAGCACCAGGTCCAGGTGAGACTGACTGGGGACCAAGATCTGTGGAGCAAGAACAGGCCCATCAAACAATGCAATCCCTGGAATCCAGCAGGCTGAGCAACAGCTGGCTGCTCCCTGGAGCTAGGTCCTGCAGTTGTTCGGTGCTCATGGCATGGCTCAGCCTTTGGCACCAGGATATGACCAGCCAGCACTTCCCACATCGCTCCTAGGGCTGGCAAACACCAAAGCCTCCCAACCTTCTGTCAAGATAGAAGGCTTGTGGAATCTATTCCACCTCTCTTGCAAGACAGTAGGGATATACATATAGGAAGATGTGCCCTAAAAAGCCCCCAAATTCCCCCCCACTCCACCAAGCTACCAGTTTGTATCTTACTGGTGATGGTGAGCGAGTGAAACATGTCAGAAGCGTTCCCCTCTCTGTTAATGGCCACACAGCAGGTGGTGAAATTGGCACCCAGCTCCTGGAAGGGGACCGTGCTCTCAACTTCCACCTCTTGGAAGGGCAAGATGTTCACCACCTGGGGACTGGAGTCATTCAGTAGCAACCTATAGTCCTTGTCATATCTGCAGAGGCACCAAACAGGAGATAGTGAGTGTTCCTTTGTAGCACAGTTGCTCATAAGTGAATTGGTTCCTGTATCAGACTAGAGAAGAGACACTGGGAATTAGGGTTGCAGCTCTATGAGACATGTTACTCACTACCCAATTAAAGATCTCTCCCTGAACATCAAATCTCTGTATAGAAAGAGCCTTAACTGCTACAGCCATGTTTTGGCAGCAGTTCCCTCCTTGAATGGGGCTGGTACTGAGACACAACCACCCCTGTCCAGGCAGCTGTAACTGGCTCCCATCACACTGTAGCTCAGTAAGCCTGTGCTCTGCAGAGCCTCAGCCCCATGGAGGTCCCAGAAAGATGACTAGGACAAGCCAGGATGTAGCTCTACAGCAACCTACACCAGAAGGCACTTCTCCAAGGGACCCACGCATTCCTCAGAAAAGCATTGGGAGAATTTGAATTGCAGGTGTCTGAACTCTTCAGGCTCAAGACTTTAGGAATAGGAGCTGCCCTCTCTCCTCAGACAGTCCCCAAGAACCTCTTTTTTTAGCAGGGTGACATTCCTGTTCCTGAACAGGCTCTGCTCTATTGCCTGTAAGCAAGCCCAGGTGGTGCTGCTCAGCAAATACCAGCACAGAAAAGGCAAGTGCACACCTTGGAGGTGCTCAGGCCCTGGGAATTTCTTACCTGTTGGAGTAAATGGGGCACTGGTACCACTCAATGCGTGGGGCAGGGTAGCCGATGGCCATGCACTGAAGGATGCTGGAGTCATTGACTGGGACCTTGATTTTGCAGACCCTTGGAGCAGCTGTTGGGGAAGGCAGATAGACAGTGAGTGCTATAAACAAGAGGATGAGCACATTTCCTATGCTCTGATTTACTTCCCATGCCTGCAACAATAAAATACCAGGAACCTGTGCTATGCATAGGACTGGGCTGGGTCCCAGATTCAGCCAGGCTGTGTGTCCTGTGGGTGCTGGGTTGGAAGCACCCTGCTACCCTGCCCTACTTTCTGCCAGATGGGCAAGCAGGGCAAAAGAACCAGCAATGCCAAGCACTTACATTTCACAAAGATACTGAAGGTAACTGATGCATTGGTCTCATTGTTGACAGCATAAAATGTATAGAGACCTCCCTCTCCTTCCTTCAGGCGGTTCAGGAAGAGTGTGTTGTTATACCTGCTCACAGAGAGACAATAAACACCATGAGGAAAGCTCTGGGGAAGAAATTCAAACACTCAGTCTTTGCTCAGCAAGATGCTGCTGCTTCCTATGCCCTGGAATGGGTGAACACTTCCCAGCACTAATCCCAGCCCAGGAGGGGAATCTGCTGCTTGCTTCTCCAGAGGAAGCAGGGAAGGTCTGATCTTCCTTAGAGAAAAGACTTTTTCCACCAAGTGCACAGCACTTCTGAAAGGCTACAAGCAGGTGAATGCTCAGAAAGAAAGGAGAGTTTAATATCTAAATCATTGCCTTTGGAGGGCTAGACACCACTGGTCTGGCTGCCTTTGATAAAATGAGTTATTCCTTCCATTTCATAGCCCATCAATTCACAGTCCCTAATGCCCACTCCCCTCTGCCCCCAGCCCATTTCTCAGATCCCAGTGCAAGAAAGGGTCCAACCCAAACCATTCTATGATTCTATAAAGCCACCATGCTTGCTCAGTCACACAGTTCCTCTTGTGGATTATTTTGGGTTTCTAAGAAAACAAAAGGGGAATTGCCAAAGCTCTCCACCAAATGGAATGATTCTCTTTAGTCTCCTTCTGGCCTCAGTTGGCTGTAGGCTTTGGAAGAGCAGGGCTGTGCCCTCCATTGAGTCTTATCCACATAAGATTGCTGGCTTGTCTTGACAGGGGGCATACAACGCTGCTCCATACACACACTCTGCAGACCATAAAGAACAGGACAGGTCTCATGAACAGCGAGGGAATTCAGTTTTTTGTACTGTTTATCCACTCCTGCAATTTCTTTCTGCCAGGAGAATGCAAACTTGAACAACCAGACCACAAATGTGATACCACTTCCACAAGGTTTTCTAAAGAGAAGGCTGCCAAGTCAGACAGAGGTGCTGTCCTCCTTGACCTGTTCAGACCTGCTTACTGTGGTTTGCTAGTAATATTGGGAAGAGAGGACAGAAATGCAGAACAGATCCTCTCTTTAAAACTAGAGAGTTTTCTATGAGCCAGCAGCATGGGGTCTGCCTGGCTCACAAGGAAAGCATTGTTGGAGACGTGCCATGGCCAGTGTGGAAGAGAGAGCACATACCAATTGTTTCCAGAGACCATTTGGCCCTTGAATGTGGTGATCTTGGAGTTCTTCAAGGGGTTCACGTGCTCCCAGCCCCAGTGGAGAAGTTTTGGGTAAGCCTCAATGTGGACCTGCAGCATCAGACTCTCTCCCAAAGCAACCTCCTGGCTGGTGGCTTGCACTGGGGTCAGGAATGCATAACCTCTCTCTGCAGGATAGAGGAGAGCATGACCATCAGCAGGCATGTCCAGAGACCTGAAACAAGCTTATACCAGCTTCAAAAATGGACCATTATTGGAACAGACAGCCTCAGCTGGGAGACTACAGGAGGGAATGAGGCATTACACGGATTATGCTGCCAGAGGAGTACTTTTAAATTGCTTCTTTGTCATAGCAGCTTGGATTACACTTTGCCTGAGGAGAGCTAGAGAATCTTTGTGAACTCTAATGGGGGAAGAAGTTTTACATGCTGTATCCTAAGTGATGAGGCTACAACTGTATCTCCTGATCATCCATAGAAGACAGGCCCCTTAGCTAAACTCCTGGCTTCTCACTTGGAAACAACTCAGACCAAGCTCCCTTTCTGAGCCATGGTATGCAGTGGCTTTGGGTCATCAACAAACCACAGCCTACAAGCTGTGAGGATGAATTTTCCATCTTGAGATACAAACAAGTGTATAATAGACCTGAATCCTCTTATGTGGATTCCAGTAATGAAGAGAATGATCCATACTCTGCTCATGTGGCTTGCCCTTCCTTCTAGCCAGCCTTTCCTGGTCTTCAGCACTACCTTGCACCATTTTTTTTTGTTTGTTTTGTTTTAATGCCGTTTATAAACACACAGAAGCTGTGAAGAGCTTTCTGATTTTTCATTCAGAATCCAAAAAATATCCTCCTGCCCCTAAAGATGTGAAGGAAACACCAGGTCCTTTCCTAGCAGCTCCACAGTTCTCATGTGAGCCTTCAGGCACAAGCAAGAACGATATTTCCAACAACAAAAATAGAAACAAGATGGAGGCAGAAGAAGCAAATACTCAAGGCTAGATGTGATTCAGCCCACACCTTCCTGGTCTTTTGGGGAAGCACTTACCTACTACCCGAAGCATTGTCGAGGCATTCCTGAATCCTGCTGAATTGTTAGCTATGCAAGTATATTTCCCACTGTCTTCCATGGTCACTGCTGGAACGGACAGGATGTCTCTGATGAAGTAGTTCTCATTTTCAAAGCTATTCTTTTTAGTTCTCCTGACCTGTCAGGTAGGGAGGGAGCATCAAGAACTTTCTTGGAAGGGCACAGGATAGAACTGAATTATATTTACAAATATACCCACCCCCTCCTGTTTTGGGCTACTGAACTTTGTTACAGAGCCCCATCACTGAAAGCCATCCATGGGGAGACCAGGAGGCACATTAAACCCAAGTATTCAGGGCAGATATTCCACAGTAGTTAGAGTTATAGCTGTTGTCAGCATTCTGACTACAAAGTTATCTTCATACTGTGTGATCCAAAGATATTTCTTATGTTATTTCAGTTCCTTAATAAAGGTATTAGATATAAGGACTTCTAGCAAACTTTAACTATAAAGCTAGAAGTCAGCACAATACAGATTTTGAAATGCATTCTCTTTCTTCACCCATATCTTTTCTCTGGGGAACTGTGTGCCCTGAACACTTTTGCTGCTTTATAAGCCCTGGCAGGACTGGGTGGAGAAACGTTGCCTTAGTAGGCACTGTGGCTCCTGCTCAGTGCACTCAGCTGAAACAACATGCTTTCCCCTCTCTCTTGCAGCAAGATCCTGACAATGGGCAGGTGTTTCTTAACTTGTGTCATCCCAAGGAAAGGATGGCCATATTCTGATTTCTACAGCTTGCTTGAATAGCTGCCTTGGTTGGGCAGTTCACCCCCTTGAAGCTGTACAACTTACGCTCTTTGCTGCTGTCACCCATCCGATGTCATACTTGTGGGAAGGAGCCATTACTCTGCAAGTGACTTCGAAAGGTTCGCCCACGATTCGCACATGGTCTATGGGGTCCATCAACACCGATACAGGCTTCTCCAGTGCTACACAAAGGCAAGCAGGGAAAGATTCAAGGTCAGCTGGTCCAGTGACCCCGTTTGCTTTGGAGACTCCCCAGGGCCTGGCTGCTTTCTCCTTTCCATCCTCCTCTTCAGTCTCTTTACCCTCAGCTTTCTCCTTCCCTAGGGATCATCACTCCTTTTTGTGCACGTCTATGGGGAGAGCACAGCAGTCAGCACTGGGGGTTGAAAGGGAAGGGGAACCTTCTGCCATGGTTACATCCTGAGCATCAGGGCCTGAGGACTTGCAGAACATCAGGGAGATAGGTGGACTTTTTTCCTCTGTTCTGTGATAGTGCCTGCAAAGATTTGAGCACTGCTGAACCCATGGAGACACACCTGAAGGAGCCAATTTGCCAGAAGATGAAGGAATTTTGCCCCCATTAAATACTTTTAAAGAATGCAGGTTCAGAAGGTCTTTCCTACCACTGGTGAGGAACTTTTCCTTAACTGTCTACTGTGGCCAGCTTAGCTATTGCTGTGTCCCTGCAGACAGCAGCAACCCCAATCCTTTACCTTCTTCCACAATCAGTCTTATTCTTGATGACTTCTCTATTTTTCCTTTTATCACTGCTTGGCATCGGTAAAAGCCCTTCTGCTCTCTTTGCACATTGTATAGTGTTATTCCTTTCTCAGTACTGAAAGAATAGTTGGTCCCAGGTGAGATATGAAAGGAGTCATCCATTATCAGAGTCACGCTGGATCCATACTCCGGGGCCGTGATGAGGCAGGGGAGCTCAGCATTACTGCCTTTGGTCACGAAGATCCGGAATGTCGGGACGTACCAGACATTATTGGGATCTGCAGAGGAGACAATGTAGGCCAGAGAACAGGATCACAAAATGCATTGGAGCTGAGAAACACATTCCAGCAAGTCTCCAGCATTGCTGCCCAGTGGGAGTTCGATGCTGGGGCAGCCTTGCTCAACGCCTGCCTGACTCAGCCTCCAAAAACTCACACGACAAGCCCAATTCCTGCTAAGGCATCAGAGGAAGCACAGCAATGAATTCACAAGTGTACATAGGCAAGAGACTGAGAAATATGCTTACCTCAAATGAAACTAACACCATGGTGAAATGTTTAATCAGACCCCCAGCTTCCCTGTCCAGGACAGTATCTCTGGAACAAGGGAAGGGGCGAACCCAAGTGGTGGAGCTACCACAGCATAGCTTCTTCTGGGGTAAAATAATATTTGGGGCTCAGGTCATATTGTGAGGATGTAACTCATGTGACTTTCCCTTATCTGGAGTACTGGCAATACAGTTCTCCGATTTCCAGATCTCACTGCTCATTACCACACCGAACAGACTTTCATCCCTGTTTTTTCAGGAAGGGAAACCAAGGTAAATGCAGGGAGAGGTCCAGGTCATTCAGAGATATGCATGAGATGTAGGTGCTCTGTACTCCATCCCAGTGCTTCAGCCACATACCCCACTGTATGTGGCCTTACATGGTTGTGGGTGAGCCACCACCCCAGTAGGAGCTGCACTGGTCCCCCAGACACAGATACACAACCACGGCTGTGGTCCCAGAAAGGAGGCCATTCTGCCAGCATATGCAGGAAGAGGGAAGTAAGGTTACCTCGCACAAACAGATGCACAGTTGCAATGTCCTTGTCACTGCTGTTGACATAAGCACACTTATAGGTGCCTGTATCCCTGTAAGTGGCTGTGGGAATACTGAGTGTGCTGCTGGTGCTGTTGCTGGATGTATCCTTTCGGCTTTTCCATTCAACTTCAGACTCTCCTGAGCAGTGCAAGATGACTGGATCACCCGTGTTGACAACCAGAGCAGGGAGGTCAGGGATGATCACTGGGGATGCTGAGCCTGCAAAGGAAAAAGGGAAAGAGTGAGGATGCAAAAATGACCCTCAACGATGCTCTGCTGGAGTTCACACTGCTCAGCATGGAGCAGCTCTGCATCAGGATGAGGCTGGGCTTGGGATTCAAACTGGTTTTTTGGCTTGCATCTCTGGCCATTCTCCATCCCACCAGACTAACATGGCCTGATTCTCCAAGGAATGAATTTCAGGGAATAGAAAAAAGCCCACATGTGAACATTTAGAGCACTGGGACAGGAAAAACAATCAACTGAAGCTGATTAGACCAGATACTAGCTTGGAAATGATTCCCGTTGGGTTTTGTCTCTTCTTGCAACAGTTTTCCTTTCCTGGCAGAGCTGGAACTGCTATAGAAACTTGGTTAGCCCCTAACACCACTTGAAATTTAAGCTAAGTCCAGTGGATGGGGCACCCTTCATTGCATTGGTGCAGAGATGAACAGGAACAGACCTGGAAAGCTTCTTCAGAGCAGGAGGTCAGTGCATGCCTTTTGGGAAGATTGGTTTTATGGTTGCTTGGCAGTGGAGTTTGAAGGACACCTACTTATGCCTTATCATAGAGTCACACAGTGCATTTTCCTCACAAATACCATCAAATCATTATGAAGCAAGTCAGCATTATTCTTCATATTTGGGGTGGGAAACTGAGGCACAGAAAAGCTAAACAGCTCATGAAAGCCCATAGCTGCAGTTGTACATGCAGCATACAGGGCCATGCTGACACTGGCATCACAACCCAGCTGGATTTCTGATGCCATCTCTACTTTGAAGAAGGCATCTCTGCTGGCTGAATAAAGGGGAACCAGGGTCCCACGCCAGTCCTTAGTGTCAGAGGGAAATATTTTTTTCCCTATTTTGCCACATCAGCGAGTTCACTGACTCACCACCTATATTTAGGGGGGGGGGGGAAGTGAGAAATGAATCAGTGCTAGGGAAGAAGTTGTACTGCCACCCCCACACCAGGCCTTCAGGGAGGACAGGAAACACATTGCAAATGGCTATCTGTGCTTGGGGGGCTCTGCACCCTGCTCCAGCCCCTATCCAGGGCTATTCTCCCACTTCTGCTTTCCTGCCCGGTTGCAACCCATTCTCACATCTTAAAGGGGCGCACGCTCAGGATTAAATAATAGTAAGTAGAAAGGTAGCTGCCCAACTTATCAATTTGTTGCTCTCCATAGAGGAGGCCATTGCAGGCAGCACTCCTCTGGGGTGGTGGCAGCAGAAAAAAGGGCTCAGTTTGGTCTTGTGCTTCCTCAAACTCTGCAGCAGGCTGCTCTGGACTCACAGGAGTAGAAAGATTTGTTGGCCAAATGAACATAAACCCCCTAATTCATCAGGAAGTGGGAGAGGGCGAAGCACCCTCTAATGGCACCATTAGTCCAGCTGCACTTGTATATCCTTCAGGGGAAAGAGGAGTAGTGGCCAGATGCTACAGCCCTTGTGGCAGGGAGAAAAGGCTGCTTATGGTCATGGGTAGCAAGGACAGTTCAAAGCAAATACATTCCCAGATGCTGCCTGTAACACAGCCAGCAGAAGCAGCACACACCCATCCTCATCCACCTCTGCTCACAGCTCATTTGGTGAGGAAGACTATGTCTGAGAACAAGTGCATGTCCTCTGCTACCAGCTGTGCTCAGGGCTGTAACACCAGAGCTCAAACAGCATCATTTGAACAGTCTTGGCCTGATGCCTCCTTCTGTGCAAGGAAGAGTTGAGAATACGAGGCACAAGGCCCTGGAGAGCGTTGCTGGTGTGACAAAGATGCAGTTGCCCAGGGGAACTCAAACAAGGTCTGGATCAAACTCACTGGCCCTGTGGAAAGCCACAGAGGTCAGTGAGCTTCGGAACGTGGAATATTTGACTTTTTATCTGTCTGTTGTTTTTTTGGGGTGTTTTTTTTAGTGATGCTTTTATCTTTCTGTGGAAAGAGGAAAAGCCTCATTTATTCCTAGAGCAGAGAAAAACATATCCCAGAATCCTTTGCAAAGCCACATTTTCCATATATCTGAGGTACAGTGTTCCTCCCTTTTTTTGCTAAGCCATGTTTTCTAGTGGGGCTTGACATTTTTGTTGCTTTTATTCTCTGTCTCTGGATGCTTTTCCCTTACCTACTGCTTCAGTTATCCCTCCACATCCAAGGCTTCAGCACAACTTAAAGGGGAGCCAAGTTCTTTGATTCAGAGCTGCATTCAAACATGGAAAGACCATGTTGTAACTGGTCCTTGATTTGGCCACAGCAGGAGGACACAAGAGATAAGAGTCAAGTCACTCTGTCCCTGTTATCAGTGTCCAGTTACTCCTGAGATGTTATGAGCAGAAAAGGCTCAGGGTAGGTGCTCTCTGTAATGGTGAGGAAGCAGCCAGCAGCCTTCAGGCTGTCACTGGAGGCTCCTGTCAATGGCACAACCACCACACAAGTGGAGTGAGGATAGACAGGACAGACACTAAATACAGGACAATGTCAGGTTAAGGCTACCCACGCATCCACTTCATGTGTGCTGGGGGATGAGTCAGACCAGTGGGTCCTTTTCCAGAATGGGGAAGCAGGGCTGCTGGGGGAGGCTTTCTCCCTGCTGACCAGTGTGCAATCTTGCACGAAGCCCAAGGATGTCTCTCTGCTGCTCTCCAGCAGCTTCCGCAGCACTGCCAGTAACTGCTGGCCAAAGGTTTTGCCACACTTGAATTGTGTAACCATGACCTCTAGTTACAGCCGCAGGCTCTGTCCCTGCCTCTCCCATGCCAGCCAAAACATTACTTTCCTCTGCTGAGGGTTTGGAAATGGTGAGGAAGGAGAAGTGAAGGCTGGTAAGACAGAGGGGCTCAAGAGCCTTATCACAGAAGCCCTTCATCAGGACCTTGACTTGGCCCTGGGCAATTTGAACTGCTGACACTCCCCAGCAAGAGCCCAGACCACAACGCTCACACCACAGCAGCCCTGGGTACTCCCAGAAGATGCATTTCCAATCCAAGAGGCAGGAGAATAGAGTCAGGCTCTGGCTCTAGCTTGAGGCTATTGCTTTGGACAACCTTGGCATGCTGCAGCTTTGTGCTGCAGATGGCCAACAGCGACAGTACTCAGACAAATGTGTGTCTAACACTCTGACATGGCTGACAGTGCCTAATGGGGTTGTCACAGCTGGAACTGATCTGCATTGCCCAGTGCCTCAAGGAAGTTTTAAAGAGATCGTGACAGATACCATTATGATCCCACAAATCTACATCAGACCTGACTAGTCCTTATCTTAAAAAAAAAATATAAGAAATTAAAAACCCAGCAGCCTTCACAACCCAGTTCCCAGCACAGCAGACCTGAAAAAAGCCTGCTCAGCACATCAGAGATGTGACTTGAAGGAAAACACCATGCAGTGCAATGGCAAGAGGGACACAAATTTCCTGGGCTGAAAATATGAACACAGCAGTGGCTCAAGAGGGATACACTGCCTCCTTGTTACATGCTGAATGCTTCCCCCCCTAGATTGCCCCCTTCCTTTGGGATTTCACAGCAGATTCTCATAATGTGGGGCACAAACTCAAAAGGATAATGAAGGAAAGCATCATATAACATCTGAGATGTTACTAGCACTTAAGACACAAGATTGGTAATGTTGGTTTCTGTCTGTTTGCAAACCTCAAAACAGGCTTAATGACTCTTTCTTGAGGTTGATGGGTTATTGCCTCTTGGCCATCTCTGCAGCCTCAAAACCAGGGCATATTCACCTTTCCCTCCTTGGCTACCAGAGTTCCGTTTCGATCACAAGGTCTAACACTCGGCTATACAGCCCTGTTGTCTATGCTGGCATCACCAGAAAACAGCCACCCTCAGACACCTCCAGCCAGGCACAAGGTGCATTGGAAGGTGCCAACGCAGCTGACTTTCCCAACTCCTTCATCTGCAGGCCAAGCATCTCCAGCTCTTACTCTGTTTGGGCAAAGGGTTATTTCAGAGACAGCTTCCCTCAGGACACACTTTCTGCTGAACCTCTCCTTCCTCCTACCCCTACCCAAGCAGTGGGAAGTTTCCCTTTCCTATCTCCCCACTGCCAATGATCTTCCTACATTACCTTTCCATACCCCTTGACCTTCCCCCACTGCAGGTAGCAAAGAGCAAGCCCTCAGCACATCTGGCTCCAGAGCCAACACAGACTAACAACACACCTTCCCACCACTGTCCTCCCTCTATAACAACAGACAGTTCTGGATCATAGAATCATAGAATGGTTTGGGTGTGAAGGGACCTCAAAGATCATCTTGTTCCAACCCCCCTGCCATGGCAGGGACACCTCCCACTAGATCAGGTTGCTCTAGGCTCCATCCAACCTGGATGGTCTTCAGGAAGCTGCTACAGCCCAGTCTGCACTAAAAGCCAAGCTGGTGTCTCTTTCCTGCTGTGCTATGGAGCAGACATATCCTCTTGCCTGCTCCCTGCCCATGCCAAGGATCCTGAACCTGCCCACAGCAGTGGTGCCTGCCTCATGAAGCAGCCTCCAGAAGCAGGGATCAGGCTTTTGGTAGACACAATTGGGAGCTCATCTTCATTGGGAGATGTGTCCTTAGTCCAACTTCATCATTGCCCCATCCCCAACAAGGCTATCACACCACCTCACCTGAGGAGGGATGAAGCACTTGCACCAGGCAACCCAATCCTGCCCCAGCATGACATGGAGACACCATAGAGCTTTGGGGTGACCAGTGGACCTACCGTGCCAGACGCCAACTGCGGTGAGCAGCAGGAGGAGAGCAGGACCCATGTCCTCAGGGACCGTGGTGCCCCCAGCGTGGTGCAGGGACACAGCTGAAGGATCCTCTCGAGCAGCGGGTGTCTCTCCTCGTAGGCACTGTCCCCAGCGCTCCCTCAGCAGGAGCTTCTCCTTTCCGAATCGACCACAAGTTAAGAAATTCCCTTTTTTTGGTTTGTTTTTGAAAGTGGAGAAAAAAAAAAAGGGTGATGCTTTGGGACGTCAGTGGTGACAAACCCCCTTGGCAGAGGTGGGGCCATGCACACACCCCACTATTGGTGCCACCCTCCTGCCCCAGAGAGGTTCATCCCCAGATGGCTCCCCAGGGCTGACAAAGGCCACCACACCAGGGCTCAGGACAATCCCAAACTGCCCTGGCTACTGCCACCCAAACCCCCAGGGACTGCTGCACACTTGCCTGGGGACACAAAGAGCCTGTCTGGGACCCGCCTGGGTGACAGGGGACTCCATTTTACCTCATGGCAAGTGGCTCTCAGTCAACTGTCTCCAGGTCCTGAGGGTCCCCACAGGGATGTGGGCAGCCTCCCCACAACAGGCTGACAAAGATGAGTCAGCCCAGAGCAGCTCCCAGGTGGGAAAAGGCTTGCAAAGATGACAAATTATTTTGTTTTAACCAAGAGTGTGTTATCCCTGGTGTAGAGACAGGTCTTGTGTCCACACAGGACCACCCTCACACCCCACTCCTGCACCAGCTGTAAGCTCACCTTCACTGCCCTCCCCAGTGGGGACATCATGGGCCCAGCCTGCAGACCCTTCCCTGTCCCCAGCTGGGCTGGGGGGACACACAGGGACCCCAGCTCTCCTCCTCTCCCAGTACAGTACCTCCAAGCTTGGAGCTCACAGCAACTCCACAGGGCTCAAACAAGAACCCCTCTCCTCCAGAAGCTCATCCCACCCAGTCCTCCTGCCTCGCTGCTGAGGAGGCTTTTTGAAGCTGTTTTCTAATTGACAACCTGGCAGGCACCTGGGAGCAGTAATTAGGCACTTCATTAACCCTCCCCTGGACTGCACCTCTTCCAAAACAGGGGGTGAGCATAGGCTTGAAGCAAAACATCTCTCCCAAGGGTCAAGTGAACAAGATATTAGTAGGTCAAGTCAGACACTGGGTGTCCCTTGCTTTCTGCTCTATCTCTGGACAGCCTCAAGCTGCAGCAGAAGTTCCTGGTGGTTCATGGCAATTCTGGGGTGGAAGTTATGGCCACCACCTGACAGTGCTGGGAAGAACAGGGAAGGAAGGTCCCAGAGGGCTCTGCCTTAGCTGCACCCAGCTGCAGCCCCATGAGAGGGGAGGGTGACAGGGGCACGGGCTGTGAAATGTGGGCAGAAAGAGATGGGCTTTTCCAAAATGTCTGCACAGGGGTGGTTATTGAATCTCCACTTGCAATGCAAAGGTGCCAGGCAGAGGAGTGCCTCTGCAAACCAGAGGGGAATGGGCTTCTCCAAAGGGGGCAATTAACACGGTACCAGCAAGACAGGGTCTTATGGCCAAGAGATGAGAGCACGGCTGACTGGGCTGGAGATGACTAAGAGTCATGAGAACATGGAGAGAGCTCTTGGTTTTGGCCAGAAGGATAGCTGGAGAGCATGAGGGAGTCCAGAGAGAAGGAAAGGCAGCTTTTGGCTGGAGAAGATTTCCTCTCAGCAGTTTTTTCCTGGCAGGATGTGGGGAAGAAGAACACAAAGTAGAGGCAGCATGGTGTGCTGGGGGGCTCTTGCCCAGATCTGGGGGGCTGTTGAGTGGCTGGGCTGCAGGAGATGTCTGCCTAATTATTCTTTCCTCCTTTTGAGCCAAAGGGGCTTTTTAAAGGATGTTTGTTTCCCTTCTTCTTCTTTTTAAGTTGTTGGGTTTTTTTTTTTCCAGGAACAAATGCCAGCTCAGAGAGAACTGACTCACCAGTGTGAACAAGTATTAAACTAGACAGGTTTAATACAGAGAAAGGACACAATCTCTCAGCCTCCCTTCTTCTCTTTGAGGAGGCCCTTTGCAGACCCTCTCCAAAGGCAGTGGTCCACAGGTGTCAAGTCACAGCCTGTACACACAGGTCCCCAAGCTGCGCTGGGCACACGTGGGGATGCTCAGTGGGAGAAGCTGTCTGCTGGGGTTCCTCCCTCATTGGTGGCCATCTCTTCCTGCATGCAAGCTGCACCCCAAATCTTGTGGTTGCAAGCAGCAGCTCAGGAGTGCTGCTGGGGCTCATGTGCCTGCTCATCCCCAGCCCTATGACCCTTCCTCGGTGCATCCCGACACACAAAAGCCTGCCAGGCAGGGATCTGGCAGTGGGAGCCAGCTGGGCTCAGGGCTGAGGTCTGCCAGTTCCCCCTCCCTGCTTACCCCCAAGCCTTTGCTGCAGCCTCTCTGGAGAAGAGGTGATTTTTCTTCCCTGCTGACTCAGCTCCTGGAGAAAAATGCCCTGTCTGCCTGTTGTGGCTGAGCCGTGCCAGGTGACTCAGAGCATATCTGGGGACAATCAGCCTGAGCTGGTCAGGGAGCCTGCAAACCTCCTTTCTGGCAAGCTGAGCAAAGACAGGAGCCCAGGACAGACTGTGCTGGAGAGGAGAGCCTTGCTGGAACTTGTACCTGTCTCCTGCGGCAGCCTTGGGCCTTTGGGCACACAAGGGGTTTCCAGGAGCTGAGGGAGGCACAACTGCAGCCAGCAGGGACTTGCACTGGGGCTGCATCGTGCAGCCTGACAACAGTCAGCATCGATATATTTGAACCTCAGTTCAAAATCCCCTCTTTGTAGCAAACCCCGGGCTTTCAAGCATGTGTGGTTCAGAGCTGGCTGCAAACTCCGCTCAGCTCTGGGGTCATTTTCAGGAGGAGCAGTTTCCTTAGAGCCAGTGAGAAGAGAAAAGTTTGGGCTGGACTCAGGAGGTGCCTGTGTCCCATGGGGCTGGGGGACCCCAGCACTTCTGGAGAGGTGACTGGGGAAAGGTGAGGGGAGCAGGAGGAGAGCAGGGGGACAGGGGGACCTGAGGGGGTGGTAGTGCGGGGAGCCAGTATTTAGGAATTGTAACTCTAAAGGGTATCAGCGATTTCCTCATCACAGAGAGAGAGGAGGAGAACCCCACTCAGAGGAGAGCTGGAGATGATGAGCCCTGTGCACTGCAGTGTGGCTCCTGCTGGTGCCCTGCCCCATTGCTGCCTCCAGTCTCTCCCACCACCCTGAGCTATTAAACTACATGGAAAAATCAACAGTGCTGTGGTGTCTCCCATCTCCTTCAGCCCAGCACTGGTATCTCCCGCATCCCTACCCTGATCTGAGCACAGATCCAGCAATGCTCCCAAAGGAGTATGTCAAGCCCCTTTTTGGGGCTGCTAGCCCAAACCTCATGCATTGGGGATACACGTGTCCTTCCTTCCACCCACCTCCTCCCAGTGCAAAATGGCCCACAAGCTGGCCAGTGACCAGAGAGATGGGACAGATCATGCCCTATTCACAGCCCTTTTCCTTACCACGTTTCTGGGCTCAGCTGTCGCCTTGCCGTGCTTCTCTCTGCCTGGCTCCGAGCTTGGGTTTCACTAAGTGTTGGGGTCATGCACAGCGTATTAACATGCTTAGCCTTCACCTACAGCATGGTTAAGCTGTATTCCCAGCCCCATCTGAGTGGGAGCAACCAAATCCAGGCAAAAAAAAAAAAAAAAGACAGACATGGAACTTTGCAAAAAGAAAAACACCTTTATTTTTAAACTCTTTCTTTAAAAACATATTTGTAAAAGTTTACAGCATAAAAATAATATCTCATGGCTATAGATGTGACATAATACAAATCCTACAAATACCTCTGTAAACCTAGGAAAATGTTAACTCTTTGGTACCTTAGTCTGAACTCTGTTTTTTCCTTTGCCCTCAGGTTAGTTTGTGACAGACAGCATGGAGGCAGGTGCTGCTTCTGTTCAGAGATGCTGCAGAGTAACAGCACGATGCCAGCAAGCCAGCACAACAGGAGAGGTGTGCCATGAAGGAGGAAAGGACAGGAATGATGGGACGCTGCAGGTCTCCCAGCACGAGTTGGCTTCCCTGCCTCCTCCCACCCCTGTAAGAGTCATCACTCCAAAGTGCCACTGGAGCTACACTGGAGCAGTTCCCCTGCCTTTGCCAAAGCCAACTGGATCCATCTTGACATGTCCCAGAGACTTCAGCCTTCTGGGTGAAGCGTGGGAACCAGAGCTCTTCCTCACACCTGTGTGTTGGAGCATGGGGTTTGCCTCCATTAGTCAGCATCCCATTTTAGGAAAGGCCCCCAAAAGGAGACATCTGTGAAATCCCCTTCTCCAGATCTGCCCAGCTTCACACAGGCCCAGCTTCCCCACAGCCAAAACCAAACCCACTGCCCAGTACCCTGTAGTTGTGGTGCTGTCTCTCCCCCAGCCCAGAGCTCTAACTGGGAAGAAGGGGAAGAGCCATTTCTTCCTTCTGGCTGACTTCCTTCTGGCTGCACATCTGCACTGCACTTCTGCCTCTGCCCCAGTCCCCTTGGCAGGTGAACAGAGACAATTAAGTTACGAGTAAAGTCCGCTGTGCTCTAGATTTCTTAACACGACACAAACACTAAACGTGACACTCTCGCTTGAAAAAAATAACAACACACTCAAACTGAGAAGGACAAAAGGGTTAACACCTGTGCACACATCAGTCTGAGAAGCATCTTAAATGTGGAAAAAGGCACTGGAGTGTTGCATTAGTTTCTGGGATACATTTAGGTGCGTATGAAATAGTGACTGGCAGTAGGATAATGCGTATACTGGTACTGATAACGATGTAACAGCTGTAGAGTAAAATATAATCTACAAATAAAAGATATTGCACTAGAGATGGGCCCAAGCTGTGGCATGTGTCCCTTTTTTGGGGGGCTCAGTTTGGGTCCATCTCTAAACACACCCAAACAAAACCACTGATCATTGAAAATAAAAACCCGGAGGGACCGGTTCCCTTCAGAGTCTCACCGGAGAAATTGTGGCTACAAAACTGATGAGTCCAGAACAGACAACCATTTCTTCTGGCCCTCACCTGCCAGGCCACGCAGGGACTGGAATGTTGGCAGCAGAGAGAGAGGGAGCAGAGTGCTGGAGCTGGCTTCTCAAGTGGAGAGAGCTTGTCTGGGGGCTGCTGTAAGCCTCAGCCCTGCCAAGCCCTCTCTTTGAGGAGAGTTGCAGGGATGCTTAGCAAAATATGTTTGGCTTTGCTCAGCTGCCAGCCTGTCTGAGATCTGCTCACTGCAGTGCATGTGCATGCCCTCGTTAAAAGGTGATGGGAATAGTTGATTAAGGACAGGAAAGTACCACAAAGTGCCAGACTTGGCCCTTGCAATCACTGGGTCAAAGGCAAATATTTGGTCACATCTCTCTGGAGTAGAGAATGGTACCGTTGTACACAGAGTCTGGCGTACCTACTTTAAGAAAGAAGGGGGAGGTGGGGTTAGCATCCTGTCACCAGCCAGAGCAGGTTTTGATGCAAAGAATAATTGCAATAAATCAACAAATGGGACAAAATGCAATTGGCATCCAAGTGTAGCTAATGCCCAGCTAATAGGAGAGGATACCCGAGTTCTCCCAGCAGGGACAAGAAACAGTTCTCCTCTTTCAGGACTGTGGAAACTATCTGATAGTGGGAAATTAGTAATTTAACTAGTAATTAATCTTTACAAGGTAGAGTTTAATATGGGATTTGTGAAGCAAAACAGCAAATGGCCAAAGGGAGGGTGAGAAGGGGTTAATTGATGGTGAAATCTTTGGGCTGGATGGAGGTAGCTCTCTAGGGTTGCTCTTGATGCTAGAAGTATTTAATATTTTTATTAGTCAATCCAGCCCAAAAATAACAGTTTGTTAACAAAATGTGCTGATGACCCAATGTCTGGAACAGCAGGGAGTATCTTGGTTAGAAATGCTGGAAGAGTAGAAAGATGTAGGTGCTGAGATTGGTTAGAGGATGACTCCAAACTACCAGTATGTTGTGGCTGGGAAAAGGCCAACGTTATCCAAAGCTACACCAGGCAAGTCAAATCCAGTACAGACCAGAACTATTAATGCCCTATGCAAGGTCTAGATTTGACCTCACCTGGAGTACTGGGTACTTCTGGTCACCTTTAATAGAGAAAGACAAATTACAAATGGAGCTGGTGCAGACAGGGGCTATTAGGATGATCTGATGTGCCATCCCATGGGCTCAAGTTGCAGTGACACAGATCCTACCAAGCACCTTACATGCTAGAAAAATAAAGTGGTCTGACCCCAAAGATCTCTTTAATTACTGCTTCTCCGCAGTTAGGATCATTTCATGAACTCTGGCCACAGAAGACGGCTCCTTCATTCCAAGCAGGAGGAACAGAGCATGGAAAAACAGTTGTCATTCACAGTGTGTTTCCTATGGATGGTGGGGAATCTGACCACATGGGCTGAAAATATACTCCACTGGCTGCCAATAAAAGTGCTATTTCTTATGTTCACATTTTACCAAGGACATCAGCCCACAAAAACATCTACCCCTCTTTTAGCTGCATCAACGGCAGCACTGCAATGATAGATAACTTAAACCAGAAGCTGTTTTGCTGGGGATTTCTGGCAGAAGTTTCATGTTAAAGAAATAATAATTTCTGAATTTGAAAACCTGGCTGTGTCGTTTTCAGAGCATGCACAGAGAGATGTGCTTGGGTAGGGCAATGAAGGGGTTAATGGGAGTGGGGGGCATGCAGCAAACAGCGCTCTGTGCAAGGCAAAAGTTATCCTTTCAGAAAAAAATCCCTGCTATTTTCTATGGTGTCAGAGCTGTAGATTTTAGGGTCTAGCTTTCATCTCTGCAGAAGTGGGATTCACCTCTAGTTTCAAAATCCTTCTTTTGCTTTAAGTCTCCTTATTCAACTGGCAGCTGAGAGCACAGGAAGTCCCAAGCCTGCCTGTGAGAAGCAAGGAAGGAGGTAAGAAGCAGGAGGAAGGTGTCTGCCCTTTTATTCTTCAAAGCACTTTCCAAGAGAGAGGAATCCTCCCCGGTTCCTCTTGCTCTGCTTGGTTCCCCATGACACTTCATTCACAGCCCTAGCAGGCTGCAAGGGACTGTGCCCCGTCCCTCGAAAGCATCAGGGTGTGAGGTACAGTTCAGCTGTGACCAAACAGCTTCCCAGCCTCTCTCCCTCTCTCTCCTTTGAAATGTCCCTGAGTTGCTGTTCTGGCATCCTTATTGCTCCCCATAATCTTACTGTGACTCAGGAGGGACCAGTGAGACCTCCCATCCTGAGAAAGGGTGTTTGGGTGAACAGTCTATCCAAAGGGAGCCCTTGCTTCCCAAAGATAAGGCACAAAGATCTTGCAGCTGGCAGGGTTATATGATTTCCCAGCAGATGAGCTGGGCTTAGTGGCAGTAGATTAATGAATAGCCATATTGCTTCCTTATACTGGCCATGGCTAGTGGATTGATATATTTGTTCCCTTTAAATCTTCAATGGAGAATAATTAGCTTAGTGTCCACACAGACAACACAAACAACACTGGACTGCCCTCTTTGCTCCTACAACAGACTCATTGTGAGAGCACTTTGAGTTCCTGGCACGCCCCTGGGACTCCTGGTGCCATGCTAGGCACAAAAGGGTTCAGGGGGTGACAGCCCCTCTAGGTGGGTGCAGAATTGTGCCCCAGAGCCATGGGTACCTGTAGTGCTTGTGATGCTCTATCCACCATAGAAGAGCTGTCAGGAAAGGAAAACGGTGATTCAGTATCTCTGAGACTCTGGTTGGTCTCTGCAGGACTTGGCTGTGCTTTGAGGAGAATCTACCCAACATACTCTTGATCTCCAGCAGCTGAAGGTTGGTGTTGCAGGTTCTCTACACCCCAGCAATAGGCTCCAAGCAAATCATCTGTCCAGGTGGCATTTCACAAAATGACAGTGTGGCTGGTGCTGAGACCATCAGAGAAGTGCTGGTGCAGAGGAGTTGAAACTTATTGCCATGGAAGGGGAAGAGGCTGGAGTATTATCTTAGCAATGCAGAAAGTGGCATCTCTTGCGGAGATCTAACCCACGTCTTCCACTTGAAAAGATGTTGGTCTGTGAGATGTCTCCCTCCTTCAGTGGTTTGATCACTGAGGAGGATGTGGCAGTGATCTGGAAGGTTGCTGGCACTGAGCAACCTCTTTGTAAGGGGTAAGGGAATGGCAGCAGGGAAAAGTCTTTAACTCCCCACCCAGCACTGGGAAATGGGAGGGAAGGAGAAATGCTGGGACAGGTGGGGATGTCCCAATGTACAAGTGCAAAGCATGGCTCTCTGTGATGCCTAGGTCAGCCCCTCAGCTGGTCTCGCTGTGGGGAGATGCAGAGTTAGCCCAGCCCTGACTACAGGAAACTCTCCTCCACCTCTTGGTGCCCTGTGGTCGGCTCCTGGCAGTCTGGCTGTGGGTCAGATTCCAGCTCCTCATCCTGCCGGAGGCCCAGAGGGCTGTCACAGGATATTGTAGACGATGTGTTGGCCTCGTTCAGTGTAGAGCTGAAGGGAGACAAGAAGGCGAGAGAAATTAGTGTCCTTTCCATGACATGACACCCTATTGTAGCTCACATCCCAGCTCCTCTGGTTCATCTTCATCCCTGCAGGCTCATGCAAGGTCAGAGTCTCAGACAGGGATGACACTGCCATCCTTCTCTCCTGGTAAACCCACCCCATCTCTGTCCCATAGCAGAGCATCCCCATTTCCTGCTGAGACCCCATTTCCAGGTTTGGGCAGTCAGGGGAAGGAACAATATTCAGAAGTGAGGTTTTTACCTGGCCCGGCTGATGGAGGGCTCCTGAGGGAGATCGCAGACTGCCTCGGGTTTGGGGTCGGGAAGAGGGATGATGTAATCGTTCTCGCCCCCGTTCTGGTGCACAGCTGTGTAGAGGATGCTGCTGGTGGGGGAGCTGGGAGTGGGCCTGGCGTTGTTCAGCCCAGGGATTGTGGGTCTTGTGCGGACAACAGCGGGGTGGTCACTCTTCATGAACTCTTCATCCACCTGCTGGTACCTCTGCTCTTGCAGGGCAGGTTACCAAAGATACGGGAAGGTCTTGTGAGTGGAGAAAATGCACTTGTGTTCTATTTGCTTTCCCTTTCTGCTAGGCTTTTTCTAGAGGGGCTGGCATCTCCTAGCTGGGTTCAGCTACCCTGACTCCACCAAAGACAGATGTGAACGTTTCCTAAGGGAGAGATCAGGGGCACAACTCCACAGTTTTAAAATACCAAAGAGTTGGAGGCAGGTTTTTGATCTCCTTCCAGTTCTGATTTCCGCAGTTGCTGAGATACCAGCTGCCTGTCTGGCAATGCCAATTGTCTCAGCAATGTCCCTAGGATGCCTAAACCACCTTCTGGGTCTATTTAGCTTGGAGAAGAGGAGGCTGAGGGGGGATCTCATTAATGCTTATCAGTATCTCAAGGGCAGGTGTCAGGAAGACAGGGCCAGACTCTTCTTGGTGGTGTCCAGTGACAGGACAAGGGGCAATGGGCACAAACTGGAACACAGGAGGTCCAATCTTAACATAAGAAAACACTTCTTTACTGTGAGGGTGACAGAGCACTGGCACAGGCTGCCCAGAGAGGTGGTGGAGTCTCTGTCTCTGGAGACATTTAAACCCCATCTGGACGTGTTCCTGTGTGATCTGCTCTAGGACCCTGCTCTCGCAGGGGGGTTGGACTAGATGATCTTTGGAGGTCCCTTCCAACCCCCACGATTCTGTGATTCATTGACTGTTCAAACTAATGCAGCCTTAGTCACAGCAGCACCAAACATTGGTCTCCAAACCCTGATTGAGGACCAAGGCAGCATCTTTCACAGAGCCCTGACCCTCTTCTGTCCCTCTAGCACAGGGTCCTTTGAACATACCTTTCTATAGCAATCCACCAAGAGGTTTCCCATAAGCACCACCAGCTGTGAGAAGGATGGTCTGATCTCAAACTTCTCCTCCCAGCACTTCTGCATGATATCGTAGCTAACAAGAGGGAAAAGAGAGTACTCTGGTGAGTTAGTGGGTCATGAAAACAGAGGCAGAAATGTTTCTGTAGTTTGTGTAGGGCAGGCTCAGGACAAACGTGTATGGGCAGCACTTACATTTCATCAGAGGCGTGGGTGGGTTTGGACATCCGATAGCCACGTTTGATGGCGTTGTAGAACTGTTCGTTCATAGGCAGTTCAGGGTATGGAGTCCCCCCTGGGTGTAAATGGAGAACAGGAAATCAGACTGGTGGATTGCCTGACACCCCCATGCCAACATGCATTTCACACCAAGGTTTCTTATTTTCTTTACCTTTCCTGTTTCATTTCACTTCCAAATGGCAACGTCAGCATGGGAAAGAAGGAGACAGGGAATGAAGTGCTACTCTGACTGGAAAGGTTGGGACTTGGGGATTAGTAATGGATTTCTGTTGTCTCTGGGAAAGGATCCTGCTAACATGCTGTCAACCTGCAGACACCACCATGATCTCCAGGGCACTTACCTAGAGTGAATATCTCCCAGAGGAGAATCCCGAAGGACCACACATCACTCAGAGTGGTGTAGAGGTTGTTGAAGATGCTCTCTGGAGCCATCCACTTGAGAGGCAAGAAAGTCTGAGAGGAAAAAAATGGAATGAGAGTCAACTGCAGCTACAGCACTTGTTTCAACAGGTGAGACCCTGACACCCAATTTACAAGCAGAGAAGATCCTTCAGAGCTGCCTGTCAGTCCAACACATCTGCTGACGTCTGCTGTCAGCTGCTTCTCACAGGGATCAGTTTCCTCTTTCCTTGTGCAGCATGAGCCCAGCAGGCAGGAGGAAAGAGTGGGTGTGCTACGTCCATTTCCATCACTGTCCACCATGATGAGCTGTGTGCCATGATGAGCTGTCATGGTGTGCATTTTCTGTTCCCTAGTTCTTGGGAAGTCCATTGACTTGCACAACATGACCAACAGCACTCCTGAAGGGAGTTCAGGCCTGTCTGGACTTTGGAAATCTGAGACTAGGCTGGAGAGGGCTACAGGGTGACCATAAAAGATCCAAAAGACACATCCAGCTTTTTCCTGCTCTTACTCACTCAGAGTACATGAAAAAGGAACCTCACTTGACCAGCTTGTATACAGCACTGGCTGTGCTGTTCCTGGGATTTGCTTGCACAATGAATACCAAAATAATCTCCAGGAAGGATTGCAAAGGGGCCCAGTTTCATTTCCTGTTTTGGAAGGAAAAGCAGCTATGCTAAGGCTGGACTGGAGAACTCCAGCCCCTCTCCAGACCAAGTGCCTGTCTGGCATCCCATGCAAATGGGAGAAAGCACGAGAGAAGTAGTTCATAGAGTAGATAAAGATTGTGGTTTGCGAGGCTTGGCTCCACTCTCAGCTCCCCCAGCCTCAGTGTCTCTGGGAATTGCAAGTCCTTTGCTTTGCTTGGGGTTCCATGTTCCCAAACGCCTGAGGGCTGGAGAGAACATGCTGTTGTTGCAATCACAGAGGAGGTTCTGGGGAAGCTCAATCACAGCCTCATCCTCTTCTGCCTCGAAAGATTGGAGACATCTTTCAGGAAAGCAGCTGTTCACAGGAAAACACTTCCTCTTACCCCGTGGTCTAGTGGTTAGAGCAGAAGTCTGTGAACCTCTTCCCAGAGTGGCCAGTGACTCACTGCAGCACTGTCAAGCTGCCTAACCTTGCACTCCTCCTGCCTGCAGCTCAGGACCAGACTCAGCACCATGCAGGGAAGGGATGCACCACTGCTGCCAGTGGTGGGCTGTGCAGGGGACAATCTTTAGTTTAGCTGCTGCTGCCCAGGTTCTTCTGTAAGAGCCTGGAGATATGGGCATGCAATTCTGCTACTCTACAGCATCCAGAGCACATCAGGTGCAGGATGGTTGGCTGTTGACACCATCTCCTGGGAGTCTTGCCCTGTCACTGCCCCTGGGCACAGTGATGGACAGGTGACTCACAGATGGAGCATGTAGGGGGTACCAGGCCCAGAGCTGTGGGAAGAAGGGGCTTGCATGGCTCCTGGTACTCACGCTGCCTTTGGAGATATAGTTGGAATCCCTCATGATGTCCCTTGCCAGGCCAAAGTCACAGATCTTCACCAGCTTCCCCTCGCAGATGAGAACGTTCCTAGCAGCCAGGTCACGATGCACACACTGTAGGGGGGAGGCAGGGCACTGTCACCACAAGGGGTCCCCAGACAGCCCAAGGAAGAAGCTCAGCTCCCTCACTACCCCACTTCTGGGGCTGCAAGGACAGGAGTCACCTCACATCATTTGAGGTATCTCCTCCACCTCTTTGAACCAACCATGGTTCAAAGCCACTATCAGAGCTACCACACATATTCACTGCTTGCCTGGACTGCTACGCCTGTGACAGCAACAGGCATACAAATCTGTCACAGGCAATTTGAGGAACCCAGCAGAGAGGGATTGCCAGGGCCTGACCAAGCAAGAGGGCTGCTGGGCTGTCTCTGTTTGGACAGTCCAGCCCAGCAGTATGAAGACAGCAGAGTTACATCAGCCTAGCTTGTGCCTCCTGGTTTGCCAGCACGTTGGATATTTTCCATATGAACAGCCTCAAGGTTTGCTCAAGACCCTGCCAGACACTACGAGTGAGCACGCTGTAAAGTGTGACTGTGGGAAGCTGGGAGCTCCTCTTCTGTGCTCCATGGGGGAGTACTGACCATGCACTTTTGGGGATCAGACTGTCTGGCTGGAGGCAGAGCCCCAGGAATTTCTCTCCATGTATCATTGATGCCATTCCTACCACTTCTCCTGATGTTTCACACAGTCCAACTGTATTACTGCCTGCCCTGGGCTAAGCCACACCTTAGGAATCCCAGAGCCTAGTACTCTGTGGTGGCTGAATTTCCACTAAACAAGCACTTCTGATGAGGCCTGGGGGTTCAGAGCGTGTGGTGCAATAACGGTGTCTGTGGAGAGTAGTAGCTTTGCTGCAGAGTGCCTTGTGCTTTAGCACAGGGAGGTTGTTACTGCTTGGTAAATAGGGATGATATAACACCACAGCTGTGCTGTGCATGGCTTGGGAGGAGCTCAGAGTCAGGGAATTTGAGGTCTGAAGCCTGATCTAAGCCAGGGTTAGCTGTCACGTGCAAATATAGTCATGCTGATCCTCAGAGCTGTGTTTCCAAAGAGAAGTGGTCAGCAGCTCTTCAGTTACAGAGCCACTTCTCCCACAAGGAGGCTGGCATGGACAGAGGAACAGTGCATGGAAGCTGACCACAGGACATGGCAGAGCATTGTTGACCTCCACTGCCACAGGCACCATGGACCAGATGGCATACATACATTTTTGGAAGCCAGGAACTCCATCCCATTGGCCACCTGGAAGCTGAATCCGACCAAGTCCATGTAGCTGAGGAGCGGAGACTCATTTATCAGTGTCACCCGGTCTGTTCTTTCAGGAGCTGGAGGGCAAGCAGAGATGGCTGTTGGCATTACTCAGCACACTTGTGGGCTCCCACCAGTGGAAGGACTCACTGGGGATTGCTCTGCCTCCATCAACAAAGGGACAGAGCCAGGACTTCCCATCATGAGGGCATCTTCCACCACTGCTGAACTTGTCCCAAAGGTGACCTTTGCAATATGGACCATCTGCCTCTGCAAGCAAAGGCATCCGATGCCCAAAGTGCAAGCACCTCTCCCTCTCGCTGTGTCTGAGTGGTTACCTGATGGGGAATAGCTGTCCAGCTCGTATGGGGTGCCGTAGTTAGAGGACTCGATGTCAGCATACTTGACTTCACCTTTCATGTCAGACATGGGCACATAATCCAGGGAGTCATCCTTGCTCATGTCCATGTAGCCCCCGTCGCTCTCAACGGACAAGGACAGGTGACTGTGGGGGGAAGCAAAGAACTGCAGCAACAACTGCACCTGGGACACAGCACCTTGACACCTTCCACATGCCAGTGCTGGGCAAAGGAAACTTGCTGCATGGCCAGAGCTGTGGGGCACATCCCCATGGGCTTGGGAGACTGTGCTTCATGCTTAGGAAGATCTCAGCTGCCTTCCAGCAGAAAGCACAGGGGGCAGCTGTGCTGATGTACTAACACTGCTCTATTTTACTTTTGTTTTGGTGTGCTGGAAGGAAATGCTGCTTTCTAACTTCCCGTGGGACTGCTTCTCTGTGTTGATGTGCCTACATCCCTTACAGCTGGCAACTGGACGAAGGACCATTCCCCTTTCCTTTTAGTACCTCTTGTGCAACTTGACTCCTGCTAGCACTTCTCCCTTAGGCTTGGTAGCAAAGTAACCTGCCCTGAAAATGCAGAACAGAGGTCTCCAAGGGTTAAGACATGCTGGGAAACTGAGAGACTCAATGCATAGCTATGGTTATGCCAATAAAGTTAACAGTGCCAGGGAATATTCCCAACTGACATGGAGCAGGCTCCAGGACATGTAGATTGCCTCTGCTAACTCCCTGTCTGCCAGGACCTGTTTGGAGGTGGCACATGGGATGGTCTCACAAGATAACAGAGTGGCCAGCTGTGTCACAGTGTGCTGGGCCAACTCCTATTTTACTGGTCCGGAGGAAATGTAGGTACCCTTCCTGGCAGTACCAGCCTCCCTTGTTGATGGGGTCTAGGATGGGGTAGGCACCAGGGAGGAGGAGAGTGCTGCTTTCCAGGTACCTCTGCACATGGTCCTCCTTGATGGTGTTCCCGTACACCTCCGCCTCTCGCCGGGCCTTCTCTCCATAGGACTGCAGGAAGGTGTGCTTGTTGCGGTGCAGGTAGTCCACCAGGTCCCCATACCGGCAGTACTCGGTGATGATATAGATGGGCCCTGGTGGCAGAGAGCACCTTCGTCAGCCCTCCCTCGACTCTGCTTGTTCCCTGGGGGCAATGAATTACATTTCACAGGGACATTACCAGATTGCAGGATGGCTAGGCAGGGCCAGGGGGAAAAGCCACCTTTCTGGTACCGAGCATTTTTGGAATTTGAAATTTGTGTTTGTGGAGGGAGGTGGGGGTTAACAGAAACATGCCTTCTCAGTTTCAGTCAGGTTGGAAAGCAAGGCTTTCAGAACCCCACAAGGCATTCCTAGGGGAAGGGTGAAACATTCTGAACCAGAGAACAGGAGTTATTCTCTCTAAGGACAGTCCTCCTCAGCACAGCCCAGGGCAGCAGGGAGAGGAGACAAGGCACCCAGGGCTCAGTTACCTCCTTTGGTGCAGGCCCCCAGCAAGTTGACGATGTTGAGGTGAGGTCCCAGATGGCTCATGATCTTCAGCTCGGACATCAGGGCTTGCTTCTCACTGCTCCGGGCAGTGGCTGTTGGGGAGAGCAGTGTGAATGGCAGGGCAAGGAGGGGAGTGCATGGGCACTGTTTGGTCTTGCGGCTTTTGGGGGGGGAAAGGGATGGTATGAGGACAACTCACACTTGAGCATTTTGACTGCCACTTTCATGGAGGACTGCGAATGGCTCAGGCCATGGGCTGTTGCCTCCACCACGCGTCCGAAGGCACCGGAGCCGAGAGTGCGTCCTGCAAAGAGACAGCGAGGAGGCAAAGTTGGTGATGGTCCTCGAGGAGAAGTGAGGAGAGGAGCTTGGAAAAGATAAGTCCTCTCTCTGAAACCACACCAGCCTTGTGCAGTCATTCTGGTGGGCATGGAGGTGGTTGTGAGCTATGATGTTTGGGGTCAGGGCTGGTTTCCATCTGGCTGGGAAGGAAAGGAGCTGCCAGCTGCAAGAAAGGATAGCCAGGAATAACCCAGTGCCTCATGCCAAAGGGGGCAGCTGGCCTCCCACTGTGGTCCCAGATGGTCCCCTTGTCCCAGGACCACATCATATCTCCAGGGATCTCTGTGCCTTTTCTCTGTTGGTCTCTTTTGGAGATCCCAAACCTATCACCCTCAGACAGTCAGGACCCCAGGGGGATCCATCAGTGGGACCTGCAGAGCCTTTACCTAACACCAGCTTGTCCCTGGGCACCTCCCAGCTGGAGTCATAAGGGAGCTGCATGGGATCCACATAGATGTACTCGTGCCCATCGGAGCTGACTGACTCAATCACCTTCCAGCGGATTTCATAACGAGGTTTCTGGAAAGGGGAGCAAAGGGGAAAGAGATCTGAGAGGCTGAGAGTCAGAGAGGGCATGGGGGATGTGGATGGGCTTTGTTAGGGAGTCTTTGGTCCCTGCCACCATCGCCTCATTCCCCATCTAGCCTACAGACGCCAGGGGCATGCAGAGACTGATGAAGACCCATGGTCCCTGGCACAAGAGGAACATCATCAAGCCCATGCCAGCAGGAGCTCACAGCTTTGCTTTTCCCAGCCACCATAACACAGGGCACCACTCTCCTCTCTTACCTTCTGCCACAGGACGATCAGGATGATCAGGGAGATGACCGTGAGGACCAGCAAGGCCAGAATGACAGAGATGATGACCACCTTGAATGGCAAGGCTACAACAGTAACAGGGACAGATGTCAGACTCCTCCACCTCTGCATGGCCTGAGTACCTCGGGGAAAGGAGGGGACAGGAGCACAGAGGGGTCCCTACACCCTTCCCCTTCCCTCCTCTAGTCACTGTCTCCCTCCGGCTACATCGATCCCTCCAGACATCAACCCTGAGATCTCCTCTAGTGGGGACAGTCCTGTCCTTTCCTCTTGGGCAGGCCTGCCCAGCGCTTGCAGGGCCAGCACCCCAGGGATAATGGGGTGATGGGTTGTTACAGCCTGTTGAAAGGCTTGCTGCCTTGGGAGAAGTTTAATCATGGGAGAGTGTAAGGATCATGGGGGGCTGGTTTGCTTGGGGAAGAGCTGGAAGCTCTGGGCCTGGATTTAGACCATCCTTCCTCATTTTGGGGATGTTCTGCACATGGATATTCGAGTCCGTGGCACCATCTAGTGACCCGCGGGCTAATAACAAGGCACCGGAGACCTGCTTAGGCACTCTCATCTTGCCTCCCTGGAGGGATGACACTACCAGTGGTGGAAAGAGGATGTCCGTAGCCAGTGGACACAAGGGCTCCTGCAGCAGCCTTTCCAGCCCAACCCAAAGGAGGCTTTGTTTTGGGCAGAAATACCCAGGTTTCCTGCCTCTGAGGACTGCAGTAATCAGAGGACAGTCCTGGCTCCCAGCACCTCCAGGCTGGAGACACAGAGACAAAAGTCTAGCTCCCCACCACTGGCTCAAATACATCCCACAGAACTCACCGTGTGGGACCAGAGTGATGTCCTGGGAGTTGGTGCCCAGGAAGTTTTGCACGGTGCATCTCAGGAGCAGGGGCTCGTCCACCCTGTGCAGCTGCAGGGTGCTGTTCACCCGGTACACCCGCCGCTCCGCATGGTACGTGGCGTTGGTCTGCAGACTGATCTCCGTGGACTCGTTCCCCAGCAGCCGGGTGGGCTGCCCCTTGGTGCTGCACCTGGCCCAGGGGAGGATAAAGGCACCTGAGAGGCAGTTGGGACCATGCGCCACCATGAGATGCCCGGGTGTGTGGGCCAGCAGAATACAATAAAACAATAGTCTATTATTGCAATAAATGTGGAAGCCCAGCTCTTCCCATGAGCTCCATCACTCCACTTACCATTTGATGTCACTGCAAGCAGACCAGCTGATCTCTGGCTGGGGCATGCCTTCAGCAGAGCACATGATGGTCTGCTCCCCACTGCTGGCACTGCTGTTCTCCTTGAGATCCACCACTTTGGCTGGCACTGAAACCAAGAGACACTGGTAGGAATTAATCCTTTCTGACTGCTGGATGGAAGGGCAACGTGATCCCAGTGTATCCCTAATGTGGCCTGGGTCTGAGGAGACACTGAGGTAGGACTCTGCTCTTCCTTTAAGCAAAACCACTCTGGAGCTGTAGTCGAGGAGTAAGACTTCCAGCCTGAGGGTCCTGCAGCAAAGGATGGAGCCATCCCCTGAGACTGCCCCTACACTCCTCAGCCCCGTGTCTGCATGCCCATCCTCACCGTTTATCTGCAGATGGAAAGACAGCTCCTGCTCATCATCCTCATTGGAAGCCCGGATGGTGTAAAATCCTCCTTCTTCCTGCTTCACACGCACCAGCACCAGAGCTGTCTGGTATCTAGAAGAGACAGTCCCTGAGTGATGGGTGTGGGAAGGTACCTGGGGACTGACAACACTTGGGAGCAACCAGCTCCAACCCAACTGAGGCACGCTCAAAATCCACTCACCAAAAGTCATTCAACCACCAACCCATGTCCAACCAGTGATTTGCAGCTTGCTTTGTGAATTATTCCCTCTCTGCACCCTGGTGAGGAATTATGGGTCCTCACCTGGTTTCTGACAGGTTCCTGCTAGTGATGGTGAACTCACTGCTGCTCTCCATGGTCAATGTCTTGTTGTTCTTCAGCCACATGATGCTGGGTGGAGGGTACGCCTCCACCTCCACCTGGATAGTGTGGCTCTTGTGGACCTCAGCATACACCATGCTGGGCAGGTGGGTGTGGAAGCGCACAAAGCCATGCTCTGAGAGGGCACATGAGACAGAGATGTCAGGGATAAAAAGAGATCCCTCTCCAGCCCTTTGGACAAATATGGGTCTGGAACAAAACACCCTGAACACATAGAAATGTTGGGGCAGCTTCACATCCATCCCTCAAGGTTGTGTCCGAGGGGAGCGGTGGAGCTCATGGGACAGGCAGCATGCAGGGGAAAGGCTGTTATCTTGTAGAGATGGGGCAAGTTCTTTCAAATTACTCAAAAGAAGGGCAGATGCAGATGGGAGATGACAACATGACCTCACATCGCCTCGGCACTGCACAGCCTCAAATGTAATACCGGGTCCCAAAAGCCGTGATGGGGATTTGGGATGTTTTGAAGCCAAGAAGTGGGCAAGGGTGGTCTCGGGTGAGGGCTGGCTTTTTTCCATGGTTATTTAGGGCAGAGGTGAGGAGAGGAGAGAGAGGCTGTGTGGAGGGAAGAGGGTGTCTCTGGGGCATCCTGCCTGGATGCCCATGTGGTTTGCTGGGCACATGGGCAACAACACACCGATCACATGGACCATGATGTCTTTCCGGTCTGTTTTCTCATGGTAGCCCTCAGAGACGTTGCAGACGTAGGTCCCGCTGTCCTCCAGCTCTGCATTCTGGATGATGAGGATGGAGCGGATCTCATGGGTGGATCCAGGCAGGAAGTCAGTCACCGGCTCCACAGCCTTCCCTGCCTGCATGAGGACAGAAGATACGGTCAAGAAGTCAAGAGCATGTTCTGACATTGGAGCTACAAAGCCAGGCTCACAGGGAGGGAGAAGGAGTGGGTAGAGGACCCCAGTCTGGCTGCCACAGGGACAGGGAACATGTGCTGATCAGAGGCCACTGAGACAGACAGCTTTACTCCAAGGATCTCCCCATCAAGCATCCCACAGCTTCTGCCATGGGGTTATTGAGGAGTGATTGCCATGGGACATTTGGGCAAAGGCTGGAGCTGCTGCCCAGAGCCTGTGGGGCTGGAGCACTCACTTGCTTACGGGGATAATCCCAGTTGAAGTTGACCAGCTCATTGCCGCTCACAGTGCACATCAGGGTAACATTTTCTCCCTGACGCACTATGGTCTGCACCGCGCTGATGGAGACATTTACAGATGAGACTGTGGGAAAAGTGAAAGAAAGGAATGAATAATGAAGGAAGGGATGAGGGGGCACCCAGTCTATTTATCCTAGGTGGACTGATCCACTGGGAAGTCTCTTCCCTGAGAGATGGAGCTGACACTTTGGCAGAACCTGTTCTCTGATGGAGAGAGGACTAAATCCAGCCTCCAAGTGATCAGGGGCATCACTAAGGAGACAGGGGGAGAGATTTTATGTCTCCTGTCATTGGGCTGAAGGAACAGTCACAGCAGGTACACAGGTATGCTGAGACAACACCAGCTCACCCTGGATCCTGTAGACATAGAAAGTGTCTGAATCCACCTCCTGGTCATCCACAACTGTCCGGCAGAAATAGGTCTTATCCTCAAAGAAGCCTTTGAATCCCTGTTGTGGGTCATAAGCAGCTAGGATGGGATTCTCCACCTTTTTCTCATAGAGGGTCACCTGCATCTGTGGGTTGGTCACGCGACAGGGGATGACAGCCTCTGTGTAGCCCGTGATGAAGATGAAGAGCTCTTCAGAGGTGATTGTGGGGAGGAAGACTAGGGAGGGATCTGTGAGAGAGAGGGAACACGGGTGACATAAAGCTGATTGAAGCTGAACCAGGACTGCTCTAACACAGGGCTCTGTCTCCAAACTGGTGGGATGCTTCTTCCCTTACTCCCCATAGCAAAGTAGAGCTGCCATGTCATGGGCTTGCCAAACCTCTCCTAGGAGGGTGAGAGAACCTCAGATACTGCTGCCTAGCACCATTGCCTCCCCCACTTGTCACAAAACACCACACATGGGACTCTCCCATGACCTGGCATGCCTGAGGCATGCCACAGCCAGATGACCTGCCATGATGGCTCTCCTGGAGTGGGAGGAAGGATTTTGGGAGGCCAGGTGCTTGGAGACAGAACAATAATTCAAAGCCCTCTTTCTCCTGGTTGCTAAACCCCATGGAAACACAGAGACAAGGGGATGTGATGTCTCCTACCTGGAACATAGATGTACAGGGTTTTCCTCTCTGCTGGCTCTGGAGCCTGGTCAGGGCTGTAAGTGCACGCGTACTCCCCCGTGTGACGGCCTGTCACGTTCCTGAGAGTGAGATTGCTGATGAAGACACCCTCCCTGTGCTCCAGCGAGGCGGCAAGAGGCTGACCCTCCCGTTCCCAGACCAGTGCACTGTCCCCATAGCACAAGAGGGAGAAGGTGCTGTAGAGGTCGAGGACAAGCTCAGTGTCACCGGGTTCAATGTGCAGCCTGCTTCCTGCATACGTTGCTTCCAGCAGACCTGGGAGAGGAGGGAGATGAGAGCAAATTTGATTCCTCTGAAATTCAAAGAGAAGTATGCTGGAGCACAACCTGATGCCAATGTATTTGGTTTGTAGTGTCAGCCTTTACACTGAAAATTAATCTTCCTGGATTTGTCCTCCTTAGTGTAGCTCTCACGCTCACCATAAGCATGAGCACACATGCTCTGTGCAGAAATGTCCTGCCAGCCCAGACCTTGGTGGGTCACCCTTCATTCCCTGTACCTCCTGAAACCCTTACTGGAGAGGAAATAAGACATCACAGGGTTTAGCAATGTTTGAAGTTGCCCATGTTGGCTGTGGCAATGCTGGTGGAGAACCCTCCATTTTATGCTTTAACTACATTTGCCCTCATCCAACCTTTCTGAGTGGTAACTGCACCCCCAGTGCCACCCAATGCTGCCCAGTGTCATCGGGTGGCAAGGAGCAGAAGGCTGGCTTGGGAAGGATTTGGGGCAGCCATTGAAAATGTGGGTGTGAAAAGAGCTGTGGTGGGAGGCAGCCATGCTGTGATGCTGTTGCACCAGCACAAGGGGCATCCTTGGTGAGGACAGGGCTGAAAATGGGGGTGACCTGGGCCTCCCCCACATGTTTTCTCACATTCTTGGCTTTTATGCATCCTGTGAGCTGGTCTAGATGGCCTGAGGAGCTGACAGTATGGATAGTACTGCTGACCCCAAAATAAGTCAGTCTCTGTAAAGGCAGAAGTAGGTCTCAAATGCACCATCAAAGGCTTGGAAAGGCCATGCATTTAGTGGGGAGGGGGCAGAGGAGGAGATGAGGCAAATCCCTGCTCTGCTGGCTGTCTCTCCACAGGCACAGTGTCAGGTGGGACATAGACTAGGCTGAAACAATGTCAGTTTACAAGAAAGTGAAAAAGGAATGAAAGCAAAACCTTGCAGGAAATCCCTTGGAAGCAATAGAGCAGGCAAGTTCTTCCTGAATGGCCCCCTGTGTCTCTCACAGCTTCCTTGCCCAGATGTCCCAGTGGGGCTGGGACATGTGCTCCTTCCTGGTGTCCCTGTGGATGGGCAGGGCAGCTGGGGACAGCCCCCAGGGACTCACAGCTATAGGCTGAGCACACCTGGCAGTGCTCCCTCTGCAAAGGTCTCCTGTTCTACCCACCTCTGCGTTGGCATGAAGCAGGTGAGGACTTTACATCAGTCCCACCATAGGATTGGGTTGGCATGAACTGATGGACCCACGTCATTAGGAAGGACAGATGTGCCTGGAGCATGCTGTGCACCTCTGTCCCTCCCCACAGCATTGCCTCTTTCCTCCTCCCTGCCCGGGGGTGAGCACCCTGGGGCAGTGTCCCCACGCAGGGCCCACTCCTGCACACACCTCCCCAGCCACAGCACTCACCAGTGAGGACAAGGAGCTGGAGAGATGCCTTCAGAGCAGGGTGCAGCATGGTGGGCTCCACAGCTCGGTGACTGAATCCTGCCAAGAGCAAAGCGGGATGAGCACAGCACTGCCAGCAGAGGAGGGGTCCCCCTACCACCCCAGACAGGGGGGTCCCCAAAACCCCACCCGAGCACTGGGCTCCCTTCTCCACCTCAGAAATGTCCCATCTCTTTCCAGTTTTCAGCCTTTCCCTCCAGGTGGGGGGGTTGGTTCCCCCACATTTTGGATCTGCAGAAGAAGCTGTTTCTAAGGCATCTCCCACTGGTAAACAGGGATTTTGCTGGAGGCTCCAGCAGTTGTGTCAACTCTTGCTCATCTCTGCTGGAAATGCCACTCCCCCACTGCACAGCCCGGCCTTTCTCCCTCCCTCTGCTCCACCGCTTGCCTTTTTTTTCCCTTAGTTTTTCCTTCCCTTAGTCCCAGTGAGATAAAACTTGCTAGAAAACAGATCCCCCTTGAACCCTCCCACATTTTCTCTTCCTTCCAATAAAATAAAACAAGACCAAAGAAACCCCACCAAAAAAAAAAGAGTTTCTTATATTTAACTTTTAAATATATTTATATTAAGGGAATATTTAAGAGGGCTTTTTAGTTAAAAATCCCTTTTATCAACATTTCTCAAGAAATCGTTTCCACTGAATGTTTTCATCACTCCCTGGTGCAACCCAAGAGCCCAAAGCAGATGCAGCCAGAGCTCCCCAAGAGCACTGAGGTCTGTCCTCCGTGTAAGGGAGTGCTGGGCCACCTCCCCTCTCCCAGCACAAGAGGCATTTTGGACCGGCTCCCAAGGCAGACCCCAAGGAGAAGCCCCCGTGATGCTGGCACAGTGCTCTGGGGAGCTGCTGGCCAGGCATGAGGATGGCTGGTGACAATCTGGACTTGCTGACCTGGCCCACAGCACTGTCTCTTACTGAGTGTCTCCGCTGCCTCCCGGCCCTGGCGTGGCCTCCTGCTCTGCTTGATGTTAAGGAGGAAATGGTTTTTAAATGACGTGCGCTTGTCAGATGTTTTTATTATTCTGTTGCTTTGGCTCAATAAAAGTCTGATCTAGCAGCAAATCCTTCCAGCTTATTCAGCAGCTTCTCTCTCCCCCCTCCAGAAAATCCCGCCGTGACTCCTTCTCTCTTCTGCCTTTGCCAGGGGGAATGAGAGTATTTATGGGGAAGAGCTGGGGGTGGGTAGGATGAAAGGACCCAGGTGAAATTCAGGCTGTAAATGAATGTGACCTCACTGCACCCACCCTCAGAGAGCACCAACCTGCAGGAAAGAGGAGGAGGATGGACAACCTAATCTCGATGGCCCCCAAGGCACTGCCATCAGAACAATTAGCTTTGTTTCCCAACTCTCCTTTACAGAGGTGTGTGATTCATCCATTATTCAATGTTCAAGGTTGTAAGGACAACTGGGATCCTCTCCTTTCACCCCTCCCTGCCTGCGTGCACAAACCAGGCTGAATTTGCCACCCCCCAATATCTGCCTGCCAGCAGCTAAGGTCTTCCCAAGCTCATGCCCAGCTTTTAGCTGCCAGTGCAGCTTCATAGCTGTCACTGTTAGTCCTGTTGTGGGAAAGATCTTGGCTTCTTTCACCCACACAGACAGGTCCCTCACTCCACCAGTGATGTCTGCAGGATTACTGATGGGTCAAACCACTGCTCTGCCAGAGCTGGGGAGCTGGACATGGTTACACACTGGTGCTGGACTAGCATGGGTGTTGCTTCAGCGAGCACTGAGAGCCCTGTCGCCTCCGCCTGCTGCCTCCGGCCGCCTCCTCTGTGTTCATAGCTGGTTTTAATAAAGCTGCTGGTTTTGCAGGAAGGCATTTCTCTTGGAGATGCTTCCCAAGCAGAGTGGGAGGGTGGCAATGTCTCGCAAAGAGTGGTGACCTCTCCCTTGTTTGTCTGCTCTGGTCAGGGCGAGAGGCATGCTCAGAGATGCTGAGCTCTGCCTGTCCTGCAGGATGCACGCAGAGCCTGGCTAGCACAAGGACAAACCTTTCTCTCCCTGTCAAGGGAACACGTGTGCTTGCACATGTGGGTGCACACAGACCTTTCACAAGGGATGCAAATGCACCCAGCTCCCTGCCAGCCTTGAGAGCACTTGTTGTTTCCCTTCTCAATCTCAGCTTTTGTTCTCAGCAAGAGATGCACCCTATGAGTGCCAGACAAGGAGGAGCTGAGGTGGGTGCAGTCCCACTCAGTGATCCAAAAGCAGATGCCCAGATGTTATCCCACCCCAGGACCCAAACACAGGCACCCACACGATGCCCAGCTGCCGTGGATTGTCTCCCCCCAACTTGATTAACAGTGTGCCACAGACCCCTCAGACTCCTACATCCTTCTCATGGGCCAGGATCTGAGCATTTTCAAGCCATGGGACTATTCCCCTCCAGCCACCCTGGGACATGCCTGGGGGTTGGGGAGGTCCTGCAGCAATGCCACAACCAATGCAGCCCCTGAGGTGAAGTCCCAGCTCTCCATCCCTGCATTATACCCCTCACCATCCTCTGCTCCCCTCCAGCACGGCTACAGACCTTCCCTCTGCCCCTCTCTGGCACTGTGATGTGAGGGTAAGCTGTCCCTGGCCCATCAGGACAGGGAGCTTTCCTCTGGAGCTGCACTGTTTATTATTCTAAAAGAGGAATTTGGCTGGGAGAGGAGACAGGAGGTCAGCTGGCTTGAAGGGCAATGCAGCCCTGCGCCCCCACACAGCCCCACATGCCTGTGGGGTGGCTATGCTCTCCTGGGGGGCTTAGGTCTCTGGGGCCATGCTGGGGCTCCATTGAGTGCTGCGGGGGAGGACAGATCCCTGCCAGCTCACACACCGCATCCCTGCTCCCCTCCGTGCGGCCGCCCAGCGAGGCTGGGAGCTGGGCAGTGCGAGACTGTGGATGTCTGGGAGGGTTTTGAGTCTGAACGAGACACAGATGCAGGCAACTGTCCCTGCCTGGTGACACAGCCACATTGTCTGTCCTTATCTCTCCTCTGTAATCACATCAGCCTGGCCGGCGCGCTGCTGCACGCGTGGCTGCAGGAATGCACCCAGCGGATGCTCCTCCATTGACACTGAGAGCTGGAAGTTTGGGTTGGAAGGGACCTCAGAGATCATCTCGTTCCAACCCCCCTGCTATGGCAGGGACACCTCCCACCAGACCAGGTTGCTCAAGGCTCTATGCAACCTGGCCTTGAACTCTTCCAGGGATGGAGCATCCACACGTCCTTGGGCAACCTGTTCCAGCACCTCACCACCCTCAGGGTAAAGAACTTCTTCCTTATATCCAGTCTAAACCTACCCTCTCTGTTTCCATCCATTACCCCTCATCCTATCACTTTCCCAGCCCACTGCCACTTGGGTGAAAGTGTCCCATAGCTGGCTGGCACCAGGCACCACTGAAAGCCTCTTTGCACATCTCCGGCCTCATGGTTTTGCAGCGTGTTGCATGGGTTGATGGGATAAATGGGGGCCCCCCGACATCCCTGAGCAGCAGCAGCGCTGTGCAGAGGGCACCCTGGGCTCTGGTGGCCCATGGAGCTGTGCTCTCACAGATGGGATACAGGCAAGAGGACCAGAGCAAGAGGTCAAGCAGCACAGCCAAGGCCATGGGGCAGGGCCACGGCTGCGCCAGGACCGGCATTCAAGTCTTATGATTCCCCATCTCATGACTTTGCAGCTTCTCCAGAGCAGCCCGCTCCCATTTCTCCTGCATCCCAAGTCTGATGACAGCTGAGCTTTCTCCTCCGCCTCCTCTCCCACTCCCCCGCTTGCTGCTGCTGAGGGCTGATGCCTCTGTGGCTGAGGAACTTGGACAGGAATTTCTGCAGCGGGAGCTGGGCTACGCCCAAGGTTTTGGATACATCCAGCCTCTGCTAGGGATGGTCCTACCTTTATTTAGGGAGAACCATTCCTTCAGCCACCTCTGCCACTCCTCCCCACTTGCAGTGCCTTGCTAAGGAGCAAAAGCATCACCAAACCTTATTGATTTTTTACTGTTCCCCCACTCCAGACCTGTCTCTTCTTTAAGGATGCTTGTAAGCCAAAGATGCCTTTGCTAATGCCCAAAATATGTTGTGTGGGCTCAGTCTTGACTATTCTTGGGTAACAAGGCAAGAATTTCCTCTGACTTTGCTCGGCATGCTCCGCCACACCTCCAAGCCCCCTTCCCTCTGCGCTTGCTCCCAGCATGTGTACAGTGCAGTGCTCATGGCAGAGCATCTCAGCACGCATGGCAGCCACTGCTGGCACAAGCATCGCGTGGCACTGCCCATCCCCAAGCACGGATCATGTGGGATGGGGTCATTTCTAGCCCTCCAACTGCCTTATACCATGGGAGATCTGCACAGACTGGCATCCACACCAAGGAGACTCTCCTGATCCACTGCCCTCCTTCTGCACATGCCTAGACCACGTTTCTTGCTTTTCCTCCACAAGAACTAACGCCCTGCAAAGAATCAGTGTGGGCATCCTGCAAGTACCTCCAGAGCTGTGGGAGCTGGGAACCAGCCTGCAAAGCTGCTGCACAGGGAAGGGGATGGCTCAGAGTGCTGCGGAGGGGGAGAGCAGCCATGGCTGCCCTGACGGCCACCTCGGAAGGAGCTCTGATCCATACAGACCATCAATTACCAACAAGGGGCTATGCTGTCTGCTGGAAATTGGGGTGCACAGCCCCCCCTCAGCAAATCCCATTTGCATTTCCAGGGGCAATTCCTGCATCCATTGCCCCACATTGCTCTTCTCCCCTGGCCATGCTGGGACCTCCCCTCTCTGGCGATGCTGGGCAGAGGTGCTGGCCACCATCCAAGCCCGCGAGGGCACCTTGGCTGGTGGCAGCATGACCATGGCAAAGGAAGGAGCGGAGAAGCGAAGCCAGGCCTCTCATACAGCTGCTGGTCCTTTCTCTTCATCTGGCTTTCTATTTCTAGCCCCTTGTCTCGCTGGGGCTGCGCTTCCAGGCGCTCCTACAATGCTCGCCAGCCCCGCCGTCCTGCCAAGCAGGCCAGGGACATCTGGTGCACATTAGCGGGAAGTAAAATATACTTTATTTCTTCTTTGTCTAAGCGCATCTGAGTCATTAAGTGAGATCACGGGTACCCGTATGCAATAAGAAAAGCCCCGTATGGACCCCATGATCAATGCTGCTCGCACAGTCAGGGAGCAAAGGCTTCTCCTGACTGTGGGGGCGCCGTCCCCCACTTTTGAAGGCAAAAAGTTCCCCAAGCAAAAGCTGGCGTCCCCTGAAACCCAAGCCTTGCTTATTTGGTAGTGAAACTCCTTGGCTTGTCCTGTTTTCCTCTGCCACCCTCCCCCTGGCCTCTGCGACTGCTTCTTTCCCACCCTTTAATCTAAATAAAACTGAGCGGGTGTTTTTTTTTTCCCTTGGCTGGAACCGTCCGGAGTTGCAACATCTCTCCTCTGGGGTCCCTCGGCTCCCATGACACCACGTTTACTCACAGGCCAGATTATCATCACAGAGCCCTTTTTCTTTTTCCCAGCACATGGCTAGAATTAGGCAGGGCACACACATGGGGAGCCTGTCATCCCAAGGCCCATAAACAGCTGCTGATAAAACACAGAGGTAGGAAATCTGAAACCAGGCTGAGGAGCAGAGGGGCTGGGGAGTCCCCAGGGTCCCACACGCCATCCCTGCCCAAAGGATGAACGCCTGGGGGCAAAACCCTCCTCACCAGGCCACCTGCCAGCACCAAGGGGGTCCTGAGGCTTTACGCAGGCACTGGTGACGCCAAGGGATGCTGAGAGCCCTGGGTGCCTGTTTGCAACGTGCCTGGATTTAGGGATTTCTTTTAGTCACACAGAGGTGAGGTTTTGCAAGCACTCACAGGCAGCATCGCTAATGCCCGAACCCTCTGAGTGGTTTTGCCAGAGCTCCTTGGTCTGTGAAGACATGATTAAAGCCACAGCCCTGGTGTGGACCAAGCTCTCTAGGAGATGGTAAAAGCAGGGGCAGTACCAGCTCAGGGCCACTGTGCCCACAAGTGGGGATGGCTTTTCTGCCTCTCTCTGCTTCAGAGAGTAGAGCTGGGGTGACCAGACCCCCTACCCAGGACCCCAGATCTTGGTCCCTAGCTTCAGTGGCACCTGGAGGAGGTGGTTTTGTCACCATGAGGTCCTGCAGCAGACAGCAGGACATGAGGTAGCCCAGCCAGCCTCCTCCAGGCCAGCCGTGGGCTATCGTGGGCTTTGACAGCATCTGTCCGAAAGCCGAAAATGAGGACCGTGACTCCAGAGCAGGGGGGGGAGGCTGCCAGGAGGGATGACGAGTCCACACTGAGCCCCAGCGACGTGATTCAGCAGCCCTGGGGTCAGCCATGCGAGGAATGGGGTGGAGTGGCAAGCCCCAAGCGGCCCTGTTTCGGCTGCAGCCATCCACCCTCTCTGAGCATGGGGGGGCCACGACATTCACACATGATCCAGCAAATCTCCAGCCATGGGCTCTCCGCATCGCATCGCTGCAAGGAGCTGGCACAGGGGGACGTGGGACAACAACAAGCCCTGCTCTCTCATCCCTAATCCCCCCTGCTTTCCCCCTCTGTTTTAAGCCCATGGGAGATGGAGGAAACGAGTGACCTATTTAGTACAAGGTCAAAATAAAATGAAACATCTGTTTGGAGAGGTGCCAGCGTTATAAATAATCCCCCAGCCCCGAGTGTTGGTATTTGTGGCCCTTTGGGCTGCGCATGCTCCCCCGCTTCCGCTTTCGGGGGAAACAACGGGGCCCTGGGGCCGCTCCCCGGTGCCTGTGAGCTTGGCTCAGGCTGTGGGAAAACCCTGGGCGAGGATCTGGGGCCAGGGAAGGAGGGATGGGGGTGTTGGGAGGAATGGCTGCCACGTGCTGGGCAAGGCAGATGCAGTGCTTGGCTGTCCCTTGCTGCATACCCTGCTCCTCATCCCAGTTGAATCCTGACCCCCCTGACCCCTTTGGTCTCCCTAGGGCAGTCAATGGGCACCAGGGCCATGGTGATGCTGGGACTGGCCAGTGCGGGTGCTGGGGGCTGGCCAGTGTTTTGGAGCACAGCCCTGAAGTCTGGCATTGTGCATGACTGGGGATGCTTGTGCCGGGCACTCAAACCAAGGGCTAGGACCCACATGGCTCCCTGCATCGCTTTGCCCTGGGAAAAGGCAGCTCCCACTGCAAAGCCTCAGGGCTGACTGGGACCAGTGACTCAAAGAGGTCTCTGCCCACCCCCACCCCCAAACTGGCATATTTGGGTGTCCCAGGTCCTGAGCACATGGAGTTGGATGGGGCTCACCTCTCTCAGCAGACGCCTCTCCTCGCTTGATGCTTTTCCCCACCGCTGGCAGAGTGGAGAGGGGAAGCAGGGGATGTGGGACCAAGGGTCAGGCACCATCCTGGCTGCTTGTCCCACGTCCTGGCACCCCCAGGGCTTTCCTTGCTCTCATGCTGTGGCTGCTAGAAAGCCCTGCCTGACTTCCCACAGGGATTCAAGGGAAGCTCTCTGCTAAGGTATACTTGAGGAGGAAAACAGTCCCCAGCACGTCGGCACCTCCATCACCTGCTCATGGTCGTGGTTTGAGGGTGGCTGCTGTGGTGGGGCCAGGGCTGGAGCCAAAGGTCCCAGCTGGCTCTAATTAACCACTAATCATCAGCTATGAGGGGAGGCTGATGGAGGCAGGAGGAGAGAAATAACCATCCTCAGCCTTAGTAGGATGTAGGGGCTTTGCAAAGCCCCAGGAGCAGTCAGTGTTGTGGTCTTACCAGCCCCACATCCCAGTGAAGAAGGAGGCAACCTGATCCTCCTCTGAAAATTTCCCTGAGACACGGATCTGCCGGGGAGGAGGAGATAATCTGTGTGGGTGCATCGGCTCTTCTCTTCTCAGCTGCCTGCAAGCGACCCAAGCTTAATCGCTTTGTTCTGGGGTTTTAGGTTCTCGTGGCTGGGATTAGGCACTCACCAGCTCTGTGGTCAGGGCACCCTTTGCCCATCTGTGGGACCTGGAGAGGAGCCTGGGGTGGGAGAGGATGTGTCTAGAGTGGGAGAGGATGGGGCCTGGCAGTCGCGTGTGAAGGGCAGAGGCTGCTTTCAGAGGTGGGGGGGCTGTGTTTGATTTGGCCCTGCTACTTCTGGGTTCCTGAGAGGAAGCAAAATGCAGCTGCTGGTGCAGCTTTTGGTGCTGCAGGCTGATCTTGCCCCCTCCTCCATAAGCTCACCTCTGGGGCAGGAAGATCAGGGTGGTGGCACACAGGACCGCCCAGATGAACCACAGCCCTGGGGACAGCCACCCTCACCCCATGCCTCCCCTCCTGCCTGCTGGCAAGCTGGGGTCACACCTCCAGCGTCAATCACACATGATAAGGGTCTGGCCCCCACCTCCTTATAACAGCATGACATGGGGGCAGCAACAGAGCTTCCTGGAGGAGGGCGCGGAGAAAGCTGCCACATTCTCTGTGCATCTTCAGGTTGCACAAGGAATGCCTTCCCTTTGGATAACATGCTCTGGCCAGGCAGCACAAGCCATGCCTGCCATCCTGCACACAGGGTCCTTTATAACCTCCAGTGGTTCCTCTCTCCTCAGCCACAGAGCAAAAATCAGCTCCCCTCTGTACCCATGCTCTGCAAACAGCCCCTGTCCCCAGAACCCCACGGATCTGCCGGAGGAGAAGCCAAAGCAGGACTCGATGCTGAGGCTGGCAGCTGCTTGCACCCCCTGCCCTCCTCTGAGTGCAGCTTTAAAATGGGCACGAGTCCTGTTCTCTGCACCAAGAATTCCTGAATCAGGCCATTTTCTCCCAAACAGCTCTCAGGCTGGAGAAGGAAACTTGGCACCTTCCTGTGAGGAGAGAGAAGGGGACCCCTCTCGTGATGCCGACAGCTCTTGGCCCCGAGCAAAGCAGGGTTTCATTCACTCAGCAGAGGCTGAAACTGAGGTGACTTCCAGAGTGTGAGCAGAGAATGTGCTTGCAGAGAGCGGGGCTCGAAATGGTGTCTTTTCTGCTGGCCCTGGTTCAGACAAACCCACAAGCAAACATATTTTTTTGTATAAATAAGACAGTGTGTCTCGCCAGTTAAAGCAATTCAAACATGAATGTAGCAATTTAATTGGTGCCAATTGCTGTGCCTCGGTAGCATTAAGATTTCAGTCACAAACTCTCGCATGGCAGACGGGCCAGAAGAGGGAAGGCAGAGGGACTGGCACGATGGGGCCTCGCACTGAGGGGCAGGCTTGCCTGTCCCCTGCTTGCTTTGGGAGCCTCGTCCCCCTGAGCAGCCCTGGTGCTGTCCATGGGGACATGCTGAGCAGTTCCCGTCCATAGCGAGGAGAAGGTACCTCCTACTCCATCTGTCTCCTGGTTTGCAGCCCAGGGTTTCACAACGCCCTGGTTATATCCCTGCAGTCTCCAACCCTTCCCTACTCCTACTCCTGCACCCCACAGTCTCCTGCAAGCCCTGTCACACACTGGCTCTCGCTGAGCCTGGGGAAGAGCATGGGATGGCTGTTAGCAGAGACCTGGACAGATGAGCTGCTGCCCCTGCAGGCATGCTCTGCAGAGGACGAGTCCACCCATGGGTGCAGGACATACAGCACTCACACTACACCAGCCTGGCTTTCCTGCCAACAGCCTTTCTGTGGGAGCTGTTGTGAGCTCCCTGCTCCCTGCACAGGCTCTCCACACTGCAGTCCTCTGGCTCTGCAGGTCGGTGGTTGCAGGAGAGGGGTACAAACACAGACCAGGGCATGCCACAGCTTGTGTCCCAGGTGTGTGCCCAGGGACGATGAAAAAGCAGGGTGTGAGGGACAGTACATCACTGTACATCTCCTGCTACCAGGCTGTGGGGGTGATGGACCCATGGGACACCCTTGCTCAGCATCCCAGCACCCCTCTGTGCATCGCTGGCATGTGTCCCTGTCCCTACCCCAGGTCAGCTCTGTGTTCCCCGTGGTGCCGGGAAAGTGCTGCACTCCCAGGAGGAGGTGTCCTGGTGGCAGTGGAGCAGAGCAGAGGTGTGCTTGGCTCGGAGAGCCTAATTAGGCAACCGGAGAGAGGAGGGGAAACAGCCACCCCTAAAACAAGCCTCGTTATGTCCAATTTGCCTGGCGGAGCGGAAGGAGCCTCCTGGAGCTGCTCCAGCCTCTCAGGAAACAATACCCAGTCCATACCCTCCCCTTGCAGCTCCTCTCCAGGGGATTTCTTCCCCTTAGTTAAAGTACAAACAAACAAACTCCACAAAGTGCTCGGCCTGGATCCTCCCTCGCAGCGATAGGATGTGTCCAGCCAGCTCCGAGCACACGCGGTCCCCCAGGTCCCTCCAGCTCTGGGCCAAAGGCAGCCCCTGCTACCAGCACGGGCAGCTGTGCTCCCATGGGATTCGGCCACCACACGGCTCCTCCACTCCCTGCCCTTTGCCACTGCATCCTGCGAAGACGCTTCGCCAGGGCCTGACCCTATGAACACCACTGCAATCCCATCCCACTGCAGCATGGCATCAGATGCCAGGGCCAGAGGGACCTCAGGGACCACCTGGCCCCAGGGTGAGCTGGGCACAGAAGTCCCTGCCCGGACCCTCTGGCAGCAGCCAGTCACACCTGTGTGTCACTCAGGCTATGCCATGGCCAGCCAATATGGTCTCTTCTTGCACAGCATCACTTTTGCAGCTAGAGAGCATTTCTTAACCTCAGCTTTCCTCTAGTGCACACCAAGACAATTTTGTCTTGCCCTGGTCCTGGAGAAGGGCTCAGTGCTCTCCTCTTCCTTACAATGGTGTTCTGAACACTTTGGAAATCCTGTCACAGACCCATCAAACACAAGGCTGAAAGAGATCATGGGGTCATTGCCCTGCTGCAGTGCCCACATTTCCCCAGCCAGGTTTGCCTGACATGTCCTTTGAAACCTGTGGGGCTGAAGACACCCAGCTTCATGTCTTTAAACCTACAGGCACTTCCCCTAAAAGCTAACCTTTTTCTTTGCAGTGGCCTTTCCCATGTACGAAGACTGTGCTACCTCCTCCCAGTGCCTTGTGACCAAACAGCCCCATCAAGCCCTCTTCCAGTCCTCTGCAGCCTCTTCTAGGCTTCTGATCAACCTCCCTCCATGCTCAGCCCAAGTCTTTCCACTCCATGTGCAATCATGATGGAGAGCTCAGCATCTTGCTGGGGAGGACCCTCTTCCTCCACCCCATCTGTTCTCTGCCTCCAGCCGTGTGCCTTTCAGCACATCCCACGGGAAGAGCTGTGGGTTTTCCTGCACCACGCTGCAATCTGGTTTGTGTCCACTCTAGCCCCCAGATCCTTTCCCACCGTACAAGCTGCCTGGGCCGTTAGCTCCCAAAATCACACACATTTAATATTTCCTTCCTAATGCCAGCATACTGTCACAGCTCACTGCTGCCTGGTTGATGCCGGACTCCTCCCGGAGCCCTTGGGATCCTCCTGCACTCTGATCTGCCCACACACTGCTGCCCACCCACCTTGGTGCCAGCACAGAGTTTAGCACGTGTGCTAATCCATCTACTGCAGAAGACCAAGCCCAGGCCAGAGCCCTGTGGGACCCCACTAGAAATGCAGAGGGCTTTGGACAACAAGCCATGGCTGACTTCTTGACTGCAGCATTACAGCTGGCCATGCTTGTGTCCAGACTGTGCTCCCCATTCAGACTGTGGGCACCCTGAACGCCCAGCCCTGTGTGGGGATGCAGGAGATGAGCTGAGGGCAGGTAACCAGGTGACTGCGGTCCCTCCACCTGCTCCTTCAGCGAGGACCCTCCGTGCTGTTGAGCTGGAGGAAGGGACAGCTGGCTTTAGGGAGAGAGAAAAAGCAAACGGGTCGCTGTGACTTGCTGTTTCTCCAAAACACTGACCCCTCTTGATGCACCGACTGACTTCAGAGTGTTTCCTGGGCCCGTGGACACTGCCTGGGGTAGGCAACTGCCACCAGGGCCACAGCACACCTGAGCCTGTGTGCCATCAATGTCAAGGAGCCACTTCAAGCCTCACGTCTGAGCATGACCAGGGCTGGCTGCCAACTGAGGTGGCTACCTGGTGGCTCCCCCTCTGAAGCAGCCTGGCATGTGTCCTCTGCCAGGCAGGGCCATGTCTTTGCCACTGGCTCCAGCTGCCTGAGCTCCTTTCCCCAGAGCATGGGGTGCACAGGAGCCTTGTCCTGCAGGGTATTGAGGGGGAAACGACCCTCCAACCAACCCCTCTGTGGGCCCTGGGGAGCACTGGGGCTCAACGTTTCTCTCAACGTCCTTGTCATCGATGGGAGACTCTCTGAAAAGATTTGGGTCTGCCAAGCCCCTGCAAACAGGGTTTGCACACCAAACCAAATACTTTTAGCTATTTGCCCACAGCTTTAGCAGAAGCCCCAGGTGCTCTGGGGCAAGGATGCAGCAGCACAATATCCTTTCCCACTGCAAGTCCTGCTTTGAAGTCTCCCTGTTGGCAGGTGAGTGCAGGAGCCGGATGCTCTGAGCCCACAGTGGTCTGAGTGTGAGCACCAAAGCCCCACAGTTCACACAACCCCCTGTCCCCAGGCTGCTGGGGCTGCCTGAGTCAACATAGCTTCACTCCGGACCAGCTCCAGTCAGGAGCCCTTGGCTCCTGGGCTCTTGGGACAGCAGAGTGATTGCCCACATCCATGCCTAGAAGGGTTTTACCAGGCTCTCCCCCCTCCAACACTCTGCACACCAGGGTGCAGGCACTGAGCAGGGCTTGCAGATGTCCCTCTCCACCTTGGCCTGGCTCATGGGGACAGGAGTCCTGCCAAGGACACAGACCAGAGCAGCGTGTCCTAGGAGCGCTCTTCATTTATGGATGGTTATGGATGTGTTTGGTCGGTCTAACACTGCAGTGACGCTGCTCTGCAATGGAGCACGCTCACGCCTCTAGAAGATGTCTCGCTGGGGATGGTGAGCAGCCCCTTCCTTATGCACACCCCAGCCCCCCACAGCTGATGGGCTGAGAGAGCCAGGGTTATCCCCTGATCCAGGGAGGGATGGAAAGGTCCCCAGAGAGAAGCAGAAATCCCCCACTGCAATGGGATCCCCTCTCCTGCCCTACAGCCGCAGCGTCCCCTTGGCTCCCCACAGCCACCCCAGCCCAGGAGCTGGCGAGAGCTGGTGGGATGGCTTTTCCTGTGGGATGCCACAGAGCTCAGCTGCTCTCCACCAAACAACACCTCCCCAGGGCTTGGTGGGGCATTTTGGGGTGCCAACCCCTTGCAGGGGAGCAAAGCCCCTTGCAGGGGAGCAAAGCCCCTTCCAGAGCAACCGGGCTGGCTCAGGGAGCGAGCCCCTGGGGTCTGTACCACCGCCAGCGTGAGGTTTCCTGACCAGAGAGCTGGAGCAGAGCGGGAGAGCGAGTTGGGACCCCGGTGGGCGACGCAAGGGCTTACCTTGGGCAGGGTCCCACTGGGCGAGCGCCTGTGCCACACGTCCCACGGGCGCTGGCCGCCCCGAAATTCCTTCCTCTCCTCCTCCGTACTCTTTATCTGCTGCCTGGCGAGGCTGTCCCTGCCCTCCCAGCCTTCCCCAGCTGGCAAGGCTTTCCCACTTAAAGGAGAAAGAGAGGGAAGGGAAGAAACAAAGTGGAGGGGAGGAGGGGAACAAAAAAAAAAATCAAATCAAATTAAAAGGAGAGGCAAGGCTGTGCCAGGGCTGGGCTGCAGCCAAGCCCTCGCTCTGCTCCTCTAGTGCATCTCAGCAGCACCCTGGGCAGCCCCCAGCCCACCTGGGAGGGGGTCCAGCCACCTCGGGCACGGTGTGGAGCACAGTCCCGAGCAGAGGGATGTGCACGCGTGTGTGTGTGTGCGTGTATAAATAAAAGAGACCTCGGGAGGAGGAGAAGGGGGAAAGCTGCCTCACCAATGAGGAGCGGAATCCCTCCGACTTCCTCCCTCCACCCTCTGCGGGGACCCTGTGCGGAGCCAAACTTTCGATTAAAGCCCAGCAGAGGAGTGCGATGGGGGGAAGAAAAACCAAAAAAAGGAGAAGCCCGAGTGGCTGCAGGGAGAGGGGAGTTCTGCACAGGCTGGCGATGAGGGGGTGCAGCGAGGGCCCGGCTAACGGGAAACAAAAGGAGCCCGGACCAGCCTGGCTCTCGCCTCCTTAAACCGGAGGGAAGGAGCTGCTCTCTCCCTGTGTCTGCTTTCAATTCTGGCCTTTTTTCCCTGTTTTCTTTTTCTTTTCTTTTTTTTTTTTTTTTTAACCCTCAAGCCCCTCTCTCCCGTTTTCTTTTTTTTTTTTTTTTTCTTTCCCAGGATATGAGGGGATGTTTAGAAAATCCACTGCCCACGCCAGCAGCTGACTCATGTTTTTATTAAAAAAGGCCTGTACTGAACCGACTCGGCGTATTCCCCCCGGACGCCTTCCCGGGCTGTGCCGTGCCGTGCTGTGCCAGCACTGTGCCTCCCACCCCACTGACCCCCAGCCGGCCACGGCCACTCAGGGACTGCCAAGACACCCTCCCAGTTCTATTTTTTTTTTTTTATAAAGGACAATAAAAGGTCTTGTGCAGCTGGGATGCTGTGGCAGAGGGTGGGTTTGATTGGGGACTTGGGGAGATTTGGGGTGCCAGGCGGTTATGGAGCTGGGAGAGGCACCTCAGCCATGCCATCATCTCAGATGTCCTGCACCCCTCCTGCCCTGGGGGGTGGAAGCCAGCTGATGAACCTGCTTTGAATCCTCCCCCCACCTTGATGAGTTCAAATAAGGTTTCTGAGAATCTCTCAATAGGAAAAACATTATCATTTGTCCAAAAGGGGATATTTTTTTGCAGTTTATTTTGGCACTGTAACAAGGTGCAGAAGCTCTTTAGATCAAAACTGTCTTTTGACCCATCACTTCATGCCACCATTTGCATTTTGGGGATGTGCTTTCATCTGATTCAGACAAGAAAAACTGCAAAAATACACTGGGTGTCCTGAAAAAGGAGACTCCCCTGAAAAGATACCTTTCTATCTTTCTCTTTTTTCCTTTCCAAGAATGAAAAAGCCCTTCCCATAAAGACAACACCGCTGAAATCTGTGTTCATGACTTATTTGCAAGGCAGACTCATCCCCTCCTGCCTTGCTAATGAACGCCTGCACAATGGGGACAGCTAATGATTCCCCAGCCCAAGAGATTGCTGCTTATCGCCTGTTATCTCAGTGTTTTCTTTGCACTCATGAAACACCAAAGGAGAAGGTCTTTATTCTGGGCAGCAGTGCAGGGTGAGGAGAGACAGGCTGTGGCACCCCTGGTTATCCACACACTATGAGTGGCACTTTGCATGGGGCTCGCAAAGAGCTGGAGGGGCTCTTACGCCGGGCTGCGTGGGGGGGTGAAGTGGTGATGGCTGGGTGAGACCCTGCTGCTCCCCTCTGCTGGCCTGGCCAGATTCCCTGACTCCAGACGTGGTGGTGGCCATGTGTTAGGGGGCCCTGGCAGCCCCCCCCGAGCCGACATGGTCTGTCATGCAGAAGAGGAGCCAGCGAGCATGAGTGGCTCATATGGGGGGCAGGAGGCAGAGGGGACATGCTGCACACATGTCTCTTCCCAACACTTCCCAAGGGATAAAGACGTGTCTGATGGGTCCCCGTGTGAGGGCGTGTGGGCTGCTGGCAATAGTTCAGCAGAGCTATTTCCCGACAGTGTCCCCTCTCCAAGGACAGCATCACTGTTCCTAACACAGCAGGAGAGGGAGAAACCCGAGGTACAATCCTGCTGGGCTCCTCGCACCAGGGATGGGCTCCCTGGGGTGAGCAGGGGGTGGAAAAGCTAGCACAGACCACAGCACGGACCACGCTTGAGGCCAGAGCATCCTGAGCCCACTCCCGGGCTGGGAGCAGGGACAACCTGGGCAAACAAAACCCTCTCCCAAGAGAAGTCTGCAAAGGCCAGGGTTCATTGTTTTGGGATGCTGAGAGAGCCCTGGCGAGCCCACAGCATCCCGGCAAGCACACAGCGGCCGGCGCTGTACATCCCCAGGGAGCATCCAGGGCCGTGCACTTTGTTTCGGAACAGTGCGTCGGGTTACGGCAGCTCCTGGGAAAGGCCAGCTCGGAGGAAGCACTAAAGCCAGAGGGACTCACTTATGTGAGCGCGTGGGCGGAGGAGAGCAGCTCAGCTACCTCTGCCGCATCCCCTCTTCGTTGCTCACCTCCATTTTTGGTGCCTGCACCCCCTTTCATGGAGCTTGCAGGACTTAGTGATTCCCCTGGGGCTGGGTCAGCTGTGGTGTGGGCTGCCAGAGCCGCTTTCAGCTGATTTCCAGCCTCAGTAAGTATCGTGAAGTGCTAGTGGGGGCTTGGGGTCACGTAGTGCAGTGTCTCTGGTGGAGACAGCAGCCACTGAGATGGGGACACTCAGGGTATTTGGACTGCTCTGGCATCATCCAGATCAAAACAGCTCTCCAACCTCCTTCCCCATCCCAGGCAGAGCTGGGACTATGGGGAAAAGCCCAGGAGAGACACCAGAGCCAGGTGACCCAAGAGGATGGTGGAAACGGCCATGCTGGAGTCAGTGACAGGTCCCATACGCCAGCAGGTGAGAGGCAGGTAGGAAAGAAGAAGCAGATGTCACAGATGTTGGCCTTTCCCGCTTCTCTGAAGGTTTAACGAGGGCCAGATTTACCCCTGGCTTTGGTTCCTCCGAGCCTCTATCAACTCCAAGTCTGTCCAGGAATTTCGGCATCGCTCTGATGTGGTGTTGAGCCGCAGACCACAAGAGAGGAGCGGCGGGTGCTGGGGAGCACAGCACCACATCTGGGCAACCCATCTGGTGTGGCAGCTGCCAGCACTTGCTCCTAGTTGGATCCAGCTCTTGTTCCCTGGGGAGAGATGCACAGAGGCTTCATCCAGCCCTTTCCAGAAATCTGCCCCAGAGGAACCACTACCCTGTGAGTGGTCTTGCTTTGCCAGAGTGGCAGTGGGTGGCAACAGTGCCCAAGGATGAAGGGGAGGCAGAAAATGTTGGGCTTCCTCCAAAGTGACCATATGGCAGAGCACAGAGTACTGGGGAGCATCTCAGGCTGGGGAGCATCCTGCAGCACCATGAACACTGGTTATGGGCTCTGCAGGGTGACAGCGGTGTCAGGAGGTAGCACATCATACGGTGCTGTGTCCCTACAGATGCTGGCCTGTCCCCTACATCCCCCGTGTTTGGGTGCTTGGAGGAGGAACTAGCCAGAAGCGGAGGATGCTAGCCCGCTGCCTCTCCCTGCCGCAGGGCCTTTCTGCCCCCATTCCATGCACTCTTCCTAACCCCCATGACGAGCCTTGGTATTAAATGTGCTCAGCGGAGCCCCGGGAGGCAGCGGCAGGCTCCTGGGTGAATACTAATAACGGTGCCGTCCGGTTGCCCCAGACTTTCCCACACATCTGCAGTCACTTAATGTGGGAATCGTTAACCCTCTGCTTACGCAGTGCCTGAAACACAGCGAAGGAGCAAAGCACAGCCAGGATGCTCCCCGCCAGGCCCCGGCCACCTTCGGGACCCTGCATCTCCTATCGCAGGCTGGGTGGGCAAGATGTGCTCAGCACCCATTGGCTGCATGGCGAGCACCCAGCTCTTGAGGATAGCCCCAAGATTTGTGACATTTGCATTTTGCCAGGAAAGCTGATTCAGATCCCAAAGAGCTACACTGAGCGCTGGGAAGGGGAGAGATGGGGCTGTGCTGCAGTGCTGGCAACACATCGATTTGGGCTCTCCAGTGACCAGCTCTGCAGAGCCCTCAGCTCCAGGACACAGGTGCCAGCAGAGGTGCAGTTCAGGCATCTGGGAAAAGCCAAAGAGCACACAGGAGTCTGCAGCAAGGCTGATGGAGCTGGGGCAGGGGGTTGCTCTCCGCCAGAGGGTTGCACCGATGTGCCCATTGATAGACAGGAGGGGATGGCCTCAGGGCGTTTGGTGAGGTGGTTGTGCTTCCACCACCCCTCCCCGGCTCTCTGGGATGCTGCTCTGAGGGTGTATGGCAGGGATGATGCATAGGAGACACACTTTGCTCCCCGCTTTCCTCCTGCTGCAGGGGGGTGGCAGGAGAAGCTGGAATGAGAGCAAGGTGCTGGCTGGGCTGGGGTGTGCGTGGGGCCATGCAGCTCTAGGATGTGCTGGTCTGAGGCCATGGGTTTGCCTTGGGGAGCAGCGGGGACTGGGGGGAGCAGGAGGCCATGGGCCCACGGGGCTGCCAGGGAGGTGGTGGGACAGGAGGCTCTGGGAGGAAGGGAAGCATCTGTGGGCACCTCCCTGATCCACTGAAACAATCTGTTGATGGTGGAGGTTCAGAGCAAGCCAGGGGACGAGGCAGGGCTTGGTTTCCTGGGGTGAATGCCTACTCCATGGAAGGAGAAGGTGGTGGGGTGGTGGTCTCCTCTGCAAACCTGCTCCATCTGTGATAGCTGCTTGCAGCCTGGCCCTGGGGACCTCCCAGCCCTCCCTTTTTCAGCCCTCCTGCTTCCAGGAGATGGCATCACTCGATCACAGATAGCAGCACCAGGGAGCAGCAGGGAACTCTGGCTGCTCACTCTGTCCTCTTCATCCGCCAGGTTTCCACCAGTTATCTCCCATCTGGAGGACTAGAAGGAGCTCCCCAGGCTGGGTTTGGTGCTGGGGTCTTTGCGGTACTTGGAGAGGGTACTGCCACCTCCTCTCATCCAGCTGGGGTCCCCTGAGGGCTCTGGCAGCCCCTGACCTACTCACCCATGGGACCCTGGTGCAGGTGGCATCCTGGGGCACTGGAGGTCCCCAGTAGCACCCTTCAGCCCCAGTCTAGCAGCTGGGATGCTCCTCGGGGAACCCACGGAGGGGAGCCCATAGAGGTCTCTTCTCCTGGTTCCTCCCCAGCATAAACTTTGCCAACCATAATCCCCACGGGCAACAAAAAGACCAAAGAAAAGGAAAAGAGGGAAGTTATCATCGGTGGATCTTTATGGCCCAGTTGTCTTCCCCTGCCCCTTTGCCCCATGCCTAGGGAGCTCGTGGCACGGCTGTTAGCAGGCACCTGGCCATGCCTGGCCAAGCCCTCCACCTGCCATGGGGAGGATGCAGGTGCAGGGTGCTGCCCCCAGACCCCTGAACCCCTTGACCCCCAGCAGCTGCCTGAGCCCTTGGCCTCAGCTCCACAGGCTGGGAAAAGGGAAAGGGGGGCTGGACTGCCTGTCACTGCCCACAGGTAACAGCCAGGAGCAGGAATAACCCCAGCATCAATCACTCTGCGCTGTGGCGCGAGCTGAGATCGTCACTGGGTGGGATGGTCATGACGGTCACCTTTGTCAGGAGGGAGGGAGCCAGGACAAGGCTGGGTGAGGGGACAGGGACACTGAAGGGCACAAGGAGGATGCTGCAAATCGCTCACCCCTCCCGGTACCTCTGGCCATGCCAGGTCTCAGGAAGCAGAGCTCGGGCAATGCCAGCTCTGGGGGTGATTTCCCATTGCTGGGGTTTTACTCTGCTCCCTCTTGCAAACCAGATCACTCATCTCTGTACCAACCCCCTTTGATCTATCTCATCCTGGCTCCCACCCCTTGCAGGGAGGGGGTGTGGCACAGGGGCATCCATGTAATATTTTCCCCCAGTTTCATCCAGAATTGGGACTGGAGCAATGGGATGAGGCACCCAGGACTGATGCAGAGCTGCTGTGGGCCCACAGCTCTGGGTCTGGGGGTGCTGCCCGTTACGGCTCTGGCATGGTGTGCTTGCTTGCAGGGTGGGAATGGCAGCAGCCTGGCCTGGCTGCAGCTGGGAGGGCTGCGAGGTGGGTACGGCGAGCTCCCAAAGTCCACCTTGAGCAAACAGGTGACAGCAGTGCTGCGGGGGCTCAGGGACGCGCCGATCCCTCCGTGAACACAGGAGAGCTCAGGATGCTGTGTGGAGGAAGGGCTGGCGTGGGAGTGAGCAGGGCCCCAGGGAGCACCGGTGGCTGGGTGCTGTCCCCAACCCACTGGCTCACACTGGGGACATCTGCCACCAGCTGCAGGGATGGAAGCAAGAAGTGGTTGTGCATCAAATGCACTGAGCTCCTGCGTCAGCAGCTTTGCTGGCTTTGTTACCATTTTCCTTTTAACCCCACAGTTCTGGGAGGCAGTCCCACACTGGAAATGCTTCCCAAATGTGAGCCCCTTGGAGCCATGTGGAGCCCAGGGACTTCCCAAGAGGTGCACAGTGGGTGCATTACCCCTGCACAAAGCTGGCTCTGTCTGTCTGTCTGTCCTGCTCTCCGGGGCCAGGCTGAGGTTTGCTATCAGATTTGGAGGGGTAGGTTTTCCCTTGTCTGGATTCAATGCAGGGGGACCCAGAGCCTTCCCTTCCCACCAGCCCCCCTTTTCCCAATCAGGTAGATGCTGCTGCTGAGCACGGGAAAGCATCACCCCGCAGCAAGGGTTTGGTGTCCCTCAACACGGGGACGGGGCCAATGGCAGGCACTGCCCAGCTTGTCCCCTGCCCACAGCCGAGCTTTAATATGAGGGCTCAGCCCAAGGCACCCTGCTCCTGGGGTGTGGATGGCTGTAGGGATGGGGTGGGTTCCTTGGGACATCCTTGTGGGAGACACCAGCGATGCCCTAATGTCCCCAAAGCCAGCTGCTACACAGGGACCACAGCTGGTGGTGTGGAGACAGCCGTGGGGTGCTGACAGCAGAGAGGACACAGGGTCCTTGGTGCTCCCCAGGGTCACCCACCACCTCGACCCCCCTGCAGCCAGGGTGGGAGGTTTGAATTCGCCCCTCACGCCCGCGGGGTTCCTGCACTTTGAAATGCAAACCTGCCTTTCAATGCAAATGCTGCGAGAGGTTGGGCCCAATAAAAGCCCGTGGGCAGGGAGGTGCCTGGCCCCGGGACACAGCTCCCCAAGGTGTCCAGGTGAGCGACAGACAGCGCAGGAGGGGCGGCCACCTCCCCACGAAACCAAACCCGGCCCGCCACCGGCAGCGCAGCATGTGCACGGAGCCACCTGGGGAAGATGTATGTAGGTTATCTTTTGGATAAGGACACCAACATGTATCCCAGCCCCGTCCGGCATCCCAGCCTCAACCTCAACCCCCAGAATTATGTGCCGGGGCCACCCCAGTACTCGGACTTCGCCAGCTACCACCATGTGCCAGGGATTAACAACGACCCGCACCACGGACAGCCGGCGGCCGCCTGGGGCTCTCCCTACACCCCTGCCAAGGAGGACTGGCATTCCTACGGGACCCCCGCTGCACCTTCCACCGCCAGCCAGGGGCAGTTTGGATTCAGCCCCCCAGATTTTAACTCCATCCAGCCCCCGGGCTCTGGACTCCTGCCTCCACCCATCACAAGCTCGGTCCCCCAGCTCTCCCCTAACGCCCAGAGACGCACCCCATATGAGTGGATGAGGCGCAGCATTCCCAGCACCAGCAGCAGCGGTAAGGAAACCCCCCAGCCCTGCACTCTGCACCTTCCAACGTGCAGAGGATCCCTGGGCTTGAAGTCCTGCTCCACAGCTCTCCTGGCAAGGGGACAGCACGCTTGGCCTGCCCTCAGCATGGTGCCTGGTCCCCAAAGAGCAGAGGGACACCATGGCTGAGGTGGCAGGGGCTGAGGATGGGCAGGGAGGGTACCAGCATTGCCAGCATCTGGGGTTATATGGCTGGAAAGTCCTTTTCCCCAGCCAGTCTCTACCCCTGCACCTTTGCCATCACCTTCTGCTGCTGGGTAGGACAGGCAGAGCCAGAGACCCCCGGCATCCCGAGGTCCTGCCAACCCCGAGGGGGTGTTGGGTGGGACATCTCGTGTGTGCAAGGGTGAGCACACAGGGCTGCAGCTGAGAGCTGTCGTGCAGCTGTGTGTGAGAGCGTGTATATGGGGGGTGTACATGTGTGTGTGCAAGGTGCCTTATGCTGCACACGTGGAGTGAGCGTGTATATGTGTGCAGGGATGCATATATGGGGATGGAAGGTGCAGCATGTGCTGTGTGTGTATATCTAAGGTGTATTCAGTGCATGTGAGGTGCTACAGGCTCCGTGTGTGTGCAAGGTACAAGTAGTGTGTATGGGGCTTGCTGTATAGATAGTGTCAGTGAGTGTGTACGTGTGGTGTGTGCATGCATGCATGGTGTGTGTGCAAGGTGCGGTGAGTTTGGGGAGGGTGCCTGCGGGTGCCCCCAGTGCAGCACGCTGTGTCTGTGTGTGCACAGCATGTGGGTGCCATGCACAGTGTGAGTGGGTGCCCCCACTCCAGTGCCAACCCTGGCCTGGGCACCAAGCAGCTGTGCTGTCCTCAGGGTCCTGTCCCCGTGTCCCTGGGGTCCTGTCCCTGCTGAACTCCTGACCTGGGGGTGAGGGGGGGAAGGTGTCTGGGTGACCCCAGCCCCCTGCCTGCACTGTGCGTGGGGGCCCTGCTGCCCACTTCAAAGGCGGTGGGCAGATCCCCCCTTGGGGCCAGCCCAAATTGACAAGGGCTTTGCTTTGTCATGGAGATGGTGGCCGGCTCCTTTGGCAGTGAGGTGAGGTGCGGGGCCCTTTGTCCTGGCCTGCCTGCGCCCTTTCATCTTCCCCCCAAAGGCTGCCATTGCTGCTGCCAGCCCAGCCTGCACCCCCTGCCCACCACCCCTCTCCCATGCTGGCCATGAGCTCTGCAGAGCACTGCTGGGGCCAAACTCACTACAGCAGTCGCTCTTGGCATCTCTCAGGGGCGAATTTGCTTTTGGTTACCACTGCCCCATATCCCCAGCATCAGGGCCACGGCTCCCTGCTTGCAGCGTCTCCAATTTTAAGGTTGTTTCTGGCTCCTCATGTGAGGCTGGCCAAGCCCCACGTAGAGACCCTCATGCAAGGGGTTCAGGCAGAGGCGCCTGGGGTCTTCCAGCAGGGAAAATAGCTCCTCGTGTTCATCGAATCCATGTGGTGGGGATGGATGGGGCTGTCCCAGCGGGACCAGTGGCTCCAGCAGAGCAGGCATAACATCCCAATAAATGGAAAAAAACCAGCCTGGGTCTGGAAAGCAGAGGGGAGAGGCAGGCTGGCATTTCCTGGCCCACTTTAAACACTGAATATATGTATTTAGGAAAAATTCCTCCCCCTATACCCAGTGATGGAGACCTACAGGCGTGCCAGGGCTGAGGGCTTACCCCTCTGCCTCGGTCTTGTAGGTTTGAACAGCTCGGTTTCTTCTGAGAGAGGTGGGAGGGAAAATTAATGAGGGGAGAAAGACATCAGCACACCTCTCCTCTGGATCAAGGGCATGGTTTTACACCCAGCAGTGGGGCAGAGATAAAACAGGGGCTTGAAAGTGCCTCTGATTGAGTTAGATGACAATTGAGTTGATTGAATTCTGGAAAAATATCATTAGTTGCTTAGTTTGTATCTCTTAGATTAAATACATACAAAGGGACAAATAAATCAGCCCTGTTCTCCTTGCACTCAGAGGAGGAGCTGACTCAGCCCAGCCCCAGTGATGCAGGGATGGGTGCTGGGGTGAAAGATGGGTGCCTCTCCAGGCTGGATGACCAGCAAAGTCCCTTTTTAAGGCACTTTCAGAATAAGGATCATTCCTTGTGTCTCTGCCAGGTCCAAGCCCAGCACTGCTGGTGCCAAGCAGCTGCAGGGTTCACCCCTGGTGGGACCATGTGGTGGGAGATGGAAGGATGCAGCCCTTGTTTTCCAGGGCTGCTCTTTAAATAAATTTTAAAAAGAGCCTTTCTCCATAAAATTTGAAAGACAGCAGGACAGAGATGGGTTTGAGATAGATAAGGGTGAAATTCTTAGATGAAGTGTTTTATTGAAGTCAATAAACTGGGTTTTAATCAGTCTGGATTGATTAACTACCCATCTCACAGCACTGGGAATAGGAAATGTATGCGCAGACTTTTTTTTGCTGTAAATATCAACAGTTTCATTGTGAATGCTATAAATCATAATACTTCACAGGGCTGTAAATCAAGGTTCCCTCTCTGTCTTGCCTTGTATAAACAGCTCTCAGCCGCTGTTCGAAAGCTTTGGGGAAAGAGCTGTGTGGTGGTAAGGGAAAATGTTAGGCAGGGAATATCAGTGTGTTGGGGGCTTCTGCAAATGTGAACCCGAGCCTGAGAAAAATCAATGAGAAATCTCCCAGTGACTCACTGCAGAGTCAGGTTTTACAGGGGGATGATTTTATATACCTGTTGCTAAATACGTGTATGCTTCACCCAGCTGAGCCAAGATAACCCTGCAGCAGAAGGGGCTGCGACGCCAGAGGGCTGGTCGCTGGAAATGTGAAGTGGAAAGGGATCAAGCTGGAAGATGTCCCCAGCCCACATTTCTCTCTCCGATGTCACCTCTTTTTCTGCTCATAAAATCTTCACGAGCAGCGTGTCAGAGCCTCATGCTTCCTCCTTATTCACAATTATTTGCAAACTTCCCTGTGAATTGCACCCTGGCTCTATAAAAAGCTCAGGAAGGTGGCGGGAAACAGTGGCTGGCTGAACTTTGAAATTCACCCCCTCTTCGTTAGTTATGCAAATCCTCAGATACTGCCTCGGGTCTGGCTTTTAGGTCACTAATCGAGCCAGGGCCTCAGTGCTAAATATTGCAAGTGAAAGTGCCATTGGGGCATCCCTTGGGCAGGCGGATGTGCTCAGGGTTTTGTGTGGTATCAGTGCCCGTGGTGCCCAGGCAGGTTTTGGGGTGATGGAAAGCAGACAGTGATGCTCTGAGCGAGGGCGAGCGGTGATGTGCTGGGTGTGTGATTTTCCAGCTCAGTTTTCACTATTCCAGCTTAGTTTTCCAGTTCTATTTGTTCAGCCCTACTAAAATCCATAAAAGCTGGAGGAAAGGGTAAAAACCCCATTAATGAGACAGAGAAACATTTTCCATGGGCAGGTTCATGCTGTACATGGTATGTTTTGGGGTGATGGTGGTGGCTGGAGGATGGTGCATTTCTCCAGTCAGTCCCTGCATGGGAGACCCCCCTTTAGGACATGGTCACTCCTCGTGAGACCCTTTGCTCCCCTGGGTCACTCAGTGTGTGCGTGCATTGGGCCCCATAGGTGTTCTCCCTTTGAATTATTAACCCATACCCTGCTGCTGGCCCCAGCTGGGGTCTGTAGACCGCTTAGCCTGCTGACCAAGGTACAGGCCTTTCAAACTTTCCTAGAATTGACTTTCCTTGAGCAAAAAGGGCTTCCCTGGAGCCCTGGCGGTACCTACGTGATGGGCTTGGTTGGCTAATACCCCGGGATTAGCAGAGGGATACTTTAAACCTCTGGCCAATGGCAGATGTTTCCTAGAGGGGACCTTTCAAGGACGCCCCCTCCAGCGCTGTTAGCTTTGTGATCGCCCGGATAAGGGGCCTGATCCTTCCCCCATGCTGCCCCCCAGTAAGGATGGGCTGAGCCTCATGGGGCTGCGAAGGGGGAGAGGAGTCCCAGTGCCCAGCTAGCACCACCACCACCTTGCTGTCCTGCTCCTGCTGCAGGCAGGACAAATCCAGCCAGGCAGCTGGTTTGGATGAGCTGGATCCAGGCTCAGTGCTGTGGGGCTGAAGTGAAGGTGATGCTTGGAAACGAGCTGTTTCCAGCCCACACGCCGCCCCAGCACTCCTCGCCCTTCCGTGCTGCCGTGGTCTTTGACCTGGCGCTGGTGCCTGGCTGGCGGTGCTTGGCTCAGCGCTCATAAAACCATGGGAGCAACTGAAGGAATCTTCCAGTTGCCAAAATAAAGGGTTGAATCACTTTTAGGGCTGGGAGCTGCTTGCCCCAACACCCAGCCTCAGGCTGCTATCTCCTGTCGTGTTGCTCCGTGTTGAGATAGTGCTCAGGGATGTGGTGCAGTTGAGGACTGTCAGTGTTAGGTTGATGGTTGGACTTGATGATCTTAAAGGTTTTTTCCAACCTAGATGATTCTGTGATTCTGTGTGAGAACACCAGGTTGTGATGGGGCTGGCTCACTGCAACCGCTGACAACCTGCTCCTCACCCCCTTGGGGTCTGCACCTCCTGGCAGGAAGATGAGGCTTGCAGGAGGGGTGCCTTCACCCCATGCATATGGGTGTGGGTGCCAAGCTGGCCCTGTCCCACCGTGCTGGCAGGATGGAGCCCAGCCAGGGCCAGCCTGTGCTTCTGTGCACCGGTCTGCACTCTCCTGATCCGGCCCTTCCCTGTGTGTTTCTGTCCCTTCCCAGTAGCCGTGCTCCCCTGCATGACTGTGTCATGCACTGAGCCCTGGTCTCTGCCTCCCAGCTCTGCCAGTCCCGTAATCCCCAGGCAAGCAACTCCCAGCCACACACACTCACTTAGAGCAAAGCTGGGGGGCTTTTTTTGAACCACAGAGCTTGATCTAGTGTGCAGGACACTAGAAGGCCATCAGGACAAGCAGTGCTGTTTTGTAAGTGAAACATTTCCAGCACACGATGTATCAAGTGAATCAGGTTTTATTGCTAGTGGGGTGACCACAGGAGCATTGCTGTTTGCTGTGAAGTCTTTGGCACCAGAAAGAAATGCCCAGGTTGGGTCAGTGTCAGGCCAACAGCCATGCAAGGAGCTACCCTGGGGGCAGGAGGGTTGCTGGGCTCCTCGGAGGGGCCCCCAGCACCCATGGGCACAGATGAGTCCCACCTTCAGCCCAGCAGCTCTGAAATGCCCATTTCTCTGTCCTGGAGCAGAGCTGGGGGACCCTTGGTAGGATTCATCCAGCATCCCCTCCCTCCACAGTGCAGAGACATTAACTATGTACAGGGGGTTGGTTCCTCTCACTCAGTTTTTGACACCCAGCAGTTGTCTAAATCCGACACCCTTTGGCAGAGGAATGATCTCCAGCAGGGACCTCAGGAAGGATTGCCCTCTGGAGGGGTTCATTTCTCACTGGCAGTGATGAAGCAATCCACATCCATCACCCCTCTGCTTCCTCCAGCAGAGGAAAAATAGCTGACAATATTGAAACATGCATGGGAAGGGGAAGGCTTGTGAAAACCCTGACCTGCTGGTTCCCAGCACTCAGGGAGGATGGGGGGCTCACATTTATCCCCCCCTCCCCAGCCACAGAGGAGCCTGTGTGTTTTGGAGTGGCTGCTGGAGCTGAAGGGGAATGGTGGGGAGTGAGTGTGGGGCAGGGGGCAGGGGGAGGGCGTTGGAGGCTGAGCCCCTGTTGCTGTCGGTGCAGACTTTGGGGTTCCCATTTCCAGTAGGTTTAGGGATAGTGAAATGAGCTGAGCTGTCTGTCCCGAGCATCAGCATCACCACTGCGCAGCGCGACTGCCGTCATCTCTGCTTGGCAGAGGGAGCATCGACCCCTCTGCACGGAGGCAGCTGGAGCACATCTGGCTGCCAGATGAGTGTGACTACAGCCAGCCTCTCCCAGGCCTGGTGTCTCTGTCATGGGGCATTGCTCTGCCAGCTGCCCCACTCTTTGCAGTGTGTATGTGTGTGTTCTCCCCATGGAGCTGCAGGACTGGGGGTTAAGCTGCCTGGGGGGTCCCACCAGTCATCAGAGACCATGGTGCTGACCCTGGGACTCCACCATGGTTTGGAGCTGCTTGTGTGCCTCAGTTTCTCCATCTGTAACTTTGCCTAAGCTATGATGGGGGTGGGGGGAAGTTTTCCTTGATGCTTTCCCTGGGGAGGAATGGCAAATCCTGATAGAGCACTGATTCTTCTGGGATGAGAGGGTTTTATCCTCTGCAAGTAGATGCTGCTTGTTCAGAATGAAGCAGCTTTATCATGGAGAGAAAGCATCCACCCAGGGGGCACAGCCTTGTGCCCCATCTTGCTGCACTTTAGCTCCAGTTCTTTCCCTGGTGCTCACTGGTGACGGGACTTTCACACCTGGTGTGTTTCAGCAGTAAAATATTGTAGTGCCATCAGATAGTGGGGAAACTCACCCAGTACAGACAGACAGACGGACAAGGCTGTACAGATGGAGCCAGTGCATGGCCAGAGCATCACCAGGGAGGTGAGACCACGCAGGGCAGCTCCAGGAGCACGTTGCCCAGACTTTTCATGCCAGTCATGCGAGGAGCTGCCATGCAGCCAGGCGTGCAGAGCCACTGAGCTGCTGTGGGGCTGGCCAGCCTGGCAGCAACACCGCCATCCCCCACGCCAGCACCTCCTGTGCAAAGCTGTGTCCAACGTGCCCCTGTCCCCCGGCCGTGGGGAGCTCTGTGGTGGGGCATGACAGCTGGCACCGTGCTGGGCTCTCATCTCGTCAGCTCTGGTGAGCAGGTCGGGGCTGCCGTACCCCAGCTGCCCTGATCGGAGCCCTGATGGCTGCATAGAGACTTCCCATGGAGCCAGGGTTTGCAGCTGCTGCAATTTGGAGCTGTTTTGACCTGTGAAATAGAGACCTTTGGAAAACTGTGGAGGTTTATGCTCCTTGCTGCTGGCAGCCGTGCTGCTGCTGCTGTGGCTGGCGGGGCTGGGTATCACAGGTGGGGATGCTCCGTTTGGAGCTGCCCTGATGCCCTCTTAGCCATGATGGGCACACTGGGATGGGTGTGTTGCTCTGTGAAACTGGGGAAAAGGCAAGCTCCAAAACACTATGACAGCTCTTGCTCCTTCACTGCTTTCTGCCTCCTCCCAGGGTGCCACTGCCACCTCACAGTCCCTTTCTTCCCTGGTTTGAACCAGATTCTTCCCAAAGCTGCTCAGTGCCAGCCTCAAAATATCCCATCACACCTATCTGTTAGGGTGTTTGGGACACAGTTGCTTATTGAAAGCCATCCTTTGGGCAAGCCAGGGCTGGAGAGGGTGAATTACCCACTCCCTGGCAGCCTCTGCCACAGCTGATGGTGCAGAGTCCTTTGGGCACAGGGATCTAGTTTGATTTTCCCTTCCCCTGCCAGGCTCCAGACCCAGTCCAGTCCAGGAGCTCCAGCATCCTCATCCCCGGGGAAGGGCTGTCATGGGGAGAAGATCCAGGCTGGGGACAGGACCCTGTCCCCCGCATGTTTGTCAGTGCGTGTGCGTGCACACTCAGGAGCGCGTCCTTTGGGGTTTGCACAGCACATTAAAGCTATTCCCTTATCTAATCACAGCTCAGGTGAGTGCTATTAGGGTTAAACATTAACAGTGGTAACGATACCCTGTCCCCACGCAGCCATTGGCCCTGCCTTGATCCCAAAGCTGAAACCATTCCCACTGGCCCCACGAATGGCTCTGTTTGGCTGCCCAAGCAGTTCCTTTGCCTGGTCTTTTGGGGACAAGCAGAAGGGGCTTTAAACACATAGCAGGGCTGGAAGGGTCTAGCAGCAAAGGGCATCACCAGCACCCCCTTTGCACCTTGTGCACCCCATCCGTGCTCCCTCCTGGTGCAGCAGCAGCAGCTCTGGGCTATCCCAGCCATGGATCCACCTCCAATGGGCTTTGCTGGAAATGCAGGAGTGGCTCCATCCCTCTGCTCAGCCGTGCTCCCCACTGCGGTGCTGGGGTTTCCCTGTAGGAGCGAGGGCTCTCCGTAAGGAGCCGAGCTGGCTCTTCCCAAATTTCCTCTTTCCTTTCACAGAGCCATAAAAAGCCTTCAGGAGAGAGTTAAGTGTAACCCAGCATTCATATTCAAGGTAGCTGAATTATTCATTGTCAATAGTATTTCTTGCAAATCCTTTGCTTTTCCTTGTGAATCACCCACAATACATTCCCGAATTCAGCAAACATCGCTGAAACCAGCAATTAGTCGAGATGAATAACTTTCCATCTCTGACTTGGTCATAAGACCTCTGCTTTGAGGCTTTGCTGCCTGATCTTGGGCAGCAAGAGAGTGGTACCCAGCTGGCACGACTGGGTATCTGCCAGACCTGCGGCAAAGCAGAGGCTTCATCAAGGATGAACGGTGAAGAAGGAATAACAAAGAATGAGCTGTGATGGATCTATTTACAGCTGCAGCAGGAAATAATAATTCCTGCTGAAATTCATGGCATACATGGTATTATATTCACAAACCACCTTATTTCTCCTTTACTTATTTTATTTTTTACTTTAGCTGTCAGTTCCTTTGCTTTCAAGCTGTTTTTTCTCCAAGCAGAGGTATTCAAATAGAAACATTGCAAATAAGATGATTTTTAAGTCATTATCTCTTCAGAAAGCTTTTTGCTTTCAAACAAAAAAAAAGAGAAAAGATAAATTTATATGAGAAAGAAAAAAGCTTGCAGGAGTCCCTGAGTGTGGAGCAGACAGAGGTTTCTCACGGAGCTGCTAAACCCTGCATAAATCTCTGCCGGCACCTCTGGTTTATTCTGTAGCTCCCTGGGAATTGCTGTGTTTGCAAATTCGGCACAGGTCCCTCCTGGGCTGGGATGCAGACATCCTTCCCACGCTGATGAACCCGTCACCCTGTGGGGAAGGGCAGCGCCTGTGGGAGAGCGAGGGGACAGCGTGGGGTGCCAGGTGGGCTGGGTGCCCCCACCATCGCTCCAGCCCCACACTGTGCTGTGGTTGGTTTTGTTTCGATGGCAGATGTGTGCCAAAGAGGAGACAAACACCCAGCAATGCTGCCGTAGACCTGCCACACACCAAATCCCTGCGTCTCAGCCGTGTGTCTGCAGACATCTCCATACACATCTTGCTCAATCGAATTACCTTTTTTACTCCGCTTTTACCTGCAGATCACCCTGTGTGCCCAGAGGCAGGTGGTGAGGAGGGATTAGGTGTTTGCTTCCGAACAGCCCCGGGATGAACTGGGCTCCCCGCTCTCTGACAGATGACTGAATTCAGCACATCTCTCAAATACGAGTTAGTGGCTAAAGCCCGGCCCTGGTGCTGGGAGATTTGGGTTCTACTCATGGCCATGATGCAGCCTTGCTGTACTCCTACCCTCCTCCCTTTGGTGCTGCTTGGGGACTGCACTGGGACCCTTGGCCATCCCAGATGGCCCTTGGCATCATCCCACTCATATGCTGAGCCCATGTCATCACCTACTCCCAGAAGCACAGGCAGGAGGACGCTGAGAGTGACAGAGTGATGGAAACTGGGGCTAAGTTGAATTGCAGGGCTGCTGCTTTTGTGCCTGGGAGTGCCAGGGACAAGTCCCAGCAGGGAGAGGTGCCTCCTGCACCCACCCTGTCTCCCACGTGCACCCAGGGGTGCACACCCACTCACACGCCTCCACACATGGTTTGCTTAGTGGCCAATGGCAGGAGGTAGACCTTTGCTTTCTCTTGCTTATTTAGTAGAAAAACAGCTGCCTTTTTGCACCCCATGGGATGCTGTGGAGGAAAGGACCCGAAGGGAGCCCCTCTGCCACTCACGCCCTGGCTGTGGGTTGTCCTGTTTCCAATACTCTTTTATGTTTATCTTTCAGCATAAGTGGCTTAAGGAAAGTCCACGTCTCCTTGCAATGGGGAAGCAGGGAAGAGCCACCCTTAAATATAAAATTGAGTTGGTTGAGAAAAGGATTTGCAGCCCGAGAGTTGGGATTTTGCTGTGTGGAGATTCTCTGATGACTGATTAGCATTGCATCCACTCTGGAGTCTCTGAACAGTTTAGCTCTGCACCACCCAAGCTCCTGCTTCTTCTAGGATGGTCAGATTTAATAATATCACTGAAGACATCTAGATGTCGATCAGATTTGGCCCAAACTGGCTGATATGCCAAAAACTCGTTAGGGGGAACAGATGAACAGGATGGCAGGCACATGAAGATCCCCTTTCCTGGGGGAAGCAGGCTGCAAGTGAGGTTATATGGGTTGCTGGATCACTAGAAATCCCTCCCTGCACATCTGCAGCCGTGATGGGCAGTGTCCTGTTCACAGCGGTACACCCAGGGCAGCCCTGTGGAAATCCATGGAGCTGTTCTGGGCTTGCTCCTGGCCCTTGCTGTGGCAGAAATTCAGGAGATGGGCAAACATGTCTGCCAGGCTCCATCCCTCCCAGCGCCCTGGAACAGGATTTTGTTATTTCGGGTGGAGAAGCAAATACTCACAGCTGTGTTTATTCCCCGCCCATGGACTCTTCTGCAGAGGAAAGCACCAGGGACTTGTCAGCAAACTGCTGGGCATGGGTGTCCTTCCTCCAAGTGCCACCCACACCCCCTGTGGCCCCCAGTTAAGCCATTGGCTCCTGCTCCACAGCTCAACCCATGTGCACGTGGAGCTAATGGAGAAGATGGCTCCTCTCAGGGACAGTGGGTCATGGCACATGGCATTTATGGTCCATCTTCTTGGGATGCCTCTGAATCCCTCCTGCTCTTCCCACCAAGCAATTTCCCCCATGCTCAGGTACTTTCCAACATGGAGAAACACTCTGGTGCTACCCAGGTTGGGCATTAAATCCAGTAGGACCCCCATGACTCTCTTTTCCACCAGTCCCCAGGGCATTGCCATGTTTCTCCTGAGCTCTCCACAGGTGGTTGTATGTCTCCTCCATGCCCTTGGGGATGCTCCCACCCCTCCACTGCTTCTCTTCATCCCCTCTCAGCTCACTCCTGCTCTGCTTTCTGCCAGGCAAGACCAGGACAAAAGACAAGTACCGGGTGGTGTACACAGACCACCAGCGCCTGGAGCTGGAGAAGGAGTTTCACTACAGCCGCTACATCACCATCCGCCGCAAAGCTGAGCTGGCTGCTGCCCTCGGGCTCACCGAACGTCAGGTCAGTGCTGCAGTGTCCCCGGAAAACCACATCCTGGGTGGAGATGGGGCTGGGGAGGGGAAGGGCTGCAGCCCAGGCAGGCAATGGTGGTCCCACCTTGCTTCACAGATCTCCCTTCTCTTCCAAACTCGGGGATCCTTGGCTGCATCCATCCCCACCTCTGCATCGCCATCTTTGCCTTTTTGCAGGTGAAAATCTGGTTCCAAAATCGAAGGGCGAAGGAGAGGAAGGTGAACAAAAAGAAGATGCAGCAGCAAAGCCAGCCCACCAGCACCACCACACCAACCCCACCAGCCGTCGGCACACCGGGACCCATCGGAGGCCTCTGCAGCAGCAGCGCCCCGAACCTCGTCTCCTCGTCTCCACTGACAATCAAGGAGGAATTCATGCCTTAACCCCCTTCACCAGCTATAGACACCCAGAGATAAGCACTATGCAGCAGAGCCCAGCTGGTCCATGTGTTCTGAAGAGTGGCAGCCCCTTCCCAAAGACACGATGGTCCCCGGCTGAACCAATGGGGTGGCCAGCAAGGCCAGGCGAGGTGGCACCAGGACCTTCCCAAGGGGCTGGTGGGCTCAGTCCTACATAAAAACCATAGGTTAAGTAGTAGTGCTCTCTTGTAGGAAACACGCACCGGCCTGGTCTCTGGCATTTGTAGTCCAAAGCAAGGTCCTAATGTCAGCAGAAGGAAGGGGGTGTTGGTGGAGGATGGTTTTCCTGCGGTGCTTCAGGTGGAGCTGGTAGGACACTTCCTTCATGGTCCTCTTGGTGATCCAGATGTCTGGCATGTTTGGGGCAGTTTGAACAAGAATGAACTAGAAAAAAGACCTGGCTGGACTCAAGGCAAAACAAATTTCTGCTGAGCTGGTCTCCTGGAGCTGCCGAGCCGGGAAGGTGGGTGCCAAAGGCAGAGCGAGATGGACTGTGGGAGTCAGGCAGGGCCATGGGACCCAAGGGGGGACTCCTTCGAACCACAGTGGCGGTGGTGATCACAACAGGGATGAGGAAGCACAAGCATTGCATGGAGGCTTGCATGGCCTTTCTCAGCACCATCTCTCCAAGCTCCAGAAAGGTGGAACAGCAGATGTGTGCCCTGCTGCCTGCGGAGCACCCAGCTGAGCCCTCGCATCACACCCGACACTGCTTGTGCTCCACATCCTTCCGCTGCCCTGTCTTCAGCCAGCCTCGCACCGCTCCCAGCCCCTCCAGGCTCAGAAAAGGAGGTGTCTGGACACATTGTGGCTTTTACAAGCGTGTCCCTGCTGTCCCACTGCACCTGCTGTCCTACTCCAGCCCTTGTACAATTTGGGTCTCCCTCCTGCGGGGGCCAGTGACACGCCCCTCGGCCACCACTGCCAGCTGTGCTGGGTAGCGAGGATGAATGTTTGCATTGGCTCAGGACTTTGGCTCAGTTTTTGTGTATATAAGGCAGAACTGGTTTTCCTTTTTATTTTTTAGGCATTGGTGAAAATAAAAGCAAGCAGGAGTCCCACGCGCCACAGGTTGGTTGCTCTCTTCTCCCAGCCCGCCATGCTGCAGCAGGGGAGGGATGCTGGCTCCAGGGTTGCACCAGCACCGATGCTCCCAAGCACAGCTGGCATCAGGAGCGAGGGGTCTTGCCCAGCCCTACTGAGAAGGGTGCAGAGGGATGTCTTGCTGCACCAGCCTTGCCCCTGTAGCATGAGTGTTCCCATCCTATGAGACCATTGCTGGCAGTGGCACGGCCCACACCGTGGCGTGGCACGGCCACATCCCATCCCTTTGCTGCTGAGGGGGCTGGCTGTGCCAGGCGTCCCGGGGGCAGCCGGGGAAAGGGTGAGGCCAGGCTTGGGCTGACAGAGGCCAAAGAACAAGGCCAGCTGCCCACAGACGTGGCCACCTCCCATTGGTGCCTCCTGGCCTCTAATCTCATTTTATGGCTGTTGACGAGCTGAATATCCTCCTTGTCCAAGAAGAGCAAACAGAGAATGAGGATGTGAGATAGTGCCTGGGACAGCTGGCATCGGTGCCCGACTCTCCTCTCCCCATCCCAGCCACATCCCCCTGGTCCTGCAGGGCACTGAGCAAGGGGCTGCCCTCAGATCCCTGTCCAAAACAGCTCCTCCAGCCCCAAAATGTGCCAAGTGTTGCCTGGGAAGAAGTGGGGACATGTATGCCAAGATGCCTGGGCAGGGCAGGTGGCTGTGGAGGGACACCTGATTCAGGATAAAGTCCTTGTGGGTGGAGGAGATGGAGGAGCAGGGGCAGGATGAGGTGGCATTGTAGAGAGAGGGACAGAGCAAAGGGTTTTTTCCTGAAATTGCAACAGTGGCTGCACCTACTGCTGCACCCTGGTGACCCTGCACTCACCGGCACGGCGCCTGGGCTGCCCATGGCATGGGATCACCACCTCCCTGCACCCCTGCAAGGGATGTGGGGCAGCAGGAGCTAAAACAGGCTGGGGAGCTGTTGCAAAGGCGATGGAGCTGGTGCCATGTGGAAAAAGGGATGAGGTTGGATGGGCCACCCCCAAAAAGAGCTGGGCTGGACTGGGGAAATTGGGGTCCACTTCTGCATGGAGACTCCATCGTGGTCCCCATGCCAGGGGTGGCTCCTCCATATGTATCATCCTCCCTCTCCAGGCTTTGCCTGCCTTTGACATCCCATTTTGTCATTGACACGTGAGGACTGGCTGGTGGGGTCCTGCCCTGGCAGGAGATGGGGTGGGGGCAGCCCAGCCCTGGGCATCACCATTGCCTGGAGGAAGCTTGAAGGGGAACGGAGTCCTGGGGGGGATGAAATGTGCATCTCCCAAATTCACCCACTGCGTTGGGGTGCCCGTGGGTGCACGAGGGGCCGGGCTGGAGGGAAGATGCTCTGCCACCCGCCCAGAGAGGCTGCGGGTGCCGTTGACAGGATGAAATTCCAACTGATACCCTAATCTGGCGCCTGCCTGTTTGCACAGCAGGGTAAAAGTCCAGCGAGCCGTGGGCTGTGCCCTTGGGTCCCTGCCGTCCGTGTGTGCACAGAGAGCCGGCGCTGGCGGGAAGAGGCAATAAATGCGCCCACACGCCCTGCCACCCCTTCCCCCAACACACACACAACCCCCTCGGCTGGGTGACGAAATGCATCTGCTGCGTCCCTGCTCCCATGTCCTCCCCTGACACCCTCCAGCCATCATTTGGGCAGGGATGGGTGAGCCCTGTGGGGTCCTCCCTGTGCTAGGAAGGAGGATTATGGACCCCATGTTCCCACCAGCCTTGGGACCTTTGGTCCAAACCTCCTGGACATGTGTTACCTTGACGGTTGCACCCCCAGCAGGTGACAGGCACCCGGTTTTAGCACCTGCAGCAGCTGCCTCCCGAGTCACACAGCCCCACAAGGAGCCTGGTCCTTATGGGGACAGCCTGTCCCTGTGGCCATGGGACTTGGGGACTGTCCCTAACAAGCCCCTGCAGCTTCTTCCCATTCCTTCCCCTGCACTTCCCACCAGCTCCCGCTGCCCGGCTGCACCCCTCCTTGGGGAAATCTTGAAATCATCATCAAAATAAGGCCACGCACACCAGGTGGCCAAAAACACCACCGGCCTTCCAGCAGCCTCCGGCATGGCACGCTTCCCGGCGGTGACTAACCGGAGCACCGCTGCCGTTGTCGCCTTCCGCATGTCTCACGGTGCGGATCTGGGCACGGTCCCATCTTGCTGCCAGCCACCTTCTCACCTCTTCCTGGGCGGCTGCCTCCGGGATGCGGGAGGGCTGCCCAAGCAGGGTGGGCACAGGTGTTTCCCTAGCCTGTGTGCTGCCCTCCCTCTGCCCACCCATGGCAGGCAGTGTGGGCAGTGCCAGTGCCTGTCGGGCACTACACCGGGATGGAGAGATGTGTGTTTGCTTTCCTGCAGCCCTACCATCCCATTGTGCCCATGCTTCAGCCCACGGGAAGGGAAAGGTTTGCTTGATGTCCCAGGGGTGGCTCGGGGTGGGTGGGAGAAGGCAAAGCTTGCTAGAAAATGCTTGCAAGCCCCATGTGTGCTCCCTAGTGCCACGCCCTCAGGGACCAGGGCATGGGGACAACTATGTGACACTACTGTCCTCTGCCTGAGCTCTCCTGGGGTTTCTGGGGTCCCTGGACTGCACTGCTCCTCATGGGAACACCCCTCTGGCTCCTACTGCTTCTGGTGGGTGCTGTTCCATGAGGTGAGTCTCTTGCAGGCTCCAGGGTGATACCAGACTAGAGCCAGCTCTGCAATGAGATGCTGGAGCACTCCAGATGCGTGGGGTGGGGTGTCTACTCCCGGGTGGTCCCAGGCGATGGACAGCTGATGGTGCCACCAGAGCAGCACCAGCCAAACCAGAGAAGGGCACTCCAGACACAGAGCATCCCACCAGCAGCAGTACTAACATGGACATTGCAGGGTAGTGGTGGCCCTGGATGTCTCTGCTGATAAATACTGCCCTGGAGATAAGAAGACGGGGGCTTGAAGTCCACCCAGGGAAGGCTCGGAGGTGTGTGCAGGGCTCAGTCCATGCTGGTGACATGGGGCTGGGGCAGCTGGAGCAAAGTGACACCAGCCTCTCCCCTCCCATGCTGCAGCGGTGGCCGTGGGACACTTCTCTTTAGGTGGATCCCGAGGGAAAAAGCCAAAGGGGTGATTCAGATCTCACAGGTACGAAAGGCAAACAAAGCATCCCTGCCCCGAGCAGGAAGAGCGAGGCTGAGACAGTGCCCAACACGGCCCCTGGCCACCAGCCTGGCCAGCTCTGGGCTCAGCTCAGCATTCCCCACCAGCACCCTGGCAGGGAGAGAAGCAATGAGTTAGTCCGAGGCAGGTAAAACCTGGATGAGTGAATTCCCAAAGACCGTTTTTTTTTTGAGGAAGCTGTGAGTGTATGAACAAAAGATGTTTGTTGGGTTATATAGTTTGCTCCTTCCTCCTTTCCCACTGGGAAATACAGGTGAATGTTTGCTGTGAAAGACCCACTGTGCAAACGCTGAGCCACTTCATCCTGTTGGATTCTGCAGAGATGTCTTTATCCTCAGAATCCATTTCCTTTTGGGGAAAATTTTCAGAAGTGCTTGGAGGGCTGTAGGAGCATGACTGCCATTAGATGTCAGGGAGGTTTGCTCTTACATCAGGCAGGCTGGGTCCTCTCAGTCCCAGCCCTGTCATTGTCCTCCACATCCCCAGTGCTGCCTGCTCAGCCTTAAACCTGAGCAAAGCTGGTGGGTACAGGCCTGGGGCAGGTTGGAGTGTCATAGGGTGTCTGCAAGGAAAAGGGACACGCACACCCTGATGGACTGGGCACAGTCCAGGGAGAAAGTAAAGGACAAGAGGATATTATCAAGGGAAAGAGGCATTACTGTGGGTCCTGAGGCAGACAGCAGCTCTCCTGGTACCACACTGGCGCTGGTGCAAGTGGGGCTGTCCCCTCTTGTGGCTCTGCTGGGGATATTTCCCATCATGAAAATGGGAGAAGAAGCCAGAGATCAGCTCTCAGCCACCTCACTGGGGATTTGTCTGAGCATGACAGGGTAAAGCCCGCATCTCCCTGGGCTTTGGGGCTGTAGGATCCCACTGATGACTCAACAGGGATGTCTGAACCCTGGAGATGTGACCTGTGCTCCAGCATTGGGTCCATGATATGCTGGACTCAGCTGCTCACCCTGGAGCCTGCCTGAGGATGGCTTTTGCCCCCAGCACAGTGGGGTGCACTGGTCCTACCCACAGGGACCGATGGCTGTTGAGCATCCCTGTCCCCTGGGCTGGGCACTGCCCTCAAGTAGCACAGGGAGAAGTCACTTCTGACCTGCTCAGGCTCCAGCCATGTCCTGCCATAGGAAAATCAGCTCAGAGCCAGACACAACGATGCTAGGAGCTTCTGGCATTTGCACTTTCACTGCTGCCACTGCTGCCTGGGGCACGTGGGACCCCTGGGGTGCACAGTGTCAGAGTGCCTGAAAAGTCAGGTGCATCCCTAGGGAGACCTGACACATTCATGGCATGAGTAAGGCAACAGCCGTTCTTCCTCGCTGCCCCAGTGGAGGGCTGAGGTCCCGGACCCCCCCTCGGCAGGGGTGCGTTTGACAGACAGCCTTTCTCCAGCCTGCCGAGCGCCGTTCCCTCCTCCCTCCCTGCTCAGCACGCAGCCATCCTCAACTCCAGGCAGACCTTTCCTCCAACCCTGCTCCCCCGGTCCCCCTGCCAGCCCAGCCGGCAGGAAGGTGGCACCCCTCCTTCCCTCTTACCGCTTCGCCCGCTCCTTCTCCCTCCCTGTCGCCAGAGAAAGCGAGAGGAAAAAGTGCTGGAGCAGGGAGCGCATAGCAACAGGATTCTGGGATGAAGAAGCTTCGGCAGCAGCATCTCCGGGAGGTGAGAGCCGGGAAGAGGGGTGTCCCCCAGGGCTGGGAGCTGGGGAGTGGGGGCAAGGCATGCCCATCACCCCACAATCTCCCATCCGGGGAGCCCCGGCGTGCAGCTGGCAGACTTTTCCTTGTCATGAAGGGGGACAGTGTGCATGCGTGGGGCCAAAGTGGGGTGGTGGGGAGAGGGATGGGGGGCATTTCATAACCACCGCTCCTGCCTCGCTGCAATTATCAGAGCACGGGGCCCTGCTGCCCGCTCCGGCTGCCTGGATGCTCTCTCCCATCCCTCCCTGGCAGCAGGTGCTGCCGGAGATGATTCATGTTGTGTCTGGCTGGGTGGCTGTGGGTGGGCACCCGGGGGCAGAGCTGGCTCCCTGCAGTGTGACACCCTGGGGACACCGCTCCCACCAGCCCCCGGGACTGCCCGGGCTTGGGGAGGGGGTGGGGAGGGGTTCCCTCCCATTGAGGTGAGCCCAGGGAGCTGGGCAGTGCCTTTCCCACCTGCAGCTCAGGTTGCCTCCAGAGGAGGAGGAGGATTTGAAGGGGTCTGGGTGATGCTGGACCCTAAACTCTGGGTTCAGGGCAGAGCTAGAAACTCTTTTTATATCCTGCTGGAAACCCTTTTTACCCCAGCTTTCAGGCTTTCCTATCCCTGGCTCCCTTCCACTGCTGTTTTGCTCTTACCAGGCTCTCTGAGCCCCTGTCTGCCCCCGCATCAGGGACTGAGCCCCTTCTTATGCCCATCCCACATGAGGATACAGTGGAGCAGGGTGGCAGAGGCTGGCAGCCACGGCTCCCTCGTGGGGACACGCTGCTGCTGCTGGTGGGTCTGCCCTTCCCGGAGCATCCCAGGCAGTGTCCCAGGGCTGTGAGCCCCTTCGGCTCTGCCCTCTGCCAAACCATGCCCACTAACCACAGGACAGGGTGACTCCAACCTGTGCCAGCCTCCAGATGAATGAAAACCCAGGAGAGTTTCATCCCTGCCAGGAAGTTCCTAGGACATTGGGACACGACGTCAAAAAGCCAGCAGTGGGCTGGTGAAAGCCAGCAGCTACCCCATGGCCCTGGCAGCCTCAGGGCTGCCTGCCTTTCTCCACTGTTGTTTGTAAGCATCGTCTGGCTCTTCCCTCTCCTCCTCTCCCCTACAAATTGCTTTTTCAGATGACTTTGTGACTGCACAATGTTTTAAAAGTTGTCTTTGTCCCTTCCAAAGGCTTTCTGAGATACATGGAATTTCTCTGCTGCTGGTGATCCTGTTTAACATTTATTCAGGAATTCCTTTAGTCCCACAGCGATCAGCTGGAATGGAAAGCAGATGTCTCTGGAGTTATTTTCCCCATTCCCAGTGCTGCTCAGGGCCCTGCTGTCCTTCATTACGCAAAAATACTCTTGCTGAGCTCCAGATGGAGAACCTGGTGCTCACAGCCACCCAGCACCTTGGGACCACCTTGGGCATCAGGCTTGCCCAGTGCTGGCCGTGGCTGATGGAGCAGTTTGCACAGCCCTGGCTGCAACACCCACCCTGAGACCCCAACAGCCTCCTCTTCCTCTCACTGAGATCCATTTCCCATCGGTGAGCTGGGAGTTCTCAGCCTTCTCACCACACATGTTTTAGACACATGGAAATTCCTCTTTAATAGAGAAAGTCTTCCTCAGCCTCTGAGGATTTCAGGTTGGATTTTGTGTAATAGTATTTCCAGAAGAGCTGAGTGGATGTTTTTTATTTGTTTGATTATTTGCTTTGGAGGTTATTTGGTAGAAATGGACTAAAGCCCATGGAGGCCAGCAGTGGGAGCCAGGATTTGGGATGCCCCTGCCTGTACCGAGCCAAGCTGCCCAGCAGCATCCTCATTGCCCTCCTCTGCCTGCCACAAACTGCCTCAAACCTTCCCTGGGGGTTTTCAGACGAAAGACCATAAGCATTTGCAGCTGTGCATACTCCCTGTGCTCTGGACATCACTGTAATGAGTTTACATCAGCCTCAGCAATCTCCAGCCCTCAACCCCCCTGTGCTGGCTCCCTCTCCTGGCATGTGCTGGAGGAAACTGGGGTTAGCACAGCCCTTTGAGGGGCTCTTCCACACCACAGAGATGCTTTATCTACTTCACATTCAAAGCGATATTGCATTTGAATTAATTTTTATGCTGGTTTTTTTTTTCCTCTAAGAGATTAACAAGCAATTCAAACTAATCTGAAGTGACTCACACTTTACAGACGTGCTGTGCTCGCACACGGCTCACAGCCGCAGGGGAGAAATCTGGCGTCGCGTGGCATTTCTCTCAATCAAAGGCTGTGGTCCGTGCACAGAACACTGACAAAGTAACCCCACAATGCCAATTGGAATGGAGATAAAACATGATGAAAAAGTAACTCTGATCTGGCTGGTTTTCCATGGTTACAGCTGAGTTTTGCACTGGTTTAAATAAATTGGTTTACAGAAAATAATTAGCATAGGGCAATTTCCTTATGGAAGCCAGCTCTTATCTTGGCAGAGACTAAAGTGCTTTTTCTTCTCGCTGACCTTTGCTTTGCTGAGTTCTTTGGGAGCATCTTCTGGTGAATAATGGAAAGTGATGCCGTGTTCAAAGCGGACGTTGTTGCCAAGGGAGCTGTTAGTCCCCGTCTGTTTATAACTGCGAGACGGGAGCCCGGTTTGAGAGATGGCAGTTGATGGTGGAAAGCACTAGAGCGATATTGTAGCACTAGAGCACTTCAGCTGCCACTGAAAAAGAAAATTCCTGTTATGACAAAGGCTGAAAGGGAGCATTAATATTTTAAAAAGGGCTGGAATTGAGTGGGGGTGTGAGATTTCAGCAGCCTGAAGCAGAGAGAGGTGTGCATCTCTCTGCTATTTGGAACAAAGATGGGCTGGAATCCTTAAATACTGTGTTTTTCAATTCATTTTAAGTCAGGCAAATAGGCCAGGTTTTCCCTCATTTCTATGGGAATGCTTTGATTTAGGGCATTTTTGGGCATCACAGTCACGGAGCAGCCTCCCTGTGTGTTTTCCAGCAGCATCCCTGACTCATGCCTCCCCAGTCTGCCCAGTGGGGACCACAATGTCACCATCCTTCGGGTCTATCCAACTCCAGAGCAGTCTCTGCTTTCTGCCCTGGCGTCCTAAATTTAAACTGCAGAGCTCCAGCTAAAGATATTAATAAGGAGGTACTCATTACTGAGACAGGGGTGACAAACTACATCCCATGGCCTTTGAAAAGGGTGACTGGGGTGGGGATCGGGCCACGTACAGTTTGGAAAAGGTCTGGCTGGTTCCTTTCTTTTCTTTTTGTTGCTTCTGTGTTGATTTCTGTGCTACACCTGATGGATGAGCACCTGCATTTCATCAGGTCACACAGCTTCACCAGTGCCCTCTTGCAGCTGTTTAGGATTCAGGCAGAGGATTTAATGATCTCCCAGTATTCCTGCTTGCTGTTTTTCTGTGATGCAAACCTGGAAAGTGAGAGCTCTCCAGGCAGTGTGAAGGACTGGAAAGCATTTTTTTGGGGAAGACCAAACCATGATGGCCCCATAGCTCCTGTACCCACCTGGCCCAGATCTTTGTGAACACAGGTTGTAGCAGCTGAAACTTTCAGGAGGGATGTTGCTGAGCAGTCTGTCCATCACCCACAAACACAGGTTGCTGCACATCATGCCTGCTGCGTGTGCTGGGTTAATTAGCAGGTATGGCCACAGTTTGGAGAAGTTGCTAAGCCAGAGCACTGTGTTAAACAGCTGCAGGAGGGCTGCCAGGTACCAAGAGTTTTATAGTAAAAGTATTATATTTCGGTCACATTTTGACTTTTCTGGGTTTCTGAAGCTTTTTTCTTCTGGCCTTTGCCTTGTGATGGTGGTATCCAGCAGGAATGGGCTTTTAATGGTGGATTTTAGAGTAGTGCCTTTGCTCAGGCTGTGCATTTCAGGTTGGCTTTGGGAAGAGTTTGCCCTGGTTCTGTCCCTCAGGGGTTTGCACGCTGGGTGAGGATGGGTTTGCCTCTGTGTTCAGTGCCTGTGATGCGAATGTGCTGGAAGCCCCCAGGGTGCCATCGGCCAGAGGAGTGGGGTGCACCCTGCAAAGGGTGGGAGCATGCAGTATTGCCATCAGCAGCATGGCTCCTTGTCTCCATGGGAACCAGCAGCAGGAGCATCCTTTGGTCCAGCTGGAGAGGAGGAGGAGAGGAGGTGACTGCCACCTTCCTGGGGCTGCAGCAGGGCAGCGCTGGGCTCTGCTCACCAGCCAGCCCTGCACTCCCAGGGGACGGATGTCTGCTGCAGGGTCTGAGCACACATGCACACGGGTGCATCACTCTGGCTGGGTGGGATCGTGTTTATCCCTTTTCCTTGCTGAGCAGCAGAGCAGGATGTCAGCTGGGGTGGCACACAGAGAGCTGCTGCGATGGGGTGTCCCCAAAAGACAAGTGTCAATGCTGCAACTCGGGGTCACAAATTCACACCCAAGCTCTTGGCGCTCCTTCCTTCTCTCCTGCTCTTCATCCCCTGTTTTTATTCCTCCGTCGACCCCCGTCTGCCCTCTCCCATCCCCTGCTCTCTCACTCAGCCGGTGACGCCAGAGCTCCTGGTGAGCCCCAGCAGCCAGGACCTGGGCTCCGAGTGCCCAGAAGACAGAGGGAACTGGACGGGGCGGCTGGATTTCCTCCTCTCCTGCATCGGATACTGCGTGGGCCTTGGAAACGTCTGGAGGTTTCCCTACAGGGCTTACACCAATGGAGGAGGTACTTGGGCATCCTTTGGAGTGGCCACATCTGCCCCTCACTGAGCCGGTGGGATGTGTCTCTGAAGAGGTTCCCCTTCCTCTTCTCGGGGCTGGGAAGTAGCATTTGTTGTGGGGTGAAGCCTCCTCCTGTCCCCCATGCTTGCTGTAGGGCATTAACCACCTGTACCCTTGTGTGGAAGGGACTCACCAGCCCGTCTCTGTACTCATGGCCTTGGAGACACCCCCAGCTCCATGCTGGACTGAATACCACCCGAGCACCTCCCTTGGTTTCACATAGCTTCTTGGTTTGGTGTCCCCCAGGACTCAGAGGAGTCAGAAAATACTTCCCAGGTATGGAAGGAGGGGAGTGAGCTTTTTGCAATGCAAGAGCCTGGCATGATGGTGTGAAGTGCCCAGTTTGTTCAACTACCCCAGAGTAATTGCTTGTCACATGCAATAATAACTGGAGAATTTCACGGTGTTTGTGAAAGATTCAAGGAGAAAGGAGAGTTGGGGGCGGGGGGGAAGCACAGCACCAGGTGAATCACAGCCCCTTCCTCCTGCACTCATGGTGAGCTGCCACCTCTTGTCGTCTTCCAGATTTTGGTGTAGATCCCTCAGGGCCATAGATGCTGAATGAACTTTATTCCTTGTCATAGATGGGCTTTAGGTATTTTTAGGATGTTTTTCTTGCTTCTTGCAGGAGCTTTCCTGGTTCCTTACTTCATTATGCTGGCCATCTGTGGGATCCCCATCTTCTTCATGGAGCTGTCGCTTGGCCAGTTCTCCAGCCTGGGGCCACTCGCCGTCTGGAAGATAAGCCCTCTCTTTAAAGGTGCATGAGTGAAGTCCACAGCCTCTGTGAGGCCTCTCGAAAGGCTGCTTGATGATGACACGGAGCAGCAGCAGCCTTTCATGATCCTCAAAGCTCTTGTTAAAATCAAAGGTTAAATCCTGGGGGAAGGTGAAGCAGGCTGGACTTCTGGGTTAGATGATTTAGTAGCTGCAAGATATGTATGAGATCTATCAGTCTTTGGAGGCTCTGGATGTCATGACCAGCTCTAGAAATTGTACGAAAATTATTAAGCCAGCTAGTGTACAAAATACAGCATCAACGCTAAGCAATGGCTGTTAAAGGCAAAGTGTTCAAAAAATAAAGTGTTCAAAAAAAGGTCAATCAAATACTTGTACTCTCAACATTAAGTTGGAGTAAAATCATCCATGTGATGCAATAGATCATCAATTCAGAGGCAGCGTGTCCAGAGGATACAATGACAATAAGAGGCTCACCCCACCAGGTGAACCTCTGATTGGTTAAACATAGATCTGGTGTCTGACCCTGGTTTTGGATGCACTCTGCTCCAGAGAGATGGCTCACTCCTTCTTTACCCTCTCCTCCCTCCAGGCGTTGGCATGGGCACGATCCTCATCGTCTCCTTGGTGGCCATTTACTACAATATGATCATTGCTTACGTTCTCTTCTACCTCTTTGCATCCCTCACAAGTGACTTGCCCTGGCAGCACTGTGGCAACTGGTGGAACACTGACCTGTGCCTGGACCACCACGTCATCAAGGCGGGGAACGCCACCTTCCCCATCAACATCACCAACACCGTCAGCCCCAGCGAGGAGTACTGGAGGTAAAGAGGTCAGCCTGACCTGGCCATGGGGACATGGTTGGCATCCAGCTGGGGAGAGCATGGGGATGGGATGAGGGGCTGTGCTGCACGTCTCATGGCATGGTGGGCGCTCACGGTTGGTGTTGTGGGTGCAGTGATGGGCTCTTCTGACGAGTTGTGGGCGGTATCTCAGTTTAGCCGTTGGGATGGTGTCCCTGGGATGTGGGAGGTGTCCATGATCTAGTGTTGCTTTGCTGGCCTGGAGATATGTTAGACTGAAATGCATCCCATGCCTGGACCATCTGGGAATTTGCTCTCAAACCTCCAGGCATCCCCTCTGGGCTCTTTAATGCACGGAGGAGAAATCACACCAATGGCTCCCCCTTCCCCAGCAAATGTCTGCCAGCACCTTGTTTCTCTCTCATTGCTGGGATTTTTACAAGGTTATTTTTGGCAGCAGAGGCATTGCTGGGTTCAGAGAGGGTTTCTGGAAGGAGGTGGGGGTGTTTGTGGCCGCTCACTAGTGGTTCTCCTTTCTCCCCAGCCGGTATGTCCTGCACATCCAAGGGAGCTCTGGGATCGGGGATCCTGGGAGGATCCGCTGGAACTTGTGTCTGTGCCTGCTCCTTTCTTGGACTATCGTCTATCTGTGCATCCTAAAGGGAGTCAAATCCTCTGGAAAGGTAAGGGCTGGACAGACTCTTTTGGAGGGACCTACAGTGATGCTCACCAGTGCCTGCAATTCTCTGCACATCTAGGAAAGTGAGACCCATCCACAGCATCAGCTGGACAGAGGACACTTCGGGGGTGGGTTGAACACCCAGACACTGGCAGGGCTGACACCATGGGCCCTGCTGCATCCTAAGGACCCCAGCACTGCAGGGTGATGCTGGATGATGCAGTGTTCCACCCCAGGGACAGGGCTGGTGGGGAGGGCTCGTGCTGTGCTCCTGACTCTCCCAGCTGGCTCTACTCTCCTGCAGGTCGTGTACTTCACCGCCACCTTCCCGTACCTCATCCTGGTGATGCTGCTCATTCGTGGTGTGACCCTGGAGGGGGCCTGGAAGGGGATCCAGTTTTACCTCACACCCCAGTTTGATCACTTGCTGTCTTCCAAGGTGAGCACGATTTAGTGCAGTTTGTTCAAGACACAAAAATGAACCTTCTCCTCCCACCTCCAGCATGCAACAGAGGCAGTTTTCTTACTCGTGTGTCTTTTCTGGCCACCCCCTGACCCAAAGTCCTCTTTCTTTGTTGCTCCCAGGCCAAAAGTATTTGCCTTTCAGCAATCTGTCTTTGCTCCACACCTTGTCTCTATTGCTTTTCCCACCTGGCCCAGCCCCATGCCTGTGTGTCTGGCTGTCCGTGCAGGGGATGGTGTGCTCACCACCTCCCCCTGGTACCAGGACCATAAGCAGGATAAGCCCAGCCCCTGTGATGGGCTGGGGGTGGCGTTGGGTGTTGGGTGGTGGCTTTGGCTATTGCTTTTCTTGGTGTGTGGAGCAGGAAGTTTCCTTGGGTCAGCTGTGCTGGTAGCAGAGACCACGTGGTTTTCCAAGGGCATTTAATGCTGCACTGGGCTCGCTTTGAAACACTCTTGTCAACCCTTCCACTATCCAGCTGACCCACTCTGAGTGGTCAGTGTATTAGCAAGAAAAGGCAAAGACCCCATGGGCTTTGCGTGCCTGGAGAGCTGGGGAAGGTGTGCCAGGGGCTCTGGGGAAGCATACCTCCAACTCCCTCTTCCTCAGGAGGGACCCCTGCTCTCCTCAGGTCTGTTTCCTTCTCCCAGGTGTGGATCGAGGCAGCCCTGCAGATTTTCTACTCCCTTGGGGTAGGCTTTGGGGGCCTCCTCACCTTCGCTTCGTACAACACCTTCCATCAGAATATCTACAGGTGGGAGCCAGCTGCTGTCTCATAAAAATCATGTGTTGAGGGGAGCCATGAAAATCTTAGCTGGTGGGTTCAAAGTCAGCAGAAGCGGCACACAGTCACCCAGCACTGCTCCTTGCCCGAGCACCTTGCGGATACCTGGCAGCTTGCACAGGCTCAAGAGGGACAGAGGGATCTGTGAAAGAAAGTTCTCCTAAACATCAAGGCACAGCAATTGATTCAGAAGTTTTGGGCTGTAGATGCTGAAGGCTGAGGATATTTGAGGCTAGTTATGCATGTTTGTCCTGTCCCCAGCATCTGTTGCAGATCACCAGCAGAGAGAGGAGTCTAGGTGTTGGACATTTGGGCTGATCCCCTCCAGTGGGGAAAGCAAGCTTGGGAGGAACCCCAAAATAATCTATGTCACTAGATGTATGCTCCTTTTGCAGCTGGAAAGTACATAGCAAGAGAGGCCCTGGAAGAGAATTGCACTGGGTTACCTTACTAAGGCACCCAGGGCTGGCAATGCCACTGTGCGCTGGTGTAGGGTGGGAAGGAGTGGGCATATTCAGTTCATCTTCTTTCTCCTCTGTAGGGACACCTTCATAGTGACCCTGGGCAATGCCATCACCAGCATCCTGGCAGGGTTTGCCATTTTCTCGGTTTTGGGATACATGTCCCAGGAGCTTGGCGTCCCTGTTAACCAGGTGGCAAAAGCAGGTGAGGCCAAACGAAGACCCTTTCTCCTTCACCCTCTGCCTGGGGGCACTCAGGAGCATCCTTTCCAGGATGGAAGGCACCGAGGGTGCCAGTGTAAGGGGTGGAGCTGTGTGCTCAGCTGGCCAGGGGAAGGGGGGAGACTGATTCCTGCCATGCAAGCATTGAGCAACGCCAAGTGATGTCTAATAAAGGTCTGAGAAGGAGCAGGCTGGTTCTCCTTTACCTCCCCACCCTCTGCTGCAGGACCCCTCCTGCTCATCTTGCAAGAGCCCTGGCAGGTCCCCGCCATGGTGCTGTCCTGCTGGTCTCTCCTCCATCCCTCTGTGCCCAGCACTGTCACCCCCTTTTCACCCTGCTGTCCTTTGCCTCCCCTAGGTCCTGGCCTGGCTTTTGTGGTGTACCCTCAGGCCATGACAATGCTCCCCCTTTCTCCATTCTGGTCTTTCCTGTTCTTCTTCATGCTGTTAACCTTGGGCCTGGACAGCCAGGTAAGGACAGAGCCCACTGAGCCAGCTGTGGTGCCCAGCCTGGGGGGCTTAGGGGGACCCCCTTCTCCTGTGTGTGCAGTTTGCCTTTATGGAGACCATCGTTACGGCAGTGACAGATGAATTTCCCTACTACCTGCGGCCAAAGAAAGCTTCTTTCTCAGCTGTCATCTGCATCGCCCTCTTCCTGATGGGGCTCATCCTCACAACAGAGGTAAGGGAGTGGGGCTGGATGTGTTGTGGGGACCAACTAGGGCATCATTGTAGGGAGAGCTTAGGCCAGGGGCCAAGTTTGCAGAGACATGTGTGTTCACACCAGCTAATGTGGTGGAAGAGGGTTGATAGATGAGCTTAGGCTTCCTGGGGATGTGAGGTCCAAGGGGAGCGACACAGCGTTATTCCTGTCACTGCACCATCCCCAGAAGGAGAGTGATGTTTCCTGAGGGTATCTGACTGCTGTGTTCCCCAGTGTCCCTAAAGGGGCTAAAGGGACATGTCCCCAGAAGCGGGAGGACATGGGTGGGAGTTTATAGGGATGACGGTCCCAGAGATGCTGGCCACTGTGCCTTGCCTCCACAGGGTGGGATGTACTGGCTGGTCCTGCTGGATGACTACAGCGCTGGCTTTGGTCTCATGGTGGTGGTGATCACTACCTGCCTTGTGGTGACACGTGTCTACGGTAAGGGGGACTGTTCCCACAGGGACACAGGGAAGGGTGGGCTGCCTGTATGAAAGAGGGATTTAGAGGCTAGGGCAGGCAGCAGCTTTGCAACAGAGCACAAAATAACTCTGCTCCAACCACTTGTTTCTCCTTGGCCATCACTTGGATTCACCTCTCCAGAGATATCTGGGGTGCTGAGCCTGGTCCTTCAGACAGCACCAGCTGGGCCCCACTTCCTGCATCTCCCATCTATGAGGGGAGACACTTTTTGCTGTAGAGGATACAAACCACAGCGTTTAGTCGGTGCAAGGCTGCTTGGTACAGGCACCTGGCTCTGGGGGAGTGATCACGGCTTCTGAGTCCTTCCCCCTCTCCCTCTTCCAGGCATGAAGAGGTTCTGCAGAGATGTCCACATGATGCTGGGCTTCAAACCAGGACCCTACTTCAGAGCCTGCTGGATGGTCCTGTCCCCAGCAACGATGATGGTAACTGCTGTGCTGGATGGTGCTGGAGAGCTGCAGTTGGTGCCAGCATCTCTGGGTGACCTCTCCTTGCAACAAGTCACTTTGCTGGCATCTCCTGCTGGTCTCTGTCTGCCCCAAGGACCATTCTGGTTCTGCTGGGAGGTCTTTACCATCTCCAGGTCTTTTCTGAGCATGAGACCTTCAGGGGACTCAGGGCTGTCTTCACTTTCTTCCCATCCTGCAGGCTCTGCTGGTGTACAACATCATCAAGTACCAGCCCTCTGAGTATGGCAGCTACCGCTTCCCCACCTGGGCTGAGGTCTTGGGCATCCTCATGGGAGTCCTCTCCTGCTTGATGATTCCTGTGGGCATGGTGGTGGCCATGCTCCAAGAAGAAGGGACGTTGTGGGAGGTAGGAGATGTTGGGGCCCAGCATTGCTGGGGAGCACCCCAGAAATATGTGTGTGTGTGACCACAACTCCCTGCTGAGCCTGTATCCTGCAATTTCTGCATCCTCTCTCCTGGGGTGGGTGAGCTGCTGGGTGGGGGGACTTGCTGAGAAGTGAAGGGGGTGCTGGTGCAGGGTGTCCATGCTCCCTCCGCCTGTCTCCTCGCAGCGAGTCCAGCAAGCCAGCCGGCCCACCATGGACTGGGGGCCATCGTTGGAGGAGAACCGGACCGGCATGTATGTGGCGAGCCTAGCTGGCAGCCAGTCTCCCAAGCCGCTGATGGTCCACATGCGGAAATACGGGGGCATCACCAGCTACGAGAACACAGCCATCGAGGTGGACCGGGAGATGGAGGAGGAGGAGGAGGAAGAGGAGTCCATGATGTGAGGGGACCCAGCATCTCGTGGGCTGGGGGGGAGCTCACCCCCTCAATTTGCACAGGTTGCACTGCAGCACTTCAGGACGGCTCAAGGGGGTCTTTTGGGGAGCAGTCAAGAGCTGCTGACCCTGCTGACCTCCTCACCACTGCCCTGGCCCCACCATGACAGAGCTGCTGCCTGTCCTGGTACCCCTGAGGTGTTTCTGTTCACTGTGGCAAGCTGTGTGATGAGTCTGTGCGTTCGTGTGATGGTGTCTGGTGCAAATGTCCGGGCTGCCCCACTCCCACCCTCAGCCCCAGCCCTGCCCTCTCCATGCAGGGATGCTCAGGCTGCAGGGATGTTCAGGCTGCAGGAGGTGGGGAGGAGGAGAAGGTTCTCTGTGTCAGTCTGTTCTCTGCTCATATGTATTTAAACTCCAATAACCCACAAACACATGTGAGAAAGGACTCCATGCCCTGAGGACAATGTGTGCCGGTGCACTCTGCTCACAGGGAGGTACTCCAGCAAAACCAGCTCAAATCAGTGTCCTGCTAAAGAAATTGGACCTAATAAATGAGCTTTATAAACAAACCAGCTTGGACCTTTGCAAGCTTGTAGATCCCCCAGGGACCTTGGTGGGTTAGGGCAGCTCTTCCCCATGGTGCCTGGCAGGGCTGGGGTGAGCTGAAGGAAGGGCAGAGGCTGGGTGACCTGTTCCCCACGTGTGCAGGAGGTCAGGGACAGGTCTCAGATGGACCCAGTGCCTCATCCATCCCTGAGGGGGATCCGAGGGCTGTCCCTAGCCCTGGGTGCTGCTTTTCCCAGAGAAAGGCGAAGGGCTGGGTTTTAGTGCCTGTGCGTGATTTTGGGGTAGCTCAGCCTGGGGCCCGTGTCCCAGTGCTGCTGGCCTGGGGGGGTGTTGGTAAGCTCCTGGACAGGGCTCTTGGACCTGACACTGCTGGTCCCCATCACCCTGGTGTCGTGTGTGCCTTCTCCCATGTACCGTCAGCGCGACATTAAAAAGTGGTGTGTGAAACAGCCTCCGCATGGGTAATTTGGGGGGTCCTCGCAAGCAAGCAAGACACATCCAAAGATGTGTGCTTCCAAAGATGAGGCACAGCCCCTCCCTGGACTTCATAGGAATGATGGGGACCCCCAGCCCCAGCTTCTCCAGGCGCGTGGGGCTCTGGCACCACAACCGTGCTGCAAAGCACCTTTAGCCGCTAGGCCCCGGTTAATCATTAGAGGCCAGCCATAAAAGTGTCGCTGATGGAAAGTTCAGGCCCTGGAGGCTGGGGAGCGGGGAGGGCCTGCCATAAACATTTATGGCCCCAATGAATCCCTCGCTCTAACCTTGACACTATTTACTGAGCAGGAGGCCTCGGGAGGTCACGGTGTTGCCCAGCCATGGCTGTGGGTGCTGGCTGGGGATGCTGGGAGGGGCACACATGGGGGCCTGCGTGGTGTGATGGAGTGGGTGATGGACTCAGGTGTTTTGTGATGTTGCTGATGGCCATGATGTGCCAGAGCAACCAGATGCCATCCCACAGCACCGAGATGGGGGTGCCTTGGGCTGAGCAAGCTGGTCTGGTCTTGGCATGTCTCTGACCTTTATCCACATGAGGTCCTGCCATGTTCCCCAAATCCTCCCGTAATGCCGGGATGCTCTGGGCTCTCCCTTGGCAGCTGCCATCACTCAGTGTTGTGTTGCAGAGCAATGGGAAAGATGGAGCAGAGACTATGCTGGGGATGTGGTGGGGGGCAAAACTGACAGTGGTGAGGGGAAACCAGCAAGGTGCTGGGGCCGTGGCACAGCCGGAGGACGTGTCCCCTGGGCCGTGTGTGGCTGTGCACGGGGAGGCGTGGGACTCGCTAGTGGCAGTGCGCCCTGATCCCCAGATCAGCAATGGACCCGTACACCACAACGCTGCCTGGGGGTCCGATGCCATCCTCCCTGCACCCCCCAGAGACAGCCAGCCCCCTCGAGTCCTGTCCCTTGGGCCTCTCTCCTGTCCTGCTGCTCGCCGGGAGCGTTCTCCCAGGATTTTTGCCAGATCCTTTGGCATGGCCAGGTGGTGGTGGGCATAGAGGGGTGGCCGGGGGGTCTCTGCCTATTGCCCTGCCTGTCCTGAGCTGGAGAAGGGGGTGACAGCGGCGACAGGAGCGGTCTGGTGCTGACACCTGCTGGGGACATGGCAGATGGCAGGGGGGATCCCAGGAGCCCCCCAAACCAATCCTGGGCTCGGTGGGGGGTTCTGTTCTCTGCACTCTGTAGCACCAGCTCCCCCAAACCTCTCCTTGATGCCCAGTCGGTCCCCACCTCCCAGACAGCCCCCAGCAGCTCATGGGGTCTCCCAGCTGTTTGCAGGACCCCTATCCCTGGGAAAAGGGCCGGGATGGGGTGATCCCAGTCTGGGGGTGACATTAAGCTTTCCCACAGCCCCGGTGATGGTGGAGGCCAGGGGAAGGCTGTGCCTAGGGTACCAGCATCCCGCAGGCAGGAGGAAAGCACCCACTGCCCAAGGATCGATCCCACCCTTGATGCTTTTGAGGACAGGAGCACAGTAATGGAGGGACAAAGTGGTGGCAGACAGCCTGAGTCACTGCAGTGACAGAGAATCATCCGTTTCCATGCTCAGAAGTTGGTAGCTATTTATTGCACTTGAACACCAAGAATAAAACTGACACTCGCCCTCCCTCCCGCACCCACCCCGCACCCAGTCCCCCCACCGCCCTCCCCAAATAGAGCATCCGATTTGAGCAGTGATCATTCTGTTCACAGCCACAGGTTCCAAAAAAAAAAAAACAACGGAAAATGAAACAAAATCAATCCCTCACCCTCCCCCCCACCATCAAGCTCCCGCTGAATCCAACACGGTCACACTGCTCAACAGTTCGAGTGCACTTACAAAAAGATAAGAGAAAGGCTTCAGCTGCAACCGTACGGACTGACAGACACAAGGGGACAGGCAGCTACCCCTCCCTGGGGCCTGTTTTTTTTTTGTTACGTGACAAAGCTTGGTATACTCTTAATTATAATATATTTTTTGCAATCATCTTTAATAAATATTTCCATAGAGATTTCCTGTACGTATATATATATTTTTATATATATAATATATAAGAGAGAGATCTCATTCTTTTCTTAAACCACTGTTAACACCTTTTCCCTGCTTGTCCAAAAAAATGTTACAAAAGCCCTAAAATTGTGCAACAGTTAGAAAAAAGGGACAACAACCCAAAGAAGGAAGGAGCCGCTCAATATAGCCCCCTCCACCACCCCCTGCGGGTGGGAAGGACATTCAGTTGAGGGGCAGGAGCCGGTGGGTGGCCTTTAGGGGATGGATGGGAGAGGGGCCACCAGCCCCTCCTCTGGTGTTCCCACAGCCTGTTCACATCTGGGTTTCCCTGTCTGGTGTGGGCGAGCTGGGCTGGGACCTTTGGAAATGGGTAACAGTGAGGTCTCTGCCCTGCTATAAAGAGGGTGGTGTACACCATGAGATGTGTCCTGTGGTGGAAAAGAAGGGTTAGTTTGGCTCCTGGGATGATCAGAGGAGATGGTCATGGGATCTTCTGCTGACAGACACGTCTTAGCCCATGGGGCCATGTGGCTGTCCCCTCTTGCGGAGGGCAAAGGGAAGGGAGGCAGGTGTGGGGTCAGATGGGGGTTCGGTGCCTGGTAGATGGGGCATTTACTTGGGAGGGGGAAAGACAGCTCTCCCAGCTGTGCCTGGCTGGGGTAAGGACAGGAGCACCCACTCCTCCAGCAGAGCCAAGGCCCAGGAGTGGCCTCTTCTTCCACAGCAGCCACACAAGCAAGACCTGAGAAATGATGATGTTGCAGCTGGACCTGGACCCTGGCATCCAGGAAGGGGACACAGGTGATTCCAAAGCCCACCCACAGAGCTGGGAGCCTGAGACCACTGCAGCAAGTGCTTCCACTCACCTAGCCCCTGTGGTCTGCAAGAGGTGGAAGAGATGATCAGTTTGGAGGACTTCTGAGTTTTTTTTTCACCCCAACAGCCAGACAACCAGTAGGGACAGGCTGTGTCTGTACTAGGAAAGGAAATGTGCCACAGCCTGACGGGGACAGGAGGTCTGTGGTAGTGAACTCCATCCTAACAAGGTGGCCTCGTCCATATTGCTTATTGGGAACATGTCCTGGACCTTGTCATCCCCAGAACCATGGTGGGATTGTTGGGGCAATGCCAGTTAGTACATACGAGGGACAGTGCCAACAGCTTAAAAGTACAGATGTGAGGGCAGTGTCCCTGGCTCTGTGAGCCACAGAAGGTTGGTGGCAGTTGGTGATTTATTTTTTATTTAGTTTTCCTGCAAGTTTAGGAGAAATCAGGAAATGCAAAGGAAGACTGAGACAGCAGCTGTTCACCGTGGCCACTAAAAGAAAGGGTGGTGGTTCATCAGTGCTTGCTCAGAGATGCTCTGGGGATACAGGAACCTGGTGTGGAGAAGTTTGGCAAGGTGGGGAAGAGAAACCAGGCAGAACAGACCCCTAAAGTGCAGGTGCTTAATGCTGCCAACATGGGCAGGTTGGGAAGTTGGGTCTTCCTTGGTCAGGCTTCAGCTTGACTGGAAGACTAGAAAGGAGTTGAAACCCCAGACTGCTTCCCTTGGAAAGGATTTGGAGCATTTTAGGTGTTGTAAGGACATCCAGCTGCCTCCAAAGGAAAATGTCCCTGGAAAGATGACAGTAGGAAAGTCACAAAGAGAAGAAACCACCTTCAAGAAGACAGCTCAAAGCCTTCCTGGAAACCAAGACGTTCCTCCTCAGAAGCGACTGCCCAAAGTGGGCTCTCAGTCAAAAGAGATTGTATCTACCCCAGCATCTCATCTGTCATCCCCAGCAAACCCCACTGCACCCCTGTCCCAGACCTTGCTCCAACAGCAGCTGCTGGAGCAGCTTCACCCTCACAGCCCACCCGAGGTCCATAGCTATTGGCAGCTTCAAAACCAGGCTGTAATCACATCTGTGCTACAGCCTCGATGCAGAGCCCTGCCATGACCTCCTCCTTCCTCATCCATCTCATACTGATTCCCAAAAATACTTCTGACACCCATAGAGCCTGGGCATCAGGAGGTGGATGGGACACTCACCTTGGCTGCCTTCAGAGCCAGCTCTGGAGAGGGAAAGAGAGAACTGTGAAAGAGCTAAGTCCTTCCTTTAAAAATGAAAAAACAACTTGAGCACTACGCGACTACAGGAAGAAAAACAGATCTATAAAAACACCCACACTCTATTTTAAAAGCTAAACCTCTCCCTGCATGGATTTCCCTGCTTTGGGGCCATCCCTTGCAAGCCAACGCAGCTCCACAGTCAAACAGCACAGGGCCACCAAAGGCATGGGGACACACATTTGCACCCGTGGAGAACCTGTGTGATTTACCCCCAAAAAGGCATCTCTTATGCACATCGCCAGCGAGCAACCATCGCACCGCCAGCACAGCGGGACACATCAAAACATCTCTGGGGCCTGGTCATGCCCCAGCAGTTTGGATTCCTACCCCTCGATCCAGTGGGAAAATATTTTTGCAGTCTGCAAGGATATGGCTGCATTTCACACAGCAGCCGTCCTTGCCTCGACAGAGAGCAAAGCATTCAAAACCACAGAAAAGGCAAAATACACGCTCAGAATTTACATAGAGAAAACATTTCCTTTTTTTTTTTTCCTTTTTTTTTTTCCTTTTTTTTTTTTTTATGTCCAAAACAAGCGGGTATTTGTTCATTGCTTTGTTGGGTTTTTTTCAACACACGCACCGTCTAGAAAGTTAAACGCCATGCAGATGAAGAGAGTGCAGCTAGAAAGTTCCCCGGGGCAGCAGCGCTGCAGGAGTCTCACATCAACGAGCAAAGAGGCTCCAATCAGAAAAAGGAGAACAAGAAATGGAAGAATTGCCGGAAAAATCCTCACCCTCGGACCTCTACCTGACGGCAAAGAGGTGAGACCAAAATTCCCCTTCCCGGCCATGTCTTCTGTCCTGAAAGCCACGTCCCTGTGGCTCCTCAAGAGCCACCACCTGGGTTTGCCCTGCAGGAAGACCCATGGAGTGTGGGAAGGTGCCCCAAGGAGGGGGCTGTCCCTGGAGGGGGGTGCCCCAAGGAGGTGGGTGCCTTCGCCCACATGGTGCTGCAGGATGGGATGGGATGAGCTGCTGCAGTGTGGGATGGGGGCTGGCAGCCTCAGGACCCCTGGTAGGAGCATCGTGGTGGCTCAACCCCCCTCCAAATATAAAGGCAACAAAAAACAGCAACCCCCAAAAATCCCCCCACCCTCCCTGCCCTAAACAGTTGAATTATTACATAAAGATCCATTTCAGCAAATACTCAAAATCAAGTTACGAAATACACGGTAGGTTGTTTTCTTTTCCCTATAAAAAGGCATGCGCTCAAAGTAGAAGACAGCTAAAGGCTTGTTTGTTTTCTTCGAAGCACGATCAGATTCTGCAGAGTTTTGTTACTTTATAAAGCTTGCATTCCTCATCATCGCTGGAAGGAGTCGTGTGGGCGACGGAGATTTGTGCCCCAGATCGGTGCCCAGCTCAGCTGCCCCCATCCCAGTCTGGGAGCTGGACATGGGGGGGAGCAGTGGGTGCTGCATGCAGGGGTGGGTGCTGGGGGTAAGGATCCAGGCTGGGTGGTGGGTGGGGAGGAGGGTGCAGGAGCGATGCTACCGCCACGGCATGGCTGGGAGAGCCCCAGCTCCCGGCTGTGCCAACGCGGTGCTGGGAAGTAGTCGCCTTCCTCCTCCTCTCTTCTCCCAGCTTTGCCGGTCCCTGCTCCAAGGGGAGAAGGGAGGAAGGAGGGAGAGCATCCTCCTTGGCATGGCAGCTGCCCAGAGCCAGGGCATAAACCTACTCACCCTCCTGGGAAGGGAAAATAAACAGAGAGCCTTTACTCACCCATCCAAACACTGCCCTCCTCGCCCGAGGGCACATGGAAAATGGGCTTTGCACAGGGTTTAAATGGTGGTTCTGTGGCCGAGGCTGCTGGGAAGCAGGAGCTCGGGTTGGGAGCACGCAGGAGTCACGGCAGCAGATGGGGACCTCGATAGCAGCAAAACAAAATCCACCAGCGCACAGGGAGGCTGCGGCACAGAGCGGCTCAAAACTGCCCCCCTGCCCTCCTCTTCCTCAAGGCGCTCCTAGCAGAGGTTGGGATGGAGGTGGGTGATGAGTCTGAGCCCAATTCAGGAGACGTGCTGGGTGGTGGTGGGTCCCAGCAACACCACGCAGCCAAGGGGGGAGGCCTTTACCCCGGCACACATATCTCACTGGCCAGATGCTCGGGTTTAGGTTCAGGGTTTCTCTTTTCTTGGTTCATGCAGACGAAGGGGGCCCAGCGCCACAGCCCTGGCAGGGTGGGGGGGTTCGATGGGATGCTTGCGTGATGCCAGGGGGGCCATCGCGTGTGTGCGGTGAGAAGCGAGGGGTTATTCCAGCGGGAACCAAGCAGCAGAGCCAACAGCCAAAGTCCCGTAGGTGAAGATGTCGGAGGAGGTCTCCCCTTGGTAGTCAGTCAGTGACAAATCCCACATGGGCAGGACCGCGCTTCAGCTGCAAAACACAAACCAGGCAGAGAGCCAGTTTGCTTTGCCCATCCCCTTGCAGAGCATCCCTCTCCCCATCGCCATCCCACGGCCATCGCCACCTCCTCCCCACCGCAGATCCTCCGGGCAGGATCCCACCCACTTTGCAGCCTCAACACCACCAGAAGCCCTCCCTGTCCCCTCCATGCCCCCTTACCCCGTCCCCGGAGCCTCACAGGGCTTACTGCGGTAGGACGGAGGGCGCGCCGGATCTGTGGAAGTGGACGATTTGCCATTTGCCATCCCGGCGGTGCCAGATGCGGGTCTCCTCGGACTGGGCGGTGCGGGGTATCCCTCCCGCGTCCACGTACTGTGTGATGCGGATGTAGGCGATGCAGGCAGACTCGTCTCCCATCAGGTGAATGTGGGGGTTCAGGATCGTCGTGTGCACGGGCTTGCTGTTCCGGGACCACACTGGAGAGGGGACATGTACAGGCAGCTTCAGGCAGGGGAAGGAGTTTGGGTGGCTCTTGCCTGGGGTGGCAGCAGTGTGGGAAGGGTGGATGCTTCGGTTAAGCCCTCTGCTTGGAGGAGGTGGGTAAATGCTGCATGGGTGGGTTCAGGATGGGTCCACACAGAAAGCAGCATAGATGGGTCCAGCATAGAAACCAAACAACTCCTTTACATACAGCCTGGCCCCAGCTGACCTAACAGGCTTGATCCACCTTCTGCTGGGATCTTCCAGATCAGCCAGAGATGCTCCCAAAGCCACCCTTACCCTCCTCTCTCCAGGCAAGACACAGCCAGGCCCTTGGGAAGTGGGAAGGGTCCCTCAGGAGGCAAAGGGGCTGCTTACGGTTTTCGAAGTAGAATCGGTGGAACTCCAGGCCTTCCACGAGGTTGCCCAGAGCCTCGGGCTCAAAGGCAGTCATCCCAGGGTCACACATCTTCCTAGGGAGGTGGGAAGGGAGAGGAAAGGGAGAGGTTATCTCGCTGCTTCTGGCGTGAGAGCCTGCAAAGCCCAAACAGCTCGTGCTTGAGATGGCTCCCTCAGCCTGAGACCAAGGAGCCTCTGTACCAGCAAGCGATTCAAGCAGAACAATGACCCCATCCCTGCACTCTGTGGGAAGCCCACCCCACCTCACCTCCAGCCCACCATCTGCAGCCAGGACCTGCAGTGAGGCAGGGTGAATTCTCCACCACTCACCATCTCCAACTAAACCTCCCCAAACACTGCCATCTTCTTTGTAAGAAAGAAAAACAGCAGGGAAAAAATCATGTTCTCTGCTCTGTATCAAAATATCCCTGCTGCAATTCTCTGAGGCAGGGATGAAGACTTGCACTCACTCAGAAATCACTAATTAAATAGGCCTTGGACACAGAAGTGTACTCTGAGGAGCATCAGCTCAGCAAGGAGAAAGCAGTTACACTTCCAGGCAGCCTGTGGCAATCTGGATATAATGGATACCATGGATGCAATGTTCCTTCTTCCACCATAAATCACAGTTACAGTTATTCACCTTTCTGCAAACCAGAAAATGGGCTCTTCCATGATAATTAGAGCAGAGAGATATGGTCAGTGTGAGAGAAGCACTGGGTCTGGAAAACAACATCCCTTGCTTCTCTTGGATGGTCTCCATGTCCCACACCACCATGTCAGCCTGGTCACCCTGCCCTGGGCAGCAGTAAAACCCCCCGGGCTGCATTGTCACAGTGACTCGCTCCAGGAGACTGAGCCCCCACCCCAGCCCAAACCCATGCTGGGCAACTCACGTGTAGGACTCAAAGTCGCCGTTGCTTATTGCTTCGATCAGCTGCTCTGTGACTTTAATGATTTCTTGCTTCCGTACTGTTGGTTTAAAGAGAAAAAGGGAAAAAAAAAGAAAAGGAGAAAACAAACCAAAAGTGCTGGCGTTACAATATCAGTGATACGTCTTTTTCTTATTAGAAACAGAGCGCAGGATGTTGGGGGCCACTGGAAACTGTCCAGGGAAAAAGCATGAGAGGGACATGGGAGAGAGATGTGGGGAAGAACTCTTCACCCCTGGAGAGGAAAGACTTTCAGGTCAGGGCAAAACTGAAAACTCAAGGGTTAATCACCAAATGGTGAGCTGCCCTTGGACCAAAAATTGGCACAGTCTGGTCTTGGCTGCAAAGCCTTGCCAAGCTGGGACCTTCTACCCCATAAACTCACAGCAAGGGCCAGCCAGGGCAGGCTGGAACAAGGACGCTCTCACCTCCCCCTGAGACAGGGGAGAGGGTCTCAGCTGGTGGGTGATGTGACCATCCACCCCAGGAGACACAAGGAGGGACTCCACGAAGGGCACGGCACCATGCAGCTGCTGCCAGCTCAGCTGGGAAGGGACCAGGCTGTGAGAGCAGGTTTGGCTCCCCGGGATGCAGGAGGAGCTGTCTCAGAGGTAGCCCTGGGCTTATGAACGAGGCTCTGCTTCAAATGCAAATTGGCATCATGCTTGACTTTATTTTTTTTTTTTTTTGTATTGTGGCTAACGAAAGGAGAGGGAGCACGTTCCTGAGAGTCATGCCGAAAGGAGGAGACGATCCCCATCGCTTCCTGAGCACCACCTGCCTCCTCATCAGCTCTCAGGGAGCCCATCCCCAGGAAGACAAGTGTTCCACTAACTCTCATGTCAGGCCGAAGTCCATCTTGCTTTGTGCTGAGATCGCTTCATTGAGAGACTTTACAAATTAGCACCGATGAATTATTCCCTGGGTTATTCTTAGAAAGCCAGCTCTGGCAGGCGGGAGGCATGGATTTCCCCGGAGGCTTTTCCCAAAGGGCCATTTATTTTGGAGGGCAGGGTGACCAGACTGCTCTCTCTGCAGATTTCTGCCATTTCCACACCCATTTTGAGGAACATCCCCATTTTTGGGAGCCTACCCTTCTCACAAGCAGTGCCCCGACCGCTCGTGGTGGTGACCCAGCAGTGAAGCCACCTGTGGCATTTCACCCCTAAGGAATGAAAGCTGCTTCTGAAGGGCCCTGAGGCAGCTCGATGGCCACAGGTTTTGCCATAGCCAATATCTCATTAGGGGTGGCCGGACTAAGGACCCCGAGGTGCCCCTCTGAAACAACCTGCCCGCCCTCCTGGGTGCCCCCACCGGTACCTTTGGTGTCTTCATCCTCAATGGTGGTGTTGGTGCTCTCCGACGATTCCTGAGCAAAGAACAGAGAGGAGAGATGGGGCGGTGAGAGGGGTCTTTGCCCCACGCTGGACAGAGCTTGTGTGTTCGACAGCCCCCCGAGTCCGACCCCACAGCGCTCGACTGTGCCAACGGACAGAAACCGAGGAAAACGCCAGCAGGTCCAACCCGTCCTCAACCACAGCTCTAGGGCAGCGCTGGCAGAGCCCTCCCTGACCTCCACTCCTTGTAGCCAAGGGCACAAGAGCTGGGCTGTGGAGGTTCTCGTAGGAACGGCGCTGCCTTTCCTACCGACGCCTGTGGGGACAGAGATGGGGGCAGGTCCGGGGGGGCTTGGTGGGTTCCTAGGAGCGTTGCAGGAGGGGCAGGGAGAGGGGCTGTGCAGGGGTGGAAGACACCATGTTGACTGTACGATAAAGAGAGAGATGTACAAATTAAACAGCGAGGAGGAGCTGGGATGAGAAAGAGGGGACTGTGCAGGAGTGAGAGAGACCACACTGACCGCAGAGTAGGGAGAGAAATGTACAATAAAACAGAGTGCTTCCAAGACCCACATGGACTACCGAAGGCTGAGACACAGCTCTTTCAAGAAACAGCTGAGCACTACACAGATTTGGGGGGAGGGGGGTACTGACCCCCTGTCTCTCTCCAGGAGCCCCATCAAGGCGACTCTGCTAGCGGAGCTAGAGCAATGGCTCTGCTAGCTCTTCCCAGCAGAGCCTTGCTTATGTATTACCCATAATACCCCGATGTAGGTTGGCAAGGTGTCCCATGACCATACAGTCCCCGCAGAGGCATGGAAGGTGTTTCTCCAAGGCTCCCTGGACCGATGCAGCCTGCAGACCTGAGTCAGGAGAACTGGGAGAAACGGCATGAGAACCCATCAGCAAGAACCAGGGCTGGCTTCCCACCAGCCGGTGGCCAGCAAGTGCCTGCACCAACCCTGTTAATGGGGTTTGTGGGTGATACGGCTTTGAGGATGTTCCCTCCAACCCCGGTGGTCCCTTCTTCCCTACCCCGAGGTAACTTCCAAAAACGGGGGAAGCTGGAACATGTAGAGAGGCCCAGCAATATCGGCATTGAGGAAGACGAAGGACACTCACCATTAACTGAACGCTGGAACTGGACTTTCTTTTCTGGAAAAACAAGGAGAAGAGATGGAACAGGAAGAGACACAGAGTGAGAAAGGCAGAGAGCGGCAGGTGAGAGGCAGCAGCTCCTGAGCCACCCTTCGTGGTCCTCATGGAGGGGCAAACGAAAGGCGCAGGGGGGCAACCTGGTGCTCCTGTAGGGACATGCCACTGGCTGTGGCGCTGGTGGTGCCATGCCAGCTCCCTCCCCGCCTTCCTGCTTGCACCTTTCTCTCCTGACCTGCCACAATCTCTGGTGTTGCTCATCCCAAGGACCTGGATAGTCCAAAAGGGAGTCCCCTAGGAGGCGATGACCACTCTGGTGGCTTTGTGACCAGGCCAGCAAGCTCAGAGGAATAGGAGTGGGATGCTGAAAAGCTATGGCAGCTCCACCACCCATACAGCCCTGCATCTGGTGTGAATGCCACACTGACATTCACAGACCCTGGAGGGGTTCTGGGTGCATCTGTCCATGCTGCTGACTAGTTGGACATGCTCAGTTAGCTTTGGACCTAGATCAGTACTAAGATGCCTGGTTTAAAGCCAGCATGGCTATTGGTACTCGACGCCGCGAGGCAGACACACCATGTGGGAAGCTGTCCTGAGCACAGCTCCAGTGCTTTAAATCAGGATAAATATCAATATATTTATCTCCATCCTTGACCACTACCACTACGCTTTAAGGCTTTGGGGTTGGATGACCCCATAGCCACATTTCTGCTTGCAATCCCAAACTACTTCTGGACTCTCCTTCCTTGCTGTGTTTCGCTCCACATCTCCATCTTTAATCTATCCAGGAGATAGGGAAATGTGCACACTGGCCTCATGCCCTTTCTCCACCTCCAGCTCCTAGGGGATGAATCACAGCAGGCGACGGGAAACACCAGCGTGCAAGAATCGAAAGCTGCAGTGCCAAACAACAAGTCTTTTACCGATGTATTTAACGAGGCACCGGCTCTGCCTGCCCTGCAGAGGGAACAGCAGCACACACAGTGCAAATCTCTTGGAAGAGTCTATGGAACGACCCGTTAGGGTGTGTGGATGGGCTGCAGCATAAAAATTGCTGATATCCATCCCCCCTCATTCCTCCTTTCACATCCTAACTGGCTCCCAGCAGCATCATCACTGAGTTTCCCCTTCTGCCAGCTCAGCTCTCCCCTCCCTTGCTCAGTCCTACATTAATCCTCGCCCCTCCTTCACCGAAACAACAGATGTCCTAAAGGGCAGAGTGAGCTACGGTATTTTGGAAGGAACTTCATGGGAAATGGAGCCGCTGGAGCTGGGCTGTCTGCAGGAAGGGCTGACAGCTTCTGCTACCCAAGGACATGAGACGGGGCAGTAAACTGCAGAAATTTCAGACGCAACAGAATGCAACACAAAGCAGTGACCGCATCGAGTCTGGACATACAGTAACAGGATGCAACACGGGGCAGTGAGCTCATTAATTTAGGACGGGACAGGATGTGACATGGGGCAGTGATTTAATTAGTTTACAATGTGACGAGATGGGACACTACACAGGGCAGTGAAGGTATCATAGCTGCTGGGACCAGAAGACCTCCCAGAGACCCCAGAGCAGGGGTCAAGGGGGAATTTTTGGTCCCGTGAATGCTTTTAGTAGGGGAGGAACCTCCTTGGGAGGGTGTTTCAATCCCTCTGAGCCTGGGCTGGCACCATCCCAGTGCTGGAGGGCTGTGCAGGCAGGCTGGAGGGCAGCACCAGCTCCCTGTTGCCCACCTGCATAGGTTTGGGCAGGAATGGCAGGGGTGGCTGCCTGGGACCTGCCTGCTCTCATGGGGACAGTCACCTCAGCAGATTTGTCCAAATTAGGACACAACCCTTCCAACAATGAACCACACCACGTACCCTGAGTAACAGGGCTCTAAGCAGGCAGGACCATTCCCTTCCCATCTTCCCACCCACCCAAGGCAGGTTTCAGGTTCCTGCCTTGCTTTCCCAGCAAGATAGAAAGAGATGAACACCACCCAGCACCTGCCAGCTGCCCACAGTGGGCCATTAAAGCTTCACCCAGAGCATCCAGGCCAGCATTAGTGGGTGATGCTGAAAGTCCCCCCCCAGGCTGATCCAGGGAATGAGAGGTGGGAATGGTAACGCTGAAGGTGGCCGACACAAACAACCTCTTGGGAATGAGCTTGTCTCTACTTTGTCTACTCCTCCTCTACCTTCCTGGCCATATAGCCAGGCTGTCTCACCTCCACGTGTTGGAAAAGGGGCAATAAAAGAGCAAACTCATTCTCCAGAGCTTGTACATCCTCTCTAGCTGAGTGTTAGCTGGCAGACTGCACTCAGGATGGAGCCTCGTGCTCTGCTCCCTGCTCCCCAGCAAGGGGCTGAGGGCTGGCGATACAAACCAGCCCCTCCTTGCTGAGCTTCAGTGATGGGCCAGAAGGCTGTCTACCCAAACTAGCTGGTTTGCTACAACACCAAGTGCCTCTTCCCAGGATAACATCTGCCCTCAAAGCTACTTTGAAGTCCAAGAGGGAGCATCCTTAGTGAGTTGGGCTGGCAAATGGTCTTCTATCACCACACCATCCCAGCGAAGCTAGAGATGAAATCTAAGGCTGTCCCTTTCTGCTGAACAATCAGATGTGCCTAAGGAAGCCTCTCCATCCTCCAATCTCTCATTTTACAGCTTTAAAACACATCTGATTGCTCTGACCTGTGTTCCAGCAACTTGTACCAAGTCAGCTCTACCTGTGGTGTCACTTCTCAGGTGACTCCCAGAAGCAGCCAGGACCTCCGAGCAGCAGAGGACAGGCCAGCAGAGTCTGAACCTGTCCCCTCTGTGCCAGCACTGTTGTCCAAACCTAGCCATCCTGTCCTTGAAGCCACGTGATATCCTGACACCACAACCCAAAGCAATGTCCTCTCACAGCAATGCAGGCCATCAGCTTCATGTTGCAGAAGAACGCTGCATGGCCAGAACGGTCTGTTGTGGAGCTGAGCCCGGGTTTGGAGGGTTCTGCATGGTCTCAACCCTTGCAGGCTTGTCCTGTCCCACCCACTGGGTCTCAAAGGAGCATGAGAAAGCCAAGCCATCCCTAGACCTCTGGCTCCACTGATCATTTGGACCAGGGAAGGAAGGAGGCAGCTGAGGGCTCTGCTCTTCCAAAACCTGGCACCCTCACAGTCCAACAGCTGGGTCTCTATGAAAGGGATGGAGGAAGAGGAATGGCCGTGCTGCAGCCAGGCTCCCAAAGCTCTGCCTGGCACCTTGCACTCCTGCTCTGGATGGGGATGTGGCCATGCCAGCTCTCCCCTGCTGAGTGATCACTTGTATTCATGGAGGGAACCGGTAAGGAGAGAAAAACCCTCACACAGGCCATTCTTTCCTGCAGATGACAGAGCTCACAAACCACCACAGCTCCATATCAGCAGGAGCAGCTGCTCAGCAGCAGCGTTTTCTCCAGGACAAAGTAGCTCCTGGAGGCAGCAAGAGCTGTGACCCCACCTCGGAGGAGCAGGCAAACCTGAAGGCTCTGCAGCCTAAGAAACAAGGTCCACCCAGCACCCGCGTGTTTGTAGAGCATCACCAAGCCATTTGCTCTGTCAAGTATCATCAGGTTCCTTTGCTCTGGGGGGTTTAACCCAAGCGGGTTAAAGGCACCCATGTGCCACCCTGCAGCACAGCAGCCTCTGGGGAGGGGATGGGACAAGAGCTGGGGGGTGAGCCCAGCCCCACCAGCCACAGCCCCTGTGGCAGCAGGACACGTGCTGGGGTGAGCAGGAGATACAGCTGCCCATTTCACCGATAGCTGCTGCCAGGCTGAAGCCATGGCTCCGGGCTGCAAAGCTGCCTCCCCCTGTCCCCATCAGACCCCTGTCCCCTGGGGACAGCGAGGGGCGAGCGCATTTTGCAGGCAATGCAACAGCAGCAAAATCTCCCCCCGCGCACCCCTCCAGCACCAGCCCACTCCCCTCGCTCGCCACGCTGCAAAGCCTTCTCTGTGCTGCCAGGACAGGCAGCAGCCGAGCCGGTGCCACGGGGACACACGGGGACAGCCGAGCCAACGGCTGCCCTTTAAAGCACAGGGTGTTGCGGGGACCGCCAGCATGGCACGGAGACCCCCACCACCGCCCCGGCAGCAGAGCGGCAGGCGGGAGAGGGCGGCGGGGAGGGGGCTTACCTTCACGCCGTCATTCTTCTTGTTGCCACCACTTTTTCCTCCTGGAGAGAGGAGGAAGGAGGTTAGGAGAGCCAGGCAGGGTACCAAGACCAGGAGGCAGAGGATCAGCAGCATGGTGCCGGGTGGCACAGCGGTGGGACCCCACGGGACCGGCCGGTGGGTTTCGTCCTCTCTCCAGCAAACCCCGGGATATCAGGGGTGACCTCACTGGTACTGTCCCGTCCTGCCCTGGTGGCTCCCAGCTAGGGGCATAGCCTGTCTCCCAACATCTCGTTGAGTTCCTGGGGGCTCGGAGGGGGCCAGTAGGGCTGTCCGGCGGCAGGCGGGCTCCGGCTGGGGGGTACTGGTGACTGAGTGTGGCAGAATGGGCTGCCCGCCTGCTGTCCTCTAATTTTAGCCCCATGCTGCTGGGATCATGTGCCGCCGGCCCGCCGGCCGACAGCTGCAGCCCACATTTTGACAATGATGAAAAACAGTTGCCTTCCTTCATGCCCACCCACCGCTGCCAGCACTGCCCCAGCCCCCCGGGCTGTGCAAGCCACCCCACTCCCCCTGCACCCCAGAGCTCAGTGGGCTCAGCCCCATGCAGGATCCCATCGCCTGCCAGCCCCGGGGCAGGGGGACCAGTGTCCCCCCGGGCTGTGCGTGGGATGGGCAGTGCTATCAGATGCTTTTGAATTTCCTGCCCTTTGATGCTCAGTGTCCGTCGCCTCTCTGGGCGTGGGGCCTGACACCGGATCCCCCCAGCTGTTGGGCTCCTCCAGCCGCTGCACACTGCCCACAAGTGCTAAATGTGTCAGCATGACCCCCCCATGACAAATGCAGATACCAACCCCATCCACGGCCCTCTCCCCCCTGCCCACCTGCTACACCCCAACTCCTGGGGTGCCTTGATGAAGCACCCCAAAGCACCCATCTAACACCAAACAGCTGCCACCAGCCCGCTCAGCCAGTGTGACAGGCTTGGCTGGCTTGTCCCACCACTGTGGCACCTCTGCCAGGGCCATCCCCAGCACTGGGGAGGGCTGGAGGTGACAGAGAGCAGATGAGCCCCACAGACACCCGATTCCTTTTTGCTACCATTCCTGGGAATCACTGGGATGCGCTGATCCCTGCCTGCGAAATCCCAGCTGCCAGCCTTGCTCCTGAGAGGGTGAGGGACCCAAGGGACCCTGCTGCCATCTGGCTGCAGTGGCACCTGGGGACCTTTCCAATGCTTTCCCGGTGCAGAGGATGCTCTCCCTGAGCCACAAACATCTCCAGGAGGACACAAAATCAGTTGCCTTGAGCCCTGGCTGCCCCCAGCACCTGCATCCCTACCCTGACACAAGCCAGATGGTTGGGCACATACAAACCCAAAACCCTGAACTTCTGGGGACTGCTGTGACTCACCCAGATACCTTTTCTTTTGCATGCCAAGCCAGCAGCCAGCCTGAAGGTGCCAGGTGACCTGGCCTAGATCACCACCCAATGCCATGCATCCCTAGAGGCACCAGACTGCAAACATGGGTCCCTCATGAGATCTGGGGGTGAAGCCATCCCTCCAGGGACCCTACGGACTTGCCCTTGGCACCCTGTAAGGCAAAAAGACAAGCGCCGGAGATGGCACCTACCAGAGAAGTTCCTGGTGGCCAGCATGGTGGTGAGGATGGCTCCCTGAAAGACACAGAAGGCAGAAGGAAAGGGCATGCTGGGCCCCAGCCCCCCACACCCTTATTGCTCCCCTGATCCCTGGGGGAGGAAAGCCCTGCTCATCACCTGTCCCCCAGCCACCACACTGGAAGGAAACTGTCCCACAGGCTGATATTCTCCTCCTGCCATCAAAAGCAGCCCTTGGTACCTGACTCCATATCCCCAGCGCTGGGGCGTTGGGTTGCATTCTCCGAAACTGCCTTCCCTCCAAGATAAAAGGGATATTAAATATCCCCAGGGCACGTTTTGGCCTCCTTCTGCCCTGCCCTAGATGTAGCACGACTCTGCTGACTGGGGCTGGCAGCTGGCAGCGAGGGGAGCCACTGGGAGCAGAACCAGAGTTAATTGCAATTAAAGCCGTGCCAGTTAAGAGCAGCAGGGCAGGGATTTTTCATGGGAGCCACACAAAAAAACACCATCACAAAATAATGTTCATAAAAACGCTTCCCCTTTTCCATCTGACTGCTAACTAGTTGCTTGGCATATAATGAGATTACTTTGGACTAATTGCCTGCAGTAATGGATTACTATTTTGAAGTGTGTGCCTGAACTAATTTGATTACTTGTCTAACTGAAAAGTAATAACAGTTTATAGCCAGTTTCTTTTCTTGATAATCTTGTTAGTAGCCTGCAGCTGCACTGCTCTGCGCCACATTGCATTCAGGCCTGGAGCACTGGTGGCTCTGACCGTGGTACAGACCAGACTGTCCCATTCTGCATCACCAGCTCGGGAGGAGGCACTGTGATTTCCAGAGCCCCTTCCCAGCGCCGTGCTGCCGGCTGGGGCTGAGCAGCACCCGGGAGACGGGTGCTTCAGGGAGGTGCTCCAGCTCCATGATGAAGCGTGGGGAGATGGTGGTTTTAGAGGGGGTCCAGGCTGTGGCACATGGCAGCATCTGAGAAGGGAAAGCCTGTGGGGCTGCTGGTGTGGGTGAGCCAGCGCTTTTTGCCTGTCTATGGATCACTTTGTTCCCTGGCTGAGACATGGCTTGGTCACCAGGCAAAGGGTCTGACTGTGCCTTTCAGATCCATGTCCTGCCTTGAAGAGGAACTTTCCTGACACTGACTCCAGTGGGAGAGTCTTTGCCCCAGTGTCCAGGGCAGCTGTGTGACTCAGTGCTTTCTTTCCCCCCAGCTTTTCTCCAAGCACTTGGGAACCCCAGCCAGATGCACCACCTCATTCAATCTCTTTTCCCTTCTTCACAAGGGGATCCCCAAATGTCCATCACCCCCATGCCCCTTACCCAGAGACACCACCCCATCCTTTCCCACTCGGAGAACAAACCCCACATTGACCTTATCATGCATTTTACAGCCAGCTTGGAGAATATGAGAGTTACCTTCAGCTTCCTCCGGGCATTGAACTTCTTCAGACAGTCCACCGTCTCCTGCCTGTGCATGCATGACGCCACGGTGGCACGGTGCTGGGAGGAGAGAGACCTGGCTCAGAGCAGGCACCGGGAGGGAAGGAGGTCCCTGGCCTGCTCTCACACAAACACACACGTGTGTGGATTCCCATGGCCAAGGCATAAGGTCAGAACTGCCTCAGTAGCAGCAGCAGATAAATCTTTAATAGGCAGTGGGAGATCACAGCTCTGGAGTCAGCAGGATCTGCTCTAGCAGTAGGGAGGGTTTGCAGGGAGAGCTGGCTGCCCCCTAAGTTAACCCCTCAACTGACCAGCCATGTTTAGCAGTGTGCTCATGGTTTGTACGTGGTGTGGGGTCCCAGGGCTAAGCCCATAGACTCCTGCCTTTAGAGCTGATCCAGAGTGAGAACTGGCAGCCGGAGCAGCGGGGTGCAGTGAGGGGCAAGGGGGGGGAATGCTGCTGGGGTGTATGGATGGATAAACACCAGCCTGCTCCCACTCTCCCTGAGGAAATCCCTCCCCAGTGCAGTGTGACACCAAGGAACCAGCCTGTCCCTCCCATCACCAGCTCCCCTAGGACATGCTGTTTGCATTCACGCTCCAGGCTTTTCTCTGCCTTGGGGAAAAGGCTGCTCTGAGAGCACTGGGAACCACCATACCAGGAAATCATCTTCCCAGGATGGAGAAAAGAGCTGGACAGTGTGTTTGATAACACGAGCTCCTCAGCGAGATGCTCCTCCCTTGCAAACCCCACCATGTCTAGACCTTCGACCCCAACCAGTGAGTGCCACCATACTCACCGATATCCAGGGGTGCTTCAGAGCCTCCGCTGCCGTGATGCGCTTGGATGGGTTTATGGTCAACATCTTGTTGATGAGATCTTTCGCTTCGGGAGTGACCGTGTCCCACTCAGGGGAGGGGAACTGCCAAAGCAAAGGGACCAGGCTGAGAGATGGCAGGAAGCAATGGAAGGAGCAGAAGCCCCTTTGCACTTGGGTTGGTTCTCCTGCAACCCTTTGCTCCTGCCCATGGGACAGACTGGAGAGACAGCAGCAACTGGAAAGAACTGCCAGCTGGAAAACTGGAGAGCAGGGGTGGAGGGAGAAAGGTGGAAGGCTCAGGTCAAGACCGATCTGTCCTGCAAAATGGACCTGAAGCGTGCCAGTGTGTGGACTGAGACAGTGAAAAGGAGGAGCAAGACAAACCCACTCACATCATAAGCCCCAGCCTTGATCTGCTGGTAGAGTCGGTGCTGATCTTCATCCCAAAAGGGCGGGTACCCGACCAGCAGGATGTAGAGGATGACGCCTGCCCAGGAGAGGAGACTTGGGATCAGTGGGAGAGCATTCATTGCCAGAGGTACGAGCAGACCCAGCCTGGGGACTTGAGCAACTCAGGCAGAGAAATTGAAAAATTAGGGAAATGGGAGGATTTGCTCCCCGATTAAAAAGCAAAAGGCTCATTGGTGGGTCCAGCTCCATGCTGAAGTGCTCAGCAGCTGGGGGGATATGTGACTGATCCAGACATGTGGCTCTGGCAGCACCATGCACAGCCTCAAGCCAGGTGCCCCATCAGGGCTAGGCGATGCCTCCTCCCCATCGCGGGTGAAGAAGGCTCCCCTGCAGCTACGCAGAGGCATTGCCTGACTCCACCAGCACTGCAGAGCAAAAGAGCTGGCATCTCCCCTGCCTGAGGGCTTTGGGTGCATTGCAAGGGACCTGCTCCTGGCATTTCAGCCCCGGTCTGACTTACCACAAGCCCACAGGTCCACAGCTTTGCCATAGGGGTCCTTCCGGAGCACCTCAGGGGAGAGGTATCCCGGGGTGCCAGCGAAACCTGGGACAGACAGACAGCCCGTCACACACTGCTGGGAGGCAGCCCCCAGCCCCACACAGCTTGGCCAGCTGCTGTGAGAGCCATGAGCCCTGGCACACACTGAGCGAGCAGGATGGGCACCCCCCTCCAGAAACCTCTGCAATCCCCGAGAGCAGAGCAAACCATGGCTTTCTGCCAGTGGCAGCATCCAAACCCCGGGATGGTGCAGAAGGCTGGGGTGCTCTGGTGTGCACCTCTGGCACGTGGATGAGGCTTTCCTTCCCCAGGTCTGCCCCTGCCACCAGCTTTTCCAGTTCACCAGGACATCTCAGTGACTCACTGAGTCCCCACAGAGCGGTTTGCCTGCGTCCTGGATCAATACCAGGTGTTTCCAGGGGCACAGCTGCAGCCATCGAACTCCTCCTCATCCATCGTGCCTCCCAAGCTGGTGCTGCCAGGGCACCCCCACAGCCCAGGGTTCAGGTCCTGGGGACACGTGTCCCTCTTGCAGCCCCCCCTGACCAAAGATGACAACAAGGGCTGAAGGATGCCCCACCTTGGGCCAGTCCTACTCACCAAACCATGCTTGCTGGTCCCCCTCCACCTCGATGGCAAGGCCGAAGTCAGCCAGCTTGACAGCAGCACCCTTCAGCTTGGATGCCAGCAGCAGGTTCTCAGGCTGCAGAAGGAGACAGGGATTGGCAAGAAGCCTGGGGGCTCTGCTGTCATGGTGGGGGGAGCTTCCCAGCACAGCACAGAGAAAGGTCAGGATGTGCTCCCCAACTGCTTTGTCCTTAGAGGACCATGGGCTACAGGGACTTCCCTACCCCTTCTCCCTCATGTTGTTTCACCCTGGAGCCCTACATGGTGATCCTCCCCGCTATTTCAGCTGCCCTGGAGGACCTTGGGCATCGCTCCACAGGGTTTTGCATCACGGATGGGGTTCCGACGTCCTCCAACAGGCATTTTCCCTGCCACTCCTTACCTTCAGATCCCGGTGGACCACCCCCATCTGGTGGCAGTGCAGGACAGCCTCCAGGATTTGCTGGATGCAGTGACTGTGGGAGAGAGAAGAAAGCTCATAGGAGGGTCCAGCAAGGCAGAGTTTCCTTAAAGACTTCTACTCAGCTGCATTTCATCCCTCCTGCCCCTCTCCCCATAATGCTTCCCACCTGCAGCACAGCTCAGCATCTCCCTCCACACCCATGGAGAGCAGTTTTAACCCAGTAAGACCCCACCAGAGCTGCTGTCCACCCAGCCATGGTGAGCAGGAGCATGGGGGCTACATCAGAGCCCAGGTCCCCACAGAAGCAACCCTGGAGAGCTGCGGACTGGCCACAGAGATGTAATGCCAGCCCAGATTTGGTCTTCAAACCCAGGCAGAGCAGATGTGCTCGTCAGACATAGAGCTAACCTTCGCTTCGACCCCATTTCCCTGTCCTCCTCGAACGTGGGTGGCTCTCATTGTGTCTGTTCACTTTAAATCTAGTTCATTAAACCTCAGCTCTGCTGCATGCGTGAGAGAGGAAGGGAAAAAGACTGAGGCAATGATCACTTCTGCTCCAAAACAGCTGTGTACAAGGCAGAAGGTCTTTATTTACATGTATTTTATTTTATTTGTATGACACTAATAAGTGGATGGGTTGTAAGTGGATTCAGTGCAGGCAGCCCATTAAATGAGACTGCTTTCTGCCTAGAAATAAGGGATATTTCCATGTGGAGAGGTAGCATGGAGCTTACCATCCCCTTGGACATTTGTGTGGTCTATGCATCACTCATGGGGGCAAAGCCAAGAGGCACAGTGATACCTGGAGGCTGGAGAGGGCCAAATCATGTCTTCTCAATAAAATGAGGCTAATGCTATCCCCTGGCCAGGCTGCAAGGACCAAAGAGGTGGCTGAAATGGCACCCTGCCTTTGCTGCAGGGTACCTGGAAAGTGCCAGCGGGAGCGTGGGAGGGAGCGGGGCTCCAGCACATCCTCCCACCAGCCTGTCTTGACTGCTCCTCCTTAGTGATTTCAAGTGGTAAATGCCAGAAAAACGATTGCAAATGACTGTGATGCAACTGCAAGAGGAAAGGGTGAGGACTGCAAGGTGTCTGTGCTATCACACTCCTGGCTGGGACACCAGCCTGATGCTGGGCTTCTTCCCTGCCAGCCTGGGAGCCCTGATGCCTTGCTCCTTTACGGGGAAGTGCAGGCTGTGCCACCAGCCCGGGGAAGGAGGATGCTGCAAGCAATGGCTGGCAGCCACCTGGTTCGAGGTGGGGACCAGCCCTGTGGTAACACATGCACTTCTTGGCACAGGAGCCGAGTGAGTTAAAAAGAGCATTTTTATTTTATTTCTCTTTTGCACTACACATCTGTTTTATGAGTACACGCTGCGGGGCAGCTGTAAAACACCTCCCAGCATGGAAGAAGCTTATGCTGCAGAAAGCCAGAGATGCAGGACCCTGGGAGGGAGCAGCTCGTGGGAGAAGGGGACAACTGCTATCCCCTCCATGGCCCGGTGTGTGTCTGTACTCACCTGGCATCCGCTTCGCTGTAGTACTCCCTGGCCACAATGTCCTCAAACAGCTCCCCACCAGTGACCCTGAGAAAAAACAGGGGGAGTCACCTTCAGCCATCTCAGCGTGGCATGCAAGGGAGCTGGACTGATTTACAGCACGCTCGGCCCTGGCAAGCCCCCCAGATGCCACTGCACTGTGGACAGGGGGAGCATTAGGGGTGCAGGGCAGGGACCTGCCCTCTCCCTGGCTTGGGGGACCTGGGCTTGGTTCAAATCCAACCTGCAGGAAGGGCTTGGGGGAGGTGGAAGATGGGGAAAGCTTGGGGGTGTCTGTGGGGGTGCAGGGCATGTTGCCCCAGGGTGGAAGCATGCAGCTGCCGGTGGATTAAGAGATGTATTTAATCATTACTCACAGGTCAAATATCAGGTAGTGGTGACCCTCTTCAGAGATGCTGTCGTGGAGCCTCACTGCGGCAGAGACAGAAGGGTTATGGGGGTTCCCGGGGGTCCCGCTCCCCAGGAACACCTTTGCTCCCCTTTGGGCACAACCAGGAGCTGGGGAAGGGCAGAGTAGGGCTGTACCTCCTCCCTCCTCCTCTTCCTATCACTGCTGGCTGGGTGTGGGTGTCCTACTCAACAGGGGACCCAGCCATAGCCACAGCCTTGGGCAGTGATGCAAGGCTCAAAGGTCACATCCAAATCAGGGACTGCCTGGGGCTGGTGCCTGGCCAAGGTCCCAGGCAGCTGCTGGGATATTTTGGGTGCTGGGCAGGCTGCAGGCACGGGTGCCCCCAGCCCAGCCCTCTGCCCCATCAGGAGAGGTGCCCGGGTGCTGGGCTGCCAGCCCTGGCACCAATAGGGCTTTTCCTATTTTCTCCTCCTGACCTTCCTTTTCTCCTTGGGAGGTCTCAAGTCAGGGATATCTAGGAACCACCACAGGATAAGTTTCCTTTGGAGGAAACACTCTCCCTGTCTCCTCCCGCAGGGCTGGCATCTCACCCCACTCATCACGCTGAGGGGCACCCTCTCCCCTCGGGCATGTCCTGCTGGGTGCAAACCTGCCACCCTGCAGCTGGGTTCTGGTTAGTCAGGCTTAGATCCCTGCTCACAGCTCAGCAGGCAGATGTGCAGTGAGGGGACAGGCACAGAAACAGGCAGGGTGTGTGAGTCCAGCATCCTCTGGCCCCCATATCACATCCTCTATCAACACAATTTTCTCATCTTATTCCCTGGTTAATCCTTCCCCACTGCTGGTCTCCATAGACATCCCATACACTCTGACACTGGTATCTACTCCCTGGTTTTCTCTGACACGATCCCAGTTTTTCTGCCTTCCTCTGTTGGAAGAAACACATTTCCTCCAGCTCCATCTCACCTGAGAGGGACTGAGGGTATTGTGCCTAGGATCCTGCAGAAGCCAAAGTAGTCAAAGGGGGATTTGGTGAGTTTGGTGTGGACAGGGCCAGCAGAACTACAAGCAGATGGTCCAGATACATCCCCTGCCTGGGGAAGTCCCAATGCCTGTGGCTGCCAGGAGCCATGAAGGTATAAGAAGGAGCAACCATTCTAAATATAGCCCAGTCCTGCAAGTATCTGTTACTGACCATAGTCGGGAAGAGCCATGATGGCCAAACCACTCCAGCTCAGTGCCAAGAGCCAAAGCAGGAGCAGAACACAGCTTCGGAACTGAGGGTCAAAAGGTGGTGGGTGCCTGGAGTTAAAACTCCAGGGCTGGGTGTAGCCAAAGCTTCCTGATTAAGCAAGACTTCCCTGCAAGGACACGCAGCTTTGGGAAACAGCAGCTCTCCCTAACACATCACCCGGTGCCATGGATGTGCTATGGGGTCCTCAGAACCTGGACCTGCCCTTGACCCCCTGTGCATGGCTTTCTATGCAAGGGCTCTCCTGCAGGCACGGTGCAAAGCACAGGTTGGTTCCCCCAAGCTCATGGCTGCAGCATGGCATTCCCACAGGAGATGGAGGGACCCCACCTTGCTGCAGGGAATGAGCAACAAGCCAGCAAAGCCCCTCAGCAGCTGGGGTGCTTCTCCCAGGGAGGGATGGTGGGGTTTTCTGCCTTGCCTTCCCCATGCCCTTCGCAGCAGTGGCTCCTCTTCCTCTCGTCAGGGCTGCGCTGCAGCGGCACAGCTCGCTCCAGCTCCTGGCTGGGTAATTAGCCAGCTTGTGCTGCATGCAAGGGAAGCTACGAGCCCAAGTTTCCACGCAGCGGGAGCAGTGGGGGGGTGAGGCTGTGGGGTAGGGAGGTGGAGAAGAGCCTCCTCGGTATAAATAGCAGCGAGATTGGGCTCGTTAGCATTGCATGCTATTAACCCTTCCCAGGCCTGTGCAGTGGGGTTGCTTTCAGCCTGTCATCTCTGCAGGTCAAACAGCAACGGGGGGTGCAGGGAGGGGGTAAAAGACACAGTGGGGTTGAGGTGTTTCTGTCCTGGGAGAAACCCACCAGCCCCCAAGGCAGGTGATGGAGAGGGAAGGGAGGAAGCTAGCGGTGGAGAAAAGCTGGGGCTAGGCTGGGAACCCCGGGAAGCTCCAGCTGCATGGCCCAGCTACCATTCTGCAAGTCATCCTGGGGTGGATTCCTCCGTTTTTAGCATTTCTTGCTATTCATGCACTTTACAGTGCATTTTCTTTTGGTGTCAGCAATCCCCACGTGTATTTTGGTGCAGAGGAAAGGCCCCAGCTGCTGCTCGCACTGGGGGAGGCTGGACTCCCCTCCAGGACCCCGGCAGCATCCGTCCTGCCGGAGCAGAGGCAGGGGGCGGGATGGCAGCCAGATCCTGCAGGGTCCAGCACCCCAGCGGTGCAGAGCAGACCTGCCACACAGCCGTGTGCCTCAGACAGATGGAAGCTGACAGGCTTTTTCCGAACTGAAATATTTATGAGGCGGGAGCCGCATGGCTGGTCCCAGTGGCCCCGGGTCCTGCTCCCTGGATCTGCTGCAGCAGTTCCTGGGGAAGGATGGATCCAGGCCACTGGGAGCAGCAAGGGGGCCAGGGAGGGGCTCAGCCAAAGGGGAAACCTCCTGGCTGGGGGATGCAAGGGCTGCAGAGCTCCTCTCCTACCCCCACATGCTTTCCCAAAAGCTGCAGGATCCCACTGGGGTTGGCACATCCCGGGGTGCAGCAGAGGGGAGAGGGGGTTCATCCCCACTCCCACTGCTGGACCGTCCCTGGGGACTGACAGCCTGCATCAGCATCAAGGCTGGGGTTGGTGATATTTTTTTTACTGCAGTTTTTTCCCCTCCCCTCTCGCTCTCTCCTCCTGGCCTATTTTTGTCTTTTGCAGGGGCTCAGGAGTTTTCCTGAAACAGCTTTTCCGAAGGAGGCTACTCTCAGATGGACGGTCGGTGGGAAAGTCTTCGCTTCCCCCCCGCCATCGCTCCTCCTACACACCCCGCGCTGCTGCTGCTGCTGCTCGGAGCTGCAGCCGCTTTTTGGAGCATGCAGAGGAATACAGGAGAGGAATAAAAATAGTCCCTTGCAGCCTATTGGGGCCCCACTTCTCCCAGAGGGAGCTGTGGCCAAGTGGGTTAGGTAGGACCTACTTCAATCCCCCTGTGCTTGGTGGAGACCTTTCTGCCCATGACCCTGTTTGAAGGAAGAGGAAGAGGAGGGATGGCTCTGTGGATCAACAGGGTGGGCTGGCACCGAATCCCTTCTCCATCACCGGGGTGGTGGCTGGTGTGCAAGGGAAGGAGAAGCAGCCCATGCTGTTGTGGGCAGGGCTGAATTGTTGATGGGGCCCCCCCCATCAGTCAGGGGCTGGGGAGGGCAGGCGGGTGGTGGAGCTGGGCATGGAACACAGGCAGGTTTGCTCAGCTCCTTGCCTGGCATCTGGAGGGGAGCGGGGTACACTCACCAATGTTGGGGTGCTTCAGGAGGCGGCAGATCCGGGCTTCTCGTTCCAGCTTCTGGTGATCTGAAAGAGGCAACGGTCCTAAATTAGGGTCTGGGGAAAGGGAATAAACCGCCCTCAGCTCCTGCCATGCTCTCTTGGAGCAGCTGCCAGCATGGGAAACCTGGGGGGACAGAGCAGCTGGCAAGGAGAAAACCCATCCTTTTTTTTTTGCTAAAGAGCTTGGGGACATGTTCAGCATCACAGCCTGATGGACAGCATCCCAGCATGGGTACAGCCCCAAGGCACCAATGCCATGGGCAGTCCTGGGCTTGGGATGATCCCTTGCCCTCCTCTCTCCCTTCTCTTTGCTGAACGGCCCCCACTCACCTCCTGAATACCCCAGAGCTGCCTGCATTACACTGCCAGCAGCACCTGCTCCACCTTCTCTTGTTCAGTCAAGCACAGGCCATCAGCAAGGACATTTCTGGCCCTGCATGGTGTAATTTGAACAACCAAACACAGAGCAGACCAGCAAGAGATGTCAAGATGAAACAGGGCTATCTGCTTTGCTCTCCCTCTCCATCCCCAGCCGTTTCACGTCGGGTCTTCGCTCTCCTACACCACAAAACCCTGGCTCTGAGAATTCCCTTCACTCTGGTGCCTGTCTCCAAACAGGCAGCACAGGTCCCTCTCGGATGTGAGACAACGGAGCAAAGCAAGTTGGGCTGAGCCAGAAAAGCCTCTACCCTGGGGCAGCCCAGAATGAATTTTCAAACAATTTTGTTTCTCTTTTTCCCTGTCTCTGCACTTTTATTCCTCCTTACACCTGACCCAGCCACCCTGCAGGGAGGTGCCTCGTAGGAGGTGGTTTGTGCCAGCAGGAACCCAGCAGCCGGGAGAAGCCGGGATATAATTAGGGCTGCTCGTCTCTCAGCAGTATTGCTGTTACCTTGCAGGTTCACACCCCAGAGTCTCGCTCTGTGCCAAACCAAACCTGGGTGTCTCTGACCGTGATGTGAAGGATACGTAGCCCCTTCCCTGCGGGGGCTGGAGCCTTTCCCAGGGTTCCGTATTCCCCATCCAGCGACTGCAGGGCTCAGCATGGCAGGGTCACCCCAGGGCTTTGGGGTGAGTTTTGCAGCCTGGGCTGAGATCCACGAGCCTCATTCAGCTCCCCACAGTGTCCCCCCAAGTGGGGACAATCTCCCAAGGGTGGGATGGAGTGACAGGGAGAGGTTGGAGTTCAGACTGTAGCTTTTCGCCACCAAAGTCCATTGTGGGGTGGAGGAGAGGGATGGGGTGGAGGGACAATGTGACCAGTGTGGAAAACACTTCTTTGCAGAATGGGGAAGCTGCTTTCTGCCCCCTTTTCTGCTCCTGCCTGACAGTGATCTTTGGTGATCATCACTGTCTGCCTCAGTTTCCCCATCTGGAGGCTGTGGTTAAATGGCCCATGGAGAAGCCCAGCATTGCTGGTGTCCAGTAAAGCTCCTTTGCTTGCTCACAAGGGGCCAGAGATCAGAGGAAATGTGACTCCAAGTATGGAGCAGATCCACACGCTGCTGCCAGCCGAGCCTTCAGCTGCACAGGGGTGAGCACGGCTGCTCACAGGGAGCAGGAGGCTGCCCCATCCCTTCTCCACCACAAGCTTCACAACTCAGCTCCATCTCCCTGGCTGAGCCGCGGCAGCAGCAGTGCTGTGTGGCCCCCCCAGCCGCTGCCCCCCTCTTTGTACCCTTGCAATCTGTTGCCACCAAAACGCCTGCGAAGGCAAAGCCCGGCACAGGCGGCTCGGCAGGGAGCGCAGGGAGGGTGGTGAGGTTCCATAAACTGCAAACAGCATGGGGAGGGGGTGGGAGAGCAGCGACAACCAAGCGAAATGGAAAACAGATCAGGGAGGACCAAAACCCATTTCTCCTCCAAAAACTGCAGTTTCTCTCCTGCTGGCTTCCTGTGTCAGCATCGGGGAGGACATCTGAAGAGACCATGGGGATGTTTCACAGCTCCTCTCACCTTCCTGCCCTTCATGTGTGACACAGGCAGTGGCACATCCCGGTGGGGATGTGACCCTTTGGGGATTGCTCCCAGCCTGGGGAGGGATATCCCCCTGTGCTAGCACTGCAGAAATAGGGGGGTTCAAGAGAAGAGCATGGAGAGGGGCAAACTGCCGGAGCAGGCGAGTGGAGGCAGGAGGGAGCGGAGGGAAGGCAGCTCAATCTGCTCCTCCATGCAGCCCTGCAAACCAGGAGGCGTTTGCTGCCCGCAAACCCAGCTGGGGAGCGCAGGCACAGCCGAGCACAGAGGCCAGCACCACACAGCCTGCCCAGCACCCAGCCAGCCACCCCAGGCTGGGAGCCTTCAGCCTCAGAGGAAGAGGATGATCTGCATCCCCAAAGAGAGAGATAGCTGGGAGAGCTCAGTGTCAGTGCTGTGCCACTTTGGCAGCGTGATGGGAAAGCACTGGTTTAATTTGAGGTCAGAAAAGAGTTTGTCACTGTTTTCTGCATTTCATTTTTGCCTTCAGAGGTAAGCAGTGGCGTCAGGGAGAGACACTGAGGGAGGGAGTTAATTAAACCTTCCTGGCAGGGTGCTTGCTCCCAGCACCCATCCTGCATTCCCCAGTGCACCCAGCCAGGAGGAGCTGGAGCTGGGGACACAGCAGCTGCTGTCCCATCCTCTCCATCCTCCTCATCACAGCTCCTCTGCCAATGCCTGGAGCCAGAGGGTTCTGTGCCGTTTCAGCTCAGCCTTGCCCCAAGGAGCAGCCAGGACAGACCCACCAGTGCCTCTTCCAGCAGCAAAGCAGCCAGCGTGCTCCACTGGAGCGATTAATGAGACGGCAGTGAGGGGTGAGAGCCCACTTCCAGACAGAAACAAAATCAGTCCCCCACGCGAGGGACCTTCCCATTTCACTGATGTAGGTACACGAGTAAGGAAACCCACAGTCCCTGAGAGCGGGGACGAGGGGTTCAGCAGAGGCCCTTTCAGGGAGGTGATGCTCCTGAAATAACTGTGCTACCTGAGGCTGGAGCAGTTTGACTTGCTGCAAGGCTGTGACCATGATTTTGCCATGACATGGCATACAGGGTGATGGTGAGGTCTCAGGGAGAGAAGTGGGGTCCTGCACCTTCCCAGGCAGGTTGGGGTCAGGAGTCCCCCAGAACGCTGGCACAGCTGAGCTGCAGGTACACCCCTGCAATCGGATGGGATGTGGTGTGCAGCCACCGAGATGTCTCCTTGAGATGTTCGCCGCATCCATCAAGGAGCTCAGTGTGTACTGCAGTGGGGACAGGGTGGGATAAGGGGGTCCCACCATACATCAAACACCCCCTGCCTCACCACACAACAAAGACATCAATCCAGCACCGTGCAGAGGGGATAAATTCACTGCTCTGCAAACCCCACTCCCCTCTTACCTCCCCAAAAACATCCCCAGCACCTACCTCGAGCAGATAGCTTCTTGGTGTTGATGATCTTGGCTGCATACTCTTGTCCTGCCAACACCTTCACGCATCTCCGAACGATGGAGAAAGCGCCCCTGGGAAGACAAGAAGCCGGAGGGAGAGGTGAAGGGCTCAGCCCTGACATGCCTGTGGGGTGAGAGGCAGCCACAGGCATGGGGATGGGATGGGAATGGGTGCTGGCCGGGGAAGGGGCTTGGAGGAAACATGGAAGGCTCTCAGTGAGCTTCCCTGTACCCCTGTGCTCAGGGGATGATGGGGGCAGGCACAGGTAGACCTGGGGATGAATGCAGGATTCACCACTCCGTGCTCCCCTAGGACACCCCTGGCAGGGGGCTCCTTCCCTCCTCTCCCTCCCAGGCTCTGCCCTGCCTGTCCTCTGGGGAGAAGGGGCAGTGATTTACCCGGGGTACTGGCTCCTGAGGGACACCAGGATGGCTGCAGCTGTCACACACCACTCGGACACTTCACTGTTGTCTGTCTCTGTGTCTTTGCACGCTCCAGACCTCACAATCCCAGTAACGCTTTGCAGAAGTGGGTGTGAGCATCCCCCCTACGCTGCAAACCTGTGGCACCAGCAGGGGACCCTGCGAGCAAGGACCACTGGCGCCGAGCAGGATGGGGACTGGGGGACTGACGATGCTGTGGCTTGCACGTGCGTGAGCCAACACGGTGGGGTCTCCCGAAGCCTGGCAGGTAACTGAGCATGGGTGCTTGGGATGCTCCAAAGAAGCCCCTGTACCCCGAGCTCTGCCAGCTCATTGCACTGCCAGCGCAGCGGCGCGATGCTGGGAGCTGCGGCATTGCACACGCACACGCCCGCGCACGCACGCTCCAGCCCTGCTGAGCGCAACCTTTGTACCAGGTTCCCTTTTGCTGCCAAACCCTTCCAATCACTAAAATAACAACTATCAAAAGCAAACCCACCTCCCGCCCCACCTTCCCCCCGCTCCCCGTCGCCCCGCTCCCGCTCCCTGCTGAGGAATAAAAGGCCGCAGGCTGGCGAGCGGCGGCGGATAATTGATTTTACTGGTGGGGGCGGGTGGAGACGGGCAATTTGGGTTTGCATGTGATCTTTAGGAGAACATGCGAGCGACGGGGTGCGGAGGGATGGGGCTGGAGCCCCGGCGGAGCCAGCAGCCCACGCGCCCAGCGCCGCCACGCAGAGCATCACTCACGGCACGTGCCGGGCAGGAGCTGGGGGAACAGCATCCTGGTGCTTCCCAGCCTCCCCAGCCTGCCATTTAATCCTGGCTGCTGGAAGAGACCAGCTATTAACAGCCCTGTAGTCTGGGAGGGATTAATTGGACAGCGGGGGGAGAAATGCTTTGTATCCAGCTTGCCGTGGGTGGGGAAGGACGGAGCCATCGCCAGCCCCATGGTGCTGCTCTCCCCATCCTGCCAGGAACCCTGCACTGCCCGGGGTCTGGGGACTCCTATGGGGTTCCTGCCACCCAAATTACCTCTTGTTTACACGGTGCTGCTTTTGCAGTGCCAGGAAAGCCTGCAGGAGTGAGTGTGGCAAGCAGAGAAGCTCCCGTGCTCACCGCCCTGCCTCAGGGTTTCTACCCCAGCCACAGGGTTTTGCTGCGGGACTTGACGTGGGGTTAGAGTGACGTAGGTGTCCCAGATCCCCTGGGGACTGGGGACCCCCGGCAGCTCCTGGTCCCAGTGCCTACAGCTGCTTGCTCATCCATTTATTCAAGCTACACTGAACAGCAGGGAAGGGGGAGCCGTGGGAAGCGGGATGAGGTGGCCAGGGACGGGATGCACCGCACCAGCAGAGCACAGGGTTTCACACCCCCAGCTGCATTCGTGGCTTTTGGCTCCTCCAGACCTTTTTAATAGAAAACAAATGTCTATCTGTGCTCCGTGAAGCACAAGTGAGACCTCATGAGCCTGGAACACTGTGGAGACGCGAGGTGCTGGGTGCAGGTGCAGGACACCCAGGGGTACAGCATGCTCTCCATAGCCCTGTCCCAGTCCCAGTCAGGTCCTTCAGGTGGTCTGTGCTGGCTGGGATCCCCCTGCGTTGAGTGTTTGACTCCACTGGGTGTTTCACAGCAGCTGAGCTCTACTCCCTGTGCCAGGCTGCTCCTGTGCTTCCCAGCCCCATGTGGGATCTTCCCAGCCTGGGGGAAAAATTTCACCCCTTGTTTCTGTACATATCCAGCACCCCCTTCCCCACGAATGCAGGCATCCCCCCTGCACCAGGGACTCGCAGTGCAGTGCAGGCAGCGCAGGGGCTGCCAGGCAGGGAGCTCAGAGCCACTGTGGTGCAAGAAAACCCTTTGGAAGGAGACCTGTTGAGTTCCTCAGCCGTGGGCAGCAGCATGGGTCCCTTCCCTCCTGGGGTGCTGGCTCCTTGGATGAAGTTGACCTCATCCTTGGGGGCAGCCGGGGGTCACCATCTCTTCCTGGCTCAGAGATGGGACATTCATCCCAGATGAGACAGCACATCCTAGTTTAAGCACTGGACGGGTATATCACTCACAGGGCCATGGGTAGGGACTGTGTCCACGTCCCTCCTGAGAGCTTCCATTTCAGGGTGACGCTGGACCTGCAGTCCAGCAGCCAGTCCTGTCCCTCCAGCCCCAAGCCCTGCCACTGCAGGCTCCCAGCCCTGCAGCCTCCGTCCCTTGGTCCCCCAGGCCAGGCATGACCCCCATGCCCTGTCCCCATGGCCTCCCCCCGCCAGCCCAAGCAGCAGCTCTGCCACCGAGATGCTCCGCTTCTCCCTTTTTCACACCTTCCCTGCCAGTGCCAGGCTGCGCTGCTGCCGCCCTCCCTCTCTTCGACACCTCCTCCTCCTCCGAGGCATTTTATCTCCTTTCTAGAGAGAAGAGTGTAGGCTGGGGATTTTTTGTTCCTCCATATATTTATTTTTTTTTTCTCCTTTTTAATAAAACCTCTCTCCTGCAGCTCCAGGAGCGGAGGGGCTAATGTACTGCTCGGCACAGTAATTGTCTCCAGCCTCTCCCTGAACCTGCCATGGGGGTGGATTTGGAGGTGCCAGTGGAGCTGCACTTCATGTTTGTCCTACGCTGGGGGCCGTGGGCAGGATCCTCTCCCCGTCCCCCCCCCCATGCTGGCCCTCCCCCTCCTGCAAGCGTGGGGTGGAGAGGGGGACTGGGGCAACCCCTCACTTGCTCGGCTTTGCCAGGGCTGCCACAGGAGTAGGTTTTCCCCAGCTCTGTGTCCCCTGCTCGGGACAAATGCCCTCCCCATGCCTGGGAGGTGCAGGGATGTGCCAAGGGCGTGTGCCCCATGGGGCAGGCTCTGCAGAGCCCCCTCTCCATCTCTGCCCCCCTCAAAGCCCTGTCACGGTGCTGCCATTGGGTATGTGGCATCTTAAACCCCCGGCTTGCCTGGGTGTCAGGGTGGGGGACAGCCAAGGAGATGGCAAAGAGCACAGTGGGCACAGCAGCCTGGCACCCAGCATCTCCCTCCTGCCAGCTGTGTCCCCCCTAGCAGACTGTCCCAGTCCCTTGGGCACAGCAAACTCAAGCTGGAGCCTTTCTGCTCCAAGTCCCTGCTGGATGCTGTGTCCCTTCAGGGTCTGGGTTGGGGACAGCCGTGCTGCCCACCCTGCCTCACCCCTGATGGGATGCCTCCACCTCGATTGGCACCGGGAGCATCTCACCAGAGGAGGAACACCACTTCCCACCGTGAGCACCTGCTGCAGCGCAGAGGTGTGGCGCTTCGTCCTGGTTTCCCTCTCTAAGCCCACGAAGCAGAAATTTCCCCATGGGAAACCATTGATTTTTGAATGTGCCAGGACACGCTGGAAGCCATCCCAGTGGAAAATCCCCAGCCAGCTCCACAGGACTGTTACCAGCCCAGTGAAGCCCCTAACTCAGGAACACACCTCAGCGCTGCAGTGGTACCTGCCCCCCTGGAGCGGAGGAGAAAGCTGGGGGATGCTCCGAGCTGGGGATGCTGCCCCTGCATCGCCCCAGGAGGTTGGTTGAGCCAGGCTGGCCTGGTGTGATGCTCACAGGGGACTGGTGAGCCACAGCACCAGCTTTGCTCCTTTATTCATGAAGATGTTAGAATGCATCTGTCGAAGTGGTTTTACACTGTGGTGCCGGATGGTGTGGGCAGCCCCTGGGTCTGGGTGCTCAGCCCGCTGTGTCAGTGCCCACCTAGCAAAGCATGGCACCCCAAACACCTCCCAGAGCCCTCCTGGTGCACCCCCATCACGTCTGGCCTGCAAGCTCCCGTTCACATCCCCGCAGCTGTGTCTGCCCAGCGAGGGCCCTGCAGCCTCCCTGCAGGCACCCAGCAGCCACTGCCTCCCTGCCCACCCCCTGCCCACCCCCTGCCACCACCACAGAGCCTCAGAGCCCAGAAAAGCTGAGAAACCTCTGGAAAAATCAGGTCCCAAACCCCACCTTGCCACCAGTGCCCTGGCAGGTGCCTGTCCCTGTGCCTGCCATGCCAGCTGGGACTGTCCCCACTGCAGGGACCTGCTCCCTGATCTGCTGCTCCCCAACAGCCCCTTGCAGCCACCCCAACATCAAGGGGACAGACACACACATCCTGAGACCAAGGGTCTGCTTGCCTCCAAGGAGCTGCACTTTGTAGCAGCCACCTGGTCCCCCCATTCAGATGGGGAATATTAGCGGCGTTCAGCCTGGCACAAAGTCCTCCCCTGTGTCAGCCTCTTAATTTCTCCATCTTTATCCTCTCCCTTCTCCCTCGCCCCCGTTTCGCATGCCCACGCGTGCGGGCGCATGTTTCGGTGCAGGCTGCGCCTGGGCGATGCGGGGCTGCGGGGCTGGAGCGAGTGCCCACGCCTGCGGATGGACACAGCTGCCCATCTGACACACGGGCACCAGGCAGCTGGCACAGCACCCTGAGCCCGCCACCACCGAGCTGCTCTGAGGGGAACACGGCCGCACGCCCCAGATTTACACTCCAGCTCCAAAAAAAAAAAGGCACAGAAACCAAAACACAGCACACGCCTGCTCACTTCTGCACCCGTTGTACAGCCACATGCTCGGCGAGACATGGAGTGTCCCTCTGCCCCCAATGGAGGACCTGAACTCCCTTGCTCCACCCCGGGGTGCTCAGTGCCCCCCAGGATCGCCTTGCTGTGCACGGGCAGTTCTGTTTGCACACACACGTGTACACACACATGCACCCTGATCCGAGCACACGCGATGACACCCAGACCTGCCGAGCTGAGCCCTCCTCAGCAGGAGAGCCGGGTCAGGCAGGGCTAATGGCTCACCCCTGGGGCACTCATGCTGGGACAGGGGCAGGGGTGGGAGACACCCCAGGTCTGTCCAAGAGCCGCCAGGATTCTCCGGGGGCTGCCAGACAGGCTGGGTCTCCCACGGGACTAGCCAAATCCTGGTGAATCCACACAGAGAAATTCCTGAAAGAAATATGAGGGGGGTATGCCGCTTCAGCTTTCCTCCTTGGCTGTCCCGTCCCCCCTCCCAGCTGGAGAAGTTCCCTGGGGAGCCAGCAGCATCCTCTTTCAGCAGTGGCTTTTCCATAAGAGGAGCAGCCGCCCCCTCCCCGGGCAGCCCCAGCCCCCTGGGGTGACCCAAGCCCCCGGCCACGCACCCATCAGCAGCCACCTGGACTCGGGAAGGGACAGAGTGGGCAGGACTGGGGCTGGCAGCCCCCATCCTAACCCAACTCCCCCCCACTGCTCCCCGGTACGTTTACTCTGTGCCCATCTCCTTTCCCCCAGCACCACGGAGGCTCTTCCCCAGCCAGGGCACAGCTCCGAGCATCCCAGCCCTGTCTCTAACTTACTTGCCCAGTTCCTCGAAGAGCTGGTACTCCTCGGTGAAGCGATTGCAGGTGATGGTGGCCATCCCGAGGGGCTGGAAATGCTCCCTCCCCAGTGCGGAGTTTGGGGCAAGCAGCTCTCCTCTCGCTCCCTCCCTCTCCGTGTGCTCCCGGGGCTCTCTCCTTGCCGAGGTAAATAAGGGAATATGTTTGATTGACAAGCTCGGAGATAATGATGAGGGCAATTTGTCTTCTCAGCCTCACAAGCCTTCGTCAGCATCCCCGTCCCCATGGCGACCACCGCTGCCAGAAACGCCCTGTTTCTGTTGCCGGGGCAACTGCTTCCCAAACCCGCTGCCCGCCCATGGGGACCAGGGCCCTGCTGGGGACCCAGCCCTGGGGGCTGCGCAGGGGTCACCTGGCTGCTGCGGGGTGGGGGGGGGGAAGTCTAAAATGCAAATATTAAAGGCAAATTAAAGGACGTGGTAAAATAATTGGGGCAAAAAGGGTTCCCATGGAAACCATGGTTTCCATGTTGCAGGAGGATGCTGTCACCCCGGCAACTGCTCCCCCCCTCCCCAAAATACAGGCCCTGCTGATGCCCACAGAGGCATCCCTCCACGGGCTGGGGGGCTGGGGCACGGGGGACACACTGGGGTGAGTCAGGGCAGATGAGGGCAGATGGAGCAGAATTGTGTCAGCAGAAGCTCAAGAAACCATGGCAGATCCCCAGGTCCCCAACCAGACCTGCCATCAGCCGGGTTCCCCAGGGGGGGGCTGACCCTGATCGCTCTGCAAGGGAGGGCGGGCTGCACCGGGGAGCTGTTCCCCGCTCCCCCCTTTGTCCACAGCCTTGGGGCTGCTGGGGGAGCAGGTCCTGTGGGTCCCCCCCCAGCCGTGGGGAGAGCAGCTTGGCCTAAAGCACAGCTGGAGGGGGAGCAAAAAGGCTGTGTCCTGGGCTGCTGTTTCCCTGCAGTGCCCAAGATGCCAAGGTGGGTGATTTCAGAGTGGGGTTAGGAGGAAGGTCTGGCCCTCTCCCTCATTCTTGGGCTTTTTGCTGCTGAGCCACCCCTCTGCTGCAGTTAACATTAAAAAAAAGCACAAAAAGGGAAATAAAAGTGGAGTAACAAGGTCCAAGACCACGGGTAAGCAGTTTCCCTCTGAGCCCACCTTGCTGCCAGCACCCCTGGCAGCACCCACTGGGGATCCACCACCCCCTCTTCCATCTACACCACCCCTTGCACCCTCCCACCTTCTGACCCCCCAGAAGAGCTTTCTTCTAAGCTTTTGTCCTGTTTCCAGATGATTTTGCAGCAAAAGGAGCCCCCGCCACCCCAGGAGAAGGAGCTCCCACCACCGGCCGGGAGGGCACTGCCTTTGGCAGCTGAGATGGATTGAGTTCCCTTTCAGGCTGCCATGGAAGGGTTAAAAGGAAAAGAAAAGGCTCTAACCAGACAAAAATAGGGAGAAATCTTTGAGAGGAGAGAGAGAAGGAGGAGCGGAGAGAGGGAGAGAAGAAAGGAGGTGGAAGTGGAGGAGGACAGCAAGTGGCGGAGTGAGGAAGAAGAGGGGGAGGAGGAGAAAGGTCTAATGGCTTTTCCATTAATTGCACCATTACCCACCTTCATCCCCACCTTGCATCCCCGCATCCAGCCTCCCGCTCCCGCATGGCCCGGACGGAGGGGAGCCTGGTGGCATGGCAGGGACCTCATTCCCACCCATGGGCACAGGGCCATAGTCCCCAAGGGCTGGTGGCCTCTGGACCCACCCCTGGCCATGCCACCACGCAGGCAGAGCACACCAGGCACCCTCACTTGGGGTGAGGGCGATGCATGTGTGCCATCTGTGCCCTGGGGGTATGATGGTCCCCAAAACACCTCCCTGCCCGTGCATGTCTCCTCCCCATCCTGCTCTCACACAAAAAGAGGGCTTCACTCGCCACCCCCAGAGCCATGCTGGGAGGCAGGGGGCTGCTGGGGGTCCAATGCAGCCAGATGCTCGGAGGAGTTCTCTCCTCCTCTGGCATTTGCTGCCAGCCCCCAGCAGCCCCTCGGAGCCGCAGGGTGAGAGGAAGAGCCCCGCAGGCGGGAGCCCCCCACGCCAGAGACCCACGGATGCCTGTGGGCGGCTGCGCGCCCCCACCTCGCTCCCGCCTGCGCTAACGTACGTGTCCCCGTGGGTGCTGCAGTGTGACCTGCCCACCCTTCCCGTGCCCACCCCCACACTGGCACGCGTGTTCAACCCCACACGCGTGACTCTGCGTGCTCCCGTAGCTGAAAGGAGGGATCTGTCCCTTCCTCCCCCCAGGGACCCCACTTCACCCTTGAGCCCTGCACCCCAAACCCTTTGCCTGGGGCAGGGGGCCCATGGCAAAGCCCCTCTCAAGGACCCTGCCTCCCTCCCCAGGTTTCTCCAGCTTGGCAGAGACACAGCTCTCCAGGAAGGGTTTCTCCCTCCTTGTCCTCCTCTCGATTCAGTTTTTCCCTTTCCATGCGCTTTTTTCCCTCCCTGAGGGTGAGGGGGTGTCAGGCTTCTGGGCGCTGAACACGCTCTGCTTTGCCGATGATGTTTGCCCAAGTGGGAATTGCTGCGTGGCTCCGCTCCCCAGCGCCTGGGGACAACCCAAGGGGAGCAGGAGCTCTAGGTGAGACCTTCCCTCTCTCCCACCAGCTCCTGGGCAGGGCAGCAGTCCCAGCCCTCTCCCAGAACCCTCAGGATCCTCTTCAGATGTCTCTCCTGAGCCGATGTCTCTGTTCCCGACCATCCCAAGACTTGCTCCAGCAGGGCTTTGGAGAGCCAAGCTGCTCTCCTGCTGCTGTGCTCCGGTCTGGTCGCCTGATGGAGACCTTCATCCCCAGTGGCTCCTCTCCATCACCCTCTGCCTCTCCAGAAATGCCTCCTGCTCTCCCCACACCTGCTCCAGCTCTACCTACAGATATGGAGTTTCTGCATCCCAGCATGGGACTGTCCCAGGATGGATACCTCAGGTCTGATGACAAACCCCAAATGCACTTGGATTGACAGCTGCCCCACAGGGCTCAGGGAGGACCAGCGTGACTGGGGGGGCTGCAGCATGTCCCCCCTTCTCCGAGGGGACAGCCCTGCATGGGCCTCAGGGAGCTTACAGCAGTGCCTTGCATGCAAAACCAGCGGCTGCAGAGATCCCAACATTACTGGGACCATTTCACACACAAGCTATGGTCTGGGGGATGCTCAGTTGCTGTCCCCTGGGGAGCTGAATTTGGGGTTATTCTTAGATCAAGATTATAAATACCATGGTAAGGAGAGCTGATTTACATTTAGGGTTGTGTTTGCAAACATGCCCTGTCCCTACAGGCCCCAGCGCTCGCTCCTGCGGTGACAGAAAAACACTTTTGGCTGGGACAGTGTCCCCTGGGCCACCCTCTCCCTGACATCAAGGTGTTCCCAAAGTCACCCTCTCCCCAGCACCAGGGTCTGTGGGCAGGGACCCTCCTGCGGACATGGCCATGGATACTTGGGGACCCCCAACAGGCACCGTGCAGCTCCCTGGGGCCATTGTGTGCTGGTTTTGTAGGGGCAGAAGCCTCTGCAAAACCATGCATCCTTGGACCCCTGAAGGAGAAAGGACTGCCTGGCATGAGACACAGCTTCTGGTCCAGAGCACTCTCCTCCCATCATGGGGTGCCCTCCCACCCTCCCACCACAGCAGTTTGCCAAGATGTCCATCCCCTTTCCTGCTGCTGGGCTTCTTCCCTTCCCTCCCTAAGCTGGAAGATGCCTGTGGTGCTGCAGAGGCTCTGAGGTACCCTCAGTTCTGCCTGACCCATCCCATCCCCATCCCATCTCCATCTCCTTCCCATCCCGACTCCATCTATCCCCATCCCAACTCCGTCAGGTGGAGGCAGCAGTCCATCCTGACAGTGGAGAGGAAAAGATTACTCCTCCATCCCACCCTGACCTCACCTCCTCCCAGCCCAGAGCCCAGACAACCTCAGACACATCCCCCTGCCCCATCCCCTCTGCAGGGCCCCATCCTGCACCCAGCTCCTGCCTGGGGGTTGGGGCAGCCTTGGGCTTGCACAGCTCTTTGAAGGGTGGCTGGGAAGGAGGGGAGCATTCAGGTTGCCTCCAGATGCAAACACATCTGGGTGCAGCATCAGGACTGGCCAGGGAGCTCCACCACCTGAGCATCTCTCCAGCTGCATTAACTCCTTGGCAGCCAGGGCTAACAGGCACTCCCAGGAGGCTTGAAGTATGTGAAAAGATGGGATTTTGGCACACTGCTGCATTTTCCCCCCACAGAGGCCATCAATGAACAGTGGTGGGGTGGTGAGCCCATGCAGCAGCCACCCCCTGCCCCTTCCCAGCCCAATGTTCAGATACAGCAGGACTGGAAACAGCAGTGAAAGACAACTGCTGTCCTTGGGTTGCAGGCTCTGTGCTCTCTGAGCACCCAGAGATGCTCCTGCCTACTTTTGCTCTTTGTTTTCGAGGACAAAGACTTTCCTTCAGCTGTTTCTTTTTGTAAAAATTCAGAATGTAACTTTTTTTTAATTAAAAAGAAGAATGCAGATCCAAGGCTACGGCTGGGCTGGCTGTGCAGACCCGGCATCAGCCCAACAGATCAGAAACTGGAAATGAGGCAAGACCAGATGAACCTTGTCATGGGGATATTAGTAAAAGAAGGGAGAAAAATCAAACATGTTTTTTTCATGGAAATTTCCATTTTTGAAGAAAAAAAATAAAAAATAAAAGAAGGACTAAACTTGGATGCGTTTATATAAATATGGAAATGAAAACCATTTCCCCACCCTTGTCACCGCCCCACAGCCAGCCCTGCTCTCCCACCCCCTCCAGCACTGGTTCCCCCTTTGCTGTGACTTGTGCCTGAGCCCCCCGCAACCATCACCCCCTGCCCTCCTCCAGCTCTGGCTCAGCCCGCAGCAGCCTCCTCTTCTCCAGCAAAGTGTTGCTTTATATTCAGCAACCAGTTGGCTTTGCCAAATGGCAGCTGGTGCTGCAGCCCCGCTGCTGATGGGCACACTGGTGGAGCGTCACCCGGGGACCAGGCTGGCCAGTTGAGGTAGATAGAGGTTGTGCAGCATCCTCCCGGGAACCGCCTTGGCCAGGGTCATGCTGCAAGGTCCAGTCCCTGTGGAGCAACTGTGGAGCCAGGAATGGAGATGGGGCATCTTGGGGCTAATGGAAGAGCTGAGTCCCCCTCTGAAGTGTGTCCTTGGTGCCAGTGCAGGGGACGTGCCCGTAGGGATACAGGGGACAGACGGAATGGGTGTGCGCAGAGCAGCTGGGACCGGCACGCACACTGCCACGCTCTGGCTTTGCAAACTCCTTCCCATCTCTACAACAAGAGGCCTCCTCTATTCTGCCTTGCTGTCAGCTTTATTTTTTTTTTTCGCTTTGTTTCTATAGAAAATCCCAATTCCCCCAAATAATCCAGCTAAGAGTAAGGGAAAAAAAAAAAAAAAAGAAATGCAAACGTGTCATTGCATTCTCTTCCCATCCCCGTCCCTCTCTCACACACAGGGCTTGAAAGCGCACTGAAAGGTATTCAGCGTGCACACTGCCAATTGTCACATCTTTCAATGACAGATTTTAAATGAATGTTATTTTGCAAGGGGGAGAGGGGGGGGGGGGAAAGAAAAAGGAAAAAAAAAAAAAGCCCACACTGCTCATCCAAGAGCTGACAAGTCCTAACGGGCCTCATTTTCCAGAGACAAAAATAACTATTTTCAAAATTCACAGCAGGGCCTTCGCCTACACATGCTGCACCAAGAGAAACCTGTGGGGAGAAATGTAAAACACATTGTGTAAATGGAAATGCACCATGCATCCAAAATGCTTTTAAAGCTATTTACCCTCTTTCATCCTCGCCAGCTCTCCTCCGAGCACACGCACGCATGCTCGCACCCCGCCGAAGGTGTGGGGGCATGGCGCTATGCTGCCTGCCCCAGCTCCCGAGCTGCCTGGCCCCCCAGCAATCGCATGGGCTGGCTCCCCGCGGCAGGCGAATGATGGGGAGGTGTTTCCCCCCCTACGCATGCATTGCTGGGAGAGCAGTGCCCATCTGTGGTGAGGGGACGCGGCGTGGCATCGGTGGGCGGGAGATGTCCCCATCCTCCCCATGACTTTGGAGTCCTGCAGCTACAACAGCCTCTGCAGAGATCTTCTTGAGATCTTCCTTCTGCCCCAGGTTGAGCAGTGGGGATGGGGACAGCCCCAGCACTGGGAAGGGGCAGACAGAGTGGGTGGCTGGTTGGATGTGTAGAATGCATGGGGAGGAACATGGGTGCCTACAGCCATGCACGTGGGGGGCCGGCCAGGCAGAACTGTGGATGAAAGTGTCTTCTGGGTGGCTGACCCATGTGAAGGTCACCAGAGCTTGGGACAAACCTGCTCTCATATGTGGGGCTGTGGAGAACCATCTGTCCTCTGAGTGCATCCAACCATGTCTCTGTGGGCCATAGCTCCCTACCAGGGATGTTCCAAGCCAGCAGAGAGGAGAAGCCACAGTCCCACATGGGGACCCTGTAGCAGCAAGGTTGAGTCCAGCCTTGGCGGTCTCAGATCTGACATCCATGGTCAGGAATCCATCCTTCCACAAAGAAGAGTAATAGGGAAATGCCATAGTCTTCAGTTTGGGGGAGGCCCTCGAGATCCCAGAGCAGAAGGAAAGAAGACAGCTGCCTGGCAGCAGGCAGAAAGTCAGTACATGCAGGGAAACAGCAAGGAACAACCTGCAGGCAGAGGTCCTGAGGCTGACCAGCCCCTCTGCATAGCCACCCCAGGGTCCCGCAGTTCCTCCTGCTGTCCCAATGGCCAACACTTGGTAATTAAAGCCAACACTGCAATTGCCTGCACAGTCCTGGAGAAAAAGGTCTCTCTCTTTGGAAGGGGCTGTGCATGGGCCAGCCCAGCTCAGCGGACTCATACACCACCACCAAGCAGCACGGCTGAGCCTGCATTGCCCCTCCTCACTCACTGGGACCACCTCCCTGCGGCCACCGGTCCAGCCAGAGAGGAGAGGGGTTTTGGGGTGAGCCCTGGAGCAAGGGAAAGCAAGAGGGTGATGGCCACCTCCCCATCTGTCCCTCTCCTTTGCTCCCACCCTGCGGCACTGCCATCAGGCTGGGTCGATGCTGGGGGAGTCTCCCATCAGATGCGGTTGGACATGAGCCTGGTGTTCAGCTTGCGGAAGAAGGAGCGCAGCTTGCAGATCTTGCACTTCTTCTTCTTGTTCCTACTCTTCAGGGGCTCCCCAATGCCTTCCCACTCCTCCACGTCGTCCTCGCTGGCCCAAGGTCCCCAGGCGCCGCCGTTGAAGTCCGGGTGAGCCCGGGGGTTCTCTGCGGGGTACCGCACTGGGATGGCCGTCCGGTTGTAGTGCACCAACCTCATCAGCAGTGTCCTGACCACATCTGGGCGCTGGTCTGAGAGGTCGTAGCGCTCGTAGGGGTCGGCAGTGATGTTGAAGAGCCACACGGACTTCCGCAGGCCATCGGTGAGACGCTCCAGGTTCCACCAGCTCCCTGGGAAGTTGGTCAGGGTCTGTGGGGGGATCCAGTCGCTGTACCCTGGGTCGCCAGTGAGGAGCTTCCACTCTCCAACTCGGATGGAGGCTTGCACAGCTGTGTTCCAGATGCCAAAGCCATCTTCCAAGGAGCCGTACTTGGCGTGGTTGTAAAGGGGGTCAATGTTGTGCAGGATTTCAGTTCGTGGCGACTCCTTGCCCTCGCTGATGGCAGGCCAAACGTTGTAGCCATCCAAGCCTGGGACGTTGCTCAGGTTGCCCCTGGCCAGGCTGACCAGAGTCGGGTACCAGTCCGTGATGTGAACCAGTGCCCAGCTGGTCCGGCGCTTGCGCTTGATCAGGGGGCTGTGGACAAAACCGATGCCACGGACTCCCCCTTCCCAGTATGTCCCTTTGCGGCCCCGTAGTGGCCAGTTGCTTCCCCCAGAGAAGGTCTGTCCACCATTGTCAGTGGAGAACACAATCACGCTGTTGTCATAATAACCATACTTCTTGAGAGCCCAGGTGATGTTCTTCACCGCCTCGTCCATGCACGTCACCATGGCGGCGTACTTGCGGCGAGCGACATTGCCCATGGAGCGGTAGCGGTAGATGTATTCCTTGGGCGACTGCAGAGGCGTGTGGACTGCTTGGAAGGCCACATAGATGAAGATGGGCTCCTTGGGGCTGTGGGATGCCAGGATCTTGCTGACGCGCTGGGCATAGAGGAAGGTGGAGTACTTCCCGCTCTGGTCCCAAGCCACGTTCTCCCCTTCGTGCAGGTCATAGCCACAGACACCGGGCCCATCGCAGTTATCATAGGTATAGTAGTCCACGTTGCCCGTCAGGGAGCCCAGGAAGGTGTCGAAGCCCCGGCGGGTGGGCAGGCACTCCTTCTTGTAGAAGCCAAGGTGCCACTTGCCCACCATGTGCGTGGAGTAGCCAGCTTCCTGCAGCTTCTGGGGCAGGGTGACCTGGTCGAGGGGCAGGCAGTTGGGCTGCCGAGGACGGATGATGGAGTGCTGCAGCCCTGTGTGGATCTGGTACCTGTCGGAAAGAGCCAGGAGGAATCAGTAGTAATGGGGAGCAGTGCTGGGTGGGGATGTGATGGCACTTGATGTCCTGTCCTCCCTTGCTTTGCACACCCCGGAGATGCCTGGATCCCTTTAGAGCCATCAGGAGAGAAGAGAGGCCTTTGCCTGGACCTCAGTGGGCTCCACCAACCCCAGTCAGTAGGCGACCACATCCACAGGCGCCTCCCTGGGGCCCACTCCTCAGCAGGAGATGATCTGATGAGATCTGCCTCCTATGGTGAGTGCTGACCTCCCAGCGCTGCTCCAGGGAAAGCCCCATCTATCCCAGGAGGTAGAAGGGCCCAGGATAAAGAGAGATCTGACTGTGCTGCTGTGGGAGCGGGCAACAGACCAGCATCCAGCCTGGCCAGTGCAGCACTGAACGTGCAAGCAGGAAGAGCAAGGTCCAAGGGACTCATGGATGCAGGGGAGAATGATCCTTCGATCCCACAGCCCAACAGCAAATCCCCAAGGGCCAGTGTGGCAGCAGCACAGGACTGCCTGGGGACACACCTCCTTGCCCAGCACCAAAGGACCTCATGGCCAGTGACCACCCACTCCCCAAGTGACATCCATTACCCAACAGCATCCACATTTTTGGCCTTGCCATGTGCTGCTAGTTATCCCACATGAAAATCAACCGTTTACCCAGGAAGCCTTCTAGGAAAAGCCAGCAAGACACCTTTCTCTGGAGGATCTCCATCATCTGCCAGTACACTGCAGAATCTGTCTAGCGGCCAGCTGGGGTTAAACCCCTCAGAACTAAGGAAGGGACAGAAGGGGGGACACGAGTGGGGTGTGAGCAGGCGCTGGCTTACCTGCCGGTTATCAGCTGGCTCCGGGATGGGGTGCAGATGGGCTGGATGTAGTAGTTCTCCAGTTTAACGCCCTCAGCTGCCAGCCTGTCCAGCGTTGGCGTCTGGATATCAGAGCCGTGATACCCGACGTCATGGTAGCCCTGGTCATCGGTCAGAATGAAGATGATGTGGGGTGGCCTGGTTAAGGCAGGAGGCAGCGATTTCTCCATGGGGTCCGTGGGCACATCGGCCACCAAACTGGGCTTCATCCAGTCCCAGGATAAATAACCAAAGCTGAGCAGGCTGACGAGCGAGAAGCCCGTGAGGGCATAGACGGCCATCCCGGAGCACGCTGCGAAGGGAGCTACTGTCCCAGCATCATCTCAGAGCCACGGAAACAGGAGGTCTCCCCTTGTCCGGGAGAGCCCCCCCAACCTAAAGGATGGTCCCTGAAACCCCTGCTGCTGGTTTTGCAGGAGCAGCTCCCATGAAGGCACACTCATGCACACACAAAGAGCTTAATCCGCCGGGGCTGGGTTGCCTTCAGTCAAAAGAAAATAACCCTCGCGCCGCTCCAATCACACACATCTGCACGGCAGGACGGGCTCCTCGCAGTGATTAACGGCAGCCCCAGAGCCGCTCACCGAGCGTCCCGAGCGCTACAAACACTTCCTGGCTTCTCCCTGTTTTCTCAATGGTGTTATTTCTTTATGAAGAAATCCATAAAACCTCACTGGAGAAAGCAGCTGGCTTCTCCTCCGCTCCAGCCCCGCGCCTGCCTGGCCGTCCGGACGGCTCACTCTGGATATGATGATCCTTTTCTTTAAACTCCTGCAGAAGAGGGTGCTAAAGTTCAAGCCCAGAGGTGCTGAGCTCTCCTCCTCGCCTTCTCCTTTTCCCACTCTCTGCTCCCAGGCAGAGAGTCCCAACATCTGCCCGGGACGTGGGCTAAGCCGCCAGGTTTATGGGGAGCCGCAGGCTCGGCCCCTCCCAGCTCAGCAGCTCCAGGAAAAAGCTGGGAAGCCCCGGAGTGTGCAGGGTCCTAAGCATGGTGTTCCCTCCCTGCTTGCCCTGAGATGTGTGATGTGTGGGCCCGGGTCCTGGTAGGGTGCTCAGCTGAAGCCCCTATAGCATCCAGCAGGAGGAAGGGCTGGATCCCTAGGAGGGATCGCTGGGACAAGCTGTCCGCACTTCCAGAATCACCATCCAAATAAATCCTGGGCAATGGGAAGCTGCAAAAACCTGTTGGGACACCCCAGTGTTATATAAAACCACCCAGAGGCACGTAAAGCACTACAAAGTGGGGTGGGTGCTGCTGCACCCATTTTCCAGGCAGGGAAACTGAGGCAGAGAGGGGCCATTCTTACGTGCTGTGGCCACAGCCAGCCAGGGGCAAGGTTAGATGTGCACTAGAGACTTCTGCCAATGCAGGGGTACTGGTTTGAGCTTGGGGTGCTGGGACAAGGGGCCAGGTCAGTGCCCTGATGGTTCAGGGGAGCTTTAGGGAGAGATGAGCAATGCTCCCGTGTGACTCCTTTCACAGGGCCAGCGTTCACCAGACATCAGGAAGCCATCACGCCTGACACACATCTCGCCCCCTCGATGTTCCCTAGGGCAGGACTTGGAGCAGGAGGGGGGATTTGGTAGCACGAAGGCACCCCTGGCAGAGCTGGGAGCTGTGCCCTCTGTCTGTTTGGGCACTGTGCCATCCCTGTGCATTGCACTGTGCCGATGGGGACCCGAGGGGCCCCCTGACGCAGCCCCCCCCCAGCTCATACACCCTGCCTGCCTTTAGGACCACAGGGCTGCAGTGGTGGGGGCTCGCTGGGGGCTTTGGGAGAGCTATGCCTGCAATTAGGCAAGGGCTGGCTACCTGCCACTGGGTCCCCAGCCCTGGGCTTCCCTCCTTGTCCCCAGTCCCAGGCTTCCCTCTGCCAGGTCCCCTCTCCGGATCCCCTCCACACACTCTGCCCCAGGCACTGCGCCTTTCCCCCCTGGCAGAAACCCCTGCTCACTCGGAGGCACGCGGCAGGGCTGGGTCAAGCCCTTCAGCGAGGTTTGATTAATCTCCAGGGGTTCATCACTCATTTCTTCCGCCTGTTCCTCTTCTCCCTTCCCCTCGCTCCTTCCCACCACTCCCTGGCCTCCTGCACGTCTCCCTCTTCTCCTCTGACATCTTTACTTTTGAACAATTCCCTCCTCTTGAAAAAATCTGGACCTGACTGAAGGGTAACAGAGGTGAGGGGTTCAGGACCCCCAACTTCTGGGTCTTGTGTGCTCCTCCACTGTTCCTGATGGACCCTTACAGCCCAGGGAGACCTCCCTGTGCCACCCTTGAGCTGCCCAGGGCTGTGAGACTCCCTGAGCATCCCCACCTGCAGGACCATACACATGGCTCCATGGACACCTCGGACCCGAGATAGAGTTATCATCAGAGATTAAAACCACTGCTCTTTTCAAATAATAAATATTAGTCCATTTGGGTGAATATTACAGATTGGAGAGGAAACTGGAGATGTCAGAGCAGAGAAAGTGTGTTTAAGGTGGCACAGACAGATAAACAGCATCTTGTTTGGGGCCAGAGGGTTGAGCAGGGAGGGAGGTGCAGGAGGGGGACAGAAGGGATGGCTGGCCACAGGAGCAGGGCTGGAGCCCACCTCAGAGAAGTAAGAGCAGAGCTGAGCACTGCCCGGGTGTGTGGACAGCCATGTGGTGGGTCACATCCTGCTCATGCCTTAAGACCAGGGGAAGGAGCCAACAGCAGAAATGTGGGCACATGCTGACACGAGGAGGGGACCTTCTGTGCCCGGCCAGGGCAGCTGGCTCAGGGAAATCAGTGATGGGTGCAAGCTGGCTGCAGGTCTGGGGAGGAAACAACGGGGTTAACTCAGCTCAGGGAGCTTTTCCAAGATCCAAAGGATGAATAAATAGTGAATTTGTTGGCAGACACCCTGCTCTGACAGTTCGAGGACAGCTGGCTGGGTCCCAGCAGCACACGGACACCTCCTGGGGAAGGGCGATGCACAGCCTGAGTTCTCCTCTGGGAAATGATAAAAAGGTGAAAAGCAGCGAGGGGAAACCACTCTAGACCCCAGGGGAAACAGGGTCCAATGAGACCCTCAAACCAGCCCTGCTGAAATCATCTGACAGGGAGGCAGGAGGTGGGAGCGGCTGGGAGGGAGGAGGAGGATGAAGAGGAAGAAATGACAACTCTGGAGTTTCAGGATGAGGATGATTTAAGCCGGCTGCAAGACTGTTCTGGGAGTGATTAATGCATCACAAGGTCTAGGGATGGAAAAAGTACTCAGGGCCTGCAGCCACCCCCTGACCACTCTTAATTCAAGGCAGTCACTTGTTCAGCCTTGCTCAAAGATGTCTCAAGAGCCAGGAGCTTCCTTGGAGAGCTCTGGCATGTTGCACAACGGGGAGGTTTCCCCTGGCAGCCGGCCTGGCCGTGGAAGCTGAGCCAGCCGGCGGACCCTGCCTGCTTGGGGCTTACATCCGCCCTGGCGAGGACAGCCCTGCTCCTCCCCATCACATCAGCTGCTGTGACAAAAGATACTCAATTTCCCTCCCAGCCTAATCCACAGTGGTTTTACCAGTTCAAGGTGATGAGGAACCCCAGTGGGTGAGCCGAGTGCTGGCTGCAGGGCTGGCAGCAGCTCCATGGGCAGAGCATCACCCACCTGCACCCAACCAAGCTTCCCCACCCCAGAGCATCACCCACCCTCACCCCAACTTCCACACGCCTGCAGACCCTTTCCAGCTGGGACCAAGTGCCCCATGCTGAGAAATCACACAGCAGCCAGGGTAAAGCCACCAGCCAAAGCCTTATATGCTCCTTTTTGGTGCTTTTTTAGCCCAGCAGCATGACCTGTGAGGCCGCAAACCCTGACCAGTGCCTGGGCCAGGTCCCTCCATGTCCCCGCAGCTGGCATAGCTCCTCACATTTGCACAGCTGGTTCTCTAACCAAATATTTGAATATTACCTCTTTCTTTTTTTAAAAAAAAATTAATTTTATGTGGCCTGGGGCAAGAATGAAAATAATCACAGCCCTTCCTGCTTTTTTCTCCCCACCACCCCCCAGCTCCGGCCGCACTCGCGTTTTGGCTCTGAAAGCGCTCGCTGCAAACGAGGTTATGCAAACAGGCTCCACATATTTCTCAGCGGCTGCAATGTGCCACGAGGGCCACACAGCAAAGTTTAAAACTAAGCCTCAAGTTTGGGGTTTTTTTTTCACCTTTTTCTTTATTTTTTAACCCTTCCTGGGGCCAGAGCCCCTTCAGCCCTCAATACTGCCTTTCTCTTGCCATCAATGGGGCATTATGGCAGGGGAATTATTGAAAGCAGAACTCCCAGGTTTTACAATGGGAGCTCTGTGCAAGGCAAATATTGCACAATCTGTTTGCACGCCGCTGGCTCGATACCCTTCCCCCTCGGCAGCCCTGCTCACGCCTCGGCCTCCGGCTCGCTGAAACGGGACCTTAAAAATAAGAAATATGAAAGGCTTTTAATAAGTCCCTTCTCTCCTTCTTCAGAGCAAGACATTTGACCTAACAGGGCATTGGGGAGCTTAGCCCGGCCTCGAAAAAACACAACGTGTCGCTCTCACCTCTTAGATGTTTAAGGGTTTCCGCTCTCCCCGGCCAACGTGTGATGCATTTACTTTTTTTATTGGTGTGATGAAAGAGCCTACGCAAGTCTGGAAAAGAAGGGAGCAGCCCCAGGAATGGAGAAATCTTGTTATTTTTCTAGGGGGGTGGGGGGGGAAAATGGCTGAGAGGAGGGGGCAGCCAGGCCATCCACAGGTAAGGAAGGAGGCTGGAGGCATCACTGGTCCCAACCCCAGCAAAGGATGGGGCTGGAGGAGAACATCTCTGCATTGACTTTGGGAGTCTCTGACAGGTCCTGGCCATCATGCCCTTGGTCTGGGCATGGATCATTGTCTTATCCCAGTCTTCTCCCTGCCATGAGTGCTCTTTGTTCCCCTGGTGTCTTACCCTCCAGGGATATAACCCTGGACCTGCCCTCCCTGGTGCACAGCAGGCAGGCAGCACTTCTTCCAGGCAGCACTGGGACCTCCCTCCTCCCAACCAGCCCCAAAAAATCACATTTTCCCACTCCAGGACCTCATTTTCCCCACTCCAAGCCCAGCACCTCCCTGCCTCCAGCCGCACAGCCCCTGCGAGTAGAAGCCAATTTTCTAGCGGCAACCACTGCGGTGAGACCTCGACCAGATTACAGAGATGTAGGCTTGGTTTGGGTGAACTCGGAAGTTTTTGAACACACCATAATTTGTTCTGTGGAATATAGAGCCAGGAGAGGTGAAACCAGCAAATCTACATTGGTTCCTGCTTATGCAACCCTCATCATTGTTAAAGGGACAAGGAGTGTTGCAGCAGCAGCCATGACGTAGGACGCCGAAGCCACGGGGGTAGTGCATTATGGGGACAGAGGGGACAGCATCAGCCGTCCCTCTGACAAGCGCTCAGCAGCCCCAGTGTATGTTGTTCTTGGAGCCAAATGGCCTTTTTTTTTCAATACCCTGCCCATATTTCATGCCATTCGCATGGAAATAATCATCGTCATCAAAACGCACTTATGAGCCGTAGCACAATATTAGAGCCTTTTCTAATGTAAACCAATGCCTCTAATAAGACGTGTTGGGCTTGGCCAGGGTTTGTTCCTGATCAAAACACTGCTGCTCCCCTTTCTTCTCTCCTGGTTGCCCAGCATTAGCAAAATACAAAATTAAAGCCCTAAATATGAGTCGGTTTGTCTCTTAGGCTAAGGAATTTTTCTTCCGTTTTCGGTCACTGATGATACATCTCAGTGATTCTGCAAATTATCCCATGAAATGACTTCTACGCTTTCCTGCTCGCGTTTGTTTTCTTCCTTCCCCTTCATTCAGGAGACTTCAGTCCATCGACTCCCCTTCCTTGATATAATATTCCTCCCCTCGCTGTTCCCCACCTCCTGGGAAACTGCAGCTCGCCGCCTTCTCTCCTCTCTCTAACGGCTGCCGTGCTTGCTTTGAAGAGCTGGAGAGGAGCCCGTGGGTTTGGCACCGCTCCTTTCTTCCCATGCCTTATGGCAAGCGTTCCACATTGCCTGGGTGCTCTTCCTCCTCGTCCTGCCCCCCCTTCCCAAGCCCAGAATCCAGCCCCCCCTGGAAGTGAGGTGCTTCCCTCTGCAGCTTCCCGGCAGAGCCCGAGGGCTCGTGTGACGGCTGGCAGTCTGACTGGAGAGTTCCCAATTGATGTGAACCAGGGATGTGTTGGGACACGGATCCCCACGGGATTCGGAGAAGATGTCAAGGGAAGCAACTCACGTCTGGCTTCGCACACGGGACGGGCTGGAGGCGAGGAACCTGTGCTGGATGGAAAGCTAGAGAGCACACCAGGCGGGTGGGTTTGTGCCTGGTCCCATCAGGCTCTCATGGCTCAATCTCCTGGGGTGGACACTGCTCTGTTCCCAACACACACACACCCCCTCCCCCCCACACACACACCCCTTCGAGAAGAACTGACATTTGGTAAAAAAATATACATATAAAAAAAAGAGTCAGTGGTTCCCTGGCCTCCAAGGGCTCTCTTTGAAGCACAGGAGAAGGTCCCAAGGCGGCGGAAGGAAGGATTTAAGCATTTAGCATATCTGGTTTCTGGCAGCGCTGCCGTGTGACCCTGACATTGGCTTCCCCAGCTTATTGATTTTGGACTCCCCCACCTTCATTCTTGACACGATTTATCATGGGATACACAGAAACTCCTCAATCCTCAAAGTATGCAAGATGTTGGCATCACCTCCAGCCTCACCCAGGCTGGGGAAGAAAGAGCAATTCTTTCCCAGCACCCGCCTGGCTAACATCCCTCCATCCCATAGCCACAGCGGGCTGCACCCCGGCGCCTTTGGTAAAGCCCCCGGACAGGCAAGGGCTGTTCCCCCCTTGCCATGAGAGGAGCACTGTCACTGCCACAAGAAGGCTGCTCTCCTCCTGGGGACGGCCGCAGCAGGCAGGTACCCAGGGACCCGGCACACTCCTGGGTTCAAGGGAGCAGCCCCAGCCCCTCCACTTCATCTTCTTAACACCCCGCCAGGGTTCCAGCTCCCCTCGAAGTCACAGTACCAGGGCTGGGCAGCCTCCTGGCTCCTGCCTGCCCTTAGCTTCCATCTCCTTTTTCAGGCGCAGCCTCTTCAAAGGCAGCCGGTGGGTTTGGGCTGGCAGGAGATGTGACGGCCAGTGGGCAGGATGCCTGACCAGAGCTCTGCCCACTGCCCCAAGCCAAGGCATGGAGAAGGAGGAAGATGAAGCCTGGCACTCCCCAGCTTGGCTCAGGTGCCTCCCCTAGACAAGGAGCCCTTTCTCACCAGGGGAGCTCACAGCAGGGCAGGGCAGGATGGCCTGAGCACCCAGAGCTTGTTTATAACCCAGGTTCAGTGCAAGGAAAACACACCTGCCCGTGCCAGCCAGCCTCACACCTGTAACTCTTTAGGGCAAACTGTTTACCCAGGAGGTGTTTCCTTAGCACCCCGGGGGGCTGGCGTGGAGGGGATGCTTCTCCCCCAGCACCAAGGGTTGTTTTCCGTCCTGGCAGGAGAAAAAGGCAGAAAACTCAGGAGAGGCACTTCAAAGGGTTTTGCATCAAGGCTGGCCGCAACCGAGCCGCTGGAGCTGGAAGAAGGCAGGGAGCACGGCCAGCCTGACCCTCTCCCCTGCCCACCCCGGCTCCGCAGGCAGCAGCGAGCCCTGGGCATGGGTGCTGGCAGCACCCACTCCCGCCCCCTCCAAAGGTCTCTGTTCTGTCGAGCGCTGGCTGGGGAGCAGCTCAGAACAGGCAAAGAGCCCAATTAGACATTGCATTACTTAGTACAAAAGGTATCAATAATCCAGCAGGAGAGATGAGAGCTCTTTCTCGCCGTGGATGCCAAGAGCACAAATTGCCTTTTTGTAAGAGAAAGGCTTAATTTCCATAGAACATGACAGATTAAAGCACGAGTGGGTGGGTCCACTCTATTATTCATCAGCCTTTGCTGCTAACAGGAGAGGGTGTGCTGCCTCCTTTGAAGTTTCTTCGAAGGCCCAGGTTGCCCACAGACATTTTATCAGGGTGTAAAGCAAGAAACGAAGGGATGGAGCTTGGAATGCTCCGTGCTTGTGTTCCCCTCTGCCCTGGGTTTGTAACACACCAGCCTTGCTGCTGCAATTGCTTCCCAAGATGAGTCAAACCAGAAGGTCCTTGTTTAAACCCAGAGACCTGCCTGACTTCTGGACATAAACCAGCAGCGAAGATGACCAGGATAACCGTGCTGCTGCATCAGTCATTCCCAGAGCTTCCTTTCCTAGCTGTGCAACGAGCTCTGTCAGCAGAGAAATCTAGGATTAAACACTGGAGCTTGGACTCCTCCCTCACAAATGGGAAACAGAGCAAAATAATAGTATGAGAAAAACAGTTTCTGTCAAATGAATTTACTGAGGAGCACACGGGAGTGTTTCACTCGAATGGAAAACTCCAGGAGTGATTCTTCAGGGGCAGCACATTGCATTTGCAGCTAAACTCTGCAGGGTGAGATTGACACATGGAAATTACTTCATTTCAAAGCAGAGGGGCCTGGAGCAGCGTCCTCCCAGAGCTGTGGGTCAGGGTGAGCTGTATTTACTCGAGCGCAGGCAGCTGCCCACCAGGCATCAGTAAAACCACCAGATCAAGCAAAGAAACGCAGTTACCCGAACAGAAAGCACCAAACCCAGCACTGGGGGAACCTTGCAAGGAAACGTGGGCACCAAGTAGGAAAAAATGTGGGGAAGGGCTTGGAGGGGGCTTGGAAGCAAAGTCTCAGGCTGGTGCTGGGAGCTGGAGCTGAGCCACGGCATGTGCACCAGGATTCCTGTCGCACGCAAGGACGGTAGATAAATGTGCTCAGCAGACGCCAGATCTGGAGTGCCGTCCCCGTATTTCAAGCCCACCCATTGCCATCGAGGATTTTCTGCTCTCAGTCGCAGGCATAACTTACAGGGTGGTTGTTGGGAGGTTTAAAGTACCTATATCAATACTGCAGAGGGTGATTCATGATTATCTGCAGTAATCCAGAAGCTATACAAAATTGCTAATAATAGGTCTTCAAAACCGACATTTTAGTCAAGATAAAAAATGACTGGAACAAAATCCAATCATGCTTTGCTAAAACTATAAATGGAAAGGTATAATCCATATTCAGCTCCCCTAAACACCAAGCTAAACGAAAGCAGGGGATGTAGATCAGCCCCAGGATCTAAGTCAAAGCGGGGCTGGGATTCCGCCCCGGGAGAAGTTGATTCTCAAACAGGCTGAAAGTGGCTTCTGATGCACAGGGTGCCACAGGACTGGCTTAAATCTGGGGTGACAGGGGAGATTTGGGAAGGGGAAAGCATGAACATGGATTATATAGTTGCTCTGGTGGCATGTGACAGGCTGTGGGCTGGCAACTGCAGTGCTACCAGAGCCAAGCCTCCAGCTGTGGGGACACGGATGCAGGGCCCAGCAGGGTTCACAGTCCTGCCAAACACCATTTATTTAATGCTGCCATGCGATCCAATGCACAGTTGCTAGGTGACCAGAGCCCAGGGCTGCAAGGATAATGTGGGAACGGCTGTGCAGGTCAGCCCTGCTCCAGCTCCTCAGCATCGTGTCTCTGGGATGCATCAGGATGTGGCTCCACATCCAGGGAGCAGCACGAGGAACAGGGCAAATATGGAGCTTGTCCAGGGGGATGCTGGGCACAGCCGGAGAGCCCAGCCAGGTCCACATGGTCCTGCCCTGCAGCCTGGGATCTCCGTGGGCAGGGAGGGCACAGAGCCTTCCCCAGCCCCAGGTCCCAAAACTTCTTCTCCCTTGCAATTCCCACACTCCTCCTGCCTCCAAATGCCTGCTTACCCTGTTGGGAAATCTCTTCTCACCCTGCCTGACTTGCACTGTTTCATCTGCCTACGGATCGGATAAGCTGATAAAATGTGCTGAACGCACCAAACGGAGCCTGTTCCCTCCATCCGCTCCCTGCCATCAGCTCATCCAAACCAGCGCCGCCGCGGCCAAGGCCTTGAAAATCTCTTTTTGCCATTAACACTGCAACAGAGAGCAGCGTTCGCACGGCCAAAGTCAACATGAAATTTGCAGGGATTTTTGTGGTATTGAGGGAAACTTAACGACTGAAGCCCGAGGCAGATTTACTGTCACAATTTTCACTGAGGACTGTAAAATTCAGCGTGTTGCAAGCCGGTCGTTAATTCAGCTTTAGGCTTTCATGGTTCTGGCTTGGGAAGCAGCAGCAAACATTTCTGTGTGTTGCTGTGGGACTGTAGGCAAATATGGGATCAGCTGTTCCCCACTGAATCCCCTTTTTTTTGGCATAACTATCCCCTCTTCCATCTTCACCACCCTTCCTGAGGGAAGTGATGTTTTCTCCCTCCTCCCTCAAGGGGTCTTCACGGAGAGTCCCAGCTGGGCGAGGACAGATGTGGTTTAACCCCACAGCAGCTCCTGGGAGCCTGAGAGAGAAGGAGTCTTTCTTACTTTGTTCCCTGGCAAATCACAAGGCATTTCATCCTGACCTCCTAAATGAAACCAGACTGTTTAGTCCCAGCAATTGCTCATAAGCAGCATCTAATTACTTCTAATATTTAAAGAGAAAATAGAAGAGTCTCCTTGGAGTATAAACTCAGTGAAGAACTGCAGCTGCAAGAAAAGAGCCCGTGTTACCTGGCTTCACATCACGCTGCACAGCTGCACCCCAAATCCCCAGCCCACAGGCACCCCCCAAAGCACTCAGAGGTACAATCTCCCCTTTCTCCCCTTGTCCTTCTATCAGTAACAGCATAAGAAACAGATGAGAGCAAGAAGATTTGCAAATATACATCCCGATATACCATATCCATACATGCACTGCTGCACACGCATGCTCCTGCAACAGAATGAGGGGGAAAATGAAGCCATGCTCCGTGGGAAAACAGCGCCCGGCTCTCTGGCCAGGCAGCCTGTCCTTCCAGCTCCTGGCCCGACATCAGCAGATAAGATCAGAGGTTGGCAGAGCCACCCTCCTGTCTGCTGTGCTGCAGGCTCTTCCCATCTCAGCCACAGATGAAGTTACAAGGGAGCTGGCTGGAGCTCATGGCCAGAGATGCTGTCAAGCCCACACCCACTGTCCCAGCCTCCTGGGACAGGGGGAGGATGAGACTCTGGCTTGGAAACCTCCCAGAGCACTTTAATCTTCCGTCTTGGACAGTGCCTCGGGCGGCTGTTCAGAAACACGGGTTGTCCTTCTAGAAGCAGAATATCATCTTGCAAGAAGCCCCGTCCTCCCTGCCCATGTAGTGCCATGGGGGGATGCTGCAGCCTGGGAGACAGGTGGGAGAGGGAAGAGGCAGCAGGGGCCACTGCTCTTCCCCAGGGAAGGCCACAGGGGTTGGGATCTGCAACAAATTCCCCGTGAGGCCAAAAGACAACTGGCAGCCCAAGCACGCGGGCATGGAGGACACTGCAGCCTGTGTGGTGTGACATGCCCAGGGCCACCACCTGCCAGCACTGTGGGGACATCCTGGGCAGCTGGACAATGGCCACAGCAGGAGCATCTTCCCTGCATCCCAGGTGGCATGGATGCTCCTGGAACATCTTTGGCAGTGGCACTGAGATGCCTCCATCCCAGCCTCATCTGAGTGGGGGGGGCTTCCCCACCAGCCCATGTCCCCAAGCCCCGGCAATCTCTGGAGCACCAGGAGGTGCAGGGCCAGCTGGCCGTGTATCTCCCTAGTGAGCACAAAGGACAGTTATGGAGCAGCTCTCCTTTTTCCAAAATTACTGTAAAATGTGGGTTTTACATTAGACCACCAACGGGGACCAAGGGCGAGAGTATTTTCCCTGCCTGTTATAGTGATTTTGGGGAGTTCCCCCCTCTTTTGGCAACAGGAAGGGTTTGCTGATGCCAGCACCAATGCTAACTAAAGCCAGGCAGAAAAAAAAGTCCCCAGCTCCTCACTACCAGGATTCCATTTCCAGCCCATCTAGGACTTCAGCAAGGACTTTCCAAGAGCCTCTGATTGCCCAGCCCAGCTTTGTCGCCAAGGGGGACTGCTGTCCTCTGCTAGCCAGGGACATCTCTGGGTTTGTCCAGGGCCACCACAGCACAGGATGGGACTTTGTCACCCTCTTGTGGCTTACAAGGGCTGGCAGGCTTGCTGTGGCTTTGAGGTGGCCACATCCTGGACCTCCAGGGAAGGCAGGGGAGTGCTCCTTGCCCCAGCATCCCTGCTTTGGCCTTTTGCTTCCAGGAGAGGCTGTTCACCCCCACCGGATCAGCTCTCCCGGCTCTCCTGCCCCATGAGTCGCACATCTCAGTAGCAATTTCTTGCCCATCTGGGTCAATACTGGCCAAGGAAGAGCTTCCCTCAATCGAGACACCCCTGCTCACCCCCGGCCAGCCACGGAAAGCATCTGTGAGTCATTCAGATTGGGTTGCTTTAAGGCACTCCTTCCTTCCCAGTTTAGGTGGCTGGAAATCTCCTACCCAGTTCCCAACCCACCCAAATCTCAGCTAGGAAATCAGGCCACACCAGCCTCTAAGACAGAGGGAGATTCATTCAGCTTTATCTGAAAGCCATTTCAAGTATGTTCAGATTCCTAATGAAACTTGGATAAAACCCCAGAGATTAATAACAGTGCAGGGCTTTTTTGGATACCATTTTTTTTTCTGTTTCCAAGACAAACATATATATGTGCTTTGGTGGAATCTCTGTGTACATTTTTTGGCAGAAAAGCCAAAATAAATCCATTTACTGTAATAACCCTCGAGCAAGATAAAGCAAGAATCTGTTTGCAATTCCTGTGTATTATTGTCACATGTGGATAAATGGGCATCGCTGGCTGTGCTGTCCCCTCAGCAAGGCAGGGAGGACAGGGACAAACCTGCTGCAGGAGCCCACTTCTGCTGTCCACGTTGTTGTGGGTCCAAGCCTGGTCCTTTCCCATGTCAGTTCTATGCAAGCATGTGTGTATGTGTTGTTCCTGAGTGACACTTGAGCTTTTCTGGTACCGCAAAGTCACATCAATCTGGAGAATGTGGCTGGAGCCACTGTGGGGCTGTGACCCACCCAAGCAGAGAAAGAGTGCTCCACAGCCTGCCTGGGACACCCAGGAGGTGACAGGTTTGGGTACCAAAAGCCTGCTCTGGCAGGGAGCAGGCAGTGGTCAGGTAATGGCACAAGGGTGGTTCACCGAGTGCTCGCTCAGAGGGGGACCTCTTTGTGCTGGGAGGAGTGGGGCATCACCCACTGTTCTGCTTGAGTCAACTCCCATACCATGCCCATGTTGTATCACCTCACAGCTAAATCCCCCATCACGAGAGGGAAAGACACCTCAAATCAGACCCAGAGGGAGGGATGTTACCGCAGGCATCTCGAGGCAAGGCTCATCCTGGATGTGCTCGCTCAAGTTTCCCCTGCCTTCAGACTGTGCCCTGCCAAAGGAGGGGAGACCCTTGAGGGGTCTCATGTCCCTCGTGGGGTTTACCCTCAACCCACAGCTGCTTCGTCAAGGGGTGAAAGTCATGGGGAAGCTGTGTTTTTCACAACCCTCCTTCTTCTGAGGCAGAGCACCTAAGGAACAGGCCCTCCGTGACTGCCCAGAGCACTAACGCATCTGGCATCTGTCCACTCCCCTCCCTTAACCACTCTGGCTTTTTCCATCTTCATAAGCAGGGAAAGCAATCACCCTAACGAACGTCTCTAAAGCTCTCACCACGGCACTCAGGATGTGCTAAACGAAATAAACACACATCAAGAGCCCATTAATGGCGCTCTCCTCCTGCCCAGCAGCCACAGTCAGGCACGATAGGGACCAGGAAGGGATGCTAATGTACAAAGCAGCAACCCTTGGAAAGGGAGGAGTGAATTCTTACCTATTTTTTTCCCTTTTTTCCCCAGTTTTCAGATTGCTGCATCTCCATCGCTGGCACACAGCTGTGCCCATGGCAGGATGGTGCTAGCAGGGAGGGCAGTGGGACACACTGCTGCACAGTGATGTTCCTTGTGGTGTACCCTCCTCTGCCCAGCCATCCCATCCCGACACAGTATCCTCTCTTTCCCAGCCTCCCAGACACTATGTGTGGGGGGATTTCAGAGCAAATCACCTGGCTGCAGGTGGTGGTTATGGTCAAGGCTGTGGGGGCAAATGCTCCTGGTTTGCATGGGAGCAGGAGCAGGAGCCATCTGTCCTAGGGCAATGTTATAGCATACAGCTAGTGTGGCAGGTCACTGCTGAAAAACAAGGGGTTGTTCCTCCTCTCTTGGGCTCATATTGGGCCACTTAACCAGCAGCAAGAGTTTTGCTTTCGTCAGAACTGAGCTGAGGAAGCTGAGGATGCTGGAAAGGCACAAGCCACAGTGCAGGCTGGCAGCACAACTTGGGTGCAAGCAGCCCCTGCCTCGCCCTTCTCCCTCCTTCCCCTCCTTTTCCTGCCACACAGCTTTTGACTTAAGTTAAAGCAGCAAAGGATACTCGGCGGGGGAAAAATAATACCTCGGACCTCTGGCTTCAGGAACGCAAACACAGCCCCCTTCCCCTCTCCTCCCAGGTAGAGCTGCTGAAATCTGGACAAACACAGCGGAGCTGTTGTGGCTGTTGGTGTTGGCTGTACTATGCTGCGAAGCTGCCAGGCCTTTTAACGGGGATATGCTTACAAACGAGAGCAAGAGCCTGGGGGAAAGCAGGGCTGGGATGGGGGTTGATTAATAATAACAGCCCTTCTGCTCGCTGCATCGACGTATATTAGATCTACTACTAAAAAAAAAGAGAAATTAAATGGCTTAATGCTACTAGCTCTTCAGTGCCAGCACTGAATAACTGCCACGCCAGTAGACACACAGGCAGTTCGACATAGCCAGAGATACATTCCCAATCTAGATTGTTAAAATTAAGCATATTGCAACTGAATTTTAATGTCACATCTTCTGCTCGTTGGAGTTCTCAAATCTGTTCTTTCAGCTACTGAAATTAAAAGATTGCTTTATATGTTGCAGGCTTAGAGGTGACTTTTTTCCCCCAATTAATTAGTTTGAAACTAACAGGGCTGGGTCCCCACAAGTTTCAGTGATGGAGCTGTTGGGATATGTGTGTGTATATATATATTTTATTTTTTTTTTCCCTCACTTCTGAGCTGCTCCTTCTCATCTGGCAGCAGGCTGCCAGTGAGTGAGTCAATATGATTTGATGCCTGCCTGATAGCTTACATGAAATGATCCGATCACCCCAAGCAAAGCCCCAGCAGCAAGTGGCCACATCACAGAAACCCCTTTCAGCCTTGGGTCCATAGATCTGACCTGACTGTGGGGCCAAGGAAAAGGCAGGTATGGGGACACAGCCTGGCTTTTCCAGAGGGCTGAGGGCTAAGGTGGAGGTGCCAGGGAGGGCTGTGCTGTGCCAGGTCAGGTTCTCTCAATTCTGTTCTTGCACCTTGTGCGGAAATCCTATAAATGTAACACGGGAATTGCGTGTAATTTATAATCCCTATGTCCCCAAAGGCAGTGCAGACCAGATGTTTCAAAGCTAGCTGCTGCTTTCGCCACTGGTAAAGCACTGCAGGCTCAGTTTTGCCTCTCCAAATGCAGCTAGTTAATTAATTAATGTGACTTGAACACCCAGGTCTTGGAGGGCACCTGCCACTGAGCTGGTGTGGATGAATAAATGACCCTAAGTGTATCTGCAAAATGGTAGGCAGAAAGCTGCCCAAGCGAGGCCAAGCGCAGCGGGGCCGTGTACACAAAACAATGCCATGATTCATCCGAGATTGCCATAACCCATCTCATTTCATCAGGATGCTGTGGCATTTAAAATGGCATTTCCTCCCATCTGCTCTGCATTAGCAGACAAAGAAAAAGGAGGAGGGGGAGAGAACAGCAAAACAAAGCAGGGAGAATAAAACGGGATTCCTGAGTCAGACTGTTCCCAAAGCAGCTCCTTGTCCTTGCAAAGCCCAAGCCCACCCCGCCGGGCAGAGGGCAGTGAAACTGGCTGTGGACAATTTTGCGTCCAGCACTGTCCAGGGCCTGGCTGCAGCTCAGGACCAGCTCCCCAGGCAGGCGTGTGGTGAGTGATGCTGATATCAGTGGTGACTCAAAGCCCTGCACATGGCAACCCTCCCTCCACACACCCAGAGCTAAGGACGGCCAAACCAGGGGCATGAGCAAACAAATCCCCCCAGGCTCACCACTGCTGTGGCTTTATTTTTCCTTGGCTATTTCCTCTTCTTCTCCATCTCTTCTTTGACTTTCCACTGCCCCTTCCCTGCCTCAACTTCCCTTGGAAATGAGAACTCCTTCCTCCATCCTTGCCTCTCCCTTCACTGCTCCTCCTCTCTCTGCCTGTGCTCTCACCTCTCTCCTCACTGTCCCTTAACACTTCATTATCCTCCTTTTGTCTCCATCTACCTCTTGCATCCCTGCCCTGACTCATCTCACCTCCTCCGATATTCTCTCCACTCAGCCCATGTGGCAGCCCAGGGTGCTTTCTAGGAGGGAGAGAAATTGAAGCCCTCTTGGCAGGGCACTCAGAGCAGGGAAATTCAGCTCAGCTTCTGAATTGGGCCATGAAAATTATCCTCCTAAACATGGTTTGCACTTTCAGCCAACGGTGTGACTCACGAGGCACATCAGAGTTACCTGCTGGGGTAACAAGGGTCTGGTCCCTGGCCACCCATCCCACCCCTTGGCTGGGGGATCCTGCTCTGGAGCCCAGGCAGAAGGAGCAATGTGCCTGCAGCTCACACTCTGGCTGGTGCCAGCATCCATGAAATGGGACAGGAGAGGAGCTGCACAAGCTGAGAAGCAGGCAGACTGCCTTTTCTGTTGTCTGTAAACACCAGCAGCCAGAGGCAGAAACTTCCTTGGGCAAACAGCCGGGAATCCTCCTGTATCTAGACCCCACGGGTGCTGTGTACCACCCTCCTCCCATCCCTACGGATCACAAACTCCCTTCATTCTGCAACCCCACAACAGGCATAAGCAACCCCCCATGCACCAAACAAAAAGGTCGGACCACGATGGGAGATGTGTCCCCTGCTGTGACAACGCACTGTATGCCAGAAACCTATGGGTGAACAAATACATTAAATCAAAGCCTGCAGAGCAGCAAAGTGTCCCTGCAAGCCCAAGGGTCCAGCAGCCGTGCCTAGAGGCTGTCAGCTCCCATTGGGCACAAGGAAGGCAGGATAGCGCTCTCCAGACTGCTAGCACGCTCCCTGAACCCGAGTTTGGCCGGGACACAAGCAGTCATTCAGAATGGAATAGGTGTGGACAAGTTTGACCCCAAGCAATAACCAAAGAGCATGTGAAAGTGGCAGTGAGCAAAGCTCTGGGCTTGTACGGCTGAGGGCAGGGACGGGGCTGTGCGGTTATTAGCAGACTGAGCTGAGCTGGAGACTCAATTACAGCTGTTTTATCCCCTGTCTGGATTTGAAACAGCTTCCTCCAATCTCTTCGTGACTCAGTGTCTTGGCGTGGAGAACGCATACCCGAGAGGTTAGCTTTTGAAATCCACCAGGGACATTTCACCTTCCTAAAATAAAGAGTGGGCAAAATATTTTCAACCTCCCTCCAAAAAACGCACACGGACAAAAAATCACTCCTTAATAAGTGTATATTGGGTCTCAGCTGGCTTTGGGCTGGGGTAGATTTTCCTATTTTTAATCATGCAGCTGTTTGCTGACTGAATAGCTCTATTTATTAGTTGGCATGTTTACTAACTGCCTCAAATACCTTCACTACCTGTAATTGTGGTGCAGCACACGTATTATTTTTTTTCAGATTTCTTCATTCAAGTGGGTTGTGTTACTCCCAGGCCCCACGCTGCGGTTTGCTGAGGGTATTCATGGTTTGAGGGTATGAAGCTTTGGACTCAAGTGACCTTGAACTTTAGCGGACCTGCAAAGAGACACTTGGGGGGAAAAAATGGAGTCAATTTTTCAAGCCATTTGTCCATGGGCACTCAGGGCTTTAACATACTCTATATGCCTTTCTTGAGAGCAGGCTCTCCTGAATGTGGTTCCTCCCATCTATGCTCATGTATCTTCTTCACTTCCATGCTCTACTGAAATTGGTCAAAGACAAACCCTTTATGCTTTCTAGAGTATGTGAGTCTGGAGAGGAGAGGGAGAGGGAGAGGAAAAGGGAGAAGAGGCCTTAAAATGCAGCACAGCAGGGGCTTGTTGGACTCCCGGTACCCCGACACAAGGGGAAACCAAGGCACCCAGTTTCCCTAGGCACCCTGCAAAGCACAGAGAGAACAGTGAGCTCTGGGAAAGGTGGCCACACACATCCAACCTAGACCAGCCCACTGCCACCATGTCCTGCAGGACTTTGCTCCCCTCTCCTGCCTGTAAAGTGAGCTGATGGGTCTGCCTGTATTGTCCCACCCCTGAGAGCTGTCAGGACATACTTGCTCTCCTTTGTCACTCTGCTGGCATCTTGATGACTTGATCCAGATCAACCTAAACAGCGCTACTGCAATTCCCTGCACCACACAGTGCTCCTTTAACAGTTTGACATTTGTTTGGAGAGCTTCAGTGCCCAGGAGGGACCCTCTGCTCCTTTCTGCCTGAGGCCTGCAGTCACCTGCTCCCCTACATCATGGAGCATGGACAGGGGTAGAGGAGGGTTGGCTTCATATTAAGAGTTGTTTTTTAATAAACAAAGCAAACAGAATGGTTCCTGGAGGTATAAAAACATTCCAGACCATGACAAAACAGGTCCACATCTGTTCATCAATACACTTGCAGCAGGAAGCACCCTTTGTGGACCACAGGGGCTGAATCTCCACCCAACCTCATTTTCAGAGGCCTGTGAAGTCAGCTGCCCTAGGGTCTGCTCCAGGCTGCCTCTGTCTGCTCAGCCCTGGTCCACAACCTCCCCAGGAGACACCTTTCATGTCTCCCTGCCCCGGGATGCTTTTACCTGGCTCTTTGTCCTGGTTTCCCAGGCACAGCCCCATGGCCCAGCCATGCAGGCAGGCCATGAGTAGCCCTGAGTCAGCTGGGAGATCCAATCAAGGCAGCTGCCCCATAGGTGTATCCCATACCACCTAGTCATGCTCATTATAAAAGGAGGGAGTTTACTGAGAGTGGGGTTTTTTCTTCCTGGTGCTTCTCCTTCTTGGCCTTCTGTTCCTGCTGCTGCTTATCCTAAGGACCAGGCTGAGTATAACTTTGTATACTTTAGGTTGGTGATTGTATGACTTTTGATATTTTATTAAGTCTGTTTCTACTTGTACTTATGGGGCTTCTCCCTTTTTTCCCCAATTCTCCTTCTCAGCTGGGGAGGGGCACTGGGTGGTAGAATGGCTACTACAGTTCAGGCCTGGGTACTGGCTAAATGTAGACACCCTTCCTCTCTGGTTAGGGGAATTAGGTCTCCAAACTGGGCCACTGACTGATCAAACCTTGCACCTTGGGTTGTCTAAGAGCAGAAGCAGTCACACTGGGACACTGCTGCGGGCCAGCCACCCCATCACAGCGTGTATCGTAGCCATGCTTAAGCTGAGCATCAATGACTGTTTGTGCAGGGGGAGGTCAGCCCCAGAGAGGACTAGCCAGGTCTGTGTTTCATTTACAGGAGCTGTAAAACTGCCACCTGGCCGGTGGCTTTATGGCTTTGGATGATGCTGGTGTCAAAGATGTTTGGTGAGAGAGCCAGCTGGAGCCGAGCCAGTTTTATATTTAATCTTGCCTATGAATACAAATAAAGGGTCTGTATTTTTGAGTGAGTGACAGGCGCACCACGGACATTATTAAGCCTTCCAAAAATAAACCTCTGCTGAAGTGAAGACAGCCAGATTTTTCCTGGAAAGTATCAGCATGGGGTGGGGGTGGTAAGGGGACAGCCTGTCTGCTGTGGGGCCCCTCTCCAACAGCTGCTCTGCATCAGGCACTCTGTCCTCCCTTTTGCTGTTTGCTTGTTTTAGCCCCCAGAATGCCTCAGCAGCTCCTCAGGGCAGCTCAGTGCCCACCCGAGGCTCCGTCAGCCCTGGGGATCCATCTCAGCGCTGCAGGAGTGAGGCCTCCGCTGCCACAGCTGGAAAACTGCGTGGATGTAGCGGAAATAATCCCCGGTTAGCGGCCCGTCCTCCTCCCGCCGAGCGGGGCGGCGCGGCCCCCAGGCCCCGGCGGGGCCCGCCACGCGGTGACCCCTCTGCCCCGGCACTCCATTTCCCAGAGGGCCGCGCGGCGGAAGCGGCAGTGACGTCACGGCCGCGCGGCACGCGGCGCCCTGGGACTGCGCCGAGCGGGCCGCGCCATGGCGGCGGACGGCCGCGGGGGGCGGGAGCTGCTCGCCCTCATTCACCAGCACCTGCTCCGCGGCGGGTACGCCCGGGCTGCCCGCGAGCTACAGGCGCAGAGCGGGCAGGTAACGGGCAGCAAGGCACGGGGTGGGGACGCAGCGTGGGCCTTTGGGGGGGGCGGCACCGGTAGCCCGGGCCTCGGCGGGGACATAGGGCCCGGTGGGCCTACAGGGCCTCCTCGCTCCCTCAGTGTCCGCCGGGCCCGCAGTGAAGGTGCTAGGCCCGTCGTGGTCCCGCAGCTCCGCGCTGGACCCACGTGGACCCAGCCCCGAGTGAGTCCTACCGGTGCCTGCGGGCTGGCCCGGCCCCGAACCGGCCGGGGAGAAGGGCTGAGGCCGGCAGCCCGCTGGCTAAAGCCATCCTGTAGCGGGGGGCAGCTGCTCCCCGAATACGTGCTGCGGCGGGGGAAGTCCCGCCGGAGCGGGGAGGGCACAGTCCCGTGTTCCCGGGGGTCCTGGAGGAGCCTCTGCAGTCTCCAGCTCTGCCTGGGAACCGCATCCTGACTCGTGTTCCCTCTGCTTTCACAGAAATTGCTCCCTTCCCTCGCGACCTCTCTCGAGGACATCTTTACCCACTGGGAAAAGTAAGTCGGAGGAGGAAATGACTATCAAATGGATTCCAGGCTGTGTTAACAACCAGGCTGCACGGCACGTGTGGTCTGCGTTCGCTGGAATTTCCTATTGTCAGAGTATTTCCGATGATAACTGTACTCAGCAGACTTTTCTCCTCGCCACAATGATTCCTTTCAGATGTTAAAAACTACTTTGGTTTAAAATTTCCCGAGCTTGGAGATAAGATGTTACTCTAATGTTGAGAAGCTGGTGCTGTTCTTGCCTGTTGGGGTTGATATGGGAGTATTGTGGGGCTCAGGGTCATGTTTTACTGGCAAAAATCTTTTCCCCAGTTCTGTTTCACTTTCTTTTTAAGGCCACGTGCTTTGCAGGAGTAGTGACCTAAGCACAGAGTGTTTGAGCAGATGCTGAAATGCCAAGGCTGTCACAGGGACTTAAACCTTGGCATAGATCTTGCATCTTCTGACTCAGAGGAAGTCTCTTGGTTTCAGCCTGTCCTTTCAAGCCCTGACATGTTCAATCCAACGCCTTCCCGTGTAGTTACTCCACTGAGTACCCTATGTGAAGGTCTGCAGCGTGGAGCCTTCCCATCTGTGGGGCAGTTCTGTGGTCTTCTGTGCCTGTGTTGAGGAATGCTGGAGTGTAGATGCTCCTCAGCATGGCTGTGCCAGCAGCCTCGGGAAGAGGGTGTTTGCTTCAAAGATGTCTTCTGCTAGAACACCTTGTGCCTTGGTGCTGCCCTGGTTCTTGCTCTTGTGTCTCTATGATTTTTTCACTTGAGCAGGAGAAAGGCTGGATCTAGGTAAGCAGTGTGGAAACAAGCTTGTGGTTCCTCCCTCTAACAATTTATTGCTCTCTTGGGTATCGATAGTGACCCTTCTCTGCGCTAGTTATCCTGGATGCTACAGCAAACCCTTCCAGACACTATTGCTTTTAAAGCTTGGGGGGGCAATGGGTCACGCACATCACGTTTAATCCCTTTCTCTGTAGCATCACCCTTCTGTTGTGGTCCCACTCCACAAGTACATGTTTTATTGCTCATCCCCCTGAGTTATGCCGGGTTTGGAGTCACAGTGAGGGATGTATTGACCAGTATTTATTCAGAGGGTGTCCTGCCTAGCTGGATCTTGTGCTTCGTAGGCTTTTGGCCTGAAAATATCTTTCCTCTGACTGCACTGTGGCTCTTGATCATATAACAGGCCATCCTTGTTGCTCTCCTTCAGAAACTCCTTCAGAGTGAACCTAACCTTTGAGATTTGCAGTTACTTAAGGGTGGTGTCCCTCCAGGGAACATTTAGGCTCAGAGGGGTGCCTGGGTGCAGAGGGAAGCAGGAGCAGCCAGATTCCTGCACCCCTCAAACGCTCTGGGCTGCTGTTGGGCACTGCTGCTTTCCCCCACGCAGTGTCCCCAAGCCCCTGGTCACTCATGACAGATTCTCACAGCGGTCTGTTGTGCTGTCAGCTGCCACTGAATCGGGAAGGTGTTGCAGTCTCACAGCTGCCTGTGTGGCTTGTCCCGTTATTTTATTTAACGGGTTATTAGAGTAGTTAACAGAACTTTGTAATAGTAAATGTGCCTTTGGCTAAGCCTGCTTGCAAAAAATATGCTGTTACAGCTATGCTACTACAACACTAATAGTAAGCACAATCTTTACTGGCCAAATTGTTAAACTAAGCTTATTTTTAAATCAGATGAACAAATCAAGCTAAAGCATTACAAAAGTGAGGGGGTTTGCCTCTGTTAATTGTGTGTCTCAGGGCTTAGAAGTATTGCACGTGTGAATCACACACTGACGTGTGCCCAGCTAATGTTACCCTCTTAATAAAGCAAATGTATTACCGATGTTTTCATTTGAAAACTAAAGATAACTTTAGCCACATCATCTGTTGTGGTACAGGTAGGATTCAGAGCCTGAGGATATCTGTCTCCAGCTTCATGTTTTAACCCAATTGAACAGCTTAAGTGTTTAATGCTCAACTGTGGCCTCTTTCTCCCCTTCTTTCAACGCATCTTCTGTAGGTCCAGCCACTTAAATCTCTCTGCAACCTGCTTTTTCTGTCCTTTTGGCCTCTAAACCCAAGTTCAAATGGCTTTTGTAGCCTTTAGATTCATGTCTCCTGGGCTCGTGGGATACCAAGACCTGTTTGAAGATCACTGCTCTAACCCTGACTGTCTGGCTGTAGCTGCCTCCTGGAGATGGATTTTATTCTGCAGGAGGCCTTTGCTCTGTGGTGGGCACCAGTCTGACCATATATGTTTTTACTTCTTTGCTAAAGTGAGAAAGAGTCTGCTTGGAACACAGAAGAATTCTATGTTCAGTATCTCCTGTGAGCATTGCAGGGGTATGTTGCTCTCAGGAGGTGCCTGAGGACAGGAGATGTCCCTTGCAGGTTAGAGAATTATTTCTCCTGCCCCCTTAGGAGCTGTAGAGGAATGACACTGTGTGTCCTTAGGCTGAGAGTAGATGAATAATTGTAATCCAGTTTGTTCAAGATATTTTTTTCCCCCCATTTTGACACAAATTCTGTTCCCTCAGAACTCCTTCGAATTCCAGGAGAAGGAAAGTGAGCGATGAGGAGGCAGCCATCCCAGAAAAGATCAGAGTTCCTGATCCTGTAAGCAGCTCTGAGAGCTCAGAGAAAGAAGAGGATGAGAAAGAGAAGGCAAAAGCTGCAAGTGGTAGGAGCCTTTCATCTCCCTGGAGTTGACAGAATAGGACTGGAGGCTTGTGTAGGAGCAGCCTGACTTGCTTGGCTAGAGAAAATGCTTGTGAAGTGATGGCTATTCCCTTGTGCTCTTAGAAAAATAGGACAACTGAGTTAGCACCCCCTTCTCATGTGGAGTTTCTCAGGAGCACAGATGTCTGCTGAAGCTAGAAAAAACCTGCTATGATTCGTTGGGGAAGGATGGGTGGTGGTGTTTGGATGTAGCCTTGGGAACCTAATGCTGCCCACTGTGGAGCACCTTCTAGTTGGTCCCTGGTGTCTCTTGGGCCAGCAAAGACAGGCCTGTTTCATGGATGAGGGAAGGACTTGTTAGTTGGTCTGGAAAGCCAGTGCCCTCTGTCTGAGGTGGGGATATATCTCTGGTGCAGCTGATGTGGGAGGTGTTGGCTTGCATAGTCTAACAAAAACCCATGTGTCTGATATGTTTTGGCTCAGTCTCATCTGCTGTAGACCAGCCCTTGGAAACATGCAGATCTTGGCAGGTTCCTTGTGGTGGTGGGGAGAAGGATGGGGTGGAGGAGCAAAGGACTTGTCTGTCGCAGGGCTGTGGCAGAGGTGTTGGGATGAGTGTGGAGATGGTACCCTGACCTGCCTGGTGGAGCCTTCTGCAGGCCAGAGGCCATCTTGATGCAAGAGGCTCTCGCATGATTTCTGTGTGACTCTCTCCTGTGCAGCAGCCAACCTTTCCCTGGCCACAAACTCAGGAGTGAATGTAGAAAGCAGTGAAGATGACTCCTCCTCAGAAGAGGAGACACCTGCTGGAAAAGGTGCAATTAAGGTGAGGCAGTACTTCTCTTGGCTTTGAAGGCTGATAGTACCCTGAGGCCACAATTGTCCCAGGCTCATTGGCATGTGTAGAACTGTGTGCTGGGATGGAATTCATATTTAAATGACCCTCCTATGCTGTCAGAAGCCTTCTCTTACATATCTGTCCCCCAAGCGCTTCCCTAAAGAGCTCTGTGTCTTGCCTGGCTGCCAGGTTGCTGTTTAAGGTATGTTGTGTCCAATTTAGCCCCTCATCTGCCTATAGGCTTCTAATTTCTTTTGTTTCCTGTAGGTTACACCAGCTGTGGTGAGTGGCAAAGCTGCCAACTCTGTACATTCTCCTAACAAACCCGCTACCCCAGCAGGCAAAGCAGCGGCACTCTCGGCTGCAGACAGAACTGTGGTCTTAAATAAGCATCAGCCCAATGCGCCAGCTGCATCTGCAGCTCTGGCCAAGGCTGGGCAGAAACTGCCCAGTCCTGGGAAGCCTGGACGTACCACCACAGCCACGGCCAAAGTAGGTCAAAGCAAAGCACCAGTAACAGCCAAAGCACAAGAAAGCTCCAGCAGCAGCTCCTCATCAGAGAGCGAGGAGGAAAAAGAGACACTGACTGCTAAGGCCCCAGCCCCCAAAGTGGGTAAGGAGCCTGTGGGGTGTGGTAAATGCATGTGTGCTCCAGCTTTGCTGCGAATCAGGTTTTCAGTGTGTTCCTTTCAGCTCTCTGGCTGGAAAGCTCAGAGCAATGCTTGTTCCTTGGGGAGGCTGTGAGAATGCAGAGCAGTCAGCTCTGGAGCTCTGTGGGATGAAGGCAGCGTGCTTGCTCCCATTTCAAGCTGCAGATTCTGTGCTAAGATGTCTGTCTGGCAGCACCCAGCACTACGGGGTTGGAGATGACAACATGGCATATCTGGAGGAGACACAGTGCTAATACTGTAGATGCTTTCAGCATCTTTTTGGAAAAGCACTGCAGCATCTTCTCTTTATTCCCAATTGCAAAGTGATTGGTTTGGGGTTTTGAAATCTTCAGGGAAATCTTTTACTGCTTTGAAGTGTGTGTGCTGGGGAGGAGGGTGAGGAATAGATTGCAGAAGCTCTGAAAATGGTCCTTCTCTTGGCTCTTTTCCAGAGGAGGTCCAGCCAGGCTGGATGCCCCTGGAGGGAGCTGTGTGTGGCTGGGCAGCTCTCTGCAGGGTCAGAGTGTGCCCAGGAAGGACTTCCCATCTCTGCCTGCGCTCAGGGGAGTGGTGTGGGCCAACATTTGGAGAAGCAGTTTCCTGCAGACTACTGATGCTTTCAGCAGGGCTAGGCCCTCTTCCATGCAAATCCCCATAGCCCTCTCTGTGGCTTGTTGTTTTCTTGACTTCAAAAGCCACATTAGCATCATGCTTTGGGAGCTCGGAGCAGACAGCAGCTGTGACACCTCCTTGTTTGTGTTTCAGAGCCGAAGCAGGCAGCTGGGGCCACTGAGAGCAGCAGTGAGGAATCAAGTGATGAGACATCCTCTGAGGAGGAGCTTGCAACTCCAGCAGTCCAGGTAACCTCTCCAACCCAGTTTCCTTGTCTCTAGGAAATCACTTCCCTTCCCTTGAAGGAGAGAAGAAATGCTGCAGTGCTGTATTCTGACAACACCCCCTTCCCTGGCTGTGTGAGGTCCTCAAACCCAAGGCCAGAGAAACATGATGTGTGTCTGAGAGCCCCACAAACCCCTACCAGCATCAACCATTCCATCCCAGTTCCTCCTAGTGCCTGAAATTGAGGGAGATCCTCTGACCTGTAGAAGTGATCAGTGTGGATTTAGTCAGCCAGTCCGTGGAGAAAGTGGCTTGCTTCTGATAGACCACAGCCCGTGGATCTGAACAAGCCTGTCCTGGTCAAAGTCAGCAAGGCAGCCTTCTTCAAAACAGATTCCATGCAGTTACAGCTCTCAACTGGTTTCTTGTGAGATGTTACCTGATTCTCCTGTTCTCTTTTGTTCCCCCCTGTTCCCAGGCAAAACCAGCTGTGAAAACAGTGCAGGTTAATGCAACACCTGTGAAAAGTTCCCCTCCTACTTCAGTGTCCCTCAAGAAGAATGCGGTGAAGCAAACAGCAGTGACCCCAAACAAGGCCAAACCCACCTCCACAACGGTTCCAGGGGCTGCAAAGCCCCGTGATGTTTCAGAGAGCAGCGACTCATCAGATAGTGAAGAGGAACCTCCATCAGTAACCAAAGTGAGTCTGTCCGAGCCTCTGCCTCTCCTTGCACACCTCTGCAGGGCTGGGAATTGCAGTGCAAAGAAAATGTTGTAAATGCATGTAGTGTATAGCAGAATCATTGGGGCAGGAGAAAAGAGGCATGGGGTGTTTAAAGGCACCTCAATGTCTTTGCTCTGGGTTTTTATCAAGCCATTGTGCCTTTCTTAAAAACAAATAAATCCATCAGTACTTTCAAATAAAAAGACCCCAGCAATTCTTTTCCCACACGAAGAGGCAAATTGTTACGGCTGAATTTGCCTCTCAGCTATAACTTGCAATAAACAGTGTCTGATTTGTCGAACTGTAGTGCAGCTTAGCTCCCCCACTGTGGAGAGTGCAAAGTGCTTTGACATACCTCACTGGAGGGAACTGGTAGTATCAGCAGGCTGATGAAAAATGTCTCGCCTTGCTTTCTTGTCTTGGGAGAGTACCCCTACACAGCTAGATGAAAGGATGCCTTGTGTTTCCTACCAGTTGCTAATCTTCCTCCAGCATTTGCCTTTCCCAGGGGGCTCTGAAATCTCTTTCCTTGGTTACAGGCTGAGCAAATGAGTTTTGCTGCTGTGAGATTTGCCTTGTATCACGCTGTTCTCTTGTCCAGATAAAGCTACTTCCAAAACCTTCCCAGGCCATCCGATCCCCAGTGAAACCTACACCAGTAGCATCACTCTCTGGCAAAGCAACTCCAGCAAAAACACTTCCACCGTCCCAGGCAAAGCCATCCCCAAAGCCAGCAGTGCCAAAGCAGACCAAAACCACGCTGGGAGGGACTGCTACTCCCACAAAGCCTGCTGAAAGTACGAAGCCAGTGGAGAGCTCTGACTCCTCAGACAGTGAAGAGGAGGATCTTCATATGCCTGTCAGCCAGAAGGTAGGTGATCCACATTCTGCTAGGTGCCAAGGGATGGGATGTGCAAGACAATTGTTTAGCCCTTAAATGCTACCACCAATCTCCTTGGAACACCAGTAGTATGAGCTATGTTGTGTCTTGGTCCCTCAGAGAGGAAGATCTCTCTTCCTGCCTGGGAACAAGTAGAGCCTAACTCCTCTCACCCAGCCATACCAGAGAGGTGTGGGGGCTAACCCGTTGGATACCAGCTGGTTCACTCCACTTGTGCCTTGCCCCTCTGGAGTGAGCCTTGGGTGCAGGGTCACAAACAGCTTGGTCTTGACTCTCCTGTCAGGGTTTCTTTAGCACTCTCATGTGAGAACAACCATGAACTCAAGTGACTGAACTCCCTTCCTGAGAGCATCCTTAGCCCCATTGTAGAGAGATCTGTGTTGACTCTGAGCTGCAAGGATCTTTGGAAAGTGCCCTGAAAGCAGCATTTTGGAGATGGCAGCTGCTCTCTGCTAGGGAAGAAGGAAAGCCGGGGGCAGAGCCTCACGTGTCCTTGCAAGGAGGCTCTTTGTCAACACATCCTTTCACTATTGACAGGCAGGAGCTGAAGAGGCTCTGCATTTTTGTCTTTATAGCCTTGGTCTGCTAAGGTGGGTGGAGGGGGATGCATCTCTAACAGTTGGCTTTGTGGTGCTCTTTTCCTGCATGATTCTATGTGAAGACTTAGCTCTGGGTGCCAGGAGCAGCTACTCTAATACCTGTGCCATGGAGTCTCACTGTTAAACTATTGAGACTCATCTGTTCTAGCAGGGTTGTAGGTGGAAGGTGTGCTGGGGTAGGTTTGTTTCCCCCCAGTGTTGTTTTGAAGCTGGCAGCAGCAGGTAGCTGTCTTGCTGACGGCTATTTAACCACTTCAGCATCTTCCCTCTTGCAAACTGATGATTACCCCTCAGCAGCCATGGTCAGCAGGGAAGAGCTTGTCATCGAGGGAGCTCTACTTTTGCAAAAGGCTGTTTCTTCCCGTGTTAGTAGCCTACTGGCAAAGACCATGAGTGAAGCCTGAAGATAAACCATGAGGCTTAGCTGTGTCCACAGTCCTGTCCTCCCAGTCAAACTCTTCTTAGCTCATCCTCACCATCTGCTACTTGGGCATATGCTAACCACTGACTTACTGTATCCTGCAACTTCCTCTGGCTTCTGTGCAAGATCCAAACTGATACAGAGCGTTGGAAGCTGCTTCATCTTTCACTGTGGGGGTGGATTAGCACAATTAAAATGAACATCATGCCTAAATTGAACTACTTAATTGGTATGTTTACCCCTGAAGACTCAGGAATATTTAGTCAAAGAAGTTGACAAGGTGTTTGCATGTTTTGTGGGGGAAAGGATGGTGATGGGGGACATTCTGGATTGACCTTAAAGATGCTGTGAGCTGCCTTTCTCTTTGAACTCTTAATTTTGCTCTGCTTCCTCTTTCGTGGATGTTGTGGCACAAAGTTGGCACCTCCATGGGCAGGATTTGACTTCTGCTTACCAGGACTAGGTGTGAGATGCATATGTGTGTTGGGAACGTGTCTTCCTTGAGCCTCCCAGGAAAACCTGTGCAGGCTGCACTGGTAGAAGTTGTGCCTGCAAGTTGTTCCCTGTGGGGAGAGACCAAATCTTCCAAAAAATGGAGGATCCCAGGCTCTCTCCCTCCCTGAGCCCTGTCCCTTCGGGGGTGACAGTCCTACCTACACAGCTGGGATAGTGCTTTCAGTCCCAGTACGCTGGCGCTGCTTCCGTGCTGCACGGGCAGCAATGGAGTGTGGTTGCTCCAACGTGCTCGGCGCATGTGGCTTGGTGTTGTTTCCCCCTCCTGTCGTGCAGCGCTGCATGATGCAAAGGGACCCGGCGGAGTGGCAGATGGGTTGTGCAGGAGCTGAGTCATCACGCTCCGAGCTACAGGCAGCTCCTGGTTTGGGGGCTGGAGAGGGAGCAGGAAAAATGATTTCCTCTTGAGTTATTTTCCTCCTCTCTGAGTTACTTCATTACCTGCGACTCTGAAGTTGTCAGAAGCTCTCTGCCTGTGTTACTCTGCTCCCTGGGTGTAACTCAGCCGTGCTGCTGGCCTGAGCCTGCCTGGGGCCATGCCGTAGGACGTGGTAGCTGTCAGCCATCTGGCAGTGACCAAAATGAGGTGGAGTGGAGGGACCTTGGCCTCCTCCCAGGAAGATCTGAGGAGTCCTGAGGCTGTGTAAAACTTACGGTGGTTTCTCTGTGGATGCTGTTATGTTCTTTCTGTGTCTGATGCCTCTGTATGACAGCTCTTTGCCAGTCTGTTGCTAAGTCAGAAAACAAAGCAGCCCTTGTGCTGTGCATCTGAGCAGAGGGCGAAACCAGTCCTGTTGCTATGAAGGTCTTGAAAGTGAGTGAGTGGGGTCTGATCTCAATATTCTGTTCCCTTGCACAGCAGTGCTTGGGACAAGAGAGAGAGGAGCTAGCACGTTCAAGCAGAGCTTGTGAATTCTTGTGTCTGCTTCAAGTAGTTCTCTCTCTTCAGCACTGCAAATCTGGCCTCTCTCCTGGAGATGGTGACTCACTGGTATCAAAACAAAACAGACAAGTGAGGTTTGCAGTCCCCCCCTCCCAAAGTGCTTGTGGAGGTTTCTGTTTCTCTAAGCAGAGTCAAAATGTGCTTGGCTTGTATGGGAGCTGTTCTGTAGTGGGATAAACATGCAGATGCTGTTGTCTGTTTAGCGTTTGGCTTGGAGTTGATAAACACTGCCCCAGTGGCAGCCCTCGGTGGGGCTGTGCCAGGAAGCATGGTAAGATCCCTCCTCCAAGAAGGGTGCTAGGCTGGTGCTCTTGGCTGCTGTCCAGGAGCATCCCCCAGGTGGGTTGGTGCTGCTGAATTCCTTTTAGCCCTCTGCTGTGGGTTGAGAGAGGGTATTGCTGCGTTAGCAGCGTGACAGGGCTGGGAAAAGGAGGTGGCAGGGGCTGTGCAACCAGGCAGGAATCTCTCTTCACCTTCTTGAGGGAGGCCCAGAGACAGAGCACCAAATGGAGCTGCTGTCACGTGCAGGTTGGAAGGGGCCTGCCTGCCTTGGCAAGTGTGATGTGCTCTTTGGCAGAGCAGCCCAGAGATGAGCGATGAGTGGAGTAAACTGAGTGGGTGCAGAGCACTGCGAGCCTGAGGAATATCTGCAGGTGGTGAAGTTACCAGATCTCTCAGCAAGTGCTCCCTCTTCCTCTGCCACCACTAGTCTTCAGCAGGAGGGGTGTCTGCAGCCTTTGGCCCAAGCTGGGAGAGGGGCTGGAAAGAGATCATCTCACCTGGCAGTTGTGTATCTGGTGCTGCAGTAACTGTGGCTTCCTGGTGCTGACACTGCTTGGAGCAGTGGCTGGTGGCCTGTGCTGGGACATCAGAGTGGTGACAGGTGCTGTAGAAAGGCACAGCCCAAGCGAGTTGCAGGGTTTTTTTTGTAATTGGAGATTTCTAAATTCTTAGACCTGTTGACAGATGAGTTTCCAGGGTGGGTCCTGGTCTGTCTCTGCCTGTCCTTCATGTCCCCAAACGCTTGTGTCTGCCCTGTGTCTACACTGAGCTCTCCAGCAGCTCTAGGCTGTAGCTGCTCTGATGCTGTCTCTGAATCTTGCAAGTGTTTTGGCACAAGGCTTCCCAGCTCCTGCTGATTCCCCAGGCTGGGGGGTGGTGTTGCTTAAATGAGAGGCTTCCTTGGACTGGGGGTGGTCTCAGTATTGCAGTGCTGCTCCTGCTCTCAGTCCAGCCAGTGTCTCAGCCTCTCTAAGGAATTGCTGTTAGGAGCTTATGAGCATTGTTCGCCCTGCACACTCATGCTGTAAAATGTGCACAGGCTTCCTCTCAAAAGCATATTGCTAACTGCAGTGGTATGTATGTGTCTTCAGCAGCTCAGTCCAGGCTGTAACTGAAGCCCCTTCCAGTTTTGACATGCCAAAGGTGGAGTGAGTGTTACTAGCAGCTGTGTTAGTGTAAAACAAAACCTAACTTCAGCTGAAACTGCACGTAAACTCCTAAACAACACCTATAATACTACATTTCTGGGCCTGTGTTTCCTTTTTGTTAAGAGGTTAACAGAACAGTCTGGGCCTGTTCCCAACCTGAGCCAGGCTGCTAAAGCTGAGCCACCTGAAAAAGCAGTGGGAAGCACCCTGAAAAGCCAGGCTTCAGAAAGCGAGAGCAGTGACTCGTCTGACAGTGAAGAGGAGTCCCCTGCAGCACAGACACAGCCTCCACAAGCTGGTGAGTCTCCTGGTAGTGACCAGGATCCCTCGCCTGCATCCTCATGGATTTCCTTCTCTCCCCTGCACATGGAACAGCCCAGCCTGTTGTGATCGCTCCTGCTCTGGACAGCTATGGAGTGCAACTCTTTCTTATGGTGACAATTGCTTATGCTTTTTCTGCAGTGAAAACCAATGCTGTGCCCCAGCCAGCAAATGTGAAGAAGGCACCGGCACCAGCGCCAGCCCCTCCACCTGTGGACAGCAGCGACGATTCCAGTGAGGAGTCGGATTCAGCGGACGAAATAGTCCCCCCTTCGCAGGTAAGGAGCTGCTGACCCACTGGGCGTGGGTGCTGTCAGTCCTGCATGCTCAGGAGGTCTCAGGAGTTGCGAGGTAGTAGTTGAGTGGGTGATGAGTGATGCAGAGCGCCCTCCTGTTGGCTGGATCAGTTTTTCTTGGCAGCATCCCTGGGTCTTGCTGACCCCGGCTCTGGGTGCACATCTCAGCCGCAGCAAGCTTGCAGTGTGAGCAGTGGAGGGTGTGAATGTTTTGGCAGGAATGTGAGTGAATGCATGAGCCCAGACCTCCTCTGGGACTCTGTCCCCTTTGCCGTGCTCCATGGAGTTAGACTGGAAAAGCAGCCAAATCCTTGCAGGCAGAGTCTTTCCATGAGCTGGGCAGCTCCAAGGGAACACACCCCCTGATTCCTCCCAAACCCCTGGGAGTAGGGTGCAGCTGGAGCTCTGGACTCCCCCTCCACAAGCCTTGGGAGGCTGGGAGGATCTGCCCTGAAGGGTAGCACAGTGGTCCTGCTGCCTTTTTCAGCTGGAGGAGCCAGACCCCTGCCTTGGAGAAGGGAGGTGACCCCATGTGTGTGCCAGGGGCACTGCTGAGTGTCGTGGACCTGATCCCAGCGGTCTCACATCTCTTCGTGTCTCCATGCCAGGGCCGTGGCTGAGCTCCCCAGGGCCTGAGCTGCCTTGGTGTGAAGCTAGCTGGGGTTTCTGCTGTACCTTTGCTGCAGTTTGAGCCCAAGAAAGAAACCACGTGAAGAAGCATTGACTGAAGAACGTGGCTACCCTTCCTACATAGTGGTGGCTTGACTAATGCTCTGAGCCCAGGGCTTAGTGGCCAAGTGCCCTTCTTGTCCCACACGTACACGTCCCGTCTGGCCAGGGGGATTATGTGCACTCAAGGAAACCCTTCCCCATGTTGGCCTGATGCTGTGTCCAGTGGAAGAGCTGTCTCCCTTCAGCTGGTGGGCAGGCAGCCAGCCTGAGCAGTCCTCGATTAAAGCATGTTTATAGTACCAAGATTGTATAAAATAACGCAGTTGCTGTAACTTGGGCTTTGTGCAAGACTGCTGAGAACTCACGTCAGATTGGCAGCTCTCTGCCTGGTGGAGCATTGCCTTCTTTTCTGAAGGCCAGATGTTGTGTGAGGGAAATGTCAGCCCACAAAGGCCCAACTTGTCAGAGATGTGGAGAGGGAGGGCTGCTCACGTAGCCGCGTTTGTAACAACACAAACCAGGAGGCTCCCTCCTCTGTTGGCATTTGTGTCTTCGACCTGATGTCAGTGTCTGATTTCCATGCCCCTGGCTCTTCTATTTTTAACCCCTCTTACGTTTATTTTGATGAGAAGTTTCAAGAGTGAGGCAACAAAATTGCTTCTTGTTGATTTGCTCTCTAATCTATGGCTTGCTTGTGGACCTGCAGGCTGATTTGCCCAGTGGTTGGTGTCTTTGCTTTATCTCTGTTGCCAGTTAACTCTCAATGTGTGATTTTTTTTTTTTTTTTTTTTTAGAGTGTAGGAGACATCCTGGAGTCCAAGTGTCTGCTTTGCAAAGCAGGGTTCGCAACTGCAGCCTTGCTGGTGCTGCAGTGGGTAGGGATCTCGCAGCCTGCAGGCACACCACATTTTGCCTGCCTGGCCTTGAAACGGGTGCCTTTGGGGCACCAAGCTAATGCTTTAGGCATTCCTGGGGTGCTCATCATTGTTTCTCTGCTTCTGGCTGTGCCAGAGGCCCTGTTTAGAGGCTCGTAGGAGACAGAGCTGGCCTGTAAAGGGGAAAAAATAGAAAACAAAGAGCCTTGGTGCTGTGCTGAAAATGATGGATGGGAAGTTAGTGGTGGATTGGTGTATGCTTCTGTGTCTTTTCCCTCCAAGTTGTGCTTTGTCCTGATTTTCTCATCTATTTTGGGGTCTGTCCCAGCAGACCGTCAAAGTAACCAAGGTTTCAAGTGTAGTGGCTGCCAAGGCTAATGCCACGCTGCCTTTGGGGAAGGGGATAAAAGCGCCTGCTGTCCAGGCAGTTGTCAGAGTGTCTGAGAGCTCCAGTAGTGATTCCTCGGAGCACGACATGCTGACGGGAAAGGTAACAATGGATGAGACTAAAGTGGGGAGCTGCTCGATTTTAGCCACTGATATCGTACCATAAGGTGAGGCAGATGAGCAGAGGGTAGCCCTGGTACCTTTGCTGTTCCTGCCTCCCAGCTGGCTAGCAGGTTTCTTCCTCCTTTTGTGACAGCAGTGCCCTGTGTACTCAGGATTTGTCTGCTTGGCCACAGCTGCCTGCTTCATCTGTGGGCCAGGGGGGATGGGGGTCTCTGAGCCCTGAGTGGGAGGTTCTTGTGCTAACCTTGACATGAACTGGAGCAGTATGGCTGAAGAAGGGCTGAGGTGGTCTGAGCCCGTCTGCTCCAGGCTGCTGCTTATAGCTCATGGGCACGAGCAGTTATTACTTCTTCCAGATGCATTTCATCTTCCTCTCCCTAGGTTCCCACTCCTTGCCTAAAGCCAACGGTTCCTGTGGGAAAAACTCCTCCAGCCAACGCTGCCACCCCGCAGGCTGCTTCACTCCTGGGAAGTCCTGCTGCCAAGTTGAGGAAGCCAGGCCTGCAGCCAGCACGGGACACCCAGCCGAGCCAGACTGTGCCACCCACCCAGGCAGAGGAGACCTCGGACAGCGGCAGTTCCTCTGACAGTGACGAGGAGGAGGCGCCCAAGCAGCCCCCCAAACCTGGTGAGTTCTCCCAAGAAGATGCTCTCAGTGCTGCTGGCCAGACCAGGGTGGGGACAGCTTTTTGTTACCCTGTGGGGGGGTGTGTCACCTTCACGGAGGGGTTCCTCCTTTCCAGCTTGGCAGAGCACTCCCCTTTCTTTGGAGGCAGAAAGCCTTTTGGTGGCAGTACCTGTGCTGAGTAGGTGAGCCCAGCCCCAGGCAGCAGTGGTGGGTTTAATGGGTTGAACTCTGTTCTTCCAGCAGGCTCATTGCAGAAACCAGGAGAGACCCAGCCAGCCCACAGCTCCTCCTCAGAGTCCAGTGAAGAGGAGGAGGTCGTGGCAGCATCACAGGTATGGTACCTGAGCAGACTGGCATCCCCTCAGGTCTTGCAACTGGCTCCTAAGTAGAACAGAGAGAGGGCTGAACTCTCAGCCATAGCAAACAAGGTGCCGAGTGGGTTTGCCAGCACAGAAGTGGGGGCTCCCCAGTGCAGTGCTGTGAGTGGGGCCTTTTGGTAGGGGCAGAGAGGTGCTTTTGATCTTGCAATGCTTCCCCAGGCAGCCAAGCCTTGGGTCTGGGGCTCATGGTGCCTTCCTCAGGGGAAGGGATGGGAGGTGGTACCTTGCAAGGGTTAAACCAGAACTCCTGCACAGTGCCAATAGCAGCAGGATTTTTTTTCCCCACTTTTATTTGTAACTTAACCCATGTCCAAGCCATTAAATTCCCTTTATAAGTAACGTGCAGGGCGTGCAGTACATCTGCAGTGCATTAGCTGTGCGTGGGTGCATGCTAATGGCCAGGAGCCTCCCCCAAGCCTGCTTTACTGGGCGAGAACAAAGAGGAGACCCTCTCACCATCAGCTCTTGCTGCTGTAAGCTCAGCCAGTCTGCCAGCGCTGGCCCCCTCTCCTGGCAGCCCTGGCCTCTCTGCAGGGCTGGCTGAGCAGTGCAGGATCCTTCCATGGGCGGCCAAAGGTGGGCCCTTCACTTGGAGTATGGGGGCAAGAGCAGCAGAGACAGGTCTGTGTGTCTGGTGTGTGGAAGGCTGCCCTGCTGTGACTCCTCAGTGTGTCTGTGCTGTTTTAGTCCCTCCTCCCAGGCTACCTGGGCCTCACCAGGATCCCAGCAGCACCCCAGACACCAAAGACGGTTCCCCCCCAGCCTGTAGGCAAAGTGGGGCAAAGGAAAGCAGCCGTGACTGCTGCAAACTCCCTTGCCGAGGCCTCTGTGAGAGCAGCCCCAGCCAAAAGCTCCAGCAGTGACAGCAGTGACTCCGACACAGACGTCGACCAGGTGGCTGCAAACCACAAAGCAGGTGGGTCTCCTTTGGCAAGGTCAGGAATTGGCTTGGCCCAGGAGCAGAGCTGTGCTGGCACGGGAGGGTGACACTGGGATGGGGCCCTGTTCCCAGTGTTTGTCTCCATTGCCAACCCCAGTAGCGTGGAGAGCTGCTGCCGTCTAGTGGCTTCCCGTGGCCATGACACTGTCCTCTCCTTCAGATGAGCTCTGGCCCGCTCTGGAGGCTCAAATGGGTGTGTTGGCCTCTTGGGCACATCATTAAGCTGTGCAAAGGGCTGTTGAGGACATCAGAACTATATATACGTTCAAGAATGCCCAGGTGCTGAGGGTAGACCATTGGTGATGGTTAAACGTGGTGGTGTGGATACCCCCCTGACTTACTGGGGGTAAAGTCCTGGGGAAGGACTGCTCTATCTATGCTCACCTGTCTTGTGCTACAGTTTCCTCTAGTCTAGTCCCTATTTTCCATGGATGTGGCCAAAGCTGTTGCAGCTGTTGTCACCCACTTCCCTTGCCAGATACTTGATCTCAGGCTGAGGCACCTTTCTCTGGCTCTTCCGTAGTTGGGATGGCCAGCAGGTTTTGCTTTTTGGGGGAGAACTGGATGCTCATTTTCAAATGCATATTTTCATCCTCCAGTAACTCTGGTCTGTGTAATAGATATTTCCCATGTTATCTTTTCTGTCTTATCCCTGTTTCTGCAGAAAGCAACCCCCCTCCGGGGCAGGAAGTCACAGGAGCCTCCAACAAAGAGAAAGTGTCAGGAAAAATGGAGCCAGGTCCTGCCAGCCTCAAACCTTCCCCAGTCAAGAAAACTCTGGCTGTAAAAGAGAATGATGTTGGGGCAAAAGGGGTGCAAGTGACCCCAGCATCATATGCACCGTTGTCCGTCCCACAATCGGAGTCGTCAAGCTCGGAGAGTGAAATGGAGGTCACCACTGCTGCTACAGTTCCTGCAGTGCAGACACTGCAAGGGTTGGAAGAGAAGAAGAAGAAGAAAAATGAGAAAAAAGAGAAGAAGGACAAGAAGAAATCTTCCTCCACGGCAGACAAGACTGTGAAAACATCGAAGAGCAAAGACAAAGAGAATAAGAAGCAGAAAACATCTCGGAAGCGGAAAATGTCAGGAGAGGACGGGGCTGTGGGGCAGCCCAAGGAGAAGAAGCAGAAAGGGCAAGCTAAGGAAGTACCCAAAAAGAAAAAGAAAAAAGTGGCTGATGACCTGGAGAAGTTGCCAGGTGGCAAGGAAAAGAAAAAATCATCTAAAAGTAAGCATCCCTCACTGGGGGCTGGGTTTGCAGTAGGTTCTTCCAGCTGATGCATGTTCAGCCTCTGGTGCAGGGCCTTGTAAGGAGCATCCACTTTCCTGTTAGCTTCCTGCTTGGCTACTTCCCTTTTAGCCCACCCAAAGCCAATGCCAGATGTTTAACCCCCAGTGTCAGTGTTCTTCTGCAGTCTAAGTACCAGGTTGTGTCGCAGACAGCAAGCTGGGCTCTCCTGCCCCTCTGTCCTGTGTCTGGCACGGTGGGAACTGCATTAATACTCACGCTGAGAGCAAGCTGATGTCCCCGTGCATCTCCTCTGGCATGGCCTGTCCCTCCAGGGCTTTCCCCTCTCCTGGCTTTTTCCCTGCTGGAAGCAGCTGTCTAGCTGAGAGCTGGCAGAGGGCTGAGGTGAGTCTGCATTGAACGTCCTGAGGTGTCTGTCCCCCTCTCATGGCCTGGCTGCCTGCACTGGCCTCAGGACAGTTCTTGCTAGTTGTAAGCAACGAGGCCTGTGTCCCACGCTCTGCATGGTGCCCTGCTCTGTGTCTGCAGTGCAGAACAGCTCTGCCAACCCAGTTGGCTGCCCTGGCTTCTCCGTGGCAAACACAACACACACTAATGGAGAGCTGAGGTGAAATGTGGCTGGGGATGGCAGGCAGAAGGTCCCTAACATGCCATGGGCACGGCAGAGGAAGCCCAGTGCTCACATTCGCAGGGCTTTGTGTTAGTCAGAGCTTCCTGAACATGGCCCCTTGCTGCCAGCCTCTTTAAGAGATCAGCCTTGTCATCTGTGCTGTCATCTGCCGTGTCAGCCACTGCTGTTCCCTGTGGGGTGACAGTGCCCCTTCCTGACCCTGCCTGATCAGTGTCTGTGCTGCAACACAGTGAGCAGCTCGTTCAAGAGATCTGACTCCGGGCTATGATGGCTGCTTTCAGTCCCCTGGAGAAAGAGGAAGATGGTACCAGCATCCTGCTCATTGCTCCCAATTAAGAGTGTTTCCTGCCCCTCTTGCCTGCACACCTTTGTAATGCTCCGTTTGCTGCCCTAATGCAAAGGTGATTTGTTTTCTTTGCAGTGCAGTCTGCAGAGCTGGTTCTGTACTGGATCTTGTAGGCTTTTTTTTAATTAAAAAAAAAAAAGGGAGATGGGATGCAACCCTTCATTTTGGAGGAGATAGACTTGTCCGTCAGCCCTTGTGTGGGCTGTTGCATGGGGGTGAGCTGGAGCCTCTTGGAGCAGTTGTGCTGAGCTGAACTTTGCGTCCACCCTGTGCTAGTAGCTCCCTTCACTCTGCTTTCTGTAGCCCAGCTACTCCATTGCTGAATTGGGAGTGGGTGGGCAGCAGGAGGTGGAAAGAAGGGGATCCTATGTCGTTCTGTGTGCATGGATGGTGGGGTCAAACAGCCCTGGGTGCAGCTGCCTTGTAGCAGGGCTCTGCCCTCACCCAGTTACTGCTCTGGAAAGCTTGCTTGGGTTCAGATGTGATGAAAAACTTCCTGGAGATGCTCCTACCACTCTGTGCTCCATCTCAGAGGCTAGCAACACCAGAGTCCCTCTCTTAGTTGACTTTTCTTTCCCTCTCCCAGAAAAAAAGTCTGGAAAAGAAAAGAAGAGCAAAAAGGTGTCTTCAGCAGGGGAGCCTACAGCAGATGGCTCTGCTGAAGCTCAAAAGAAGAAGAAGGTATGTGCAAGACTCTGGATTGGGGTACCATGGGGAGAGCTGTTCTGAACCATGGTTGTGATGCTCGTCCCTGCAGCATGCCAGGCTGGAGAGGAACAGAGCCATGTCCTGGTGTGCTGGCAGTACAGAGGAGGCTGCAGTTAATTGTGGCTGGTCTTGAGACACCCTGACTTTTGGTTGGTTGGGATTGGGGTGGCTTGAAGAAGGGTTTGTTCCCATATTGCTCCCTCAGGAGAGATCCCTTTCTCTGGAAGGGTCAAACCCAGGGGCCCCTTTGGTGACAGAAAACCTGCCCACAGAGTACATGCTGCTCTTCAGCCATCTGTTCATCTATTTTCAGCAGGGACTGGAGTTCCCAAGGGCTTGGCAGGCTGCTGTGTCCCATCCCAAGGGCTAGGAAGGAGGGCAGAGGGAGACTATAGGATGTTCCTTGTAATGGATATGTCCCTGTAGAGATGGTAGCTAGGGAAGCCTTTGTGGCTTGTGGCTTTGCTGGGTCCTTCATATTTGTGGTGCAGATGATACTGATTTATTTTTCACCCTTTTCTTTTTAGAAGAAGAAAAAAGCTGAGTCTGAAGGATTGTGAGAAGGTACATGGCCTGTGGGGACATCAGCTGGTTCCTCTGAACGGCGGTAACCTTGGCCAAATTCAGTGCTCCTGGGCCAGTCTTGGGAAGACAGCGTGCCCTCCAAATGCTCACTGAGTCAGCCTGGCCTTAGAGGGCCAGGGAGTGGAGTGGTGTAAGGGAAGTCACGCTGGCTTCTCTGGATGTGTTTGACCTCAACTCTTTAGCTGCTGAGAACTGGATATCCAGCCTGGACGTTGCTGTCCTCTGTCATCAGCAGAGATAAGTGGCCTCTGGCAGTGTCTGTCCCTGCTGACCACAGGGAGCTTGGAAAAGCGATGTGGATTAGCTGGTGATGTTGTAGCCACCTGGAAGTGGACCAGATGACTCTGCCCCTGCTCTGCTCGGCTGTAAGGCTGTTCTCCTCCTCCCCATCCCTAACTCTTTTAACTCCTCTCCCCAAAGGTACCGCATCCCTGTGATTAAGGATTTATGGGTGAAGATCAAACAGAAGAGAGGAAAAGAAAGCTCATCAGGAGAATTCCAACTTTTTTTTTTTTTAAATAATTTATAACTTCTTTTAACTGTGACTTTTAGAGCAGAGCAATGTAACTTTCTGCTTCTTCCTGCCCTGCTGGGGCCCAGAGATGTGTTTATTGCCCCCTCCTCAGCTTGCCTGTTGCACAAGAACTGAACTGAAAGAGACAGTTTGACCAGAGAAGAGCCAACTTGCATAAACTGCTTTCCTTCTAGTTGACACCCAGCCACCTCTTTCTCTTTCTCATCACAGAGCTATATTTTTAAGATGAAACTTTACTGTTGGTTTTTTTCTCCTTCTTCCCCTTTCTGTGATTGGTGGTGTCAGTCCTTTTGCTACTATTGAAGGGAGCTCATGGGTTTACTTTTTATTCTTAACACTGACAACAGTGATCATTGTGTTCCCAGAGTTGCACTGAACAGCTGTGTCCAGCAGCTGTTCTCAACCAAGATGGTGTAATTTTTTTGTGGTTTTTTTTTTTTTATGGAATAAAAAAAAATAAAAAAAAAAAAAAGAAAACAAAACAAAGAAAGGTGAGGTTTTGCTTCAGCTGCTTTCAAGGAAAGGGAGGTGACTGAGGCCGGGCAGGCGCTGGGCTCAGCCCTCTCTGGAGGAAGTTGCATGTATGAATCTTCCACCCATGTTCGTAGGCACCACTTCAGCCCCTGGGGAAAAATTAATTGCTTGCTGCCTGCTCCCTGAGGAAGAGCAGATGCTGTTGCTCCTCATTTTTGAACTGTGTGTTCTTCTAGCATTGGTTTGTGCTTTATTCACTACCAAAATGCTCTGTGTAGGAGCAGGTTTGTGCATCAGCTGCTGCCCTGAGCCTTGTGCTGGGTTTGTGTCTTTAGGGGGTGAGGAAAAAGGGACTGGGTCCCCTTGTGCTCCTGCCACCCTGACATCTGGGTGCAGGAGGGAGATGGCTCTAGTGCAGGGGGCTCCTCTCCTTCCCATCCCCCATGTGTGCAACTCAAAAGTGATTTCAGCCTCCTGGGTTGTGCTGAGGAGGTTGAATAAGTGAGGGGCAGGGAAGGGGCCTGCACAAAAGCTGAAGAGGGACTTTTGACATGAGCATGGAGTAATAGGATGAGGGGTGATGGCTTTAAACTGGAAGAGGGGAGATTTAGATTAGATATTAGGAAGAAATCGTTTCCTGTGAGGGTGGTGAGACACTGGCCCAGGTTGCCCAGAGAAGCTGTGGCTGCCCCCTCCCTGGCAGTGTTCCAGGCCAGGTTGGATGGGCCTTGGAGCAACCTGTGCTGGTGGGAGGTCTCCCTGCCATGGCAGGGGGGTTGGAACAGGATGAGCTTTGAGGTCCCTTCCAAGCCAAACCATTTTATGATTTCATTTCCCCTTTTCTTCTTAAGATTCATTTATTTTTAACCCAGGACAGCTACAAACCAGTGGCGAGTGCTGCCCTGCTAGAGTTGCTTACAAGGTTTTCTTATTCAAAAGTTTATTTGAAGTAATCAGCTTGTGAGATCATTTATAAAGGAATTACCAGATATATTCCAAAAAATTAAAAGCCCCTCTGACTCCAGGGTCAGCCCCGCTGTTTTCCACTGCTGTTCTCCGCCTCAAGGTGACCAAGCACTCCACGAGAAAAACCCTCTGCTTTAGTAATCTAACAGGGCTTCAACCTATGGGGTCAGTTAAGAAGCTGGTGGAGGTTGTTTTGCTGCTTTTAATGTTTGTTCAGTTAAGAAAGCATTAGTGGCTCATTCTTCAGCAGGGCTGAGCTCGGTGCTGAGGGATGCTGAGGAGCAAAAGGAGTGATGGGTCTGACATTGTTGAAATCACTTTCCAGCCTGCTTCACCCAACTGATGCCTCGAGGGGAAGGAGTGTGCAGGGGTGCCCGCTGTTAATCATCTCAGGAAAGCAACGTAAGAGCAGAAGTGAAATAGAGCAAAAAAAAAATAAAACGCAGGAGCTGGGATGCTGAAGAGGGAACGGATGTCTGCTGGTGTCTGCTTCTACTTGGCTGTTGTGGGGGAAAGAGAGGAGGGAGTTGGTTAATGGCCCCAGGACCTCCCAAAGCTCTAATTGCTTTTGCTATGTCTCCATCACAACCTCTGCCACCCCAGCAGTGCTTTTGTGCTGCTGTGGCTCTTGGAGCTGGACCTGTGCCTCCCGCAGCCCCTCCATCCTCTGCCCCAGCCCCACAAGGACTTTCCTCAACAGCCCCACAACCACACTTGGCCCTCACCTTTCTCTGCACCCAGCTTGAGCATGTCCACCCCGGAGAAGATCATCTCCTCTGGCTCTGCGGTGGTGGCAACAGCAAGATCTGCAGAGGGAGGGCGGGACATCAGTGCTGGGCCCCTGGGGCTGCCCCATCACCCCTCCTGAGGGCAGCAGGGGAGAGCCTGTGCCCACCTGCTGAGCCACGGGTTTGGGGGCTTGTGGAAAACCTCAACCACATGCCTCTGCTATCACTGCAGTAGCCAAGGAGGGCCGTGGTTTTTAGGGTCCCCTCCAAACTTAACATGCTGGCACCAAAGGGATGAGGGATGCTCTCAGCTTGGGCACCCTCCTCTCCTCTCCACCCTAACCACAAGCAGAATGGGGGGGCAGCATCCATGCACACTGCTCATTCCTCCATCCCCTCCCTGCGACCTACCAGGGCAGTCCAGCTTTTCCCGAGTGGCAGTGCCCTCAATCCTGGTGCCATTTTTGTAGGAGCACCAGCAGTAGCCCGTGGCGGGATTGCACTGCTTGGGCAGGTAGTCGCCGTTCTCATCGCACTGCGGGTGGAAGCGACCCAGCTGGACACCCCCAGAATTGGCCTCTGCCTGGCACTTAGTTTGCACTAGGGCAATAAAAACAAAGGGGAGACACCGTGAGCCTCCCTGGGTCTTTCTGCCACCCAGCAGCCTTGGCAGGAGCTTTTTATCCAGAAACAGCTAAATTAATTAAATATAAAAGGCAATCAAGCCCCACCCTGGTGACCTTTCTAAAGCTCTTGGGCCAGCCAAGGACCAGGGATTTCGTGTGGTGCTCTGGCTTTCTCGCATTTCCTCATCCCAAATGCCCCATGGGCAGCAGGAGGTGGCTCTGTGATGTCCTAAAGGCCACCAAAACCAGAAGTTCCCCATGGGACAAATTGGTCTGTGACCGGTCAGGGGCCAGAAGGGCTGGGTGCCTTTGGGAAGCTCTGTGCTGGCACCTCTTGAGGGGTGTTTGTTCCTGAAGGACCACTCCCAACCCTCCCCAGCTCAGCAGCCCCCGTCCCGGATACCTTTCTTCGCTGGGATTGCTTTACGCTCCTCCCCCTTGGGGTTCTTGGCCATTTCAAACAGCAGCCACTTGTGCATCCAGGATTCAAAGGACTGCAACAAGAGGAACCAGCATGTTAACCAGCACGGGGGGTGCACCATGGGGAAGCCATGCCACAAGCTCCAGCTTGGGCCAAGGAAGGCTGTAAGCACCACCACCACCTCCCTTGGGGTGGGAGAAACCCAAGCCTGGCTCAAGCAGGACTTTGTTTGTCCAGGTGGGGACACCCCAGTCCCTTCCCAAAGCGGGGTGATCCTGGGAGGGGACGAGTAGGATGGCAGCAAACACTGACCTGCCAGTCTGCATAAGTCATGGTGTTCTTCAGGCTCTTCAGGTTGCTCATCAGGTTGCCCTGCAGCTCTGGGAACATCTTCCTGGGGTCTGCTTGCTGCAGAGTGACCACCGCAGTGAGATAGGGCAAAGAAAACGAGGTGGGGGGGTGTGAAGCTCTGCTTCTATCGCCCAGATGGACACTGCAGGAGGCCAAGAGACCCCAGACCCAGCCAAGAGACAGCAAGGAGCTGGAAGCTGAGGGTCCCATCGCCTCCTGCGGCTACAGGGCTGGGGGGGGAGCAGGGGACCTTACCAGCAGCAGGTGTTTCACTTGATCCTCGGTTTTGTTGCTAGCAGGAGCCATGCCCTCAAGAGAAAAAGCAAAGGGGTGGTGTGAGTGCGGGGGCTGGCAGCAAGCCCTGAGGGCAGCAGGCAGCACCAGGCAGTGGTGGGCATCTCTTACCATGTTGCCTGCAGAGGGGGCAAGAGGCAGGACCCTCATGGCCACAGGAGTGTTCACCATAGCCATCTTCGTCTTCTTCACCGGCTTGGCACCTGCCGAGGGAGCAGCGGTGTGAGGGACACGGGGCTGGGTGGTCCAGGGGGCACTCATCCCCTCTCCCAAGCCACCCCCTGCCACCACGTTGGTGCCTGTGGGGCTACTGACTGGCAGGGAGCTTCCTCTGCAGTGCCTCCAGCTGCAGGGTCTGGGAGGTCTTGGTCAGCTTGCTGATCTGCCCGCTCTGCTGGTAGACGAAGTAGACGGTGACGGCCTGGCAGACGATCAGCAGGGCCACCAGGATGGAGAGCGCGGAGAGGGCGGCTCTGCGGCCCATGGCAGACCTGCAGGACACCGAGAGGGAGCTCAACCCCCGGCTGGAGGGGACACCCTCAGACCCTGCCATCACCGCCCCCCAAAAACCCCTCCTGCAGCCCACATCACCCCCCTGTGCCCCCCAAGCACCCCCCTCCTGGGGGACTGGCAGCCACACAAATGCAAATTCCCCCGTCGCTGTTGTGCAGAAGTGAAATCTCAGCGTGAAGGTCATTCCTCTGCACTGGGGGAACCGAAACCCACTGCGGGGGCGAGGCGGGGAGGCACAGGAGGGGCACCCGCGGAGCATGTGGGCACACAGGGGCTGCAGGCAGGGCACTGCCAGGGGATTTAGGGGTATGGCAACACTCTGGGCATCGCCTTTTAGAGGATGATGAAGCCACCCACAGCCTCACTGGTCCCGGGGTGCAGAGGACATATCCCATGGGATGCTGGACTGCACTTAATTTTTAACATTTTGTGCAAAAAGCAAAGGTGTGGGGCACTGAGGGCACAGGCAGGCTGGGCAGGTGGGTGTCACCCTGATGCCATCACACTCCAATGCCAAGGCAAGGCACAGCCAAGCACCATGCAGCCACCTACTGTGCTGCCAAGGCCTCCCCAGGCCAGACCCTGCCCCACCGGGGTGAACGGGGTGCTGGTGGGGTGCAGCAGCACCCCAGGGAGCCACCAGCAGCCTGCGCTGCCCGATGAAGAGGGGGCCCATGGGTGCTGCCCGGCTGCCACTGCTGCTGCAGGCAGTGTCTGGAGCGGGACTCGCTGCCCGGATGTCTGCCTGGTGACTGATGACGTCAGAGCTCTTGTCCTTCTGAATGGTTGGAAGTTTGGGGGGGCACCCCCCCTCAAAGGGGTTGGGAATGGGGGCTGGTTGGGACATGGGAAGTGCCCCATGGCCACGTCATCAGCCTGCATGCCCCACAGCCACGCTGTGCTCCCATCCATGGATTAAACCTGCCTGCCCCATAGATGTGACCCTCATCTGCCCCACAGCCACGCCATGAACCTGTCCACCCCATAGCCACAGCATGTCCCCATCCACCCCAGAGGTACAGTGACCCACCCCTCAACCCCATAGCCACCCTGTGCCACCTTGGCCCAACTATATCCCCTTCCACCCCATGGCCACACAATGTCCCCTCTGCCCCACATCCCCATCGTGCCCCTTTGCCCTCCCCATGCCCCACACACCCCCGTGCCCCCCAGCTGTGGTACCTCCGGGTATCCCCAACGTTGACCACGCCACTGCCACGGTCAGAGATGAGGTCCCGCTGCTCCTCAGCCATGGCTCCGCTGTTGGCACCCCGATGAACAATGAGCACCCCGAGTGCTGCTGCTGGAAATACCCCCCAGGTCCCCACCCTGCTCCACCACCCCCGGGGGGGGGTCAAAAAAGAAAAAAAAAGTCCTATTGGCTGCCAGCATCTGCATCACCTGTTGCCAGGCAGACCTCTGCTCAGCAGGTCTCTGATCCAGAAATGGTGCTGGATGTGGCCGTGATCACCACGGCTGCTTCGTGGGGCATCGCTTCCCACCCCACCATCATGGGCAGGTCACGGTGCCCAGCCTGGTGACACTTGGTGCGGTGGGCCATGGGGGTCTGGTACCCCTGGGGGGGACAGGAGGTGGGAAATGGGGTACAGGATGTGAGAACTGGGATGTGGGAGGCAGGAGGCAACGTGGGACAAAGGAGGGGGGATGCAGGGGGTGGGAGGATGCCCCCCACGCCAAAGGCTGAGCAGGACCCTCCGTGGGGACATGCTGTCAGGGTACACCCGCTCCTCACTCACCTTTGCTGCCAGGGAGAAGCTGCACTTTGACCCAACCCCCCCCTCGAGGGTCACTTTGGACCCCGCTGCGCAGGGGTGCTTGGCCAGCACCTTTCAAGCTGGGGGGGTTATGATTAAAGGACCACCAAGTGCTTTCAAGCCGCACTCCCTCTTGCAGCACCCCTCCTGCCCTGCCTGCAGCAGCTTCGGGGGCTGAGCATGTGAGAAGACCCTGACCCAAACCCTAAAGAGGTAAAGCAGCCCCCCCAAGGCAGGTGACCCCCAAAGCACAGGTCCACCCCAGAGCCCCACCAGCACTGCACAGGGTGAGAGCAGCCATCCACCCTCATTTGCTGATTTTAGGTGATTTTATAGAAGGACCCAGGGGCAGCCTGGGGGTAACACGTCCCCAGTGCCAGCCCTGCACTGTGGGGCTTGGCCACGCCACGTCCAGCACCCAGATGGCTCCACCATCAGGACCGAGCATGACTGCGGCCAGGGTTCAGCCAAAAGTGAAACCCCAGGTCTGAAATTAAAAGCAATCCACCCATGTGTCACTGGTCACCATGCAAACCTCCCCACGCACGGTCCCAGGGACACAAAGTGGTGAAGCTGGGCCAGTTTCTGCAGCGACTCCATCCCTTCTCCTGCCGGGAGAGCAGGGCTAAGGAATGACCTAAAAGCATTTCCAAGGAGTGGGGCAGGGTTTCCTGGCAGTTGCTGTTCCTGGAGGAGATACAGGTGCTGTAGGGATCATGCTCCAGCCCCACAGGTGGGAAATCACAGCCCCTGCACAGGGAAAGGGCTTCAGTGCTTAGAGCCCAGTCTTGTCCCCAAGTTCATGTGACCCAGCCAGGAGATCCCCGGGGCACCCAGAGCTCCTGCCCAGGGGTGTCCATCACCCTCACCCCAAGGCCACCCACATCCCCAGTTCCTGTCCCCACCTGCATTCCTCTCTAGAGGCTATGTGGAAGACAAATAACTTCTCTGCTGCTTTGTAGGTGATGGTGCATTTAGGAACCAGCCAGGTTGTTTAGAAAAAAAAAAGAAAAAAAAAAGAACATAAAACCCTTCCATAAATGTTTCGCCTCTCCCCTCGCTCTCACCCCATGGGGGTTTGGGGGGACGGGGTTTTTTCTCACAGCTCCAGCCCCTGCTGTGACCACAAGCCCCCCTCCCAGGGCCACACTCCAGGCACGTTCTGCAATCAGCCCCAGCCCCACGGGGAGCTAAGGAGTGTGAGCAGGAGCTCTGCGAACAAAACCCCCAGCGATGCCATGGATCTGGGTCCGACTGCAAACCACAAACACAGGGACTAAACTGGGGGCTGGGGGAGAGCCCTGTTCCCCCCACAGGCAGGCTGAGCCCCCCGAGCCCCCCAGCCCAGCTGGGGGCTGCCAGCACTGACCCAGCCCTCGCCCTGCACACAGACATTTCCATTCCCTTCTTCAGCACCTCTTTCCCCCTCGTGCTACACCTCTTTGCCCAGGGCAGTGGCACCTGACGTGTTTGAAGCCTGTAAATCGATTTTCCTGGGAAGATGCAGACCCTTCTACAGCCTGAGGCTGGCACTCAGACCCCAGCACTGTCACCACCCTGTCCCCCCCCAGCTTTGTATTTGTGCGCATTTTGTGCTCCCCATGAAAAACTCAACAAGCACCATTACAGGAGGCTGGGGAAACAGCTGTCTTTTGGGGTGAAAAGCAGCCATCTGGAGCAAGCTCAGGACTCAGCTCAGACCTGCTCATTCCCTGGGGACCCCAACCCAAACCAGCAGAGCAATTAAATCAGACAGGAAGGCAGAAATAACCCCACAGGCATTCACGTGAAGCCATTCGTTACCAGCCCAGCCTCCATCCTGCAGCCCTCAGCTGGGGAGCCATCACCCAGCCAGGCCAGTCTGTCTCCCTGGCTGGCCCAGGGACACATGCTGGAACCTGCCTGGCTCTCTCCTTTCTCTTCCTCATCTGCCATTTCTCCCTGGGGAGTTTCACACCGACACAGGAAGTTGTTTCATAGACATCAGAAATCAAAGCGATTTTTGCCATTAATTGCCAGGGAACACCCTGCCCTGCACAGGTACAGGCTGGGCTTAGAACAGCTCAGCCCAGGCAGCCCTGCACACCAGCAGAGCTCCTGCTCCCAAAGATTAAGGGCTAATAAAGCAAATCCACCTTCTGCACTGGGCAAAGCTCCTGCTGCCTGTGCAAGCCCCAGAAAACCTCCCCAGGGGAGGGTATGCCAGGCAGGGCAGTAGCTTGGGGTTCCTCCCGACACTGAAGTCCCAACTGGTGCTCCAGAGCCAAGCAAGGTCAATGCCACCAGCTGCTAGCCCCATCCATGCTGCCCAGAGGGCAGCCTGACCCTGCTTCATGGGGGGAACCCACACCTCAGGTGAAAATCCACTTCCCTTATGCTCAGTACAGAGCAGACACCTCCCTTTTCCACATCTGCCCTTAAAATAGCAGGGCTGAAGGAGCCAGTGCTGGGGTGGCTGTGCTCTGCCTTGGGGGGCAGCAGAAGGGGGATGGAACTGAGCAGAAAACATCAAAAATGCACTGTTAAATTTGTCCCAGTGCAAAGGTCCTGCCTTGGATTTTATGGAAAGCTGTAGAGCTTTCCCCAAATATGTACCCTGTCAAGTGGCCACATTGATGTCACCTGGGACAGAGGAACACCAACCAGAACTACAACACGTTTCACTGTGAGTGTATATATATATAAATATTGACTAAAGCTGTCAGTAACACACCACACCTTCACTTCCCCCTCCTCTGCCCTGTTCCCCCCCCCCAGTTCAGCTCCACCAGGGCTGAGCCACTGCTGGTTTCATGTTTTCAGCACCTTCTCCACAGAGTTCAAAGAACACCTCTAGTACAGGAAAGCAGTGATTTGAACAGCAAACAGCACTTTTAGGACAGTAAGGGAAGTTTATTCTCAAGTTTTCCATGGCCACATATAAAATTACAAGTAAAACACCAAGGGAGCCAAGGGAAATGCTGGCTCAGGAACATCTGTCCAGGCAGAGAATTTTTCCACAGAAAGGGGAAGTCATGCATTAAGCACCAGTTTGCAGAAAGCCCAGCAGCAGGCAGCTCGCTCGCAAGCCCAGCTTTCCTCTCCACAGCAAGGATACCTCCAGGACATCCTGACTCACTTTGAAACCACAAACATCCAACCACTAGACCGAGCCACACCATGCCTTGACATCAGCCTGGCTTCCTCTGCTGTGAAACACATCCCCTTTCACCATGCAGGAACTGAATGAAGTCCAAGCCTGACAGGAGCAACACAGCCAGGATCCAGCCCAGGAGGAGTGATTCCACCAGGAGAGCGGAGCCTCCAACACTGCCAGTTAAATATCCTCTCCTGTGAGAGAAGGGAGGCTCCAGAGGAGGGGGCAGGTAAAGGAATCCCCCATGAAGTGTTTTAAGATGCAAAGCCATGGGAAAGAGCCCACGCAAAAGCAGCGAGACCCTTGAGTCCAAGAGCCCAGCACACCAGAACGCCCCCTTCCCGCTTCATTTTACAGGTCACACTTCATCACGAGTAAGACAATACACATTGGCCGTGTAACTGTGCCAAGAATCCTAAGGTTTTTCAACCAATTCTGATTAAAAACCATCACTTAAACCTGACCACAAGTATTCCCAGACAAACGTTTTACCAGCTCCAGATGAGCTCCCTCGCTCACTGCAGTCCCACTGCACAGCACGCAACCGACCGACAGAGACTGAGCTCCCACCGACCGCATTGCCGAGACCCCGCTATGCTGCGAGGGGTGAAGTCACCATCACACGGGGAATTCTGACAATTCCATCTCTCTCTCAAGCTGTAGAAGCCACAGCAATTCTAACCATCACCTGGACACCACGAGCATACAGAACCCACTGATATTAAACTGCACTGCTCAAGTATTGCATGCCCATGAGTCGCCTCTTGGTCTGAAATCCTGCTCCAGCCAGGGAAGTGACAGAACAGGAGCCATGTCAAAGCCTGGAAGAGAACCCTGGCAGAGGTGGAAGTGGGTGTTTATTCCAGGTGATGGCAGCAGTAGCAACAACCCTGACCCAAACCAGAAGCCCTGGCTCCAGAGGATAAGCCATTCGTGGGTGTCATGAAGCTGAAGCCACTCAGCTTCTGAGCATACCTCGGTAAGAACACACACAGCTGGGACGAGGTTTAAAAGAGAGCTTTAATAAGGAAAGGTGCAGCGTTGTTTACAGACGACGTCCACGGCGACCACCCTTCCTGCGAGTGCTGTCCGAGGGGATGGGGGTGACATCCTCTGCAAGGACACGAAAAACACAACACGCCGTTACCTCCCAGAGGTACCCCGAGAAACCAAGCGGCCACAGCCACCCGACCCCAGCAGTCACCCCAGCACCCCACAGGAGCCACACACAGGCAGAACAGCCCAGAGCCAAATGCCATGCCTACAAAACACCCTCAAAATTGGTGTTTTGAGACAGCAAGGCTCTGCACTGATACACCATGACATCTGCATCCAGCCGTCACTTCTTCCACCACTCACCAATGCGGCCGATCTTCATTCCAGACCGGGCCAGAGCTCTCAGGGCTGACTGAGCACCAGGTCCAGGAGTCTTGGTCCTGGAGGAGAGAAGCAAAATCCACAATTTCTTAAGTGATTCACAAACAGAATCACAGATTGGTAGGGGTTGGAAGGGACCTCCGAAGATCATCTAGTCCAACCCCCCTGCTAGAGCAGGATCCTAGAGCAGATCACACAGGAACACGTCCAGATGGGTTTTAAATGTCTCCAGAGACAGAGACTCCACCACCTCTCTGGGCAGCCTGTGCCAGTGCTCTGTCACCCTCACAGTAAAGAAGTGTTTACTTAAGATTGAACCTCCTGTGTTTCTGTTTGTGCCCACTGCCCCTTGTCCTGTCACTGGACACCACTGAGAAGAGTCTGGCCCTGTCTCCCTGATACCCACCCTTGAGATATTGATAAACATTGATGAGATTCCCCCCTCAGCCTCCTCTTCTCCAAGCTAAACAGACCCAGTTCCCTCAGCCTCTCCTCATACGGGAGATGCTTCAATCCCTTCATCATCTTAGTGGCCCTGCGCTGGACTCTCTCCAGTAGCTCCATGTCCCTCTTGAACTGGGGAGCCCAGAACTGGACACAGGACTCCAGATGAGGCCTCACCAGGGCAGAGTAGAGGGGAAGGAAAACCTCCCTTGACCTGCTCTCCACACTCCTCTTAATGCACCACAGGATACAATTGGCCTTCTTGGCCACGAGGGCACATTACAAACACAGTTCACAAACAACTGACAATGTTAAAATCACAGTTTCCCCACCCTATAACATCCAGATACCAGAACTCACCCTCTCCTGTCCCCAGACCCAAACCTTTCACAATCAGCCAACAGACATGCACTTCCCTGCCACCCCAAGGTAACACATCTCCAAGTTGACAGCACCTCCCCATCCACTACCAAGTAAATAAGAGCACACAGCTCCAGTGAACTGAAGATGCCCATTCAGGACAGGTTCCAGATGCTCAGTGAGAGATGACCACATCAGCCAGTCACCAAACAATGTGACAGACGCGTTTTGGGTCAAGTTTTAAGTCAAATTTTCAAGGCATATCTACCTCCCCAACCAAGGCAGTGCAAAGAAGGGATGTGATGCAATCTGGGACAGTTCTAAAACCAGACACATCCTCTGGGAATGCTGGGCCCAGCTCCCCCAACGTACCTATTGCCACCAGTAGCACGCAGCTTGATGTGCAGGGCAGTGATGCCCAGTTCCTTGCATCTCTGGGCAACATCCTGAGCTGCCAGCATAGCTGCATAGGGAGAGGACTCGTCTCGGTCCGCCTTCACCTTCATACCACCAGTGACACGGCAGATGGTTTCCCTACAAAAGGGAAAGAAGACATTCAGAAAAAAAAACCTTCCCCTGTCCTCCCCATAAACCAGCTTGTGGGTACAGACAGAATCACGCATTCTGAGCATTACTGGATGAATAAGCTGCCATCCAGTACCTTGAGCACAATATTCACCACAGAGGAACACACCAAGCCACCTGGTTCATGTTCATGTACATATACCATCTTATCTTACAGCTCAGCAGAAGCTAAAGGACTTCAGTGGAGCCTCTAGTAGAATTTAAGTTCTGTTTCCAAAACCAATTTAGGTTTTGAGGTGATCGGCACTCAATACTCACTTGCCGGAGAGATCAGTCACGTGGACAAAAGTATCATTGAAGGAAGCAAAGATGTGGCAGACGCCAAACACGTTTTCTCCTTCAGCAACCTGAGGTCCCAGGCTGATGACCTGTTCTTCCTTCTTCTCCTTGCCCTTACGAGGTGCCATTTCTGAACAACAACAAAAGAGAAGTATGAGTGATGGTGGATTTCTCGGAATCCTCTTATGGGATTTTATGAGCTTCCCTGCTACTGCAACCCTTTACCAAGCAAGACGAACGAGTAAAACACAAACAGTAATTTCGAGGTACAACTGAACTTACTTCACAGCAGGAGCTACCCAAGCTGCACTTCAGGGCAGCTGACATCCCCAGCCACCACTGCAGCAGAGCACGAGGGAGCCCCTTTCCTTGATAACCAGCAACACTGAGACCTTCCACTTCCTCTTTTATATGACTTTATGGAAAGAAAACACCTAACCAAACAATTATTAACCTGGGTACTGACACAAAGCTCTGACTCTACAGACCTTTCGAGTACCAGCTTGGGTTCTTCCATGTTACTGGTCTCCTAACCACATCCTTGGGACTAGCCCGGGTAAGACGGCAGCCTCTGAAGCCTCCAGCCAGCCACAGAAGGTGGCAGACACACCTGGCAGGGCTTGGTTAGGCAGCTGGGGATCCTGGGCATCTGCTCCCGAGCACAGAACATGGTTCCCTATTGCCCTCTCCTGCCAAATACCTGCTACAGCTGGCACCTTGCACAGGAGAGAAGTCTAACGACTTCATTAGGGTAATGAAATCAATCCAAGCACGACCTACTTTCACCCACAGGCTGCATCCTGACGGTGCCCTGCCCACAGAGAGCAGCACTGAGCACCGGCCCACAGCGCCACTCGGACACAGGCAGCCAAAGGCTCCCTGGATGTCACCGTCCCCAGCCGGGGTCTGTAAAGCCCAGCGACACCGACAGGACAGAGCGAACGCCGAGCCGCGGCGCTGTACCGCCGATATTAACCTCAAACAACGAGCCCGCTGCTCCCCGGTACCCGCCTGAAACGGCACAGGCCGCGGCCGCTCAGGGCCCTGCGGGAGGGAGGAAGCCTGCAGCCGCCTCCCGCAGCCTCGGCCCCGCGGCCCGGCCTGCCCGCTCCTCCACCCCCGCCAGGAACGCCGGCCCTGCCCCGTGCGCACAGCTACGCCAGCCCCCGGCTCGCCCGCGGCCTAGTGCCCCGCTCCGCCGGCCGCGCCTCCCCCGCGCCGGGCGCGCTGCCCCGCGGAGCCCCGGGCCCGAGGAAAAGGGAGGCGAGCGGAGAGGCCGCGGCGAGGAGCAGGCGGGCGGATGGCGGCGGATGCACCGCAGCCCCACACTCACCTACACGTCTCCGCCGGCAGCCACTACTGGAAAGGAAGCGGAGGGGTCAGGGGGCGGAGGTCACCGCCGCGCACCCGGAAGTGATGGCGGGAGGCGGCCGAGTGCCGCGGCAGAAGCGGCGTTTCCCCGGCCGCAAGCACAAGACTCTGCCCCGATCCCGCCGCGCCGGCTGCCCCCGTGAAACCGTGACCTGCGCTCCCGAGAGCAAGCGGGGACGATGACCCAAAGATGACGCGGCCGCCTTCCCCCCCGGTCCCTTCCCAAGATGGCGGCGTCCTCCTACCCGAGGTCCCTCCCCAAGATGGCGGCGGGGTTGGGCATGTGTGCTCCTGACAGAGCCGTGCCAGGACAGCCTCGGAAACGCAGGCCTGAATGGGTTTAAAAAACAACTGGAGGAAAATCGGTGTAATACCAGCACACAGCTCGCTTCCTCCCGGCCATGCAGCCGCAGTCAGCGCTGCCTGGGCACAGCCCGAGCCTGTCCAGGCTGCAGGGTGTTCCCCCTCGCTCCGCTGCCGGACAGCTCGGCAGGACAAGGGGTTGGGGGGTCCCTACCCCGAGCTCAGGCGGGAGCCCTGACTGCCAGGAGCTGTTTGGGAACGTACGCGTAAGGGGATGTACACGGCGGTTTCGATATGTGGCAGCCTGGCGTTATTTTCTGTTCAGGAGCTCTCAGGAGAGATTTTAATACACGTAATTCTCCCCTGGGAGGCCAGGCAGCCGGTGTGAGTGGCACTGACTTTGCAGCTGTGAGCGATGGTGTGGGGACTCCCTCCTCGAGCAATAAGTGAGGGAGATTTGTCCCACCTCTACCGCGAACAGAACGTAAATTTGTAACATTTTTACTCAAGGTGATCCAGCAAGTGAGTATTTTCTGGTCCTGAGTGATTTAAAAAGGGCTCAGGAGAGGAAAGATGGTAAATATCAAAGACCTTTGGAAAAACGGCAGGTTGAACCTGGAGTGCTGCATGTTTTTAGGGGAGCATCCATCTGCCCAACAGGGCTGATGTCTTTCAGAGTGCCTTCTGCTTTCTCTGGCCAAGCACCCCAGGTCCCTCCAGGGTGCAAACCTCTCAGCAGCCACCAGGGAGAAGAGGTTTGGTCTGTAAGGCTCCCTGTGCTGGGCTTCTTCCCCAGGAAAGCTCTCTGTGCTCACACATGCCACCATAACGCCTGTCCTGACCCACCACCATCACCAGCTTCTCTCTTCATTAGCAGTTTGCTGCTGCATCAGAGATCTTCCTGTTTAAATATTGAAGGAGAAGCTTTTAAAATATACATTGGTGGGACTGCTGTAATTCCAGCCAGTAGCTCCAGCGACACCAACCGTGGCCTGATTTGAAGGAAGGGGGAAGGAAGGGGCTAGCAGCAGGTGAGCTCTGCAGAGGCCATGTGTTAGCCACGGTGGCTATAGGTGACCTGTCTGAGAAGGAGCCATAGAGATGGTGAAGGGTGAACGGGCAGCCCAAGCCAGGCAGGGTGACTTTCTCCCCAAGGAGCCAAGCATGCAGGACAGGCTGTGATGATGCTCTGTGAGGCTTTCACCAGCCTTTCACAGATGTTCCCCTGGAACAGATGCAAGCCAGAGGCAAGGAAATGGGTGAGCCTCCACTTACGGGCAAACAGGCTGAAGTAACCAGATGAGCTTCTAAAGGAAAAAACAACCTAGTGGTTCAAAATCCAATGCTGCCCCCAGCCCCAGAGCAGCTGGGAGGCAGGCTGCTCCCAGTCCCTCCAGGCATTGTGTAGAATGGGGCTTTCTCCACTTCCCAGGACAAGTTCTTCCCTTGCTCTTTGCCTTGCACCAGTCCCAGTGTGTCTGCAAGGGAGCTGCCTCTCCTGCAAAATGTTCTTGGGGCCTGAATTGCAGCTCCAACCAGGCTGTTCTAGCTGCCAAGGACAGTGCTAAGGACCTTCCCAGGCTGGGATGAGTGAGAAAAGAGGCACGCAGCAGGGGCTGCACGGATTGCACCCTCCAGCCTGGCCAGGGAGGATGCTCAGGCCACAGTGGGGTCAGTGCCAGAGATGATGTGTATTTGCTTTGAGAAATCCCCCAGATTTAGTTCCTTAATGGGTAATTAACATTCCAGCTGCTCCTTGGTAATAGCCTCTCCAGCCCATGGGAAACCCACAGACACAGTGACGCTGCAGGCGGATTTCGTAACTCAGCCGGTGACTAAACAAAAAGGGAGCCTGAGAGCCAAGGCAAATGGAAGTGCTGCTCTCAACCTTTCCTCCTGCCCGGGCTTTGGCCCTGGTGTAAACTGGCCCTGGCTGAGAGGGGTCAGTGGGAAGCGACTGGCCTGACCTGTGAAGCCCTCAGCTCTCAGCTTCCTGCAAGCAGGAATTTTTAGCGCTTGAATGTCACTGTTTCTATGGCTGCGTCTCGTTCCCACGAGCCACCAGTCCGGTGGCTTTGCTGGTGGCCTCGAAACGGCAGCTGAAGCTGGAAGAGGCCAAAGCTCTCCCCGAAGGCTGAACCCTTGTCTTCTGCATGGTACGGAGCAGGGTCTGTACTTGGGGCTCTCGTAGTGCTGGTGAGCCACAGCTCCAGGCCCCTCCAAATGGCATCTTTCCTCTAATAACCCCGGCAAAGAGAAAAATGGAGCCATTCACAGGTAAAAAAAAAAAAAAGAAGAAAGCTTTTCCGTTCATTTTAAAGGCCATTTCTAGTTTCAGAAAGGCAGTTTGTGCATGCACACATGTAAAGTGGTGTGTCAGAAACAAGCGTAAGAAGATTAAAAAAGAAATCTCCAAGGCTGAAGTTAAAGCACTTAAAGAATTGGCAGGGACTTCAAGAGCTGGTTTCTGGTCCTAATGAAGTCGCGGGAAGTGCTGCCATGGACTTCAAGGGGACCATAATTTGGCTGTAACTCAGTAGGAAGCTGACGGTGTTGTTTAATAAATTGGAGACAATGTGGAGGAAAGCCGCTGAACTTCTTTCTGACAGATGTGCTGAAGAAGAGCTCGTAAGTTAAAGCATGCAGGAAAGGAACTGGTTTCCTTTGTGTTTGCAAACAGAGGGGAAAAAGCTACCTGATACTCATGTAAAATGGTAGAGCTGGTATTAATAAATAGCAGTGCTTTTCTGAGCTGCCTTCTGTTTCCAGTGAGTAGGTCATTCTTTTTTATTAAAAAAAATGCATTAGCAAATGCCAGACCAAGCATTCAACAAATTCCTTTTTCTCAGAAGTAATTATTCAGTGGTAAACTTTACTGGAGACTGCGGATTCTGCAGATTGTCCTCAAAGTTTGGTGCGTGTGCCTTTGATTACTCATTGCTGGCTCTTTGCTCCATGATTTGTGCCTGAACCTCCTCTGCTAAAACTCTGTCAGAGGTTAGCACGGCCTCAGAAAGCTGTTCTCGGTGCGGATATGTTTTCAGGCTGAGTTTGCAAATCATTTAAGGCTGGAAAAAAAACCAAACTAATACTTTTTACAGCAGTTCATAGCTGAAAAACTTCCTGTTTGTCTCTTTGTTTTCTGAGCTTTCAAGTAGCTTTGGCGTAGGTGAGATATTCAGAGATCTTCAGAGAACAGGCTTGTGAGGGAAGTGAAATGTTTAAGGATAAGAAGTCTTTGACTTCAATGAATGCTTCAGAGTGCATTAGAAAATTTGCAGCCATAATTGTCTGCAGCTCTTTGTGTCTCCTTCCCTACGATTTCCTTTCTTCTTTTCTGTTTTGTTTGTTTATCTGCCTGTTTCATTTGATTGAAATTGCTTCCTCGCCTCCCGTTAAGTCGGAAGCTCTCCCAGAGCGCGCTGCCAAAACCAAACCCAACAGACCTTCTGCCACATCTCATCCCTGAGGGCTGGACATGAAACGGGGTCTTCTTCATGCACTGCATCCCTTCTCACGCAGGCGGTGAGATGGACCCGGGCAGCTCTTGCTGGTGATTAACGTCTCCCTTCCCCTGGACCGCAGCGTGTCCCCACATGCCGGCAGCTCTGCGGTGAGGGCAGGGGCAGGAGCAGGAGCGGCTGAGCCGTGTCAGGCTCGTTTTTCCCCTCTTTGAGGAATAAGGGAATTCTGTGTGTGTGCTCACAGGTCCACGGGCAGCCAGCCCGTGACTCAGATGCATACCTTGAGCTTGTCTTGGGGGGGAAAAGCTGAAGTGATGTGATGCACTGGCACTCTGAAATCACACCTGGGTCCTGCGCCTGGGGAGGAGGATGGGGATAAGCTCAGGTTTTAATTGGCTTCAAAGGTCGGACACAAAGGAAGAAGATAGAGTGGCTCTGTGTAGGAAACATCAGCCTGGCACCCCAGTTACAGCACAGGTGCTGCCTGGGCCGTGCCCTTCGGGACACCCCATCCCGCTCCCCAGGGAACAGAGCCGGGACGCGGTGGGAGCACCGCCGGTACATCCTCACACACCCCCGGCCGGGGGATGCAGGCAGCCCCGTCACTGGGCACGGCTCACGGTCACCCCCGTGCCCCGACACCGCAAGGACCGGCGGCGGCTCCCACCTCCGTGCTGCGGGGCCGGAGCGGTGGCAGGGCAGCCCCGGGGCGCAGCCGTGCGCCCGTAGCCGGGCCGGCCGGCACCGCCCTCCCAGGCCCGGTTCGGGGTGCCCCGCCGCCCGGGACAAGGGAGCCCAGCGCGGCCCCCGGGGCGGCGCTCCCGGGCCGGGGCCTGCCGGGGAGGCGGTGCCTGGCCGGGGCGGCGGGCGGGACGCGCCGAGCGGGGCCGGGCCCGCCGGAGCCGAGCGGAGCGGAGCGGGCGGCGGTGGCGGCCGGCGGAGCGGCGCGGGCCCGGCCGGGCAGGCAGGTACGGGCCGAGCGGGGCGGGGAGCGGCGGCGCAGACAAAGGGCGGCAGCGCGGGCCGGGACCCGCCGGGCCTCGCACCGGGCCGGGGCAGCCCCGCCAGCGCTCGGCTCCCTCAGGCCTCGCGTCCCCCCGTGTCTCCGCACCCACCCCTCCGGTGCCGGGCGGGTTACCGGCGCTGCCCTCAACCCCGCCGCTGCCCGCACGCCCGCGGGGCTGCCGGGGGATCGGGGCCGGGCTGCAGCGCGGGCGGTGAGGGCCTGGGGTGCGAGGCCTAACGCGGCCCCGCTCCGCCGGTCGTTACACACAGTCCGGCGCTGGGGAGATGCGGGCGGCGGGGCACGGCTCGGCCCGCCCGGCTGCGGTCCCCGTGAGCCACCTCACCGCCCCTCTGAAGCGGTCCGAGCGCTCACCGGGACCGGCGAACCCCCAGGCTCTGCCGCCTGGCCGGGTTTGTTATCCCCCCCAGTTCTCTTTTGTTTTTTGCCTCCCCTGCTGATGGGGGATGCCCGCCGGTGCAGAAGCCACTCAGGCTTGGCCACCTCGGCATGGCATGGAAGGCTCTGCTTCCCATCGAGGCCAGTGCTCGCTCCCAGCGCTGCCATCGCATCCCCGCACCACGGCTCTGCTTCCCGCCGTCCCAGCCCGCTGCCACCGCAGCACGCCGCGGGGATGCTCTCCTTCCCGCTACCGGTGCTCGCGGGGCTGGGATGCCGGCGCGTTGCAATGTCCCTTTGTCACCAACAGCCTTCCAACAGCAGCTCTTTCCGCAGCAAAGCAGCATCTTTGTTACTTTAATCTCGGGAGTGTTTTTTCCCGGGGCTGGGCTGGTGCAGCCCCGTGCCCACTCCTCTCAGCTGCGCACGGGGACCGCCGCCGAGGAAGTCGTCCTTTTCCAAATAAAACAAGCAGGAGGAATTCAATAGGAAATAAGTTCCTTGCTTCTGAGTTGAACTTGCTGTGGGTGGAGAAGAAGGAAATTAAACAATAGAAAAAACGTGCGAGGCTTTATACAGCAGGGGGAAAAAAACCCCAAACTCGCAGGTCTCTGGCGGGATGGCCAAGCATCTTCCCATCGCCCGTGTCAGTGTTCCTTTTGGGCAAGGATGGTGAAGGCGATGGCGGTGCTTGTGTTCCCCAACACCCCTCCATGCCTGGGGCATCTGTGTGGGGTGGGGAAGCCAGGACCTCCCGCGCTGCCATCCTGCTGGTCCCCAAGCCACCCTGCAGGGCCACCTCACTCTGCACTCTGCCATCCCGCTGGCTGCAGTCCCCAAATCCCTCCAGTCCAAGCTGGAGCCACCGGCACAGGGCACAGATGCTGATGGCAAAGCTCATGCACACAATGCCTTTCCCCCTTCCCCTTTGGGAACGTGATGGGTCTGGTCTGGTTGTGTTTGGGTGAGGATGGAAAACCCATCCCAGCCAAAGAGACTTTTCATTGCAGGTTGTTTTGGATTTTTTCCCCTCTTTTTCTTTCTGTGCAGTGCTGTCAGTGCTCTAGAACAGGACATATTTAATGCGCTGTTGGTGGTAATTTAAACAGAGGAAATAAGACGCCTCGCAAGTCAAAAACTCAGCTGGAGCGAAGAGGGAATGATTAATATTTTTTTCAGTAGCGTGTCATGGTAAAGCATGGCACAGCCGAGCGTGTCCCTACTGCAGAGTGTCACCGGCACCACCTGTCCCTCTCTGCCTGCAGGCTCTGGCTGTTATAACCAGGTTTGGTTTTGGGGGCACCTCTGGGTGCCCGGGCTGGGGACACAGGGCCATGGTCCCACTGAGCATCCCATCTTGGGGACACAGAGAGATTTGCTTAGAAGGGTTTTTGTGGAATTTTACCTCCTAGATGTACCTTATTGAGTTGTTTTTTGATTTCTGGCTGTTGAGGTAGAGCCTGCTGGAGTGAGGGTAGGGCTTACAGCAGAGAGAGAAGCAAGATACTAAGCTCCTGTATCTTGTGATTGCTTCATGGCCATGGAGGGCTGGAGTTCCCACTCCACCTCACGATGTTTCCAGCCCTGCTCTTGAAGGCCCTTTAGGACCTCAGGACTGCCCTTGGCTTCCTTGTGTGCTTTTGGCTGAGGTGGTGGCGTTGCTTTGTGCATTTCTACACTGTGCCATCGTCACACGTGCGCTGGTGGCTTTGGAGCCTGAGGCGAGGGAAGGAGGACCCGGGTGGAGGGAAAGCATGATGCTGCTTTCTTGGAGACCGCCTCACAAACCTTGGGGGCTGTGATGACTCGGTCCCCAAGCGCCTACGAGCGATGGTGCCCCCTGCACCCCGCCTCTGCGCCCATCCTTGCGTGCGGAGGAGCAGGACAGCCCTCGTGCCGGGACCCCTGGAAGGGCTGGGTGAGTCACACACTGCAGACGTGGGGAGAGGGCAGCCTGTAGCTTATGATTCATGTTGTTTTCCTGCAGAAGCCACCGTCTGTAATGGCAGAGCTTGCAGAAGACGAATCAATATCGAGCAGTAAATCCCGCACGTGACTGCCGGACAGGCGGCGAGGGGGCTGGGGTTGGGAGTGCCTCAGTTGCTGTGTCCTCCCCAAAAGCAGCAGGACCTTGCTGCAGCTCTCTGCCTCTGGAAGGGACTGAGACCCTCAGTGCTGCCTTCAGGTGGTCTGAGCCTTCCTGGAGGGGTTTGGGAAAGTCAAGAGATTCCTGAATGTGGGGTGTCCCAGGAGGAGCCACTCTGGTATTTCAGAGGGGGGAATGCCCGGCGTTCAGTCCTGCTGCTGGTCTGGTCCAAAGCCTTGGAGATGCAGGTTGTCTTGGAGAGACCGAGGCTCTCTCACAGGGGTTCTGTCCTGTTGTTGACAGGAAACCCACAATGGCTTGTAAATCTCATCACTGATGTAAAGCAGGGTAGAGAAAGAAGCTGTCTCTCTTGGCTTGGGCGTGTTGGGGGTTGGACGTACAGTGAGGGGTGTCCCTCTCAGCTGCCTCCACCATGCAGGGAGATGTCTCTGTGTCTCGCCTGATGGCTCTGTGTATGGTCCGGAAGGATGACAGCCCCCAGGGTGTCCCCACACGGGCAGCATGCCAGCTCCGCACACTTGCTGCTCTCTTGGCTCTGCCTCCCGTGCCTTGGCCTCAGCAAAACCCATATGCCTTCCAGCTACTTGTCAGCATCTTGCTGACTATCCCCCTTCCATGCCGACCACCATCTGCTTCTTCACAGCCGTATACAGCCCTGCAACCCCAGGGCTTGGAGCCTGAAGTGGTGGTACCAGCTTAGAAAAAAGGGCTGTGTCATAAAGGGTTAACAGCTCAGTCCTGAAATACAGAATTCTATCGATGCAAAGGAGAAAGAGAGGACAGGGCTGATGCTGCAGCCTGGGAGCAGGTAAGCTAAAGCAACAGGCTTCCTGGGGAAATGCTGCTTGGTCCATGCAATCTCAGACAGGGATCTGGAAGTAGGAGAGGCAAGAGGCAGCTCGGGTGCCAGCAGCCCCAGTGCTGCGCTTGTGGGGGCAAACGTGGACCTTACTGGTAGTGTCTTAGAGGGTGAAAACAAAGCGGGTCTTGTACTCATCTCCTGTACTCTGCTCCTGTTCCTGCTCTCTGTGTTCCCCCTGGGCTGGTGAGCATTGCAGCCTCTGGTACTTTTTAAGGGTGGCAAAGTTTGCATGCCGAGGTAATGTCTTTTATTAGCCTAACTGATACCTTTAGGAAAAAACAGATGTGCTCTTGGGCTTGGGGAATGCCTGTGTGCCCAGAATGTGTTGTTTTTTCCAACTGTGTCCTTTGGTCTAATAAAAGATCTGACCTCCGCCTGGCCTGGCTGTGACCTTGGAGCATGCCGGCCCCAGGAGCATCCCACCCGTGTGTCAGTGTGCACTGCCCAGCCCTTCCCCAAAGGACCTGCCAGCTTGGGAGCCCTCACTGGAGCACGCCTGCACTCACGGCAGGCACTTACCTGCCTCCTAATTCAATACTGGCTGTGAACACTCAGCCCCACGGGTGCTCTGGGCTCCCACAAGGTCTGTCCTGGCGGGCTGCAGGGAAGCAGAAGTTGGCTGCATCTCAGCAAAGCATCAGGGAATCAGGCAGGATGGATGCGATCTGGCAGGAGCATCCTCGAGAGCCCCTTGGAGAAGGGAGCAATGCTCCAGCCTTGCAGGGATTTCTCCGGAATGCAGGTGCCAGGGGGTCGGTTGCTCTCCATGAGCTGGTGCACACTGTGGTTTTATGGATGCTCTTTTGCAAAAGTGCCATTTTGGGGTCAGGTTAGCACTCGGCGGGGCAGCCTGTGCTCCCCAGAACAGCTGGCAGGTTTTTTATGGTGGGATGGAGGTGCTCTCCTACCAACTTTGAATTCCCCATCATGGGAAGCTGTCAAGAAAACAAAGCAGCTGGCCCGTTCCGTGGGGCTCACACAGCTGCCGTGGCCGAGCCGGGGGAATATCTGCTGCCCTGGAGCTTCTGTGATTGAGCATCACCCTCGTACTCATGGCAGGACCAGTATCTCTGCAGGGAGGATCTGGCCAAGCAAAGTGTTGGGGGCAGCAGTGGGTTGTTTTTTTGGGGGTAGGAGTCCTGTGCAACCTGCGGTGACAGCATAGGCTGATGCTCCAGCAAAATATAAAAATTCACACAAGATTATTTTCCCCTCATCCTTTTTGTTTTAAAACCACCTGGGATTCAGGCCCTGCTTATCCAGAAAGGCTCCTGGGCGCTTGGAGAGCCACAGGAACCAACACGGCACATTTTAAAGCAGGAAAACCTGATTCATTGAGTGGATTTTTTTTCACCCCCCCTGCAAACTCACTTAAAATTCATGGAGAGTTTTGTCAATTGGAACCTGTTTCAATTAACAGACAAAAGAAACTCTCCTCGTTAAGCAGCGCCTCTTTCAATTAAGGTTTGGGAGAATTCCCCCAGCTCCTCTTCCTCTGGAGCGAGGCTGTTCCTGAGGATTCAAGGGCAAAAAATACCCGTGAGGAGGAGCAACCTGTGAAAGGCTCCAGCTTTTTTGGGGTGGAGGCAGAGGCACAGCCCAAACTGTAAGATGGCCATGGAGTGTTGGGGTGTTTGGTCAGGATCATCACTGCCGGGGGGGTTGGCTGCCCAGCCCAGCATCCCTGAGGCACAGGAAAGCTAATGACTGCTGCTAATTGCTGGCCTAATTTATGGAGGAGGCTGATTTCATGTGGCTGTTGGGAGGGGGGGGGGGGGGGGGGGGGGGGGGGAGCATAGAGAGGTTCTCTTCCAGATCAGGATGCTGGGGACAACTGGGGTGGCAGCCACCGGTGTCACCTTCTGGCCATTGATGCTCAAGGTTCAGAAATGGGGTGACCTCCCTGGGGGGTTCCTCTGTACAGCCTCGCTGGTGGGGGGCTGTGGCACCTCAGGGCTGGGAGATGGGGGTTAGCAGGGGCAGGACCTGGGGGAGTGGGGTTAAGACACTGGGTTTGCTAGAGCTGGTCTTAAAAGCCCCACCAGCTCGGGGGGACTTAAATAAAGGTCTTAAATAAAGTGCTGAGAAAGAGGGAGGGTTTTCCTGCTGAAGTCCACCTGGGATGCAAATGCTCCAGACTTTGAGTAAATCAGGGATAAATTTTCCTGATATTCCCTTATGTTTGCTCCTATCCAGCCTGTGCATGCCGGGGAGAAGCCGAGGTGGGTGGGTTTGGGATGGGAGCAGTGCCAGTGGCTGCCTGTCCCTGCCTGTCCCAAGGGCATCTGCTGGGGCTGCCATTGTCCTCCTTTAATTTTATACCTTTTGGGCCCCGGGGAAACGCTGGTGTCCTGAGGAAGGCTGCACTGGGGCTGTCCCCCTGCCAGCAGCAGGGTGTTTTTCTCCCTGGCGTGTTGTAACTACTGTTTGCAAAGTGCTTAAGCAGCCTGTGTAATCTACCACTAAGACGCTCCTTATCTGGCATTATAAAGCCACACCAGTGGTGTGCGGGCAGCCTCGGCGAGAGTGGGCGGCCAGGACGAACTCATTTCTACTCGTTTCTGTCCTTCTGCTCATTTTCCCCTCTCTGTCTGCTCCGCATCCCGCTCCCCTGCCCAGACACCCTGCGTTTGCAGCCTGGCAGGAGGCAGCTGGACATCCATAAAGCTCCCTCCATCCATAAAGCATCCCTCCATCCGTGTCTCTTCAGGCCCATCCTAAAGGCTCACCCAGGCTGTCGATAAGTGGGGATCGCCAGGAAAATCCCCAGTTTTGCAGCAGTTGATGCTTTTATGCCTGGTTGTGGCTTTGTCCCCTCTGGCGCGGGGCTTTGGTCCTTGCTGGAGGAGCACCTCAGAGGTAGGATGCACAGGGAGCTGTGACCTGGTGCCTCCTGTGCTTTGATACTGGTGAGCATCGTCACACCACCATGCACCAAAGCAAAGGAGTTCATCTCCTGATTGTGCCTTCTCTTAGCCAGTGGATCCGTCCCTGGCTGGGGAGGGAGGTGATGGGGACAGGGACAGGCAGTGGTTCTGTGCACCTTGTGATGGCTCTTTGCCCATGCCAGTACTCCCAGCTCATTGCAGGTATTTCCAGTCACTGTTGGGATCGCTGCCGTTCAGAGTTGACAAAGGCAGCGATGCAGAGGTAGGTGTTTAAAGGAAGGTTTTTCACTCCAGTTACTTTTTAATTTTCAAAGCAAGCTGCCCTGTCTTGTCTCTTGAATATCATGGTGGCATTAATCTGCTTTCTAAGGATGTGCTTAGCTCAGTGGGTTTAGATCTACAGCCCTCTAAATATTACCAGTGTGAAGGAGATTCCCTCTAGAGGCAACTTCAACCTATCAATAATAATTTGGCTGCCTTTTGTACGTCTTTTACAGGGAGTCTGCAATTTCTGGGGCTGCAGGGCACCGGTCAGTGACCACTGAGGATGTGATGTGAGGCGTGGGAGAGACTGCAGACATGGTGGGCTGAGTGCTGGGCACCTGGCTCTCAGCCTGGCCGAATTTACACCTTTGAATAGCCTCTTCCCATCATATGTCTGAGTGGGAGATGAAGTGGATGTGTCGGTGGGGCCGAGCGGTGGTCGCATATGGGAAGTGTTGGAGCGAGCAGAAGTGATTGCAGATTGCTGAACTGGGTGATGTCCTGCCTCTAAATCCTCCTCCATCCAGGCTTAACCCCCCAGGGCTGGCTTATGTGGGGAAAGGGAGCTGGCGTGGCCGGGAGGAGGTGGCTACCCCGCGGTGGGGCTCTCCTGCGGTGATGGGCAGTGAGGAGCAGGGGTGCCCACCCACGGGGTGCTGGCAGGAGAGGAGCAGGATGACCTGTGGCTGCAGTGTTTAGAATGTAGCCCCGTCTCTATGGGTTGAATGTTGGGGGTCTGTGAGCTGTCAGAGTGGGGGGTTGGGGTCCTCGTGCATACGGTGGGGAGCAGATCTTGGGGTCTTTTCTCCGTGAAGGTGGATGCTTGCTCCCTCCCCTGCAGCCCTTCCCAAAGTGGAGTGAGGGAGATGCCTGAACGATTTCTTGCCATGTCACACCCGTGGTTCTGAGCTCACCTCCCATCCCTGGACCGTGGGGTTGGGACAGTTGATTTATTTGACAGCCAGGACTTGTGAACTGCCTGATCTTCACTGCTTGCACCTGCGGCCAGACCTATTGCACGCCCCCATAAATCAAACCCTGCTGCAGTTGTCTGTTGGGACTGCCGACCCTTCCCTCTTCTCTGGATCCACTTGCACTTCCTTGCTTATATTTAATCCTCCCATTGCATCCCTGTAAAATCCCACTGGAGGTTAAAGGGAGAGCACTGCAAGCTGCTGATGGAGATGGTTTCCTCCCCTCTCATCCCCTCCAATGCCCCTCTGCCTTTCTGGGGTGAGGTGATTCCCTGGGGAGGGTTTGCAGCCAATAACTCCAGCCAGGGGGAAACCGCAGCCCCCAAACCACACTGGGGGGTGGAATTTAGAAAAGCTTTTCAATCATTTTCCTCCTGCAGCAATTTTGAATTGAAGTGCTGAAAGTAAAGGACTTCCCCGACCACTGGTTGCGCTCCCTGCCTGCCCCCGGGGCTGGATCTGACCCCGTGGGTGCTCCGGGCTCCTAGCTGTGCCGGAGAAGCTGCTCGGATGCTGATTGTGTTTGTCAGGGCAGACGGATTAAGAGCGCTGTGGCTAAGACTCCTCACTGAGCCCCTTCTCCAGCAGATCCTGGGCCAGGGCTTTGCTCAGAAACCCCCCAGGAAACAGCATTTTCTGGGGCTCTTTCTCCTGTCCTCCTTGACGTGTGGCTGTGGCTGGGCACCCATCTGTGTGATGGGAGCCCGCTGGCACTGTACGGTGTTTGTGGGGGCCTGAGCTCTGCGTGTGGGACTCAGGCTGACATTTCCAGCTGGTGCCTTTTAAATAACAACCGTGGTTTTAAAAGGCACCTGAGCAGCTTCTAAAAATCAGGTTAAAAGGAAGTTTGGCTCTGGCTGTCACCTTGCCAGCTCTCGTGGGTTTTTTTTTTTTCTGTTTTACCATCGTGTTTCCCGTTTTGTTTTAGAAAAGCTGTTGATCTCAAGAATTTGTTTTGTGCTTTCAAACCTAAACCCGCTTCCTTCTCTGGTGTGAAGCTCTCAGCTCTCCCACCGCTGCTGGGGCTGCTGAGCAGCGTGCAGCCGGCACCCGCTCCTGTGGGGTAAACCTAGAGCAGGAGCATCCCTGCCCCACAGCATCGCCCTGAACCCCTCAGCATCCTCCCCATGGAGGGTTTGCTCCGGCAGCGAACTGGCAGAGCAGGATTCCTGCCTGTTCTCTGCCTCGGCAGAGGGCTCCTGGGGTGGGCCCTGGTCCCAGCTCACACCTGGCTGCTCCAGGGGTCTGGCACTTCATGCTTTGACGTGGCAGCCTCCCTTCCCATGGAGAGTCAGCCGGTATCTGCCTGGAGATGCTGTCTGCTAAGCCTGGTCATTAAGTACTATAATTAAAAGCTCTTAGAAGAGGATGGACTAACAAAGCCCCCTTGGAAATGGCAGGTGATATAGGCACGGGGCCCCATTCCCATCTGCTCTGTCTCATGGAGGGTGGTGTGAGGATGGACGTGCCGTCCTGCCCATCAGCCGCTGGCCCCAGCGCTGGCATCAAACCTGCTGGCTGTCACCTGCCTGCCTGTCACCACAGGAATGCGGCTGCCAGCACCCACCTGAAAGGTGAAAGAAACAGAGTGGGAGTGGGATGGCATGGCTGAATGCTTGATAACACGGTCCTGGCTCTCTGCATCCCTAGGAATGGCACCGGGGCAGAGGAGTCTCCCTCTTCATGAATGCAGCCCTAAACACAGCCTCCCTGTGTGCTTCTTTCAGAGCTGGAGAAGCACTCAGCCCCAAAACCCTGGCGGGGTTGCTGGTGGGTGGTGGGGACAGTGATGGGGGCTGGCTGCTGGCGGCGTGCGCGGGGTCTGTGGTGGAGCAGCAACTGGTGGGGTTGGGAAGCGGGGCCTGGAGCGGGGCTGGCTGCGGGAAGGGCAGGGATGACAGGATTACCCTGCTGAGCCCCAGCCTGTAATCCAGGGTACCGTTCAGCCGGCCACGTTTAATCCCGTTACGTGCCCGGCTGGTGTCTGCGGGGTGGGTGCTTGGCTGTGGTGCTGGCGGGGATACAGGGAGCTCTCCCTGGGGACGAACAGGAATCTCTGCCCTTGTCCCCAGCGCCAGTGGTAGGTTTGGGGACAATGCTTGCAAGCCGCCCTGCCACTTTTGTTTTTTCCTTAAACTCACTGCCCACATCAGTGTCCCTGTCCAGGGTGGCTTCACCTCCAGCAAGCGGTGCCCATCCTTTTCTTTCTTTCCTTTTTTCAAATGGGCCTTTTACAGGGAAGGCAAGAACATTCCCAAGGTCCCTTCGGCTCCATGCGGGCGCTCCCATGTGCCCGTCTCAGTGACCTTGGCTGGCAGCTCCTGGCTCGGCCTCGTGCTGCCTGGCTGGCCGGTTGCCCATGTCCCTCCCTGCCAGCCAGGCTGGGCGATGAGGGGCTTGGGCCCCCCGCACCCTATTCTCCTCACTGCAGCCTGGCTCCTGCTGGGCAGACAGGAGGAGCGGGGCTGCTTGGTGCGACGGGGACTCTTGGGGGGTTGAGGGCTGCCCCCCATAGCACCCTGGCAGTGCTGCCATGCCCTGGGCACACACCACAGCTGGGGTCCTGCGGCATGCCTGCGCGCTGCGCTCCCGCCCCAGCGCTGTCGGGAGCTCACGGCACTCTCATGGCAAGCCCTGGCACGCCGGCGAGCTTGCTGAGGGACCTGCCAGGGCTGCCATGCTGGTAAATAAAACCCACGGTGTTGGTACTGCCAGCATCCCTCCCCGCTCATCCCACCTCTCTCTTGCAGGGTGCCGCGCAGAGCCGGGGGTCTGGGGTGCCCCGGGGAGCTGCCATGCCCGTGCGCCCGCTGCGAGCTGCGCCGAGGCCGCCCGCCGCCCCCTCGCCCTGCTGAGGCCATGGGGCTGCCGCTGCCACCGCTGCCACCACTGCGGGGATTGCGGCTCGGCAAGGGGACTCGCGGTGCCTCTGCCATGGTGACATGAAGCGGACAGCCAGGGACGCCGGACTGTTGGAGGGGAGAGAGCCTGCACAGGCAGCCTGCTAGTATTTTAATTTATTAGTAGCATTCAGTTTTATTTTACCTATTTTTGTTGGTTGGTTGGTTGCTTCTTCCCCTCCCCGGGGCTCACGAGGGGAGGGGCAGGGGAGAGGGCCCCCACCTCGCCCTGCGGATGCAAGGATGACTGTGCTGGCCAGGGCCCGGCGGGGAATCCGGCAGCTCTCTCCGCAGGTGGTGTTGCTCCTGCTCTTCGCCTTCTGCCTGCTCAGTGTTTTTGTCTCTGCGTATTATTTATATGGGTGGAAAAAGGGCTTGGAGCCCTCTGGGGATGTGGCAGGGCCAGACTGCGATGAGCCCAAGGTTGCCCCTTCCCGCTTGCTGCCACTGAAGACCCTCAAGGTGGCCGACTCCTCCCGCACGGACCCCCTGGTGCTGGTCTTCGTGGAGAGCCTCTACTCCCAGCTGGGCCAGGAGATCGTGGCCATTTTGGAGTCGAGCCGCTTCAAATACAGGACAGAGATTGCCCCGGGGAAGGGGGACATGCCCACGCTGACCGACAAGGACCGGGGACGCTTTGCCCTCATCATCTATGAGAACATCCTCAAGTACGTCAACCTGGACGCCTGGAACCGGGAGCTGCTGGACAAGTACTGTGTGGAGTACGGCGTGGGCATCATCGGCTTCTTCAAGGTAAGGGGGTGTGTGGGGTGAACCCGGACCCCATGGCCAGGCTGGGTGTGAGTGGGGGGCTCTGGGGTCCCAGTGCCCTGCAGGGACTGTGCCCTCCCCTTGCTTTCTGCAAGCAGCTTGAGTTGATGTGGAGCCGGCCCGCAGCCTGGCATGGGGGGCAGGCTTCTCACAGATGGCACCATCTTAGCCCTCTCCCCATGGAAGGGCTGTGCAGCTCCTGGGTGTTTTTGGGGTAAAAACACACCTCTGGGATCACTCCAGTTGCTTTTAGCATCCCATTTCCCAGCAGTGAGCTTTGCTGGGGCTCCCCAAAAGCCTGAGCAGGTATTTTGCTTGGCAGCCCCCTGCCCAGGGCTCACAGCTTCGGAGGGCTTTGCATGTTGAATGTGAGCAGGATTGGGTGTGCAAGCAGGATGAGGGTTCCCCATGCTCAGGATAGGAAGGGGGGGACCCAGCACCTGGATCTCCCACCTAACCCCTCGCCATGGCCATTGGTGCCCCTGGTGAGCCCCTGCCTGCACAGCCAGGCCGGGCACTTGGCCCCAGTGTCTTTCAACGCCTCCGTCCCCGGCGTCCTGTCTCCTCCAGCTCCCGTCTCCCCCCATGCAGGCCAACGAGAACAGCCTGCTGAGCGCCCAGCTGAAGGGCTTCCCCCTCTTCCTCCACTCCAACCTGGCGCTGAAGGACTGCAGCATCAACCCCAAGTCGCCCTTGCTGTACATCACACGCCCCAGCGAGGTGGAGAAGGGCGTCCTCCCCGGGGAGGACTGGACCGTCTTCCAGTCCAACCACTCCACCTACGAGCCGGTCCTGCTAGCCAAGACCAAGTCAGCCGAGTCCATCCCTCACATGAGCGTGGACGCGGCGCTGCACACCACTGTGATGCAGGACCTGGGCCTCCACGATGGCATCCAGAGGGTGCTTTTTGGCAACAACCTCAACTTCTGGCTGCACAAGCTCATCTTTGTGGACTCTGTCTCCTTCCTGACGGGCAAGAGGCTCTCCCTGCCCCTCGACCGCTACATCCTGGTGGACATCGACGACATCTTTGTGGGCAAGGAGGGCACACGCATGAAAGTGGAAGATGTCAAGGTGCGGCTGTGATGTCCTGGCTGGGTGGGCAGGGGGTGCATGGGGCTGCGTGCTTGTGCCTGTTCTGCGATGCTCCAGGGATGAGCTCTGCTGCCCCTAAAGCATCCCCTGGCCCCGCGGCAGCCCTCTGCAAAGCTCTTGGGGACGTGGGTCCCTATGGCTGTGTGCTGAGGACATCTTGCTTTCTCTCCCTCCCTCCCAGGCACTATTCGACACGCAGAACGAGCTGCGCACCCGCATCCCGAACTTCACCTTCAACCTGGGATACTCAGGGAAATTCTTCCACACGGGTGAGGAGGGCAAGGGCATCGCTTTGCCTGTTGGTGCCATACGGCTGAGGCACAAACTGGTGCTCAAAGAGGCCGAAGCTGGGGCTGCAGGAGGGTCCTCGGGCATCCCACGTGCTCACTGAGAGGGGCTCCCCCTCCCTCTACTCGCGCGTGGCTCTGCGTGCCCGGCAGTGATGGTAAGCATCATGCCCGCAGGTACCGATGCCGAGGATGAAGGTGATGACCTGCTGCTGTCCTATGTGAGGGAGTTCTGGTGGTTCCCCCACATGTGGAGCCACATGCAGCCTCACCTCTTCCACAACCAGTCGGTTCTCGCCGAGCAGATGACATTAAACAAGAAATTCGCTGTCGTGAGTAAGATGCCGCCGGCAGGGGTGCTCGTGGTGGGGGAGGATGGGAAAAGCGGGGCAAAGAGGCAGCGAGCTGCCTGGGTTTGTGTTGGGTGCTCAGCCCTGGGTGATGATGCAGGACCCTGGAGTGGTGGCCATGTGATGGGAGGCTCCAGCTGGTGGAAACTCCCTCTGCAGGCCGAGCTGTCGGGGATGTGTTTGGTTTATAAAGGCAGGCTCTGACCTTCAGCTTGCTAAGGGGTTGTCAATCATCTTGGACCATCCTGTATCTGCCCTGGATAAAGCCAGCACTGGGACTAGATCATGCTGTGATGACCCAGTAAAGCCAGACCCAGTAATAATAACTTGGTCCTGTGGCCTAAGAGAGGGATCTTCAGGCTAACTTGAATTAATTGTCTGATAATTAGAGCTGCTTAATTAGAGAGAGATTGGGCCATCCCTATTTGAGATGGGCAGTTGTCCAGCTCAGAATTTCCAGGCTGTTTTATATCTACTGATAAAAAACAATTTACAGTCCTGTGTAGATGTATCTCCTCGTTCTCCACAAAAAAAGCTTTGCTCCTATTTTGTTGGTGACAGCAGAAGTGGCAGGGATGAGGACAGTCCATGTGAAGCAGAGGAGCAAGTGTCCACCCAGCACATCTGCTGCTGGGCTCCCTTTTATACAGACAGCCCTGGTTAGGAGAGGGTGTGCAGGCACAGCCCTGCCCTGCTTGCTCTCCAGGGGGACAAATTGACCATTTGTAGTTGGGAATGGCAGTCCCTCAGGGAGAGATTGGTTTGGGGTGTTGTGGTTTTGGGATCTTCACGTCACCTGCTCCCCACTCTTTTCTCTTCAGGACCATGGCATCCCCACTGACATGGGGTACGCCGTGGCCCCCCACCACTCGGGTGTGTACCCTGTCCACGTGCAGTTGTATGAAGCTTGGAAGCAGGTGTGGTCAATCAAAGTGACGAGCACAGAGGAGTACCCACACCTGAAACCTGCTCGCTATCGCCGTGGCTTCATCCACAATGGCATCATGGTAGGTGGCCAGCTTTCTCTCTGGTGCTTCTCTCCTCCGCTCGCTCTGCTGGGGGAAGCCTGCGTGAGGACAGTTTTTGGCTTCTCCACCTGTCCACCTCCATCCCTTGTGGGCATCAGGATTCAAGTCAAAGGTGGTGAGGGGCAGTGGAGCCCATCTTGACCTCTGAGGGGTTGAGGACCCCCTTTTTGTTTGGGAGGAGGAAGGAGACCCAGCCCTGGATGCTCCATCCGTGTCCTTCTCCTGCCCCAGGTACTCCCCCGGCAAACCTGTGGCCTCTTCACGCACACCATCTTCTACAACGAGTACCCTGGTGGCTCCAGTGAGCTGGACAAAATCATCAATGGGGGTGAACTGTTCCTGACTGTGCTCCTCAACCCTGTGAGTACTGCTGTCTGGCTGCCCAGGGACAGACAGACAGGTGTCTCTTGCAGAGCCATCCCCCAGTGCCACTGTGGGCAATGTCCCCAACGTCCCACGGCCAGGGTTGGAGCTGTTTGTGTGGGATGGCTGCTGGGTGAGGCTCTGCCAACCCCTGCTCCATCCTCTCCACTTCAGATCAGCATCTTCATGACCCATCTATCCAATTACGGCAACGACCGCCTGGGCTTGTACACCTTCAAGCACCTGGTCCGCTTCCTCAACTCCTGGACCAACTTGAAGCTGCAGACTCTGCCACCTGTGCAGCTGGCACAGAAATACTTCCAGATCTTCTCTGAGGAGAAGGACCCACTGTGGCAGGTACCCCTCATGCCTGGAATGGGGCAAATAGGAGGTGTTTTGCTTCTTCGTGGTTCTGGAAATAACCCCAGTCTTGGCCCTGCCTGTTGAGCAGTGTGGCCTCCCCACGTGTCTGCTTGGGCTGGAGGGGGCTGGGCAGTGATGCGGGGTTCCATCCAGGCTGCCCTGTCTCTAGTCCTTCCCTTCTGCCTTTCAGGATCCCTGTGAGGACAAGCGTCACAAAGACATTTGGTCCAAAGAAAAGACTTGTGACCGATTCCCAAAGCTTCTCATCATCGGGCCTCAAAAAACAGGTGCTTCCCTTCACCCTTGGTGTCATGAGCATGCCAGGAGGCTTGCTGGGTCCCCAGGCACCCCAGGAGAGCCTCTCTCAGCCCTCTTGCCCTGAAGCAGAGCTTGTGGGGAGGTTTGGCCCAAGTCAGCTCTCAATTTCTGTCTGTCCAAAGGAACAACTGCCCTTTATCTCTTCTTGGGGATGCACCCGGACCTGAGCAGCAACTACCCCAGCTCAGAGACCTTCGAGGAGATACAGTTCTTCAATGGACACAACTATCACAAGGGCATTGATTGGTAGGTCTTCCCATCATGGGGGCTGAGCTGGGAGCACTGGTTCCTTCAGGAACCAGAGCAGTGATGCCGTGGGGTTTCCCATCGGCCTCGTAACCACCGGGTCTTGGCAGAGGGCACCTGGGTGCTGCAGAGTGGGATGAATCCCTCACAGGCTCTGCCCTGTGCCTTAAGGCCATCACACCACCATGGTTTATCTCCGAGATGTTGTCCATAAGGCAAAGGCCACTTGCCAGGACTCAGAAGGGCCCTCAGTGGAAGCCAGGCTTGTGTGCATCTGCTACCCCCTGGTTTCAGAGTCTGCCTGGGGAATCTGGTGAGGCCTGGCCCTCCAGAATGGCTGGAGGGGATTGTGGAGCCCCAGGCAGCGTTGTTGGACCTGGGGGCACCCTGCAGGGCTTGTGAATGGTACAGTGTCTGAGTTGTCACCTGTAAGGCTGGTGCTCATCTGCCCGCCTAACACTGTACCTCCCCCAGGTACATGGAGTTCTTCCCCATCCCCTCCAACACCACCTCCGACTTCTACTTTGAGAAAAGTGCCAACTACTTTGACTCCGAAGTGGCTCCCCGGCGAGCCGCGGCCCTGCTCTCCAAGGCCAAAGTCATCACCATCCTCATCAACCCTGCAGACAGAGCCTACTCCTGGTATCAGGTGAGCTGCCCACCTCTGCCTCTCCCCTGGCTTGCACAGCTTTTTGGGGTGGTGGGCCAGGGGCTTCCCTCCATCAGCTTGGTTTGGCAGGTGGGGTGGCTGTGGACACGGTGTGGTGGCTTGGGAGCTGCTGTGCCTCATGAGCAGCCCAGGATTTGAGTTACCCCAGGAACAAACCTGCCTTGCTCATGCCTGACAGCACCAGCGAGCTCACGATGACCCGGTTGCCCTGAAATACACCTTCCACGAGGTGATCACAGCAGGACCCGAGGCTGCTCCGAAGCTCCGGACCCTGCAGAACCGCTGCCTGGTGCCGGGCTGGTATGCCACCCACATCGAGCGCTGGCTGAACAGCTACCACGCCAACCAGGTAGGGAGGGGAGCACCCCACTCCTACAGTGTTAGCACCCCAGGGAGACCCCCTTGCAGGGGGGAGAGCTTGGATCCCAAGTCAGCTGTGAGGGTGCTCTTGTGAGAGCTGCTTTTCTTACGCCTTAATAACCATGAGGAAAAGAGTAAAAGTACTTGGGGAAGGGGCAGAGGGGAGCTACTGTGCAAGAAGGAAACCCCTGTAGTGTGAGGCTGTTGATGGATCATGCACAAAGATATCCTTGTGCCAGTCCTCTGGCAAAGGAGGGTTGTCAGGGGGCTGTGGGGTGGAGGGCTGTGGGTGGCTCTGCAGGGGCACCCGCCACTCGCCCACCACTCTCAGCCACAGACCCCCACGAGGCTGCCCTGTCTGGTGTCACCACGGCATTGAAGCAGGACAAAAATAGCAAGCAAAGCTGCCCATGGTTCGTGCTGCCTGCAGGGAAACGGGGGCTGGATGCCAGCCCTGCTGTGACCCGCAGTGGAGTGCTGCTGGCAGTCTACGGGCTCGGTCCCTGAATGATTTTTCCACTGTCAATTAACCTTATAAAGTCTATTAGTTGTCTGCTTCTGGCGTAACTGCTGTAACGCAATCCTGGCTGGCTGGGGGTTGGCCGGCCCTGAGCCAAAGCTCTGATGTTGTCCTGGATGCATCCAGGCCCTGGCTTTTATTTGCATTTAATTTTCCAACACCCAGTGTAAGTGAACACCGGCACACGTTAGCATTCAGAAGGAGACCCTGTGCGGGCTGGTGGCAAATTTGACTCCAGGCTGGCAAAAAGTGCAGCGAAGGCATTGTTACACCCCAGGGCTGGGGGTCTGCAGGACCTCACCTCCCTGCCTTGCTCCTTGCAGATCCTGGTCCTCGATGGCAAGCTGCTCCGAACGGAACCCGCCAAAGTGATGGAGACGGTCCAGAAATTCCTCAGCGTCACCAACTTCATCGATTACCACAAGACCCTGGCGTGAGTCCTTCCCTGAGCTTCTTCCTCCAACCTGCCGTTGCTCCCGGTGCAGGGGGTTGCCCATGGAGGCACCCAGCGCTGTCCCAGGGCAGCCCCCAGCCCTGGGGCTCACCGCAGAGCTGCTACTGGTTTTGGTGAGATCAAGGTTTCACCTCCTGTGACCTACACTGGGGAAGCTGCAACCAGAAATAACATTGCACAAGCACCCCGCTTTGCTGTACTCATCCAGACACGGCAATGGGGATGGTGATGTCACTCTGGGCAGCCCAGGAGCAGCTCTGGGCTCCTGCAGCAGAGTTCAGGGGTGTATTCATGCCACATGTGATGGTGTTGAGCCCCGGCACCCTGGCTCTTTGTGCACACGCTGCAGAGAGCAGCTCTTGCTGCTGGCTGTGTGGCACCTCCGTGGGTCTGAGCCTTCCATACATTAAACCCCACCATGGGAAGCAGGAGCTTCCAGAGCTCCTAGAAAAATAATAATATACCTCTGCGCAGAGCTTCCCTATATACGTGGCCACTCTGAGTCTGCACCCAGGTACCGTGGGGCTCTTGAGGGCCAAAGGTGCTGCAGAAAATAATAATTAAACCCATGTAGACCCCTGTGCTCCCTCAGCAGGACGATGCAGTGATGAACGAACCATGGCGAGCTGCACACTCTATGACTACAAGGGGAACCTGTTGTACCAGGGGGTTGATAACGAGATGTTAGCTGGGCTGTGGATTAAAATGAGGTGGAGAAGTGCTGCTGTGCAGGGCTGGGTGGCAGCAGGGCTTGTCGGGCAGTGTGGATGCCTGTGGAAGGCGTGGGGGGCGAGAGGGGTGAGGCAGAGCTCTCGCTTCGCAGGTTTGATCCAAAGAAGGGATTCTGGTGTCAGCTTCTGGACGGAGGGAAGACAAAATGCTTGGGAAAGAGCAAAGGGAGGAAGTACCCTGAGATGGATTCGGATGTGAGTATGCAGCAAACCTCCTGGGATGGTCCTGAGCGGGGCCGGGGGGCTGTGCCGGGGCGGTGGGCTCAGGGCTGGTCCCTCTGACCCTCTCTCTGTTCTCCCGTTGCAGTCACGCGCCTTCCTGCGGGACTATTACAGGGACCATAACATAGAGCTCTCCAAGCTCCTGTACAAAATGGGGCAGACGCTGCCCACCTGGCTGCGGGAGGAGCTGCAGAGCACCAGGTAGCTGCTGCCCACCGCCCGCCCAGCGATACCCGAGTGAGCGGGGCTGAACCCTGCGCCCGCGGGACCTTCCTCAGCAATACCCAGCCGTCACCTCGGAGGGGACCCCCAGGGGCAGGTGGCTATGCCAGTGGCTGCCCGAGCGGTGGCCTGGCTCTACAGTCCCTGTGCTGCCACCTCTGCCCACCCCACACCTCTTTCTCTTTTATTATTTTTCCTTTTTAATTCCTGGGCCTGTGGGTGAGGTCCTTTCCCGCCCTGCTCCAACGTGGGGAAGTGGCACAAATTCCCCCTTTCTCTGCCCAAAACGGGCCGTGACTCCTCTGAGTAAAAGGGCAGTGGCAAAGCTGTCCCTCACCTCCTCCAAGGGCAGAGGAGCTGCGCAGGGCGTGCTGGAGGTGACTTTGCTGAGCTGGAGCAGAGGAGCGGAGCTGGTGGAGCCCTGAATCACGGAGGGACCCAGATCCACTCCTGCCATCAGCCCTGTGACAGGAAGCAGCAGAGTTTGCTGGATTCCCCCGATACCTCCTTGGAAAAGCTGCGAACAAGGTGGATTTTATTTTCAAAGACTCGGACACCATTTCGTTTGTCATCTCTGTTCGTTTTCGCACTCCTCAACCTCTTCCCTCCCCCTCCGTGGGCAGTGTGGTGGGACTGAGGACGAGCAGGAGAAGGGGCTGGCGCTGTGCTGGCCCTGGCACGCTCCCCACACACTCCTGTCCCCCCTAAACCCCCCCTTGCGATCTTGTACACACGTGGTGTTTCCTGTGGTAAAGCCAAGCGGTGCCCGGCATCCCCCGGCACGGAGGAGAGCTGGCCCTTGGGGACAGGGCAGACATTGGGATAACGGCAGTCGGAAGGATGCTGAGAACTTCAAACCTCTGGAATATTAAAAGTGAAAGTATTTTAATAACATTGGGGTGTGGGAGGGGGAGGGTTCGTTTGGTTCCCGTTTTGCAAGGGGTTATTTTTCTTCAGTGCCAGAATTTGTACCTAAACCCCGAGGGTTTTACGTGGTCTCTTTGGTTGTTACACGTGACGTGGATGAAGATCAGTGGGGAAACGGGACGGTTTCCCAGCCGGAGCCGTGTGTTTATACTGGTGGTGCCGTACTGGGCTGCAGCCCCGGCTCTGCCCCGTCCCATCCCCTGGGTTTGCTGCCGGGGCTGGCAAACGAGACTGAGCCATCGCTGTTTATCGGGATAAAGGCCCAGATTTCCCCTCGCATGGAGCTTCCTGCAGGATGTGGGATGGCAGCCGGTACCCAGGATGCTGCCCTCACCTCCTGAGCAGGACCAGGGCAGCGGGGGGGAACATGGCATCTCACCCAGGGTGACGGAGGGGGTTCCCACCCCATTATTATTGCAGGAGCCCCTGTAACTGTACATGGGACCCTGGGGGGGCTGCGCCTCCCCTCTGCCCCCGCTGTAAGGTCCTGTTCAACCAACTGCTAATAAACGGGGGGGGCTCTGGTTTTACTTGCTGGTTGTTAACTGTTTCTCTCCTCATTAGCACGATCTGTCCCTCCCCCCTGAGGGTCCCATCTGCCTCCGGGGGCATTTGGGCCCATCTTCTGGGGGGATTTGGGGAGGAAGGGGGTGTGCATGGGAGCAGCCCTCCATGCACGAGGTGGCAGCAGCCGTTTAGTCCTGGATCTGGCCAAGCTGCGCAGCCGCCCGCGGCCTCGTGTTCCCGGGATGGGGCCCGCAGCCGTCTGGGACAGTGTCCAGCACTGCCTGTTACCACTGGGACAGGGATTTGTGGGGGCCAGGAGGGTCTGCTTGCCTTCTCCCCCCTGCCCAAGGGTAGGTAGCCCCTGTCTGCTGCCTCCCCACCGCCTTCCGCAGCCCAGCCCCTGCGAAGCGCTGGAGGAAACGAAGACGGAGCCTAATTAATCCCGGCCGGGTTTGTTTGAACCTGTCGGAGTGACAAATGATGTGCGGTGCTGCAGGAGCCGCCGGACGGAGGGGTGGGGGCTGCGAAGGGAGGGCTGTGGGCTGCCTGCCTGCACCCCTGGAGCTGCATGCCTGGACAAGGAGGCTTTTAATTTTTGGCCGTGCTGGAGCAAAGCTGGCCATGCACCCTATGCCCGTTACCTGCAGTTCCCTTCCCCGTGTGCCCGAGCCTGGCAGTGAGCAGTGGGGCTGTGCCCGGGGCTGGCCCCCCGCCCCTGTTGTCCCCATCCAGCCCCTAGTGACGTGCAGCTCCCCCCTGGCTTGGCCCTGGGCTGCCCCAGGTGGGACCAGCTGCTGTCCAGCTTTGCCCTGAGTTAATTTGTTGTTAATTAACAGGGCCAGGAGCACAGCTCAGCCCTATGCAGTGGCTCCGGGGTGCCTGGGAGGATGAGAGCCAGAGGGGAGGAGGGCTCTGTCCCCCTCACCCATGGCCTGCCTTGGCACTGGTGATATTTTCTAGCTTCTGCGTCTGCCAAAAATGTGCAAACTCAACGAAATCCATGCCGGGCTGGGCAAGGGCCAGGGGCTGGGCAGCTGCGGCCATCAGGGCCCTGGCGGGGAGCAGGAGCTCCAGCCAGCATCCCTGCTCGGGGCTCAAACCCCGCTGTGTCCCTGAGCTGCTTCCTCTGCTCCAGCCAGGGGCTGCTGGGACTGTCCCTGCTGCAGCCTCATCCTGCAAACTCTTCCTGGAGAGCCCAAGGCAGCTCCTGCCTGGCTCTGAGCCCTGGGTCATAGCATGGGTGTCTGGGGGCTGCGTGGGCAAGCGAGTGGGGAAGCATCCTCCTGGGGGTCCCAGAGGTCTCAGAGCTGAGCCCAAGGCTGCTCCAGGACCTCCGCAGCCCCAGCCCACAGGCGGGAGGGGAGAGCATGGCCATGATGGTGACTGTGGTGAGGGCTGGCTTTCCTGGCCATGACATGCCACGGCGGCATCCGATCCAGCCCTGGGGGCTGCTCTCTGCACCTCAATTCACCTTGCAGCCATGCCTTGACATGTCCTGTATCCACGTCCTGACCCATCCCATGTCCGTGCCCCAACACGTCACACGTCCTCCCCGCCTGCTCAGGGATGTGCTGGTGAATCTCTGCTGCAGGAGGGACGTGGAGCCTGGCAGTGCTTGGGCTACTGTTTGCATGGGGCCAGGTGCTGCTGGGCATGCTGCAGCCTGTGGGGCTGGCAGGAAGGGATGCAGACCCCCCTGCGGGGGGACATCATGCCTTCCATCGTCTGGGGAGCAGAGAGGGTGGCAGGACAAGGAAATAAACCTCTTGGATTGAAAAGCCATCTCCTGTGTTGGCTTTGTGGGGGTGCTCAGTGATTCTCCGGTGGGATGGATTCCTCCTCCAGCCTTTGCAGCCTGCTGCAGCTCAACATTCAATTCAAGCTTTACAATTAGACTTAGTTGAAATCAGAATTATTTAAATTCAAAAATGTCTGTACCATGGTTTTATGTTGGATAAATCTCACTGTGACCCTCCCCACCAAGCTAACAATCCCCCGTTCCTGCTCCTCCAAAGAGGTACATGAAAGGGGCTGAGTCCAACAAGCATGGACCTGCCCAAGACCTCAGCTCTGAAAACCTGAGGGAGTCGGGAAGGGCCATGGAAGCTGCTCTCTTGCAGGGAGAAACAAGGGTGGGTTTGCACCCTATAAATAATCACTGAGCGTGGGGGAGCCCCTTGCTCCCCTGGGGCCAGCATCCCCAGACCAGATGGCTGGAGGTTCAAACCAGATGGTGCAAATATTTCACACCGCGGCAGGGCTGTGAAAGCAGCAATGGCTTTGCCTTCTTCCACAACCTTTTCCTCCAGGCTGGGGAGGAATAACCCTCCTCCTGGGGGTTACTGTCATGGAGGTGGGGTACAGGTGTGACAAATGGGGAGCCATGTGGACAGGGAGGTGGGAGAGGTGCTGCTGGTGGGGCTCTGGCTGAGACCAGGCTCCTGCGGGGGTGATGGGATCCTGAGGGACAGTCAGATTTGGGGCAAGCAAACGCCTCCTGAGACCCCATGGAGTGTCACCCAGCAGTGCTGTGTGCTGGGAGGGGACAGTGGCCGTGCCAGCCCCGCTGGAGGACTGTGTCCCTTTGCATGACCCCCACAGCTGCTGGGACATGACCTTGGCTCTCCAGCCCTGGCACTTACTGCATCCTTGTCATGGGACGTGTGACCAGAGGGAGGACGATGCAAGTCACCAAGTCCTTGAATAAGAGCCATGCAAAATATTTCTTCTAATGCCTCTCATGATTTTGAAGTGACATATTTACACTTTGCAATAACATAACGCTGAATTCTGGTGTCTGAAAATTGCCAGTTTATTTTCATTGTGTGTTCACCTACCCCTGGATTACAAAGCCGACAGAAATCTTCTTGTAGAAGTTGTACATTTTCCTGTAAAGACTTACAGGGCTTGTTTTGATGATACAAATGCATAGAATGTCTTCTATACATTAGGAGACATTTATACACATTTACAACACCCAAGACTGTAAATAAGAATTGCCTATTGAAATGTCACAGCCTAAATCAGAAAATGCTGGAGATGTAAAATAGACTCGAAATGTCAAAGGGCAGATGACAAAAAGATGTTTCTTCCATCTGGGAAAATTTTCTTATAACCAAATTCCATTAATCCCAGCTCTCCGGTGGCTGCAGTTAATCCGGTTCCATCAGTGGGATTTGTTTGAAAGAGGAGATGTGGTGATGATGGGCAGCTTGGGGCTGGAACCCAGGGGGGCTCCGCTGGGAGATGGACCCCTCCAGCCCCACAGAGCTCCTGGGCTGATGCATCCCCCTGCCTCCCCATGTGCCACCCCCCCACCACGATCCTACATCCCGCTGCCCTCCCGCAATGCGTCTTTGTCCATTCCCGCGCTGTTTATTATTAAAACCAGGTGTTGGAGCGTCTCGGAGCCTCGGGGGGAGCTGGGGCCGCTTCCCAGGGGTCTCTGGGCAGGGAATCAGCGAGTTGTGCCCTGCAGAGGGGCTGCAGGGGTGTGGGAGGATGAACTGGGGGGCAGCTCCAGCTCCCCAAGGACTGGAACTCCCCAAGGCCCCAGCACCCAGTGGCTTTCTCGCAGGGGTCGGTGACGAAGGGGTGTCCCAATGTCTTCTGGCTCGTAACACAAGTGCTGCCAGCTGACAAAGCTGGAACCAGGCGGGTTCTGCAGGAGTGGAAAAAGATGGGGGCTGATAAGGTGGTTGTGGTTGAATAATGCAGGGGACAGCTGGGAGGCAGGCAGAGTGAGGCCGGGTCGGGAGGCTCGGGGCAGCTTTGGGATGAGGAAGGGCTGGGAGGTGATACCGAGGGTGTGACAAGGGTGATAAGATGCAGATGGCTTTAGCTGTCCTGGCAGCTTATCATTCAGCAAACCCAGCTTCTAGCCACATAAATGCAGATGTAACCTCTCTGGGCTCAGGGAGTGACAAAAATCATGGTGGGAGCAGCACATTCCCACCGCCAAGGGACTGGCACTGTCACAGAGGTGTAATTCAACACACATAATATACAGGTTTCAACCATTTTAATACATTTTCCTCCTTTTTAAACCCTGTGAGGTCTCAGTACTGTTTGTTTGCTGGTGCAAAGCTTGCTTTCAGGATGCTGCTCGCCTCCCCGTGCCTGCTGCCCAGGGCAGGGATGCTGCCTTCTCCAAAGCCCTCTGGAAGGCATCCCCTGTCCTTGACCCTCCCCAGGACAATGTCTGTGGCTCCTTTGCAGGGCACTTGGGGAGCGAGAGAGGAGAAACTCAGGAGCTGGGGTGCCTGAAGGGCTGAAGGTACAGAGGAAGGAAATGTTAAAGGGTTTCCCACTGTCGCACATCTGGGTTGAGTTTCACCAGTGGTCCCTCCCCACGCACTGTGGGGGCTACCATGATCGGAGCCACTGGGACTGGGAGAGCTGTGATACGGGTCACAGCACTGGGGCAGGCAGGGAAGGGTGCTTGCACATGCCACAGCCCCCCTGAGACCCTCTGGCCCCTCGTCCTTCCCTGCCACCTCCATCCACCCATCCTCACCTGGGTGTGCCGGGGTGCTTTCTCCTCACTGTCCCCTTGGGGACCTCTCTGGTGCTGGCACAGGGTTCCATCGGCCAGGATGGGCTGTGAGGGAGCCTGGTGGCATGAAGGTGGGTGCAGTCCATGGGTGCATGGAGGCCTTCGTGGGGGGGTTGCAGTGGGGAGGGGGTGAGGAGCAGCACAGTGAGTTGGACCTCCACTCCAGGCTGCCGCCGGGGTCTCTTCCCTGGGCCACACACATCCACATGGATATTTATACAGGATGGGAGTGGAGCATCCAGCCCCGCACAGCCATGTGCCTCCCTGTGCACACACCCCCCAAAAGCCATACAGACCCAACACGAATCAAATGCCTCGGAATGTGCCAGAATAAATATTTTATGGTAAATTACCAAGGCTAAAAATTATAAAAATCTGTACTTACAACCTGGAGCCAGGGAAAGATTTCCAAGCAGCTGGTAAGCACATGGGTGATGGTCCCCCCCTGCTCCCCATCCGGTTTGATGGACCCCTCCCTGCTTGTGGGGAGCAGCCTGGAGGTAGGGACCAGGGGGGTCTGAGGGTAGGTGTCCTCCCCTGGCTCTGGTCTGGGGGTTTTGGGGGGTTTGTGAAGCCCCATGTAAGGGCTAGAGACAGGATTTCCCCCAGTGGTGATTGCTGCTGGGGTTTGGGGAGGGGATGGGATGGTGAGGGGGGGACTTGGCTTCCTGCCTGCACAGCCCCACTCTGGGAGCCCTTTGGGTTGAGGGACTCAAGGAAGATGGCATTGCAATGGGGGGGTGAGAGGCTGGGGGTGGGTGAAGGAGAGAGGAGGAGGAGGGACCACCCTGGCTGGCTATGGGGTCGGCTCATTTTAGCCATTTGACAGTTCAGAGGTGATTTTGGGGGTGCAGCCACCCCTCCTTGGCCATCAAGAGCCAGATCTGCCCTCACCCCCCAGCTCTGCCCACCCCTGGGGGGATGTCTCAGATCTGGCCACGTGCTTGGGGCTGGACAAGGCACGTGCTGGGTGAGCATCCCCATCCCTGCCTTGATGGAGCCCAGGAGGGGACTGGCAGAGGGTGTGGGAAGCTCTTGCCATTTCTTTTTCTCCTTCCTCCTCCTCCTTGCATTAGTTGGGATGAGCACACCCCCCTGGCATCTCTCAGCTCCTTCCCTCTCCTTGCAGGCCCTGGTGTGACTGTCCCCATCGTGGCTCTCCACAGCCCCTCTCCATCACCCTGGCCACTGCCTTGGCCACGTCTCCCTCCAGAGCAGTTGGAAAGAGGGGAGGTTTGAGCAGCCTGACCCCACTCATTGCTTCCCCCTTCCTCCAGACTTCTCCCTTCCTCCCTGCCCTGACTCAGAGAATAAAATCAGCTGGATTTCAGGTCAGCACCCGGCTCTCCCTCGCTCAGCTCCTCCGGGCTGGTGACTCAGACAGTCAGTGGTGGCGGCATCCGCAGCTCCGGCCCCGCTTGGCTCCGCTCCCACCCGGCACAGCTTCAGCAACAATGGTGTTGGCCTTGAGCGAGCTCACACAGAGCGGCGGGCTCCCTCCACACCCTCCGGGGCTTGGTTTAGGCAGAAAACGGGGTCAGAGCAGAGAGGGAGAAGCAGGGAGGGAATGAAGTGAGGGGGCAGGCATCACTTGTCCCCAGCTGGGGGGGTTTGGGAGCGTTTGGTGAACACCCACCTGTACCAAGGGCTAAAGAGGGTTGGATGTCACTGGCCCCATCTCTGCGAGCATCCCACCCGCATCTCCCCCCTGCAGCATCAGGGAGAGCACCCAACCCCTCCCTGCCCAGCGTGGGGTCTGAGAGGGGCTGGGAATGCCCCCTCTCACCTGGGGGGGTTTGATGTGTTCCCAGGGGGATGCAGCTCCTGACCCCTTGGAACTGTTACCCGGGGGAGCTGCCCTGGGCTCAGCCCTTCCTCCGTGTGACTGAGGGACGTGAGCGGGCGACGGCCGCCCTTGGCTGAGCCCGGACCTTGGCTTCCAGCGATCAACAGGAAACGGGAGATGGATTTCTCGGCAAACTGGGCTTTCCATAAACAGTCTGAGGGGCCGACTCGCGACGGCGGGAGCAGCGCAGAGCCAGGGCTGGGCTTTACAGCTGTTTATCGCATTTTTCTGCTCTCGTTTCCTCCCGGCTCGGGGTTCCTCTTCTCCCGCGTGAAAACCGGGGCCGAGCCAAGTGCTGTTGCATGGGATGCTGCCATTCCCAACCTGCTGCACCCAGGATGCTCCTGCTGGAGCAGGACTGGGGCTGGCAGCATCCTATGGGTCCTGTGCCCCACTCAGTCTGGGTGCAAGGTACCAGGGTACCCCCCCAAACCTTTCCAAACCTTAAACCCAGCTCCTGTTGTGCTCCCTTGGCTTTGGAGCACTTAACCCAGCTCTGTGGTGTCGGGGCTCTCCGCCCTGGGCCAGCCGTTAGCTACAGACCTCACCAAGCACACAAACCTCCAATTTCTCGGCAATCAGGACTTAAGAAAATATAAGCTGACCCCAAGAGGTGAGAGGGGAGTGGGGAGGCGGCGCTGGGCTCTCCGCCTGCTTCTCATTAGCAGCAGCTTGCTCAGCGCCATCTCCACTCCCTCATCCCGCCCCGGCAAGCTCAGCAGCTCTGGTATTTCCCAGTGATGGTTTGCCCATCTCAAACAACCATGAGATGAGAGACTGAGCTGTAGAGCATCCTTCCATCCATCTGCCCATCCCTCCTGGCAGGACTGAGCTGCTCCATGCCCATGCACCCTCCACAACCCATACCAGCATCCCCAGGCACTGATCCCGACCCGACAGGCAGTGTCGGGGGCTGCTCCCTTCCCAGTCCCTGTCCCTATGGGACAGTGGGGGCTGTGTTTTTGGGTGGCAGAGGTTGGTGTGGGGCAGTGGGGTCAGCCAGCAGCATGGGCCCCATTTGCTGAGCCGAACAAAGGGGCTTTCTTTCTGCTCGGGGTCGGGGGGAGCGCAGCCCGTCTGGAAATGAAGCCGCCTGCGTCAGAGGCAGACGGCGGCAGGATGGGGGGTTCTTCCAGAGGGCAGGAAAAACGGCGGCGCTGGTGGCGGGGCTGTGCTGGAGCCCCCGGGGAGCTGCCACTGGGAGCTTTGCAGAGGTGAGACCTCAGGACCCTCATGCCCCGAGCCCCAGGTTGCCCACACCCATTGGCAGGAGGATGCTGGATGCCTGGAGCTGATGCACGGCCACCATCCTCATCCCATGATGCCACCACAATGCCAGCAGTGCTGCCAGTCCACCCCACAAGCCAAGCAACCCCCACATTTGCAAAATTCTATTTTTTTGGAGCTCTGAAAGGCATAAAAATGCCCCACGGAAAGGCAAGAACGGGCACATAGGTGATAAAACAAAAAGTGAGAGACCTGGCACAACACCAATTTTGGCAGGTCGGTGTCGATGGCAAGTGCCAGCTCCCTCCATGCCAGGTACAGCCAAAACCTTCCCACAAAAGTCAACTGTGAGACCCACCAAAACACAAGCAGCTCTGTGCAGCCCTGCAGGCGCTGCTGGCGCGGCTGTCCCTGCGTGTTTTGGCACCGAAACGCACATCCTATTTCCACGTGATGGATGTGCAAGAAAATGTGTTTGCCTGCGGAGAGGGGATGTGGATGGCGGGATGGGGATGGGAGCAGGGCTGGCAGGGGGGGTGGGATGCGTGGATATGGGGCTGGCCAAGGAGAAATGCTGCCTGGAAACGGGGCTTGGCTGGACCTGGGCTGTGTTTGGGAGGAAAGCTGGTATGTGGGTGTGTTGGTGCGTGAGGACGCTGGGCTGGGGAGTATGTTGAAACAGAAGGGTTTGATTCTTTTTCATTTGAAATGGCTTGTCTGATCTCTTGGAATATAAAATGAAACGTTACCAAAAGAAAAAAAAAAAAGAAAAGGGAAAAATCAGCACTAACCGTTCCTTCCCACCCTGAAAAATCCCCTTTGCAGTCACATTTTTTGATTGCCTGTTTATTTTTCAGCCTCGGCATGAAGCTGTGCCTCAGGGGCTCACGTGTCCCTGTGCTGCAGCTCTGCTGGACCCAGGATGCCAGGTGGGGATGGCCTTGGGGGCAGCTTCTGGGATGCTCCTGGCTGGGGACACACCAGCACAGGGGACACCACCAGTGCATCGCCCAGTGTTTGGAGGAAGGAAGAAAACTCATGGACATAGCTCTGTGCCCAAATGTGCACCCAAACAGTGCCTGATCCTGCGGTGAGGGATGGTCATGCTGGGGCACCATGAGCTGGTGTCCCCAGCCCTGCATCCCAGTCCTCATTGGGAGCAGGGGTTAGCACAGGGGCAAGGAGGATGCTCCAGGGGTGATTCGTGCCAGCGCATCTGACCTGGCATGACAACAGGATCCTGCAGGATTTGCTTTGGCAGCTGTAAATCAAAAGAGCAACTTGTCCATGGGCCAGCTCTCCTGGGGAAGGATGCTCCCAGCCACGGGTGGCTTTGGGGGCTCCAGCCTGGCCACTCCATGGGTACGGGCGCAGGCGAGGGCTGCGGGTGGCAGAGGTGCTAAGCCACGTGTGGGTCTCTGGAAAAGCCCATGCCCCTGCCTGTCCCTGGGCAGCAGCCAAGCAGGATTTGGATCCATATCCCTATTCCCACTAACTTACACCCCGAATTCCCACTTTTTATTCTTTCTGGCAGTATTTGGTTTAATTTGACCCCAGTGAGGTGTCAGACCTGCAGGACAGCGTGGCTGGAGCCATCCCAGCTGTAGCCACTGCTATCCCACCAGCCACCACGTCCCCTGTGCAGCCCTCCCTGTCCCCTCTCACAGGGTGAGGGGCACCCAGGGGTGCAGGTGCTGACACCCCCACCTCGGGAGGGCTCTGGGTCAGCCTGCTCCAGGCATTGCCCCCTCTCTGCAGCTTCCCAGCTCCCCGCCTGCCCCGGGAGTGCCCCAAGCCCCAGACTCCACTGATTAGAGACGTTTAACATTCCTCCCCACGCCAAAGGGATATTTTATCAGCAAGGGTTTTTTTCCTGCAGACTATTTTCTTTTCATGAAAACATTAAATGGCCAGAGAGATAAGGAGCGAATTTATAGCAGTTCACACCAAAGCAGCCAAGACACTGGCAAGGAAAAAATGCCTTCCCTCCCGCTACCCGCCTTCCCTCGCATGCTCCCCGCCCCGGCCGCTTCCTCTCATTCTCTCCAAATTCTCCTCACTCCCACGACAAGCTCGGCCGCCCCATCCCTGCTCTTCCTGCCCCATGGCAGAGCTCGCTGTGAGGCTGGCCATCGAGCTGGAGACCGTGGCACAAGGAGGTGCCAGCACACGAGGTGTCACTTGCCATCACCCCAGGGATGCTCGTGAGGGCTGCCTGCATCCCGGGGTGATGCAGCCCCGTGAAGAGGATACACAGCCTGGATCCACTTCATGCCAGGGCTTCTGGATCCAGGCTGTGCAAAGCCTGCTGTGCCTTAAAAATGAGCTGTTCTAAAACCAGGTTGATGTTAACCATGGGTCTGGGTGAGACCTGCAAGCCCTCCCCTTCCCTCCCCCAATAAAGCATCCCTTGTTCCATCCCTGCTGCTGGGAGCTGCTCAGCAAACCAGTCCCGGGGCTCACAGAGCTGCAATGTTTTAACTTACCAAAATCTGCAATAAATTTTCCTAGCGGCCCCCAATCAGCTGGCCCCCATCCGCCGGCACTGCAGGTTTATGAGCTCTGAAGAGCTATAAAGGGCTTTTACTGGCTGAGTTTTTTATTTCAAATTAGAGTGTGACTGGATAAACACTGGACAAAGTACCGATTTACCAGGCACCCTGTGTAGCACAGGGCTGGGGGCTTGGGGACAGGCTGAGCTGTGGCCCCATGGGATGGTCAACGCGTCCCTTCACCCTGGCTGAGCTGAGGTGATGTCTTCCCATCCCCGGCTGGCCAAAAACGTGAAGGGTGGGGAAGGGGAACCCGCTTTGGGAGCCCCCATGGGTGCCAAGGTAGGGGATGGGCTCCACCAAAGGGCCCCAGTGCCGAAGGGTGCCCCCAGTTCGGGGTAAAGAGAGCACATCAATGATCCCCTCTCTCTCAAACCTCGCTTGGAGGTTTGTCACCAGCTGATGTCTTCTGCCCAGGAGGTTGAAGCCAACATCTCTTCTATGGGAATAAGGGAGGGATGCAGTGTCAGGGACCCCAGATGTCCCCATCCCATGTTGAGGTGGCAGGTGGGATCTGCAGGGAGCAGTGACAGCTACCTTCTGTGCTTGGGACCTGGAGGTGTTCCTTCCCTGCTTGCAAAAGTGGCGTCACCCTATTTTACAGGCACTGTGGTCTGTCCCCAGGTGCCACAAAAGGAGATGGAGCAGGGACACAGATGAATACCATGAGGATATCCAACGCAGATATTTTCCATCCCTCCCCTACTGGCACCTTGTCTGCTTGTGGTTCCTGGGGATGCTCTTGTGCCCTCAGGGTGCAGGCAGGGAGGGGACATGCTGCCAGCCCTCCCCAGCTCCTCTCTGCCACCGTTAGTCACAGCTCTGCAGGACCATGGGGCTCTGCCATGTCCCCAGGACAGGAGGGCTGTCTGGGGTCTCAGACCCCCAGGGATGGCAGGGATGGTTCCCCCCTCTTCACAGCAGAGACATGCAGTGTGTCCTGAAAACAGGGATGCCCCTTTCCTGGCCTTGATTTCGGGGGGTTGGCTGCTCTTTTGGAGGGACAAAATCATGCAGGGGGGGCTCCTGATGGAGCTGAGCAGTTTTCCAGGCTGTAATTAAGGGGTCCCCCCCTGCAGGAAAGGATGTCAAGGCAGAGGGGCCGCTTGCTGCTGCCTCCAGCCCCCTGGGACAGACACCGTACCCCAGAGTGAGCGCGGGGCCGTGCTCCCAGCCGCTGCGAGCGCTTGAAGAATATAGGTGGTTAATGCCTTCAGCATGTATGAAATATCCCATATGCTGGGAAACAAAAGGGGCTCTGTGCTATTAAAGTTTCATTTCCCCACTCCCCTCCTCCCGCCCCTCTCCCTGCTGCTCACCCTGCCCTGCGCCGTGCGGCTGGAGGAGAGCAGGCGAGGAGACCCGGGCTCTGCTGGCCCCCAGCTCCCAGCCGGGATCCCGGGGTCCAGGCATGGCGGGGGGACCTTGGACTTGACCCCTCCGGGCTCAGCTGGAGCACACAGAGAGCAGACAGCTTTGCTTCCCCATGAGAGAAAAGGGAAGGGGAAAGAGGTGAGTGTGGTGGGTACGAGCATCCCTGGGCTTGCTGGAGTTGCCCTGGACTCTGTGGCCATCCCAGCAGGATGCTGGCTGGGGCTGGGGGGCAGAGTGGTGTGGCAGGACACGGTCCTCTGGCACAGGCATCAGCAAACCACACGATGGAGGGGCCTCTGGGCAGAGCAGAGGGTGGAGGTGGGCTTCCCTCAGACCCCTGAGATGTTTTCCCCACCATGGGGGCTCTCTTGGCTCCTCGGTCCTGCTCGGGATGGAGTGCCTCCCTGCCAGCAGCCAGCCTGCCCTTGGCCGGGGAGGGGCTGGGAGTTTGGAACAGGGAGCAGCCCTTTCCCCAGGATGCCCCAGAGATGCTGGGGAGTGGATGAGCTTCCGTGGGGCTGCACTGGAGGGGGCAGATGAGGAGGGGGAAGAAGAAGGAGAGCAGCGCTAGTTGAGGAGCACAGAGCCAGCCCTGTGCTCAGTGGGATCCAGGCACCCCATCAGTGTCCCCTCGCAAGGACAGCCCTTCCTTGCAGCCAGACCCTGAGGGTTCACAGGGTTTGGTTCCAGCAGCTCCCCGGGCTGTCCGCACTGATCCCCCAAGCTCCCGAAGGGGTTAAGAGAGGAGAGGAAAAGCGGAGAAAGAAAACAGAGGGTTGGGAGAGAGAGCGGCTCAGTCAGGGGCTGTTTGCACTGGCTTGGATGTGTCCTCGGCGTGTTTATTCCTACTGCACAAGCACTTTTGCCAGAACGAGAGCCAGACTGCTGAGCACACACGCACACACACACACACACACACACACACACACACACACACACGCTGCTTCTGTCGCTCACGCATGCACAGCCCCATCCTAAAATGCTTCCCAGTCGCACCCTTCCTCTTCCACCTCATGCCTGCTTCCCTCTGCATTACGAATTGCATGGGGACCCCTCCGAGTGGCGACGGCTGGTGGCTGTGCCCCGGCCTCGGGGACCCCCAGAGCCCAGCCGAGCTGCTCTCCTGCCCCCACCCTGCCTGTCCCGGCCGGGCTGGCAGCCTTGGGTGAGCCGGATGGGAGCAAATCTCATGTCCCAAGGCCACCAGCCCGCTGTGCCGTGGGAGCCAAGGCCTGGGAATGGGCATGTGCTGGGGTTTGGCTGCTTTCCTGGGCGGGAATGAAAACACCCCCCTCCCAGGGATGCTTTTTTTTCCTATGGACCATCCCCAAGTGCTGCCTGGGGGGCTCAGAGGGGCCAGACCCACTCAGTCCCTCTCTTTTCACTGTGCTAAAATGTCCTTTTATCCTGGTGCTGGCTGTTCCCAGGCTGTGTGCATCCATCCCTCGGGTCCCATCTTGCCTCTCTGGGATCAGAGCTGGGGACCAAGGGACTGGCCAAGGCTCTGGGTGCAGCACCCAGTGGGGAGCTGCTCCCTCTCTCTGAGCAGCATGATCCTGTTCCCCAGGCGGGTTCAGGGGATCACAGTGAGGAGGATGGGGATGTCAGGGCTCAGCAAACCTCGACCAAGCCGCTGGTTCTGCCATTGACCTTGCATCTACGCGTGGGCAGGTCGCGTGCCGTGATCCCGGCAGCCCCGGGTCGTGGCCCTTTGTTTGTCTGCTTGGGGGGAGCTGGGGGAGCTGTGACAGCGGCAAACCTGGCTGTGAAATCAGGCAGTGGCTCACGCTGTGCCGGCCCCTGGGATGGCTCGGGAAGCTCTGCAGCCCTTGGACCCTGGGGGGCTGAGATGCCCCAGCTATCAGTCATCCCAGCTCAGGTGGTCCCAAATGCACAGAGGTTGCTTAAATTGGCTTTTTGAGCCCTTGTGGGTTTTTCTGCTTAGTTAACGGGTCGTGTTTTATGTCTGCTGAGGCTGAGCTCCTGGGGCTAATGGTTGGCTGGGGGATGAGCCCTAACCCCATTGCAGACTGAGCCCCAACCCTGCTGCAGGTTTTTGCACAGCTGACAACAGACACCCTGATAGCTGGGGGTGACCCTGTCCCCATTGCACTCACCTCTAGGGGTGGAATTTTGTTTAATTAGTGAGCATTCATCATCACCCTCCAGCAAACATCTGGTGGTATCGCTTGGGAAAGGTGTGAAGGTGCAGTTGTGCCATTCCCCCCACCCTGGCATCTACTGCTGGAGCTCTGCAGGGAAATTTGGGTGTGGGACCTGCTGTGCCCACGAGCTGGTGGCTACAGAGCCGGGGCCATTCCTGTATGATGGATAACAAAGGCAAAATGCCTGGGGCAGGCAGGGATGTGCAGAGCGGAGCGTCTGGGAGCTGCCTCTACCCAGCTCACCAAACCAGCTCGCTCTGGTGTGGGTCTGCTGTGCAGCTGTGGCAGTGCCAGCCATGGGGACAGCCATGCCGTGCTGCCAGCTGGAGTACTGGACCCCCTGCCCTCCCTCCTCCTGGATGGCTGCCATGGCTCTGTGTGTCCCAGGGGCTGGAAGGAGCCCCTGGTTCATCACTCAGCCCCCAGTGGGTTTATAGCAGCAGGGATGTGCTTCCCCATCCCAGCTGTCACCAGCCCAGAGCTTGGTCTTTAAGGTTGTCTTCTCTCTCAGACCTCTCTGGTTTTACATTTCATTTGAGCTTTGAGAAGGCCGAGCTGCAGTTTCATCCCTGGCTTCCTGCAGTGATCTGCCAGGGCTCCAGCTGACTGCCCTATGTCCCCAGGCAGTGGTGGCCAGGGGTCCCTGGGGACGCGCACTCACCTCGGTGGCACCTTGGGCTTGCACTGGCTGCAGCCAGTGGGACCTGGGGTCTCCAGTGCTCAGGAAACCTGGTGTTTTGCTCCCCAAAACTGCTCTGAGATGGGCTCCATCCTCCGCCCAAGCCCGCCCTCAGTCTCCTGTCCTCCCCCGAACGTGGTGCAAAGGGACACAGAGCAGTGAAAGGGACACAGAGCAGTGAAAGGGACACAGAGCAGCCCCTGCAGCCATGTCCATTCCTTGCTTCCAGTGTGGGGTGGAGGGAGGGGACATGGTCCAGCTGTCCAGCATGCCACTGTCCTCCCTCCTCTTCCCTTGCTCCACTCTGCAGAATGAGGGTAACTCCCCTGGTGCCCTGCAGCCCCCGTGCTGTCCCCAGGCTTTTCTCCTGTGGCTTCTCTCCACCAGCTGTGGGCGGGGGACGAGGGCACAACTCGGCATGGGCACCCACACGCCAGGGCCAGCAGCCCCGTGTCCCTGCGGGCGGCCCGGGGCAGTGGGGACTACGGGGGTTGCATGGGGACAGGCGCTCAGGAATGTTGTTTTTTCCATCCCGGTTTCCTCAAGGTAGTAAATCAGCCCTGCAAAAGGCTTTTGTTTTCCCCGGCACGCTGCCGGCTGCTGTGCCTGCCAGCCCCTGCCTCCCTTGTGGGGACCAGGATGTGGCCATCCTTGACAGCGCTCCCAGGACTTGCTCTGGGGACAGTGTCCATTGGCCTGGTGAGACTGGGGACCTGTCATGCTAAAGGAGCTGACCTGGCATCTCGTCTCTCATCCTGGCAGGGATTTCCAGGGAAGCAATCACATCACATCCCAGTTCCCTTGCGCTGCTTCCCTGGGTGCTGAGCCCCCACAGAGAGCCCTTGGTCCCTGCAGAGAAGGTTTTTCTCCATCCATCCTGCACAGCCCAGCCACATCCCTCCCATTGCCGTCCCCTTCCTGCTGGGAGCGGTCCCAGTCTCCTGTGAAAGGATGTCAGGGTGTCACGGGGTGACACTGAGCTGGTCCCAGCCCTGCAAGGCTTTGTGAGGTGGGGTCCTCATGCATGGAGGGGGTGACCCCGCAGACACCTTGTCCGTGCCCCCCCCAGCACATGGCTCAGCAGCACATCCCAGCCAGGTACCCGGGGAGTAATGGGGGGATATTGGATTGCAGCAGATGGGAGAGTGTCCGGGCACGGGGTGACCCAGGCACGGCTCCAAATGACACTGGGTGACAGCTACACCGCAAAGACATCTCCTGTATCAGCTGCGGAGGCAGCGCTCACTTAAAGGAACATGGGGACCCCCAGGGACATGAGGTTGCCCTTCAGGGATGCAGCCGACCCAGGCTCCTTGCCCTGTGTGGTGCCACGGGGGTGAAGGTGCCACGAGGGTGAAGGTGCCACGGGGAGAAGGTGCCCAGGTCCCCTAGAGGGACATTCAGCTGCTGGCACAGGCAAGGTGTGAAGATCCCCAGATGTATACATTGCGACTGGGCTATTTTGGAAAGGGACAGAGCTGATCTTGTGACCGGAGCTGGGGACTGCAAGTCTGGACAACAGGGTCCTGCCTGAGTGACAGCAACCCGCTGCCTGACCTGGGGGAAACCCGAGAGTCCCCACTGTGCTGGGGACAGCTTTCACACCCTTCCCACCCCTGTCACGGCTTGTTTAATGATGATGAAAACCAAGCTTTGGGCAGTGGTGTGGCTGGGGACAACATGGGAAACTGAGGACAGAGCCCAGGATTGGGTGTAAATTCAATCCCCACTCTATGGCATCCCTGTGGCCGAGCCACCCGCAGTCTCCAGGGCTGTCCTGGAGGTACACCCCATTTTTTTACATCTGTGTCACCTCCTGTCCCTGCACCATGGCAGGGACAGGGCCAGCCCAGGCCACCGCAGTCCTGCGGACGGGTGCCGGGAGCAGACGGAGACAAAGACTTTCTGCAGGCCCTGTCTCCCTCGGGCTCGGCAGCCTGAATGCCGGCGACGCCTGCCAAAAATATTTGTGTGGGAGGTGGAAAGTTAACTTTAGTTTTCCTTTTTTCAATGGCGGGGGGGGGGGGGGTGGCAGGGTGTGAGAAAGGCAGGCGGGGGGGGGCCTGTGCATCACCCGCCAGCGTGTGGGCAGGGAAAGATAGCCGAGCAAATGGTCTCCCTGCCACCAGATTTCAGCACTTTGTGAATTGGAGGATTTATTTATTTATTTATTTTTTATTATTCACTCCCCTGGCACCATTTTGCAGCTTCTCGTAGGGACTCACTGCTGAGGTGCTTCCCTGGGGGGGGGCACGGTGGGCAGCAGCTTGTTGGGGCCGAGCTGGGTGCTAGTGCCCAACTCGAGCATCCCTTGCTCCCTAGTTTGGTGCTGCGCCCCTGAAATGGTCCCTGCAATGACCCTCTCACCCCTTTACAGCCTCATTTTGCAGCTGGGGCTCTGCACAGGGGGGCAGTTACTGTCTCAGCCTGGTTTTGTGGACGTGGCTGGTGATGCTGCTCCTCTTCACTGGTGTGATACATACCCATCCTATCCGGCTGGTCTTCTCGCAGCCAGGATCAGCCCTGCAGCATTTACTAGAGATGTGTGTTACCCATAATATTCCCTTCCTGTGCTGCTTGCAGAGCCCAGGAGCCACGTCCCGGGGGGAAGGCGGCTGCTCTGCCGCGGTTCCCCCGCCTCTGTGCCGGGCTCAGACTGGCCCCCAGCGAGGCAGCAGACGCGTGACTCGGTATTTTGGTGGCGTGGGTGGCCCTGTCCCCGCAGTGTGTCCTCAGGGAACATCACCACTCAGGTCTCACCAAGGAGGGGTTTGCCTGGGGAACGCCGGGATCGTGGGTGCCCATCCCTGGGATGTGCCCATCTGCAGAGAGCGCTCCCGAAGTGGAAGGGGGTGGCTGTGGAAGATGGTTTGCAAGAAGGTAGGGACTCGCCCAGCAAAATGCCCAGGCAGCTCCGGTGTAGGATGGGCAGGAGTCATGCTGCCTGAGGAACCTTCTCCCTACAGATGGAGTGAGGGGGTGGGAGTGGGGAGGCGGCAGAGCCGCTCCAAGGGGATCTCTGCTGACCCAGGCTGGGCTGGGGATATTTTCAGCAACTTTCTCTTTGTCCTCATTTGAGATAAGCCAGCTCCCTCCAGATCCCACAGCTTGCCATGTTTCTAAGGAAAGATGTGGGTGGCTTCCTGCAACTATTGGGGCCCCGCATTACATAAAGAGCAGGGTGAGATTCCTTTTTCAGAGAGAAACATCGACATTTCCCCCCCAGGATCTCTTTACAAATCCTTGTTGAATAGTTGCAGCAGAGCAAGGCAGGAGGGAGGATTTCAGAAAGGGCAGAAGATTTCCTTTGGGCATTCTCAAAAAAATACAGCCTTGCATTTGGGAAATGCCTGAGTGCCTGTTCGGCAGCAAAGCTTTCACTGGCTCCTTTCAAATCTGCCTTCATTTCCAAAATAACCTTGCTAAGGATGGGAAAAGTTTTGCAGAGAAGCTGTGCGAGCCCCAGATGAAGCTGCAGGGTGTATTCCTGCCTCAGCTCAGGCATTGAGCTGCTGCATTTTCTTCTGTCACTGAAAAACCTTGCAATAGATCAGGGAGGGGTTTGGGTCGAGCAGGAACCTCTTTTCCTCCTCATCCAGCTGTTAGGCTGGGAAATCCATCATGGTCCTTGTGCCCTGGGCTCTGCGGGTCCCCCAGCAGCGGTGCCTGGTGGGCACTTCCCTGGAATCCAGCCTTGCCGTGAGCGGAGCTGGGCGATGCTGCGCTGAGCGGCTGCGGAGGACTCACGGCACAGGAATTTCCCCGTTCACTGTAACCCATATCCTGCCCCGGGAGCGATGACATCTCCCTCTCCCGGCTGATACCTCGCCTCTCGGCTCTGTCTGTCGGTGCACGCGTTCGTCATTCAGCAGGATTTATGCTCGGCAGAAGGGAAGCGGGTCTGTCTGCGCTTGTCCCGGCGCGGCGTGAGTCACTCAATGGTTAAACACAGTCTTGCTTTGTTAGCTGGATGCTGGGAATTTCACTTTCCAGTGGGATGGAAGTGGAAGTCAGGGCTCCTGCTAATCCTGAGCAAACCCTGTGTGCAGAAAACAGGCTTCTTCCTTGAATGCTCCCACCTCCTGGGCAGCAACCGTCCCCCAGCACTGGCTGCTAACAGGGGTGGGCTGCAAAAGCAAAGGGAGCTGAGCACTGTGCTCCGGCCCTGGGTGCTGCCCCCAGGGTGAAGATGGATGGGCGAGGATGCTGGGGTGATGTGGGCAGGGTGCTCCTATCCTTCACCCCCTGATCCCCCCAGCAGTGCGGCCACCATGGTAGGGGGGCACCCCACATCACCCCTCCTGCTGGGCTCACACCTCATGGCTGGGAATGGGTGCTTACCAGTGAGCATGGCAGCAGTGGGGTACTGGGGTGGGGACATTGCCAAACAAGTTGTTAGGGACTGTTCACATCTTGGGGGGTCCTTCCTCATGCTGCAGCTGGAGCCCAGGCTGGGAACACCGGGAGCTGCTCTGCTGGCTGTGGCCAGAGGAAATGAGTGCATGCACAAGCATCCTCAGTGCTCCCCTTCCTTTCACACAGGTCCTTGGATGCTGCTCCCGTGCCCACCTGGACAAGAGAAATTCCTGCAAAATCCTTCTTGGTGACGTGCCTCCCCCAGGCAGATTTCTACAGCTGGATCTTTGAAAGCTGCCCACTCCTGTGGTCCTCCCGCCTGCAAGAAGAGTAGAGCTGGGCTTGTGCCCAGCACACGGCCATCTTTCCTCTCGGACACTGCCCGTGTTCCGAGGGATGCTGCCGGGGAGGATCCAGCCCCCTGGCCATGCGGAGTGGGTTTGAGAGGCTGTGGAGTGCCAGCAAAGGAAAGCAGCAAAGATGCTGAAGACAAGGCTCCATCAGCCCTGCCTGCAAACCCAGTCTGGCAGTCCCACACCCAGCGAGGCTGAGGGGGACACTGAGGGGGACACCAGCTGTTGGCAGAAGAGGGGGAGCAGAGTGGGGCAGAGGTGCCATCAGCTCAAGGATGTTCCTGCCTCCAAGACGGTTGAGCCAGAGGGATGGAGGGGGACACCGGGAGGGAAGGCAAGGGGGAGCTGCTGGCAGGAGCCTGGGGGGCTCAATGGGGATGCACCAGGTCCCCTGTTGGATGGCAGCAGCCTGGCCTTGGTGGCTGAGCCCACAGCCCCCCCAAAATGCCCCAGCTCTGCCCCGGAGCTGCCCCCTGCAGCAGCCAGCCCTGCAGCTGACCCCAGCCAGGAGTGGAAAGTGGTGAAGATCCAACGGGTCATCATCGACCCGTCCAGAGAGCCAAGGAAAGTGGGTAAGAGAGAGCACTGTCCCACACCCCAAAAAGTGCTGCTGTGTTCTGGGGCTGGGGCTGTCCAGCAGAAGGGTGGGAACGCCTGGTTCTTCCCAGGGCAGGACCTCTGCTGGGTTAGAGGTCCCAGGCTCCCGGCTGAGCCGCTGGGACTGTTTTAGCTTGAGATGATCCCTCTGGCCTTAAAAATAAGGAAGAATCTGTGGTTTTTCTCAGGAGGGGGGTGGTAAGACAGCAGATGGGTTCCTGCAGTCTCCAAGAGCTCAAACTGAACCCTGAACAGGGCATGCGTGGGGTGGGCTTCCCAGCCCTCACCCTGGCCTCAGGGCTCGGTGGGACCCTGCCAAAAAGGGGGTGATCAGGAGCAGCTCCTGGGGGACTGCCTGGGACAGGGACATCTCCCCCCGATTGGCTGGCACAGGGAATGCCAAGCGTTCATTATGTGGCTTAGGGCCATCTCTCTTTCAGACCCTGGTTTAAAAATTAAGCACTTTATTTCAAGCTGGTTGGTTCCTACAATGCTCTCTGCCATCACAGCCCTGCTTCAGAGCCATTCCTCTCTGTGACTGTCCCTTCGGCCATGGTGACACACATACAGGCGCATATCTAGGGTTACCACCTCTATCTAGACCTCCCCGCCCGGGGGAGATGCTCCTGTACGATTAGACCCATCCTCTTACAGGCATTGGACCCATTTTTAAACCCTGCTTCCACCCTTCTTTCTATTTTGCTCCTGCCCAGCTGTTATCTCAGCTGCCACGCGGCGCCGGGGCAGGTGTGTCACTGTCCCCATGGGATGGTGTTATCGATGCTGTTGCTCTGCTCAGAGCCTGCTTTTCCCACAGCAGCCCCCAGGATGGGAAGGGATGGGACCGATTGGGGATGTTTGACATGAACCTGGTGTCCAGAATCCATCCCTTGCTTTTTTGGGGTGTCAGACCTCCTCCAAACCAGCGTGTCCCTGGATGGGGCAGTGCTGGGGAGCTCAGCCAAGCCCTTTGGCTGGCTGCTGCCCCAGCAGCTCCCTGGCTGTACGGGCGTCGTGTTTCAGGACTCAAACCAGACGGACCCAAATAGTCTTTCCCTTTCTCACTCCTCTCTGGGATGGCAGATCCGCGGCAGGGAAAGGTCAGGCCTGACTCTCTCCAGGCTCAGCATTTTCCTAACCCGCGCCGCCATCCAGCACTTTTGCTGCCAGCTTGGAATTTTAAAGTAACTCAACAGGTTTGCTGGAAAGAGTTTGTCTGTCCCATTTCCTCCCCCTCCAAGTGAGATCACCACCAGCCGCTGCCTGCAGGACCCGTCAGACTTTCCAGAGCCTCCAGGCAGGATGTCGCTGAGGGTCCTGAGCGCCGGCAGCAGTGCCAGGACCTTGCAAAAAACCTGCAGGTTTGCGAAGGAGAGGTTTGGTTCAGAGCAGGGATGGTGGCAGAGGAGGGAGGGGAAGGGCAGGTCCCCACGCAGGTGGCATCAGGGCTGCTGCTGCAGCAGGGTGCTTGCATGAGCATCCCTGGGAGGTGGTGTGGATTTGCTAGCTAAGGATAATGGGAGAAAGGGGTGCATCTATCCACACCCAAAATAGTGCAGAGGTGGTCACATAAGCTGGGAGCCAAGCAGGTGCCCCTCCAAGCAGTGCAGACCCACCCAGGCAGGTCCTGGATGCCCCTTTGGTCCCCATCCAGGAGCCCAAGGCCAGGCTGGCTGCTCCCAAATATCCGGCACAGCGGCTCAGGCTGGTTGGCACCTCTCGGGGCAGGCTGGGGAGCCCCGGGTAGAGGCAGGGGCTGGGAGATGCAGGAGGCAGGACTGGTTTCTCTGTCTGGTGTGCAAATAAATGGAAGGGTTTGCTCCCTGGGGGCTGCAGAGCCAGCGCCAGTCTCCCTCAAAAACCAGAAAAGTACAAAAAAGCAAAGAAGGGCAGGAAGAAAAGAAATTAGAAAGGCAAAAAAATAAGGCCAAGAGCTCATCCCGCGGTGTGGACAGGCGCAGGAAGGGGGTGAGACTGGTCCCACTGGTGACAGTGCCCGGGAGCTCTGCAGTGGAGCTGGGAGGTGATGCTGGCTCCCCAGGAATGAGCTCACCCGGGCTGTGGTCCCCCCGGCACTGGGAGCAGAGCACCCCTGGCAGAGGGCTTTTGGTGCTCCTCCCAGAGCATCTGGGGCACTGGGGAAAGTGGGAGCAAGGGGAGGCCCTGCTTCCCTGCCAGGTACGGTGCTGCAGGTCCCCAGCAGCGCTGGGAAGAGGGAAAGGGGGTGAAGGCTGGGAAAGGGGATGCATGGAGCTGGGTAAAGGGGGTGTGGAGGGCCAGGAAAGGGGCATGCCCCAGGATGGGATAAGGGGATGCACAGAGCTGGGAAGGGGGGTATGGAGGGCTGGGAAAGGGGGGTGTCCCAGGATGGGATAAGAGGATGCCCCGGCTGCTCTTACCCCAGCAGCGGGCTCAGGGCAGCCCCAGCCGGGCCGGGAAGCGGCGGGGCAGGGCTGCCGGTGCCGCCCGGGAAGGGGACCCGTCCCGTCCGGTCGGTCTGTCGGTGCGGGCAGGGGCAGAGCCGGTGGGACCCGCCACCCCCCGGCCCCCGCCCGCCGCCCCCCCCGGGCCCGCTCCGAGGGCGGAGCTGCCGCAACTTTCCTGCCCGCCGCCTCCTCCCCGGTGCAGTCGGGCTGCGAGGAGCGGTGGCACCGGCACCGGCACCGCGGGTAGGGCTGGGGCTGGGGAGGCGGTGGCTGCGGGGCTGGGGGTGCCGGGGGTGCCGGGGCAGGGACCAGGGGGTCTGGGGGTGCCAGTGCAGAGGTGGGTGCAGGGGGGGTACTGGGATCTGGGGGTGCCGGGGGCTGACAGTGCACGGGGGGTGCTGGGGGTGCACGGGGTCCAGGGGTGCATGGGGGCCCGGGGGTGCACGGGAGGTCCAGGGGTGCATGGGGGTCCGGGGGTACATGGGGGTCCAGGGGTGCTCGGCAATGATGGTGGGTGAAGGGAAGATGAGGGCTGAGCGGGGTTTCTCTCTGTAAATGAGCTGGGCGGGTGTCAGTTCTCTGCCCACACTCAAGGGTCCGGTGTTGGGCACGGAGGCACAGCAGTAGGACATGAGGGGACGTTGGGGTCCCCCTGTAGGGCTTGGCAGGGTCGCACCTCCCAGCTCTAGAGAGTGTCTTCCCAGGCAATGTTGCCTGTCCCCCGTGACAGGGACATGATCTCCCCTGGCCGTGCCACCCTGTGCTGGAGACACGAGGTCTGTCCCTCTGGCTTGGAAGCCAGTGGGATGGATCCCTTACGGGTCGTGCAAGGGACAGGCGAAGGCCCCGTTTCATCCCACTCCCCTCCCCGCTCTGTTCATCCGAGGGGGCCAAGCTGTGCCAGATGACCTTCTCCTCCCAAGCCAGCACCTCCGGCTTGTGCCACCAGCCCAACAGGGCTGTCACCAGGGCCCCAGCAGCTCAGGATGTGTCACAGCGAGTCCAAGCACCAGTGGGTGTAGCGGGGCTGGGACTCACCTGCCAAAGTGGGATGGGGACCCTGTGGTACCCGGCCATGGAATGGGCTGGTTCTGCTGTGCAATGGGTGGATGGATGGCAGGGCAGCCTGGAGGAGGTCTGCCCAGCTCCATCCTCCTTTTACAAGGCTAAAAGCTTAATTTTGGCCAGCTGGGGGAAGGTGCTGCTTCCACTTGGCAATAGCAGAAGCCTCTTCTTCCCCAGCGTGGATGCACACAGGGCTGCTCACTGCATCCCCTTGGCTTAGCGTGACCCGGGGAAGCGGAGCTGGGGCAGGGACACCTATTGAAGAGCAAAACCTCCCCCAGCCTTCTCCTCCTCACCCTGGGTGGCACATGAGTGCCCCAGGGCTTGGTGCTCAGATACTGCAGGGTGATTTTCAGCAGGATTTGGGTGCTGGGCAAGGCAGGGGCACGGCTGAGCTGGGAGGAGCGTGGGGAGGCAAACAGTTCCAAATCCAGCAAAGCCCTTGCAAACAGAGCGCAGGGAAAACTTGCAAGCGCATCGAATTTTCTCGCTGTGCCAGATTTTGTCACTGGCAAAGGCGCCCGCGAGGAGAGGCCCAGCACAGTGCATCCTGCCAGGCAGGCAAGGTTTGCTCCCACCATGGCACCCACCGCTTGAGCTGGGGTTTTTTAGGTGTGCAGGGCCAGCACAGATACAGACTTCATGGAGGTTTTATGTATGGGGTACAGGAGGACTAGAAGTTGGGAGCGAGGCAGAAAATAGCCATATTTTTGTCCATATGTTTGAATCATATCTATTTCTAGCTAGCTCAACTGCCTGTCTGTGCTACCCTCCTTGTTTTCCTAGCAGCAGATTATTTGGGATAATTCTAGGAGCTGGAGGGAAGCGCAGACTTGAACGTGTGTGAGTTAGTGCGCATTGCAAAAAATCCTGCACAGCTGTAGTTGGGGCAAAAGGCCAGTTGGCTTCTCTGCCAAAAAACCTGCTTACATTTCCTCGGTGTCCAAAGTCCTCAATGTCTGGGTGAAAACACTGGATTACCTACCCCCTGCGTTCGGGATGGTGGCAGGGAGGTGGCATGGCCGTGTGTGTCCCTCTGGAGATGGGGTCTGTCTTGGTTTAATTCTTGATTTTACCAGTGGGATTTTGCCAGCAAGAGGCACCATTTGGATTGACCCATGGCAGCCCAAGGAACATTTAGAAAGGGGGAAAAGCACCTGCTGGTTATGGCTGGCGGCTGCTGCTCTGTGTGAAGGTGGATTTGGGGTTTCTGGTCCATGCTATGCCTGGCCCTGGGGCTGGTGGGTTGTCCAGTGGGACATCCTGAGCATCCTGCTGTCAGCTGGCCAAGGTGGGCTGCTGTGTTGGGGTGGCCGAACATTGAAACCAGGAGCAGGCTGGGGATAGAGCCCAAACTGAAGATTTTGGAGTCACCTGCGAGCCCTGAGTCCAAGATTTCATGTGGCCAGTTGCATCCCACCGGCCCCACCGGCACTCTGGTACCTCTTGGCTCCTCCATACAAGGACATCTCAGCACCTGCGAGGTGGCAGCTTCCAAGTTTTTCTTCATGTGACACCCCAGCCACATCAAGACCAGCAGCTTCCACTGAATCTGTCAGCTCAGAGAGCCCCAGGGTACCTCTTCTCCCTGCAATTTGGGGCCAAATCCTCATCTCATTCCAGCTCTTGCAGTCCATGTCAGGGCAGGGTGGGCCACAAGCAGACTCTGATACATCCTTCACCGTCATTTAGGGTTGGATGGTGACTCCAGCCTTTGCTGGCTGGACTTCAGACGCTCTGCGGTAGTGCTGTGCAGGGGGACCCATTCTTTACACCAAAAGCTGAGCTGGAAGGAAATTTTTTTCTCCCCATCTGGGCAGGAAGGGAGAGCAACAAAAATGCCTTTCATCACCCTTGTCATCCTCACTCTGGAGGAGAGAGCACAGTACGTGCTGCGGGAAGGATGACTGACAGCTCGGTAAGAAGCTGTTAAGCCCTGCACTTGAGGGATATTGCTGGAAGTCACCCCTGGAGCAATGGGCAACCAATGGAGCAAGTGGCTATATAAATACATAGATAGAAATCTGCAGGCTCCTCTGGCTGGAGCTGAAGTGGATTGCACGAAAATAGCGCTTGGTGGCCAGTGGCCAGCTGCTTGTGTGCACCAGGAGTCCAGCAGCCCTGCAGGCCGCAGGGAGCACCTCCTCCTCCATCATCCCTGGACTGCAGGGCTGGGGAGTACCGGGGGACCCCCCATCACAGGGATGCGGCAGCGGAGAGGGCTGGTGGAGTTGGGTTCATTGTTCTTGGAAGAAACCAGGACATTTGGAGAGGGGAGACGTTTCCTTCCCGAAGGGCAGCGTGGTGGCGAGCCGGTGCGTGGCGTGGGAAGGAAGGAAGGAAGAGTGGAAGAGCACGAGAAGAACCTGTCACCCTTCGGATTTTGGACTGGAGTCCCGTTAATGGGCGGAAGCTGTTTCCAGTGCTGTGTGAGCCCCGGGTGCTCTCAGACACGCATAGTTTTGCTTTCGCCTTCTCCCTGCACTCTTCAGGCTGCCTTCAGCCCTGCTCCCTCCTCCTCCTCCTCCTCCCCAGCACCTGGACATTTTCAGTGCGTTGAGGTTCCTCCCATCTGCCTGGGGCAGAGGGGAAGCGTGCAGCTGGAGCCCACCTGAGGCTCCCTGGCTAGCAGGGGATGGTGGGGAAGGATGAAGGGATGGTCCCGGAGGCTGAGAGGGGAGCGAGGGGTGCAGGAGCCACCCCGAGTGACAGGGGTCCCTCTGGCCACTGTGGCAGGTGGCTAAAGGCTCTCATGCCGGGTTGAATAACCTCATCCCATGGCTCAGACTGGAAGGGAGAGGGGAAGGAGGTGGTTGCTGCCCTTTGGCTGGGGATGGGATGTCACCCTGGGTTGAGCAATGATGAGCCACATTTGCAACGGTGCCTTCAGAGCTGGGATGCAGGGCTGTAGGGTCCATCTGTCTGTCCATCCATCTGTCCGTCTGTGCAAGCAGAGCAGTGTACAGGGTTGTTCTCTGCAATTTCCTCTGGCCTGCTGGAGGCTTCGGTGCTCTCCATCCATGCGGTAAAAATTGGATGTGAAGAGCAGTAATTATCCCCCCCACCATTCCCATTAGTACCCTGAGGGATTCATTTCCAGCAGGCTCAGGTGGAGCAGAATGGTGGGTACCAGGTGGGCAGGAGCAGAGGGACAGCTGGAAGTGTGTAGGAGATGGGGGTCTGCGAGGCTCCCACCCTGCAGCACCCCGTGGCCCGGAGGGATGAGTGTACCTGGGGTGGCATCAAGGGATGGGGATACCTGGGGGCAAAATCCCGAGGGACAGATCCCATCGCTGGTCCTGGCTACGCGGGAATGTATCCATCGGCTAGTCCAAGCAGGAATGGGCTGGCCAAGAGCTGAGTCATCCCTCCAGCGTGGAGGAGATCTCCCAAGGCCCCTGGGTTGCTGTTAAAAGGCAGTAGCAAGCGCGAGAGGCTGTGAAATGGCTCCATCGAGAGCTCAGCTTCTTAGGCGGCCTCAGCCTCCGAGGAAGCGGGGATGCTCGGCTCAGAGCATGAAATTCACAGACAGCTGGAGCCTGTGGCTTGTTTCTCAACGGTTCCTTGGCTGTATTTCTCCTCTGTTTCGGAGATAAAGGCGGTGCGGGTGACCCTGCGGAGCGGGAGCCGCGGTGCTGGCCGCCCTCCAGCCAGCCCGGCCGGAGGAAACCGCGGCCCCGCTCTGTGCTGCCGCCAAAGCAAATAGAAATGGGGCGTTAAACAATGCCGGGCGCTAACCGGGGGAGATGTTGGCCGCCGGCGTCGCCGCTGTGGATGGGCTCCTTGTCTGCAGGAGAGAGTTTCCACTGGCATCTCTGCCTCCTCTCCCCCGTACGCAACCAAAACCCTCCCATCCCTGAAGGCTTCCTCCACCCTCCTCCTCCTCCTCTCCAGCCTCTCTGGGGAGGCAGGACCATCCTGTATGCCTTGGTGGTGCTGGGACCAGGGCAGGGATTTGTTGGGTGCTGAGGGAGGTGGGAGGGATGAAGGGTGAGGAAGAGGAGATGCCCAGCTTGCAGCAGCCCTCTTTCTTCACCGTGGGCTTACTGGAAGGATTTGGCTTAGTCATCCATCCCTTCCCTCGCTGGTAGGCTGAGCCACGGCTGAAAATATCCTGGAAGGCTCCCAAGCGGCACAGAAGGCAAGAAAATGAGAAACATATGAAGGAAGGGAAGAAGGGAAGGGATGGGAAGGGGAGTGAGCGCTGGTGGCGCCTGGGGGAGTGGGGCTCAGGGTGGGCAGCCCTGACCACCCACCTCCCTTCCGAGGCTGGAGCAGGGCCACCCCACCACAGCCACCCAGCAGCACCTTTGGGAGGGGGCTGCTTGCTCAGTGGGTGCTGGGGTGATGCTGGTGCTCCACACCAGTATCTGTCTCCAAGCAGTGGCCTTGGCAGGGCCAGGGACACTGCCCTTCCCACGGGCGCTTCAGGGCGCGCTCATAGGAAATTGCTCACCCCGAGAAAATGCGTTCCCAGCAGCTCCACATCCTTTTGGCCTTGGGGAAGGGCTGGTGCCCTGACCTTTTGGCCAGCACACAAGAAGCCCAGCAGCACTTTGGCTGCTCACTGCAGGGCTTTCACTGAGCTTTTAGCACTTTGCTTTTAGCACTTGTGTAGGCTCCCAAGGCATGAGGCTGGTGCTTTGCTGTGGGCTGTGTCCGTGTCCGGCACGTCGGGATCCGAACAGCTTCTGTCAGTTGCTGCCATCTCGTGTTGCTCCATACATCAGTCCCCAGATGGGGCTGGCCACCGGCCTTGCCATAGGGGGTTATGGTGGGCTGGCGTCTCCCCACTGATGCTGGGTTTGCTTTCCTGCCTGCTCTGGGCTGAGAGTGATGGGATTTGGGGTGAGGGGCCAGGGGACACGTGCTGGCCCCTTCCCTGCCCGCTGCCTCTTCAAGCGGGGGGGCCAAAACCATGTGAGCTGCAACCTGAGAGCTGCTGAAGCCCTTGGGGAAATTCCTTTCCCATAGGGTCACCCCACCAAGCCCAGCCAAAATACAGGCTGGGAGGGGAGGAAAGGTCTTGAGTGTCCCTGAGTGTCCCCTGGACTTTGCCATCTGTCCCCACTGCGTGCAGTTCTGCAGCTCAGCATCTTGGCAGGGGCCATCACCCCCAGACTGCGATATCCCCCCTGTGTGCCCCAGGAGCATTCCTCCTGCCTTCCCCCAGCTGCTGGGGAAGGGGTTGGGATGCCGGGGGATACCTGGAGGAAGGGCTGTCGGTCCTGGGTGGGGAAAGCTGGGGTCCCACATCCCTGCTGAGCCCCCCTAACCCTCCTCTCCCTCTGCCCAGGTCTCTCCCGCAGCGCCAGCCTCTCCGAGAAGGAGCTGAAGGAGGCGAAGGCGCGGAGCCAGAGGATTGCGGCACAGCTCACCACGGCACCTGGCCCCAGCTCCAAGGGCGTCCTACTCTTCAACCGCCGCAAGCAGCGTGTCGACGGGCTCGCTGGGGCCGGGCATGGAGGGGAGCTGCCGCTGAGCCCCGCACCCCAGCCTCGGCAAGCAGCCATGGAGGAGGGCGAGGGGCAGGGAGCAAAGCTGGAGCCCAGCCAGCCTGGCACCCCACGAGAGGGGCTGCAAGTGAATGCCTCCCCGTGCCAGGAGCCGCCTGCTGAAGCCCAGCAGGTCCCACTTAGCATCTACCTGAAGGAGAACATGGCATCAGCCACCACCAATGGCGTGCAGGAGCAGGTGGCCAGTGGGATGCAGAGCGAGGCGAAGGGGCTTGGGGATGCCGTAGCCCCTGCAGGGCCGAGCATTGCGGCTCTCACTCTGCTGCAGAGCCCCGAGGAGGGGAAGAAGGGCGAGATGCCCAACGAGGTGCCCAGTGCACCAGTGGGTACGGCCACAGAGACGGCATCCCCGGCCAGCCAGGAGCAGAACGGGGCACGGGGCCGGCAGTACTACGAGGTCCATCTCACCCTGGCCAAGCCCAAGCCCGTGAAGAACCGCACAGCCAGACCGTTCGGCACCCAGACATCCCCCGCCAGCAGCCAGCCCACGGAGGGACCCCCTGCCACCGAGCTGCCCCCACCGCCCACCTACGCGGAGACCCTGAGCAGCCCCCCGCCACTCACCCGTGTCCGCTCGCCCCCCGCCTACACGGCCCTGTACCCCCCCCAGGAGCAGAAGATGCTGCCAGTTCCCCCCCTGAGCTGCGGGGTGAGCGGACCGAACCCCCTGCCCAAAACGGGGATCCTGGAGGAGTCGGCTGCCCGGAGAGGCAGCAAAAAGTCCATGTTCACCTTTGTTGAGAAGCCGAAGCTGGGCCCCAACCCCGACCTGCTGGACCTGGTCCAGAGCGTGGACAGCAGAAAGAAGCATAAGGAGCAGGGGGAGCCCACTGCCGAGGATGAACCCTTTGCCCTTGGGGCTGAAGCTGCTAACTTTGTCCCCAACAGCACGGCCAAGGGTGGGCAGCACCTCCCACCACCTGACGATGCTCCGGCGTGGTCCTCCTGCCTCAAGTCCCCCACCATCAAGCCCAAGCCAAAGCCACAGCCCAGCCACAACCTCAGTGAAGCGAGAGGGAAGGGGGCTGAGCTCTTTGCCCGCCGGCAGTCCAGGATGGAGAAGTTCATCATCGAGGCTCCCTCCCAGCCCAAGCTGCTGCGGTCCCCATCACCCACCATGTCCCTGCCTCCCTCCTGGAAGTACGATGCCAATGCTTGCCTGTCACCCATGGTCTCCAGACACCCCTCCAAGAGTCCCTCCAGGCCCTCCAAAACCCCCCCGGCATCTCTGTACGGCGGCAACTTGATGGAGAATGAGGTCTCCCAGAAGGAGCTAGAGATCTCCAAGCACCAGCCCTACCAGATGCAGTCTTCACTCTTCATCCTCTCCCCATCCAAGGGGCCAGCGAGGTCCATACCCCAGGAGATGCCTCCACCCAGACCCTCTCTTCCCGATGCCTACCCCTATCCCCAGCAAACCTCCTGTCCGACCTCTCCCTTGCCTCCTTCCCCCATTTGGCATCCCCCAGCTGCATCCAGCACCACCCAGACCACCTCCAGCCCCTTCCCCAGTGCTGCTGGAGCTCAGCCCCTGACTGACAGCAGCCGTGCTGGTCCTGGAGCCCCGAACGAAGTGCTGCTGGCCTCCCCATGCCGCCTGCTGCCACCCCGGGCAAAAGGGGGCTTCCAGGCACCCCGGCCCTCCTACTCCACCAGGAACGCCGGCATCGAGCCACAGGTGTGGAAACCTTCTTTTTACTACAAGTAGCAGTGGTGGAGAGAAAAACATGGGGGTCTGGGGCTTCTCTCTGCTGGCTGAGTCCCCTCTAACTGCTCACAGGTGTGCCCAAAGCCGAACCAGCCACAAAAAAAGGGGGGAAAAAAGAAAAGGAAATAGAAAAAAGAAGTAGCCGGGAGGATGCAGTGCCAGGACCGTGGGCGAGACAGGCGCTGCCGAGGCCCCGGTGTGATGGGAACCGAGGGGCCCCAGGGAGGCGACAGATCCCAAAGAGCTACTGGGAGCCTGCCCATCCCATGGGATCGCTGTCACTTTCTCTCTTCTCTCACCTGGAAACTGTACGGAGCATCGCATCTCTGGCTCTGTCCTTTCCTCACCTCCTGCCTTTCCTGCTCCTCTCTCCTGCTGGCTCCTAGCAGCCTCCTACCAAAGCAAACCCGGAGGGGACACTCTGCCTTTCCACCTCACTGTGCCTGCTCCTGTCTCTTCTGCTGCTCCTTCAGGATCCGTCCTCGTTTGATTCCATGCCACGGAGGAGAGCCATATCCCCAGGGGAACAGCAGAGCCCCACGGTGCTGGGGACAATGTGGGGTCCCTGTCCCTCCCCACGCTCGGTGCCAGAGCTGGGGATGGGCAGCATCGCTCAGCATGGCCGGGAGCGAGGGATGTGCGGGGGTGATGCTCGTGGTCCAGCCGTGCCTCTGCCAGTCGCTCGCTCCTGCCGCTCTCCCCACGGTAACAAGTTGCCTTTGGACTGTGCTTTTATTTCTCCTGCGTTTTTCTTTTTCTTTCCCCTCTTTCTGAATGAATACACACTCTGCGCTGTCAGACCCGGCTCTTCTCTTTCCTGCTGGTGTGGGAGCAGCTGCTGGGTGACGGACCCCTGGGGTGGTGCAGGGGGTCTATGTGCATCACGTGGAGGGAGGATTTAGGAAGCTGAAGGTAGTGAAGGTGATATTTTGGACAAGAGTGATTAATTGCAGGTTCAGGGTGTCCCGGCCTCCTTGGCTGGTGAGGGGGTGCAGAGGCAGATGCATTTTTGAGGAGCCCTTGCAGGGGGTGCAATGCACAAGGATGCATCCCCAGTTCCCATGGGGCTGAGCCAGCACAAAGCTAGCTCCGGTACCAATCCTTCCTCTGTCCCTCTGCTCTATCCCCTTCACCCCTGAGCAGTGCCAGCACTAACCACTCTGTCCCCCTCCAGGAAAGGCGGCCGTCCCTCCCCGCATCACCCACCTGGACGCCCCGGCTGGTGCGGCACCCAGGCAGCCTGGATGGCTGGGCCAGCCCGGCCTCGCTGCCTGAGCTGGATGAGGGACCCCCCACGTCCCCTCCTTGGAGCGAGAGGTCCCTGTCCCCACTGCGGCAGGACACCGACCCCCGGGCCAGTCGGCACATGCAAGCACGGCTCGCCAGGAACATCATCAACGCTGCCCGGAGGAAAAGCTCCTCTCCCAAAGCCGTGGGGCTGGAGGGCTCCCGGCCCTTCACCCCCATCCCCGCCAGCCCCCAAAGCCTGCCCCAGTCCCCCCAGCCAGCATGGTCGGAGGGCTCCAGAGCCCTGGCACCGCAGGCTGCCATCAGCGTGTCGGGGAGCCTGGGCAGCCCCTCGCCCGCCCACAAAAGCCCCCTGCGATCGCCCCGGGTGGATGGCCCCCAGTTTTGTGTCTCCCCAGGGATGCCCCGAGCCGCCTGGGCAGAAGGTCGCCAGCTCCTGTCGCCACCCAGCGTGTCCTCCTGCCCTGTCCCCAGGCTGTCCCCCAGCCCCAAGAGCCCCCTGCCATCCCCCGTGGTGGGCGGGCGGTCCCCTGCCAAGCGCTGCACGTCCCGGTCCCCGACAGACTCGGACGTCTCCCTCGACTCCGAAGACTCGGGGGCCAAGAGCCCAGGCATCCACAGCTTCAACCTCTGCCCCCGGGGCTGGACCGGCAGCCTGCAGCTGAAGCCGGGGGGGCTGCCCTCGGGAGCCCCCTGCACCTCCTAGATGAGCCAGCCCTGGCCAGGCCACCCTGTCCCCAGCCCTGTCAGCCTGGGTGATGCCACCCTGCAGTGGGAACACTCCAACTCTTAGGGCTATGGTCCCCCAAAATAGTGTCCCTGCTTCCCAGTGCAGCTCCTATGGCCCCTTGGTGTGTCGGGGGGGTCAGGTGCCTCTGGCCCGCCCGCCATCCCACGGCCCTGCTCTATTTTTACCACCTTAACCTTTCAGGGCAGGGCTGCCCGGTCAGCAGGCACAGCAGGCAGTGGGGGGGAGCCAACCCCTGGCATGGCCCCCTCCCTCCACAACCCTGCACCACAGAGCAGGGATGGGGATGGGCTCAGTGGTCCCCCACGAGCCCCCTGTCCCCACTGCTGGGGTGTCACAGACCCTGGCACCTCACAGCTCTGCTTTCCCGGGTGGCTTGGCTGGGGGGTCATGGAGCACCTGGCACGGGTGGGCAGTGCCAAGGGGATGCCGTGGCCAAGACACCCTGTCCCAGCCTCTCCCAGCCTCCAGATCTGGCTGGTTTCAATTGAAACCAGGTTTTGGGGTGGAAAAGTTAATTTTTTATTCCAGCCCCCCAGTTCTTCATTGCCTTCTTTTTTAACTTTTGACCCATTCTCAAAGAAATTCCCCCAAATCCTTCCCCAGTGACCAAAAAAAGAGCCAAATTTATTTATTGCCACATCAAGGGGACCGTTTACAGGTGCCCTCCCGCCCTGCCCAGGCGAAGAGGGTCAGCCCCCATCCTGTACCCCATCCCTGTCCCCATCCCCAGGCTCACCCCATCCCTGTCCCCACTGCTGTGGGATGGAGGGACACTCGGGGACTGGTGGGTGCTGTTGCAGCCAGGATGGGTGGGAGTTGGGGGGCTGTGGAGGGACCGAAGGAAGTGGTACAGGTTGCAGAGGGTTTGAAGGAGGTGTCAGTGCAGGATGTGATGCTGAGAGTGTCTTGGGGACAAGCCAGTGTCCCCATGGGGAGCCCTGCAAGGAGCTGGGGGCGAGCAGAGTGAGGCCCCCCGAGGGCAGCGGTGTCGGAGGCTCAGAGGGGTGATTGGGAGAGGAGTAGGACACAGTTATGTGCAGAACCTGGGGAGAGCAGTGGGTGCCCAGGAGGGTCCCCAAAGCACTTGTCCCCACCCAGGGGTGAGCAGGGGCTGCTTGGGGTGCCAGGGGCCACCCACCCTGGGGACACAGCCTTGGTGCCGGTGAGACCAGCAGCAAGAAGGGAGCTGTTGGGATTCTGGCACCCCTTCCCTTTCCCCAGGACACGCTGTCAGAGCCAGCCCATCCCTATCCCCAGCATCCTCCCACCCTGCAGCCTGCCCTTCCCAGGACACAACCCCCCTCACTCACCGGCCACCACGACCCACCTTCATCACACAATTGTATACCCAGCTCGGAAATAAACTGCCGTTATCCCACCTGGCCTGGCCTGCCTGGCTCCCATCCATCCCTGAGGTGACCTGGGCACACGTGGCATGTGGCCACCTCCAGCTGCTGCTGCACAACCACCATTCTGGCCCCCAAAGGTCAGCCCTGAGTGATGGTGTTCCCATCCCAAGGGTCGGTCCTGCTCCATGCTGGCGTGATGGCATCGCAGTCCCCAAGGTTCTGCCCTGCTCCGTGCCATGGTGACAGCATCCCGGTCCCCAAGGGTCTGCCTTGCTCCATGCCAGGGTGACAGCATCCCAGTCCCCAAGGGTCAGCGCTGCTCCGCCCCCTTTCTCAGCCAGAAATAACTGCTGTCCCGTGGCCGGACCTTGGCATCTGGGCTGGAGCCCAGCACGGGTTGAGGCGAGCAGCAGGGAGCCTGGGGGTGTCGTGGAGGACCAGCCAGGGCCACCAAGTGCTGTTGGCCACAGTTTGGCTTCTGCCTCATCCCCAGCGTAGCAGCAGAGCATCTTCGGTCCCCTGCATCTGAGGCGTCCCCTGGCCAGGTAGGGGAGGTGAGGTCCCACACTGGGGTCAGTGGGTGGGTGGGTGCATGGGACTTGGGGACATCTCAGACTTGGCAGTGGGGACATCGCCACTGTGGGGGTCAGGGGATGGTCTGGAGGGGGGACAAGGGAAGGATGGGGTGTAGGTCTCAGGCTCACCATGCAGAGGCTGCTGTTGAACTCAGAGCTGGCAGGGAGCTGTGTGCCTGGCAGTTGTGGCCCCATGGGGACCCCCTGCTCTCCAGGGCTCTTCAGGGAAACTGCACAGGATCAGCCCAAGCTGAGGGACCTGAGATGCACCAGACAGGGCCAAGCCTTGCACTTGCTGTGCCAAACGCCCCGGCTGCACGGGAGGGAGCTGCTGCGGGTGTGCAGCTCAGGGGGCTCTGACCAGGGCTGGGCTCCAGCCACCTCCCTGCAATGAAGATGGAAGCTAAGGGGCAACCCAGCCCTGTAAGTGGGGACTGAGACCCTGCACCCCATCTCTCTGCTGGCTGGGCTCGCCGGCAGGGTCAGGGCAGCTCCTGCACCCTTGGGGCCAGCAGCTGAAAATAGCTCTGCTGAGGCAGAGGTGCTCACACGGCAGGCTGCGGGCAGCGGGTGCTGTTCCAAGATGGCTCAGGACATGAGGACATTGGCTCGCTGCAGGCAAGGACAAGACTGGGGACATTTTCTGCCCTAAAGAAAGGCAAAGAGGAAGGACAGAAAGCAGGGGCTGAGGGGTGGGATGCTCTGGGTATTTCCCTATTGAAGGCAATGGAGAGTAGCATGGGGATGCTGCTGCCCAGGGGCAATGCTCAGGGATGATGCTGGCCAGGGGCGATGCTCAGGGATGATGCTGGCCAGGGGCGATGCTCAGGGATGATGCTGGCCAGGGGCGATGCTCAGGGATGATGCTGGCCAGGGGCAATGCTCAGGGATGATGCTGCCCAGGGGCAATGCTCAGGGATGATGCTGGCCAGGGGCGATGCTCAGGGATGATGCTGGCCAGGGGCGATGCTCAGCCGAAGCCTGGCCTTTCCCCACAGCATGCCTGGGGCTCACAAGTCCTCATGCACAGCATCATCCCAGGACTGCCTCTCTCTTCCAGCCAGGTGGGATCTGTCCCCCTCCCACAGAACTGCCTCAGGAGTGCAGCAGCAAGTGATGACCATCATGAAACCGGGTCCTGAAGATGGTAAGGGGGGCTGGGCTGGGGGTGCTGCCAGTCCCAGGGCAATGCTGCACCCCCTGCCTGGGGGCCAGACCCAGCTCTGGTTGAGGCCACTGGCCCCTGTGCCTGCTTTCTTGGTCCCAGCTTGCATTACAGCCCCACGGGGCAGCAATTGTATGTTGAAGGCTGGAAAGGGTCCATGCACGGGGGCAGGAGAGGCTGTTTGAGCCTCTGGAGCTGACATAAACCCCCAACAATTCCCCCTCACCAAAGAAACACCAGTCCCTGGCGCAGCTCCCAGCACAGGCACATGGTTGAGCTGTGTGACAGGGTCCCGGAGGGGGGACACGCTGTCCTTGTGCTGGGCACGGGGGTCCCCAGTGCTGCAGCAGCCTCAGCTGTGGCTGTGCTCTCCCCCAGCCTCCCCAGCACCCCAGCTGGACCTGGGCAAGAAGGTGAGCACGCCGCAGGACCTGATGATCGAGGAGCTCTCCCTGCGGAACAACCGCGGCTCCAAGCTCTTCCAGCAGCGCCAGAAGCGGATGCAGCGCTTCGTCTTTGAGCATCCCGGCGACTACAGGAAGGTGGGTCCGCAGCTCACCCTCCCCAGCTCTTGCAGCCTTTGCAGGGACGTGATTCCTTGTGGGGCTGGGGGTCACAGCAGGGTGGCCAGGCTCAGCTGCCCGCTATGCTGAGATGAAGGGAGAGCAGAGATGGCTCGGTGGGCTGGGCATGGAGATGGGCAAACATCAGGTTCAGCATCCACTGAAGCCAGGGTGGTGATTGCCCTCTGCACCCTCTAACCCCTTTCCTCGCCTCCCACAGCTCCCAGGGCAGGGGGCAGGTGGCTCACACAGCACCAAGAAAGGCAACTCAGGGGAAACAGCGAATGAGTTGACGGTGAGTAGATGGAGGAAGCTCCAAGGTGCTTTCAACACCCTCCAGAGTCCTGACCAGGGCAGGGGTTGCTCTCTGCACCCACTGACTCCCCTCTGTAGGCAGGGGAGGACGCCGAAGACCAGCAGAATTTTCACTCTGAGCTCCACGTGGCAGCATCACCCCAGGGTGGCCCCCCCAAAGTGCCCAAGAAGACAGAGAAAGTCTTGCAGATGAGCAAAATCCTCAACCCTGATGCTCTGGCCCCAGGTAAATGTGCCCCCCACACACACCCCAAATCCGACAGTGATGTCATCTCAGTAATGTGGGACACTTTGAGCTGCTGCTTGCAGAGAGGTCCTTCCCAAAACCCTCCTCCAGAGGTTTTATATATATATAAAACATATATTTATGCTATATATATACACACATAATCCTGCCCCCAGCAGCAGGTGCCCCCATGGCTCCGTTCTCAGCCTCCCCTCCCCTGCTCAGGATGTTGCCCCAGCTCGGCTGCAGCCACTGCAGCCCACACCATCTATCCCCTCACTCAGGGTACTCAGGCCCCCTCAAAGAAGTCCCCCCGGAGAAGTTCAATGCCACCGCCATCCCCAAGGGCTACCGCTCCCCGTGGCAGGAGCTCCTTGGTGACAAGACCAATGCTGTGCATAGTGAGAACCAGTTGCCCATAAGACCCTCTCCGTGGGACTTCAAGAGCTTCAACAGGTAATGCTAGCTGAGGAGCAGGCACTGCCAGCCTGTCCATCCCTTGGCCAAACCCTTCAACTGCCCTTCACCTACCGTCCTGCCAGGGAAACACGATGGTCCATGCCTCTTTATACACCACAGGGGAGCAGCAAGTTGCTCTTTTCCTGCCCAGGAACTCCTCTGTGACTCCTCTGCAAAGGTCCCTGCCTCCAGCAGCTCCTCAGATCTTGTCTTGGCTCCACTGCTGGGCTTGCACAGCCTTAAGCAGCTTGGTCTTCCAGGGTAACCTCAGGGATGATGGCTGAAATTTGGGAGCACTAATTCTGCATGTGGTCCTGGAGAAGGAATCACTGCTGTTCCCAGCCGGGCTCAGCTCTGGGCTGGTTGGAGGAATAGCACAGGCAGTGCCAAGTCTCTCTCCTAATTTCCTTAAGATATCCAAGCAGCTGCTGGAAGTGGTGGGGGTGTAAGGTTAATCTTCCCACAAGAAGCTAAGAGGTCACCAGATTCCTTCCAAACACCTGCTTGAGATTGAAGTCTCCAGGCCAGGGAGTTTCAGGTGGCTCAGCCTGGCCAGCTCCATGCCCTGCGGCTGCTTCCAACAGAGCATGGCTGCTGCACCTCCAAATTACATTGAGGACAAGGTGGGGACCCTAGAGTGGAGACTGCCAAGGAAAATCTCCACTCTGGAAAGGTGATGGAGATCTGGTGGTAGCAAAGTGCCAGCAGCCTAAGGGAGAAGAATGAGAACTGAACCTTTAAGCTGAACATCAACCCAGGGAACCTGCAAACTGAGGTCCTGGCTTTCCTCCTCACTGAAAGCCCCTTTCATCAGGATGGATGTACGTTAGCCTTGGTGGGCTGGCCAAAGCCACCTTCCAGTAGGCAAGCTCCCACTGGAGCTCCCTACCAGGACACACGATCTGCCATGGTGCTGGGCCCCTGAGACAGCAGCTTTCCTGATGCCGCAGCAGGGTTGGATTTGGGTTATGGGGGACACAATTGCTGTGCTTCGAACACTGGGCAGAAGGGGCTGTGGGGAACCACAACCCCTCTGCACGGGAATTGCATCCCAAAGGGCAGAGATCAGCCTGACTGCCACAGAGCCGGTGATGCTGCTGCCACCATCCCTTTGCCACTCTCCCTCAGCCTGGGGCTTTGCTGGGGCCAGCGAGGGGCACAGCACATGGCTGCTGCACACTCAGCCCTGTGTTTCCCCTCCCACACCAGTGACAGCGTGGCAGCACACTGGCCCACACTGGAGTGGGGCTGGGGGAGACAAGGTTAAGAGAAGGGACAAGGACCCATGAGCAGCCATGGGCAAGCATGGAGAAGCAAAGGGGCTGCGTTAGCTGTTCCCTCAGGGTCTCCTCCCCACTTTCTCAGCCATCTTGAGCTTTCCCAGAGCAGCAGCATCCGAGGAGGTGCCGTAGGGGGAGAAGGAGGAACTGCTGCAGACACTTGGCTCTTTTCTTCCAGCATTTAGCCATGTTCCTGCCTGAGTATTTATGGACAGGGACTGAAGCAAGGGCATGTTTCTGAATAATGCTTTACCCCGTACCATTTCTCCCTGCTCACATGCTGCCTTTCTATTTAAAGTCCTGAACTGTTATTTAATACAGATGGATGCTAATTTAACACCAAGCCGCTCGCCACCTCCTCTAATTCTTCACTGAGGCATGAAGATTCAGAGAGCCAATCTGCTTTTAACTGGGCTTTTCCTGATCTTCCAAGCTGTTGGCTTTTAAATCATTTCTCAGTTCATCAAATACCAAACTGCAGAAAACCAAGCTTTTGGGAACAAATCAGCCAGCGAAAAGCCAGGGGTCTTGCTGAAAGCTAGGTGAATCCCAGCACAGCTCACACGGGTCACAGGGCAAAGACAAGTTCACCATCCTAACAGCAACTCTGTTAAAGCAGGCTGATTTATACCCAACTTCCAACACACGGGCTGTGATGCAAAGACCTTCGGTCACCTCGCTAAGGTGTGCTGGCTTAAGAGAGAGTGAAAACCAAGCTTTGAAAAGGACTGTCTTTTCCCAGAAGGGAGAAAGTTTCTGGAAGAAACCTCTCTTCTTTACCTTCCCCCCCACATCCCCCTTATTTCTCCTCTGTTGCAAACCAGTGCCACGTTACTCATGTTCGAGCAGCTCTTCCCAAAGCAAACATTCCCAGCTATGCCTCATTGATAGCTCAGCCTCCATGTGCTGCTCCAAAACCAACATTCTTGGCTTTTCAGGGGCTGGCACTCTCTTCCTTGGTCCCTTTCCACATTTCCCCAGAAAGGGATGACAGCTCTTGCCCCCACACTGCTCCTCCTGTTAGTCATAGTTCAAGAGAAGCTGTCCCAAAAGGCAGACTGGAGCCAGGGCCAGGAGAAAGACATTTGCCTGCACACGTGTGAGAGCAATCAGGAGGCAGCACTGTCAGCCTCAGCCCTCAGCAGAACACATTAGGTGCAGATGAGCAGCTTTCTAAAGACCAAGAGGGTTTGTCACCATCACCTGCTCTCTTAACCTAACCCCTTTCTCATGCAAAACACCTCTCATCAAGAGAGACTATGGTGAAGGTAGCAAGAGGCTTCCTCCCTCCCCTGCGCAGGGCACCAAACCCCACTCTCCAGCCCTGCCAAAGCTCGAGTTGGGGTCGGCTCTGTACAAGAGAAGCACCTCGCTGGGCTAGCAGAGGCTCTAAGAGCATCCTGAGGAGGATGAGGAGGGTTGGCATTTACTACAGGCATTGCCAGGTTGTTGCTGGGCTCAGTTAGTAAATCCAGAGCTGCTTTTTCCATCACCTTTACAACAGCCTCCCCTCGTGTCGCGCTAAGATTGCACCTCTCTTGCTGCAGGGCTCCCACCCCCTTTGACAGAGCACTGGTGGGTGACCTGTTCTCCATGCCTGCCGTGGAGCTGGATAACCTGAGCGCTCTGGAGGTGATTTCCCACAGACGCAACTTCAACAGAGTGCCGCAAGGATGGGCGCGGATCCTACCCGAGAGCGACGAGCTGTAGCAGGCCTTGCTCCCTTCCCCATCCCCACGGATGCTTTTCTAGCTAGACTCAAACATACTTCACCTGGTAGGAGAGAGGGGAGTAAGTATTCTTCGTGACAGCTCAGCTAGTGGTCTCGGGTCATCATCCTCAACAGGATTTGAACAAGCTCAAGTCTGGGACCATTTTGAATTCCCCTCATACCAGCCATTGTTCAGTGTGTTCAGTGCTAAGCCAACCAGCCAAGCTCTCATCGTTAATGCAAGCAGATCCCCATAAACTCCGGTACAAAACACCCCGTACAGCCTGTCCTCTCCCCCCTCCTGGAGAATGGCAGGACTGCCACCAAGCCATCTCACTGCCTCCTCACCGACACACAAGTCCTGCTCGGACAGCTGGTGCCTTTGCAGAGAAATTCCATCTTCAGGACAACTCGACATCTGTCACTGCGGTCAGGACAGCGAGAGGAGGCGATAATTGAAGAGCAGCAGCAAAACAAGTTACCAGAGGCTTTGACATGTTAAAAACACTTACCTTGGGCTTGGCTGGACAACAAAAACAAATGTGGAACGGGGAACCTGCCTGTGTACCAGGATATATGGGAGAGGAATGCTGGGAGCTGGAAACTTGTGCTCCACAAGCTACTGGCTAGCACTTGGCAGCTGATGTTTTCCCCTTCCTACTGCTATTTGCATGCCTTGCTTAAACATCTAAGCCCTTTGATTGAGTTACACCAGATTTGCTTTGTACAGTTGGTCAATAAGGATCAGGCCCAGACTTGCACTGAATTGCACCAGTCTGAAGGTACTGACTGGGTATTCTGGTAAAAACACAGCTAACGGCTGCCTCGCTTGTGAAGTGTATTTGTAACACTGTGCAGAGCAAACCCCACACAAGGGTCCTGCTGCCACACCACACCATTCAGGCAGGAAACTTTCATTGCTGTCTTCTTCCCACAGAAGAAGGAAGGGGACAAGCAAATGGAAAGAAAAAAGGTCTGTGCCTTAAATGTTAAAAATTTACGATGTTCAGCTGCTGTCCTGTTCCAAACCCCTCTCTCTCCTCTTTGTCCATCAGCTGAAGAACCAGTGTACCCCTGGGCACCTGGCTGGAAATAATAAATAAATTGTGATAATGTAAAGCCTGCTTGCATTTGAGATGTGTCTGCACAGCGCTCAGGGGCCCTGACTGCAGAGACTTGGGGCCAGAGCAAACGCTGCAGCCCTCCCCAACTCACCAGCAGCCCTCTGCCCCCTCTCCAGCACTGCCCTGGGATGGCTCTTACCTGACAGAAACTAATCACCTGTGCCCAAAGCCCAGCTCTGTCCCCAGAGAAAGCCAACCTGCCTGCCAGCTGGTGCCACACGTGCTATGCCACCTCCACCAGCCTGGCAGCACGAGTGGCGTGGAACAGGACAGCAGGTAAAACGACAAGTGGACTCACTGTCCTTGCCCACTCTGCATCTTGGCTTTGGCAGAAGCCAAATAAAAATCGAAGTCCTCACTCACTGTGCTCCAGGAAGGAGGGTCTATAAGCAAAGTGTTGCAAAATTCAGATATTTTAATGTATATTTTTTAAAATAAGCAAATGAGGCTTCAGAACAGGTCCCATCATGCTTTGCTTTGCAGAAAGACGTCCACAGATCCATTGTGTGAAAGCAGCTGACATACAGATAAACTTAACATCCTCCAGCCACGTGTACATACTTCTTATTCAACAGCAGGCTCCATGCAGGGGACAGTTGCTCCTGGACAAACACTCTAGTTGGAGCACAGAAAGAAAAATTTAATGTCTTATCAAAGCAGGATCCATCTCAGAGTTTAAGAGGAGACTATTCAGCTGTCACCACCACAAGCCCAGCCTCTGGGGGCCACTGAGGGGCCTTCACCAAGCTAGAGCAGGCAACTGCTAACCTGTCACTCCACATCACCCCTGCACTACCCACATGACCCAACACTTATCGTGCTCAGGACATGCAGGATTAGAAGTAAAGCATCAAAAAAAAGTTGGTTTGGTTTGGTTTTAAGCAAGACATCAGGAAAAAGGAGGGAGGAGAATTCTGTGGCATTAGCAAGGCAAAGCCATCGGTTTGGCTCGTCTGATAAGCTTGTTTTTCAGCTCTTACTCAGTCCTGGTTTAACACTTCATTAAAATATTAAGTCATTAGTTACCTGACACAGAGAAAAGTCTCTGGTTACGTTTAAACAGTCGACAGTGCTCAGCCTGAGGATATCAAACGGGCCTGAAAAGGGCTTGGTTTTGTTTTTCCAGAAGTTTATTTCAAAAGTGTGCAAACAGGATACACTGACAGCACTGTAATTCTGGTACACCTGATCCACAGACCCACCCGCCCGACAGCCCTTCTGCCTGCCCCCCTCTGCCCCCCCTCCCCAACACTAAATGAACGATCTGGGATGTATCAACGATCCGAGTAGCTAGCGGAGACCCGGAGCTCAGCTCGCCCAGTGTCTGCAAGCAGGGAAATAAGGCTTCTCTAGCTCACCCACAGCTCAACATATGGTGCTACCATGGTAACTAGAAAATAGCATTTACTTAAAGGATGCGGGTGGCACAATGTGCTAGGGACTGCTGTGCTTCCCCGCGTGGGCACCCATCCTCTGGGGATCTTGAGACGGGTAGTGAATGGGGCCTGGGGCTCTCATGAAGGGAGGCGGGGGCCCCATGGCGTGGAACATGTGTGGGCCGAAACCTGCAGAAACAAAGTTGTCAGGTTCAGATAAAGCAACAGATGAAACAATCCAGATCTACTACTGCTTGAAAGTACCGACAGAAAACAGCTGGCTTACAGCTGTGCCTGAAAAAGGTGCACATCTCCCATGATTCCTCAAATCCCCAAATTCCTTCCCCACTCTCCAGTGCAACTGGAGGCACTTCTTACCCAAGACACATCTTTACTCACAGATGAAAGCTGATGGGGAGACTAGGCAGGTGTCTGTAATGCCAATCTAAATGCTTTCTACTCAGCTGTGGAGCAAAGCAAACACATCCACACGAGCCTGACATCCCATAAAAAGAGGGTCTCTGGATAGATACACACACACAGCCAAACACAGGCTGATGTTCAACCAGCTGCAGAATTACCCTTTGAAGTTCAGGGTAACGTGGCATTTATGCAGCCAGCAAAAGCACCGAGTAGGTCTCAGTACCAGTAACAGGGATCTCTGACATGCCTGAGAATTTGCAAGTGAATACACACCACAATGGGCAGCTCGGTTTAATTAAACTGTCCTGACAGCTCGTTTTAGATCATCGGTTTACATTGTATGATCAGGGAGGAAGAAAATCAACTCAGGGCACGCATGAGTGCTACAGTGAGCAAGGAGGACTACATCACCCAACACCACATTCAACACCCCCACCTGAAGGGGAAACACAAATACCTGGAGGTGGTGGCGGAGCAATGCCAGGAGGAGGTGGCAAGGCAATGTTAACCACGGCTGGAGGGCCACTGGGAGGTAGGTTGAAGTAATTTGCAGAAGCCTCCTCTTCTGCAGCTGGAGGAGGGGGGAGAGCTGCAGAAAAAGTACACGGTGGTTATGGAAAATCTCCCAGCCAAGATATGCAAAGGTATCTGCCTTCAGAGAGGAGGCACAATCAAGTTCTTCCACAAGGGCAAACTGCTGCTACTATTGCATGTATGAACCAGAAGGAAAACTGCACTGAAACTCCAGAATAGTCACTGTTTCTCTTCACCCAAACCCAGCGTTGCTTTTTCCATCATACAACACTCAGTGGATTAGGAAAACATTAACCGCGCCTCGAAATGCGTGGGCTGCCACCACCTCTGACCCAAGTGACTTGAAATCAGCTTTAACTTTTCACTCATCGCATAAAGAACTCTCTTCTCATCAAGAATTTGTTTCTAGACAAAGCTCCCCTCCCATCCCAGCTGTATGTGCTGTAACCTACTGTAACTGTGTGCTCTGGGCTTGCCGTGCCTCTATGGTCCTGAACTCTGTTACAGCTCCCAGAGGTTGAACACCCGCCTCTCTCATGGCATCAGGTCAGCATTAAGTGTTTCAGAGATGAAAACAACTCCCTTACCTCCAGGAAGCCCTGGAACTGGCTCCAGCTTTATCCCAGATTCTGTAGTACCTTCCTTGTCCTTTTCTTTTCCTCTTGCTGCCTGGGACCTAAAAACCAGACAAAAGTTTGAGAACAAAGATGAGAACAAGCAGGATAAACAGATATTCACACCACAACAGTTTCACATTATCTAATCCAGATCCATTGCTTCAGGCCAGAGATGAAAAATTTACAGAACACCAGAGACAGCTGGTACAAAGCGTGCAAACAGCGCTTACAGCAGATGGATTAGAATCCAAACTACACAAACTCATCCATTACCCTCAGCCAGGAAATCCCTTACACAACTTGTGCACTTTGTGTAACCTTCCACCCAGATCCCACTGCTAAAAGAAAACCAAACTGTAAAAGGACCCCAACTATTTACCAAATAGGTATTTACTTCAACTTAATACCCAGTCCTGCTCATTGAGACTGCACAGAGTGAAGAATCTCGTGGCAGCATCCACATAGCTTCCTCCCCCCCGCACTCACCTTCCCCATTTGACATTGAGCCTGCGACCGTTGACAATGAGTTTGTTGAAGGATTTCTCAGCAGCCACTTCCGCAGCTTGCCGGGTGGCAAACTGGATGAAAGCACACTGCTGCCTCTGCACTACAGTTATTGTCCGAATCTCCCCAAACTGGTAGAAGTGATTTCTGTGTGAGAGAAAAAAAATAATTATGAAACTCCATTCCTCCTAGCCACAGGGTGCACAGGATCTCATCAGGTCCTGAAATAGATATGCTCAGATTCTTTCTTTTCTCCATCCCCAGTTTAGACTAACCAGTACAAAACAAGCCTCTTGCCCCACTGTACAATTACAGAGCATCAAAAAGCACAGCAGCTTTTCTCAGCAGCCAGCTAGAAAGAGGTTATGGGATTTTCTTGTAAAAAGTGTAACACAGTCCCCCAAACAGCTCAGAAGGATGACTCATCTTTAAAGAGAGAGACATTTTAATCAAAGCATTTGAAATGTGCCTGTTTATCTATTCTCCAGCAAGCTGGCACTGCTCTCCAACATGCCAGCACTCCTCTGTACTTGCCCACCAACCAGTTGCCCATTAAGGAAAACTGAAAAACAGATTCTTTTTTTTCCCTTGCAAGAGAGATTTCCTCACTTGAAGGCGAGCAGTAATCAAAGCATGAAATAAAAAGGCAAAGGCAATACAAATTCACCAACACACCTGAGATCCGATTCAGTGATAGTATCTCCAAGCCCTCCAACATAGAGTGTGGTGATAGTCTTGTCATCAGGGGGGTCCAGACGAGGCATGGTTGACGCTCGTTTCAGAAGTTTATCAGCCACGGGATCATTAATTCCATAGTAACGATCTTTGATGTTCTGATCAGCCAGAGGATCATCTGGATCTGTTGGTTTCTCATGCCTAAGGTTCAGAAAACAAAGCATTACATAACACCAGTCACAGCTGCATCAGATTAAACCGACTGTAACTGCTACCTTCCCTTCTAAAGGCCTCTGGCCACTTATATGCTTAACCCTGTTCACATAAGCGTGCCAAAATGGAACAAAACACCCCAAGAACTGCAGTCAGGACTACCCTCAAGTTCTGAATGAATGGCACTTCTGACAGCTCACCACTACAAAATGGAAGAGCTGGATTTCAAATGGTCTGTTGTTCAAACACAAAGCTCTCTGATTGAGGGGACTGACGCCACGAAGGGAAAAAATGAACTATGCAAGACAAGGACTGCAGTCACTGCTTCGGCCAAACACTACAAGACCACACAGCTGACTCCTCACAAAGAACTTGACACAATAGAGATTCATTCTCTGGCGCTGCGTGCCCCAATCACAGTGTTACATCTCCTGCCCACTGCAGCATTTCCTGTTCTTCAAACCCTGAGAGGAGCTGGACCTGACCAGGGTGGACAGATCAACTGTTTAAGCTGTATCTGTACCTGTAGGGACACTCTTCTCCTCTCTTGCATTCTCCTTTGACCCAGAAGGAGCAGATGTGAGGACGGTTACGCTTATAGTAAGGAGTGGTCCGAGCCAGCTTCAGCAGCATGTCACTGGTAGAAGTAGCTTTTCCTAGAGCACCAACTGGTCTGGTGCCATCAGAATTGGATATCTAAACAGTAGTTAAACCACAAATAATTATGTATATATCACCACTGAAAACTAACGCACAGAATCAGAGCAAGCAAATGATTTTAAGATAAGCTAGGTCACTCCTCCCCTGCACACATCCACACACAGAGAGCACGATTGTAACTACACCTGCTTACCTCTCGTTCCATGTTCTGGGTGTAGTACTCTTTATTGACATCAGATTTTGGCATTTCATCCTTAAGGGAGAGTCCTGCATCCCGGACTTGAATAGGCAAACCTAGAATGAAACAAGAAAAAAAGAAAACAGCATAACAAATCTGTATGAAGCACAAGCTGAAAGAGCAGAAATAGTTATTGCAACCTGCATCAGCCAGAGGTAACTCATCTCCTGATCAGGTACACCACGCTGCCCCTGAACCTCAGAAGAGGTGTGATCATTGAGGCTTCTTCTTCTCAAAGACTGTCCAGTGACAACCGTACCAATTACATGCACACAGTTAAAGCCTTTCATTTTTATTTCACCAACTTTCATTTCAGAGGCAAGCAGACGAGCTTCTTCTCTTAATTTACTTTTTTTTGGTACATACCATATTCCAGGTCAAGCAGACAGGTCTGACAGACGTTCTTCAGCTTGCTGCATGTCTGGCATACTTCTGTTTTCTTGAAACGCATACGAACCCCAGGGCACCAGCGGAATACTGTGAAAGGCCTGGCACAAATCTGAAAGACAAAGTCGATGCTTGTATCACTAACACACAGCAACAAAGTCACTGCTCTGGTTCTTGCATGGAAACTTAAAGTACAAACACATCTAATTGCTGTAAACCATTAGTACAACTTTTTTGTCTTTGTGCTAAGATTCAGACCTCAAGAAATATTTGTTTCTGTTTGGTGCCTTCCTTTGACAGGAGAAAGTTTTAGGAAGGTTTTTAACTTGTTCATGTTTATCTGATTTATTACAATAACTCAAATGCTAAAAGCAGATCTACTCAAAGAAAAAATAAATTCTCCTTCACACCAGGAGATGTCAGTATAGAGCCATTAAATTACCAATCGTTTGTACATCAGTCACCAGCAGAGTAGCAAGCCCAGTGAGAGGTTATGAGACTTTTGGTCCAGAAGACTACTGCTCTCTGTCTTACCCAGTGGAATGATGCATCTCCTTCTGCTGCATGTATGGTTTGAGGAAAGGAAGCAAGATTTCAACGCATACCTTCTCCCTACCTCAGGTGACAATTGACAAAAGGAGCAAAAACCCTCTTTTAATTCTCTTCAGTCAAGACAACACTAAGTATTTCTTGCTCTCTCAGAAATAAGTGTGGCTTATTTCTTAGACAGCTAACACAAATCACCACCCAGCCACAAATAACATATTCCTAGCAAAACCTAAACTCTGGTTATTTACACACCATTTCCAAGTAAAACCAAATTTGCAAGAGAAAACATGAAATCATTTAAAATGCTGAAATACCTTCAAATATAGTACAACAATATTAGTAAAATCTAATGCTGATAAACAGGAGCAAACCCTAAGTCTGTCTGAACAGCCCTCAATAATTTTACTACTTTAAGACTAACTGTCTAACAAAGTATACAGTAGATTGACTTAAAAATTCATGCAGTTACCTAAACATTTTAAGTTGTTAACCCAGATAAGCAATTTTCTGAAGCAGACAGGATTTTTTTAACATTAAAATTTAATATTCCTAAATGTACATCAATTTAGATGCTTGTTCTTCAAAAGAAAGCAAACATACCTTACATTCTTTTCCGTATTTTTCTTTGGTCTGAATGTAATCAAAAACAATAAAAGAAAAAAAGGAAATATCATTAATTCAACCTAAAACATTAAATATATAATTGATGTTGTAGCACAGTGGTTTTTTTCCCTAATTATGTTGCATTTAGACTCACCCCCCTCTGTGTTTTGGGCTTACACTCTGGCAGGTCAACAAGACAAAAAAATTCCTAGAAAACTCTCAATCCAGATTTGTTTCAGAAACATTCATTAAAAACACAGTATTGTAAGTCCCACCTCATATAATGAGGAAAGGCAAGAATGAAACGGAATATCAATAGCTATTTTTAAGCAAAGATGATGTTACATGAATAAGTCCATGAAAACAAGCAATTTTTGAAATATTGCCTATACCAGCAGTAGGGTTATGTTTCACAAAAATAATCATCATCTCTCAGCATCTTGGTGGAATTGAAATGTAAAGGAAAGATAATCTACATGTAGGTCATGCACAACTGGACTGAGGACAGAGAAAAGCAATATAAGGGGACTGACTCATCCTGCCTTTGTTTTCAAGTATTTCTGCACCCTAGACATTGGACTATATCATCCTGCTCTCCTTTTAGACTGATTTATTCTTAAATCACATACCTAATGCCATGACATCACATACCGGAACCAAATCCTGTTGTACAGAAGCAACTAATTAGGAGTGCCCACGCACCTCAGCGTCGTCTCCTGCAGCCACACTTATTTTAGTCCCTGAAACCCAGCAGTTCTAGGGCCAACACAGAGGAAAGGACTGCACGGTCAGACAGGTACATACCATTCGAATGTAAGGGTTTTCTCCAAGACATGTCTGGCAGAGAATAGGGAAGTCCTGAATTGAACAAGAAGAAAGAAAATCAGGAATTTGCAACAAATTCTCTCATCACAACAACATTCAAATCATACTGTGAACTAAGATTACCGAGTTAAACTAATCTGACTGTCTGAAAGGTGCAAAAAGACCCATTGAAGGGTCACTGGGAGAGCTGCAAGCCACAACCCAAGGCCCATATTATGAAAGAACCACGACCTGCCAGCTATTCCAGTTTGAAGTAAAACTCAGAACGAACAAACAGCATATTCTTGAAATCTGAACTCTTCGGCGACCTGACTGCAGCAGCTAACACCACCCCCATTATCCCTCCGCATCTATTGTTTGCACTGGGCCCACCCAGGGAACATCTCAGCTCGGAGGAACGAGGTCACGGGGACACGATAGGCCCAGTTGATCCCCTCAGCTGCTGACAGACCCCCCCCAGCTACCAGACACCCCAAACCCCGCCGGGAGGCGGGGGGGACACACAGAGCACCGCGCTCCCTTTTCCATAAGGACAGCGCGGGTAACCGCGGCAGCCCCTTCCCAGCAAGGAGGCCGCTCCGCGGGGCAGGTCCCCACGCTGCCCACCGCCCAGCCCTGAGGGCCGCCTCACCGCGCTCCCCTCGCCCTACGGCCTTGTCCCCCCGCGCACACCCGCCCCCTCCCGGCAGCGGAGGGCCCCGCCGGCCAAGGCCTGCCCCGGCTCTCCCCCGGGCTCACCGCGTCCTCCCAGTTCTGCCGGTTGTAGGTGTTGGAACCCAGGGATGTCGACATGGCGGCGCGACCCCGGCTCCGCTCCCCTCAGCCGCCGGAAGCCCCCGTGCCGCTCCGCCTCGATCCCAGCAGGCGGCGGGATCCGGAAGTGACGCCACTTCCGCTAGCGATGCGGTGACGCCAACACGCGCCGCGGCGGGCACTCTAGGCACGGCGAACCATAGAGTTCAGCTAAAGGGGCGGGGCGGGGCGGAGCAGGCGAAACCATCGGGAACAGGGAGACCGGGGGGGGGGGGGGAGGAAGAGTGGGGGCTAGACCATTACGAAAATGGGGGGCGCTTAATTTTTATTATTTTTTTAAAAATAATTATTGTTTTCTAATGAGCCGCAGCGTAAGAACGAGCGCAATGAATCCGAGAGCCACGTTTGCTTTATTGAAGGTCACTACACGACGTCAAGCAGTAAGGCAACAGCCGTCTGTCGGGAAGGGGCGAGCGCTGGGGGGAGTGGGGACAGACGCGGGGACAGGCTGACACCTTTCCTATCGCCTACAAGCACCTACGGGGAGGGAAACAAACCCACCGAGCTAACGAGACCGCTCGGAATGCCATAAATCAATGCATCCTTTTGTTTGCAGTGAGAAAGGCGTGCCTGCAGCAGCCACCGGCCCCAACGCCGGGCACCCCGGCAGCCCCCTCCTCCCTGGAAGGCTCTTTTCCACATCAGTGTGGCAAGCACAGCAGCTATTTTGGCTACCGAAGACGAGAAGTCAGTGCCAAAGGTTAAGGTTTTTGTTATCTGGACAGGTGAAGCTGCATCAGGCGCTAGCGCTAGACACGAACTATGAACGACAAGTCCTAAACTCATGCTGTACATCTGTGCGTAAGGTGTAAACGTGATGCCTCGCCGCCTCCCGGGCAGAGGATCTGCAGCTCCAGGCTGGCAGAACCATGGCACAAGTGTCTGGAGCTGTGGCTGGGTAGTGTTCAAGCCTTTCCTGGCACAGCAGAGCTGATCAGAAAGGTTTAAGGAAGGTCAGTGTGTGAACTGGGGATGCTGTGCGGGAAGAGCGATCTCACCCGCTTGCACTAAGCTTCTGCAGTTACTGGTGTAATTCAGTATCCTGGATACATTGCTCCTAATGACTGGTTTTAGCTTGGACTACACCCAAATTACACCCCAGATAAATTACCTCATGGCACAGGTATGCTAGTTAACATATAACTGTCTTTCCACCTTTGTACCTCCCTCCCACCCTACGTGGAAAAAGACAGAGTATGAACTCAAACAGTTTTATGTATACCAGACCTTAACTCTCCAGGTTTCATATTCTGATCACTACCCCTATTAACAGACATTAATTGATCTGAAGACTGCCAGGCAGCCTCACCAGAGCATCACTGCCTCAGTTAGGAGCTGCAGCAGAACCTGAGCCCCTAGCTCTCAGCACACCATGCGGCCACATCCACCTGCAACGCAGCGTGCTGACAGCAGGCTTGGTCGCCAGCCAAATCCACAAACACTACAGTACACTATGTTTGGAGTTTAAAGGCAAACTGATCATTTCCTTTGCGATAACAAACCTATCACCTCGGCTAAGCAAGCTACATATACCAGAGTGGTGGGGTTGTACATCCCAATCCCCCACAGCTGAGGTATCCTACAAGGAAGAAAGCTCTGTGCTGCTGCAATTAACTTGCCAATAATGCAGCAGACATGGCCAGCTCTTAAAACGTTTGGGAAGGGCATAGCTCTGTGGGAAAAGGAAGTTGTTCACTATTGAATATGTAACATCAGGTTTGTGGGCTGACACAAAGAAAAAAACACCATGGGTTCTCTTTCCTGTTGACAAAACCAAATTCAGCCAGGTGTAGTGCAAATCTGGAGAAAGCGAGACCTTTCTCTGTGCTGACACACGTGCTGCAAGTTAAACTAGCCTGTGGTGCTGTGGGGAAGCAGAGCAGGAGTTAGTGGGCACTACGACAAAAGGAGAGAGAACAAACCATCCCAAACCACAGCACCCTCAGCCACCTCCTGGCGGCGCGGCCGGGGCCCGTGGCACACACCCACACATCACAAAGGAGCTCTCACAGAATGTTTCACCGGGGGCTTTCTTCACTGTCACAGTCCATCCTGCGGCCAGCCGAGGGGCGCGAGCGTCGGGAGCGTTTATGGGAGCACTGGGCCAAGGCTGAGCTCCACGTGATGGGTGAGCCAGATGACCTCAGAGGCGTGATCGCTGTCCTCGCTGGGTCGGATTGGAGCAGCGAGGTTTTTAAACTCGTGCTTCATCTTGAAACTCACGGTGACTTCACCCTCTTCTTTCTGTGGGGTGACCTTGATGAAAACTCCTACCTTATTAGCTTTTCTGAAGGCAATAATGCTGCAAAACAGAGAACAAAAGAAGGCTGGGTCAGCCAAGTTATCAAACTATTGTTCTGAGACACCACTTAACGGGGATGCTCAGTTTATGGCTGAATATGCCCTGCTAGAACAGCTGCTCTGGTTTCCAGCTTACACCCCACTGGTCTTTTAGCAGGGGGCCCACAGCCCCTCCTGCCTCATGATCAGAACACGGGTACCCCCCTTTATGCTGACAGCTGCTGGGACATCTGTTGAACAGAATGTGCCTGCTTTGGCCGTGGGAGTTGCGGACCCAGCTGCGCAACAGGGAAGGGCCACACTATACAGCTCCAGTTGCTCTGTAAGAAGCTGCAGAACACACTCCATTTTGAAGGCTGGAGGCAACTCTGTCACACCATAAATCCTCTGATTGTAAAGGAAAGGACTTTGTTCCTCAAAGGGAACAAGTGTCTTCTGAATAGTCCAAACCACAAGCAGGAAAGAAAGATTTGCCACACCCCCAGATCACACTACTACCCCCCAGCCCAAAGATCTCCCCTCAGAATCCCCAAAACACACTGAAGGCAGAGAGGAGAGCAAGTTACGTGGTTAAGGGACAAGTACTTAAGGGACAGGATCCCCACAGAACAGAGAGCACTCACTCAGGGTCATCCTGGAAGTCTTGAGGTTCTGCCAGCTCATCATACTCTGCCGCAGCATCTTTGCCAGCCAGAATAAGCTCCTTGGGAGGAACTGCCACCTGAAATGGAACATGAAGAGAAGCCCTGATCACCACCTACACTGTGAGCAGGAGAGAGCCCCGCCCCCCTTCTGAGGGCTGCTTCACTACAGCTTAACAGAGAATGATTCATCCTTGGCTTTTCTCCACCCTGGTACCACCTGGTTACCACCCTACCAGTGAAATCCTGTATTTCTCCCTTGGGTTTTGGATCTCCAAGAACAGACACCATTTCAAAATACATTATGAGCTGATATTTACATTGGTGTCAGTCATTTAAGCTCCAAGGAGGAAAATGCAACACAGTCAGCAGGGACCGAAGGACATATGAGAAGTGTGTCCTGGGGAAGGATAAAGTGGAAAGCCTTGGAAGAGGCCTGGGCTCACACAGCAGGAGGGTACAATACCTTGGCAGTGCTGTTGATGTTGTCAGGGTCTCCCTCCTCGCACTCCAGCAGTGTGACGTGTGTGATGTTCTCCACTGGATTGGTGAGAGTCAGAAGGACTTGGCTCTCCTGGGGAGATTCAGGAATCACAGTTCAAGAAGCCATTACTCTAAAATTCATCATTACTGTTAGCACCTCCATCTTCTGTGACTGATTAACACTTTCAAAAATTGCATCATATACACTCAATGGATGGACAGCAAACACCCCCAGTCCATAAGAAAGGTGCCAATGCCATGCAGCACTCTTTCTTAACGTAAGAACTATGTCTTTGGAATCTAGCCAAGATCTCAACTCCACACATTTTGTTCTTCAGGTATTGGCATGTGCTTGTGATGCCAGACGTCACGCTGCACCGTAATCTACTCATGCAGGGTGACAAGAACATGCAGTGTTATTCCAACCACTCCCTTAAACCCTGTACCCCCTCTATATAGAGTGAGAGAAGCCCTCAGGGAACAATCATCACACCATGTCATCTTCCAAAAAGATGACACCTCCCGGCTGTGTCTCATCCTAAGTTATTTCTGGAGAAAAAGTACTGACCTTCATGTAGCGCAGATTGGGAATAGACATGATTCTCACTTCAGGGATATAGTTACTACAAGAAGAACAAAGCAAATGACCATGATGGACTGTGTTGCTGTCTATAATCTACCTTTGAAGTAGAAAGATGTCTTCACAGACATCCAGCTAACTTATTCAATGCTGTCAGAGCTTAGCTTACATTAAACAGAAAAAGAAGTGCCCTTTTGCTATATGAGCCTAATCCTACTAAATCTTGTTACCACATGGGGCTGGCACAGCACAGAATGTATTTTTCAAACTGCTGAAATCTTCAGTAAACTTTGTAGAAGATCAGGAAATAAACTACTATAGATAAGCTGGATATATTAAAAAGGTGATTACACCATCCTAAGAGATGATGAAATCATCCAAGAGGTCAAATCAACATTACAAAACAAATGAAAATAGATGGTATTAACTAAGCATGGATAGGCCATTGTTCTCCCCAGTCCCCACATCTTACTTACACAGCAACCAGCTGGATCTTGAATTTGATAGATGTTGGATTGAATTCCGGTTTGCTCAGGTTATGTTCGCATTTCTAGAGACAAAGATATTTTAGTCAGCACACAAAGACAGCATGCAGTCACAAACCAAAGAATCAGAGCTGCAAGCACTGTACCACTAGCCACAGCACCAGTGGCCTCCAGCACAGCGTAGACAAAAAATACCTTGGGGCGTATGTAGCCATCAGGTTACTGATACTCTGAAAATGTCACACCCAGCAATATCAGTGCAATCTCAGAAACACGAGATTTGGAACCCAGCTTAAAAATACTTGAACATTCACTGACTATAGCAGGAAGAAGGCACAAATGCCTCTAAGCCCTTTGAGTTATGCTCCAGAATCCATTAAAAAACCCAAACAGCTGGACCTCAGGACCAATCTCCTCACAGGCTACTCTTCAAATAGAGGCTCAGCCTGACATTACTTATTTCTGAGAAAATATTCTGCATTTGCAAAACATTCTGCATCTTAAATACTTACAAGAACATTGCTCTATTACTCTCAGAACTAGATAACTATCCCTGCTTCACTGAGAAAGCAAGCAGCTTTTTGAAGACTATGTAGGAAGCCAAGAGCAGAACTTGGATTTAATTCTTGCCCATCTTTGCTTCCCAGCTCTCTGCTTTTCTTCTCTGAAATATCCTCTTTCTGCTTTCACTCTAAGGGCACATTCAGCATTCTGTGCTGCCTTTCACTAATATTTTGTTTGCCGACTTGACTTCTGTCTTTATTAATAGCAGAATTTTTTAAATTCTGACTATACTGGCAGCCTTCTCCAATTCCTTTGCTAGGCAGAGCACGCAGAGCCTTAAGCAAACCCATCTGCATGCATCTTTGACAATACAGTCCCCCTTTCACAATCTTCATCACGTCAGAGATGCAACACCTCCCTCACCTCCTAGTGCTGTTACCAGTAATTTGGTTGAGAACTTTCAAAAACCAGTAGCATTTGAGCAATTTCTTTTTAAAAGAAATACACAGCCCATTCATTTCCCACAATCCAAGTTCTATGAGCCTAGAAAAAAGAAGGGGTTTTTGTATGTAATCACCTACCCGGCAGCGCAGCGAACGTTTGATCAGGAGGTGCTTATGACGTGGGTAGAGCTGGGAAGCACAGATGGGCTGGAAGTCAGGCTGCAGCAGACGCTGACGCAGAGTCGTCACTGGGTGCACAACAGAAAGCAAGACCAAATTAATGACTCACTCAGGCACTGAAAGTTGAGCTAGATTGTCCATATATGCACTGGCCTAAGAGCAAGTACGCTGCACACTATGTGCAGACACTACAATCTCTGAAAACCTTAATTTCACCTGCATCCAGTAATTCAGAAGCCACTGGTAAGTATCAGTGTTTCTAGCAGTGAATGAATGGAAGGTAAGAGCTGTACAAAGGGCTGCCCTGACTGGGCGAGGTAACACTAGAGTAACATCAGTGCCAGCCCAGGAGGAACAAAGAATCCTGATTTCTATTCAGAGCTCAGCTGGGGTGGAACAGAATTTTGTAATCATCTAGAAAATAAGGTTTTTCCCCTCCCCAGGGCAAATCAGTTTTCATAGCTTTGTTACTCTCACAGCTGGGTGCTGCAGGAGTACAATATACAGCTTGTCAGCAAGGAGTTTGCACAACTCAGACTCATGCATAGAATTAGTGACTACATAGCTCCTGAGGCAAGGAACTCCAGCAGCCAACTTCCCATGGGTTTCTCCCAAAAACCAGGCTCTTCACTGTTCCCAGAGTCTAACAGGCAGTGAGCCACCTGGCAGCCTCTCCCTCACTGCGGGGAACCACGAAAGTTGTCTTCTTTACCAGCATCATACTCTCACAATGCTGAAAGTCTCATGAGAAAAGCAGACCAAGATGATCTAGCCCTTTCCATAAAAGTTTTTAGAATTAATTAATATTGATGGACTTTGTAGGCCTGCAGGACTACTGAGAACATCTGTCCTACTTAGAGCCACCTCAGCAGGAAGTCCACATCGCTTTGTCCCTGCTGTTCCATCCCATTTGCTCCCAAGTTTCACTGACCAATTTAGAGTATTTGCTGATGAAATCATGAGCCAGCTAAATAACTGGCAAATGTATGTGGGCTGTTCCAAACTGATGTCGAAGTAATGCGCAATTGTTACTTAACAGGTCAGTTAAGGTTCCAACTCCCCAGCAGCTCAGCTACTTTCTTATTTCCTGCTATTATTTGAAAAAAAGGACGTCAGCTCTTTTCTCCATCCAAAAGTTGACACTTCACAGGCAGAGAAATTAAGGTCAGCAAGAAAATGAAACAACTATTAAGAGGCCTGACGTATTTGGCTCTGAGCTTTCCATGTACAACATGAAGCTGAGCTGCATTCAAAGTTACCATTTTAAAAGTCACAAGTTTCCCACCATTTCAGTCCCAGCATAAAAATTACTGAAACCTCAGGCCATAAGGAACCCCACTGACAAGTTTCCAGGCACTGCCCATGTTATAAAACATAAGGGCAAAAAGTGATGGAATACTGAGGTGTTACCTTCTGCCAGATTGATTGGTCTTGTGTAGTAATCCTCAGGAAGAGGTTCCACTTCTTCCACTGCATCAGCTGGCTCAATCTTAATCTCCTTCTGGTCCTCTCCTTCTTTCAGCCTGAAGCAAAGTGAGAGACAACTCGGTCATAAAATATGGCACATATACTGTGTCCAGTCCTGGGCTCCCCAGTTCAAGAGGGACATGGAGCTACTGGAAAGAGCCCAGCATAGGGCCACTAAAATGATGACGGGATTGGAGCATCTCCCATATGAGGAGAGGCTGAGGGAACTGGGTCTATTTAGCTTGGAGAAAAGGATGCTGAGGGGGATTCTCATCAATGCTTATCAGTATCTTAAGGGCAGGTGTCAGGAAGACGGGGCCAGACTCTTCTTGGTGGTGTCCAGTGACAGAACAAGGGGCAATGGGGACAAACTGGGACACAGGAGGTTCAGTCTTAACCTAAGAAAACACCTCTTTACTGTGAGGGTGACAGCACTGGAACAGGCTGCCCAGAGAAGTTGTGGGGTCTCCATCCCTGGAGACATTTAAAACCCATCTGGACGTGTTCCCGTGTGGTCTACTTTAGGATCCTGCTCTAGCAGGGGGGTTGGACTAGATGATCTTTGGAGGTCACTTCCAACCCCTACCAGTCTGTGATTCTGTGCTCTGATAGACAGCAACAGCAGGAACTGCATTACAACACAGAAGGCAGTGAGAGCGGAGATTGCAAAACAATAGTAACTGCATGAGGAGGTGAGCAGTCACTTGTTTCTGTTAGGAGAAAGCAAAACATCTGGAGCTGCTGCACAGAGATGCTTGAGGATTTGACACCTAACGCTCCAAAGAAGAAAGCTCCTTTCACTGCTATCTGCTAGTATGGTTCATCACCTTTCTGAAGTTGCTTTAGTGATGTCTTGCCTACACCTCCCGTCCTTTCCACAAAGGTAACCCCAACCCTGAGACTCACGAGAGTCCAGCGAGGGCGCTGATCGGTGCTCCAGGCCTCTGGCGTTGAAGCCTGGTTCCAAGGCCATATTTGTCCTACAAGGGAAAAAAGGAATTGTCAGCTTCAGGTCTGCTTCCTGCCAGGACAAAAAGACCTACTGCAAACTCATCCTTTGAGCTGCATGACAAGCATAGGGAGACAAGCAAAGGAAAGCAAAAAGGGAGAGGTATTCAATGCTTCCCAAGGCTTTTTTTCTCTGCTCAAACTGTTAGCAAGGAGAAAACAATTACCACTGCACTGCAGGTGGGAGAGACAGATGTGGCTACTGCTTATAAAGCTTTTGCTCTTTCCTTAAATCACCAGCCTGCACTACTGACACTTTTTCCCTTAATCTTCTCTGCAGAGCAATTGCATGTCAAGCAGTGCAGAATGAAAGCTCGATTGCCAGAAGAACTGGGTCGATGTGGGTACTCATCCACCTGAAATGCTCTGTAGCACTACTAGAAGCAGCTGGAAGGTTCAGCCTCCTACAAACCTAAAGGTCTCTCTTGCCAGGCACCAGCAACTGGCACAAATAGCTGAGCTACTTCTCAGTTTTGTACAGCTAAACTGTACACAGGGTGCTCGGAGGCAGAAATCTTCCTTCTGGGCAAGACTGAAAACCTGAATTCTAACCAAATGAGCATCAGCCTACCTGGGTGATTTTTCATGGATCAGAAGACTAATGTTAGTGCCATTTGCCTCAGGCAGACAGACAGCTGCGTCTCAGCCAAGCCTTGCCAAGTGCTGCTTTTCAAGTGTACTTACCCAAAGGCACTGTCCTTTTTGTAAACTACCAAAAAAATGTGGTTTTTTGTAACAGATGTCACCCTCTAACATGTTACCCTAACGCATTCACATGCGTTTGTTCTAGGCACATCCAAGTCAGAGGCCCTGAGGCAAGGTGAAGAATAGGATCTGTTACTGCCCTTCAGTTGGGACCATGAGAGCTTTAACACCAGCAGAAACTGTGAAAAGACTTACCACTACGTGTATAGTGTGTTGCTGTGGAGAGCCCCCAAAATAGCAGCAGGTAGCAACGGAGACAAAAAATGCAGCCATAAGACACAAGCAAGGGCACAGAGCAAGCACAGTTAATAGAGAAGTAGCAAGCATATGCAGTCACCCAGCTGAACAAAGCATTTACCTGCCAGTTACAATAAACAAGTCATTCAGGCCACAACCAAGTCTTAAGGTTAATTTCAGTTGAGACTTCATGCAGAAAAATGCCAGACAATCCTATCTGACTGTTACTGAGCTGTGGTATGCAATTGTCCTGAGAAAGAGCTACCACTGGTATCGTGATTGCAGTTGCACTGCACTTCACTGCTGGATAACATATTCCTTTGTATGGCAAGTATAAACCCTTCTGGCATTATCAGAGAGGACTGTTAGAGAGAGAGGCAATGTGATACACAATAATGAGTGTAAAACTGTCCTTAAAACAATCCATGTGCCCTAGCATATTGTCTTCATGTTGTTCTCAATTTTAAAAAACCCAGCAGCTCTATTGTGCTACATGATTTTCCATGCTGAGGCTGCTGTGCAACACTTTTCCTGCCTGGAGAGCACAGCCCTCCCAGCTCACCGAAAAGGCCAGGGGCATGTAGTTTCGGCGTCGCACCAACTTCTTCCGGTCCCGCTCGATCTTCTCTTTCTGAGCCATCTGCTGGTAGTACTCAACCAGTTTGTTAATCTGGAGGGATGAAAAGGAACAGATACCCAGTGAATGGGGAACAAAAGCCAGATCAGCCACTATTTGCTTGTGAACAAGCTGAAGTTCCTCCTATTTGTTTCGTTCTATTCCTAGTACTAGTTGTAATTCGAAGGATACACATTACAGAAGTCTTGTGTGTCTTAAGTTGTCTTAACTGTGGGTGATAAATTGACCCTCCTTTGGGAATGACTTTGTTCAGGCATTTGCCATGACTGGACAGAGTAATGTCATACAGCCAAAACTGAACAATTCAAATTAGTGGAGCAAAGAGCACCTTTCCCCTGCCAAGGCTGACCACCTTTAGCCCTAACTGGTGAGAGGGAAGGGCAGGAAAAGCACAGTTCTACTTTCCAGATCTTAGACACATTCTTCATTGGAAAACAGTTTTTTTCACATACATACACAGCACACTTATTGGTGTCATTTTAGCAGCACTATTAGATATGACCTTTTCAACTGAGTTTCTTCCAAAAAGGAGATTTTTATACTGTGTTATCCACAGGAGAGCCTCTAAGAGGCCATTCTTCCATTGAATTCAGTCAAGGTGGAGATTAGGAACTGGTATCTGAAGGATTATATACATGCAGGAAAAGTGATTGAGGGGGCCTGGCACCTCTAACAGCTCTTTCTAGCTGATCCATCTTCTCCCACGCATGGCCCTTCCCTTCACTCACCCTCTGTGTGTGAGGATTCTCCGGCTCCTGCCAGCCACCACTAGCTGCATGAGAAAGAAAAAACAAAGTCCTCAGGAGAAGATTTGCAGACTCCACAGAGAAATCACATCTAACACCCAACTGTCTTGGTTTTACTCATGAAATATGACATTCCCTATTCCTGCTGCACTTGCCATTGCAATTCTTCAAGTTCATGCCTGAGCAAATATACACCTCTGAAAGCTTTTCACAGCCAGGTTTGAGCTGAAGGAGCTTCCCCAGATTTTATACTGGTTTTACACAAATGCTCTTTGAGAGACACTCAGAACAACACCTAGGAGTCACTTTAGCAGCAGGCACATGAGGTTACAAGAACACTTGCTTATTACTGGCTGCCCATGACCCTGCATCTTCAGCTCCCAGTCTTCGGTCACATCAACACTGGAAGTCAGAGGATCTGCTTGGTCTACTCAGCCCCATTTCTGGAGCCAAACAGATTATTTTCTGCATGTCTCATGCACCAAGAAACAACTGAAAGCTTTGTTCCAGTGTTGTCCTGAAGAGAAAAACCAAGTACAACCACTGACTAGCAACTCTGGAATAAGTCTAAGTGAATGAAAGTGACAGAAAAGAGATGTTTGTGCTGTCAGACTGAGTGACTTCAAAGTCTCTGGAGGTACACAAACAAGATCTCAACTGCGGGGAGAGGGCACCAATTAAAAAAAACCCTTCATCTGACAGCTTTCTTACTAGTCAGGTAACATGAGCCTGGAAGCAGGTCACATGTTCCACTAACTCATCTCAGCTCTTCACATGAGACCTCAGCAACAAACAGTTTTCCTGTGAATTTCCAACTGTGACTCAAAACCTAGGCAGATATTATGTATATCCTACGGCCAGAAATTGATTACAAAACACATATTTGGCTCCTGCTGTTACTCAATCTTTGACTGTCACTTACCGACAGACTTGTCTGCCATGCCAACATCCCGGGAAGTCCAGCGGCAAAATCCACAGGCCAAGTAATACGCTTTCTTCATGGTAGTTTTGGCTGGGTCATCAGGGAGAGGAGCAGGAATGCTTGTGGCCCGGGTGGAAAGAGTGTGCATGCAGCAGGGGCAGTCAAAGCAGTTAGCACACCTGTGAAGAGGAACGTGTGTCAGACAGTGCTCTGACAAGGATCCCAGGCTGAGGAAAATGCTCTCAGCAAGCAAATCACCAACAGACCTTTTCATCCTATGCAACAGCATTAGGGAAAAGGGGCAACAGAGCCATCAACAGAAACAGGAGGGGTTGAGAGCCAACGTAAGAATGGCAACAGTGAGAAATAGTGGGTGATACAAAAACACCTTTGTATTAGTAGACCAGCTCATCAAAAATCTACAATGTGAAGAGCACATGACACATCAGGGAAAAACATTTACTCCCCCAAACAGACTAAAAGGTAAAAAGAAGCAATGTCATTTTTGAAGAGAGTTTCAGATACGCACGGTCAGGTGTTGATTAACGAAGGAGCTGTTTAAAACAGTGAGTCTTAACAAGAAAAGCCAAAGTGACCTTACCTATTCTTTTTCAGCTTGGCTTCGGCCGATGGCATGTTTTCCAGGCAGCTGGGGCAGTAGTGAGAGTCCACCTGATGAACAAGACAGTCACATCGCGCTTCCTGGCACGCGTTTGTCTAGACAGCATGCAGGCAGCAGCCTGAAACTGCTGTGTAATTTAACAAGGCTTTGTGTCTGGCAATGGACAGGTGAAATCAGTGAAGACTCCAGACATTTTTTTATATCTAAAATCTTAGCTGATATCAGCCAAATTTTAATCATTAATACTGTAAGGCAGAAGGTTTCTTATGTCAGGATAGACTACTTTGCTTATTAGGTGGAAAAAGGACAACTGGGTATTGACCTTTTGAGGTTACCAGAGTTTAATTTTTCAGCTTTAACAGCAAGTTTTAACACACTATTTCCCATTCATGTCTAAATTTATTCTTCCATTGTACTTATACCAGTCAGAAATTCAAACATTTCAGAAAATGTTTTGTACCTGTCTGCTGTCACAAACTAATTTTGTTAATTAAAACAACAGCAGCAAGAAGGGAGTCCCCTTCCTGATGGGAAAAACAAACTTATTGTTAAACATGGTAATGCACAATGACTGCACTTGTCACGCTATGGAGAACTCGTAATGGATGCAGCCTGGTGACAAATCTATTTTCTGTACTTCAGAGGCTTTGACATTTCCGAAGAGATCTCTGTTCTGAGATAGAGGTTGCACTGTCATTCTTCTGAGGGTTTTCTAGTCTACTGTAATTTCTTAATTCACCCAGACTTCCACAAAACCAATTTTATTACGACGACCTGTGAGGCCCCACGAGCAGCCCCAGGCTGGAGGCTCGCCTGTGCTCTGCAGTGCTCCCGGCAGAGCCCCGCACACCAGCAGACTGTCACCCCAGCCTGGTGACAACCTACAGCTTAAGGCTCCAGCCATTCCTGCACAAAGAACAAACCCTCCACAGCAGAAATCTCACTGTACAACGCAGGGAAAAAGCTCGTCCAGGTGAAAATAAACTGATACCGAATACTGTGAACCCTGACTCCATTCTTAAAGCGAGTGCGGTGCTCTCTGGCCTCAGCACACCGCCTGGCCTTTTGTTACTTGGGCAGCAAGTGCTGCAAACGCCACCACATCCCGCAAGTCTCGGCAAGGCCCTGTGAGACAGCACCAGCCCACGCTCGGGAACCTGTGGGAGCCCCAGGCCCTGCTCGGTCTTTGCCTCAGGCCTGGCCCCAGGGAGGGCTGTGCAGGGGGCCCTGCTACCCCCGCCAGGCCCCACGGAGGGCTGTGTGCGGGGTGGGCCCTGCTACCCCAGCAGAGCCCCGCGGAGGGGCCGCTCCCACCCTGCCAGGCCCTACATGGGGGGGGCGCATCCCCTAACAGGCGAAGCCACCCCTCGAGACAACCCCCACGCCTAACACGCGCGCGCCCCAGCCAATCACAGCCCGAAGTCCGTCGACGGACAAGGCCGCAGAGCCAATCCAACGCAAGGCACCGCCCCTTCCCTCCCCCGCTACCAATCACCGCGCTCCATGGAACACCATTGTTAAGCCGCGCCATCAACCAATGGCAAGGCAGACGGCGAATGAGCGGCAGGAGAGCCGCCCAATCGGTACGTACAGAGAGGGCAACGTCCCGCCCCATCCCACCCGGGCTGCCGGCGCGGCGCGGCCGGGCCGCCGTTACCTCGTGCGAGACGCACTCCAGGGAGCGGAGCTCGCTGCAGTACCGGCAGAAGTACAGCTGCGACAGCGGCGCCCGCATCTCCTTCTCGCCGCGCACCAGGTACAGCACCCGCTCCGACTGCAGCAGCGACGCCATCTTCGGAGGGGGGCGGCCGCCGCCGCCGTCATACGTCACTGCGCCGCCCCGCCGCGCTCACGTGACCCCCGCGGGCTGGGGCGGTGGCCGCGGCGTGGCGCGCGCAATGGCGGCGTCTCAGCGCCGGGCGGCGGGTGGCATCGCTCCCGGCAGGGCAGGGTTGCGGCCGCTGAGTAGTCCGCCCCTGCTGGAGCGGTGTCCGGCGGTGCTGGGGGCCGTGCTGCCCCCGCGGGAACCGTGGTGGAGCAGCCGTGGCCCGGCTCTGCCCACAGCGGGGTCCTGGCTCAGCCCTGTGTCCCCCTGCGGGGCTGGCACAGGGCTCCCGTGTGCTCCCCGTCCCTCTGGGCTGGGAGCGGGGAGCAGTGGGGGACAGGCCGGCCACGTCACGCATCCCGGAGCTGTCACAACTCGTTCTCCTGTGCCGCCTGAGGCTTTGCTGGCGCTGGCTTCGCTGCGCGCGTTCCCCTCCGAACCCACGAGGTGCCACACTTCTTCCCACCCCAAGGGTGGCTTCTCTTCAGTCTCACGGTTGCTAAGACGGGATCCCAACAAAACCAAACATCCCTGTGTCCTGGGCCAGCAGCAAAGCCCGTGATTCAGCAGACCTGTCCAGTTTGCTGCTATGCCCAAGTGGCAGTGGCAGCCTGGCCTGCGGTGTCATTCCCCGACATGTCTGTCCCCACGCAGCCCATGGCCCCTGCCCATGTGGCTCCAAACCCCTGCCCACAAGGACCCACCACCGCTCGCAATAGAAGCCACACACCCTTCTTATCCGACAGCAGCAGCTCTTGGGAAGGCAGGGAGGGGGCTGCCCACCGCTCTGTGCCCAGGGGAGTGGGGGGCTGCGTGCCCAGGGAGTGCACGGAGCCCAGGGGTGTCTGAGAGCACATGGCAGTGGTTTCCACCACCGGGAATCCGCAGGTTTCCCCGGGAAATGGGAAGGGTGCAGTGCCACATGTGAGTGACACCGGGCTTGTGTCCCAGCAGGAAAATCGGAGCATCCCACCTTGCTTCCCAGGAGCTGGCTGGGAATAGCTGGGACTTCAGCATCGCTGACGGAGCGGAATATTCCACTGGGCAGCAGAAGCGCCATACCTGGCCCATGGGCCGAGACCTGCCACCTCCCCTGGGGATGCACTCTTCCCCTGTCCCTGTACATCAGCCCTGGGGAGCACTGGCTGGCCCCTCACCACTGGGCTTCTACGGAAGCTCTCAGTGAGGCAGGATGAGAACAGGGCAGGGGACAAGCCCCTAATTAACCTGTCATGGGGTGAAATGTCCCCATGACACCTCCCTGGCACCTGAGACCTTCGGGTTTGGCTGGTGACGGTCACCCCCGGTGTGACCCCATCCTAGGGGGGGATGAGATGTAGTGTGCAGAAAGAAGGTCCTGCCTGCTCTTCCCTCCCTCCTTCCTGCTTTCCCTCCCTTCTTTCCTCTGCCCTCCCTCCCTCCCGTCCCCCTCCCCTGCCGCCCCGGGCCGGGCCGGGCGGGGCCAGGCGGAGGCTCCATCTCCCGCCGGGGATGTTACCGCTGCCGCCGTTCGCCGCAGCCGGAGCCGGGCAGCGCCACAGGTAGGGGGGTGCGGGCAGGCTGCTGCGGGACCCATGGAGGGGTGGTCGCTCCCCAGCCCCTCGGTCCCAAGCCCTGCTGCTAATTAAGCCGGTAACTCCGTGACTCAGCACCGGGGGGTGGTGGGGTAGGAGGTGTGAGGCTCCCCCAAAGTGAGGGGGGCTCCTGCTGCCCTGGTCCCACTGTTTCCCCACGCGATTACCCACTCGTGACCAGCGGGACGCTTGGTTGTGGCTTTGCTTTGTCAGCTCTTTTAACAATGGCAATAATTAACAGGGAAGTTTTTTCCTGGGCTTTTATCCAGCGGCATCAAAGCACGCTATAAATCCTGGGGCTTTGCGAAGGAGCCTTTACCAAAGCCTGCAGCCGAAGCTGGATGTAGGTGCGGTGTTCCCCTGGAGAGAGCAGTGGGGTGGTTCTGGCTATGGGAGGGATGAAGGGGGCTTCCCCATTACCCCTCTGCCTCTCCCTTGCAGGATGGCCCTCCCTCACTCCGCAGATCCTGCCGCCCTCCCCAAACACATCCTGGATGTCTGGGTCATTGTCTTGATCATCCTGGCCACCATCCTCATCATGACGGCCCTGTTGCTCTGCCCGGCCACGGCTGTCATCATCTACCGGGTACGGACTCACCCCACGCGCAATGGCATCGTGTGAGGCCACAGTGGAGGCAACGAGGGACAGCCAGCTTGCTGGGCAGGGGGCCACAGCCATGAGATCCTGTGCCAGGGACCCCACAGAGCCTGATGGGGCACCCCAAGAGCTGGGGAGAGACGGGCAGGAGCCGGGGTGGGCCAGCACCCAGACACCTGCTCCTGTAACTGGCTCTCATCAGGTGAACCCACTGCTTCCTATTTACTCACCGAGCTCATGGGGACTGTCAGGAAGGTGGTGGCCTGGGGACTGGCGAGGAGATGGGTGACTTTGTAGACATGTCTGGCTAGAAGTGACTTGCCCCCATGAGGGAGGCAGGCTGGTCTCACCTTCGCTGGTGACCCCGTCTCCTCCCAGGCAAGCAGCACGGAGTGAAAATGCCCGTCAAAGATATTTCTGTGGAAGTCCCAGCTGTCGGAGTGGTTGGGAAAGAAGGGTCAAAGCAAGATGGACGTGGCTGTGCATTTGGAGACTCAGCTAAAAGCATCAGTGACAGAGCCTGTCCTGGCTGCACTGCAGATGTGCAGCTGGCACCGGCTTCTCTGTCAGTTATCTGCTGAAATTGTAGGAAAGCCCTGTGGGGGTTCCTCTGGGTCTCTCGGGGCAGAGGAGCACGGGCAGCTCCTGCCAGCCTGCCTGCCTGCACGCCGGCTGCGCTCAGTGCTCCTGCAGATGGCAAGGGCCCCCACTGCTCGCCTGGCACGCCGGCCCCGTTGGGGGGTCTGTGTGCCCCTCACCTGGGCATGCAAAGTAGGAGGAGCAGAGGGTTTCATGCCCAGGCACACCAAGGGACCACATGTAAGCTCTTACAGTGCCTCTTGCTATGAAATAAATGGACTTAATTCTGTATGTGTTGTGCAGCTCTGTCCACACTGTGGTGGTGTCTGGGTGCCTGCATGCAGGATCTGAGATACTTTGCAGCCTCTCCAGAGACTCCAGAAACCCTCCTCATGCTGTCCTCCTGCACCACCTTGGCGTGAGGTTCTCGGGGTCTTTGAGCCCTGTGGCCACAGCCCCTCGGGGGGCACACTGCCAGCCTGGCCCCACGCTCTGGGGGTGCAAACCCAAATCTGGCTGTGATAGCAGCAGAGACCATCAGACAGCAAGTGGGAAGGATCCCCAGGGACTTTCTGGCAGTGGTGACAGATGCTTTTCTCCTGCTCGGGCGACCGGCATTGCTCTCCCCCGCCAACCTCGTGCCGGGCCCTGGCGCGTGGCAGGAGTCCTGGGGCTGAAGCGGTGTCCTGGTGACTCACAGCTAGCAAAGTCATGAATAACGAGATGAATCAGGCTGGGATATGTGGAAATGCTAAGGTGATGCTGGTGGGAATTACTTAAATCCCATTTCCTCTGCTGAAAAGCACAGCCAGCCCTGCAGTCTTGGAAACCTCCGTCCCATGCCTGTGCGGCTTAATCCGCGACAGCTGGTATCAGGTTTGCTTTTGGTGTTGGGGCTGGAGGGGCAGGTGATTCCCAGGGAAGCCTGACCTTGGGTGAATGCTTCCCTCCCCGGGGAGGGAGCCCAGCGCGGGGCCGCAGCCCTCGGGGAGCCGAAATGCCTGCGCTGGAGCCAGGGGCTGCGGTTGTGCCGGGTGGGGAACAGTCACATATTCCTTCCTTGGCCCAGAAACAAATTCCTGTTTGAGCTCTTGTCTCTCTCTCCCCTCTCTCAAGTTGCAGAATTTGAGGCAAATAATCAGTTATTTTCTTGTTGTTCCCCCCTTTTTCCCTCCCTTGCTGGCACGGCGCAGCGGCAGCAGCCGGAGGAGATTACAGCTATGCTGGGTGGGAGCACCCCAGCTCTACCTCCCCCCTCACACCACCCCGCATCCCTTCTCTGAGGACACCATGGGGTGTGGGGACTGCCATCGGTGTCTGAGACCAGGAACTGGAGCTGAGCAGCTTCGCTGTAAGAGGAATAGGGAAGAAGCCACAAATACTGGAGTGGTTTGCAAAGGAAGGTGGGTTTGGAACAAAACACCCAAGGAAAAGCATGCAACCCCCCCCAGCCCTGCAGCTGTGGCTGGTGGCTGTTCCCACCTCCCCACACCCCTTGTCAGGAGCAGCCAGGGGCGGGGGGTGAGAGGTTTCCTTTCATGGTAGGAGTTTTCTGGGAAGTTTCCAGGCAAACATTTCCAGGAAAGGCATTGCAAAGCCTTGGGATTGCTCACGACAACAACAAACTGCACGGAGCAAAATGGCAGTGGGGGGAGAGCAGGGAGAAGCTGGGATGTTTTTAAAGCATGAAAATGGGAAGATGTATTTAGTCTGATGGAGCTGGAAATTTCTTCTTCAGGACTGAGCAAGATAAGCAAATCCCCCTGCAGCCCTGGCTTCAGTGCCTGAAGAGTGCTGGAGCTGGGAGGCACTGTTTGCGTGGCATTTTGCTGAGAGAAAATGCCTTTTCCTGCCCGTTGGGGAGCAGGTCCCACAGCGGTGACGCTGTGGCAGGCAGGCACGATGCGGGTGCTGAGGTGATTCAGCATCTGCTGGGATCCTTCCCTCATCGAGTGCTGGAGCGTGGTGGGAGCCGGCTGCCAGCCCACAGGGGCTGCTGCTGGGGGAGGTGGATGCCGGCAGCCCCCTTGGGAAGGAGGTGACACGGTGTGCTGGCTCTCACCTCGCCTCTGAGCAGTGATGAGAGCCGTGTTGGGGATGTGAGCACCTGGCTTGGCTGCCTTATCCCTGCTGGATGGGGCCTCATGGACTCTGTGGCTCATCAGGAAGGTTGTGGGGAGCCCCCCGCGGCCATTGTGCAGTAGGAGCTGACCCTGAACATCTCAGGTGCTGCAGGGGAAGCATCACCTGGAGCAATTGCTGATACAGGTCCCAGACACAAGCCCCGTGGCCCCAGACAGGGGTCCCAAACCACCCTCTGCGCTCCAGGCTGCTGTGGGTTTCCAGGAGCACATCACAAACATCACAGCTGGTGGGGGAGAGCAAATCCCCGTGGGGTCGGAGCGCTCGGGGGCTCCCCTCCTCTGCTCAGCAGCAGCAGGTCACTGTGCCCCCCTGTCCCCTTTGGGTGGGGGGCAATGGGCCAGGAGCATTTTTGCAGGGGGCAGATACTTGCCTAGGAGAGGAAGGGATGGGGAGCAGCGGAGGCAGCATGGGGGAAGCCTGACATCGGGGGAGCTGGGGCCTCTCGCTGGGCAGAGCTTGTTTTGCTTTCGCCTCCTGTTGCACACGTAGAACAAAAGTTCAGAGGTTGCTCCGGGACTGAAGCCGTGCCAGGCTGCCAGAGGGAAAGCAGCACCGCTGCCAGCCAGGGCGATGCTGCCTGCCACTGCACAAGCCACTCATTGCTGTCCCTGGCATGCTGCTGGCACCGTCCCTGTCACTCTGCATGGAAGAAGCTTCTCGCTCGACTCTGGGACAAGCCCAGCCACCAGCAGTACATGGTCCCCACTGCTGACTTCACGTTCTGTGTGCTCACCATGGCCCTGCAGCCTGGTGCGAGGTCTCTGCAGCCCCCAGCCCTTGTCTCAGGGACAGCCGGGGAGGGTGGTGGCAGCTGCAGTGTGGCGGCCAGGGGACTGGAAGTGCCTGACTTCCCGTCCCCAGACTCCGGCCAAACATCTGCAGCAGGCGGGGGCTGGCTCCAGCCCAGCTCTGGTGGAAAAACAACCCAGGAGGGAGGTTCATGCGACGGTCAGCACGCCCAGTGTGCCTGCCATTTGGGGTGGGGGACCCCGATCCAGCAGGGTAGAGCAGCATGCTGCCCTCAGATGACCTTACTGGAGCCCCTGGCACCCTTCGCTCTCCCCTGCTGCCACCAGCACTGCATGGCACAGCAGGGACACTGGGTGACATGCCCAAGGTCCCACAGAAGCTCAGTGGCAGAGATGGGATCCATTGACTGTGACTTGTTAAATCCTCCCCTGTTCCCCACCTCCACCGAGGCCGATTCGGTGCCAGGACCCAAGGACTTGGAGAAATGAGCTCTTTATTTCTATTTTGGTTTTAGGAAAACACAGTTCAGGACTGGCTCAGCCTTTCCCTGCATGTGGCGGAGATCAGGGACACATGGAAGGGACCCATCAATGCTGTGCCACCACTGCGTGTACTGCACTGCTCCTCCCAGCCCTCAAGCCCTCGCTAACCACAGGAAAGCCACCAAAGCCCCACGCAGGCAATTAGGGGATATAATTAGAAGTGACTGTTCCCTTGGTGGGAACTAGCGGGGCAGGGAGCGTGACCCCCAGCAGCTCCCAGACTCTGTCCCAGCTCTGTCCCAGCAGGTGGCACAAGCCCTGGCGGGGGTCAGCAGCGTGAGCTGGATGGGAAGTGTGGTATCATGCTGGGCACACACCAGTCCCTGTGGCTGCAGGATGCAGCGAGGTGCTAGCAGCATGTCGGCCAGGATCTCCAGCCCCACGGCCCCAAATCTCCCCGGAGCCCGGGAAGTGAGTGGGGAGGGCTGAGTCCCTGGTTTTGGCAAGGAGTCACCTCACGCCATCCTTGACCACATCCATGAGGGGTGACCAGAGTACCCCTGCGGCCAGTCCAGCTGCTGGTGTGGTGTTGGGCTCTGGGCAGTCGCCAGGCAGCATCTAAGCATCTTGGGGGTTTGCCTGGACCTGGGGGAGCACCCCACAGCACTCGGGGACCTGTGCCAGGGCAGGGCTAAGCCACTTCGCCAGTAGCAGCACAGGTTTAAAGCTTTGGGAAACGCTGCCCATGGCAGAGGGACCCAAAGCTCCCCTGCTCCGTGGGTTCCCCCGTGTCTGGGGGACATACCCAACCCCCAGCCCTCCTGCACCGGCTGAGGCTGCACTTGGAGCATGACAACATCAGCCTTTGCCAGGACATGGTGTTCCTGCTGGTGAAAGACATGGGATGGGAGATTGCTCCCAGCCTCCCCCGAGCCCATGGTCCCACTCCCCTTCCCCAGCCCCAGCAGCGGTTCAGTGACCCCTGGCAGGGCTGACTCTGCTTTCTAACAAAGCCAAACCCCGAGCTGGCATTTGCCACCCCCCTGGGGCTCACCCGCTTCCATTCCAGGCCAGCCCGCACCCTGACCACAGCCCCCACCAAACCAGTTAATCCTTTCATCAAATATTTTTTTTTTTGCGGGTTTTCAGGGAATTTACACCTCCCCAGGGATATTTCCCTTGGAGCCAGCCCAGGGTAAATGTTTGCATTCCCCGGGTATGCAAACAGGGCCCTGGAAACTCCTGCCCCTGGGGACACCAAAGGTTAAGGGATGGCTGTGCCCTGCCCTTGGCCACAGTGGGGTCACAATGGGCTACGGCCCCCCCCAGCCCCGGCACAGTCCACCCGCTGGGAGGGACCCTGCTTCTAGCAGCACCCTAATTTGTTGTGCTGCAAAGGAGAGAAGCTTGATTAACCCTTCCCCTCCCGTGAGCAGCGCAGCCATGGCAGGGGAGGACAGCGGTCCCCAGCCCATCCTCCCCAGGGATGCTGCTGTGGTGCCTTGGTCCCTGCTTCTGGGGTGCCAGCACCCCGCTCGGGGGTGGATGTCACCTCCTCCGGGTGACGTGCGCAGGATGGGGACAATGCCCGGCACTTCTCCCACCGTGTGGGTTTTCATCCCCAGCTCATAGAACGCGTTGCACAACACCCCCCATGGGGCACATGAGGCTGCCCCGCATGTTCGCGGCGTGTCCCAAGTCCCTACTACGCCGAGCTGCCAGCTTGGCACTGCCACCTCCCCCTCCTCCCCTCGTGTTCCCCCCGCCCGGTGCCGTGTCCATCCCAGAGCCCACACGGTTAACGCATCCCCGGCCCGTCCTTCCTCCGGCGATTGGCTCCCCCCGCTCACAACAGCAGCTATTTCTCGGCTGTCGGGTGCGGAGGTGGCAGAAGGCGACAGGGAGAGGTGTGTCCCCAAACCCCCCTCCCTCCCCGCCAGCGCTGTCCCCCGGGGGTGTGAGGAGGGTGCCCGCACCCCACGCCCGCCCCGACCATGGGGGGCTGGTCCCACAGCTCATGGATTTTGCCCCTTTTCTTGGCTGGGCTCGTCCAGCCGGGGCAGAGCCAGGAGAGAGAGAAGGTAAGGGTGGGGGGGGGTGATCCCCAAAGAGTCGGGGGAGACCCCCACGGGGGCTGCGGGGAGGGGAGTGGGTGGGGGGATGTGTCACCCTGGGGACCTGCCTGTCCCCAAGGCTTGCTGCAGAGCTCCCAGGGGTAGGAGTGGGGCACGGTGGCCCTGTCACACCCCCTCCCCAGTCCCGGTGCCTGGATCACGGGAAAGGGATTTTTCTGTGCTAGCTTTTGCAAAGGGGGAATTGCTGTCCTGGGGTTGGGGACAGAGGGGGACACCCTTGTCCCAGCTCAGTGAACCCCATAGGGGCAGAACATGGGGCTTTTGATCCATGCACACTGTCCAGGGGGGTGCACCCATGTTTGGAGGGTGCTGGGTCTGCTGTGTCCCCACACCCTGGCTGGCAGGGAGCAGGGGTGACTGTCACCCCCTGGCCAGCCTCCCCACCTGGGGTGGGTGAAGCAGACCCTGCTGTCAGGATCTGACCAGCCTCATGGAGGCTGAACTCCCTAAGCAGAACCCCTGTGACTTTATCTCCTGCCAGCTCCCAAAATAGCCCCTGGTGGCACTTGGGTGATCCTGGGTCCCCAGATGGAAGCAGGAGATGAGCTCCCCTGGGTTAACCCTTGCAGCACTGCAAGCAGAGGCTGCTCCACCCCAACACTTCCCTGAGTGGGTCCAATCCAGCCCAAATCTCTCCTTTGCCTGGGCCTGGCTTGGCCACGGCACAGCAGCCAGTTCTGCTGCAGGATGCTCTGGCTGTCCTGGAGGGGTCCACACAGGACTGGAGGGGTCCTGTCCTCTTGCAGCCTCTGGAAGGCTGGGGCTGTCTCCCCACACAAGCTCAGCCTGTTTTCCAGCTTCTCGCCTTCCTGCCTGACCCTGGCTGGGTAAACATCCCTCCAGCTGCAGCCAGCCCTGCTGGCTGGGCGTGCACGTGTGTGCACACGCATGTGCATGCACACGCCAGCCTGTTCCACCACCGTGACCTTGGCGTGCTGGAGCCTGGCTGCTGCCAGCATTTGGGGCTGGAGACACAACGCTGGCAGCTGCCATCATCTCAGCCAGGGCTGGACCATGGGGTGGGTGAGTGGGGTGGCCAGCAGCCCCCAGCCCAGTCCCACTGCATGCTCTTCGCCCCACAGGTGAAATGCTACGGCTCAGTGCAGGGCACCATCTACGACTACGGGGCCCTGACCATCGATGGGGACGAGTACGTCCCCTTTAGGAAGTACGCGGGGAAGATGGTGCTCTTCGTCAACGTGGCCACGTACTGAGGCCTCACCCTGCAGTACCTCGGTAAGGGTCCCATGGCGTACGGGCACCCCAGGGGACAGGGCAGGCAGCTGAGGAGCAGTCGGTGTCACCCAGGCAAGCAATCCTTGGCAGGTCCCCATGGGGAGCTGGGGGGAAGGGTAACGCCTGCTCCCCTCGCAGGACCTGGCATGGGTGGGGATGCTCCGAGGGGGTGGGTGGAGGTGCCGGGGTAAGCCGGGTCTCCTGCTAACCCATCCCTGGCTCTGCTTGCATGCAGAACTGAATGCACTACAAAACGAGCTGGGGCCCTATGGCCTCGTCGTCCTGGGCTTCCCCTCCAACCAGTTTGGGAAGCAGGAACCTGGCCAGAACTCGGAGATCCTCCCTGCGCTGAAGTGAGTACTGCAGCAGGGGCTGTGAGGCACCTGTGTCCCCCCCGTGGCTGGGGTCCCCAGGCAGGCAGTGGGTGCACAGGCTGTAGCTCCTGCTGGCTGTGACACCACCCCTGTACAGCACTGACACCCTGCCCACCCTACCCTCACAGGTACGTCCGGCCAGGGGGTGGCTTTGTCCCCAACTTCCAGCTCTTCCAGAAAGGGGACGTGAACGGGGCCAAGGAGCAGAAGGTCTACACCTTCCTGAAGGTGGGTGCCATGGCAAGGGGGGATGAGGGCACAGCACGGAGTTTCGTGGGTTTTTTTTGAGGGCTAGGCAGTGACGCACTGTCCCCCTGTTGCAGAATGCCTGTCCCCCAGTGGCGGAGGAGTTTGGGAACCCCAAGAACCTCTTCTGGGAGCCTCTGCGGAACCACGACATCAAGTGGAACTTTGAGAAGTTCCTGGTGGGCCCTGATGGCGTGCCTGTCATGCGCTGGTACCACCGCGCCAACATCGCCGTCGTGAAGAACGACATCATCGCCTACATGAGGCAGCAGCGGCAGCAGCAGCAGCAGCAGGGCCAGTAGAGGCTGGGGCTGCTGGCCTGAGGGGTGGCTTCTCCCCCCAAAGGGTGACTTCTCCTCGCTGTCAGCACCCCCCTGGCTGCTGCAGGGCTGCTCCCCATCCCATCCCAGGATGCTCCCCAGCAGTAGGAGCCAGCACACTGCCCCCTCCCTCGCTCCTGTCTCTGGCACCCCTGGGCAGGATTCTGGGCTGGGCAACCCCCTGGCAGAGACCTCAGCGATGGGAGGGGGATGTTTCCCAATAACCCCGTGTCCCACCTCCACCCCTGGCAGTGACATCTCCTCCTGGCCCCCAGCTTGCCCCCCTGCTCTGCCATCCCAGGCAGCAGGAGGATGCAGGGGTCAGCTGCCCCTGGAGGAGAAGACCACGTCTCCATGAAGGCTTGGCCTGAAAGCCCCTGGCACGGGGTGGGCCTGGCCTGATCCTGCCGGGCACGGAGCAGCTCTTCAGTGCATTCAAGCTGCCCGTGGTCCTGGCGGAGACGCGTTCCTCTCTCGGCTGGGGATAGCCGGCCCCTCATCTCCTACCACAGAAACACCAAATAAAGGCTCTGCAAACACACAGCCCTGCTTCTTGGCCAGGGGTGGGTGGTGGGAAAAAGAGTGGAGGGTACAAGAGGATAGGGATGGCTCCCAGATGGAGAAACTCCATTTTTTTTCAGGGGAACTCCAAACATGATTTATCACCACAGCCCAGCATTTGGGGAGGAGGATGAGGGGGTCAGTGCAGAACACAGGGGAGCCAAAGGGACTGGGAGCAGGGACCACAGAGCAGCCCCCAGCATGGAGCATGCCAGGGCACCGTGCCTCCTGCTGTCATGCACATAATAAGCCACGCTTAAGGAAATTGTTTGGTATTTTTTTCTCCCCTCCAGACTTGTTTTCCTGGAGCAAGACTTGCTCTGTGCCATTTGAAAGAGTGGCCACAAGGCCAAGTGCTGCAGGGAATGGCAAAGGGGAGGGCAAAGGGCTGAGCCCAGCACCCAGGGGGATGTGGGGGGGGGCAACAGAGCCTGGGGTGCCCATGCAAGGGCTGGGTTCCCCTGGCACTGACTCTGGCCCCGCAGCTACACCTGAGCACATGGGGAGCAGCAGCCCTGGCATCCCTCCCTGTCCCCACACACGGCCCCAGGGGAAGCAGCTTTTGGGATAAAACCAGAGAGACTCAGCTACACTTCAGTCCTTAAATAAATACAAAGACACCAACCCCCCCTCCCCAGCCCAGGCTGTGGCTGCAGCAGGCACCCGCCTGTGCGCACGGGATCTCCCACGGCCGGGAGAGTCCCCACCGTCACCCGCTCCTCCAGGGGCCGAAACGAATCCCCTGGCCTGGGGCAGCTCCTGGGAAACACCAGCTCCTCTTCCCTGGAGACCTGGCTCAGGTCTACAGCGATGCCAGGCCTGATGCCTCGTGGGGAAGGGGATGGCTGCAGGGGGCTGACCCTGCGTTGGCCGCCACCACGATGGCACCTCTGGTCCCTCCTTCACACTTTCATCGTGGGGATGCACTGCTGAGCCGCTCCAGGCCACCGGTGCGGCCACATCCACGGCGTGTCCACGCACAGGGATAGACAGCCGGAGGAAGCTCCTAGATATATACACACGGGCACACACACACACCCTACTCCTCTTCCAACAGTATCGCAGCGCAGCCAGTCCTTGGTGTTAGGGCAATCCGGGACGTGCCTGTTCTGAGACACAAGAGAGGGGTGGCACAGGGTGAGCGCAGCTCTTCGTGCCCAGACAAGCCCCACGGGAGGGATGGCAGCCACGGGCTGGCTGTTATCCCCAAGCACTGATTGCCATAACCCTGCAGACTGCCATCTTTGGATGCTGAGGGGATGCAGCAGGGACCAACCCCATGGCAGAATCATCCCCTTGGCTGATCAGAGGTGTGGGCTGAAGGGAAATGGCCCTCCATCCCTCCCCTAAGCGTTCAGCCAAGCAGCCAGGGTCTTAGGGTGCAGGACAGGGGCACTGAGCCTTACCCAAGTCCTTGGGGACTGGTTTCACCCCAGCCACTGCCTGGGTGTTCTGGCTGCGAGCCATGGCGCAGGGTGGGCGCCAAGGGTACTCGGGCTGCAGGAGGAGATAGAACAGAAACAGAGAATTAGCAGAGATGTGCTTCGTATTTGATTGCCAAGGTGCGAGGAGGAGGAGGGCTGAGTGTTCATATGCCAACAGGACATGTGCTCACTCCCTGCTCGGTGACCCTGGCAGAGCCACTGGCTTAGCACCGAGCCCCAGACGCGCTGGCACAGGACCCTCTGCTCTCCCTCGTGCCAGCATGTGGAGACGCTCACCGGGGGAAAATGGTGGAAGTTTTGTCCTGGCGTGTGCTCTCCGGGCATCGCTGGTGGGTATCGGATCTGCTGCCACTCATCGAAGCCGTGGTACATGGGGTGAGCCACGGGGGGACTGTACTGGTACTGGTACATGGGGCAGGCAGGGCCCAGCGGCCCTGGCAGTGGCTCGGGGTGGAGCCTCTCTCCAGAAGCCTGTAAAGAGCCAGGGGAGATGCTGGGGAAAGCCCCAAGAGCAGCCTGCTGCCACCACCCATTGCCCAGCTCACAGATGAGGGCCAGCCCCCAGCCCCTCCACCCAGGACAGGTTATTTTCCCCCCATCCCCACCTGTTTGTGCTGTTTCAGCAGCTTCTTCAGCTTCTCCTTCTCCTCTTTCTCCCTCTGGCAGTCGTCCTTGGAGGCTCGCAGCTGGGGGCAAGAGGGGGGTGTTAGTGCAGAGTACACCCTACTGCCCACTGTGTCTGTGGGGCAGAGGATGCTGCTATGCCCTGTGGGAATGCCTGCACAGGTTCCTCCCCATCAGACCACCAGGAGAAGGGCAAGAGGAAGAGGCAAGTGAAAGGAGATGCTCTGGCAGGGACAAGTGGCAGCAAAACCACTGTTCCAGCTCTTCCAGCTCCAAGATGGGTACAGGGGCTGTGATGCTGGGGCTGAGCACACCTCTGCACACACAGGGGTGACACAGGGCTCCCAGGGCACTGCTGGTAGCACCCAAGCGCTGCTCACCTGGTTGTTGGAGAGGACCAGCTGCTTCTGCAGCTTCTCTAGCTGCTGCTTCAGCTCTTCCTTCTCTTCGTTCATCCTCTCCCTGTCGCTCCGCTCCCGCTGGAAGTCTTCCTCAAAAATTTTCACCTGGCAGGAAGGAGGGGTGTGGGTACGCCTGGCCAAAGGTGGACACATCCCCCAAGCACCCCGTCACTGTCTTGCCATCCCTGACCACACCAACCATGCCAAGCCCCAGGCACATGGGTTGGCATGGTGTCCCATGGTTGTGGTCCCTTCAGGATGCTGAGTTCAGCGTCCCCCCTCCCCACCACCACAGCACAGACACCCGCTAGGACTGCTGGGCTGCTCCCCGCCACACCAGGGAGTTCTGGGGCACGTAGCTCCCTCCCTGCCTCCAGCAGCTTTGTGTCTTGCCCTACCTGCTGCTTGAGGAGCTCGTTCTGGGTCAGCAGCTCCTGTTGTGGCACCTTTCCTGTTGGCTCCATGGTGCTGGCAAAGATGGGTGGCGGGGAAGCCTGGACATTGAGGGCCTCCTCTAGTGCCTGGAGAGGAAGAGGAGTAGGGAGGGGGGTCAGAGCAAGGAGCTGTGACCATGACACCTCCAGAGGGCCATGGGTAAATCCCCAGTGAGGGAAGGGGATATAAGTGGGCAAGAACAAGAGGGACTGCAGACCCCTCCATCCCCCTCTTCCTGCGAGCCTAAGGAGATGTGTGGGGCATCTTCTGACACAAGCTCCTGGCTGGGCAAGGAGCTGGGCAGGAGAGGGGTGATCAGGCTCAGTTTTGGGTTTGAGAGGACAGAGAACATAAGATATCTGGCAGGGAGGGGTTGTGCCCTGGCCCCACCTTGTTCAGCCTCTGGATCTCCTTCTCCTGGTACTCCCGCTGCCTGGTGACCGGAGCCAGCTGCTCCTGCAGGAACCGCATCCTCTGCTGCAGGTCCCTCACCTCCATGGCCAGCCTCTCCTTCTCCGCCTGCAGCATCCAGGGGATGATCAGCCAGGGCAGAGTGATGGGGCCTGCAGCTCCCACTGCTCTTCCCAAGGGGCTCACCTCCTCTGTTTCAATCCGGGACTTGGCCAGCAGCAGCTTGCGATCAAAATCCCGTTGCTTTTGCTCCCGCTCTGACTCCAGCTCAGTCAGTGCCCTGCGGGCCTCAGCCAGCTCCTGGTGCAGGTCTGTGACCTGCCGGGAGGGAGTGGGGATGTTGGCCTGCCCAGAGGGACCCGCATCGGGGGGGAAAGGAGGCACAGGCAGCCCCAAAATCTTTCCCCATAGCCGTTCTCCTCCAAGTCTCCCAGCCAGCATGCAGCAGAGATGTGCCCCCCAAGCACCCAGCTCTGAGCACCCAGCCTTACCTTCTGCTCATACTTCTGCTTTGTGGCTCGGAAGTGCTGATCCCATTGCTTATTCACCTCCAGCAGCTGCAGGGAGAGAAGGACAGCTGAATGGGCACCCAGCCTCTGCCCTGAGCCAGCTATGGCAGTCCCCAGCAGCCTCCTGGGGACCAGCTGGACAGAGATCCTGGCTCCAGCAGCACTTCCCTGTGGTTCTGCAGCCCTGTCACAGTCTCCCCGTGCTATCCTAGCCACATGTCCCTGCCACCCGCTCCCTCCCTGCTCCTGGCAGTGCCTCCCTCCTGGTCCCGTCTCCCTCCTGGTCCCATCCTCACCTCCCTGCGCTGGTGCTCCAGGATCTTCACCTTCTTCTCCTTGGCCTCCAGCTCTCCTCTGCCTGGCACCTTCTCCACTGCTGCCCCGCTCTGCTGGACGCACACGGGGGGGGGACCCTCAGGGCTTTTGCAGAGGCTGTGCCCAAGGCCAGCTAAACACGAGCCAGTTCCCCTCCCACAGCTTCCCCCATCCCCTTGAGAAGTTTTACTGGTTATACTGGGACAAACTGGGGGCTTGATTAAAACGAGGCCACATTTGCTGATGTGTCAGCAGGCTCCCTGCGTCCTTCCCAGCCCTCTCTGAGGGTGATGCTGCTCCCTCACCTGCTGCTGCTCAGCAGCTTCCCTCTTCCCACTGTCCTGGTTGCTCAGTGTCACCATCCTCCGGAGCTCCTGGTTCTCACACCTGCAGGCAGGGAGGGACAGGTCAGTGGGAAGAAGCATTCGGGGCAGTCCCATCCCCCTCCCCACTGCCCACCCTCACCTGAGCTTCTCCAGTGCCTGGTTTCTCTGCTCCAGGTCCCGCTCCAGCTTGGTTCGCAGCTCCTTGTTCTCACTGTGCAGTGTCTCACACAGCGTCTGGGGGGGTGAACACCAGCAGCATGAGGACTGTGGCCAGCCCCAGGAGCCTCCTTGGACACCCACCTCCCACCAAGCCCTGGCAAGAAGGTGGGTGTCCACCTCAGGATGGGAAAAAAAAAGGGCAGGGGGAACCCTTCAAGAGCCCCTTGCTCACCTGCAGGAACGATGTTCTCTGCTCGTTCTTGTGCACCTTGGAGGCCAGGCGCTTGAGCTCAGAGGCCATGTAGCCCATGCGCACGAAGACCTGGTCCTTGCTGGCCTCCTTGGCGCAGCCGCTCAGCGTGCTCTCCAGCTGCTGCAGCTGGGGCAGCAGGTTGGCGTCCTCGGTCGGTGGCTGCTCCAGGTCCTGGGGAGAAGGATGGGATAAAGTATGATCAGATGGGTTCAGGAAGCATTGCAAAGTTTCCTCCCAGGGCAGATCAGCCTTGTCCCTCATCCATGGCAGGGGTCTCAGCCAGCACTGAGACACTGCAACAGGCCTTGGTACACTGAAAAACTGTGTTGGCTTTGTAAAGGTTTGATTCCCAACTGCTGGACATGGTCCCCAGGTGGAGTGGGACACTGTGGTGGCAGCTCTCCCAGCCCATGGATTCCCTGTGCCCCTTGGCGGTCTGAGCAGACCACACTCCCACCTTGCTGTCAGCAACAGAAGCAACTCAACTTCTAATCCCTTCTCCCCCCTGAGCTATCCCCATCAGCACCAGGAGTAGAAATCCCAGCTCCTGAGACTGACCTTTCCACATACACCCCAGTCTGTGCTGGGAGCTGAGGTTTGCTGTGTGAGAGGTGGTCTTACCTCACCCCCCATCTCCTCCTTCATCCCGTCCTCTGGCGTGGCTCTGCAGCTCCCCTGCCTGCCACAGAATGCCAGGCACCGGCAACCTGGGCTCTTTGGCAGGCGGCAGCCACGGGGATGATGCACAGGATTTAAAGGGTGCCCAGGAGAGCCCGGGTCAGGACGCACCCGTCAGCATCATGGCACACCCTCACCTACGCACAAGGGGTGTCCCCAATGGGCTCACCCTCCCCTGGTGTGGCTGGTTAACTCCTCCATTGCCTAGGAGATACCGCCGGCACACCACAGCCAGGCAGGGTGCACGGTGGCACTGCTGGGGAGGAGGTGGGGATGTGCTGGCAGACCTTTGCCTGCTCTGCTCCCTGCTCTACTGACTCAGCTTGGCACCTGTGGGAAAGCCCCAGGCAGCACCATGTGGAGCCAGGAGCTCTGTGTGTCCCCAGCACCCCAGCCCCGGGGTTTACAGCCCCGAAACTGCCATGGAAGGGTGTGTGCAGGGCACAGCATGGCTGGCAAGGGGAGGCAGTGAGGACTTGAGCCTGACTGGAGTGCCTGGGTGAGCCCAGGTATAAGCACGGGACTAGCACTCGGCTCAGGTGACAGCAGCAGATTGCCAAGCAGATGCCACCACATTCTCCATCACCCCGTGGCTGCACTCAAGGAGACTCAACCCCTCCTGGAGCCTCTCTGGCCAATGCAAACAGGGATATGCAATGACAGCATGTCCCCTTACTGGCACTGTGTAATGCAAGCTGTTGTTCGTCCCCCTTGGGCTCTCCATCTCTGCTCCCCTCCCTTCCAGCACACACAAAAAGCCAGAGCAGGACAGGACTGGGCAGTGCCAGCCAGGGGGACATTCAGATGGCAGCAAATGAGCACATGGAGGTGCCTCGGCTGGGACAGAACCTGTCAGCAATGACAGGGCTTGAAGAAACGAGCTGGTCCTCCCACCCAGTACAGGTGTCAAGAGGTGAGTGTCAGAGCATCACTGACAGCTCCTCAGGTCTTTACAGCCCTTTCTGTCACTGTCATGTGGCATCTGGAGACCCCAGTGTCCCCATCTGGCTGGGACTACTTTGCTGGCCCCACATCCAGGCAGCCAGCCAGGCCACTTGCATTCAGGAGCCCTTGACCTTGGAGGGCAGCCTGCACATTGTCCCCTCTCCCCACCTTGGCCAAGTGAGAGGAGCAGTACACGTGCCATTGCTCCCAAGCCCTCTGGCCCCAGTGAGACACAGGGAGGACCAGACACGAGGCTGTGCGGTTTCCTCCTGCCTGCAGACCGGGTCTCCAAGCCCTGCTGGCAGCCACACCACCAGGGCACACTGCTGCCTGTCTGCACACCCTCCCACGCCCCCAGTACCACCACCACCACCGCACCAGCTGGCTCGACTCTCCACCCACCACCCACCGAATTCCCCAGGGCCACTCACCACTCTCCTGCTCTCCTGGGTAAACCCCTGCTCTTCCACAGCGACAATCTCAAACTCTGAGGAGGATCCCTGCGAAGGGAGACAGCCAGGTCAGGTCTCCATGGAGGCAGGGACCGCCAGGATGGGAGCACAGCAGGGAAGCTGACCCCTCCTTTTCAATTTATCCCCATTTCTAGAGGCCAAAGGCTGCCTCCTTTTGCTTTAACCAGACAGAGGTTCTCTCCCTCCAGCCATCCCAGCACCAGCTCTTGCATTCACCAGACTCACACTTGGAGGAGATTTCCGCACTTCCATGTCTGGCTGGGTGCTGCCTGGGGCGGCTTGTGTGGAGCTGGGATCAGGGCCAACAGCTGTGGAGAGGGCAGAGGATGTGGCTGTGAGCCTTTCGGAGAGCAGGGCCTCTCCCTGCCCAGAGTGGGGACACAGAGAGCAGGCACTCCACAAGGTCAGGCACCCATGGATGGTTTCACCCCCTGCTAGAGGGGTGGGACAGAAACCTCCCTCCAGAGGAAGGGACAACTGCAATGGTTTGACATGCTCCAGAGACAACAGGGCTGTGAGATTAAAGTCTCCTTCACACCCTCTCCCTTTCCCTGAGCTCAGAATCCTGGGCCATTAAGGATATCCCTCCCCAGCAAGTTTTGCATCTCATACCTCCAGTTTCCACCAGGTCCTCCAAGGAAGATGATGCCATCAGCATTTTGTTGTCCTTCACGAGGTCCTCCGCCTTCTGCCGCAGCTTGGATGCCTCCACCTGGGACTCCTCCAGCAGCTCTCCTGTTGTGGGCAACAGAAGGATGCTCACCCTCCTTCCCTGAGTACCTGTCCTGCAGCAGCCCCATCCACCAACACTAAACCCCCTGCTTGTGTGGAGATGTGCCCAGCATGGTCCTTCTTCATTCAGAAACAACTTTTCTTGGCTAGATCAAATGACAAAGCTGTACCAGTGGCTCACTGGCTGCAGAGTGCCCCACGCTGACCCACAGAAGACTGGTGACAGGAGGCAGAAGGGCAGCACTGCATCTCTCAGAGGTCTCCTCTGCTTCCCAGAAGAGATGAATTTAAGCCTAGGTGGTGGACCTAGGGGTCCAGCCTGTCTGCTTTGGGGTCTGGCACCAGCAGTGCAATCCTCTCCCCACCCCAGGTGGCTGGTCCCACACCAGCAGGTCCCAGTCCCAGGTAGAGGCATGGTGACACGATGGGAATCACGAGGCAGGTGGAAATTCAGCAGCAGACTCAGGACTCGAAAGCAGAAGCTGGGTCACGAGACCGAAAGCAAAACTGGGGGTGGGTGGGGGAAGGCGGCCAAGGAGGAGAAAGGGGGTGGCACAACTTGGATGGGGTGTTTCGACACTGGCACGTCCCTGCCACTACAGGGAGCACCCAGTGCCGGGGGGGTCTTTGAGCAGCACCTGGGAAAAGGCCCTGTCACAACAGGGGTTGTGGGAGGTGGGGGCTTTCATCAAAGGCAGAGCAGATCCTGGCATCTGCGACCTGCTGCTGCAGGACTCCGAGGAGCTGACCTTGCTCCATCACTTGACTTTTCTTTCCAGCCATTTATCCCATCGTAAAGCACTCCAGGAGTTCAGCAAAAGCCTTGCTCCCTCTGCACCCCTTTGTGAGAAGCCCAGACATCCTGCTTGACCCCCAGGACTGGGAGAGCTTTACTGCTGCCCCAGTGCCATGACCCCCAGCTTCTTACAGCACCCTTCCTAAAAAGAGCAAGAAACCCTCAGGCTGAGCTGCCCCAGAGGTGAACCTTGTCCCCCAGCCAGGCAGCAGTTACCAATAGACTTGATCCCCTGCATCTTCTCCTTCAGCCGGGTGTTCTCCTCCACCAGCCGCTCAAAGGCTGTGGATCCATTCTCCTCCGAGCCCCCGCCGGGGTCGTAGATGCGGTAGGGTCCTCTCCCTTCCATGCCTGCCGTTCAGTCGCCTACCTCCCAGCCGGGCATCCCTGCAAGGCAACGGAGCACGGCGTCACCTTCCTCTGGCTCCAGACTGTGTCACAGTCCCCTGGTCCCAACTGTGCGAGGGTCCAGGGTGCTGGCTGCCTCACAGCTCGCCAGCCAGCGGAGAAGTGTCCCAGGTGAATGCACTTCCCCCTCCAGCCCTGCTTGGGGTGAATGTGTCGGTGTGACTCATGGCCATGAGAAGTGTCACACGAGGAGGTATCACCAGCAGCCCCACTGGGGGCTGGCTGTCACTCCTGCGGGGTGTGGGAGTCCCCGAGGAGGTCTGCAGCTGCCTGCTGCTGTGTCCCAGGAGGGATGGAGACCCAGTCCAGGAGCATCCACCCACACCAACATGGACCTGGGGACCATCACTGGGGCATCCAACTCCCCCCAGGATATTTCTGGTGGGCAGAAAGGCTTGCAGGAGGCTGTCTGGGGAGGGACAGTGTCTGCAGCCACAGAAGCCTTAACCCACAGCTGGTTTGAGCAGCACTGTGGGGAGACAGAGGAGCCCCAGCAGCCAGGCAGGGACCTGCTCTGCCCTCCGGCTCAGCCAGAGAAACTGGCTGCCAATGGTACATCTTCCCAACCCCGGGCACCGGGAACAGCCAGGCAAGTGCCAGGTCGGGAGCAAAGTATGACAAGAGGAAATACTCACACGCAGCGTGCTATTTGCTTTTTTAATTTGTCGCATTTGTGGGTGGCCTAAGCCCCCACCTTGCTGAGATCTTGCGTGGGGATGGCTGAGCAGCAATCCAGCCCCAGGTTTTGCCCATCTCCCAGGGGTCATAAAGCAGCTGCTGTTAATTACAGTCCAACTTATCAAAAATATACCCCTGATGCCAGCTTGCTATAAACCAGGCAGCCGAGATGGCTCCGGGGGTGATGCCAGCTGGAGCTTGGGTGCTGCCTGCAGTGCCAGCTGGGGGGGTGCACCCCCAAGTGCTCTTCCATCTAGCCAAGGCAGCTGGTGCTCGCAAGTGGGAAGGAGCCAAGGGGGGGCATTCTGAAAGGGGAAGGGGGGAAGCCCATACCCGAAACCATCTCGACCTCAGAGTAATGTTTATGCCACGAGCGAGCCGGGCTGATCACTGGTTTGGATGACCTGCCTGCCAGGGAGAGGCAGGGACTTTCCAGATGACAACTGCCACCTGGCTGCATCTGCAACCGGAGCAGCAATTAACGCCCACCTCGGCAGCAGGTAATTACGCACGGCCTCAGCAGCAATCTGCTTTAGGGAGATGCATCTGTCAGTAGGTCTCACCTTCCTCCTGCTCTGTGGGTACCACCAAGCCTCCCCACCACCCACAGTCCCCTGTAGGGACCTGCATCCCCATCCCAAGCAGCTGGAGGTGGTGACCACTGGGAGCTGCCCAGCTGCAGGCGGGACAAGCAGTGGCTATTTCTGGAGCCCGTAGCAGCTGACAGGAAGCTGCAGAAGAACCAGGGCAGTTTTCATGCCACGGGTCCTGGCACCAGGCAGCATCATCACAGCCGGTACGAAATCCCCCCACCACTGGACAGGGAAACCTCCCAGAGCAGACCTGCTGGTGGGCAGGATGGAGCCCTCTCATGAGGAAGCCTTTCCCCATGCAGGTTTGCAGCAGCCTGAAATACCATCCCCTATTTCCTTACACTCCAGACCCCAAACCAGGAGGTTCTCCATCTCACCCCACAGCATACGGGGGAGGTCCCCTGCCCACAAGGCAATGTGGCACCAAACACCCAAGCTGCTCTGAGCACCTCACCCACTGGTGGAGCTCACTCATGGCAACCCCATATTCATCCAGCTGGACAGAGCCACCGAAAGCCTCTGTTATTCCCAATTTGCAGTGAAAAATCTCATGTTTCAATAAAAACACCAGGGGAGGAGAGAAGGGACTAGAGACAAGCACCTAACAATGGTTAGAAACACAAAGAAAACATGACTACCACCAACTCCCAAAGAAACCACTGAACCACCAGAAAACACTTCTCTTTTTGCCAGTCAACAGTTCCTAAAATAATCTGATGGTATTTCACAGCCCCAGGGGTTGAGGGCCAGCCCTGGACCATGGCTGCCTGGCTATAGCTCACCAGCTCCGTGCCCAGCCGTGGGCAGAGGCTGCCAGATGCCACAGTCACCCGTGGGTGTTGCTGGTTGCAAGCGGGACACTGAGACCTTTAGATGGTAGGTTTTTATGACAAGTCAGCAAAAGGAGAGAATGAGAGAGCAAACGGGCAGGGGAGACTCCCAGGCAGAGATGAAAGCAGGGTGGTATTTAAATAGCTGTGTTCTGGCTTGGGAGTGAGTTGGCACCATGGAGCCATGGTCAGGCTGTTGCCCACCAGGCATCACAGTCATGGCCACCAGCACCACAGCTACTGCTGCACCAGCCATGCCAAAGCAGAAGGAAACAATTCCTGCTTTAAAATCAGCACGTAGCCAAAGGTAAGAAGGTGGAGGATGCACAGTGAGTGGGCTGGCACGGCTGGAGGTTTGCTTTTGGCAGTGAGCCCCAGGGTGAACATCAGGCTCCCGAAGCCATGAGCTTGGCTGCCCATCAATTCCCACCCCGCGATCCACGGTGGGGGCTCAGCCCAGCCCTTCAGAGAACAGGGTTTTCCTTACCCTGACGTGCAGCATTCCCAGGAAGTCTCCCTGCTGCCAGGATCACATGAGGCGGAAGCAAATCCCTGCAGGCTGCCAACAGCGTTTTCCCATGACGGGGGCTGCTGGTCCCTCCTCCTCCTCAGAGGAAAAGCAAAAGCCACTCTGACAGACACTGTTTTGTTTGAGCATTTTACTGGCAATGAGCAAAAATGCCACAGCCTCCAGCCCAGTTTCCTTTCCTTTCCTCTCCAGAGCTCCAGCAGTTCCCAGCCCAGGGACAACCGCTGCTGGGCTGCTCCCATTTGCAGGGAGGCAAAAGCAGAGCTGGCTTTAGGAGGAAGAAATAATAAAGAGACTTCCTAGGCACTGCAGTCCACAGGGCTGAGAGTAATAAAAGAAGAGGAAAGCAGGCATTGCAAAGCTCAGGTCTCAAAAGGAAAGGTCTCAACCTCCACTTGGAGCATTTTTCTTCCCAGCCGAGCCCCATCTGAAACACACCAGATGTTACAGATGTCCTCCTGCCAAAAATCCACCCTCGCCTGAGAAACTCACCTCCCGCAGAGGCTTCACAAAACAACCTGCTTCCGATGAGGCTGCTCACAAGGAAAATAGAGCATTTCCCTGTTCGGAGCCAGGTTTACAGACATGGGTAACCACAGGCAGCTGCAGAGCTCCTGGCCACAGGTCCAAGCAGCAGTGCAGGCAGGACAGGCAGCCAGACTGGGTGGTGGTGCTCACCTGGGCAGCACGGTGGGGTTTCCTGCAAGACCCTGTCCTTCTGCTGCAAAGACATCTCACTTCATGCTGTCTGCTCCGTTTCTTTCCCCCACAGAGCTCGGTAGTTATCATGGCTGCTTGACACAGCACTCAAAAGCAGAACAAGGCACGGCCATCCTCTTTCCTTGCAGCTCCAACACAACCTGGGCTATTCCTGTCCAACCTGGTGCACTTCAGCCAGGCAACAACCGAGCAGCAGAAAACAGTGGCACTGCAAATTTACACCAGCAAAGCCACTTCTGCCACCCAAACCATACAGACTGTTGCTTTAAAACAAAACCTGCAGTGCCACAAGAGTAGATGGTTCAGCTTACTCCACCCACGAAATGTTTTGTACCAACTGCTGGCATGCAACGACCCAGAGCCCTGTGCTAATTAGCTCTGCTTGGCATAGGTCAGGCTGAAAGGGCATTGTGAGATGTCCCTGCAGAGCACGGAATGATTCCAAAGGCTGCAAAAAGCCTCTCCTCTTTACTTATTGCTTACTTTGCCTTGCACAGAGGCAGCTCTCAAGGATACGCCTGCCTCCAGCACTCCAAGGCTGGTGTCCTGGCTCCAGTACACTTCGCCTGCCTTTCCCAGTGCTCTCAATGAAACCTGCACTCCAAAGAGAGCTTGTGGCAGCGGAACAGCTCTTACTCACCCAAGCAGATAGAAACAATGAGCTAAAGGGGAAGGGTTGCATGGAGCAATCTGCGCCCAGGGGCACTGAGGAATGGGACAGCCAGGTCTCGCAGAGGCTGCAGGTCACTGCCAAGCCTCATCCAGAGCTATTCTCACCCAAAAGCAGAGCTGACAGGCAGCATTTTTTTTCTCTGCCCTCACTGAGGATCTTAGCCCGAAATCGAGGTGGCAAGCTGTGCCACCTGAAGGAGGGGAGGCAGGTGGGGATGCTGCCAGCCTCCGGATCTGCATTCTACGTGGGCTCTTCCATCGACTGGAGGTTCCTTGGAGCTTCAGGTGCCTGCAGCCCAGGCTGGGATCCACGCATCAGACTGGGACCACACACCGCCCCTGCCCGAGGGGAACCGCCAACCCAGAGACAGTCAGGAGGGCCGGGGAAAGGCCAGGGTTGTGCAAGGCAGAGCGAGGGGAGGAGCGAGCCCGGGGGCTCGGCCCGGGCTACGGCTGCGGTGCGGGGCTGCCCAGCCCGAGGGACCGGGAGGAACCCCCCACACCAGCCCCCCTCCTCACCGCCGGTGAACCCGGGCTCCCCCTGCAGCCAGCCTCCCCGTTCGGCAGCCCTGGGCGAGGGGAAACTGAGGCACGGCACGGCTATCGCGACCCGACCCCCGGGGAACGGCGCGACAACAGCCCCCTCCGGGGTGTCACCCCGACCACTCGAGCAGACCGAGAGCCCGGAAACGGGCCAGATACTGCCCACACGCAGCCCCGAGCCCCGCCAGCCGCTCCCTACCACCGGGACCCGGTGCCCGGGCACCATCCCCGGTGCCCGGTAAGACCCCGGTGCCCCAAGCACAGCCCCACTCCCCAGGGACAGCAGGCCCCCGTTCCGCTCCGAGCTCACCTGGCAGTGCGCCCCCGGGACGGGGCAGGTGCCGGTACCGGTACCACTCTGCTCCGCCGCCAGCACCGGAGGAAGCGGAGAGGGGGCGCAGGGGGGCGGCCCCGCCCCTGGGAAATTCCCAGCCTGACGGACAGGCGCCGCAGCCAATCGGCGCGGGGCGGAGGGTATAAAAAGGAGGGCGGGGAGCGGAGGAGAAGCCGCTCTGTCATGGCGCGGCGATGCTGTTAGTGCTGCTGTGCCCTTTGGGTTCCCTGGGTGTGCGCGGGGTCCCACCGACCCCCCAGCATAGTAGGGCCCTGAGGAGCGGGAGTAACCGGCCTGCCTCCGCCTTAGGGGGGTTTCCGCTCGCAGGGGAGCGGCAGGCCCGAGCCCAGCACAGCTCCCCTGGCGTGTGGGGAGACAAAATGGCGGGTTCGAGGGGAGGGGAGGGCATGGCCAGTCTGTAGCGCCGTCCTGACGGGGGGCGGAGGAGCCCCTTTGCACCCCCAGTTTGAGATGAGGAGGAATAGCTGAGGGGGGGCTGTGCTGAGGAGACCCCGGTTTCCATCTGCTGTGGCTCCCCTCAGCCCCGGGAAGAGGCTCTGTGCCCCTGCGGGCCTGCTGAGGCTTAGCGGATCATTCCCTGCAGCTGGGGCCGGGACGAGTTCCCCACCGAGCCCGTGTCTCCGAGTTACATTGCACAAGGAAATGACATCTGCCAGCTGGAGTGTTCCTTATCGCTGATCTGTTCCTCTGCGCTGCTGCTTTGGTTGTTGTGTGTTGGTGACCAGCAGTCAGCCAGAGGAGCGAGAACCACAGGGAACGCCTGCTGGTTTCACATAGCTCTCTGGGACTCACTCTGGTGCGACCTGATTTTCTTTCTTTGTTTTTTTCTTGCCACAAGGAAGGTGTGCTCTCTCTATGCACACAACAATCCAGAAGCAAAGCAAGACTGCTGTAAGCAGATATGCTGCTTGCTCTCTGCCTCTTCTCCTGACATTTCCCCCTTTCCATAGGTGATTGCTGCTTGGCTCACAGAGGTGTCCTTCACTGGTGATCCTGCTGTTTCCAGCTCTTCCAGTCCTGGCTTTTCTTCTCAAGCTCTCTTCAGACAGTTCTATTTCTTCTTGGCAATTTGATGCTTTGAGTTGTAAACATTAAAAAAAACCAACCCAGATTCCTTTCCCCGACTGCTCCTCATTCCAACCAGGACACTGCCCTGGCAGCCTGGCTGGGTTCTGAGACAGCTCAGCGGATGCTGGGACCCTGATGTGCTCTTTGGCTGTGCTTGTGTCTGAGATCTCAACTGGGGATGAGACAGGAGGACCCACACACACAGGCAATATCTTCCCTTTTGTTCCCCAAAGGGCTTCTTTCACCCCAGCGGCCCAGTATATATCCCAGTAAACCCCTGGAAAACCTGGCTTCAAAGCTAAATGCACTCCCAAAGATCCAGAAAGCAATTTGTTTATAAGATAATGTCTCAGCCTGCAGAAAATAGTCAAACCCTGCTCTATTTCTGTGAGAAGTGGGGTGGCATGGCCCTGCTTTGCAGTGCTCTGGGCTGACAGCCGAAAAGCTGCCTGCCTTCCCCTTGCTTCATCTTAGACTCGCTCGCCCCAAACAATAGCATGGGTCTACTCACCCGTCTGGGTCACGGAGGGGCTCGGGGTGGTGAGAGCCCTTGGGGCCAGGCGCTCTCCGCTGCGATCCCCAAATGCAGGAAGGGCGGCCCAGCTGAGCTTACTTTTAGGCATGGAGAAGGGGAATTCCCCATGATGGAGGTCCCAGACAGCCTCTGTGTGGTTTTGATAAGGAGCCAGGCACCACTTAAAGGGCTCTCCTGTGCCGTTCCTTCCAGGGGCTGCCGAGCAGTGTCAGGTATTAGTCAGCAAAAGGAGGGAGGGGGTGGCTGTTGGAGGGGCTGTGATTCACTTTTGGACAACTAGAAAGCCTGGTTACATCATTTTCCTTGCCTGGATTCTGAGCGACTTCACTGGGTTTGCAAACAGGTCGTGCTTCTCCCCAGGGAATCTGCTGGGTCTTGTGGGAGGTGTTGCCATTGTCCCGTGTGCCTTTCTGTCCCATCCTTGTCCATCTCTGGAGTCAGAACAGGATGTGTCTTCCTAGGGGAGGAGTGGGGAAGAGCTGGCTCTGCTGGTGGAGCCGGATGGGTGATGATGTGCCAGGGTTGCAGGTAGTCCCTGGAAACCATCCGCCAGGAAGACTGATGGTCAGAACCGAGGCTGGAGCCAGCTGATGCTGGAATGAACACCAAGGGTTTAAGTGTTTCTGTTTTACAGAGGCTGGTTTCAGCTCCCCAGCTCCTCGCCAGCAGGCACAAAGTTGTACCTGGCAGGGTGTTTGGTTTGCACTCGCCAGGCATGAACTCTGAGTCCTGAGAAGTGCCTTGCTTTAGTCTGGCTGTTTGAGTGGCTGGAGGGGTGAGATGCAATGGAGTCTGGGGCTGCCTGCAGCCTCGGTGCCCGTGGAGGTGGTCGGTTGATGGTGTGCTCTCACCTGCTGCCTCTCCACCTCTCTAGCCACCTGCTCTTTGTGTTTCTACCTGAGGTCACCAGCTTGGGCTAACCCAAATACCGTGACGAATTTCACTATGAAAACCAAAGGCTCTTGGTTCTGTTGGTCCTTCCTCATTCCTTCAGTCCTCCTGTGTTCACAGGGGAGAAAACTCACCTGTGATTCATGAGCACGCCTGCATGGCTGTGAAGATATGTTCAGAGCTGACACTTTTACACACTAGAGGGGTTTTTAGCACGGAGGGTTGGGTTCAGCACCTTTGGTGGATTCTCATTCACGTGAAGGCACCATCATCGCTTCCATGTTTGCAGCCGTGCTGTGGGAAATGGGGCGAGCAGGAGCACAGACCAGGGGTGGGGATAGCAGAACTCTCCTGCCCTCTGCTCCCATTTGTTTTGGTTCAGGTTGTGCACCCTCCATGTTGACCCCACTTGCGGGTGAGCAGGGTGAACTTTGTGCATGTCCAGTGCATCCCGAGTGGAAGTGGCTCGTGCCGCGCTGCTGGGATGGGTCCCCGTGCTCCAGCAGCGAAGGGAAGCAGAAGGCGGACAGTGACGCTGCAGAGCGGGGAGGAAGCTCTGGCCACAGGAGGGGATTTCCAGAACATTGTGATCTGCTGCCTATGCAAATCAGGAACTCAAATTAACCTGGCAGGATGGGAGGGCTCTGGGATGGAGGGCTGGGGAGGGAGCCTGGGAGAATAGGCTGGGAAGGAGGGACCGTGGAAGGGATTGGGGTAGGTGAGGGGTCCGCAGAAGGATGGAAGAGGGAAGTGCTGGGGAGCAATCCTGCTCCCCCAGGCCTCCCGCAGCACCCTGCCTTGGCACCGTGGCGTTCCAAGGATGCCAGGCTGTTTTCTTTTTGCTGGGTGTACCCTCTTGCTGAACAAGAGCTCCCTTCTCCCTCTGCTTCTGGTGTGTGAGGCAAGGCTTAGTGTTGGCTGCTTTGCAGGAGATCACCACCTCCTGCCTTCCTCCACAGCCTCGCCATCCTCCCCATCCCTCCTCCATGATCAGCAGGGGATGGGTTATGGTGGGATCTGGTGCAGCCCCACAGCGGATAAGCCAAGAGCTCTGCAAATTGAGTCTGGGAGTGCTCAAAGGATTTCCTTGTGTGCCTTAAGCTTTGAATTATTCAATCTGAATTTGCAAGATCAACAACAGGCACAGAGGGGATTTTCCCCTCTTCCTCTCTCGCCCGGCCATGTCTCATCCAGTTGCAATGCCTGAGGAAAGGGCTCCTCAGGAGTCATCATATCCTGGAAAGCCAATTCCAGGGATGACGGTGTGGGGAGAGCAGCCCTGGCGAGCTGAGCCTCAGCTCACTGTGGGGAACAGGCTGCCCAGCCAGTAGCTCATGGATGTGAGGGGCACGGCTGCTCCTTCATCCTTTACCTTGGGAAGAGGAAGAGCTGAAGAAGAAACCTCTGCTGGTTCCTGAGGCTCAGAGCTGAGTTTCTTCCCTTCTGGGGAAGTGGAGGACTGGGTGGGATGGAAGTGGCTCGCTGATGTTGCAGCACTGGGCCAAGGAATGAGACCAATGTCCCATGTGTCTCTGCACCAAACGCAGCTCCTTCCAGGGTCTGATTGTAAAGAGAATCTGCAGTGGCTCCTGGAGCTGAGTCAGAGGTTTGACCCTCAGCACACCAAACACAGGCTGGTGGGGGTTTTTTGGATGTTGCAACCTGTGAAATCTGGCATTGGCTTTGCCTGGAAGTGAGTCTTTGCCCCCAGCATTGCTGGTCAATGTGCAGAACAGCCGTGTGCCGGGAGCTGGTGTGTAAATCCCAGACCCTGGCAGCAGCTTCTCTGCGGCAGCCCTGATGGCTGAAGCGTGGGTGGCCAGCACTGACCTGCCTCCAGCTCTTGCCCTGCTCACAGCCTTCCTAATTCTTCCCCTTTTTCGTGCCCATCATTTTGTCCTCCCCTTTCCTTCCCCTGTGTTCCCTGAACTGCTTGCCTTCTTGATCACAGAGGCAAGGCATGAGATCTGCCACTGCTTGCGCTTGGATTGAGCTGGTCGGAGCCAGCGGAAGGAGCGGAGGTGTTCCTGGAGAGTGCTGATATGGAGTGCATTTTCTCCGTGTCCCAGGGCCCACAGCCTGTCTTGGTGCTGCCAGTCTCCAGGCTCCTCTTGGGTCATTTGGAGTCCTAAAGCAGCACCCCTGCCCAGCGCCTCCTTCTTCCTCACAGCTGCTTTTAGCCAGGGTCTGTTGTTTCTCTGGGCCTGGTGCAGAGTCCTTGGGCTCTCCAGCATGGGAAGGCAGCAGGAGTTTCATTTAGTGGGCGGTGGGAGATGCATTTACTGTGATGCACGACACCAAACAGGAGCTGGCTGCAAATTCATCAGCCTCTGCAGGAAAGCATTGGGGTGAAAATGGGGAGAAAATGCCCTGGGTGTAGAGTGAGTCCCAGAGGCCATGCTTGTGCTTCCCAAGATACTGTCACCCTCCTGGCATTGCCCTTGGGGTGGGCAGCTCTGCTGAGCTCAGTCCAGTTTGTGGTTCTCCCTCCTAGGGCAGCCCACCGTGGGCAGCCCCACGTGTGCTGCCAACCCCAGTGGCATGGGGGCAGGATACTGGAATATCCTGCACTTAAATAGAGTATTGAGTGTGCTCGAGTGTTTGCAGCAATTAAAATGCCGCTGGCTGTTTTCTGCTCCTGCTGTAGAAACTGCTGCTGGAGATAGATTACTATGACATGGGGGCAAGATGAAGGTTTTTCAGCAGCAGGGTTTTCCATGAGAGGGAGTTGCTCCAAGGAGGAAATCCCATCTTGCTCTCCCTCCCTGTCCCCAAACACTGTGTTACTGATATCTTGCCCTCATCGTAGGAGCAGCTGGCAGTGGGTGCCAGGGAAATTCCTGGCCTTGGGGCTTGTGTGCTGGGGTCAGCTGGGTTTCCTGGCTGCGGCATCGCCCCAGGCAGGGCTGATCTCACTTGTGGTCCTGTGCCGCTCCAAGGCAGCCAAGCTGTGGGTGACAATCATCTGTCACAGGCTTATAACAATCATCGTACAGCCAGAAAATTCGATGGAGTGTTTACACCTGTGCCTGGAGAATACACCCCCCTGTATACACCCCAGAAACATCTTTTTTGGCAACAAGGAGGCAGGATGATGGCTCACATGTTGTGGCCCTGTGCTAACACAGAGCAGAGCTCCATTGCCCCAAATCTGGCTCTTCCAGGGGTGTCAGGCTGTCTCCTGAGCCCCAAAATTTCCTTGGACATTGCAGCCGGGTCCCTGAGAACACCATTCCCAGCTGTGGGGATGTGGCCAGCTCTGCTCCCCACAGTCACTGTGCCATGCCCGGCTCACTGTCAGCGTCACGTCTCTGCTGTGAAGCTGAGGTCTGCAGTGCTGAGCCGCAGGAAGAGACGGGCAGATGAAGATCAGGATTATATCCCCCTTCAAAACATCTTCTGTATCTGCTCAAAGTCTTTGCAGCAGGTTCCTGGCCAAGCAGGTGACCTGTAGACATGGGGTGGGTTCAGCACCCTGAGGTGCTGCCAGGACAGGGATGCCCATTCCTACTCACACACCAAAGCAAGAAAGAGGAGCCCAGGTCTCTATGGGAGAGGGTGAAGAAGCTTATTCCAGGTTGTTGTCCCCTCAGAAAGGTGATTTTGTTACAAGGGGATGTGTTAGAGGAAGGCATCAAGGGAATTTTCAGTGGGATAACACCCAGCTGAGTTGTTTCAGCTTCCCTGGTTTGTCTCTACATGTTGCTGCTTCTCGACCTCAGCTGGTTTTGAAGTGTTATAATAATATTGTGTTATTATTCCTAACGCTGCTTTGATATTTTGAAGGTGAAGCTTTCCTCACCCAGCTGTTCTGAGGAAGACTTGGGTATTCCAGACGTTTTGTTCTGACTTGGAAACAATTGAAAGTGCTGGAATTTCCCACTTTTGGAAATTCCAGTTCTTTTCTCCTGGGCGCTGGGGGAAGTGCAAACATAAACTGTTTGGGGGTGTAGCCTCTATGGCATGTGCCTTTCGACTGCTTCTTCAGCAGCTTGAAAGCACAGGAAACCGCACGCAGGGACGGATGGTTGCCATGAAGTCGATTTGTATCTCTGGTTTAGAAAAGCATCATCCACACAATGGCACAAAGCCCGCCAGGGGTTTTCAGAGGCGTGAAGTGAAGCTCTCAGTTAAATCCCTGCGCTGCTGCCAGCCCTAGATGTATTTCCAGCCCCTTTTTCAGCAGTGGGGGGCCCTGCAGTGCTCCTCAGAGGGGCTTTGGGGTCTCTAGGGCCCTCCCTGGGGCATGTGCCTGCAGGAACAAGGAGACACTGAGACTCCTTAGCACAGTCCCACCCAAACCTGCCCCAATAAATCAACCACTCTCACCCTAGGGTCAGCAACAGCAACATTTTAATTATGAGATTTAAAATAGTCTTTTCCATCTGGGTAGATTCTTGAGTTAGTGGCATATTTAGGTATGCATTATTTTGCACCAAGACAGACAATCTCCCTACCCAGACCCCTCTACTCCCTTCCCCAAGACTTCCCCGCTTGCAATGTGGTGCTGCTTTCCAGCGCAAAGTGAGTTGTCCTCTGCAGGGAACCAAGTGTCCCCTGAAGACCCCGAAACTGCAGTGACATCAAGGCGGTGGGTGCGTGTGTGCTGGCTCAGACACGAAGAAGGGGTTCCCGCAGCTGCCTAGTCCTCACCCCCGCACAGGGCCAGCAGAGCCTTGCGGTAGTCGCCAGAGGTGTCCTTCTGCAAGAGGGAGACCCATGTCAGAGAACTGCCAGCCTCAGGGAAGCTCAGTTCAAGGTGCTGGGCACAGGGAAGGCATAGCTTCATGCCCTGGCCACCCCGCAGGCATCTGCAGAGCAGTGGAAGATGTTGGTGTGTCCCCTTCATAGCCAGACCTGTCAACACCAGGGCTGACTGGGGCAGGTTCCCCCTCCCCGGGCAATGCCCAGCCCCTGTGCCACTCATGGCACTGCTCATGGCTCAGGTCCCTGCAGGGCTCATGGTCAGGGCTCAGCCAGAGAAGGTGACAAGCTGGGGAGGGACAGCCGTGTCCCCTCACCTCGATCATGTGGTGCAGAGATTTGTCGAACAGGTCTATGAACTCGCCCCGGATGTTGAGCAGGTCGATCTCGCTCCGGGAAATCATGATCCGGGTGAGAGTCCTCTCATCCGTGCCGGCACCCTGCAAAAGGGAGCTTGAACAAATAACCCAGGAGGAACTGGGGCTCAGACACCGGCCCTGGCATCTCCATCACTCCAAGCTGCGGATCTCCCCTTGGCCACAAGGGGCTTGCTGCCGGCGAGGCACAAGCCTGCCGAGTCCCCTGCGAACCCCAGAAATCTGGTGCAGTATTTGAGCTCAGCCCTGCCCTGCTTTGTTGGGATCAGCCGGGGACCAAACCCCATATCTGATGGGGGGTTAAATCAGAGAGTCGCAAAAGGTGTTCAGCCACTGTGCCCCATCCCACAGCCTGGTCCCAGGGGAGCCCATCCGCACCTTCATGGACTTGTAGAGCTTGTCAGCGAAGAAGGCTGGCTTGTTCTTCACACTGCGGACTGCAACACACAGAGGGGAGAGAAAGTGGGCTCCTGGCTCATGGCACCCAGGGGACACATCGCAGCAAGGAGCTGTGCCACCCGTTGAGGTCAGCTGCAAACCCTCCTTGGTACAGGGGTGCAGGCTTGGCTCCATAGGACACCCTATAAATGCCCCTACCCCACACCATGCTGGGAACATCCGTGGCCCAAAGGCAGCAGGAATCTGCCCTCACATTGCCTTGGCAGAGGCAGGCAAAGGGGCTGCCTGCCTGCTAGGGAGCCCAGCCCCAAGGGAGCACCCGCCGGGCACTGACCGATGGCCAAGAAGGCGTCCCTCACGTCTCCAGACATCCGCTTCCTGATGGCGTGCTCCACGTCATGGTTGGTCATTTTGATGAACTCCTGAAACACTGGGGATGAAGAAGAAGAGATCACCACCGAGCTGCTCTATCCCAGCCCCAGGCACCCAGAAGATCTGAGCCTCAACCGTGGAGATTTCTGGACCAGATAGGACTGAAGCAGTCTTTGGTGACCTCAACCAGCCATGCCAAATGCCACCTCCTCCCACCACTGGGGAAACAGGACCACCCCAACCTCCTGCTGCCCAAGAGACCCATCCAGCCCAAATCAAAGCACTTGTGTGACAGCTGAGGGTCCAGCAGCAATGAAGAAATGTGGTCCTACCTCTGCGGAGGTGGGGGTAGCTGCGGGTGCAGAGGATGCTGAGGAAGCGGGTCTCCAGGGAGTCACTGGAGTCGTTGCTGGCGACATCAGCAAGTTTCTGGGAGAGCAACAGAGAGTGAAAAGGGAGGCAGGGGGACAGGCATAGCAGAGGGGCAAAGATGTCAAACAGTTCTTCCTGGGACAACCAGTCCTGAATACTCTCTTGCAAAGAGAGTAGCCTCTTATGAACAGGAAAATAGCTTTTTTTTTTTTTTAAACCGAAAAACATCACTTTCTATACATGGATGTGAGGGTGGACAGCTACACGCCTCTGAGAAAAGATGTTTTCCAGTTTTCATAAAAAAAGCTTTGCAATGCTCATGATTAAGACTATTTTGTCCTTTGCGGGGGATGTTTTTGAGGTGACCAATACTTAGTGGGAAATTCAGAGCTGCCAGACACAGGAGCCACCCTCTAATCTGGGCTGCAGCAGTGCTGCCTGCAGGTGAAGTGGCTGCCACCCCTGCTGTGGGGCTCAGTGGGGAGGCTGGACTCATCATGCCCGTTACGCTATTGCAGTAGAAAGTCGCCCCTTCCCCAGTTCCCACTTCCAGTGAGCCAGGGAAGCCAGCCCCGAGTCCCACACTGCCAGGAACATGGGTCCTGCATGCAGGCAACAGGCAGGATTGGTCCCCAGCCTTTCCAAGGGCAGGAATGTGCCATTCCCTCTCTCCTGCCCTGCCCTCTCCCTGCCCAGTGCTGCAGGGAAGTGCCTTCATGCAGGTCCCATCTGTCCCCTCACCACCCTGTCCTCATGCAAGGACCCTACAGCCCCACACAAGCAAGCACAGCTTTGCATGGCCCAAGGAGTCCCAGTGTGTAGCACTGCTCCTCCCAGCCCTGCACCTAAGGACCCCAGTGTCCCCTCAAACATGCAGAAGGCTGAGGAGTGAAAGGGCAGCCACTCACCAGGGTCTCAGCAACAACCTGGTGGAGAGAAAGAGAGAGACAGGAAGACAACAGGGTCAGAAGGTGCTGCTCAACCTTTATCCTTCCCTGACAAAGCAAGAGAAGTCTAACAAAATCCCCCCAGATGACCTGTCTCCAGCTCCCTTGCTTCCCTGTGGGTGGGCTTGATCTTAGGACCTGTGTCATCCTCCAGTTTGGCCACTACACTGCTAGCTGGGACAGGGTGGGTGGTCTTTGGCCAAGCAAAGAGAGCCCCCCTGGGTGGGCTGGGTACCAGCCCATTGCTTCTTGAGGAGCATCCTTCCCTGGCCCCAGGCTGGCTCACACCAGCCTGCCCACCTCTGCCAGGCGCAGGTGGCAAGAGGAGGGGAAGGATGGCTTTGCTGGCAAAATACAGGCCAGCTGCCACAGGATGGCTCGTCTCTGTGTTTGTCATCCCTGTCTCTCTCTTTCTCTGCAGCGATGCAGGCGGTGGGGTGCAGGCAGCACAGCATCCGCTCCCTCTGCTGGCAGCGGCCGCGCTGGGAGGGCAGTGCTGCACATCTGCTGCTGCTAGCGTGTGTCAGAGCGAGCAGGGCTGGGGCAGGACAGCCAAGCATTGAGCTTCCTGGCTTCTTTCAGAGCAGACTTGCCCCGAAGGAGCAGGAGGCCAAGGTGCACAGCCCAAGGGTCACAGGCAATGGGGCCCCAGCACCCCCCCTTACACCATTTTTGGCTGCTCAGCCTTCCCCCTCTAGTCCTGGCTCACCACAGCCCAGTAAAGATGAGGCAATGGTTTGGGGACGGGGGCTGGCATCCTGGTGTGCTGGCAGGGTGAAAAGCAGCTTCAGGGCTGCCCTATGTACAACACAAAGAGGTGGGTGGCTCCTGCAGCCCAGCTCAAAGCTGCCTTCGAAGCTCAAGTGCCAAATTTCAGCATTGCTGTGTGTTACTGGACTCCAAAGTGGCTGGGGTACAAGAAATGGGGCAGTCTCCAGTTTTCAGCTTCCCTGTGCATGGAGCAGCAGAGCCCAGGGCATCAGAGCTGGGAGCTTTACCTCCAGTGATGTCACTTCACCTGGCATCTCCCCCTGCAGCTTACAGAGACCCTGCCCCAGCAGCACATGCTTCCCTGAGGATGCCATTTCCAGACCAGGGAATGCAGCATCATTTATTTTTTTTAATGCGGAGCCTGTAACAGCACTGCCAGTACAGTTCTTACCTTGGCATCTTCATGTGCCTGCGTGAGGTTCTCTGGTCCTTCGTCACGGTTGCCCTATGGTTCAATACAAAAATCACGGTGCTGGGGAGAGAACATCTCCCAGGAGAGCCTCAGGTGAGGTGGTGGCAGACAGGGTCCAGCAGCACTGCCCCGTCAGGCAGTGAGGCTGTCTCCTCCATAGCCACACCCTTGCAGACCCTTACTGCTGCCGGTGGCAGGGAGGGGACAATCCCCAGCTGCCCTTACCAGAGCCAGGGAGACAAGAATCCTCTTCAAATGCCCCGATGTGTCAGAGCTGAGGTCATCTTCCAGGCTCTTGTGGTAGGCTGCGGAGAAGGGGGATGGCTGAGCCCTGCACCCTGCCTGCAGCTCTGCTTCCTACCCACCAGTGCCTGTTGTGCCCATGACCCCCATGGGGCCTGTTGATGCTGGTGGCCATCCTCCAGCCTTTGCATGGCTAAAGCAGATGCCCCCTCCTGCTATTTTCAGACCTGGGAAGGAAAGGATCAACCCAGGAACTCTTATGCCTTGGGCACAAGCACAGCTTCTTGCTTCAGGTGCTCCCCAGGGAAAGGGATCATTGTGTCTCAGGGGAGGAGACATTGGTGGCAGAGCTGGTGCATGTCACTGTGACATGGAGAGAGGCCATGACCAGCCTTCTGCTGAGAGTGATCAGCCACAGAGCCGTCTGTTTAGAACCATGAGTGCTCTCGGGGAGAAGAGGCTGGGGATTTAACCTGGAGCTTGCAGCTCTTGTTCCCTAGGGAGAAGGGGGCATGGATGGAAGGGAGAGAGAAGTGCAGGCTCTGAGGGTATGAGAAATCACAGGATGGGTTTGATGACTCCTGCCAGCCTCATCCCAGATTTCCACTTCTCTTTAATAAGGTGTTGGACCTGGGGAAGAGGTGCTCTTGCCTGGAGGGACTAACAGACCTTCACAGCACCAAGTCACGGACCCAGCCCAGAGCCAGAAATGGTACCCGGGGCTCTGGAAAGGGCCTTGTACAGCGTTAAACACGGTCTGTGCCTGAGACCTGGGTGCTCCCCTCCTGTGCTGTACCTTCCTGATACGCCTTGTTGATAGCCATGATCTCCTGGTTGTTCCGTGTGGCCATGATTTCGATGAGGACACTCTCGTCTGTGCCAGCCCCCTGGAAGAGAGAGGCATGATGGGGTGCTGTGGGTGCCAGCACTGCATGGGGACATGGTGGCATCCCTCTGCCAGTGCCAGGTGAGGAGGGGCTGCTCTAACCCCAGGGCTACCACATGCTAAAAGTCCATGTCCAGCAAATGGCCCCAAGGGCTGGGTGGGACCAGCACAAAAGCGTCCAAGTGTGCTGCTAGTGGGGTCCCAACTGGTGTGACTGGTGGATAGTGGTGCATGTCACAGGGTTTTCCCCCACCCTGGCTCTCCTGTGGCTGCCTGCACCTGACAGGGCACTGCTCCTGTGCAGTGTGGGCACAACCACAGTGAAAAACACCTCGTCCTCACGTGCTAAAGCGAATCCCCCAGTGTGGCAGTTACCTCCACGGCCTTCCTCAGCTGCTTGGCGTCGTACTGCGCCGGTGTCAGCATGAGCCCGAGGATCAGCTTGGCCAGGCTGCCCGACAGCTCGGATTTCAGGTCTGCCATCAGGTCCTGCAAAAGCGTTTGAGGATTCAGTCCCCTTCTCCTTTCACAGGGACAGACCAGCCAAGGCAGCACCGGCAGAAAACAGGGCAGGGGAGCATGGAGGTGGGAGACATCTGGCAAGACCCTTGGAGGGGTTTAAGGTGATGTTTTGGGGGGTGGCTCTGGAGTCCTCTGTGCAGGACCAAGGACGAGGCAAGCAAAGGGGAAGGGACACCCTCCCTTCGGGCTGGTGATGCACCCAGCGCAGGCGGCTGCTTTGGCAACTCGGTATTCCTCGGGGAAGTCATGCCAGGGCAAACTGGGGTGCCCTGGCTGCCCACTGATCCCTGGGCAGGATTTATTTCAGCAAGGGGCGGATCTCTGTGTGGGAGGGGGCAGGATACGGGCAGAAGGAAGCAGGGTGGGAGGAGGGGGCTGGCAGTACCCTGCCATAGTGAGCCTTGTATGCCTTGAGGATCTGCTGCCGCTGGGCGTTGCTCCTCTGTGTCACCACGTCAATGATGGCCCCTTCGTCCGTGCCTGCAACAACAGCAGTGGTGCTGGGGAGAGCCGAGGGGGCCAGCAGAGCCACACCATGTCACCCCTAACCGTGGTCACATCGCTGTCCCCCTTTTAAATGGGAGATGGGGAAGAGGGAGCTCCCACAGCCCCCAAACTGGCTCTTTCCCCCCTCCCTGGGGCTTTCACGCAGCCCTGCGTAGACCAGGGTGGGTTGTCCACCCCAGGAGCTGTTGAGGAGCAGCAGGAAGGGGCTGGGCACGTGGCCCCCACTTACCCAGGCCCTTCATCGCCTTCCTCAGCACCTGCGCGTCCCCGTCATCGTTGAAGCCTGCCGCGGGCTGCACAGTTCCTCGCAGCTGTGGGAGCACAGAGGGGTTTGGGGTCATCCCTGAGCGGGGTGGGTGGAGGGAGGGACGGAGAGAGAGAGGGATGCAAAGACAGAGGGAAGGTGCCACCCGGCAAGCTGAGGCCAAAGCAGGTCATGTGTTAGTGCAAGCACCTGGAGCTCAGTGAGGATGTCCCTGCCACTGTCACCCCTTCCATCGAAGGGCAAACCATAGCCAGGCCAGCAGAGAGCAGGGAGAAGACAGCAACAGACAGTCCCTGGAGTCCTGGTGTCCTGCTCAGTGTTATACCTGCCTCCCCCGGTGCTGGGACACCTCAGCCAGGGCTGGCAGCATCAGCTGAGAGCCAGAAGAGGAGCTGCTGAAAGGGTGCCTGCTCCTGCGCTAAAATTCTACCCTCCTGCATCCTGACAGCTCCCAGCACATCATCCTCCCTGGGCATGTGCACATAGGGCTCAGCGTGTCTTTGCTGCACACCTCAAAGCTGGGTGCCTCCAGCTGCACGCAGGGTGCCAGCGCCCCATGGCACGGCCATGCCCTGGCATCGGGGTGGGCTGCCCTGGGGAGCAGGAGGTCTCCAGTGGGCACAGGAGCCAGGGTTGCACGTGATGCATTGCACAGACATGCAGGGCCTGCCGCCCCAAGGGAGGGAGGTGTTGAAGAGAGGAGGGGGTTAGTGGAGCCTGGGGGGTGCGGCCAGCCCTGCCAGGGTTAGCTCCCACCAACCTCATGCCCCAAAACTGGAGAGTGGCATCAAGAGAAGCTGCAGAGCGAGTGACAGAGCAGAGGTGGCCATGCCCCACAGCAGAGAGGAGCAGCCGGGGGTCCCAGCCTGGGACGCTCCCAAGCTGGCAGGGAGCAGAGAGGGGGTACGGGGAGTGCTGACCTCTACTTTGGCCACCGCGCTAAGCTCCCACATCCGATAGGCCACCTGCGCCGCCTCGGGGAAGAACTCACCTGCGGCACTGCAACAGGAGGGCAAGGACAGGGGACAGTGAGCTGTGGGGACCCTGCACCCCACCAGCAGCCACCCCCTGTGCCCAGTCCTGCCCCTCCACAAGGGGCTTTTTGTACCCATCGGGTGCTGGGCACGGGGGCAGGAGCCACGTGGAAATGAGGAAAAGCAGGTGGTAAATCCCAGCTGCCCCCACTGGAGCGTCCTCCCTCCAGGTGTTTGTCCCTGCCCTGCGGGGCTGCCACATGCCAAGAAGGGACCATGGCATTGTGGTTGGCCATGCGGAGGCAGAGCCCCCATACCAAACTGCTGTCACTGCGGGTGCCCACTGGTCCAGGTGCTCCAACAGGGTCTGACCCAGGTTTGTACCAGGCACCAAGGGGACAGAGGGACAAAGAGGGGGTGACAGGCAGTCTTACTCATCATCCCCTCCACACAGCTTCAGCAGGGCCTTCTTGTACTCCCCAGAGGTGTCCTCCTGGAAAGACAGATGGAGATAGAAAACTGTGCAGCAGGAAGGGTCAAGGTGGTACCATGGGATGGGCTCAGAGATGGACACCCAGCACAGGGTGGCTGGGGAGGGGCCTCAGCCCTCCCATGGGTGCAGGCATCACGAGGGAGGCAGCACTAGCAGCTGCTTGGAGGGTGACCAGGGACTTACCTTTATCATGTTGTAGAGAGATTTCTCATACTTGGTCCTGAACACCTCCCGGATGTCCAGCATGTCAATCTCGCTGCGGGACACCATGATGCGGATCAGCGTGTTGTCCCTCGTGCCCAACCCCTGCAATGGAGAAGCCCCTGCATCAAAAGCCTGGGATGGCCAAGCAACCCTGCTCAGCCCATCACATCTGGGACCCTCTGTCAGATTTCTACCCATCTCTGGGTCTGAAGGAAGAGCTTCATTGAAGGGAAGAGCAGAGACCCCGAGTCATATAGGTCCTGTCTTCATGGACCTGTCACCCTGCCCTCCAGCAGCACCCCATGGCAAGGGGACCTCTCCTCTGGCTGGCTCCCCACAACACTGCAGGGGACCCCCTGGAGAAGAGGCGATCCACTCACCTTCATGGCCTTGTAGAGCCTTTCAGCAAAATATTCTGCCGTGCTTCTGACGCATTTCACTGAAGGGAAATTGAGGCATAGTGAGGGATGCTGACACCCAACTTCAACAGTACCCCCAGCCTCTGAGCACCTATGCCCCTTGGGCACTACATTCAGCATCCCCACCTCTCTGAAGGAGCCTCCCTGAGCTCCCTGGAACCAGGTACAGCCACAACCCCGACCCCACTGAGCCCTCCCACCCCAGCAAGGCCAGCAGAGTGTTTCTGCCATGCTCCCCACGCAGGGGATGACTTACCCACAGCCAGCATCAGCTTCTCAAAGTCACCAGAGAGCTCTCCCCGGATGCTCCTCTCAATTGGCTTCCCAGAAATCTTCAGGTACTCATCAAAGACTGCGGGACAAGAAGGAGGTGATGCCTGGAGAAGCTGCCAAGGCACCTTCAAGCCTAACCCCAAGCTTGCAGGAGATGCTTACCCAGGCGGAGGTGCTGCTTGCTTCGCCGGCCAAGGATGTAGATGAACTGGGCCTCGTCCGTGCCCCATTTCAGCTCACCGGCTTCCAGCAGGTCCTTGTGGGATGGGGAAGGTGGCAGAGCCCAAGTCAGGGTGCTGCTCATGTGGGGCTCTACACAAGCACAGACACCCTTGGTGCCCAGCTGCCTTTCACAGGCCTGAGTCCAGATGGCCCCAGTGCCACCAGCCTCGTCCCTGCCTGGATGCCACCCATCCCAGCAACTTGCCAAGCCTCACCTTGGCGTCCTGCTCCACCAGGTCCTCACTCACCACATCGTCCTCCTCCCTGGTGCCCTGTGAGACAGAGATGGGCTCAGCCCTGCTGGGTGCAGGCACCCATCACCTACAGGTACTAGACAGATGGACATACCTGAAGCAGAACAACAAGCATCTTCTTGAAGTGGCCTGATGTGTCTCCAACAACGTCAGCCTCCAGGTCTCTCTCATAGGCTGGTGGAAGAGGGAGACGTTAGGGCCTGGAAAGCTGGATCCCCTCACCTCTGCCCCTTGTCCTGTCCCAAGGGGACACAGTGCAGTCCCTGCTCTTCCCCAGCCCTCACCATCTTTGTAGGCAGCCACCAGGTCATGGATCTCCTGGTTGGTACGGGAGGCGAGGATCTCAATAAGGCATTTCTCATCTGTGCCAATGCCCTGTGGGCAGAGACACAGCCCTATGAGCAGTGGGGACAGCTGGAGTGTCCTCAGAGGAGAGCTGGGGAGGCTGCCCACCCCTTACCGAGATGGCATCCTTGATCTCCTTGGCATCGCTGTAAGCTGGGGGCCGCATCAGGCTCACAATCAGCCGCTCAAACTTCCCCGTCAGCTCGTACTTGAGGTCTGCAATGAGGTCCTGGTGGAAGGGGAGAAAAGGGCTGGGGGACCTTTTGCTGCACAGCATCTCTGAGTGGGTGCAGGGAGCAGTGAGTCCCTGTGCGGGCTGGTTGGTGGCAGCCACGGCTACCTGCATCTGCAGTGAGGGCATGGACCAGGGAGTGTTTCTGCTGTTACCTTCCCATAGAGGGACTTGTAGGCTTGGCAGATCTCTACTCGCTGCTTGTTGCTTCTGGATGTGATGAGGTCAAGGATGGCCTCCTTGTCACTGCCTGCAGGGAGAGCTGGGAGTCATGCTTAGCCCCATGGCTGGGCTCATCATAGCAATCCCGCCGTGCCCAAAGCTGCTTCTGACTCAGGGTCGGGAGGAGAAGCAGAGCCCAGGTGGCTCCAGGGAGGAAAGGGGAGCCAGGAGAGGTCCTGGCACGATGCTAAAGCAGACAGGCTGCTGAGAGGGGAGGCGATGCAGGATGCTCAGCCATGCAAGGGTCAACTGAAGGAACAGGGGACATCAGGGTGGCCCCAGGGTGACAGTCCAGAGGAGCATCCATACCAAATCCCTTCATGGCATTGTACAAGGCCTCTGCATCCTGGCTGGCATCAAAGCCTGAGAAATCCTTCACTGACCCCCTGTAGACCTAGGAGAGAGGAGGAGAGAAGGTGAAAGGGGAAGGAGGAGCCCTGGAGAGATGGAGGAAAGAAGTCGGAGCTGAGCAGGAGTGGGCTGAGATCCACTCCCCCTTGGGCTGCCCAAAGGCAAAGCTCAGCCTCAACTGTAAACACTTGTTCTTCTCCTCAGTTGTTTGCTTTCCTGTTTGCTTCCCTTGACATGCAGATTGTTTGTATGCCAGGTCGCTGGAGCACACAGCCTTCCCTCTCGTATCTTACTGGCATTGCTGCTTGTGCCCCATGTTTAACCCTCCCCGCCACACCAACAAGAGCTGGTGGTTTGAAGGGAGGTTTCTTGAGCATATTTGGGTTCCTACCTCCATGTGGGGGCATTCAGCAGGAAAAGGGGAGACCCCACAGGAGAGTTGGACACCCTGAATGCAGGGGAAGGCACTGGAGGACCAGGACAATCTCCCTGCAACACAGCTGGGCCAAAGGAAATTACAGGGATGGACTGGGAATGATTAAGGAAGTCATTTTCCTACTGCCTGTTGTGAGTAGGGAAACCCTCTGGATGGTGAGGATGTCCAAGCTCTGCATGGCCTCCAAGCAAGGGGGCACATTTACACGCACAAAATCATCATGGTTACTAAGTGGGAAGCACCAAGAAGTGCCAGAGCTGCCAACAGCTTGTCCTGTCCCAGCGTGTGCTTCTGCAGGGCCCAGGCTGGTCCGAGGGGTCTAAGCAGAGATCCTGGATACAGGGAAAGACTTTCCCAGGAGTTTGAGAAATCCTGGGAGTTGACATAATCCACTTCTGTCTGCTCCTCTGCACCTCCAGGCTGCACAGTGGAGAGCCCAGGACTGACACCCGCAAACAGAGACCTCAGGAAAAAGCAGGGACCAGGCTTCCCCTCCCTAGGTCAGCTCTGCCTGGGGGAATTCACCACAGGGGAGCCTGGGGACCGACTCTGAGTGAGATCAGCACAAACCCTGGGTGGAAGCAGATGTGAAACCAGTCCAGCCCCATGTAAGGAACTGGGACACAGGGAGTGGGGAGAGCTGAATGGCAGCATTTCCTTCGCAGCCTCTCTAGGAGCCAGGCTGAGCCAGGGCTCTCAGCTGTATCAGCATCCTGGGAAACTGAGCATCCTTTGCCTCTGCTTGTACCAAGTGCCAGCTGAGCACATACACCTCCCAGGGCTTGTTTAAAATCCCCAGAGCTGTACAAACACCCAGGGTTGTTGCCAGTATGGGCATCTAAAGCCACCATGTCCCTAGAGAAGATGGGCGTCAGGCAGACAGCACCAGTGTCAGCATCCCTAACCCAGCAAATGCCTCCAGGAATGAACCCAAGGGGACAGACATGGGACAGCCCTGTACCTGTCACTCCCCTGAGCCCCATCCCAGTGCTGTGGCACATTTTCCAGAGAGAAACCGGTCCAGGCTGGACACATCCCACAGGCCCTCTTCTCAGGAGGAGCTGCTGGCACTGATGTCCCACGTGGTGGGGACCAGGTCGGGCAAGAGGAGACACTGTCCTTTGAGGGAGCTGGGCAGGCACAGGGACAGATCGTATTGCAGGCGATTCATCCAGAGAGCTGGATTTAGCCCCACTTCCCGGCAGCTCCCAGACCCCCCTGACTCTGCACAAGCTGCTGCCCACACACATGCCTTGCAGAGAAGTAAATAAGGAATTGCAGGGCAGAGGTGGTGCCAGCAGGCAGCAGGAGACGAAGGTGCCTGGGTCACACGGATGGTAATGGGGAGACAAGATGTTGGCCCTGGTTAAATGGGGAGGAGGAGCAGAGCTGTGTTCCTGCCTGCTGAGTCGTCAAAGCACAGTGCTGCCATGGTGGGGGCAAGGGAAACTGAGGCAGGAGCTCAGCACTGTGCATTGCCCCACCCCACTGGGGAGATGCAGAAACACCACTCTGGAGGGAAACAGCATGCTGCCTGCTGTGCCCTCCTCACACCCCCATCCTCTTTTCCAGCCCCTGCTTCAGCTGCCAGGGCCCCCCTGTTTCCCCTCCTCCAGCTCTGAGTCATCCTGGCCTGCCCAGGACCTCCCAGCTAAAAATAAGCCAGGCTGGGGCCAGGAGGGTGGAAGCAAAATTCCCAGCGTGGCTTCACTCTCTCCCACTGCACGGCTGCTCGGGGACCTGGACCACCGTAGGGGTGATGATCACCTGTGCTGTGCCTCAGTTTCCCCAGCCAGAGGCAACCACCCCCTCAGCTGGGCAGGAAGCTGTGGGTAATTGGGCTTGAGGCAATGATTACTTGTTTTCTCGAGGGAATGGAAAGCAGAGCCTGGGCCTGAGCAGGGAAAAAGGGAGGCTCTGGGCTTGTCTCCTCCCCGTCTGGCACACCACAGGCAGGCTGCGCCCCGCCAGCTACAGCTGCCCACCGAGGCAGGGTTTTCCACCCACGCAGAGATGTTTTCCTGGCTCCAAGGGATCACCTGCTCACCCAGCTGCCACACTGCACCAGCCCCAGCTCCGAGGGGGAGAAATCCAGGCTGGGGTGGGGGAGCCAAAGCAGGGCTGCACGCCTTGCAGCAGGCTCAGGCACAGGCGGGATTTCTCTCCAGCAAAAACACAGATCCCGGGTGCAACATCTCTTCTCCTCCCCTTCCCACAGCCACGCTTCTCTCCTCTGTCTTACTGTGGTCCCAGAAGGCTTTTTGCTCCACACTGTCCCTGCTCCCCGGCTCCCCGCTTCCCCCATCTGCATCCCATCCAGACGGCGCTGGCTGGAGAGGCAGGAATGTAAACAGGCATTGCGCCCCACGCATGTCACCACCACCCTTACTGCACAATGGTGACACTGCCTTTGCTCTGGGGTCTGCCCCACAGCACCCTCGGTACCCATCCCCACCTTGTGTGGGTCACCCTTACCTTTCCTTTGGGTGCCATAGCTTCCCGAGCTGGAACTCACCGGATCGAGGGCAAGGAGGAGCTGCCAGAGGGAACAGAAAAGCTGACATGAGGCAAAGCCCCTTCTCTGTGGGCTGTGTTTGTTAAGGGGGGCTTTGCTCCCACCCTCCGGTGCTGCTGCCAGCCATCACTGTGGCTGTGTGGGTGCGGTACCCACGGGAAGGTGATGGCTGGGTGCTGTTGGGGAGGCTCAGGGAGAGTGGCTTTGCCAGCCAAAGCCACCAAAACCGTGGTCCTTTGGTATCTGGCATCAAATTGTGGACCCCACAGGCAGAGGCAGCAGAGACCAGGCTCCCCTGCAGCTTCCTGCCAGCGCCCAGAGAAACTGGGAAGGGAAGAAAGTGCTGAATACATGGAAACGGGCTCAGCATCCTCTGCAGGGCTGATCCTCCGTGCTGCACCCCGCAATGCTCCCCCTGCAGCCCCCTCAAGCTCTGGCACCATCCCAGCTCCAGCAGCAGCTGGGGATGCCCCGTTGCTGCATGGTGCTGGGGCTGGGCAGCCCCCGCAAGGTCCCACCAGCTTTATCTGAGTTTCCCTGCACCGAATCAAGGCCACCATCAGCAGAGCCCAGGAAACACAGCCGGGTTTCCAGGGTAACTCGCAGGTTGTTTTTTTAACACTAGCACCATTTATAGCTGCAACCCGCTGCGGTGTGGGCTCTCCCCACCCTCCCCAGAGAAAATCTCCAGACAATGCCGTTTTCTCTGAGAAAGCTCTTGGAGGGAGAAAAACAGCTGGAAAATGGAGCACGGCCATGAATGAACCGCTGAGCGTCAGCTGAGCTCCAGCCATGACACGGCTCCCTCCTCGCCAGCGTTCGCCCTCCCTCCCAGACACGTTGCAGGAAAGCTGAAGGCACAGTGGGGCCGTCGTGGGGGGGGTTCTGCCCCCAGCCAAGCTTCATTTCGTGCCATGGAGCGAGTAGGGGAAATAACATGAACTTTCCTGGCCTGGCCCTGCACCCCTGTGAGAGCACCCATGGAGGTGGCACCCAGACCCGCAGCCAGCAGTGCAGCTGGGTCACCACGCTCGGGTGCAGGAAACCTCCTGGCACCCACAAGCATCCTTGCCAAGGGGAGGAAGTTTTGCAGAAGACCAGAGCTGCCTTCACCTCCCCTTCCCCTTTCAGCTGGGGAGGCTGCAGGACTCGGCTGCCCTTCCTCACAGCTCCTGGCTGGGGGAGAGCCCCCCTGTGCCCTGTGCAAAGTGGGGCTGCACTGCAGCCGGGTGCTGGGTGGGTGCCAGGGGATCCCAGCCCCTGGTCCACGCAGCCTTTTGCCACTTGGGAGCTTGTACATGAAGCTGTGTACCCTCCAGGGAAGGGAGAACACCCTGTGTGGCACAGCCCTCCTGCCTTGCTCCATGTGTGCAGCAGCCAGGCTGAGACCACCCAACTCATCTCAGCAGTGGCAGAGAAAATCCCCGGCCACACCCAGTCCCCAGCCTGTCCCCCATCGCTGCCAACACCTCCGCAGAGGCTGCCCCAGCTCTTGCCCTGCCAGCAGGCGATTCCAAGGGGATGCCTGGACAAACACAGAACATCCATGGGGCAAGGTGGTGAAACCTGGAGGCTGCAGAGCCCAGGCATGGGGGTGGTACCTACCCCCCCAAAACAATGGAGAGGTTTGGGTTGTGGGCATCCCTGGCCTGCTGTGAGAAACCCTAAATGATGTGCACAGCCCATCACCCTTTGCAGAACGAGCTCTCCACGGTCCCACCACAGCTTTGGGCTCAGGGGCTTCACCCCAGGAGCCCAGCAGCTATTTTTGCAGTCCACTGCCTGGTGGGGCTCTCCCAGCATGGCCGCACGCAGCAAAGGCCACGGCAACACCCTGCACCCCGCCACCGGCCGTCCTGCCCGTGGGGTGGGAAGGGAGCTTCGCCGGGTTAAAAAAAAGCAGCATCCATCCACCCTGCGAGGCAAGAGAGGTCCCCAAAGTACCCTGTCACACGTCAGCACCAAAAAAACCCCCTGCCCTTCCAGAGCTCCACGCCTCTGGGGTGTCATACGGGGCGTTTGCTTGTGCAAAACTCAGTGGGTACCAAATGAGGGGGACCCTCCCCGCCGAGCCCAGCTCAGACCCTGGCACGGAGGGATGGGTGTTTCCGCAGCCACCGCAGCGCCCGAGCGCGGACAAAGGCGCATCCTGGCCGGGACACACCCATGGGCCCCGCAGCAACGCCTGCGCCCACCCCAAAAAAGAACCCGCTGGCAGTGCAGCCCCCCAGCCTTTTGTTAAAAAGGAGGGATTTCTCATTAAAAACAAGGAAAGAAGGACCCCCCCTGCAGCCACCCCTTGGAGGGATCCTCTGCTTGCATGGGTCACCTCCCAGCCAGGGCTTTCCTCCCCTCACACACCACCACGGTGGCTTTGCACACCAGTACTGTCCCCTCGCCCACTGTCACAGTCCCCACGCACACTTACGAGTGGCACCGAGGTCTGTCGGGGTGCGCTCACGGGAACAGCCGGCCGCCGGCACGCTCGGTGCGTTCTTGTGGCCGCGCTCGTCCTTGGCGTGCAGCTGTTTCCTCCCGGCGAGACGTCACCGCTCACGAACCCTCCAGTCCCCGCCTGCCATGGCACCGGGGTCAGGGCCGCGCTCCCACCCTCGCTGCCATGCCAGACCTCAGCCCCTCGGTTTTGGGTGGCCGCGGTGCAGGGGGACCCGATGCCACCTGCCAAAGCACCCTGCCCAGGTGTGGGGCAGGGGGTGACTCTGTGTGAAAGCCCCTCGGGGATGTGCAGGGCTGGGTGCCAGCAGCAGTGACGCGTGCGGTGTAAGGCAATAACGGCGATTGCACTTCAACTGCGGAAATTTCACCCCTTTCCATCCCCCCGGCCCTGGTTTCCTGGTGAGCACTGGGGTGCAGGGTACCCCGCTGCCTCCTGGGCTGGTCCTGCCACCAACCACCTCCGGCTGCACCAAATCACCCCCTTCCCAGGTCATGGTTGGGAAACGTCCACCCCTGGCTCTCTCTGCAAAAGCCAAGGCAGGGGGTGGATGTAGAAATTGGCCCTTCCAGGACCTGCTTAAGGAGGAAGGTGCTGACCAGGGCTCTGCAAGGAGCATCCATGGGGCAGGAGCCAAGCTGGCACAGGGAGTGGCAGCTCCCCATTCCCTCCCATGCTGCAGACACAGGGATGCAAAGACCTTGCAGCACAGGGGTGGGTGGAGATGCAGGCTGAGGCTCTCCCAGATACTCCTGGCAGGCAGTACCACTGCCTGCAGCACCTGGAGGCCATCTCCTTCCCTGCCTCACCCAGGATAACCCTGCTCCTTCTGTACCACCACTCTTTGCTCCAGCCAGCACAGGAGCTGCAGAAGGGCTGGAGGAGCTGGCAGGGCTCCCCAGGAGCCACAGGCAGTGGTGTCTGTCTTCTGGGTGATACCAGGCAGGAGCAGATAAAACCAAGGGTGCCCTTGAGATGTTGAAGGCTGCTGGCTTGTAAACTTTCAGGCATCTGAGATCTGGTGGTACCCACTGGCTAGAGCAGCTCTCTGGGGCTGCAGGGCAGCTGAGCTGCTCCACCCTGCCTGTCCTGGGAGACGGTGGTCCTGGGCAACAGGGACCCCAAGCTGGGTGTCACATGCCTGATGGATGGCATACAGCCACAGGGCTGTGCCCCCCACCCCCTGGAGGCACCCTGGGACAGGGAGACCCTCATAGCCAGCTAGCACCAGCTCCTCCTTCATGCCCTGTTGTTCCCTCAGGACAATGTTCCCTTGGGCTGGCGTTGGTGTCTGGAGACCTTGCTCATGTGAGATGGTGTGGGTGACAAGCATGGCTTTGTTCAGCCTGCACTGCAATGCAGGACAACAGCTCTACTCTCCTCCTGGTGCCTCTGGCTATGTTACAGTGTGCTGAGCCCCCTTGCCCCAGCAGCTCACAGGGTGCACTGGGAATGTGGGGCTGCCCCATACAGCTAGGATAGCCTGTGGTTAGAGGACACACCTGTGCTTTCAGTGCTATAGATTCTTCATTGCTTTGTTTCTGCATGGCTGATGTCCCCTTCACCTGCTCCTTGCAAACTGGAGGATGCACTGAACTACCTCACAGCCTAAGAGGTTTTTGCCCCCCCACATGCCATAAGCTGACTCAGCCCAAGCACTATCTGCAATAAAATCAAAACTAGTTTCTTACCCCAACATAGCAGCTCCCAGCCTCTCCTCAGAGCCCAGACTTGGTCCTCTTCTCCCAAGGCACTGAGGACCAGCCAAGTCATACCATAGCTTCCCCTGTGCCCTCCCCCTGCTAAGAGCAGCCCCATAAGACAGCTGGGCTGGGGCCTGAGGGCACTTATGTGCCTCACTGGCCCTCAGCAGCCTCACCTGAGCCCCCCACCCACACAGCCCTGGGCCCCTATTTAAGCCCAGCCCTGACCTTACCTCAGCATCTACTTGCACTCTGTTCCTCAGCCACTGTAGGCTGCACTCTAGGGGGGGAGGCACTGTGTCAGGGTCATTCCTGGTGCTCATTTTGTTCTTCATGGAGGAGCACCTAGGTTTTGTTGTATCCTTACAACCCCCCCAACCAGGATGGGAACCAGAGGGGGGCTGGGTTGGAGTAGGTGGTGGTTGGGCTGAGAACTGCAGCCCCAGCTCTGCTCCCAGGGCAAAGCTGGCTGGTCAGTAATGGGTGGTGCTGCTGCCTGCTCTGCTACAAGCTGCCCTTGGGCTGATAGGGTCCTTTTCTTCTTCATCTAAGGCTGCTGTCTGTGTGCAATGGGGCTGTGACAAGGTGTGGGCAGCAGCTGAAGTCTTGGTGTCCAAATACTGGGGAAGTACAGGCAGCCTCAGGACTTTGCTTCTGGGAGCTACAGATGGATGTGCTGCTGCAAACATCCTATGGGGCTGGATTTGTGTTCCTCTGCCTCACTGCTGCAGTCAATTCTTGGACCTGCTCACCTCCCTTGGTGATCCCCAGGGACAGCTCTGATGTGTGCAGTCACAGCTAGAGGTATATGCACCCCTGTATCATGACCTGGCCATGTTTCTGCTTCTCTCCACTTGGATTTTCTCCAAAACCTGCTCCACAGATGGAGATGAGGGTCCTGGTATGAGGGAGTGGAGACCAAGGGAAGGGTTTTCCCCTTTCCACCTGCACAGGCAACTTCAAAATGTTAATTAACCTCCCTCAATAATACCTCTGAGCCTATTAGCATTGCAGGCTTGTGTGCCTGATTTGGAAGGCGTTGTGGGAAAAATATTTCTGCATAGATTGCCCATTGTGCAGCCCAGAGTGGTGGTCAGCAGGGGGAGGGACGGGGAGGGTGTAACTGGGGATTTAAGGGGAGCGTGTAACTGGGGTGCCTGGTGCTTGCCCTCCCCATCAGCTCGCAGCTGGCCCAAAGGATGGCTGGAGTAAGTCATTTATTTGTAGCATAAGGGAAAATCATCAGGGTGAGATGCACTGGGTGGGACTGGTGTTGTGCTGCTCGGGGGGGGGGTGGGAAGGCAGCCCTGGTTGCCTTGACCTGTGGCTCTTCAGCCCCCAGGAGACACAGCAGTTGTCCTGGTTGGGGTTCCCTATGCCACAAGGTCTTACAGCACCCCATCCTGTGGGTCAGGGGACTCAGCCTGTGAGCTGTGCCATTGACCCACAGTTATGGGTGCTGTGGGAGCATCTCCAGCTGAGCAGATGGGTCCTTCCTGGTGCACTTCAAGGCCAACAGCTGCTCTGAGAGCAGAGCATCTCCCATCCCTCCTTCTCTGGCCTGGTTTCTGCATTTCAGATAGTGTCAGTGACAAATCTGGGATGGTGCTGGCTGTGCATCCCTGCTGGGGATGCTGATGGAGCAGTAGGACTTTCTGAGCTGGCAGGGGGACAAGCAGGTATCCTTGTCCCCTCTCACTGTAGCATGCTGATCAGAGCTCAGCAAACTCCAGTCATGCATTGTTCCACTTCTCACCAGGGTTAAGAGAGTGATGCAGCCACTTTAGACCCATCTTGCTCCAGAATGGGCTGCTTTTCTGGCAGAGACAAAAAACAGGCAGCACCCAGGGAGTCTGGAAAGCACCGCATGGATGGAGGAAGCTGCAAGGAAGACATTCAGGCTGGGTTTGGGTCACATCCCCAGGGTGGTGCCTGTGGGACAGCACTATACTCAAGCCTGCTGCTTTCCTCTCCCACAGATGCCATGCTGGGGCTGCCTGCTCTCTGTTTCGAAGATGCTTTCCCGCAGAAAGCAAATCCCGGATGGCTCAGAGGGCTCCAGCCTTCGCCGCTGCCTCTCCACCGTGGACCTCGTTGCCTTGGGAGTGGGCAGCACACTGGGGGCTGGCGTCTATGTCCTGGCAGGGGAAGTGGCTAAGACCAGCTCTGGCCCGAGCATCGTCCTCTCTTTCCTGATTGCAGCCGTGGTGTCTGCTCTGGCAGGGCTGTGCTACGCTGAATTCGGGGCCCGCGTGCCCCTGGCTGGGTCTGCCTATCTCTACAGCTACGTGACAGCGGGTGAGCTGTGGGCGTTCATCGCTGGGTGGAATCTGCTGCTGTCCTACGTCATTGGTATAAAGCCCTTTTGATCCCTCCACCTTTGCTTTGCGTTGGTGGCTTTGCTGGGTGTCATTCCCAGACCCCACAGGGCCACCATTGCCACCCCAGGTACTGCCAGTGTTGCCCGGGCCTGGAGCGCTACCTTTGACCAGCTCCTCGGCAAGAAGATGGGGAGGTTTTTGGGTGCTCACGTGGCCATGAGCTCTGTGGGACTGGCAGAGTACCCGGATGCCTTTGCTGCTGGCCTGGTGGTCCTGCTGGCAGGTAGGATGCCTCCCACCCATACCACCCTCCATGTAGGATGAGCTCCTCACCCTACCGTGGGCTCTTCAGGATGGTGCTGACCCCTCTGAGGCTTTGCCGTTTCCCTGAGTAAAGAATGGGGAATAAAAGGGGAATGTGGGGAAATCTGCAAATCCTCCTGACTCTACCACTGTCCCCCCTTTCCCACCCTCCCCAGTAATGTCTGCCTTGGGCCTCGTATCATCCAATTTTGCTCTTTTCATCCTCAGGGCTCCTTTCCTTTGGAGTAAAGGAGTCCACCGTGGTCAACAAAACCTTCACAGCTCTCAACATGCTTGTCCTGCTCTTCGTCACAGTGAGTGGCTTCATCAAAGGTGACCTGAGCAACTGGAAGCTTGGGGAGGATGACCTGCCACCGGCAGCTGCCCATGAAGCTGAGTAAGAGGGGCACCACTCTGCCTGTGCTGCCTTCAGAGGGCGATGGGGATGGCTGGGTCATCCCCCTCATGCTTTATCCCAGGAAATCCCACTTTCTCCTTGCCCTGTTGGCAATGCACCAAAGAGCCTGAGCCCTGCTGGGTTGATGCTGGGGGGGTGAGCAGCTTGGATGGGCTGTTTAGCCTGGCCCTGGGGATGTCGTTGCACTGATCCCTCTGCACTGCCTGATGCTTCCTCCTCCTCCCAGGAACCAGTCTGTGGCCAACAACATGACCAGTGCCTTTGGGGTGGGAGGCTTCATGCCCTATGGTTTCTCTGGGACCTTGGCTGGAGCCTCTATGTGTTTCTATGCCTTTGTTGGATTTGACTGCATTGCTAGCACGGGTAAGTGAGGCAGGGAGAGATGCCAGTGGGACCCTCCCCTGCAGGTGGGGGGACTGTGACAGTGGTTCTCCAGACAGCCCTGGGAGCTGGTGTAGGGTTGGGGGGGGAATGGACACATTCCTGGCTCTGAACCACAGCTGCTCTCTCCTGCCCTCTGTGCTCAGAGGAGGAACTGTGAGTCCATGTGGCATGACTGTGCTAATCCCCAAAGAGAGACAGTCCCTATCCCATAATCCTGGAGTCCAGGAGATCTAGTGGTCCTTGTTAAAGGCCTCGTGTCCCCTCTTGTGGGGGGATACAGGATATGTTCTCCAGCCTGAGCTGGGCTCTTAGCATGCCATGCGCATTAAATGAGATCTGTTTTTACAGCTGAGCTTGTCCTCCCCAGGGGAAGAAGTGAGGGACCCGCAGAGATCCATCCCCGTGGGCATCATCCTTTCCCTCCTCATCTGCTTCCTGGCGTACTTTGGGGTGTCTGCTGCCCTCACCTTGATGATGCCCTACTACCTCCTGGACACCATGAGCCCACTCCAAGCAGCTTTTGAATACGTTGGCTGGAGCAGTGCAAAGCACGCTGTGGCTGTGGGGTCACTGTGTGCCCTGACAGCCAGGTGAGGGGAGTCCTCTGATGGCAGCTCTGTGGCTCAGAGCAAGTTTGCACTGGAGCTAAAACACATCCAGGAGCTATCCCCAACCCCTTCCTTCTGACTGCCCTGCTTGGCCACACTCCCTCAGCCCTTCCTCACAAACTCTGTTGCTCCTACCCTGGCCCCTCCTGATCACAGAGAGCAACCAAAGCCCTTGGCATGCTGCTTTTAGCCCAGAGTTGGAGGAAATGGTCAGATGTTTGGTGGCACTATGACTGCAGGAGCAGACTAGATGTGTCTCAGCTTGCACAGAGCTCGCGGTGACCCGTGGATATCACTTCCCTGATACTCTCCCTCATCTGATGGTGAGGGAGGTGATGGTCTTGTCAGTGTGGTCTTGAGAAGGTTATGGACTGTACAGATGAACAGGAGCTTCCTTGGCACTCAAGGAGGAGCAAAAGGCAGGATGGGCACCTCCTGGATGCCCACCCTTTTCTCCCCCATCTCCTCCCCTCTCTGCAGCCTCCTGGGCTCCATGTTCCCCATGCCACGGATCCTGTATGCAATGGCTCGAGACGGGCTCCTCTTCAAACCATTGGCCAAAGTTAGTCGCCGTCAGTGCCCGGTGGTGGCAACGCTGGTGTCTGGAGGAGTGGCAGGTGGGTGAGCAGTTGGGTTACCCCTTAACCTCAAGGAGGGTTCAGTGGGTGTCCTCTTTCATCAGGACTACACAAACCCCCTAGCTTGCCAGTAGCTGTTTGAGCAATCTCTCCCCATGCAGAGGGAGGTCTCCTCACTGTGGGTGAGACCATTTGGCCTCAGTGTTGTCCCAGACACCAGTTCAGCCTCTCTGAGGTGGCAGGATGCTTTGCATCAGTGATGGAAGCATCACCAGCTCATCGAGGTGCTTGAGTCCTGTTGCAGTGGGTGTCAGGGGAACCTGGGCAGGCAGAGGGAGAGCCTGGCCAACATGGGCACAACAGCAGTGCTGCCACCTCTGCTGGGAGCCTGAGGGGCCTTCTTGTCCCCACAGCTCTGCTAGCCCTCCTCTTTGACCTGAAAGCCCTGGTCGACATGATGTCCATCGGCACACTGCTGGGCTACTCGCTGGTGGCTGGCTGTGTGCTGCTGCTCAGGTGGGGCTGCTGGGGACAGGGGATGGGGCTCACCCAGCTTCTGGTGTTGGCCATGCCCAGAGCAAGGCACTGGCCTTGGTGCATTGCATGCTTATGTGTCTTAATGTCCGATATCTGCTCCTCAGGTATCGGTCTGAACCCAGTGCTCAGGACACTCCTGCAGGGAAGGTCCTGGCTGTGCAGCTCTGGTGGGACCATCTGGTCCATCCACCCCCATGTCCCACCCCACGTTCCTCTGCCGTGGTGGCCTGGGCTCTGATGGCCGTAGGTATGCCCAGGAGCGATGGATGGGCTTTACAGGGAGCTGGTGTGGGGGCACCCATAGGGAGGACATGGCTGCTGTAGCATGGGCTGGCAGGTTCCTGCTTGCTGAAAACAAGCTGGCAGTGGGATGCAGGCAGGATCTGCCAGGCTCCCTCCTGCCCTCCCAACTGCTGCACAGCTGACTGCCCCAGCAGGACCTCGGGAAGCCTCTGGCTCCCGCTGCTCCCCAGGCTGGAGAGAAAATCTAAACCCACCATGAGAAGCCACCCAGCCCTGTCCCCTGGGTGTCCTTTATCCCTCCGGACATGTCATCCTGGGTGCTGCACCCCAGGAAAAGGATGGGCTCAGCCTGGAGAAGCACTGCCCTGACACACTGCTGTGGTCCCTCTGCAGCCGCCCTGGTCTGTGCTGTGAGCTGGGTGAGCACAGCAGGGCTGCCCTGCCTCCAGGTCGGGGCTGCCTGGTGCATCACTGCTCTGGTTCTGCCTCTCCTGGGGATCCTGGTGGCAGCTCTGCTCATCTGGAGGCAACCTCAGAGCCGGGAGAGAGCATCCTTCATGGTGAGCACACAGCCTGGCTCCTGGGGACCGTCCCCAGGGAGAAGGACCTGGGGGATGGAGTGGAGGCAAGTGCCACAGCCCCATGGGGAAAGGGTTACGTTGCATCAGGGGGGTGTTCCCTCTACTTCAGGTCAGAACAAAGTGCTGTTGGAGGCATTGGGCAGCTCACAGTGTTTTCTGTAGGGATAGTGAGGGCTGCCTGGTTCTTCCCCCCATGTCTCGCAGGCCAAAGGGGCACCTCCTGCAGCCCTAGTTGAGCCCAGTGCTTGCTGCAGAAATCAGGGCTGCTCTTCAGTAAAAGGAAACTCTGTCCTGACACCCTGACTTGGTTTTGCTGGTGGTTTACTGCCTCCCCCTTTAATCCTGCAGCACCTCCTGCCCTGGTACAGCACCCATCAACCAAACCACCCTCCACAAGCATCCCTCTCCAGCACAGGCTGCAGTCCTAGCTTAGGTCTCCAGGCCTGACAGCCAGGCTGGGCTTCCTCTTGCCTGTCAGCAACTAGCCAAAGCAGCAAAGAGCCAAATTCAGCTGTGAAACTCTTGCCCATGGGCTGGCCGGTGCCTCTGGGTGAAGGCATGTCCCTGTTGCCTTGTGCTTGGTTGCTGTAGGTTCCCTGCCTTCCCTTCCTGCCGCTCCTCAGCATCACCATCAATGGCACCCTGATGGCCCGGCTCAGCGTGGCCGCCTGGCTGCGGTACCTGCTCTGGATGGCCATCGGTAAGCCTGGTCACCCTCGAGGTCCTGGAGCCGGTGGCAGCCTTTTTGGGTGAAGCACTGCTGCTTTGAGAGCCTGCTGGCTGCAGAGGGGTGGTGGGTGGATGGAGGAGATGCTGAACTTCAATCTGCAAGGGTGGTGGGAGCACCCGATCCTCTGATGTGTGGCCCAAAGGAATGGGAAGGGGTGAGTGCTTTGTGGTTGGGAGGGAAGAGAAGATAGAGACACCCCCCACCCTATTCTGCCTATTCCCAGGTTTCCTCATTTACTTTGGCTACGGGATCCGGCACAGCGCCCAGAGCCACCGGCCTGAAGGGACAGCCCCCCGGCGGCTGCTGGGAAGCATGGCCAGGGAGGTGGCCCCAGAGCCCTGTGAGATGGTACAGTGCCCGTCTGCTGTGGGGCAGCAAAAGGAGAGGCTGGTCCCTGCACCCCTGGCTCCCTCCACCCTGTGCCTGGGGCCAAAGAGGCTCCTTGGGCTGAAGGTCCCGTCCCACAGAGGGGCACAGCCCTGACACGAGCTCCGGGAGCTGTTTTCTCCTGAGTCTGATAAACCTCCCTGACCAGCCTGAATCCTCATGGCAAGCCCCTGCCAAAGGAGGTTTTTTTGAGAGAGGATAAAGCAGACAAGTGTTTTTGCTGCTGTTATCAGGTTGTGGGTTTTATTTTGCCTTTGAAACCTCTCCCTGCAGGAATTTTTCCATGTCCCCTTGTCCACTCATGGCAGAGTGAAGTGGAGGCTCCTCGTGCTGCCCTGACCCTTCACACTGCCTCAGGCTGATGTGCCTCTCCCCCTGTGACCACGAAGGCACTGTCCCTGCTGGGCTTTTTCCTTCTCACTGTGGCTAAGTCTGACTTTGGACTCATTTATTCCTCCTCCTCGGTTCCCAGCAGCACTCTCCTTTCCCAGAGCTGGGCACATTCCTCTGGGTCCCACGCAGGATGCGCCTTCAGAGGAGTGGGATGCAGCACCAGGTGCCCAGAGCAGGATGCCTGACCCTGCCAGCCTCATCTCCCTTTGCCCAGCCAGCCTTCACCCTGCAGTGAGGCAGGATTTGCTGGGGCAGCAACCTGCCCCATGCCCCCTGCTACAGCACCCAGCATGTACCCCCACATCCCTGAGGTTGCTGTGCAGAGCTGCCCCACCACCCATCCCCAGAGCCATGGGGATGCACAGAGCAAAGGGTACCCTGGGGGGATATTGCTCTGACACAACAAGCACCCCCAGCTCTCACTCTGGGCACCCCGTGGAGATGCTTGGGTAGGAGCTGAGCCCCACATCTGTGTTGCCTTCCTGGCTTGCCTCTTTCAGCTTCTGTTTTCCTGATAAGGATCAGCACAAAGGACGGAAATGGCTGTTGCAGTGGCCCTGGTGGCTTGGGAGGGTTGGGGTCTGCTCTGTGCTGGGAGCCCATTGAAATGAGGGAAGGAGCAGGAAAAGGGACTGGCAGCGTGGGCCTCCCTTTTTGTGACTTTGTGGTGCCTGCTCCTCTTCCTCCCCTTCCTCCCCATGCCCTAGGTGTGGAACACGTGGCCCTGCTGTGAGATGTTCCTGCATCGGTTCCCAAAACCACTGAGACTGGATTCTTGAGACTGCTGCTTCTTACAGACTTGTAATTGTTACAGCCAGTAGTACGTTGGCCTGGTGCACAGACATGCACACACTCCCTGGCTGGACAGGCCAGTGACAGCCCCCGGAGCAGTGACTGTCCCACCACACTCATGCACCCAGTGGGAAGTGCTTGTGTGCATCCAGCCCTGACCTGCAGCCATGCTGGCAGCATCTTCCTGGATGGGGATGCGCTGGCTCGGAGCAGGGAGGGATGTGACCTGCTGGCAGCCGCTGCTGAAGCCTGCTCCCCCTTGCGAGGGTGCTCTCTACCTCTGGGCTTGCAGCCTCTGTCCAGCTTTGGGGGAGATGATGGGGCTGGTGGTGCTGCTGAGGGCTTGGTGTCTGTGTGGCAGTGAGTGGGGTCATGCCTGGGCTGCAGGGGCAATCCCTGGGAGCTGTTTGCTGAAGATGGAGGAGGTGATGGGGAGAGGGGGGCACAGGTGGGAGCCCTGCCTGGCCCCTCTCCCCAGGGAGCGAGGCAGGTCCCGGGCAGGGGATGCCCTGCTGTCACTGGAAATGGCAGGAGTGGGTGGCATTGGCTTGGAGCAGCCTAAGCAGGAGGCCAAGCCCTGAAATGGGACAGGTTGACGTGGTCTATAGCAGGGGCAGTGCTGGAGGTGACAGATAGGTGGATACCCAGCTGGACCCATCCCTCCTGCCCTTTGCTGCTGTCCTGTGAAAGCCTCCAAGGCTCCATGTCCCCAGCACCCTCCTCATCCTCCTGGTGCTTGTCTCCATCCCAGTGACCGCCTCATCTTTCTCACCTCACACCCCTGGGCAGCACTGATGCTGGTTATGTTCAGAGCCAAGCACTGGGTGGGATCCAGCCCAATTCACGTCTGTGTGTCCTGGCTGACCCCTTTTACCCCCCAGAAAGCCCCCCCACAGCCTCCCAGCAGGGGAAGGGGTGCAGGGATGGCACGGGGGGGGTAGCAGGCGCAAGTGTCCTGGTGTCCTGTGAAATGCTCCATCGCCCCAGTCAGACGGGGCCTCCCCGAGGGCTGGGCCAGACTGGGGGTTTGACCCAGCAGCGGGGGGCACTCGTGAGAGCAGCCCTGGGCTCACGCACCCGGGGGAATGCCCCGAGAGCCCCCCGGGCAGCGTGCGGTGCTGGTCGGCAGTGTGCTACGTGGCGATGAGGGGCACCTCGCCAGCAGTGATGGGGAAGGGGGACCCATCCCCCCCGTTGAGGATGCGGTACAGCAGCTCCTCCTTCTCGTGACGAGCCTGCTCCCCCCGCTGCGCCTCCTTCTCCAGCGCCCCGCGGGCGGCCAGGAGCTCCTCCGACAGCTGCCTGCGGGAAAACGGCACCCACTGCCCGAGCTGCCGGGCAAAGCACCCACCAGCCCCCACCACTCCCTGCAAAACACCCGGTGGCACCGCAGGGTGTGATGCATCCCCCCTCGCTGCCACCTCTCCCCACGTCGGCGTGGGACCAGCAGTTACCTCGCCATGACCAAGTGGTTCTGGGTGCGAACTTGCAGGTCCTCGTTCTCCTGCTGGAGAGTCTTCACCTTCTCCTCCAGCAGAAGGTTCCTCTCTGCCTGGAATGGGAACACGAGGGTGAGGGGAGAGCTGGAAAGCACCTCTGAACCCCCCCACACCCCATCTTGCAGGGGGGGAATGCTGGCTTGGTGGGAGCATGGTGACATTGCACCTGTGTCCCTCTCCCCACCAAGCTCCCTCCACCTCCATTCTGGAGAGGATTCAGGTGGGGAGAAGGGATGGAAAGAGAAAATCCCACCTGTGACCCCGCCTTTCAACCCACCACAGTCTCCAGGTTCAGCAGCTTCTTGTCCAGGCCGTGGATGTGCTCGTTCTTCATCTCGATGACAAAGTGCAGGCTCTCCAGCTCCTGCTCCCAGAAAGGGCTGGGGCTCCCATGCTCCTGCAGGGTACAGGGGTGCTTTAGCTCAGCAGGGTGGGCACCCAGGGCATCTGCCATGGTTCACCTCCACCACGTGACCCCAGCAGGCCAGTGCTCTCAGTCGGGTCCCCAAATGGCCCAGGATGGGTTTGTACCCACCACATTTTGCCCATCACTTGTGTTCAAGGGACCCCAACAGCCCATGCACCTCCCAGGGACAGGGCTTTGCTCCCCGCTTCAGCTGTCCTGTGCCTCCCTGAGCTCTCAGGGTCCCTCAGAGAAGCACCCCTGGCTTTGGGTCAGCACCCTGAAGGCAGATCCCCTCCCTGACACCCCTCCCTGCACCTGGATGTGCTTCTTGTAGTCTGTGCTCAAGAGCGACTCCTCCACCCGCTTCATCCTCTCCTGGAAGGACTTCAGCTGGGAATTCAGCAGCTGGATCGTCTCCTGGGGCAGCCAGGGAAGAAGCAGGATGGGAGATGTCTGGGATTTCTTCCTGAGCTGGGGCACTGCTGGTCTGCAGCACCCCGGTAACCCCAGGGCTGGAGGAGCCTGTGCACAGCAGGGACCAAGGTGGCCACCAAGGAGCTTGGGGCACCATGGCGGAGCCAGCAGATGGTCCTCAAGCCCTCCACAAGCACCTCCTCCCCCAGGATTTCTCTGCAGGTACCTGTAAGGCTGCCTGGGACCTGTGGTGAGACTCTGCCAGCAGCAGCTTCTCCTGCTCATGTGCTCTCTGGAGCTCTGCAGGGGGGACACGAGCCAAGCGTCATCAGCATGGGGACACTGGGGCAGCGAGCCCCACCTGAGCCCCATATTGCCATGGAGCAGGGGGGCAGCATCCCTGTGACACCACATGAAGCTGGAGGGGCACCGGCAGTGGGGGGGGGAGCCCTGCTGTCCTGGCACGCACCTTGCAGGGTCTCCGTGTGCTTTCTCCTCAGGGCATCAAACTGCTTCTCCAGCTCTGGGTCCTTTCCCTTTTCCACCTGGGAAGCAGGGGGGTGACAAACCCTATGTGTCTAACCCAGCGTAAGGGATGCTCTGGTCCTTGCCACGCTCTGTGACCCATGGCCAGACCTGCACCACTCTGGGCTTCCTAACCCCTTCCTAACATCTGCCTTCTCCCAAAAATGGGAGAGCCCAGCCCAGCATGTGCCAGGTCCATGATCACTGCCTGGGAAGTCCCAGCCCGCCACATGCTCCCTGCCCAGCCACTGCCCCCACCAGCACCCGCCTGTTCCACAGACCTGGATGTCGACGTCCTGAGTGATGCTTGTGGTGCCCACCCAGCTGGCATCCCGCAGCCGCTCCTCCTCCTCCTCCTCCCGGCCTTGGAAGAGTCTCGAGCTTTCTGTCCGCTCCTCTCCAAGCGCTGCCTTCTCCTTCCCATCCTCAGGCAACAGAGCACCATCGGCTGCAATGGAAGTGTGGCTGAAATGGCACCGGCCACATCCTGCTAACTGGGCTGCTTGGGTGCCCTGGGTTGAGCCCCTGTCCTCTTCCCGCTGGACAGATACCTCCCTCTCATCTCACCGGTGCAAATTAGCGCTAATTGGGATGGTGCTGCGAGGCTCAGAGAGGACACAGACCTCCTGCCCTGGGGATGACCTGTCTGCCTGAGAGGATGGGATGCCATCATCCCTGGGATGCCACCATGCCAGCACCACGTGGAGGCTGCAGACATCATCCCCATCCTCCCCACACAAGCTGGCCACCCTGAGGTCTGTCCTACTGCTTTCTGGATATCACACTGAGGAAGCACAGTGGGGAGAGACACACATTTTCTTCTCACCATTCTCTGTCTTCAAGGCTGTGAGCTCCTGGGAAGCCGGTCCCCTCTGCTGCTGGGCTTTTAGCTGTCTCTGGCAGAGAGAGATGGAGCTGGAGCAAGGGGGGACAAAGAGGGGCAGGTGGCTGCAGGCAGAGGACTCTCTGCAGCCAGGCACCCTCTGCTGAGCTCACTTCAGCCCTGCTAAAACGGGTGCTTGAGCAGCAGTAGTCCCTCCCCTACCCCCTGCCCTCTGCCAGCCCCAAGCACCCATGGGTGTGCATGGACAGCCTGGCAGGCACCCCCTGGAAAACCTGGGGGATGCTCACAACCCCTCCTGACACGGTGCTGGTGCAAAATAGGCTCCAGCAGCAAAACATTTGGTGGGGGAGAGCAGGCAGCACTTGGCACAACTCTGGCACTTGCTTGCCACCCTACTGCCCTGTCCCTGCTGCCCTGGGATGCTCAGGGTCAGCCTGGTCCCTGGCACCTTGCAGCACCCCACACACCGCCCTGGGCCAGAGTAGGAGTGAGAAATGAAAAATAACCATAAATCAGAGGCGATGCTGACCCCGTGCAGGGCTGGCAGCAGGCGAGGGCTGGCGGCAGCACAAGCAATGACCTCAGGAGCGCAGGAATGTGCTGCTTGGCCCCGCGCGCTCCCGCACGATCCCACTGCTGCTGTGGGGCTGATATAACCCAGAGCCGGGAGCTGCCTTCAGCAGCACAGCTCCACGGGATGCCTTCAGCCCTGCATGGGTTTAATTTAGTCACTTGGAGGGAAGGAGGGGAAAATAAATAAATAAATGGATATATTTTTATCTGTTGTTGAAAGATAGAAGGAAGGCTCGCCTCCTCTCACAGCTCAGCTCCCCCTGTGCGCGGCAGAGCTTGCCCCTGATGCCCATCACCGGGTCGTGCTTCAGGGCAGAGGTGCAGATGAACTGTGAGTGAGGGAATCCACCTGCAGACGTGTTGCTGCTCTGCAGCCCATGGCAAAGCCACCCCTAAATACACGGATCCCTAACGAAGCCAGCCCTGCAGCTCTGCCCCACTGTCACAGCAGCATGGACAAACACAGACCAGATTAGAGAGCCTGGCTTGGGAAAAAAGTGAGGCAAAGCAAACAGGCATCCCTGCCTCCGCCTGCCCTGCAGCCCCCCTTCTGAAGCTGGAGGGGAGCGTCAGAGAGAGCAGGAAAACTCTGAGCCTCTGGGAAGCTGCGGCTTTATCTTCCCTTCTATGGCGCGAGCGGCCGTGGCGTTGAACGCGGCCCAGGCAGCGGGGCGAGGAGGCAGCAGGCGGTTGGGATTCGCTCTCCCTGCAAACGTGGGGTGCCCTGGGATGCTGCTGAGCCCCGGCAGCCCTGCCTGCAGAGGGTCCCCAGCCTGCACCCCCGCACCCATCTCATGCTGATGTGCACTCCCCTGCTATTTAATGTACCCCGTGTCCCGTGCTGGGTTTTGGTGTGTGGTGAGGGGTGGATGGATGAGACAGTCGGGGCTCTGCAAGCCCAGGGGCATCACAGGAACCTCAAAAGCTCCCCCCTAGGTTTTACTGGGACAAAGCAAAGGCTGTGGGGGGGAGATCACACTGGCACAGTGGGGTCACACAGCCCCCAAGGGTTTGGGATGCTGGTACCTCCTCCAGGAGTGACCCCCAAACCTCACCCGCCTCTGCCACACACGTCTTGTGATGGCAAAGGTGATGCCCAAGGACAGTGAGCCCAGGGCTGGTCACCCCTGGTCACCTCCATATAACAGGCAACATCCCCAGGGCACTTCCATCTCTCCCTCATGCCCCTAATCCAGTGGGATGGGTCCTCAGAGCCCTTCAGCTGCTCAAGGAGGGTGATTTGAGACAACTGAGACAACAGAAATGCCCAAAAGGAGCAAGTGGCATGCCAGCATCAGCAGACAAATCTAAATACCTGCCTTCAGGCTACGAGCAAGGCACCCTTCCTACCTCTGGAGCAATTAAATTCTGGAGCTAACTTTACTCCTGAGCACTCAATTGTCCTTTGGGATCAGAGCTCCACTACCAAAGACACAGTGAAAAGCACAACATGGCTGAAAACTGAAATACAGAGGCACTTCCTGCTGCCACTTCCAGAGCAGCACATGGCACTGTCTTTGGTATCACCCAGTGCATTTTGGAGAGCTGGAAGATGGTCCCAGTATCCTCTGTGTGCACAGGGAGTGGGTTGGGAGTTGCTCCAGCTGGAATGACTTTGGTATGGGAAAGAAGCGGCTGGAAAAGTCCCACAGGTGCAGGCCACCGACAGCGCCGCTCATCCCCTAAGGTCTCAGCGTGGGAACCTCTGGCTTTGCCTTTGGGGAGGCTCATGCCAAAAAATACCTTCTAGCTATAAAAAAAAAAAAATAGTATCCACATTCTTAGAACTAAATATTTTTAATGGTCTGGAGCAAAACTGTTTATGGATGGATTACTTGGGATTTCCAGCAGAACCTGAGGCACTGTGAGAGGTGCAGGGGTGGGGAGCGCCCGTGCAGAGGCAGCTGTGGGCAGCTGGGTCGGCTGCAGCCTCTGCTTCAGCTTTCAGCCTAAGGTGGGGTTTTGCACTGTATTTTTCTTCCTCTTTTCCTGTTTTATGAGTATATTAAGCAATTGAACCATGCAACATTACCATCAGCGAACAAAATCACAAAGAGGCAGGAAATGAGCATTTAAATCCTGACGCCGCTCCTGGGGAGGAGGTTTTGCTTTGTGGCTGGGGAGAAGGGGCACAGGATTTGTCCCCTGACCCCAAAACCACCCTGGGACCTGCAGCAGATGCTCAGTGCTGCCAGAGCAATGCTGGCACAGCTCTGTGGGACCTGTCTTCGACTCTGCTGCTGTTTTTCCTCCCGCAACGGCCGTGGTAGAATGTTGCTATCACCTCTTGTACAGTCAGATCTGTACCACAGACTGTATGCAAACCCTTCACGCTGTTGACAGCCCCGAGTTTAGTGTCCTGACCTTTCCCTGGCTCCTGCTGCTACATATAGTTCCTATATCTCCAAAATAAATTCACCCCAGCCCTGGAAGGCGGCCAAGCCTCAGCCTTGATCTTTTGGTAAGGAGTCTTGGCCTCTCTCACGCCTGGAGCACGGCTGAAGGGTGAGCGGAGATGGCGAGTGGCTGAGCATGGGTGGATGGAGCTGGGAGGGGAAGGGACCCCTGAGGATGGTGCCCACAGCTCGGGGCTGGGCTCTGGCCATGGCACCTGTGCCTGCACCTCCTTATCGCCCCACTGCCTGCAGACCGGTGACGGAAAGGACGAGGCTGCCAAGACGCCTCCCCCAGGGCACGCAGCGGTGCCTGGTATGCCATCCACCCACCCGACCCAGCCTGGCACGAGCTCCCCAAGGTCACCTCCAACCTGGGACCAGCCCCAAAAGCCTCCGCAGCCCCCAGCCCCATGAGGTGCACCCCAACTCTGCTGCGGCTCACCCCTGGGGTTTGAGGGCTCCCCTCATCTCCAAGCAACCCCAAGGGACCAGCTCTGCAAGTCAGCAGTGGGAGGGTGAAGGTCTTCCACCCCACCTTTTGGTACCTTGGAGGTGAGAAGCTGGACAGGAGTGGCTCAATGCTGCCCTTACCCCTTTTTGCCATAAAGGGGATTTTCAGTGCTGCTTTCGGGATTAACTTGCAGCTCAGTCACGGCAGCAGAGCCTTGTTTTACCAGGCACAAACCAGGGTGAGCAGCACCACGAGGCTGAGCAGAGCAGCTTGAGAGCGGGTGAGTGCAGGAAGGGAGGCGTCTGTGGGCAAGTGACTCTGACTTAAATTTCCTCTTTTCGGTAAACGTGTGGCTCCCAACACCTGGGGCCTTGGTGCTGCTGTTTCTCCCTGTCCCATGCCTATTTTTGCAAGCTCTCAGAGTCACAAACCAGCCCAGAAGTGTCTGATCTTATGACATACTGAAGAGTAGGGTTTTTTTCCATGATATGGAGAAGCAGCCAAGCCTGCAAGTGCTGTAAATAAAGGCACTTGCTGGCTCGGGGGCTGTGCAAGCTCTGCGCCTGCTCCCCCCACACGTCCCAGCAGCGGGTTGTGCTTTGGCCACATGGTCCCGGGCAGCTGAGCTCTCACAGCTGCCTCTGCAAAGGGCCGCCCGTGCAAGGGGCACGCCGACACCGCGGGGCCTTTCTGACCTTCCTCCTGCCCCTGCCACACTCCACTGACACCACTACACACAGCACATCCAACTTCTCAAACAACTCCGAGGCCGATGGCGGGGCGCTAGGGCAGCATGAGCATGTCAAAAAATAGTAATGAGCAGTGGATAATTTCTACACCTCAACTCCCAGAAGAGCTCTTCAGCACAGAGCAAACGCACCGAGATCTGCTGGGGACTCGGAGCGTTCCCCTGCAGAAGTGGCGCCTTTGGCACAAGGAGGGACCCAACTTTTGGGACAAGGGGAGGATGGCAGAGGTCTAGCTGGGGGAACCCATCTCTGTCCTGCATGGGACCAGCATTTCCAACAGGCACTGCACCCCAGGTTCTGCACCCCCTTTAGCATGGGCTTCTCTGTGATGTGGGGGCTCTCTCCCTGTGCCCAGCGGGGTGCAGGAGGATGCAGCGGGGCAGGTGGCTGCCATCTCCTGCTGTGCCTGGTGTCCCCATCACACCAGTGAGGTCACACGCAGCCAGGGGCAGCCAAACTGCCCAGACCCACTGTGCTGCTCCCCGGGACAGGGTGGGACCCACACCGGGTACCCCAACACATCCCCTCCCCAGCAGCGCAAGAAGGGCTCCACACAAACCCCAGCCCCACGCGAACCCCAACTCCATGCAACACACACACACTCGGTCCCACGCGAGCCCCCAGCCCACTCGAGCCCCCACCCCACGCCAAGCCCAGCCCAAGCCCAGCAAGCCCCTGCAGCCGCTACCTTGCCGCCGGCGGGGCAGCAGCGCAGGGCGCTGCCGGTGCAGCCCATGGAGCCCCCGCCGGGACCCCGCTCAGCCGCGGGGTGCGGAGTGCAGCATCCTCCGAAGAGCGGCTTCGCTGCCCCGCTGGACCCGGCGGGACGGGACGGGACGGAACGGGACGGGAGGGGATGAGCCGCCCCAGCTGGGGCTGGCAGGCAGGAAAAAAAAATTTAAAAAATAATTAAATAAAAAAAAAGTCCCCGCAGCTGCTCGCAGGCAGCGCCGGGAGAGGGTGCTCTGCATCCCCCAGCCGCGGGCACGGCCCCCGGCTGCAGCCTGCCCGCCCCCGGGGCTGGCCCTGCGCGCCCGGCCGTGTTGCTCCGGCCTTGGGACCCCTCCACACTGGGGTCTCCCCGCCCAGGGGTCGGGATGTTTCGTCCCAAGCAGGGTAGTGGGACCCCCCACCCCGGGAATACTTTGTCCCTGGGGGTCCCCTGCACCGGCGATGTTCCATCCTGGGTGGGGGGAAAGGGGAGCAGGAGCCCAGCACTGGGGCTGGAGCAGGGCTGCCTCGGGGGGCTTGCCCTGGTTGAACCCAGAGCCCTGGGACATGGGATGTGAGGGGCAAAGGCAGGATCCATCCTGAGTTTGCCATCACTCCATGAAGATTCAGCTCGTGCTGGGGTAGTTGTGTAAAGGTGGTAATTTTCGGATGTTCTTTTTCTGGCTCTGCTCTTGGGGTAGCTGTGCTGGTTGGAGGGAGATTTCAGTGTGGTCCATACTGCCTGGGGGGGCTGCATCCTGGCAACCCCCCTCTGGAGCATCCCAAACACTTCAAATGCTGGGCCTGGAGCCAGGGTACCCTTCTCCAGGAGGAAATCCTGCGCTTTGGGAATGAATTCTGAAGAGGTGGGGAAACACGTGGATTTGAAAGTGTCCTGTCTGAAAACTAATGGGAGGGAAGACAGGTTCCTCCAAATGTTTTGGCTTAGATAATTTTTTTAACTGCGGTGAAATAAGAGACGTTTCTAAATGAACACACGTTCTGACCTGAAAAAAACAACCCTTGACACCCAGCACTGCTGAAATAGGAGTGTTTCAACCTGGTCACGAGGCTGTGGCTGTACAGAAACACTGCCAGTTTTTGTCAACAAGTTTCTATTCTGACATTTTCCAAATATCCCCTGGGAGAAGGTCCAAGCAGCCCATGGCTCAGGGGCTGCCAACACGCTGGCATTTTGCCACCGTCCCGGCACCGCCTGCCTGGATGGAACAGAGGTGCATGGTCACCTCACCACGTGTGACTTGGAGGTGTTTTTTCTGCCCTGGTAACCCTGGGGTGCGGGAAATTGTGAAACACCACTTGGCTAGTAGGGTGGGGAAGGTGAGGGGAAGGACCAGGGCTGCCCCCAGTCCCTGTGGACTGGTGGGACCAGTTGCCTGTGTCCTCTTGGGTAGGTACTGCTTAACCTACGTGAAATTTTGTGAGTCACAGCAGCTTCCTGGCAGCAGCTCCCACCGCTCAGAAACCACTGAGTCTCTGTTCTTATCTTCCCCAGCACTTCATACATGGGGCGAGTCTCCAGCTCTTCCTGAGAGGACTTATTTGAGTAGATCGTTTTGGGGATAAAAAGCTGTGCAAGGTGTTGGCCTCCACCTCTCCAGGGTTAATTAAAAATCCTGGGCCAGACTTTAGAGACTGAAGGCATACAGAGGCAAGCACAAAAGCAGATGCCTATTTCTGTGCTGCATTTGCATCGCTGGGGCCGTGGCTGGGAACAGAAGCAACTGTGGGTGCAGCTGATGGGGAGCCTGCCCAGCTGCCATCACGTCTTGCTGGTGCACGAAGGCCTGGCAGTCTGCACATGTGCTCATGGTAATTTCTGGTTTTACTGGGGGTGCACTGGGATGCCGCTGTGCTGAAAAGCAGGGCTCAGGGTAGGGTTTCTCTTGGTAATGGTGGAGAAAAACCAGAGGATTTGGTCACATCAGGCTGAGGCATTAAGGCAGATGCTGTGGGCTCTGGCATGCCATGCTGGCCATGGCAGCTACAGCCCTGCCCTTCTATAAATCACTGACTTTCAGAGAAGGGGCTGCAGCAGATCACATTACATCCTTCCTTCAGCCTGTGGGCGCATCTGCGAGGCTGCCAGAGGCCCTGCCCGTGCTGTCTCAAAGATCTCCTCTTTTAGCTTGATTTTAGCAATTTCTCGGTTTCTCCAGTCTTTCCTGCGTGGGCTGCCTGGGATGTTTTCCTGCTGGAGAGATCTCCCATCTCAGCCCTGCTCCATCTCCCTCTGCCCCAATACACTGATAACTTGTTCCTTTTGCAGGGCAGCACTTAAACAGCCAAAAACTTTTCTGCCCAGCTGCTTCTGAGCAACACCGGGGCTTCCCATGGCATTGTAGGGGTGGGATTCATGGCTGCAACTCCTCATCCTCCTCTCTGTAAGCAGGGGAGGCAGGGAGCATGTGGGGCTGGGCCTGCTGGAGGCTGCTTACAGAGGGCTGGAGATGGGAGGGACCATGGCAGCGAGGGGATTTCTGCCTGTGCAAAGCCAGGAAAGCGGAGGTGGTGTGGGGCAGACCCCGCTGGCGCCGCTTGGGCTTGGTTTGAAGTTTGCTGCAGTGTCTTTTTCAGTGTTACTGTGGTCTCTCCCCAGAACTAGAGTTGCTGGAGAAGTCTCAAGGGTTGTGCCTGGAAAAGTGAGCCTAGGAGGGTTTATCTCATGCTGAGCTGAACTGCCGTAAATGGGATAACAGCTGGCTGAACGTTGAGTTAATTTGTACCAATGGTCATTTAAAGTGTTTGCCAAAGCTTATGGATAAGAGAAGTATTTGTGCAAGCTGTTAAAGTGTCTCAGCTCCCCCTCCAGCTCCAGCTGGTAAAGACTGGGCAGGACAGGGTGGGTACACGGTGGTGTTGGTGCCAGCGTGTGGGATTTCCATGTGGGACCTGGTCTGTGTGCAGGATTTTGGTGGAAGGTTTTTTGGGTGATGAGCTGGCCCATGGAGATGCCCGACAGGTCCCTGCAGAGCTGGCAGCCCCGGGGGTGGAGAGGGGTGGTCTGTGGTTGCAGCCTTTGGCCTCATGCATCCTTTTTGCAATCTGTTTGCTTTTTTAAATGAGACCTAATGAAGTCATTAACATTGTCACCCATCTGTGCTGGCTGCTCTTCTTCAATGCAAATCAAAGATGTTTAGCCACATCTGCTGAGACCGGGACTCCGGCTTTGCATGGGTGAGATAGCTCAGAACACTGAACTGCAGAGGCTCTTGCATGTGTTGGAGCCCAAAAGAAGGTCACAGATCCTTTGGGATCTGGGTCACACACACTTCTGTCTTGAGGTAGAGCAGCGATTTCAAGTCATTTCCACCCCTGCCTGTGTTTTTCCAAGCAAAAAGATGTGGGTTAACCTGTCCATACAGTCTTTATTCTCTTTTTTTTTCCCCATGGAAAAATGGAGGTGGGAAGAATGGGAATGAGGGAGTGAAGCCTTCACCCACACTGGTTGTGAGAAGCAGGAAAGCACGTGGTGCTGGGGGCGTGAGGCGAGGTGCTCGGCTCTCCTCCTGGCCCCTGTGCATCCCCATCCCCATCCCTCGGCTGCTCCGGGGCCTCCAAGTGAAAACTATTCCTGGAGGATAACTTTCCAGCCCACTGCTGGCTGGAGGAACAGGGCTATTTATTCCTCGCCCTTAAGCCTCTGCAGCGGATCAGCGACGCAGTTGTCGCTGCTGGCGCGGGGTGGGCAGCAGCATCCGTCACGGCCCCTGCCCGCTCCTGCGCCTGCCCTGCCCGCTCCTGGTCGGCCTTGCTGCTAAATAAGGACGAAAGGCTAAAAATAGAGCTGAGGCAGGGGTTTGGACAAGGCAGGCAACCCTTCCCAAGGCCGGGAGCAATACGGGGAGGCCAGCCAGTGTGGTGTGTGAGGGAGAGCTGAGCTGCCTACAGGGAAGGGTTCCATGCGTGGGTCTGTCTGAGACCTGCCACACTCGTGCCATGTGTGCTCAGTCAATTCATCCCCTTCCAGCTCTCGACAGGGGAAAAAACATCTGTTGGCTAAAATATATGGGAAAACCTGCTCTCCTGTGCCGTATGTGATGGTGGGGTTCGGTGGGGCCATTCCAGGTGTGACAGCAGGGCTCGGGGCAGCTCTGGCTGGAAAATGGGCACCTGAAGAAGGGGAAGAGTGGAAGAGGAGGGTTAAATCTGACATGGTGGATAGGTGGGTGGTGGGGTGCTGTGGCAAACAGCCCGGCTGGGGACTGCCCAACACCCGGGTGCCCCCACGCCCCCCGCAGCACACACAGCATCGGGTTCAGGGTCTCAAACGATCTCTGCTCTCCAGCTGCCGCCTGCCCTGTGCTGAGTGTGGGGGGGTCGCGGGGGTCCCGGGTACCGACCCTGCTCAGTGTGGCGTCACCCCCCCAAGCTGTTTGGTGTGGGCACACCTCGGCACCCCGCTCCCCGTGCCAGCAGAGGGCAGCTCCGGGTCCTTGGGAAAGCGCCGCTTCCCGTCCCAACATCCCTGTGGCTCCAGTCCTGCTCTTAGCGACAAACCCGGGAAGGGAAAATCTCTGCCCGTCCTGACGGGGAGGGAGGGGACTGGGGCGATGGGGCGGGCACGGAGGTAGAGGGGGCAGTCCCACCGTGCAGGGCCACTTAGTGCCGGTGCCTCTCGCTTCCCATCCCATCGCACTCCCCATCGTCCCCCAGTGCGTTTCCCAGGTCCTGCCTCGCCGGAGCGATGCTGGGAGCGGGGCTGGCGCTGGCGCTCTGCGCCCTCCTGCAGCTCTGCCCGGCCGCACGCGGAGGGTCCCACCCGCAGGTTCTGGTGGAGCGGAGCGGCTCCTGGAGGCCCACCAAGGTGAGAGACTCCAAACCCATCACCCCGCTCCCCTTCGGGCAGGGAAGGGGCCGAGAGGTCTGTGGAGGGAGCAGCCCGAGCGGTGCAGGCGGGTAGGAAAGCTTTGCCCATCCCGCTGGGTTTTGCAAGGCATGGAAAAGCATTTTCTGACCCAGGAGGACGAGTGCCAGGTCTGATCCTGGGCTGGGGAGGTGGGGCGAGTGGAATCCCACAGCCCTGTCCGCGTTGGGGAGCGCGGCTGCAGGTTGGGGTTCGGCCCCAGAGCAGGAGGAGGTCTCAGGTTTGATAAGCTGTTGGGAACCATGAAGCCCAGCGGCCTCCTTCCCTTCAGGTGAGCTTTCCCTGCGGCCTCCCAGCACCTCGGCTTTCATTCCTCCCCTTCGTGAGTGTTTTCCAGCTCCTCATTCCCACGCAGCGCTGGGCCGGGCTCATCAGCAGTCGCTGGTTCAGGCCCGACTGATTCAGATGTGTGACTGTCAGGTGGTGCAGAGGGGAATCTCTCTATTTATTTTCAAAGAGAGCTGGCGTTGCCCCAGGGCAGGGGAAGCTGGTTAGGATGGCTGGAGGGGACTCTGCGGGGCAGCAGCAGGTCTGCAGCACAGCCATATGCAGCCACGTACTGATGTTTGGCTTCCGTGGAGCCTCTTTGCCTGCAGACCCACGGGCGAGGGGCTCCCAGCTCCTGCTAAATGGTGGGGTGCAGCCTGCCCCTTGCCTCAGCTTGCCCTGAACCCCATGTCCTACCCCGCTCCGCTTGCCTGCGTGGGCAGTGCTGCCCGCCGGGGCTGCGGGCTGGCACCGGGTAATACAGCCTCCACCGGTTCTGCGGCTGCTGAGCTGGCAGGGGCAGCCCTGCGCCCGTGGCACGGGGACACGGGCTACCCTGGCCAAACCTGCTCGGGGTGCGCAGCCCAGGCGTCCTCTTGGCTCCCTGCTGGGAAAAGGCCTGCAATTAGGCTGGAGGAGCTGGGGTTGGGCTCTCGCCGCTGGCTTGCAGCAGGTTCCAGTATGGCCATCCCCCTGCCTTTGAACTTGGGATGTGGGAGCAAAGGGCTCTGGCACTGCTGCCAGCCTGTGGCTTTGCTAGCGGTGCCACGGAGGCTGGTGGGACTTGGAGGAGATGAGGGAGATCTCCCAGCATGGTTAGACTGGATATAAAGAAGAAGTTCTTTACCCTGAGGGTGGTGAGGCACTGGAACAGGTTGCCCAGGGAAGTTGTGGATGCTCCATCCCTGGAAGTGTTCAAAGCCAGGTTGGATGGAGCCTTGAGCAACCTGTTCTAGTGGGCGGTGTCCCTGCCATGGCAGGGGGGTTGGAACTAGATGATTTTTGAAGTCCTTTCTAACAGACCATTCTGTGATATGATTCTACGATTCTCAGACCAGCCAGGACACATAAGTGATGTCCCTTTGTCCAGGTGACATTCCCTGCTTATGGTTTTCATTATGCCGTGGGTCAACGCTCCTTCCCTGTCTTACTTGGACTGAACCAGCTCAGCAATAGCTGCTTCGTGTGTATCAGCCAGGGTATGAGCCCTCGAGCATCAGGGGAGATGGAAATGTTAAGCTGTGCTTAAAATGCAACAAGCGAAAGCGATTCCCACTCCTGCATGGGACCAGGATGCCAGTGGATGAGTGTTTGCAATGGCTGGGCTGGTTCTGGCTGAGCTGGGAGGCTGTGCCAGCCCCACAGCCCCACAAGGCACATCCTCCCCCCTGACCAGCGCAGCCACCACCACTCTGCCCCAGGCCCTGCTTGTTCTCTTGCCTTTGCTCTCACCTTGCTGAGTGCCCTTGGCACTGGCGTGTTCACATGCAAAGTGTTTGGAGGCTGAGCTGAGGCAAGGTTGGAAACTGCAGCCTGAGAATCCTGTTTGGGTGTAAAGTACATGGGGGGGGATGACAGGCGGAGAGTTTCTGCATAGCCTTCAGACTCAGAGAGGTGGGAGTGTGAGAAATGCAGAGGGAAATGTTTATTTGGCATTTGAAGGGGGGCTGAAGGTCACTTTCTGGCTGTGATTGTGAGCAGATGTTTTGGGGGGGTGTCAGGGGTCGAGCACTGGGGAAACCTCCTGCAAACCCAGGGCAGTGCTTACCCTGGCTCTAACGCCTCCCATCCCTGGTGCTGCAGGTTGGTGGCTTTGCCTGGGAAAACTGTGGTGATGCGAGGGACCCTGTGGTGCTGCAGACCCTCTCTGTGTCACCTGACCCCATCAGCATCCCGGGGATTGTGCGAGTCAGCGCGGCTGTCACCACCAACAAGACCTTGGCCACCCCTCTGAAGGTACGTGCTGGAGATGCCTCCACGGGGTGAGGGAGGGCAGAGCTTCCCGAAACCACTTGCAGCTGGGAAATGTCCAGTAGTGGGTACGGGAACGAGCAGCCCTTGGGGGAACGAGGCACAGAGCAGTGCAGGGCTGAGTGCACCAGGCTCTGTAAGCCAGAATGGGGCACAGGTGGGCACAGAGAGACCCATGGTGGGAGCAGACAGCCCAGTGGGAAGCTCTCAACCTTGTCCCAGTGGATGAAAACCACCTGAGCTGTGTCATGTGTAATGACTCAGAGAGGGAAATGAAACCCCAAGTTCCCTGGGTGCTCTGGGCGGTCACTGCAGCACTTGTTTTTCAGTGATCAGATGTGTCTGCCCCCTCCAGGGACATGCCACAGCGCTGCTGCTGGAGCCCTGGACTGGCCTGTCTGCCCTGCACCGCTTTTGGGGGACTTTCTGGAATGAGACTGAACACGTCTCTCTGCCCAATATTTATGGGCTGTTGAGGAATGCCATGGTGCCTGTTTGGGGCTGGGGCTGTGAGGGCCATGCCAGGGAAGTGTGGTGGCAGAGCTGCGGGATGGGAGCTGCTGGGTGGCTTTGGAACAGGACACTGAGGAGAGGGGAAGGAGTGTGTGTGTGGGGTGCTGGGAGGTGTTTGCTCAAGTGGTCAAGCTGAGGTTGGAGGAAGAGAAGTCTTCGGGCAGAGAGGAACCAAAAGCAGGAGGGGGTGGTGGGAGGGTGTGCAGTGGCCCCATGGACACCCCGAAGAATTGCATGAGCAGAAGCCGAGGGAGGTGGGTGGGGAGGGGAGGGTGGAACAGGCTGGAGGAGCTGTGGGTGCCCGTGCTTGCTGTACTGGTGCTGAACACCTTCCCTGCAGGCAGTGCTGGTGGTAGAGAAGGCGCTGGGCGACCTCTGGATCCAGCTGCCCTGTATTGACCAGCTGGGCAGCTGCACCTACGACGACGTCTGCACCATGCTGGACAACCTCATCCCGCCTGGCACGCCCTGCCCGGAGCCCCTGCAGACCTATGGCATCCCCTGTCGCTGCCCCTTCAAAGCGGTACGCCTGCAACCCCCGCCGGTGTGATGCTGGCAGCACCGCCGGATACCGCCCTGGCCTCCAGTGTGGGGCTGGGGGGGTTTGCCTGATGTCTTGCCTACATGTCCCCTCTCTCTGCAGGGCTCCTACTCCCTACCAGCCAGCAACATTGACCTGCCTGATGTGGAGCTGCCTTCCTGGATGACCAATGGCAACTACCGTGTCCGGGCAACCGCTAGCAATGGTGGGAAGGAGCTCGCCTGTGTCAAGGTGGCCTTCTCCCTGAGGTCCCAGTGAAGGCTGGGGCTGTCCCTCCTCTCCCAACCACCTTGGTCCCCTGTCCCATCCCATCCAGTTGCACCCCATCTCATCCCAGCCTGTCCCTCTGAGGTGCATCCCTCCTGCTGCCAGGAGTAGGCAGCTCCCATACCCCCGCTGGGTGCCCCCCTCCTCTGCTAATCACAGAAAGGCTCCTCCAGCTGTCCCCAACCCCATCACCAGGGTGTGTCCCCCACCCTGGAGGGGCTGTGGAGCTAACCCCAGCCTTTCAGCATGAGTTTTTACCTAGTTTCTCTTTTTTTTTTTCTTAATCCTATCCAGGGAATTTTAAACAAAACCATTCCAATGAAAAGCAATATTTCTTGGAGCAGTCCATGGGGAAGAGGGAGTGTTTGTGGGTGCTGGGGGCAGGCTGGAGGGGTGCAGGATTAGCTGCGGAGGGTGTCCTCACTTGCCCCCACCACCTCCGGCTGGAGCATGGGGCTGTTTTGCAGAAGTGTCCCCAAAGTGGCCCCCACCACGGCAGCTCTGGGTCTGCCTTTGGCACATCCCTGTCCTGCACACGGGACCAGCTCGGTGACACGAGGCACCGGTGAGGGCACCTCCCTGTGTCCCTCCTGTGACAAACGGGACTGAAACAGCCCAAACTCCCAGGGACCATTCCTACTTGCAAGGGACCAAGCAGCTGGTTGCTGCTCCCAGCAGCAGGAGAGGTGGCCAGCCACCGGCTGCACCCTCTCTGGGAAGGGACACAGCTCTGACAGGCAGGTGGGGCACAGCCTGGCCGAGGACATGTCCCATGCCTGTCACTTGGCCACTGGGACCGAGCTGAGGATGCTGCACTGGGACGCTGCATCCCTCTCTGTCCCCACCTGCTCACATTATTTAGCCCCTCCGTAGACCTGGTCTTCCTCCAAGCACTTCATACGCCTTAACTACTGCTGGGCTGCCCTGCTGGGAGGTCTTCTGCCACGCAGACGTGCTCCCACCGCCTTTCTGTGCCCTCGACTCGCTGTGTTTCATCCTGCTGCTGTGTCCAACCCGGGTTTTTGCCTGGAGAAGCGCCAACGCCCCCTCCCCACTCCCCCTGTGCCAAGGTGGCATCCTCCTTTGGAGCAGGTTCTTAATAAACTTTTTTTATCAGGAAGCTGTGCTGGAGCCTCTTGGTGTTGGAGGTGACCTGAGGGTGACATTTGTTTCCTTGAAATAGTGGGGATGTGGTTTTAGCTGGGGGAAGGTGGAGTGGGGTTGGGGCTGGGGTGGGGGCAGCGATGGAGGATGCTGCGGCCTGAAGAGCTGAGTGGGAGCAGCGCTGGGGGCAGCTCCTGTGTGGGGCACAGCGGGGATCTGCAGGCGCTGCCTTCGTCCGCAGGGACACAGAGCCCTGCCCCTGGGGGCACAGCCCACGATGGGGGTCTCTGGGGGTGTCACTTGTCCCAGCAACCATCTGTCTCCCTGACACCTGCCTTGCTGTGCAGGCGGAGGAATGGCCCCGCAGGGGGGATGCTTCTCGCTGCCCACGCGTGGAGGTGTTCATCCGCACCCGCATTTGCCCCAGTCGGGACAGTGGGGCCCCGCGCTACAGAGCCCACCCGCGCTGCCCGCCGCGACCGCCAGGGGGCAGCGCGGCGCCCGGCCCCGCCCCTTCGCCTCTCGCCCCGCCCATCTCCCCGCCCCCTCGCTCCTCGCCCCGCCCCATCGCCTTCACCGCTCCCTGTGCGCATGCGCGGGTCAGCTGATCCGGCGGTCACGTGACAGCGCGGCTGAGGGAGCGGGCCCGGCCCGGCCCGGCGCGGGCGGCGGCGGCGAGGTGCGGGGCCGGGGGCGCGGCCTGCGGGGGCGCTGTGGCGGTGCGGGAGGGGGTTGTCAGCTGGCTGCCAGCATGCCGGGGTGCTCAGGGATGCCCGGGGCTGTCGGCAGCCCGGATGGGTCGCGGGGTCCCGGGGGTGTTGGCATCTGCCATGGGTGCTCAGGGGTGCGGGAGCGTGCTGGCGGCCCCCATGGGTGGTCACGGGAGCTTGGGGGTGGTGGTGGCGCGTGTATGTGGGGGTACTCAGAACCTGAGTGGGTGCAGGGGGGTCCTGTGAGCTTGCAGGGGTGGCACAGAGTGCCCCGAGCCCGCATGAGTGTAAGGGTGTGCGCAGACCCTGCGTGGGCACCCAGGGGTGTGTGCTGGTGGTGCCCTGTGGGGGTGGTGGCAGCCTGCGGGGTTCTCCTTGGAGTGTCTGGGGGCGCCGTGCAATGTGGGGGCAGAGCCCCCGCAGTGTGCAGCGGGGTGTGAGGTGCTGGTGAGGTGCAGGATGCTCTGCGGGGTGCGGCCGTGCTGCTGTTTGGGGGTGCCGGGTTGAGGGGGAGCATGGCTGGGGTGCGAGCTGTGGGGACTGGGGGGGTTTGTGCCGAGCAGCCTCCCTGCGGTGAGAAGCCAGGCTGGGGGGACCAGGCCGCGATGCGAAGGACTGGAAAGGTCAGTGTGGAGCTGTGGGAGCACTGGGTGCCACAGGGACGAGGGGACCGATGCAGCTGGTGCGGCCATCGTGTCTGGGAGGTGTCATGCCCTGGGGAATGGGCTCGGCTGCAGCCTCCGTACGGGCAGGGCAGGGGGGCATGGGCGGGAGAGGGGTCTGGCAGTGCCAGCTCTCCCTTGTGTCACACGGAGATGGGTTCCGAGCAGCGCTTTGGACATAAAGGATTCGACACGTGGTGGAAGCAGTGGTGAGTTTTGCTGTGCATGTTGCTTTTTGGGGTGATTTTGTATTACCCATTCTGTGTGTGTCCCCTGCTCAGCTGTGGAGAGCTGTCAGGGTCAGCAGCAAGTTGCGTCTTGCTTTTGACTTCTAGCGTGGGGTTGTCACTCTAAGGTTGTCACCACGTCCCCCCCAGCTTTCCTCGGTGCTTCGCTCACCGTGGTGAAATTGCTTCTGTGTGGAGGGGAAAATAAATGCACATGAACGTGGCTGAGGAGTTGGGTTTAAAGTAGAAACTGAATGTGGCTGCTCCTGCCTTTGGTCTTTGTAATGGTGAGGAAATGATGTAGTGGGGTTTTGCTTCGCTTTGAAATATTCACTGTGCAGATGAGACAAGTTTTGCAGCTTCTTCTTGTTTGATTGCGGGGGAGCTGAGTGCTCGCTCCCTGCTGCTGTGCAGCCTTTAATCCAGGCACAAAGCAGGCAAATCACGATGAGTGCATTTCCCTGGCTCTTCAAAGCAAAAAGCATCCGGGCTTGCTTGGGGATAAAAGAATAAATCACGGAGGAGTGATTGGCAGACTGATATAACTGTTGTTTTTGTCAGGAGGATGTTGCTGAGTACTTCAGATAACACAGGCTGTCTCTGGGGAGGGGTGTCCATGCCAGACCCAGCCCTGGCACCCCCTCTCCTGCCGTCCTTGCCCACTGCCAGCCCTTGGTGCTTGGCCAAGCCTCCCAAGTCTCTCCTCTGCCCCTCGGGCCTGTCACGGATGACAAATAGCTTCTAACGCTTTCCTTGTGTAAACTGATGCTGCTGCTCTTCCCGTCTGTGCCTCGCCGCGTCGCCCTGCCCGTGGCGGGGCCGGTTCGGGCACGATTACGTGGCCCAGGTGTGAGGGAGGAGGTTGGGCAGGAGTGATGCTTGTGCTGCTGTCAGCTCCAGAGCCAGCCTGCGGGCCAGGAGCCTGGTGTTGCACGGGACAGACCAGCCCTGCTTTCTGCTGCCGGCGGTGCCCGTTGCTGCAGGAAATAAAGCAGCAGTGCCAGGGGTTGCTGTGGCCTGTGTAACTGCTGCTGAGCAGATGGGATCTGGAGCAAGTATCCAGCATTGAGCAAAGTCTCTTACTCCCTGTTTCCCTTCTGGCCACAAGGCTGGGCTCTCCCAGTGACTGCAGCTCTTGGCTTTTGTTTTTGCATGGAGCAGCCAGGTTTACAGAGGGCAGTGAGGAGGGGGGATGCCTGGGGGGTGTGGGGATGGTGCAGGACCCGAGCAGGCTGAGCTGAGCTTTCCCTGCGTGGCCAAGGCATTAGGTCTGTGCTGGCTGCTGTCCCGTCGTGCCGCGGCCACATCCTGCTGCGCTCGCGTGACCAGGCGGGTGCCCAAGGAGCCCTCTGGCAGGAAACGAGCCCGTTTGCAGGAGCGATATTTCTCTGCTGCTTCCGCTTCGCCCCAGGCCAGCTCCCCCCCAGCGCCAGGGGATGGGATGGGAAGACGGGGATGGGATGGGGAGACCTGGACTGCTGGGGTGGAGGTGATGCCTGGGGTGGTGACACCCCCGAGGATCCTTAGGGCCGGAACCAAATTGCCAGGCTGTGTGGTAGGAGGCTGACAGATAATTTCCCTGCCTCTGGGGCTCCTTCCTGGCAGGCACCCGGGGGAGGCCCTGGTGCAGCCATGGGGCTGGAGGAAGCAAAGGCTGGTTTTGGGATAGGAGCTGCAGGCTGTGCAGAAGCAATAGGAGCTCTTTGGGGCACGTCTGGGAGTTAAACCAGCTGACTGCTTTCCAGCCAGAGGCGGGAGGCTTGTGTCCTCGGCGAGGGCTGTGCCAGTGCTCCTGGCTTGCAGGGCCCTGCTGGGGTTTCTGCTGGAGCAAGAGCTATGGCTTGTGTGGGTGCCTCATCCCGGGAAGCCCCTCAGTCCTGCAGGCACCTCTGCGGCTCTGAAACCTTTGGAACGGGTGGCTTGCTTTCAGCACGTGGTCTGTGCTCCTGCCTGATGGAGCATAATCAATTCTGAACTTTTTTTAAAATAAAATGTTTTCTTTTTTTTTTTTTTTTTTTTAAAAGAGGGATGTTAGGAAACTTTCCCTTCCCTGGCAAGCTGTTCCCTTGCAGGAAACTGTGTGTGGTTGAAAGCATTTGCTCTTTCCTGGCCATCCTCTTGACAGCCCCAGTCCTGAGCACCCAGGCTGGGGATACTGCCCCTAGTCCCTGTGGACTGGTGGGACCAGTTGCCTGTATCCTCTTGGGTCAGTACTGCTTAGCCTACGTGAAGTTCTGTGAGTCACAGCAGCTCCCACCGCTCAGAAACCACTGAGTCTCTGTTCTTATCTTCCCCAGCACTTCATACATGGGACGAGTCTCCAGCTCTTCCTGAGAGGACTTATTTGAGTACATTGTTTTGGGGATAAAAAGCTGTGCAAGGTGCTGGCCTCCACCTCTCCAAGGTTAATTAAAAATCCTGGGCCAGACTTTAGAGACTGAAGGCATACAGAGGCAAGCACAAAAGCAGATGCCTATTTCTGTGCTGCATTTGCATCGCTGGGGCCGTGGCTGGGAACAGAAGCAACTGTGGGTGCAGCTGATGGGGAGCCTGCCCAGCTGCCATCACGTCTTGCTGGTGCATGAAGGCCTGGCAGTTTGCACATGTGCTCGTGGTAGTTTCTGGTTTTACTGGGGGTGCAGTGGGATGCTGCTGTGCTGAAAAGCAGGGCTCAGGGTAGGGTTTCTCTTGGTAATGGTGGAGAAAAACCAGAGGATTTGGTCACATCAGGCTGAGGCATCAAGGCAGATGCTGTGGGCTCTGGCATGCCATGCTGGCCATGGCAGCTACAGCCCTGCCCTTCTATAAATCACTGACTTTCAGAGAAGGGGCTGCAGCAGATCACATTACATCCTTCCTTCAGCCTGTGGGCGCATCTGCGAGGCTGCCAGAGGCCCTGCCCGTGCTGTCTCAAAGATCTCCTCTTTTAGCTTGATTTTCGGTTTCTCCAGTCTTTCCTGCGTGGGCTGCCTGGGATGTTTTCCTGCTGGAGAGATCTCCCATCTCAGCCCTGCTCCATCTCCCTCTGCCCCAATACACTGATAACTTGTTCCCTTTGCAGGGCAGCACTTAAACAGCCAGAAACTTTTCTGCCCAGCTGCTTCTGAGCAACGCCGGGGCTTCCCATGGCATTGTAGGGGTGGGATTCATGGGATTCTCCTCATCCTCCTCTCCGTAAGCAGGAGAGGCAGGGAGCATGTGGGGCTGGGGCTGCTGGAGGCTGCTTACAGAGGGCTGGAGATGGCAGGGACCATGGCAGCGAGGGGATTTCTGCCTGTGCAAAGCCAGGAAAGCGGAGGTGTTGTGGGGCAGATCCCGCTGGCGCCGCTTGGGCTTGGTTTGAAGTTTGCTGCAGTGTCTTTTTCAGTGTTACTGTGGTCTCTCCTCAGAACTAGAGTTGCTGGAGAAGTCTCAAGGGTTGTGCCTGGAAAAGTGAGCCTAGGAGGGTTTATCTCATGCTGAGCTGAACTGCCGTAAATGGGATAACAGCTGGCTGAATGTTGAGTTAATTTGTACCAATGGTCATTTAAATTGTTTGCCAAAGCTTATGGATAAGAGAAGTATTTGTGCAAGCTGTTAAAGTGTCTCAGCTCCCCCTCCAGCTCCAGCTAGTAAAGACTGGGCAGGACAGGGTGGGTACACGGTGGTGTTGGTGCCAGCGTGTGGGATTTCCATGTGGGACCTGGTCTGTGTGCAGGATTTTGCTGGAAGGTTTTTTTGGGTGATGAGCTGGCCCGTGGAGATGCCCGACTGGTCCCTGCAGAGCTGGCAGCCCCGGGGGTGGAGAGGGGTGGTCTGTGGTTGCAGCCTTTGGCCTCATGCATCCTTTTTGCAATCTGTTTGCTTTTGTAAATGAGACCTAATGAAGTCATTAACATTGTCACCCATCTGTGCTGGCTGCTCTTCTTCAATGCAAATCAAAGATGTTTAGCCACATCTGCTGAGACCGGGACTCCGGCTTTGCATGGGTGAGATAGCTCAGAACACTGAACTGCAGAGGCTCTTGCATGTGTTGGAGCCCAAAAGAAGGTCACAGATCCTTTGGGATCTGGGTCACACACACTTCTGTCTTGAGGTAGAGCAGCGATTTCAAGTCATTTCCACCCCTGCCTGTGTTTTTCCAAGCAAAAAGATGTGGGTTAACCTGTCCGTACAGTCTTTCTTCTCTTTTTTTTTCCCCATGGAAAAATGGAGGTGGGAAGAATGGGAATGAGGGAGTGAAGCCTTCACCCACACTGGTTGTGAGAAGCAGGAAAGCACGTGGTGCTGGGGGCGTGAGGCGAGGTGCTCGGCTCTCCTCCTGGCCCCTGTGCATCCCCATCCCCATCCCTCGGCTGCTCCGGGGCCTCCAAGTGAAAACTATTCCTGGAGGATAACTTTCCAGCCCGCTGCTGGCTGGAGGAACAGGGCTATTTATTCCTCGCCCTTAAGCCTCTGCAGCGGATCAGCGACGCAGTTGTCGCTGCTGGCGCGGGGTGGGCAGCAGCATCCGTCACGGCCCCTGCCCGCTCCTGCGCCTGCCCTGCCCGCTCCTGGTCGGCCTTGCTGCTAAATAAGGACGAAAGGCTAAAAATAGAGCTGAGGCAGGGGTTTGGACAAGGCAGGCAACCCTTCCCAAGGCCGGGAGCAATACGGGGAGGCCAGCCAGTGTGGTGTCACCCGCCCATGCTGTTTGGTGTGGGCACACCTCGGCATCCCGCTCCCGGTGCCAGCAGAGGGCAGCTCCGGGTCCTTGGGAAAGCTCCGGTTCCCGTCACAGCATTCCTGCGGCTGCGGCCCGGTGCTTAGCGGTAAAACCGGGGAGAAGGAGAGGAAGGGAAAACCTCTGCCCGTCCTGACGGGGAGGGAGGGGACTGGGGCGATGGGGCGGGCACGGAGGTAGAGGGGGCAGTCCCACCGTGCAGGGCCACTTAGTGCCGGTGCCTCTCGCTTCCCATCCCATCGCACTCCCCATCGTCCCCCAGTGCGTTACCAAGGTCCTGCCTCACCGGAGCGATGCTGGGAGCGGGGCTGGCGCTGGCGCTCTGCGCCCTCCTGCAGCTCTGCCCGGCTGCACGCGGAGGGTCCCACCCGCAGGTTCTGGTGGAGCGGAGCGGCTCCTGGAGGCCCACCAAGGTGAGAGACTCCAAACCCATCACCCCGCTCCCCTTCGGGCAGCGAAGGGGCCGAGAGGTCTGTGGAGGGAGCAGCCCGAGCGGTGCAGGCGGGTAGGAAAGCTTTGCCCATCCCGCTGGTTTTGGCAAGGCATGGAAAAGCATTTTCTGACCCAGGAGGACGAGTGCCAGGTCTGATCCTGGGCTGGGGAGGTGGGGCGAGTGGAATCCCACAGCCCTGACCGCGTTGGGGAGCGCGGCTGCAGGTTGGGGTTCGGCCCCAGAGCAGGAGGAGGTCTCAGGTTTGATAAGCTGTTGGGAACCATGAAGCCCAGCGGCCTCCTTCCCTTCAGGTGAGCTTTCCCTGCGGCCTCCCAGCACCTCGGCTTTCATTCCTCCCCTTCATGAGTGTTTTCCAGCTCCTCATTCCCACGCAGCGCTGGGCCGGGCTCATCAGCAGTCGCTGGTTCAGGCCCGACTGATTCAGATGTGTGACTGTCAGGTGGTGCAGAGGGGAATCTCTATTTATTTTCAAAGAGAGCTGGCGTTGCCCCAGGGCAGGGGAAGCTGGTTAGGATGGCTGGAGGGGACTCTGCGGGGCAGCAGCAGGTCTGCAGCACAGCCATATGCAGCCACGTACTGATGTTTGGCTTCCGTGGAGCCTCTTTGCCTGCAGACCCACGGGCGAGGGGCTCCCAGCTCCTGCTAAATGGTGGGGTGCAGCCTGCCCCTTGCCTCAGCTTGCCCTGAACCCCATGTCCTACCCCGCTCCGCTTGCCTGCGTGGGCAGTGCTGCCCGCCGGGGCTGCGGGCTGGCACCGGGTAATACAGCCTCCACCGGTTCTGCGGCTGCTGAGCTGGCAGGGGCAGCCCTGCGCCCGTGGCACGGGGACACGGGCTACCCTGGCCAAACCTGCTCGGGGTGCGCAGCCCAGGCGTCCTCTTGGCTCCCTGCTGGGAAAAGGCCTGCAATTAGGCTGGAGGAGCTGGGGTTGGGCTCTCGCCGCTGGCTTGCAGCAGGTTCCAGAGTGGCCATCCCCCTGCCTTTGAACTTGGGATGTGGGAGCAAAGGGCTCTGGCACTGCTGCCAGCCTGTGGCTTTGCTAGCGGTGCCATGGAGGCTGGTGGGACTTGGAGGAGATGAGGGAGATCTCCCAGCATGGTTAGACTGGATATAAAGAAGAAGTTCTTTATCCTGAGGGTGGTGAGACACTGGAATAGGTTGCCCAGGGAAGTTGTGGATGCTCCATCCCTGGAAGTGTTCAAAGCCAGGTTGGATGGAGCCTTGAGCAACCTGTTCTAGTGGGCGGTGTCCCTGCCATGGCAGGGGGGTTGGAACTAGATGATTTTTGAGGTCCTTTCTAACTCAGACCATTCTGTGATATGATTCTATGATTCTCAGACCAGCCAGGACACATAAGTGATGTCCCCTTGTCCAGGTGACATTCCCTGCTTGTGGTTTTCATTATCCCATGGGACAACACTCCTTCCCTGTCTTATTTGGACTGAACCAGCTCAGCAATAGCTGCTTGGTGTGTATCAGCCAGGGTATGAGCCCTCGAGCATCAGGGGAGATGGAAATGTTAAGCTGTGCTTAAAATGCAACAAGCGAAAGCGATTCCCAGTCCTGCATGGGACCAGGATGCCAGTGGAAGAGTGTTTGCAATGGCTGGGCTGGTTCTGGCTGAGCTGGGAGGCTGTGCCAGCCCCACAGCCCCTGAAGGCACAGCCTCCCCCCTGACCAGCGCAGCCACCACCACTCTGCCCCAGGCCCTGCTTGTTCTCATGCCTTTGCTCTCACCTTGCTGAGTGCCCTTGGCACTGGCGTGTGTGGCAATTAAGGCATGGACTTTCCAAGATGTGCAGCAGGAAAGATGCTTTATTGTTCTAAAAGCACATATTTATACTATGGTTAAGGCTATTACTTCATGGTTAACAAATCAGTGACTAAGTTGTGTACTGTTTCACCTATCAGCATAAAGACTACCCAAACACGTGCCGTGCCGACCAATCAGCTTCTTGCTTGCACGCTGTTCGTGTGGCGGAACTTTTCGAGGTTGTTCTTTTAGCCATGTCGACACAGCTCAGCGGTTTCTTATTTTAATCTCATGGCTTACTGTGACCGTTACAGTTCTCTGAAGTTATTTCAGTTGTTCTCAGAAGTTACTTCAATTGTTCTTAGAAGTTATTTCAACAGTTCTTAGAAGATATTTCAGTGTCTTATCTTCGCGTCCTTCTGTGCGGTCTCGTTTACTTCTCCCCTGGTTTGCAGCTAGTGAGAGTCAGGATGTCAAGGCTCTCCAGGCTTCTTGTGCAACCCTCCCCACAGGCGTGTTCACATGCAAAGTGTTTGGAGGCTGAGCTGAGGCAAGGTTGGAAACTGCAGCCTGAGAATCCTGTTTGGGTGTAAAGTACATGGGGGGGGGATGACAGGCAGAGAGTTTCTGCAATGCCTTCAGACTCAGAGAGGTGGGAGTGTGAGAAATGCAGAGGGAAATGTTTATTTGGCATTTGAAGGGGGGCTGAAGGTCACTTTCTGGCTGTGATTGTGAGCAGATGTTTTGGGGGGGTGTCAGGGGTCGAGCACTGGGGAAACCTCCTGCAAACCCAGGGCAATGCTTACCCTGGCTCTAATGCCTCCCATCCCTGGTGCTGCAGGTTGGTGGCTTTGCCTGGGAAAACTGTGGTGATGCGAGGGAACCCGTGGTGCTGCAGACCCTCTCTGTGTCACCTGACCCCATTGCCCTCCCGGGGACTGTGCGAGTCAGCGCGGCTATCACCACCCACAAGACCTTGGCCACCCCTCTGAAGGTACGTGCTGGAGATGCCTCCACGGAGTGAGGGAGGGCAGAGCTTCCCGAAACCACTTGCAGCTGGGAAATGTCCAGTAGTGGGTACGGGAACGAGCAGCCCTTGGGGGAACGAGGCACAGAGCAGTGCAGGGCTGAGTGCACCAGGCTCTGTAAGCCAGAATGGGGCACAGATGGGCACAGAGAGACCCATGGTGGAGCAGACAGCCCAGTGAGAAGCTCTCAACCTTGTCCCAGTGGATGAAAACCACCTGAGCTGTGTCATGTGTAATGACTCAGAGAGGGAAATGAAACCCCAAGTTCCCTGGGTGCTCTGGGTGGTCACTGCAGCACTCGTTTTTCAGTGGTCAGACGTGTCTGCCCCCTCCAGGGACATGCCACAGCGCTGCTGCTGGAGCCCTGGACCGGCCTGTCTGCCCTGCACCGCTTTTGGGGGACTTTTTGGAATGAGACTGAACACATCTCTCTGCCCAATATTTATGGGCTGTTGAGGAATGCCATGGTGCCTGTTTGGGGCTGGGGCTGTGAGGGCCATGCCAGGGAAGTGTGGTGGCAGAGCTGTGGGATGGGAGCTGCTGGGTGGCTTTGGAACAGGACACTGAGGAGAGGGGAAGGAGTGTGTGTGTGGGGTGCTGGGAGGTGTTTGCTCAAGTGGTCAAGCTGAGGTTGGAGGAAGAGAAGTCTTCGGGCAGAGAGGAACCAAAAGCAGGAGGGGGTGGTGGGAGGGTGTGCAGTGGCCCCATGGACACCCCGAAGAATTGCATGAGCAGAAGCCGAGGGAGGTGGGTGGGGAGGGGAGGGTGGAACAGGCTGGAGGAGCCGTGGGTGCCCATGCTTGCTGTACTGGTGCTGAACATCTTCCCTGCAGGCAGTGCTGGTGATAGAGAAGGCAGTGGGACTCGTCTGGGTCCGGCTGCCCTGCATCAACCAGCTGGGCAGCTGCCGTTACAGCCTCTGCACCTTGCTCAACGACGTCGTCCCGCCTGGCACGCCCTGCCCGGAGCCCCTGCAGACCTACGGCATCCCCTGTCGCTGCCCCTTCAAAGCGGTACGCCTGCAACCCCCGCCGGTGTGATGCTGGCAGCACCGCCGGGTACCGCCCCGGCCTCCAGTGTGGGGCTGGGGGGGTTTGCCTGACGTCTTGCCTACATGTCTCCTCTCTCTGCAGGGCTCCTACTCCCTACCAGCCAGCAACATTGACCTGCCCAACTTGAGGCTGCCTTCCTGGATAACCAGAGGCAGATACCGCCTCCGGGCCACCCTTAGCAGTGGTGGGAATGAGCTCGCCTGTGTCAAGGTGGCCTTCTCCCTGAAGACCTAGTGAGGGCTGTGGCTGTCCCTCCTCTCCCCACCACCTTGGTCCCCTGTCCCATCCCATCCAGTTGCACCCCACCTCATCCCAGCTTGTCCCTCTGAGGTGCATCCCTCCTGCTGCCAGGAGGATGCAGCTCCTATACCCCTGCTTGGTGCCCCCCTCCTCTGCTAATCACAGAAAGGCCCCTCCAGCTGTCCCCAACCCCATCACCAGGGTGTGTCCCCCGCCCTGGAGGGGCTGTGGAGCTAACCCCAGCCTTTCAGCATGAGTTTTTACCTAGTTTCTCTTTTTTTTTTTCTTAATCCCATCTAGGGAATTTTAAACAAAACCATTCCAATGAAAAGCAATATTTTGTGGAGCAGTCTATGGGGAAGAGGGAGTGTTTGTGGGTGCTGGGGGCACGCTGGAGGGGTGCAGGATTAGCTGCGGAGGGTGTCCTCGCTTGCCCCCACCACCTCCGGCTGGAGCATGGGGCTGTTTTGCAGAAGTGTCCCCAAAGTGGCCACAGGTGCCCCGACCACGGCAGCTCTGGGTCTGCCTTTGGCACACCCCTGTCCTGCACACGGGACCAGCTCGGTGACACGAGGCACCGGTGAGGGCACCTCCCTGTGTCCCTCCTGTGACAAACGGGACTGAAACCGCCCAAACTCCCAGGGACCATTCCTACTTGCAAGGGACCAAGCAGCTGGTGCTGCTCCCAGCAGCAGGAGAGGTGGCCAGCCACCGGCTGCACCCTCTCTGGGAAGGGACACAGCTGTGACAGGCAGCTGGGGCACAGCCTGGCCAAGGACATGTCCCATGCCTGTCACTTGGCCACTGGGACCGAGCTGAGGATGCTGCACTGGAACCCTGTATCCCTCTCTATCCCCGCCTGCTCACATTATTTAGCCCCTCCGTAGACCTGGTCTTCCTCCAAGCACTTCATACGCCTTAACTACTGCTGGGCTGCCCTGCTGGGAGGTCTTCTGCCACGCAGACGTGCTCCCACCGCCTTTCTGTGCCCTCGACTCGCTGTGTTTCATCCTGCTGCTGTGTCCAACCCGGGTTTTTGCCTGGAGAAGCGCCAACGCCCCCTCCCCACTCCCCCTGTGCCAAGGTGGCATCCTCCTTTGGAGCAGGTTCTTAATAAACTTTTTTTATCAGGAAGCTGTGCTGGAGCCTCTTGGTGTTGGAGGTGACCTGAGGGTGACATTTGTTTCCTTGAAATAGTGGGGATGTGGTTTTAGCTGGGGGAAGGTGGAGTGGGGTTGGGGCTGGGGTGGGGGCAGCGATGGAGGATGCTGCGGCCTGAAGAGCTGAGTGGGAGCAGCGCTGGGGGCAGCTCCTGTGTGGGGCACAGCGGGGATCTGCAGGCGCTGCCTTCGTCCGCAGGGACACAGAGCCCTGCCCCTGGGGGCACAGCCCACGATGGGGGTCTCTGGGGGTGTCACTTGTCCCAGCAACCATCTGTCTCCCTGACACCTGCCTTGCTGTGCAGGCGGAGGAATGGCCCCGCAGGGGGGATGCTTCTCGCTGCCCACGCGTGGAGGTGTTCATCCGCACCCGCATTTGCCCCAGTCGGGACAGTGGGGCCCCGCGCTACAGAGCCCACCCGCGCTGCCCGCCGCGACCGCCAGGGGGCAGCGCGGCGCCCGGCCCCGCCCCTTCGCCTCTCGCCCCGCCCATCTCCCCGCCCCTTGGTTCTTCGCCTCGCCCCTCGCCTTCACCGCTCCCCGTGCGCATGCGCGGCTGCTGCGGTCAGCTGATCGGCGGTCACGTGACAGCGCGGCCGAGGGAGCGGGCCCGGCCCGGCGCGGGGCGGCGGCGGCGAGGTGCGGGGCCGGGGGTGCGGCCTGCGGGGGCGCTGTGGCGGTGCGGGAGGGGGTTGTCAGCTGGCTGCCAGCATGCCGGGGTGCTCAGGGATGCCCGGGGCTGTCGGCGGCCCGCGGGGTGCTCAGGGTTACCGGCAGCCCGGATGGGTCGCGGGGTCCCGGGGGTGTTGGCATCTGCCATGGGTGCTCAGGGGTGCGGGAGCGTGCTGGCGGCCCCCATGGGTGGTCACGGGAGCTTGGGGGTGGTGGTAGCGCGTGTATATGGGGGTACTCAGAACCTGAGTGGGTGCAGGGGGGTCCTGGGAGCTTGCAGGGGTGGCACAGAGTGCCCCGAGCCCGCATGAGTGTAAGGGCGTGCGCAGACCCTGCCTGGGCACCCAGGGGTGTGTGCTGGTGGTGCCCTGTGGGGGTGGTGGCAGCCTGCGGGGTTCTCCTTGGAGTGTCTGGGGGCGCCGTGCAATGTGGGGGGCAGAGCCCCCGCAGTGTGCAGCGGGGTGTGAGGTGCTGGTGAGGTGCAGGATGCTCTGTGGGGTGCGGCCGTGCTGCTGTTTGGGGGTGCCGGGTTGAGGGGGAGCATGGCTGGGGTGCGAGCTGTGGGGACTGGAGGGGTTTGTGCCGAGCAGCCTCCCTGCGGTGAGAAGCCAGGCTGGGGGGACCAGGCCGCGATGCGAAGGACTGGAAAGATCAGTGTGGAGCTGTGGGAGCACTGGGTGCCACAGGGACGAGGGGACCGATGCAACTGGTGCGGCCATCGTGTCTGGGAGGTGTCATGCCCTGGGGAATGGGCTCGGCTGCAGCCTCGGTACGGGCAGGGGAGGGGGGCATGGGCGGGAGAGGGGTCTGGCAGTGCCAGCTCTCCCTTGTGTCACGCGGAGATGGGTTCCGAGCAGCGCTTTGGACATAAAGGATTCGACACTTGGTGGAAGCAGTAGTGAGTTTTGCTGTGCATGTTGCTTTTTGGGGTGATTTTGTGTTACCCGTTCTGTGTGCGGCCCCTGCTCAGCTGTGGAGAGCTGTCAGGGTCAGCAGCAAGTTGCGTCTTGCTTTTGACTTCTAGCGTGGGGTTGTCACTCTAAGGTTGTCACCACGTCCTCCCCAGCTTTCCTCGGTGCTTCGCTCACCGTGGTGAAATTGCTTCTGAGAGGAGGGGAAAATAAATGCACATGAACGTGGCTGAGGAGTTGGGTTTAAAGTAGAAACTGAATGTGGCTGCTCCTGCCTTTGGTCTTTGTAATGGTGAGGAAATGATGTAGTGGGGTTTTGCTTCGCTTTGAAATATTCACTGTGCAGATGAGACAAGTTTTGCAGCTTCTTCTTGTTTGATTGCGGGGGAGCTGAGTGCTCGCTCCCTGCTGCTGTGCAACCTTTAATCCAGGCACAAAGCAGGCAAATCACGATGAGTGCATTTCCCTGGCTCTTCAAAGCAAAAAGCATCCGGGCCTGCTTGGGGATAAAAGAATAAATCACAGAGGAGTGATTGAGCAGACTGATATAACTGTTGTTTTTATCTGGAGGATGTTGCTGAGTACCTCAGATTACACAGGCTGTCTCTGGGGAGGGATGTCCATGCCAGACCCAGCCCTGGCACCCCCTCTCCTGCTGTCCTTGCCCACTGCCAGCCCTTGGTGCTTGGCCAAGCCTCCCAAGTCTCTCCTCTGCCCCTCGGGCCTGTCACGGATGACAAATAGCTTCTAACGCTTTCCTTGTGTAAACTGATGCTGCTGCTCTTCCCGTCTGTGCCTCACCGCGTCGCCCTGCCCGTGGCGGGGCCGGTTCGGGCATGATTACGTGGCCCAGGTGTGAGGGAGGAGGTTGGGCAGGAGTGATGCTTGTGCTGCTGTCAGCTCCAGAGCCAGCCTGCGGGCCAGGAGCCTGGTGTTGCACGGGACAGACCAGCCCTGCTTTCTGCTGCCGGCGATGCCCGTTGCTGCAGGAAATAAAGAAGCAGTGCCAGGGGTTGCTGTGGCCTGTGTAACTGCTGCTGAGCAGATGGGATGTGGAGCAAGCATCCAGCATTGAGCAAAGTCTCTTACTCCCTGTTTCCCTTCTGGCCACAAGGCTGGGCTCTCCCAGTGACTGCAGCTCTTGGCTTTTGTTTTTGCATGGAGCAGCCAGGTTTACAGAGGGCAGTGAGGAGGGGGGATGCCTGGGGGGTGTGGGGATGGTGCAGGACCCGAGCAGGCTGAGCTGAGCTTTCCCTGCATGGCCAAGGCATTAGGTCTGTGCTGGCTGCTGTCCCGTCGTGCCAGGGCCACATCCTGCCGCGCTCGCGTGACCAGGCGGGTGCCCAAGGAGCCCTCTGGCAGGAAACGAGCCCGTTTGCAGGAGCGATATTTCTCTGCTGCTTCCGCTTCGCCCCAGGCCAGCTCCCCCCCAGCGCCAGGGGATGGGATGGGAAGACGGGGATGGGATGGGGAGACCTGGACTGCTGGGGTGGAGGTGATGCCTGGGGTGGTGACACCCCCGAGGATCCTTAGGGCCGGAACCAAATTGCCAGGCTGTGTGGTCGGAGGCTGACAGATAATTTCCCTGCCTCTGGGGTTCCTTCCTGGCAGGCACCCGGGGGAGGCCCTGGTGCAGCCATGGGGCTGGAGGAAGCAAAGGCTTTTTTTGGGAGAGGAGCTGCAGCTTGTGCAGAAGCAACAGGAGCTCTTTGGGACATGCCTGGGAGTTAAACCAGCTGACTGCTTTCCAGCCAGAGGTGGGAGGCTTGTGTCCTCGGCGAGGGCTGTGCCAGTGCTCCTGACTTGCAGGGCCCTGCTGGGGTTTCTGCTGGAGCAAGAGCTATGGCTTGTGTGGGTGCCTCATCCCGGGAAGCCCCTCAGTCCTGCAGGCACCTCTGCGGCTCTGAAACCTTTGGAACGGGTGGTTTGCTGTCAGCACATGGTCTGTGTTCCTGCCTGATGGAGCATAATCATTTCTAAACTTTTTTTAAAATAAAAGTTTTCTTTTTTTTCTTTTTTTTTTTTTAAAAAAAAAAAAAGGGGAGTTGGGAAACTTTCCCTTCCCTGGCAAGCTGTTCCCTTGCAGGAAACTGTGTGTGGTTGAAAACAGTTACTCTTTCCTGGCCATCCTCTTGAACAGCCTCAGTCCTGAGCGCCTGGGCTGGGGACACTGCCAGCGTGTCCTTCTGTGCCCTGCTGCCTGTGGCTGTGGTGCCACCCTTAGAGCAGGGCTACACAGGTCCTTTGGTTGCATCCAGGCTCTGCCTGCAGGATCCCGAACCCGTGCCTGGGTGTGCCCGAAACAGGGGCATGAGCCTGCGGAAAGAGTCGGTGGGAATGTGCTGTGCAACTTTGACCTTGGGACATGCCAGCTCTGTGATTGCTTGGGCGGGAGTGCAGTGCTGTATAAAAGCCCTGGAGGAAACCTTGTTCTGGCAGTACGAGCTGGTCTCTCTGCACGATGGCTGACCCCAAGGCACCTGAGAAGGGGGATGTCGAGCTGAGCACCCCTAATGCACCTCCCTCCACAGGGACCATGTCCACCCGGCGCCTCCGCAGCGAGGACTACAACGACTACAGCTCCACAGATGTCACACCAGAGGGGAGCCCGCCTGGCGGCATGAATGGTTTTGCCCACCCTGAGTCCTACCAGCGCTTTGGGGAGACCAATGGGACAACGTGAGTAATGCTTCCCTCCCTGGCCCAGCACCCGGGGAGGGTAAAGTTGGTAATGGAGCTGCGCTTGTGCTGGGTTTTGGCTCAGAGCTGGTTCTGCAAATGTCCACCCAAAATCTCTTTGTTGAGTCTTTGCCTCCAGTCCTTCCTTGGTGCCACTGGGCTGGGCTGGGTTCAAGGGACAGGATCCAGACCTCTGTGCATTTGCTGCAGCAGCTCAGAGCAGTGCCTGGGCCCTGAGCAGGATGAGCCGAGGACTGAGGCTGTGCATGGTCTGATAGTCATCTCTGCATCTTCTCTTCCTCAGGTGGTACCAGACCCTGATCCACCTCCTGAAGGGGAATATTGGCACGGGGCTGCTGGGGCTGCCTCTGGCTGTGAAGAACGCTGGCATCCTGGTAAGGCAGTTCTCACTCTGCTGCTGCCCATGGGGCAGAGCAGCCTTGGGGTGTCGTGGCTTGTGAGCTTTTGCACCCTGGGCTCTGTGGCCTGCTTCTTTTGCTGCTGAGACTGTTCTTGCTGCTCGTGTGTCATACTAGCAGGTCTCGAGGAGTTCGGTGTGTGAGTCAGGGCTACGGTTTCCTCTGCTGGGGTCCTGTAGGGCGCTGGATCCCTGCCCCTGCCCCCAGCTGGGTGTTACCTCCTTGTCCCTGTGGCATCAGCCCCTTTCTCCTAAAACACTGTTAAGTTGGCATCTCCTCGCCCTGGTTCTGTGGGTGACAGGTTCAGCACAGCTTCTGCCTTGGTTTTTCTCAGCTGGTTGGTGCTGAGCAGGCTGAGTGCCTCCTGAGGGTGCTGTGAGCACAGCATGCACCTAATGAGCCCCATCGGTCAGTGGGTAAGGCCAGTGATGGGAGATGATGGTGTGCTTCCCTCTATGGGGTTTCGTGTGGGCTGGCCCAGTCTTGCAGCTCTGTTGAGATCAGTGGATGTGATGCAACTTTGCTCTCTGAGGGCTGAGGTCACTCTTGGAGGTCAAACAGCAGCTCCTGGCTGCTGTCACATCCCCCTCACTTCTGTCCTGATGCTCAGCTCCTCTGTGTCTCTGTCATGCCCCAGTGACTGCCGTCCGTGTGAGAGCTGGGGGCACCTCGCTGCTCTGCTCCGGGTTTCCTCACCCAGCAGTGCAGCATTCCCATTGCTCAGTGCAAAATATAAAAAGAATTCAAGCAGCGAACTTCCTTCCTTTTTCTGGACCGTGACCTCTTTGTCACCTGTATAATAGTGATGTGCAAGATAGTTTGAAAAACAATCCTGGAAGCACTTTGCTGTGCCCCAGCTGCCTCAACTTGCTGCTTTTGCATCATTCTACATACTGCAGTGACATGTCACCAGGCCTGGTGACAAACGGGGTACATCTGTCTCAAAGGGGGAGAAGGATTTTTGCACAGGAGTTAGCAGGGCTCATTGAAGGGGCTTTAAATTAGATTTGAAGGGGGAATGGGATAAAACCAGAGAGCTTTGTCTGGAACTTGGGAAGAAAAGGGGAGTTTATGGCCCATGGAAGAAGGGGCAGGCCACTCAGGAAGACTACAAAGATGTTGCGAGCCTCTGCAGGGAGAAAATCAGAAGGGCCAAAGCCCAGCTAGAACTTTGGCTGCTGCCGTAAAAGACAATTAAAAATATCTCTATAAATACATTAGCAACAAAGGGAGGACTAAGGAGAATCTTCATCCTTTATTGGATGCGAGGGGAAACATAGTGGAAAAGGCTGAGGTACTTAATGCCTTCTTTGCCTCAGTCTTTAGTAGCATGACCAGTTGTTCTCAGGGTACCCAGCCCCTGGAAGCTGGAAGACAAGGGTGGGGAGCAGAGTAAACCCCCCACAATCCAGGAGGAAGCAATTACAGACCTGCTACACTGACTAGACCCTCACAAGTCTATGGGGCCAGATGGGATCCACCCAAAGGGTGCTGAAGCATCTGACAGAAGTGCTTCCCAAGCCACTTTCCATCATTTATCAGTGGTCCTGGCTAAGCAGGGAGGTCCCAGTGGACTGGAGGATAGCAAATGTGACCCCCATCTTCAAGAAGGGCTAGAAGAAGGATCTGGGGGAACTCCAGGCCTGTCAGTCTGATCTGAATGCTGGTAAAAGTTATGGAGCAGATCATCTTGAGTGCCATCATGCGGCATGTATGGGACAGCCGGGCGATCGGGTCCAGTCAGCATGGGTTCATGAAAGGCAGGTCCTGCTTGACTAACCTGATCTCCTTCTGTGACAGGGTGACCTGTTTAATGGATGAGGCAAAGGCTGTGGATGTTGTCTGCCTTGACTTTAGTAAAGCCTTTGACACTGTTTCCCACTGCATACTTCTTGAGAAACTGGCTGCTTATGGCTTGGATGAGCACACGCTTCGCTGGGTTAAAAAACTGGCTGGCTGGGCCCAGAGAGTTGTGGTGAATGGAGTTAAATCCAGTTGATGGCCAGTCACAAGTGGTGTTCCCCAGGGCTCGGTATTGGGGTCAGTTCTCTTTAATGTCTTTGTCAGTGATCTGGATGAGGGGGCTGAGTGCACCCTCAGTAAGTTTGCAGACAACACCGAGCTGGGCGGGAGTGTTGATCTGCCTGAGGGTAGGGATGCTCTGCAGAGGGATCTGGACAGGCTGGATCGATGGGCCAAGGCCAATGGTATGAGGTTCAATAAGGTCAAGTGCTGGATCCTGCATTTGGACCACAACAACCCCATGCAGCGCTCCAGGCTTGGGGGAGAGTGGCTGGAAAACTGCCTGGCGGAAAAGGACTTGGGGGTGTTGGTCAACAGCCAACCTTATTGCCCTCTACAGCTACCTGAAAGGAGGTTATAGCGAGGCGGAGGTCAGTCTCTTCTCCCAGGTAACGAGTGACAGGATGAGAGGAAATGGCCTCAAGTTGCACCAGGGGCAGTTTCGATTGGTTATTAGGAAATATTTCTTCATCGAAAGGGTTATCAAGCACTGGCACAGGCTGCCCAGGGCAGTGGCTGAGTCACCATCCCTGGAGGTATTGTGTAGATGAGGTGCTGAGGGGCATGGTTTAGTGGTGACTTGGCAGTGCGGGGTTAATGGTTGGACTTGATGATCTTAGAGGTCTTTTCCAACCCAAATGATTTGATGATTCTATGATTCCTGTCAAGCTCGTGGCTCTCTGTGGGCTTACTCAGTCCTGGGGGGCTGATTTCTGGGAGCAGCACCTGAGCTCTGGTTCAGCCTCCAGGAGGTTTTGTCTGGAAGTAAAACTCATGGTGCAGCTCTACCTTTGGCCATCTGAGTGCAGCCTTCTCTCTCTCTTCCCCTGCAGTTGGGTCCCCTGAGCCTGCTGGTGATGGGAGTCGTGGCTGTGCACTGCATGGGCATCCTGGTGAAATGCGCCCATCACTTCTGCAACAGGTGAGGAGCAACTCCCCTCCTCAGCATCACTGCTCATGCAGCTCTTCCTTACTTCCTTTCCAACAAGCCCAGTGGTTTTTCTGAAGCCTCCCAGCAGCAAGTTGCTGGTGTCAAAGCCTCAGTCAAGAGCTACTTCTGGGCTTTTTCACAGCAACTGTTTTCCCATTAATGTCATCATTTGCCTTGGGGAGCCAGCAAACGGGGCTGGTGTGACATCCCTTCTCTCTCTCTTCTCTGGACAGGTTCCAGAAGCAGTTTCTGGACTATGGGGGTGCTGTGATGTATGGGCTGGAGTCGACTCCCAGTGCATGGCTGCGGACACATGCTGTCTGGGGAAGGTACCTGTTCCCCCCCTCCAGGCAGGGGACTTGTCTTTCAGCCCATCATGTGCTGCAGCTGGGACAGAAGAGCTGGCTGATTTCTGCAGATGAGCACAAGTGACAAAGTGTTATTTAGCTCACCTACCCTGAGTGCTCGATGTTCCACGGGGGAGTAACACTGAGGTCTTTGACCCAGTCCTGTCCTCTGCCAGCTCTGGTTTATACTAAAGGAGTGGGAGAAGTAAATCTCTGCAGCATAACAAAGGGGTAAATAACATGTACTGCAGTGCTGGCCTGTCTCGTTAGACACTGAGTACATCTGATGGCTGTTCCCAGGGATGTCCCACATTGCACAGATGTTGCACACAAATCACATACCACATCAGATGCTGGGAACATCCACCCATTCCTGTGTCCAGGCAGCATTGTCTCCAGCTGTGACAATTCAGCAGCAGACTGGAGATGCTAAACCCAGGGAGGAGACTTTCCTCCCGAGGCTGGTCCTGACCCTGTGGAGGGGACGGGAGGGGGAGATCAGAGAGCCTGAGGGCTGTGTTAGGAGGAGATATGGTCCTCTCTCCTGATTATCGAGGAGAAGCGAGCTGGACATGCTCTGACCTGTGCATCTCAGTCTGGGGAGAGCAGCATCGCTGCAGTGTTTGAGTGCAGCCCCAAGCAACCCAAGTGGGCTCTTATTTCTGCAAGGCCTGGCTCACAAAGGGTCTTTTTTCTTTTCTAGGCGTGTAGTGGGACTCTTCCTGATCATCACTCAGCTGGGCTTCTGCTGCGTGTACTTTGTCTTTCTGGCTGACAATCTGAAACAGGTTAGACTTACTCCCTCCTTCGTGAGCAAAGGGAAGACGAGAGGGGGTCTGAAGGCACTTGGGTTGGTCTTAGATCCTGTGTTATGGCCCTGTTCTCCACCAGAGAGCCCTGTTCTCCATCTCCATAGCTGCTGCTGCTCAGGAAGGTACCACTCCTCTGCCTGGGTATTTTGGAGGATTGGTTTTCCTGTTCAAACAGGGCAGGTTTTGCTGCGAATCCCTGTGAGTTTGCTCCACATGCAGAGGTGCTGGAGCTGTCCATGTTGCCCAGGGGAAGCAGGAGCTGTTCCCAGTGAGGGAAGGCAGGAGAGAGGTGACAGCAGAGGGACTGTGCCTTTGATGTCCTGCCCGCCTCGGTTAATTGTTTTATTGATACTCTGTGTAGATGGTAAAGTACCTGCCGTGAACCTCTCTTCTCCCTTTCTTAGACCTGTTTGCATTCCAGTTTCTTTCCTCATCCTGTGGCTCTGGAGCTTAATTACATCTTTAGGGAAAGAGTTTCCTTCTGCCAGGTGTCAGGAGGAAATAAACAGAAACTCTGAACCGCTTGGCTGGCTCCCACGCTGTAAGAAACTGGGAATAATGAGTCCCTGTTCCCAGCTTCTACCAGCTCAGTGCCTTGTAGGTGACACTCAGTGTTGTTCCCCTGTGTGCACTGCTCTTGCAGCAGTGATCTGGTCACTACCACCATGGCTGTGCCCTTCATCAGCTCTTCCCTGATGCCCATCACCTTCAGAGGTGGTTCCCAGGGGAGCGAGGGGGGGCTCTACCAGTGAGTGTTGAAGGATGGGTGGGCTGTGCCTCTGCTCCGGGAGCAGCAGCTCAGGAGATTCCCTTTGTGCTGCCTGGTGGAGTGCTGCAGGGAGGAGTAAAAGGGTGAGCACTGGTGATCTGATGCCAACAGCCCTGAGAGCAGGAGCGAGCAGGGAGCCTGCACAGGGCTGGGCTGCTGCTGGCCCCCTGCTCCCCCCAAATGACCTCTTGCTGCCATTTCAAGGTGGGCTTCTTTCTGCTCGGCCTCTCACAGCGGAGACTGAAGGCTGGCTCATGCTCTAAGGGAAATATGCAAAAACCTTCAAATCCAACCCATTTTAGGCCACAGCTGGGAAACCCTTTGGCTTCAGTTTTGGAATTTTTTGGGTGGGGAGAGAGGAGTGTTGCTTGTTTCATTTTGTGGTGGGGAATAGCATGTTAGATGGGGAGTGATGGTGCAGGTGGTACCTCGGGCGAGCTGCTGCTATGCTGGGCAGAGCTTTGGTTTGGAAAATGGCTTTGGAGCAAGCTGCGGAGAGGCAGGGCAGGCCAGGGCTGGAGCAGCGCTGCCCTGTGGATGCATGGATCTGCACTGCCCTCTCCCACGGAGGATGCTGATTTGTGCAGAAGCTCTTTAGCCTCTCCTCTGGGGCAGGGCTTGCTCCGGAGCAGGTTAAATTAGTTTGCAGGGAGCCCTTTGCTGCAGTAACCAGATAGTACCTGGTACCCAAACCAGCTTGGTTGTGGTTGTATTGGTGATCCACAGTGTGGCCATGCACAGGAGGGATGGCTCAGTCACCTGGTTCCTGGGGGAGAACTGTCTCTAGAGGTGCGCATGTGGCCTGGAGTGCCTTTGGAATGAAAGACTCCAAGGAAAAGATGATTTTCCATGATGAAAGCGAAGTTGGGGGCCAGCAGTAGCTTCCAGATGCCCTTCCATGGGAACAGGGCACTGGGTGACTGAAGGAGCTTGTGACACTGAGTGTGAAGTGGTGCAGCAAGTGGAAAAGGACCTTTGATGAAATAGTGCTGAATGCCTCTTTTTTCTCTGCTCAACTGGCCACGTGGGCAGCACAAACCAACCTCTGTCTTGGCTCAGATGCTGTAGCTGGTCCCACCTCTGTTCTTAGCAAGGTAATGGGGATTTGCTTCGAAACTCTCTGAAAACCTGTGCTGCTTTGATTTTAATAGACTAACTGTCTTTGAAAGTGAGCTGATGGCGTGGTATTCTGACCCACCTGGGATGGGCTGCCAAGATCCATGGCTCTCAGTCCTGTGTGATGGGGTTCATCAAACTTCCTTGTGCTTCCCCAGGTCATATCTACAGCAAACGCAACCACCAATGACTGCAGCTTGAACAGGACGGTGGCGGTGACCCCCACCATGGACTCCCGGCTCTACATGCTTTCCATCTTGCCTTTCGTGGTGCTGCTCACGTTCATCCAGAATCTCAAGGTCCTGTCCATCTTCTCCATGCTGGCAAATGTGGCCATGCTTGTCAGCCTTGTCGTGATCTACCAGTACATCGTCAGGGTACGTGTGTATGGTGCCCTCACTTCACTGCTGTCCCATGCTTTGGTGTGCGGGGAAGCTTGGCAGTGGGATATTTGCATGTTCTGGGGTGCTGCTCACTCCCGTGGGCACAGTGAGTACCCTCTGTTGTGGCAGGGCTTTCCCTGTGGCGTGGGGCTGTGGTAGGGAGTGGTGGGAGCAGGCCAGGTCCTCCCCATCCTCACTGTGTCTGAACTCTGCGTGGGCTTTTTTCCAGGACATTCCTGATCCCCGTAACCTGCCTCTAGCAGCAGCCTGGAAGACTTACCCTCTGTTTTTTGGCACTGCGATCTTTGCTTTCGAAGGCATCGGGGTGGTAAGTTGGCACGTGGCAGTGTGGGGCTGCCTGCATGGGAGGCTCAGCCTGTGCTCAGGCTTGCTGCAGCACCTGCTCTGCATTGCAGCTGTATTTGCAGATGAACTTCTCCAACAGTAGCCCAAATTCTGGGTCATGCTCTTAGCTTTAGCCTCCAGGCTATCTCCTGGGTCAAACCCTGTTGTTTCCATCTGAGGCTGGAGAAGCACATGCTCCAAACCTCAGGAGGTTGATTGCTGCTTTGATGGTGGCTGTGTCTGGCAGTAGATTGGGCTCTGCTGGGAATTGCCCTGGCAGCTGCCTTTGGCTGACCTGCGGACGAGGAATCATCCTCAGTCTTGTTACCAGACTGGATCCTGAAGCTGCCTCAGCGGGAAGCCAAAAAGCATGACCCAAAAAACTGTGATCTGTTCCATCCCACCCTGCTGTGGAGGCACTGGGATCTCCCTCCGGCAGCTGCCTGGCCTCAGCCTGCTGTGGGGCTGGATTTGTGTGTGCCTCTCATATGGGATGCTGTAAATAGACAGTCTGTCTGTGAAAAAAGCTGGGTGGGTGGAAGAGTTTAATGGCTTGCTAAAGATGTTGTGGGTTGCTTCCCGGAGCTCCCTTCAAAGGAGGAAAAAATGTTTTCATCTCTTAATATAAGCTGCCTGTGTAAACACAGGGCTGGAGAGGGCCAAATCCATTACAGGAGGAGTGTTTGCTGAATGCTGTGCCCAGGGCAGAGGGCTCTTGCTGACAGTGAGGCACAAATGCTCTCTTCTTTGCCTGACTTGGAGGTGGAGCTCCCCACCAGCTCTGCCAGTGTGTCTCTTCTTGAAATCCCCACCACCCAAGGACAGCTATAAAAACGATTACTGGAGTCCTGTATTTGAAAGCAAGTGTTAGTGGTATAGAGGTGAAGGACTTGCCTCTGTCCTTGCTTTCCTTGCTTTTTTTTTTTTTTTTAATTTTCCTGCCTGGTTGAAATCTGTTCGGACAAACTTCATAGGAGAGGAGAAAGTGTCTTGATGTTTCCAGGGTCTACTTGGAAAATAAGACAATTTATAATGATGAGCCTGTGCCAGTGGGCATGGCTGTGCTGTTTTGGGGTGCAGAGTGTAATGCCAACAAGGTATGGGGTGAATGGCATTGCCACAAGATGCCAGGCACCAAGGGGCACAGCTCCTGCCAAGGGGAGGGAGCAGATCCCCTTGTTAAGGCAAGGGCATGAGTGACCCAGCTGGGGACTTGCCATGCCACGCATGAAGGTCTCACATGGGAGCACAGAAACCAGGTCTCCAATACAGTGGCTTTTTCAGCCGAGGTCTCTGTGCTCCACGTATGACCCTCCCATCCCCTGGCATAGGAGGGTGTGTTTGGCCATGAGGCTGTGGGTTATAGAGGAACGTGGGCAACCTGCTGTTCTGTCGTCATCCTCCTCTCCCAGGTGCTGCCTCTGGAAAACAAGATGAAGAACCCTCGGCAGTTCCCAGTCATCCTCTATGTGGGGATGACCATTGTCACCATCTTGTACATCAGCCTGAGCGTCCTGGGGTACCTGCGCTTCGGGGCCGACATTCAGGCCAGCATAACACTCAACCTGCCCAACTGCTGGTGAGTGTTGGGGGAGGAGGGTCCCAACCAGGGAGGTGGGAGAGGGGACAGTGGGGGACATCACTCCTTAGAAGAACTAACCTGGGTGAGCTTGCGGAAAGATGCTGTAACCAAACTGTCCAAAGGAGCTTGTCAAGGGTTGTCTGATGTATGGGGTGGTGAGGCTCGGTGCTGCAGTGTCTGAGCTTGGTCTTGGCTCTGTTTCCTCAGGGTCCTTGGTGGTCCCTGCCTGGGTAGGTGCAGCTCCTGCCTTGGAGCCCTGTGGCATCTTTTTGGGGGCTAAGCAGCAATGTGGCTGGCAGATGTAGAACACAACCCCCATGCAGCCATATCAGAAGGTCATTGAACTGTGCAAAACCCACTTCTGTTCTCCAAATGGAGCGCACAGAAAACTAAGCCAAAGCTGGGATCTCCCAGAGAGGTTGAGATGTGACGTCTCCATGTGTGGGCTGTGTTCCTTGTTTGCAGCCCTGAAGCTCAAACTCCCACTCCTGGGCTCTGCATTGTGCCTGGATGTGGCTTTGCCTGTGAGCGCTGGTGCTGTGAGGATCCCCCTTCCTTCCTGTGGGGGCTGAGCTCTGCAGCTCCCCAAACCTGTCTGTCCTCCTCTGGGATCTGGTGAGGCCTCTTGAGATGCTCTGGTCTCTGGCTGGAGCCCTGTGGGAATACACGTGGCTTGACCCTGTGCCTGCTTCCCTGGAGGGGTTATTTCTCCTCTTGCCAGGGCTGGTGGATGTTGCAGCAGCTGGCTGGGCTGTGTGTTGGTCTGTCCTGGGGGCGAGTGGTTGCTCAGTCTCATGGCTCCATGTTCATCCCAGAGGAGAAATGCAAGCAGTTGCTCTTGCTTTTGGGACAGGAAGTGTGACGCATGCAAATATTGAGAATAAATGCCTTTTGCAGCTTGCTCTGCTTGGGGTTATTTGAGAAAGTCCTGAAGAACCCCATCTCCATTGCTTCTTATGACACACTGCTTTGGGGTGTCTGGGTGGCAGGATGTGGTGCTGACAGGTGAAGAGGATGGGGTTGGGGGAAAAACATGCCTGTGTCAGAGAGAGACCTGAATCCCACCTTGCCAAGCACAGTAGGTGTGAATCCCATCAGCTCAGCAAGCTGAAGTGAGATGTGGAGGGGATGAAATGCTGCTCCTGGAGGTGGAAAGCAGATCAGATCCAGGTCTTGGACTCTGCAGGACACCAAGTCACACCACAGCCTGTCACATCTGCTGACCTGTGGTGCTGCCTGGGGGCTTCTGCGGAAAATCTCAGCTTTGTTTGCTCTGAAGGATGACACTCCCTTAGAAGAAGGTAATGGGATTTCTGTGACTCGAAAGGCTACAGAAAGATCCTATTTCAAATGCACGCTTCTAGGAGCATCCATGCTTTTTTTTTCAGCTAGGGAGGAGAGAACAGCCCTTGGCAGTAGTGGCTGGGGAAGCCTGGGTGCGTGGGCTGCCCCTGGGGAAGGCACGTTGCAGCCCATGTGACTCAGCCTGCAAAATGCTGCGGTGTTTGTGCATGTGGCTCCCTGGCAGAACATTTGATGGAGGCTGTAAATACTGGACTTGGAAATGAGTTATCTAAAGTAAAGGCTGGGATGCTTGGGCTAAAGCCTTGACCGCTGTATTCCCATGCATTAAACTGTAGGTGATGGGTGAAGACTTTGCTCTTCAAACGAGTGTTCTGCCCATCCTGCTTTGCCTGCAGGTTTTCTCCCCTGCAGTAAAAGGCGTTGGGCTACAGAAGCTGGCACTAAGTGCTGTGGGTGAGAAGTCATGGGGTTTGCCTGCAGCGTGGGAGACAAAGTGAGGATTGTGGCAGAGATGCTGCATGCTTCCTTGGCTGTAGCCATCACCTGGAGGTCTCTAGAACAGATTCAATGAATGTTGGTAATCGTTGAGTTACAGGATGACTAAGGATATTTCCAGCTTCGTTTATGACCACAGCTTCCTCAAATGAGGAGTGTGTCAGTTCCCAGTGCCCAGGTCTAACCACAGCCTCCCAAATACCTCACTGCTCTGCAGAAATCCCTCCTCGCATCCTCAGAAGTTGCTCCATCCCACCGTCTGAAGAGTGAAGAAATGCTGTAGTGAGGGGGAAGATGTTTGGTTGTGTATGGCCAGTTGGAGGTAGGGGACAGCAGAGCTCATGGTCAAAGGAGAGTATGCCATTTCTTGCAGCTTGTTGGGATGGCCTGGCGTGGCTCTGGGGTTTAAGCAGGTGGTTGCTGTGGTTGGCAGAGCAGTGTCTCTCTAGGACCCTGCATGGACCCGTGTTTTCTGCGGGTCAAGGCTAGCACTTGAGCTCTTTCTCTTGGTATTTAAAATGCCCTTTGAGCTTGTCTTGGTTCCTGACCTTTACAGGATTGGTACCCAACCTTTTTCTGTACTTTTTTTTAATAACATCTCTTAATCGTGGATTGCTTTGGAGCACTTTATGGCTTTACAGCATCACTTAACTGAAAATACAATGATAAGATATGCAGGTGGTGGGGTAGGTGGCTCAAGGCTACCATGCACTCAAGTCATCCGGGGCTAAGTGGGCGCACTCTGGACTCTGTGATAGCTTTGTCTTTAGCTTGCCTGTGGAATCGCAGGATGATGTAGGTTGGAGAGGGCATTGTGAGATGGTCAGGTCTACCCACCTGCTCAAAGCAGGGCCAATGTAGATTTTGAATATCAGTAAGGAGGGAGGTTCCCTACCTCTCCAGGCCCTTGTTCTGCTGCTTAACTATTCTTTTGGGATGCAGCTCTGTCCTGTGGTCACTGTCTCTTCTGCTGTGCAACTCCAAGAAATGGTACCAGGAGGACTTAGCTCATACTTTTCTGGGGATCAAGATGGGGCTGATTAGCATGTAACTTTCCTCATCTTGAAGGTGGATACATTTTTTTTTCCCAAGCAGTGGGACCTCTCCCTGATCACCCTGCCCTTTTAAAGATGATAAAGTGGCTTCAGGCTGATGTTGACCACAACCTCGAATACATCTGATCTGGTCCCATGGACTTGCATAACATCCCATTCACTTAGGTGATCCCCAGCTCCATCCTCCGCTATTGTGGGAAGTGTTTGACTCCACCAGACTCTGCCACTAGTGTTCAAAGTTGTATTGGATATGAATGCTTGGACTTGTCTGGTTGGAGACTGTTGTTGTAGCAGCTGGATGCTGAGAGCGAACATACAGAGGGAGGGCCCAAAGGAGGTAAAGGGGTATAAGAAGGCAGGAGGAGCCAGATACCTTCCTCAGCTTGGATCTGTTTCGTATTTACCCAAGTGGTATGGCCAGGACCTATGTTTTCTGCTTGGTCAGCATGTCTTGAGTTGGGGAACAGGTAGGACCATATGTGATGTAACTAGGTATCACTTCTCTTTTAGAGAGGCTTGTTCTGCTGTCAGGGAGCTCAGGACAGAGTCAGGGCTGGGAGGTGGCTTTTTGGCCACCTGCAACAGGCTCTCTGCTGCAGCCACGCTTGCCCCACTGCCTCATCGCTGTAGGATCTGGGATTTGGTGAGATCTGACTCGGGGTGAGTGTAAGGTGCTCTTTGCAGCCTGTCTGTGCTCTGCCTTCCTTCTGCGCAGCCTGAACTGACCTGCTCTTTTAACTCTCTTCCCCCCATACATGCATTATGCAGCATTCCAAAAATAGCTGCTCTTTTTTGTTGTATGGAGGAGATTGAATTGCAGGTGGTGGTGGTGACGTTTGCGTCGCATTTGCTTTGTAAGCCCAGACTTATCCCAGCAGTGCTGTCTCCTTCCCCCTCCTCAGAAGCCAAGCAGTAATCCAAATCTGAGAGACATTCATGGCTGCAGCTGATAAGCCTCTTTGTAGGTATTCTCCATCTCCTGTTTTAAGATGGAGAGTAGAATCCAGTTGGTTACAAATAGGAGAAAATGAGGGGTTTTTCTTACTTCAGCTCAGAGGCTGAATTTTGTTAGTGAGGGTCAAGGTGAGGAACCTCTGAGATGGGCGATGAATGCAACTTCATGCTGGGTCACTGGCCAAAAGTCAGGATTGCAAGCTCCTGGCACTACCAGTGCTAGTGGATATTTTGGTGTTGTCTGGTGGGGGCCATCATGAAGAAAGCCACGCTGTGTCACTGCAGACCTTGCAGAGTCCAGCCTGGTGAAGTGCAGAGGGTGGTACGGAGCCTGTGTCCCTCTGGAGGGAGTGAGGTACCTGGTGAACTCATCACTTTGAGCAGCCAAGGGCAGCGTGACACACATGAGCATCTAGAACTGTAGGTGGTAGGTGCCTTAGATTGTCAAGAACAAGTCAGGCTCCTGGTCCCTTGGCCAAGGACACCTCTGCTTTCCCTGTGCCCCTGAATGAGTTAGGAGCAGGGCAGTATATTTTTTTTTTTTCCATCTATCTCTTGGTATCTGTGCTCAAGAGGTTTCCCAGGGCTTGGTGATTCCTTACATAAAGGCAGGACTAAAGTCTCTGCTTAGGTGTACGCTGCCCTGGCTTGGAGGTTGTGTTGTCTCCTTGCTATCTCTTGTCCCAGGAAGGTCTCTGTGGATTGAATGCATCACCCTGAATTTCCCAGGAGGGGAGACCACTCAAACACACAAGTCCTTCTTAGCAAAGGGTTCCCCTTCTGCTTTCTGCTGTTGATGCCACAGGAGGGAGAGTGTGTCTCACTGGGTCTCCTCCTTCTCCTTTGCAGGCTGTACCAAGCTGTCAAGCTGCTCTTCTCCTTCGGGATTTTCTTCACGTATGCCGTGCAGTTCTACGTGCCCGCCGAGATTGTCATCCCTCCCCTCGTGGCCCGGGTGTCGGAGCGCTGGGGCTGGCTGGTCAACCTGCTCCTCAGGGTGGCCCTGGTCAGCGTGACCTGTGAGTAGAAAGCAGCTTGTCAGAGTTCCCCTATGAGGATGTGGCAGCCTGATTCCTGCCATGGGCCTTCACCCTCTGCCTTGCTGTCTCCCAGAGTCCTGTTTTCCACCAGCAGTGTGCAGCCAGGTTCCTTGTGCCTGTGTGATGGGGGCATGGCTGCAAAGGGGTCACAGACTCTGAGGGAATGGGTCTCCCTGTACACACACATTCATTGCAGTGTGTAGCACAGCAGAAGACAGCTGACAGCAGTACATGACCCATAACCAAAGCCCTGGTGTGCCTGTGGCCACAGGGCAGGTCTGGCTAGATCAGCCCCAAATTGTCCCTTTCCCTTGAAGGTGTTTGGTACCTGCAGTGAGGCTCTGATGGAGCAGGCTGCTGGGCTTGAGCCTGGTGGACCTTTGGGAAAGGTGTGGAGCAAATCAAGTGCAGGAGTGTCTGATCTTGGCTGGCTTTGATTCCTGAAGATTAAATCCTTGCTGTTGTCAGCACAGCTGAGACGCTTGACTGAGCTTCTGGGCGTCATCTGCTGTAAAAGAGCTTTTCTCCATGGCTTGATGCTGCTGATGCACCAGAGCTGAGCATCAGGGACCCGGCCCTGTGTCCTGGCTGGCTTTGGTTTGGGTTTGAGAGGAGAGCAGTGCTAACCCAAGGGTGGTGGAGCTGGCTGAGAGTGACATGCTGCCAGTTTCTGGGCTGTTGCTAAGGGTGGGCCGGAAACACTGAATTAATGGAGGTGGTCAAAGCCCCATCTCCTCCGTGCTGAGCTCCTGACACACGTTCTGCCTCGGTGCCCGCAGCTGGAGGGATGGTGCAGGGATGAAATCCTGCTGTGCTGGACCATGTGCTCTGGCCACCCGAGTGCTGTGGTTGGGCTTGGAACCTGCCTGCGAGATGGGAGTCTCTCCTGGAGGGAGTTGGGGTGTGCCTGGCCAGGGAAGCAAAGGCTTGGAGTGATGGGATGGCTTTAGGCACCGGCACCCTCCTGTTCTGGGGTGGGGAGGCAGTGGAGGTGTTGGTGGATGGATGCTGGTTCCTTTGTACCTCCTCCCCTTACCCTCCCATGTAGGAGATCACTGTGGCTGTTGGCAAGGATAAAAGCAATTAGGGGGTTTGCATGAATATTCATGGGGTGATTACATGGCCACAGAACAAGCCCACATCATGGCTTTGGCTCCCAAAGAGAGGATGCAATTTGGTGTATGGGTGTCTTTTAAGCTTAGACTTCAAAACCAGCACACTTAAAAACCCTTTGAATGAATACCTGCGGAAAGCACGGCCGTTGCCCCCGGAGGCTGAGGACTGCAGCTGGTGCTGCAATTTACTTGTTTTAGAGGGGAGTTAATAATTTTGTTTACTTTGAGTCCAAAGAGCAGTGTGGGGTGAGCTGAGGATGCTGCTGGTGGTCAGCTGCTCTGCTTTCCCCACAGGCTGCTGCAGCAGGGATGCTGTTTGCAGCAGAGACCTGACAGAGTGCTCCTTTGGCTCTGTGCAGGGCTGAGCGCTGGGATAAAGGTCCTTCAGGTCAGCTCAGAGGGCACCTTTGCTGCTGTTCCCCATGGTGGAGGGATGGTTTGTGTCTAGGCTTATCCAGATGACAGCAGAGCTGGAATGGTGGTGATATGCAGGAGCGTCTGCTGTTTGTCTTTGCCTGCTGTCAGTCTCCCAAGCATTCCATCTCCTGCGGTGCTGTGGGTGATCTTTGGCTCAGGGAGGCTCCAGCAGCCTCTTTTGCCTGTAGCTGATTGCCAGGGAGTGAACAAATCCCTCCAGTAAGGAGCCCTGGGATGTCCCTTCTGCACCAAGGCTGTAGCTGCCATGGTTCTAGGTGTCTCCTGTTTCTAAGCAGAACTTTCAAAGCAATAAACGGATTTCTTTCTCTTGGTCACTTTAAGTGCTGAAGCCTGCTTTGCTTGAGGAGAGGTCTTCTGTTGTACAAAGCTCTGGTTGCCCTTTCCTCAGGATTTGTTTGACCAGAAAGCAGCGGTGATGCTCTTGAGTGCTGAGACTGCTGCAGACGGGAGCTTGGTAGCTGTGGGCTGGTTGAAAGGAGAAGGCACCATTCCTCCATCCTCCCCTGGTCCAGAGCAGGAGAAGGGGGAGCAGGAATATGCCAGTTTGCAGCTGCAAAGTGCGAGCCGTCGGAAGTCTCCGGGGGGGATTTTCCCTGGCTGCAGTTTTTACCTAACAAATGTTCTCCCCCGGGCTGTGCCGTAGGCGCTCTGCTGCTGGAGCAGCTCTAAACGTGTGCAAACCACACAAATTTATTCGGGGTGAGGGGAGATGGCTTTTTCCTCCTGCTTTTATGGTATTTCTGAGGCTTTACAGCTCCCCAGGTGTGGGGAGCAGGAGTGCTGGCTCTCACGAGGGGGGCCAGGGGTGCTGCTCTTTTGCCAGCGGCATCTGTTTGCCGGGGCACCGGTCCCACTCAGCCCTGGAGCTCACTGTGGTGGTGCCCAGGGTGACAAAAGGGTTTGTTCTGTGTGCTGTGCTTCCTTAACTCAGTGCAGCGGCTTAAATGCTTGTTGGGGAGGAGCTGCTGGGAAAATATGCAGCCACATCCTCAAAGGTCTTGTGTCAGGGAGAAGGGCAGAGGTGTGATTCGAGCAGACAGCATCAGGGGAGGGGGTTTTCTGCTGTCTGGGAGCTGGCAGTGCTAACATCATGTCCGCTCCTTCCCCAGGCGTGCTGGCCATCCTCATCCCACGCCTGGACCTCGTCATCTCCCTGGTGGGCTCCGTCAGCAGCAGTGCCCTGGCTCTCATCTTCCCCCCGCTGCTGGAGATCGCCACCTACTACTCAGAAGGCATGCACCCCATCACCATCGCCAAGGACATCATCATCAGCCTCTTTGGCTTCGTGGGTTTCGTGGTGGGGACGTACGAGGCGCTGGTGGAGCTGGCAGCGCCCGCTGCCACCGTTGTGAACGCCACCAGTGTCATGGTGCAGTGACAGTCCCCCAGCCCCGCCCATCCCTCCGGATGCCGTGCTGGGGCTACCAGGTGCTGCTGGTCCCCTGGGGGTGATCTCCTCTCTCCTCCTGGGAAACACGGTGGGTTTGCTCTGCAAGAGGACGGGGCTGCCCACCATCGCAGCCGCCCGTCTGCAGCAGGGTCCCGTGCTGGGCTCCGGCTGGGGAGGTGTCCGGGCTGGGGCAGTGCCTTCCCTGGGGGCTTTTTGGGCAGGTGACACAGCAAAGCAGCCCCCTCGGCACCTGTGTAAATAGTCACTTTGAGAGGTGAGGAATCCTGGGGGTGTAGATTTTGATTTTATTTTATTTTTTTAAATCCCAACCTTTCCATGTTTCCCCTGTCCCTTCAGTCAGGATGGGGAACAGGGACTGCTCTTTTTTGTGCCAGTTTTTTAATTTTATCTCCCCTCAGCACTTTATTTTTACAGCAACAGAGAAACCTCAGCTCAGGTTGGACAGCGTGGGGCTGCCTCCTCACCCCAGCCCTGTGGGGAAGGTGGGCAGAGCCTGAGGTGCAGAGCATCCCAGAGCCCCCCAGCTCTCCTGTGGTGGGATCCCTAGACACAGGCATTGGCTCCTGCCATGCTCCGGCTCCGTGTCCAGCTGCTTCGGGTGCTGAGCAGGGCATGGAGCTGGGCACTGGGCACAGCACCTCCCTGGCCTGGGATGGTTTGCTGAACCCTAGCCCACACTTTCAGGAATGACACTTCCTTTTCCCATCCAGCGCACATCCCTAACGCGTGGCTTTAGGGAGCGTTAGGAACCGAGGCTTGCAGAGAGCAAACGGGCTCCACTATAACCAGGGTCCAACCTGGACACCTTCAGCTGGGCACCTGTGTGGAGTGTCCCTGGAGGTCACCATGTGCTGCCTGCATGCCATAAAGATACATCACCTTGTTTACAGTGCCTGAGCTGGCCCTGGCACGCTCCCGCTGCATCTGCAGGCTGATACTGAATGTCAAATCACACACAAAAAACCCATAATTATTTTTTTCTTTACCCTTTTTCTCCTGGTCCTGCTCCCTCTGCCCCTTCTGCCCCAGCTCCTGTCCTCTGGTAGGATGCAGCTCTCTGGTGCTTCTCCCTGTGCTCCTGTTGCTTCTTGCATTGTGGCTGGTGCGTGCCTGAGGGGACAGCCCATGCCACGCTGCTGCTTTCCTTCCTCTCTGTGAGCCCAGCTCCCTCCCTAGTTTCCTTGCCTTTCTGCTGGATTTATCTTTTTTAAGACAAGAGAGCAAATGCATCCTCCATGGGATGCATTTTCCTCGCGCTGCATAAAGGTATTGGCTGAGCCACCCCTCTGCAACCCCTTGTCTGGGCCAAACCCCTCCCTGCTAAGGCAGCATCTCCCAAACGCCAGCAGCACAGCAGCTTCCTTTGGAGAGCTGTTATCCCTGTATCCCACCACAGCCCTGGCTCCCTGGGGCAGGCAAAGGCTGCTGGTGGTAGTGGGACAGGAGTGTGAATATAGTGCTGGTGGGCTGTGTTCCCATCTACGATGGAGGATGAGTGAGGCTTGGGGTTCAGTGTTTGACCCACTTCTGGGAGGAGAAGGCTGTGCAGAGCAGTGTCCCTGCAGCTTCCCTCCTCGGTGGGTTTCAGTGTCTCACACTGCCTTGCTCTGTGTCCCCTTTTCTGACTCTGCTTTGTGTGCCTCATGCTGGTACATGGACCCACGGCCAGATGGGGAGTGAGTCTGTGCCACATCGTGGCTCCTTTCCAGCCTCTCACCTGCTTGCTGCATCTCTGGGCGTGAGCAAATCTCCTCCAGGTTTGTGCTGGGGAAGGTTTCGGCACGCTCTGTCATTGGTTGTGGGCAGAGTAAAGCTTTAAGTCAAATCCTCCATCTGGAGGACACTGTGGGGGTAGAGAGCAAACACTCGGGTCTGGGAGAAGGAGAGGGCTCCAGGGCACACTGCAGATGGGAAAAGTGCAATATTCACATCCATCACTGTGTACTGACCCCAGTGTGGTCCTCAGGGCTTGGGTTTGAGTGCAGAAATGTCACCCTTGGCAGAGGAGGGTATGCTGTGAGGAGCAGGGGACATCTGATGCCCCCAGCTCTGTCAGTACCATGCAAGAAGATTGGCCAAGTTTTGAGGGACAGCTGTGTGCCAGGGCATGTCCCCAACCTGGCAGTGGCTGGCATCCAGACTCACTTTGCAATCAGTGGTGAAGACCTCATTTCCAAGGAGAATGGGATATCACAGCAGCATTAAACATTTTTTTGCATTACTTTTTACTGGGGTGGGCAGGGGGTGTTTGGAGATGGGGCCACACGTGCTGGTGGGGCACACAGTGTGGGGGGCTCTGCCGAGCCAGGAGGAGCTGGCACAGGACCCGATGGACATGAAAACTTGACATTTGTGTATAGGCTGCTCTGTAACCAAGGAAAGTGTCTGTGTAAATATAGAAATGACTAATGTACATGTCGTGTGCCTATGGATGTTGTCAGCATACAGGGTGTGCAGCTGCCCCGTGGAAGAGCTGGTGCTGCACCTGAATCATATCTTACTGTAATCATTAAATATGATCTATTTTTTACGTGAAAAGGCTCTGGGGTGTTCCATGATGCAGGTGTAAAAACTACCTGGCAGGGTCCGGGCCAGGCATGGAGCAGGTCTGGGGGTCTCCAAGGGGCACTCTGCTGGGCTGGATGGGGCAGTGGCAGTGTTGTGGCATTAATGCCAGTGGGCATGTGACAACTTTTGGGACTCATCTCTTCTTTTTTTTTTTCTTTTTTTCCTTTTTTTTTTTTTCTTTTTGTAAATACCACCCAAGTACAAGGGCTTGGGGAGGAGACTTGGAGCCCAGCAAGCAGCCAGGGTCAGACCCTATACTTTTCCCACCCCCACCCAGCAGCATCCTTCATCTGCTGAAGGTTTCAAATAAAAGTCAGCTTTGCTGCTCTGAAAATGGTAATTTTTCTTCTGAATCCATTTGTGTAAGTATGTTGTGGGCAGAGCCTTCATGGGCTCTCTGCACTTGGCTCTTCTCTCTGCCCCATCAAAGCTGCACCTTGTTAATTGCTTGAAGCTGTGGCAGAAAAGTCTCCTTAGACTATGCACTGCTGGGGAGTGTGGTCCCCAGAGGGGGAACCCCAGGGCAGGAGGAGTGGCTGAGCACAGGCTGCTGCTGGTTGTTGGGGTATCTCTGACTGTGGAGGGTCACCGTGGCTGGATTCATGGCCATCCTTTCCTGCAAGGGCTGAGCACTGCAGGGCTGCACCCATTCCATGGAATGGCTCTGCTGAGGCTGCCCCTTCCCAGGGATCACTTAGCAAAGCATCATCTCCATTGCCCTTCTGCCCTGTGCTGCAGCTGCCAGCCAAGGCGACCCTGGGGAGTTAAAAGTCAAAAAGTCTAAAGGAAAATACCATCACTGTTACTTGTGCTGCTTCTGACACTGGGAAGAATAATTTGGGTTCACCTTATAGGAAGAAGTGGTGCATGTTGCTGAGAAACTGTGGCACTCTTGGAGCAAGGGTGGGAAGCTGGCAGGGTGACAGCCTGCCCACCCCTCAGAAACCTGCCCAGACCCTGAGCCAGCAGCAGTGGTGGGTCTTAACTGCAATGCCACTCATGCCAGGGCTCATGCCATCCTGCTCTGCTGAAAGTGCCAGAGAACTAGGGCACAAACAGGTTTATGAGCAGAAAATAGGGGCAGAGCAGGTGAATCTCGTCTTTTCCTCTGGCCATAAGAACATGCTGCTCTCCCAGCAAACCTGGAGATGGCAACCTGCTCTTCACAACATCCCATCAGCATGCAGGGGGATGAGCCTGCTGTGGGGACCCCTCTGAATTTAGAGTTTTATTAAAAATAGCCCCAGGGAACTGCAAAGCTCACAAGCCCATCCTGGCACAGGAAAACTGAGCTGGGGACCTGCACAAGTGCAGCCAGTGCTCCCTGCCCTGGCTTTCACTGGGGATTAAGCCCAGCTGTGGTGGGGTAACAGGGCTGGGGGTGGTCTGGCCGTGCCAGGTGATGCTTGTCCTGCAGCAAGCAGTTCAGGCAGGAGGCGGCTGCTGTGCCTTCCCCTTCTCAGCCTCTCTGCGTGCTGACCCTCCTCTCCAGCCAGCAGGTAGGATGCTGTGGTATCCCTGGGGTGTTTGGGGGAGTGGGGTGAGTCCCTGGTTTGGGGTATGGAGCTGGTGGCAGCCCAAGGTGGCACAGATGTTGTGTGGTGAGACTGGAGGTTTGGAGCAGCGTGCTGTGTGTTGTGCTGGTGGGTTTCCCTGCTCGTGCTGCTGCCCTCCCCCAGAGACAGCCCTGGTCCTGGGCCTGGCAGAGACCTTGCTCTGCTCTGTCTGCAAAGTGCTGTAGGGTTGCAGGGTAACTGAGGCTGGCAGGGACCTTGGGAGGTCTCTCTTCCAACATTCTCCAGCCTGAAGCAACTCTTGGAATTACATAAAAAGCTCTTTTCACTCTCCCACTGGTGATATGGGGGCTGTGGTGGGTGTTTAAGACTCTGTGACCTTCACTGATGCTTGGAACTGCTGTTGCGTGGACGGGTCCTTCTTGAACCCCTCAGGCACAACCCTGGTGTGTTCCTAGTGCTGCTGCAGTGGAAATGCAACAAGAGCATTTCAAGAAGTGACTTCTGTTTTATTCTGGTCTGGGGAGAATGAGCTAACAAGAGATTTCATGTGTCTTTGCTCTTAGGAGCAACAAATGAGGCTCAGGTAAACTGGGGCTGCATGAATTTACCGTGGAGGCTGTCCCACCCCGACAGCTATAGGTGCTGTGGGGGGAGAACCTGGCTTCCCCCTTGGCTAGGAGGAGGTCTGGGGTGACTAAAGCAAACTGCGTGCACCCACCCACTGCACTCAGACAATGGTTCAGGGCTCTGAGATGATGCCTTGGTCCTTGTTGTGAGCTAGAAATTGCATGACCTCCCCTACTGCCCTGTGAGTGTTCTGTGGTGTTCCCACTTGTACTGCCAGTATTTCCTTTCACCTGCTGTATAATACACTTACAGACATCCAGCATGGGCTGAGACCCACCAACATGCCAGTGTGCTACTCTAGAGCAAGGGAGTAGCATCTTCCCGACAGGGCTGTTGAATAACTGAGTGTTTTACTGTTATTTCTCCATTGCCCTCTGGGTGATGGCATCACTGCTGGATGCTCAACATCTACACACCTCTGGGCAAAGTGGGGTAAGGGAAAGGCAGGAAGATGCTCTGTCCCTTGTATTTCTCTGAGAACCTTGGAAGAGGTCCCTGAGCAGGCTGATCTTTGGGCAGGGGACACTGAGGCACTGCCCCAAGCTGGGGCGGTCCCCCCTCATCGGTCACTGTTGGGGTCACTTGGCCCACGCAGCACTTTGCCCCCTGCAGATGTTGGCCCTTGGAAGCACTGCTCCCCCGGTCCTCCCTCTGCTGTCTCCATGATGATAGCTAGTGACATCACTGCCACTCAACGCATTGCTGAGCTTTAGTGATGTCTTCAGCTGTTGCTGGGGAAACTGTGGGATGGATCGTGCTCTCCAGTGGACAGCAAGCCCTTCCAGAGGAGGCTGCCTGGCCTGCATGGGGCAGTGACAGCGGTGACAAGCCTGGGATTTTTGGTGACAAGAATATCGTCCAAGTGCAAGAGAGCTTTAAGAGGTAAAACAGGCAGTGGTTTGGAGGGGGTGGGGGTGGCTGGTGGGTGCTGGAGGAGTGACAAGCGACCCTGATGTCCAGGGGATGCTCGGGCAGGGGAGTGGTGCTGCAGGCAGGGTCTACAGGTGCTGGGGCTGGCTGCTGTGTCCCACAGAACCCATGCTGGGTGTTTTGGGGACCTCTCTGTGGATATGCTTGAGTCAAGTGTGTTTTCTAGATTAATGGGGTGATAGTCATCTCCTTAAGGGCTGTGACTTTCAGAAACAAGATGAATTTCTGTTTTCCCAAGCGTGTTTGGTTGGGGATGGGAATCAGGGTAGTGCTTGGGTTTTGGTCCCTTCAAGCCCTTTGCTCCTGAGCTAACAGATGTGGGACACTCATGCCTTCTCAAAGGCTACCGTGGGCCTGCCTCCTTCCTCTGGCCCTTAAAGGATCCTCAAAGATGCGTTGAACTTGCTGTCTTGGTACTTCTCTAAAGGTCAAAAGGCTGGAGGTGCTGGTGTCCAAGCTAAGCTGTCATTCCCTGGGCTGCCCTTGGCTGGAGCTAGGCAGGGATGGCCTGTTTACAAGGGAATCCCTGAGTTATTGAATAAAATCATAATAGTAAAAAAAAATCCAAACTCTTTTAATACTTTCCAAAAATCAACAACAAAAAAGTCACATCAAACGACCAACCAAAGGAAACGTCTCACGAAGGAACAATACATTTCCAAGCACAAGGACATACAGGCAAACCCACGCTCAGCAGCCTCGCTGCCCCGTCTCAGGTAGGAGATGCCACACGGTGCTGGCCAGTCTTTCTGGGACACTCCAGGGAGTCCCAGCGGGGTGGCAGGACCATGTACTGCCGTGTTCAGCATGGGACCATGGGGACACGTCTGTGCTCCTATCCTTGGGGCAGAGTCTACCTTACTCCGAGTGCAACCCAACTGGGCAGGGGTCTTGCTTTGCTACTGGCTGCACTGGTTTGAGTCTGTGAGTGGTTCCTGGTGCGATGATGCTCATTGCTTGGTTTTTCTACAGAGATGAACTCTTTTACTCTTTTTTTTTCCTTGGGCTTCTGTTGGCCAAGTGAGGGATGTGCTGATGGGACCAGCTGCATTCCCTCATCTCTCTCCCAGGGTCAGGGAGCACACACGGAAGAGGGTTTGCACCAGCTGACCCATTCCACTGGGCAAACTGTTGGCCTAATGCAAGCCCTGGGAGCCAGGGGCAGGGAGCCTCTGCTATCCCCCCCTGGGGCACTCTCAGGCTGTGCATTGCTAGTCCTTTTGCACCTTCTCCACCACAACTGCTGCCATGCCTGCAGTGCTTGTCCTCCTCCTCCTCATCCCTGCAGCTAGGGAGCCTGGGGTGGGAGGAGGTGGCATGCCGTGGTCCTGTGTGATGTTGGAGGAAATCCCCTTGGCAAGGAGGCAGGTTAGTCATTGGCATCCCAGGAGCATCCTCCGTGTCCTGGTAGTGGCTGGAGCATTTCCCCTCCGTTTGCAGCAGGAGCACCATGGAGGATAGCGGAGGGAAAGATCCAGCCAAATTACAACCCAGCTGTGCAGGGGGAGATGCCGCAAGGTGGGAGGGGACATGTAAGCCTCCCTTGAGTGGCACGTGCCAGCCTCCTGCACACTGTTCTGCATGGAGATGTGCTTCTCATCTTGACGAGCCCCCCATTAAAACATCACCTCCTCGCAGCTCCCGTAGTCACTCTCCACCATGTCAGAGCCCTCGTAGTTGGGGGGTGGAAGGGGCTGAGCTCGGATGCTGGGCTGGTGGCCCACCTCGCAGTCCGCATAGGAGGGCTGGGCCACGCTCAGGCGCATGCTCACCCGCTTGTAGCCGGGGTCAGGCTGGTAGGGGATGCCCTCGCCCTGCACCAGCTGGGATGGGTAGTAGCTGATGGCTGTGTATTCGTTCTGGCACTGGGAAGCTCCCATGTCCACGGGGCTAAGAGGCATGAAGTCCTCCAGGTTCTGGTTGCTGTAGCGGGGTGGGATGGGGGCCCGCTTGTTGCTCTGGTCCAGCGGGAAGGGGAAGCCCCCGTAAAGAGCGACCGGCTCCGAGTCTGCTGGCAGAGGGGGCGGCGGGGGGAGAGGAGGGTGGGAGGAAGATGCAGGGGGACCTTGAATGATCTCATAGTGGGAATATTCCTGGACATCTGATGACAGGTACCGGGGTGGCCAGTAGGTTGTTTCCGCTGGGTAGACTGGAATAAAAGAGTTGTGTTAGCTGCAGTTCAAGCTGTTGTTTTCCCCCCCTCTTGCCCACCCACTAATTTCTTCTGTAGACTCTGAGCCTGCAGGAGATGTGGCAGAGCAGGGAAGAGGGGAAGCATGGGGACAGGGGAGTTGCAGTTGTTGCTTTGGGAATTGAGGGGACCTGAGGGCACCCCTGGCTGTGCCGGGGCAGTGTTACCACTGGCACATCCCCTGCTCTAGCACCCAAAAGACACTTCATCACGCCATCTGGGTGCAAGAAGCTTGCAGGATGACAAGATGGGGGCAGTGATCCACTGGATCTCTCCCTTTGCCTGTAGTTACTTTGGTGAACTCGCTTCTAAGAGCATCCTTTGGTGACGAACTCCTGCATGGGGAGAAAGCAGTAACCTTGGTGTCCAGAGCCACACAAGGTGTTTCCCTGAGGGCATGATCCCTCTGTCTAGCAGCACTGATGCAAATGCCTCCACTAAAACTCACACTGACTTTTACGTTCTTAATTTTTTCCCCTTAGCTTCATTATTCTCTTTTACAGGGTCTTTAGACCCAGGATGTGTGCGAATCCAGGCTATGCATTAATAGTTTCCCTGCTGATCGTGTGCGAGACTGAGCAGGTTAAAGCTGAAAACTGGGATGTACTGGTGAGCAGGGAGGGAAGAGCCAATAAAGGACCTATAGCAGGGCTTGGGCAGCATCTGCCTGTGGTTTGCTTGGCTTTAACCAACCGTGTTGGTCCCTCAAGTCTGCAAACCTTCGATCCACTTTGCAGGGGGAAGAGGGATGTGTAAGAGCAAGAAAAAGCTGTGGCTACTGACCCATCTCCTCCCTGGCCCATGTACACTTGATGAAGGACTCATTGTCAGAGTTGGAGGGGGGTGCAGCGGGGGGCAGGTTGGGTGCCACGCTGCACACGATGGTGCCCCGGTGCTTTGGAGCGTTGGATGAGTTGAAGGTGACGAATTCGGGGGTGCTGGTGGGTTTGCGCTGCTCTGGCGTGGCCCGATCCAGGTTGTTGTGTGCTGCATCGCTGAGGATGTTGAGCTCGATGGGTGGCACGGCTTGGGTGCCCACACCCACGCTCTTGGAGAACTCGCTCTTGGAGAGCAGGTCGGGGTCCTCCCGGGCCACGGGCTTGTGTGCCTTGGCCCGTTGGCGGTAGCACTTGCGGACAAGCACGAAGGCCACGGCGAGGATGGCCACCCCCAGCACCCCAGCTACGATCTCCGCGATCTCCTCGGGGCCCACTGCCCACTGCGTGGGCACGATGGCAGGGGTGATGATGGGCTGTGTGCAGTAGTCCCCCTGGTAACCCGATGGGCAGATGCAATGCACTGAGCCCTGGTTGCTCACGCAGCGTCCTGCGTTTCGGCATGGGTTGTCTTGGCACTCCTCAGCCAGCTTCTCGCACCTGTGGTGGGGACAGGATGGAGACAGCCACCATTAGCCTGGGGATGCAGCTAAAACTGTGTAATCCTATTCAGGGCTCTGACTTACATCGGCCAAGGATGCTCCATCCTGATCTGCTCTCCCTCTCTTGCTAGACTCATGCTACCTGCCTCTCCTGGCAGAGGACCATGATCCTTGAGTATAAAATGACGCTTCTCAGGAGGTCCTATTTTTCAGTCATATGCAACAAATTAAAATGGGGGGCTTCCTTCCTCAGAGGAGTATTTGGAGTTTCTAGGGCTAACACTGCACAGAGAGCTTCTCCCTTCCTAGGGAGCCCAGGGTCACTCTGAGATGTGTCAACCTCTTATGAAGTCTCCTATGTCCTTCAGGCTCAGTGGGGTCTCAGGGTGATCTGTGGATGTCTGAAGATTGTGGAAAACATTTGGGGAACATCTGGCCTGAGAAGTGGTGAATGGGCATCCTTGTCGGAGAGGCTTTTTTTGGAATTTTATGGAGCATCTGCAGATCTGAGACTGAATTTCTGATTCTCTGTCCTGCTCCACCTCACACAACCTAAACATTACCCAACACTACAGGGGACCTTTCTCCTAACAGTAACAATCTCCCTGTGCTAGGGGGAGCATGCTGTGCTTTGTTGGCTTTCCTTCTTTTATTTTTTTCTTGTTACTGAGCAAACTCTGTGAGGTTTGAGCTCCTCTTGTTTCTTAGTCAGTGTTCTAGGGTGTGTGAGCTGGTGTGTGCAACAGGCTCTGGCTGGAGGACTGGTGATTTCAGATATTACACTGCCACCTAATGCTCAGCTACATCCTTTTATTCCAACAGTTGCACCAATAATTCCTGGCTTTGTGTTGATTCAAAGGACCAGTGTTTATCTTGACTAAATGACTACGGCAGAAGGGTGAACTGGACATGATGCTGTTTGAACCTGTGCTAGGCATCTCTCAGTCAGGCTGGGCTGGAGGCAGGACAGGGGGCTTGGAGGGATATGTGGCTGTGGTGGGTAATGCTGAGCAGCCTCTGGGCCTGTGTTAATTCTCTAGCTGCAGATATTTGGCATATATATTGTGTGTGTGTGTGTATATATATATATTCCCACATAGGGGAAATGTATCCAAGCTGTAACACTAACGGTGAGAACTTCAAAGTGATATGAACTGTAGGGTTTGCGGCTAAAGTCAAACACTCCAATGCCTTATGATAACAGGGATCTGTAGGCTATCTGACAGGAGAGGGGGAATGGCATCCTGCACCTGCTTTTCAGTGTAGCCCACTATCCTGGGCTGAGCTTTGAGTTGGATGAATCGTGGTTGTGACCTGGGACAGAAATTCCCCTTGGATGATCCCTGCAGAGCTGGTCCTGGGCAGAAATAGCCCCTGTAGCACCCAGGGTGGGTGTCCCAGCTACTGAGGGAGGAGGGCAGCTCACAACTATGAGGAGAGGAGATTTTATCTTTTTTCCTCCCGCTCAGAGGAGATGGGCACAGAGAGGCAATGACCACATGATGGCAGAGCTATTTATGCCCTGGTCTGCTCAGCTCTGCCTTCAGACACTTCCCTGCTGCAATATTCAGGTACATGCAATTTGCAGTTAAACCCAGAGTGTCTGGTGAGCTCCAGAAATGTGCAGTGTCTGTGGCAGAGGTCATGTTTTCAGCCCACCACAGGAGATCACCCGGCCCCAAGCTTGCCCAGACCTTACCTTTCACCCAGGTACCAGTCAGGGCAGTGGCAGGAGTAACCAGTGGCGGAGAGGGTGCAGGTTCCTCCGTGCAGGCAGGGCTTGGACTCACAGGGACTGTCCCCTAGCTCACAGTGCTCGCCAGAAAACAGCCCGGGGCAGATGCAGGTGTAACCTGGAGAGAGGGTGAGACAGAGCCATGAAGAGGCTGGATCCACATGCAAGGACAGGGAGGGGCACTGCCTGGTGCTGATGGCACCCAGAGAAGGCTCAATCCAGCTGCCTAAGCACAGGTATCTGCTGCTGCAGGAGGTGCTGTTGGGCACCCAAGCCATCCACGGAGGGCTAGTGGGTATTTACAGGACCTGGAGCAGTTGCTGGAGGCTGGCTGGCCACTCTGGGACAATGCAATAGAGAGCTATTTGTGTAAGAGTCAAGCCTATCCTCTCCTACCAGGGATGTATTCAGGGCACAGCTTTATTGCATGGAGAAGCTGGGGGACAAATTCAGGTTAAAGGAAGGGGAGCCTGGCTGGCTGATTCACAGTTTCTGACTCTGCTAAATGCAATCCTCTGTAACCTATTGTTCTCTGAAGTCTTTGGTCCTGCGAGCTCTCGCGGTATGAAGCGCCTGTCTCAACATGTCAGGTTTCTCTTGCCTACAGGAGGTGTCTGGTTGCAGCCAGAGAGAAACCCGGGGACTTGGAGGGGGCTGCTGCTGTTTGTGTTTTTGGCTGCTGTTTAGTGTAGCCCTAAGCATGGGAATGTCCCTGCCTGTGCTGAGCTCCTGCTAGTCACTGGGCTGGTGGTGCCGTGTGGGAATTTCAGAGTTTCTACCTTGCAGCGCACTTGAAGTCTTTGCTACTCATCCACAAACTAAACATCCCTGCTTTAGAGCACAGACTGAACAAATGCAGACCTGTTTCCACACGTGTGTTAGTGGCTGTACAACAAGGACATGCTGACACTCATGCAGCAGGTGCTGGACATTGCCCATAGGGCTATGTGTGCCCTAACACACGTGTTTCTGGATGCAGAGGTTCACATGTGTCTGCACCTGTGGTCCTGAGCGCTGTGGTTGATGTGGTGGCTGGTCTGGCTTTGACCCTTTCAGCACAGATGCGTTCTCATGCAGCCACGTGGCTTACCCAGGCTTGCTTGCACAGACATGTCTTTGTCTGTGCATGTAATCCCACGCCTGAGATCCCCAGGCAGAGTTTTGCATCAACTCATGCTGCATATCCATGTTCTCCAGGACTGAACCCACAGTGCTCAAGGAAGCACCCAGGATAACCTCACAACCTAAATATCCCTTGAGCAACCCCTTCCCTGCAGTTGTCCTGTGTATTTCTGCACAGGGCCATGTCCCACAGGCTCTTTCCTGGACAGTTGGGCCATTTGCAGAAGTTGATCACCTTGGAAGGAAACTCTGGGAAAGGCACTGGATGGTTATTAGTGAGGGAGTGATTTTTCTCCTTCCTCTGCCCATCGTATGCTCTCTGCAAAGCAAGCAGGTGATGCCTTGACTTAGAGCAGAGATGAGTTTTCACGTCATGGGTTTTAAGCACCTTCCAGCCCAGCCAGAGAGGTTTTCTGTGTGGAGGGTCTCAAAAGCAAGGCTGAGGCATGAGTGCCAGCCAGGCTGTTTGGTTTAGATGCACCTCATGTCAAACAAGTTCACCTGAACCAGGCAGCTGCTGAGTCGACAGGGCTGGGAATCTTGTTCCCAGAGGCTGCGGGCTGGGCGGGAGGAGGTGTGCTCCCTCCTCCATCCTCGCTTGCTTGCTGCGCAGGGTGTGGGCTTTGGCAATGGCACCAAAGAGCACAGAGCTGCAGGAGGAGGTCCTGCCCCACACAGCAGCTTGGAAAGCACCTCTCTGCCCTGAGGAAGGGCCAAAGCACAGACAGTATCTGTCTTGATAGACAGGGTGTTATGTGCCACAGCCCCACTGTGCTGGAAGCACAGTGAGTGTAGGGCAGTGACACAAGGGTGGACATCGCTGGGAACAGTGTCTCCCCCTGAGCCCACTGCAGACTGTCCCTGAGATACAGCTTGCTGCGGGGACACCCTCTGATGGAAGGAACAAGGAGGTGGTGAGACTGTCTTGGGAAAAGCCCGGTACCAAACCTCTGTTGAACACGTGCACCTCATGTTAGCCTGAGACTCTTGGATTTGAGCTTATGGTTTTTCCCATATCCCTTCCCATAGCCCCGGGGAGTCACTGACTGCAGTGGGAATAGACCAAGATCTTGGCTTGTTTCTGCCCAGATACCATCACTGCATGATCCCATCTTGCCTGATTCCAGCCTCACTAATGGCTCCTTAAGCAAAGAGGATGCAGAGGGGTGGGTGGAATTTCTATTTGCATTTGAGTTTTTGGCAACGCTGTGCTTTCCTAGGTCATGCACACTCCTTAGAAACACCCTCCTGCCCTCCGGGCCATGGTCTGCGGAGAGCCAGGATGATGATCTCATACCCCCCAGCTGCTGCTGCACTCAGTCAGCTGTCACTTCAGGTACCCCAGGACAGGAGACCTCCAGTTTTCCTCAGGAGTAGCCCCTTGCATAGGGATGAAGAGGTTGCATCTTTCACTCCCCTCACTGCTTATTGCTCTGCATGGGATATTCACCTACCTCCTCCATGAGTTTCAGAGCACATCCCGTTGTTGAAGCATGGGTTGCTGCTGCAGGCACCGGTGGGGGAGCAACACTGCTTTATTCCCACCTCCTCCATGACTTCCTTTGATTGCCCTTTCCCGGGCAGGAGAACCACTTCTCTGCCGTTGATTGCGACCACGTCCAGGCAGCCCCTGAACCCCCGTGTGACTCTCTGGGACTGGAGTGGCTGCCGGAGGCCCCCAAAAAGCAAGTCTCGTCTGCCCTGGGAGATGCTACAGGTCGCTGGCAGCTGGAGAGAGGCATTTCCCAGTCCGTCAATGAGCAGGCGGACTGATGTGTTCTTCACCTCCAGGAAGACTGAGTGCCAATCACCGTCGCTCACAAAACGTGAGGAGGAGAGGTTTCCAGTGTAGCTCCCCCGGCAGCTGTACCCGAGTTGAGGCACTCCATTAACCATCTGCAAAACACATCCCAAAAGTCATGGTTAGCTGTGATACAGATGGCTGCTGTTCATGGAGGCTTTCAACACTTCTGCTGCTTGTTTCCCTCCCTACATAAGCATTGAAAGTCAAGGAGAATCCCAACTTTCAGACTCCAAGAGTCACCAGCTAGGCAGGTGCAGCCCCTTTCACCCATATTAAGCTTTGCAAGGATCAGTTAAAGCCTGTTTAAAGTGACTGCAACCTCCTTTATTTTCAAAAAGCATCTTCTCTTGCATAACTTCACCCACCGTCCTCCCCTGCAACCTTTGACCAGTGCAGAAGGGAGGGAAGCTCAATTTCCACATAACAGGGTGCAGAGGCATGTGTCTGTACTCCTGCAACTGCTGACCCCTTCTCCCTCCTTCCTGAGCCTGATCAGAGCCCTGGTATTCAGACTATCCGTAACTCCATCACTAGTCACAGGTGAACTCTTGTTCTGGGCCATGTGGCCTTTGTTCTGTTCTCACTGTCTCATTAGTAGTGGGGAAGGTGCTGGAGCAGTTTCCCCTTTGAAATGGGTGAGGATGCTGAAAGGACCTCAGAGAGAAGGAGCACTGGCAGTTTTCTCTGGAAGGAATTGGGAAGCAGGGAAAGGAATGACTGATGTACCCAGCTCCTAACCAGCATGCTGGAAAGCCAGGCTAAAGCTGCTGATAGGTGTTGCAATCCCATCCTTGATCTCCAGCAGATGGGAGCAAGACAAGATATCAAGCTTTTAAAAGTGAACCACACCAGTGTCTTCTGCATTAAACTGGGATGTCAGAAATTCCTATTTGTGGCCCAAGATTCGTCTTTAAAACTCGTGTGGAGGAAGGAGAAAGGAAAGGTTAGCTGTGTTGTTTCAGAGTGAAGTCAGGAGTCAACCTTTATTTCACCTTTTTCTCCCCACTGCTTTGTTGATAAAACCTCTCTCTTATAGAAGGCAAGAGCTTATGGGGAAGGAGAAAAGAGATGGAATGACGTTCATGGAAAACCTGCAGAGCTTGCTACATAACATTGAGCAACTCAGCCCAGGCAAAAGAGATCTCCATCGGGGGTGTTGGAGACAGTGAGGAGTGGTGATGCTTGGAGGAGACTAGAAGAGGAGGAGTGATCTACGCTGAACTCTAGAGGAACCTACATATGACATGATGGGGCTACTCAGGAGGGGCCAAAAGCAGAGCAGGACACCAGTTAACTCAGACAATATAAATAAATCCCAGTGGGAGGAGAGAACAACTGCTGAAGGAAGGAAGAACTAGATACAGCTGGCAGACGCTGTGGAAGGGCCTCGGGGCAACATGTGTGTAAATCACTTTGCACAATTGGCAAGCGCACCAGAGAACTCTGTCACTTTGCTTTATCTGGAAGAACATGATTTCACTTCAGATGGGTCTGTAGATTGGGCTTATCAATTTCTGGAGCTGGGAGACAGCTGAGAACTCAGTTCCCTGGAGCAAGAACTCTTTCCAAGTCTTTCCCAGCTTGCCTGATTTGCCATCCTCTTTCTGCACCCTATTTCTGAACATCAGGAGAGCTCAGTGGTTGGAAGGGTGATGATATGAATGCCCTTGGGAGAACTCATCCTCTTCACCAAATCTACAGTCAGTTAAGATTCTTTCAAAGCTTTGGCTCATACCTACAGTACTGCAGTCCACAAATCTTAAAATCTTGAAGGGTTCCTTCATTTTTTTCAGGTCAGATGGCCTAGAAAAGGTTTAATCCCTGAGATATTGTCAATGAAGTGAGTCAGGGAAGAAGTGATTCACGGGCAACCTTATGGTGGAGGCTTTATGAATGTTTCCTATTGAAAAGCTTGTGGAGATGTCTGGGTACAGGAGATCATGGGCACAATGAACTCCATCAATAATGAATCTTTTCTCCCTTGACTCTGCATGTTGGGCCTGGATCAGTAGAACTTTCTGCCACCTCACCCTTTCTGAGCACCATCCTGAGTGCTGGACTCTTTCTGCTGAACTACTTGGTGACCCTCCATCCCACAGACAGGGCAGAAAGCTAGAGACCCTTCCTGAGATGTGAAGTTTTTCTCATCAGCCCTTTACAACATAGATTAAAGTCACTCTCGGAGATAAGTACAGGACATATGGATGATGTTTCTCTGCTCTTGCTCTTAACGAGAGATGGCTGTGGCAGCAGGAGCATGCAATATGTACTATGGGCAGGTTCCTGGGCGTTGGCTGCTCTGCAGCTCCCAGTCTGTTTGTGTCTTTTATAACAATGGAAAGAAAAGTATTTCAAAATCAGAAGATGGGGTTGTGAAACCATGAGAAGGGATGAGGGAGTTCAGGGACAGGATGAACGATTCCAGGTGGGTTATAGCATGTAGATTTCAATGTGATTAGTCTCAGGGACAAATCTCTGTTATGTCCTATGATCTTGATCTCCAGTTAGGCTGATTTTAATTAATTGATGAGTAATATACAAAACCCTATTGTGGTGCTGGTAAAGGCTAGTCATGTCATTCCTGTTCTCAGAGCTCACTTGTACCACCCTCCTCTCTGCCCTGTTATCCCAGCCCTCTGGCCCATTGTGGCTGCCTCCTCTTGGTGGCCATAGGGTTGAGCCATATAATGTGGTCTGGCAAACGGTTTCTGTGCTCAGTAGGAATCTGACTCCACTCCTGAATTCTGGGGGGAAGTTTGCCCTTTGCTACAGTGGAAGCAGACTGGTCTGGGGAAAATCCCACCTGGTAAATTCTTTCCCCTGAGAGGTGTGATATAACAGAGCGATGGAGAAGTAATCTCTAAGGAAAAAAGGTGATGTAGATCTAGGATATGGATGTATGTTGCCTTCACACCAGAGGCTAGCACGTGTATTTACAGATATGAAAAACGATTCACTAATTGTGGCTGCAGAGATTTGGATCACTTGGTTTTCTTAAGTCTTGTATTTTAGCTAGATGAATTACTAAGGGTACTTTTTATTGTGTCTTCTTTCTGTGATTCCTTTCCCTGAACCCCAGTGTTTTTTATGCTGGAAAGAAATCCCCATGCATTGAAATACGTACCTCCAAAGTGGCATGGTCAGTGCTGTTAGCGTAGAACACGACAGCATGCAGCTGGTGGGTCTTCAGGCGAAAGTGCATGTGCCAGGAGCCCGTCTGTGAGTGTTGGTACCAAATGTAGCTGTGGCCCCCAAACCTCACAGCTGTTCCTGGAAAGAGAATGAGCGAAATTTCTCAACTTTGTCACACTTTGAGACTATGGACTGTATCAATCCTTGCCTCTTTTCCCAGCCTGACACCATTAACTGTCCAGGAACAGTCCCATCCACAGCAACCCATGTACCATAGCACTGCATCTCCCACAGCTCCCATTTGGAGCTCCCAGTATTTCTTCTATGTACTCAATTGTAAAACAATCCTGCAATAGCAGCCTGGCTATTTCTATCCTATAGCACCTTCAAGGTACCCTCAGTGTGGTCTACAACACCCATTTCCTCATCCTTAGTAAGTCTTTATGTTATTCTACGGTATCCCCGTACCATTCTGCCCAAGTGATGCTAACCTCTATCCCTGCACCCTCTATTTATTTCTTGAAGTATTCTACAGTGATTAAACCAGACATGCTTTATTTGCCTTTCCTCAAATTTATCAGTTAGTCTCTGTTTTGCTGACTCTAGATCCCCACAGGAGCTTGAAGATCAAAATTCTGATCACTGAGCTTCATTACCTGCTAGGTATGAGTGACTTTTCCCAATGAGATGGACAGATGCTGCTGCTATTTAATGAAATGCTACAGGAGATGAATAATAATAACCAAAAAAAAAAGACTAAGTGAAACTTCCAAGCACTAAGAGTTTAGATTTGGCTTTGAAATTGCAGGCAGAATCATTGGTTACTGGGACAACCTAACTCCATGGAAAGTCCAGGTGCTTTAGAGTGTACTGAAGGAAAACACAGCATGTCCAGGTTTATAGAGTGAGACACTACCAGGAAGGATTGCTCACCATTGCAAGAACAGATCTGCTCCAAGGTGTGCCGGGGGGTGAGGACGCTGAGGCGGGCAGTGCTGTAAGTTGACATCATGCCTGGATCCAGCTGAATGGTTTCCTTGCAGACACGGTGGGCACAGTCTTGCCCATGACACGGCATGTGAATTGCCTTTTTCATCCGGAGGCCGACGAGTTGGTCCATCTCCCCAGCTGACACAGTGATCTTATTTGCGAGGACCCGAGGCTCATACAAGGAGCCATGCGGCTCTCCAACAGCCAAAAGCAGGTCTACTCCATCAGAGGTAGCTGCAGGCTGTAAGCTGGCCATGTGGATGTTTTGGCGTCGGGTGACAAGGATGTTTCCCAGAAATCTCTGCAAGTTGCGCCAGTGGTCGCCTACAAACTCCTCAGGGGAGATGTGCCGAAAGTGTAGCACCACTGCCTTGTCCAAGGCCTCCTGTGTGAAGCACCACACGTGGATGTTGACACTGGTGGTGGCTGTGAATGTACCATCGCTGACGGTCACATTCAGAAGATAGTGGCCATGGGGAAGCTTGTCCCCAGCAATGACCTTCCCATCTGCAGTCCCAATGGAGAAGAGCCCCTCATGGGGCATTTCTGCCACCAAAGTGTACACCAGTGTGTCATGGGGGTCTCTGTCTGTGGCATGGATCTTGCCCAGAACACCACCTCGAAAGGCTTCCTCATTGGTGGTGATGAATATTTCCAGGGGAAGGGCTGAGGGGGCATACTGGCTCTGCTCAGTCACTTGGATATTTATAAACGCAGATGAGGATAGGGGAGGGATGCCACTGTCAGAGACCTGTCAAGGAAAATAGAAGGAGCTGTTATAGCCACATGCTGACTTAGTGTCACCTCACCTGGCTGGATGGGCTGATAAGGTCTTGAGAAGGTAGCAATGGGTGAAAACTGTCAGGCAGTGGGCTGGGAATGACAAAGGAATGGGAAAAATTGGCAGCAGTGCTGGACCTCTGTCTGCAGCTGGCCCCAGGAAAACAGCAGCATGCCTTCCAGCATGGAGACTGCTTGAGACCTTCTGATAGTGGTGGGGTTGAGCTCATGTCTCTGTGCGCTCATCAGCAGCTGAGGCACCCCTGAGTGGCTCTGATTTCCTGAGGATTAATCATCTTTAATGATGCTGCCAATCTTTGGGGTTCCATGCGTAACTGAGTGTACAAAGATATAAAGCAGTTACACACGTCAACACATTTGCTCACCTTCCGGACTATTTAAGCCTGTGTCCCACCTCTGACAATGTCTGTCTAGCATGAGTCAAGGAACCTCAAAATAGAAAAATGCGAATAATCAGATTATAGGATAAATTTCTCCCTAATCTTAGGGAGTTAGTGGTTGAAGGTTTATAATATAATAGTACCTAGCTATTAGAATAACTACCATGACTGAAAAAGTATATACTTTACATGTTGTTATCCTTTTGTTTGTAATGGACTATCCTTACTGATAACTTTGAAAAATAATTAATTTACTCTGCAACAATAGAGATCCTCTTTGAAGAGGAACTTAAACCACTTCTTAAATGACAAGGATAATCGGAGAAAGTTTGTAGGACCAGATTCAGGTCTCACTTTAAACTGGAAGTCACTAGAATGCTGCTGGGAAAAACATCTGCCTAAGGAAACCTGCTGACAGTATTTCTCATGATCATATTATCTGACTTGACCAATGCAGAAGCTAGCCCCCAGATTCTTGTGGGCAGACTGTGAGGAGAAATGAGCTCTGGAGCTGGCTCCAAGCTGCACTATTTGTGCTTGGATTGCATTTCTCCAAAGCCAGAGATCTTTCCATCCAGCTGTGACATCCTAATCTGATTTTGTTACTACTAAATCTGACTGAGGAATTCAGACAACAGGACAGTAAGGCAGGCTCTACCTGGACTTGTAGTAGGTACTGTTCTTTCATTCTTCTGTTCAGGACAGATGATGTCACCAGCAGACCATTTTGGGTGACATCAAAAGCCTTCCCGTCGTTGCCCTGGGTGATCTGAAATGAATATGGTGGTCCATTTTCTGGGGAGTCTCTGTCACTCATAATCAATTCCAGGACACTTGTACCCACGGGAGCATTCTCCTGAAATGGGAAAAGATGCTGGTGGAGAAAGGCAAACAAAGAGAAAAGGCCCAGGGGAACCCACAGTGCCCCTAGAGCTGCTAGATCAGGAACAGGGAAACAAATCCCACACCCCATGTGCATCTCTCTGGTACACCCATACTGAGACAGCAATGGCAGAGACCCAGTGGTGGCAAGGGACTCTCTTTCATGGCATTACATATGTGGGAGCTAAGTGCAGACAGCTGACCTGATACTGTTGCTTTCCCCTTGAGTCATGTCAGCACATGAGCAGATGAAAGTGTGTTTTGTGTATGTTTCTTTGAGTACCTATAGGTGTTACGAGACCAAGTGACAACTGGGCTGCATCCAGCAGCCATGATGATGCTTGACCATGTGCTTGGGTCTGCTCTTTGTGTTGTGGTGTAGACATGGACAACTGCAAGGGAGAAAGGGGCTGCAAGTCAGGCTTGGAAAGTGTGAAAATCTCTGTACTGAAAGAACAGGAGGTGCCTGAAGCTATTGGAAAGAGAAAATGGCATCTGTTGGCAGAATATTTGCCCCTGCGGATGCTACCAGTTCTTTGTGGCAGTGAGCACAAAACAACAGCATGCTTCATCGCTGTCTCACCCCTCGGCTCCAAGAGTAGCCCACGGATGAGTAGCTTAGTACCCTGAGATGGACTGGGAGAACAAACTGCCTCACGCTTACCGGCACCACCACGCTGTAGTTGAGCTGGAAGAACCGAGGAGGGTTGTCATTGACATCAGACACATGGACACGCACAGCAGCATCACTGAACTGAGCAGGGTGACCGTTGTCTGTGGCTCGAACTGCCAGGGAATAGCTGGGGATCTGGAGGATTTATAGTGCATGATTACTTGGAGAAACAGAGGAATGGTAGCTTTTTCACTTTGATGTTTTGCTCTGCTAGAGCTTGTTAAAATGCTTGAGGCTGTGCATTGCACCATAACAATAGCTTTGCTCTTGGCTAAGGCTCTCCATCTATAAATCTCAAAGCACATTGCTAAAGAAAATTAACCTCACAATAGTTGAGGAGAAGAGAGACAATTTGCTGAAGATGGATGAGACCAAGCTAGGCAAACATCTGTTGATAGTGGTTTGAGCTGCTACTGCTTTGTGAATGAGAGACTGTCCAGATGACCTTTCCGCATCCTCTCCATACCTGTTTTCTATAATGCTCTGATGCAGAGAAGCAGAAACCAACCATGTTGGTTTCCAGTTTGGGGCTGACTCTCACCCAGCCAGCTTGAAGCACCAGTGAGGCAGACCACAGCCCAGAGCTGTGACCACTGAAGGCTATATGGCCCTTCCTAGAGCCCAGCCTTCCTACAGCAGTATCCATGAGTCTAGAAAATGAATGAAAGACTTGCCTTTTGCTTACAGTATCATGAGTAGATCATTCAGACAACAGGAGGTAGCTGAATATATTATGCTCCCTCAGTCTTTTGGGGCACATCTGTTTTAGACTTCCTGTTCCCGTTTTCTTGAACTCACCTCCTCCCTGTCCAGATGCTTGGCAATGCTGATCTGCCCACTTCTGGGCTGAATGGCAAAGTGTCCCAGTGGGTTCCCTCCCACGATTGAATATGTGATCTGATTGTTCATTGCTCCATCCAAGTCATCAGCTGACACCTGTTAGGAGAAAAAACAGCTAGGACCCCCAGCCCAAAAGCCTCTGCTTTCCTCAGGTCACAAGGGTATTGACCTTTTGCAGGAATTATATCTCTCTTGGGAGGTCCTCAAAGCTCCTGAATCCACCTTAAGTATCTCGAGCTTTCACTTAAAGATAACTTCTAACACAGTGTTCTCCCTGTCTATGGAGTGTCAGGAATTCCAGCAATCATCCTTTTTTAAAGTCATACTTAAATCTTAATGTTGAATGTCATAAACTCACTGAGATGGTTGTGTCCAAGGAAAAGTAAAGTGCAAAAGAAGAGTAAATAATGCATAGCAGAAGTAAAAGAATAGGTAAAGACATCTGGCTGGCTTATAATCGTACCGTGAGGATGACTTCTCCAACTGCAGCATCCTCCCGTATATCAGCGAAGTAAGGGTCTTGAATGAACTCTGGTGCGTGGTCATTGATGTCTGTTATGTTGATCACTACCATGGTCACATCACTGAGAGAAGCTGAGCCCTTCCTCGTGCCCTCAATGGATAAGTAATACTCATGACTTGCTTCAAAGTCCAAGCTCCCATTTATGTATAAGGCACCTGCATTGGCAGATGGATAGAAAAGGACAGAAGATACTTTGAATGAATGGTGCATGAGGTTTCTTGAAATACTATAGATATACTGAGATAGTTGCCAAAATTCCAGCTGAAAAGGTGTTGTTGACCTAGCTTTGACTGGTTAAATCAGGGTATTAGAAGTCATGGCATCACATGAAATATAATTGAACTGATTCTACCATAACCTGCCTTATTCTGGTAGAAAGTGTTTGAAAAGATGAAATAAACTCTCTGGGAATCTTTATTGGAAGAGATCTGGGACAAAACAGAATCAGAGTCCAACAGTGCTATTGAAAGCTGTGACCAAGGCAGTAGTAGAGCATCACTCAACTGTGTCACAGGCAGGATGAAAAGGTATGAGATGCAGAGTTGTATAAGAGGTGTGTGGCAAGATCCTGTGATTTGTAAGTGAGGCTTGGGGTGCAACATTGAAAGAAGGAGGAGGTTGTTAATCTCAAAAGACGAGTAAGAAACAAGGACCAAAAACATAAAATGAAAGCAAAAAAAAGACAGAATCTACCTGCGTACTTCAGTGCTTTACTGGGTTCAGCCCTGAAAATGTCACAACATTATTCCCTTGAAATGACACAGTTCTGTGGCTTTTAAGATGCACAAACTCCTAAGAAGTCTGGTGTGGAAAAATTAGAAAGAGCCTTGGGGACAGAAAAGCTGAGGAAGGAACTGCGGATGAGGATGTTACAGCCAAGGGCAGAAGGCCACTGATGATGCAGCAAAGGGCTCATTTCAGGGAGTTAACATTGGCCTTCTGATAACAGCTCTTATCAGATCGCTGTGCAAACAGAGCAGTGCTTTATTTGGCCAGTAACCCTGGCTCAACACCTGCTCATGGTTAATAGATTGGTATTATCCACAGTCATTGACTGCTACCTAATAAAGCTGCCTGCTACCCTGGGCTAAAGGTTCCATGTGAGATTAAGATGGAGACTTTTTTTAGATGAAACCAACTTCTCCTGCATTTTGAAGTGGAAAAATGTCCCTATCTTATTCTCTGTGTATTGCTCATTCCCATGGATCCATCCCAGCTCCCAGACATATAACAGGAATATTTCCATTAATTTCAGTAAGATTTGGATCACTATTTAAGTGACTTGGCTGGCAAAGTTTAGGGTAGAAGAGAAGACTGTATTCCCTACCCTTATGCTGGCTAAGGACAGAGGAGAGCAGAAGAGCAAGCCAAATGGAGAAGAACTAGAGAAGATTCATACAGTGACAGCCTTTGATGTTGGGTCCACCTGGACCTGCTTGGGCATGAGATGGTCTTACCTGTGTTTGAGTTGAGCTGGAATTTCCCATGGTCATTGCCATTCACAATTTCATACTTGATCTCTGTGTTTTCTGCATTGTCCCTTGTCAACGCTGACAAGTTGAGGACTTCCGTACCCACAGCCACGTCTTCTTTCACCATGGCCACATATTCAGGGGCCAGGAAAACAGGCAGATATTCATTTAGATCCACAACAGAGACAGTGACAGTGCCAAGAGCAGAGAGGGGCTCTGGGGTGCCCCGGTCGGTAGCACAGACTGTCAGCTCGAATGCCGAGTGCTGTGAATCCTTCAGAGGCTTTTCCAGACGGATCACCCCTGTGGTTTCCTCAATTGAAAAGTGTCCATTGGCAGAGTCAGAGAGAGAATAGACCACCTCAGCATTGAGACCTGGAGGGATAAGGGACAGGTTGTGTTTAATTCTTGGGTAGGAATGCTGCAGTTTTAATTACTACTTTTTTTAATCTATTAGGACTATGTGTACTTAAATAACCTTAAATTTCTAGGGGAAGTGGAGGCTGTGTGAACATCAAGTGTGTGCCTCTGTCCATCTGCAGGTTCAGACATCTAGCCACCATCACCCATCAGCATCACCTATCTTTATTAGCTAATGCTTCCCATTTTTAATTCTCTTGTTTTTAAACTTCATTTCCCTTGATATCTACTTCTAAAGCAGATAAATATGATCTTGCTTCTCTGTCAACGTAAATTCAGTTTTTCCTGGAGAGGTTTATTAACAGCTCCTTTCTTAGGAGCCTTGCCTATATTTCTGACAATCTTCATGTCTTCAGAAGGACCTCTCCATCCATATCATCTACCCCACCCAGATCTAATGCTCCTCTTTTCCTTATTACGCTCATTCTTGATCTCCATCTTTGGTAAAATTTCTGTCCAGTTTGGATCCCAGACAAACCATGTGTCAGCTTGCACTGCACGCCATGGTGACAGTTACAGAGCGTATCCCTGAAGTCTGTCTTTGCATGTTTCTGCAGATATTGCACTTCCTACAGGGTGACAAAAATGCTGATGCCAGCCTGCTCTTCAAGAACGTGTCAGTGATGAGATCCAGGCACATCTTCGCCAAGATTCAATCATCTATGCCCATCGCTGCAGTCCTTCCCTTCATTTCAAAGGTTTCTATTCACTATGAAAGATGAACTCTACTGAAAAGTAAATCCCGTTCCAACTCACCTTCATCAAGGTCCCTGGCAGCAACCACAGCGATGGGTGTCTTTGTTGTGGTGTTGTCAAAAACAGCCACGGCACAGTGACTGGGGAAGAATCTCGGTGCGTTGTCGTTCGTGTCCTCTACGATCAGTGTTACATCTGCCTGGCAGGAGCGGCCTCCGCCATCAGTCGCTTTGGCCACGAGATGGTACATAGGTTTTTGTTCACGGTCGAGAGGTGCAGATGTGGTGAGTTCCCCTGTTGGAAAGAACAGGAGATGGTCTTGTTTTCTGCAACTGCAGCCTAGGAGAGCTCAGAGAGGTTCAAGCATGCTGCCTTTCTGGATGAACCGTGGGAGACAGCAGACTGGGTTTGAACAGCGTTTGTAATCCAGCTAATGGCGGTGATGTGTCCACACCACATTGCTCGGGGCTATTCTCAGATCACTGCCAGCCAGTGCCCTGGCAGGACTTGGCATGGGAAGTCCTGCAAGTCAGGCTGAACCTCATGCAAGGGATGCCGTCATGGGATAAAATTGCTCATAAATAAATTGTATTCCTAAACACCTTTATAAACCCTGCTGCATTAAGCCTCCTGCAATGTAATGAATCCCAAGTGATTTCTAGAATGATCATCACGTCTTTTTGGAACGGAGGAAACCTTTGGGCAAATATACTGCCCAAGACCTGATAAAACATGTTTTAGAGTTTAGAACCTGGGTCTTTGGCTCAAGCCAGCACTGTAATAACTTGCTGATCTCTCCTCCTTGAAACCTGGCTGTTAGCAATAGTGTCTACCCTTCACTTTAACACAGCTAATGACAACATTTGTAAAGAAAGATAGCAGGAAGATGCAGAGCTTGCTCTCCTCTATACTGTATTGTAGTAAACCTGCCTGTTTGCTATCCCCTCCTAGCTTGGGGGAGCTGGAATGAGCAGTCCTTTTGTTTGCTCTAGGGGAGGTAAGTGTTAAACCACTCTGGGAGCTGGCATTTCTCAGGAGCAGGTGAGGAAGAGGATAAAAGCATCCCATTGCCCAGCTCTCACCTGTATGTGGGCCCAGACGGAACTCCTCTGCGCCAGGGCCGTGGAGGCTGTACGTTATCTGGGCATTGCTGCCGACGTCGGGGTCGGTTGCTGATATTTTCAAAATGAAATGACCTGGCAGAGCATCTTCAGAGACTCTCCCAGTGTAGAACATCTGGCAAGGACAGAAGGTGTCATTGGCATCTGAGCTGTCTCCAAAATACTTTCATCTTATATGGGGAGGAATGGACTAGCAGAAGCTTCGTAGAGAAGGATAAACCATGTGGTTTATAGGGAAACACAATGTGCCTCACACTGCTGGTCACTGGGATGTGGACTGGGAGCAGTGAGCTCATTTCACACAAGCCTTTGAATCTCCTTTGGGAAGCAACCACTTCTGTTCTTTCTCACCATGGGTAACATCCACACCAGTGATCAAACTCTCTACAATAACAAACCTCCTGATGGGAATCTCTCTGCTTAGCAGGATATAAAACTCAGTAATTTACATGCCCCTACCCAGGAGGCTTCCTGGCATTGTTTATCTGCAAAAATTATACTTCATAATGCTTAGGTGCTCACTTACTGCTCACAAACATGCTTGGAGGCTAGATTTAATGTTCTTGCTTAATTAAAATTGCTAAGCATAATCAAAGCAACAGCATCGTGTGAGAAGAATTATGACAAGTCAAACTCTCTTAATATGCTCTTTCTGTTCTTTCTTATTTTCTATTGTGTTTTCTTCTTCCCAGCTGCTCTCCTCGTGCCCCCGGTGTCCCAGAACAGACGTCTTACCTGGCCACACTCAGGGCTGTTGTCATTGATATCCAGAACAAAAATTTCCACTTCAGTGGTAGCCTGAAATTTCCCATCGGAAGCCATAACCTTGAGGAGATATTTCTCTGTATCTTCTCTGTCCAGAGGTTTCTTGGAAGAAATAGTCCATTCTCCTTCAATTTGGTTAACTGTGAACTGTCCTAGCACGTCTCCTTCTAGAAGAGGGTAGGAGGCAAGGAAAAGAGGTATTTACTGAGTGCTGAAAATCAAAAGTGATAAGGGAAGGGGATGTAGGTGTGCCTGCTGCAGGTCCGTTAGGAGAGCTGAAGGACTTGAGGTGGTGATGCGGAGAGGGCATTGGTGCTGTATCAGCCAGGTGAGGAGCATTTGGTCTGCCTCAGGACACAGATGAGAAATACCCTGTTTCTCTTATTCACTGGAGGAAACAACTCCTGACTGCAAAAATGTCTTGGTAATGTTCTGCAGTTGTGCATATTCATTGCTTCAAAACCACATTGTCTCACCTTCCTAAAGCGTGTCAGTCTTTCTTGGTGCATGTTCCTAAAGGGATCTGAGAGCTGCAAATACCCTGCAGACATTGGTTGGATCCTATAGTTACAGCACTATGTGTAGTTGTATTTCCTTTCAACTTATAGATGTGTTTAATACATAGCTGCACTTTCTGGGGCTAATTTTTTATTCTATAAGAACCAAACGATAAGAGACAGGTAAATCCAGACAAGGCAGACTCTTCGGTCCACCAGGTCCGTGCCACTCATTGGGTGGATGCTGTCCCTGGAGAATCCCTCTCTTCTGGCAAGGAGCTGGTGTCCTCTGCTGAACCCATGCCGTTGGGCAGAAGGAGGGAGCACATTAGGTAATGGGAGGTAATGAAGAGAGCTGGCTGCAGGGCTTGTTTGTGTTAGACTCTGAAGGGCTTTGCACAGCCAGGTAAATTAAATTAACTCTCTGCTTTCATTTGCACTGCTGTGATGAGGTGGTGAATCTGGAGACACATTGAGACCTTTTCTAGCCCTTCTTCTGATGCTGAGAAACTCCAGCCTGTGCTCAGGTTCAGTTCCTGTGCGTTTGAAATGTGAACAGCAGGAAGCTGGGCTCTGTATTCACCTCCTCCTATCTTTAGCTGCAGCACTAATACTGCATTTGTATTTATATGTTTATGGGTAGAGTTTGACCTGTGCATGTAGGTATAAAGCAGAGAGAGCATACAGTATTCACCACTAACATAAGCATGCGTTCTCTCAGGTTTAAAGTAGTTGGAAATTACTTCTACCTTTAAGTTGGCAGAAATGTGAATATATAAATGGATTTAGTCTTTTCTCCCAAAGGCTTGCAAATACCTACACATGCCATAAACCAATTGGAAGTACCAGCATTCCTCTCCTGTTTTGGATGGTTATAATAATAGATAACAGGCTGCAGCATGATCTGCCTGAATGTTTTGACCCTGAAGGGTCCTTGTTTGAGTTGGAACAAACATTTTAATTTGAAGTATCTGTTCCAGGTCTGAGAAAGACCCTTTGGGGTCAAAAAGTTCTGTAAAATCAAGCTTCTACTTGTGCAGATGCACAACAAACATTCCAGTATAACATTTTTGTTGTTCTACAGCAGAGGTTAATTGTAATTGGCACTACTGATGTTTAAGGGATGCAAGAGTCATCTTCAGTATTTCTTGTTAGCCAAACCCCTGACTAAGACTGACATGGCAGTCTCAAATATCCACCAGTCTGCAGTGGTTAACTGCAGCCTCGTGACGTCTATTTGTTTATTAAGTTAGAGTCAAAGTGGCTTCATAGGAAACACATTTAATACCAGAAAGTTATATGCATATATATATATGCATATATATATGCATTTACATGCATATATATACATATATATAGTTATTAAAAAATACAGGCAGGCTACACATGTGTGATGTGTTAAACTGACCGCACAGTTTGCAGGAGAAAAAGCTGGGTCAAAGAACTTAAATACAGATCACAGTTTCTATGTGAGAAAAACCTTCCTTTCTGCTGTACCACTGCTTCTGTCCTCCCAATAGATATTACAATTACACTGTCTTTATTATTATTCTGTTAAGAAAGTGTAAATAAATATATCTACAGTACTGTGTAATTTTATTTATTTATTTATTTCCAAATAAATAGGACAATTTAGTAGTGAGCTAGTTATTATAATGATGATTCCACCCACTGCAGTTAGTTAGTAAAGAGTTTTCATACACCAGAGTCCAGCAAGAGCCCAGCTCATGACAGAGCTTGGGCTTCATCTCCTGCTTCTAATAGGACTGTCAGTATAATGCTATTTCTGTATTGATATTCTGTAAAACAAGGTATCAAATCCCCCCTTTGAGATGATGCTCTATTCTTTCTCACTGAAGATTTAAAGTCAGGAAAAACTCACCAGTTATGTAGCATGTGACCCGCCGGTTCTGCTCAGAGATGTCTGCATCGATGGTACTCAGCGTGACAACCACCTGCCCTGGCTCTGCATTCTCAATTACTGAACCTTTATAGAAATCTGAGGTGAACTGTGGAGCATTATCATTTTCATCAGAGACGGTGACCTCCACCAGGGTTTGGGAAGAGAGCTGGACTTTCCTCCCATGGTCAGTGGCCACCACATAGAACCGATAGATCTCCTGAGCTTCGCAGTCCAGCTCCTTTAGTGTGGTGATCCACCCACTCTCACCATCAATGGTGAAGAGTCCCCAGAGGTTGCCAGATTCTGCTTCCAGACTGTAGGTCACCTGTCCATCACTTCCCATGTCTTGGTCGTTAGCTGTCACTTGAATCACTGTGGTTCCTGATGGCATGTTCTCCATGACAAAAGCTTTGTAGGGATCTGCCTCAAAAACAGGTCTGTTGTCATTGACATCCTGCACTTGGATGTTCACAGAGACCAGAGAGACCAGCTCAGTCTCCTGATGTGTGCAGTGAGCCATAACATCAACCTGGTACCACTTGGTGGTCTCATGATCCATGGCCTTTTTGACTTTCAAAGCCCCTGTTTGTTCATCCAGTGTAAACACCTCATCCTTGTTACTTTCTGTAGTCGTTCCCTTCACTAAGCTGTATATGATGGGATCCTCTGCAAAAGCTTTGACTGACCCTATTTCTGATCCCTCTGGAAGATCCTCAGATGCAGAGAACGTATAAAGGGGCTCAGAAAACCTTGGCAATGTCACCTCCCTGGGGACAATCTGAAGATTCACCGGGACAAGGGAGTTCCAGTGAGGGGGTCTGCCATCTTCAGCTTTCACCTTGAAGTTAAAGGCTCTGTTTTCTAAACCAATAAGGCTCTCTTTGACCTTAACAACTCCAGTGGCAGCATTGATCTCCACAAGGTCTTCTGCCACATCTTCCACAGAGTCAACAGAGTAAATGACATCTGCATTTGCACCTTCATCAGCATCGTAAGCCAGGACCTGGATGACGGGGGAGCCTTTGCTTACATTGGACTGGATGGACAGTGTGTATTCAGAGGCTTTGAACTGAGGTGGGTTGTCATTCTCATCTGTAAGGATTATTTTGACAGTGCAGAATGCCACCTTCCCACCCCCGTCCTTGGCCATGACTTTAATGGCAATGACTCTCTCTGTTGAATTTTCCCTGTCCAGTTTTTGGAGTGTGGCAATATGGCCTTTATTGTCTATGGAGAACTTCTCATGGGCAAGTTTATTTATGATAGTATAGTCTACAGTGCCATACGGGCCACCATCTGGGTCAATAGCCAGCAGCTCGATCACTTTGGTACCTATCTCAGCATTTTCTGCCAGCTCTGCCTCATACACGTTCTGCCGAAAAGAGGGGCTGTATCTGTTGGCATTTGTGGTATTGATGTACACAGGCACAGTGCTCTTGAAAACTCCATCTGAAGCAGAAACTCTGAGATTGTAAGATGGCTCCAAGTCCTTTTTGCAGTGGTTGAACATGGATATGATTCCAGAAGTGCTGTTGATAGTGAAATGCCTATTGTCATTGCCGGAGAGTATCACGTATTCCAGTCGGGTGGTGTCACCGCTATCGGGGTCCAGGGCCTGGACTTTTATCACGATGTGCCCACACGTAGCCATTTCGCTCACCTTGGCTTCATACTGAAGCTGGCTGAACTCAGGGGGATTGTCATTGATGTCTGTCACATCTATGATTACCAGGGCATCACTGCTAAGTGGAGGTATCCCGTGATCTGCAGCTCTTACTTTCATGCGAAACTGTTGATTTTTTTCATAATCAAGTGCTTGAGCCGTTGTTATTTGCCCTGTGCTGGCATCAATATTAAAGAATTTGGCAGCATCTGAACCATCATCCAAGATCTGATAGGAGACCTCTTTGTTTCTGCCTGAATCCTTATCAGAAGCAAAGAGCTGGACCACAGGGGTCTGTGCTGGCAAACTCTCCGAGACAGACGCTGTGTAGATGATCTGAGAAAATATAGGGGGGTTGTCATTAATGTCCTCTACCTCCACCTCTACTCTGGCTTCTGAGAAGGATCCTAGTGCCGTGTCTGTGGCTCTAACAGTGAAGGCATGTTTTGTCTCTAGCTCGTAGTCCAGCTGGCCTGTGACAGTAAGGACACCGGTTTTGAAGTCGGTGCTGAATAGTTTCAGGGAGTCTTCTTCCACAATGTTGTAGATGAGGCGCAAGCCTTCAGGACTGCGAGCCTGTATGTGGAGGATAGATGTGTACAGGGGGATGTTTTCTGGCACCTTCACTCGGTAGTACAAACTTTGGAACAGAGGGTTGGATTTATTCCTCACGCTGATGATGACCTCCTCTTCGGCATGGAGGGGAGGCTCGCCTTTGTCCTTGGCAATGACTCGGAGGTTGTATTTACTTAAAGCTTGATAATCAAGAGGCTTCTTAAGCGAGATGTCTCCTAGGTAGGGGTCAATCCGAAAGTATTTGTAGTCCTCTGCAAATGAGTAGGTAATGGCTCCGTTATCCCCTATGTCTTTGTCTGTTGCTGACACCTGAAAAAGGACATCACCTGGCTCTGTGCCATCCTGCACCGAGGTGTAATATGGCACGTTCTCAAACTGTGGTGGATTGTCATTGACATCTTCCACATAAACCTTGACTGTGGCTTGGGACACTCTTGGTGGTTTCCTACTGTCCTTCACTTCCACAGCTACCTCGTGCATGTCTTGTGTTTCACGGTCAAATTTCACACCCTTGGTCTGGAGTACTCCAGATGCCTGGATCATTTTGAATCTTTCCTTTCCATTCAAAAGCGAATAGAAAAGTGGTTCGTTTAGCTGATATCCATTGACCCCAAGAACAGTGAGAGTCTTCTCATCTGTAGAGTTCTCAATCACAGTTGCTGTGTATATGTCTTGATCAAATTTTAAACCAGTACCTTGTGCTTGAGTTAAATTTAGCTTAACCAGAGCAGTACTCTTATATGAGCCGTCGCCAGCTCTGACTGTGAGTTCACGATAGCTTCCCAGGCCCGTAGCATTAAGAATGGAGATGAGACCTGTGAGTGGGTGAATATAGAAAGCATTATCAAGGTTCCCTTCCACAATGCTGTAGGTCACCTCCGAATCTGCATCTTTTGCCTGCACTGACAAAAGCTCCATCCCTGGGTGGGCGGGTAGTAAGATAGAAAGCTCGTAAGTGTCTTTGGAAAAGACTGGAGGTGAATCATTCACATCTTTTACATGGATTGTGACCTTGGCTGGGCTGGATGCAAATAAGCTAGGACTTCCACTGTCATGCGCATGGACACTGAAGTGGAAAACTGGGGTGAGCTCATAGTCTATATCAGCACGACTGGTAAGAGTCCCTGTGCTGGGATCTACTGTGAAATATTTCAGTGCCTCCGGTTCCAAAATCTCATAGACCAGCAGAGCATTGGAGTCTTGATCAGAATCTGTTGCATGGGTCACAAGGGGAGCATTGCTTTCATCCAGAACCATGCTTTGTGATGGAGCATTCTCCATGATCCAGCCAATGAAGGAAGGCTTAACGAAGGTGGGCACATTGTCGTTCTCGTCTATGACGTAGATAAGTACTGTTGTGTCCATAAATGCTCCAGCCATGTTGGTGCCACGGACTTTCAAGTGGTAAAAAGATACCTGCTCAAAATCCAAGCTCTTCTGAGTGGAAATTAGGCCTGACTGATAGTTCATGGAGAACACTCCATCTCTATTTCCATCTTTTATTTCATAGCTGACTGGTGACAAGCTTGTGGCTGAAACCTGGATCAGGGGAGAGCCTACAGCAGTGGATTCACTGATCTCTGTGATGTATTCGGCCTCTGGAAATTTCGGAGGGGTTCGATCAGAGGGTCTAATGCGGACGTGTACTGTAGCAGAATCTTTAAGCTGGGGGAACCCCTGATCTTGTGCCTTTACAATAAGAGTAAATCGCTCCTGCCTGGATGGGTCCAGTTTCTGGGCAACTGTAATAATTCCAGAATACGGGTCAATGCCAAAGAAACCTTCCCCATTACCTGCAAGAAAAGAAATTACAAAGTGAAGAATGCAGACACCCTATTTGTTTTTGTTTTCTGAACCTCTTTTCCATAGATGCTCCTGATTTCAGACCTAATTAACATCTGTTTCTTTCACTGGGAGTCAACAATCTTCATTAATTTCTAAATAATTTTCATTCTAAGAACAATGAACACATTGAAATCTACTAACTTTTAAATCAATCAAAATGTAAATTAGAGATAAATACCCTTCCAATTTGAGCATATTTAGTGGTGGTAGAGCATGTGCTTGAAGCTTTTGCCTTGTGTGCAGAACATGGTAGCACAGGGTGTACCAGTTGCTTCAAGCCCTGTCATGCTTATAATTACCAATACTTCAGAAGCAATTAAATTCCTCAGTCCTTGATCTAAATTGCAGTGAGAAAGATGGAGCAAAGGATGGCTTGTCTCCTGCAAAGAATTTACCTGCTAAATAGACAGTGTGGCACAGCCGTAAATGTTTAAGTTTTAACCTCTAGAGTGAATAATAAAATACTTGCCCACTGAGCTTGTTTGACCCAAAAAGACCATCAACTAATGCTGAGAGGGTGCTCTCCTTTCCTCAAGGATTTATTTCTTGGTAGAACTAGTGAAGTGATGATGACTGCTTTGGGAATGCGAGTACTTTTGCCTGACAACTGGACAAGGATCTCTCCCTCAGTTTTCATTGATGGCAAGAGAGGATTATAAGTTGTTCTAACTTGTCCAGTCACATTTTTTCTTAGACCAGTGACTCAATATTGAATTGTCCTCCTATGCAGCGATGCTTTTTCCATAGTATGGAAATTACCTGCTTGCTCTAGGTTTTCTCTGGATAGGAAAAAATCATGTTTTAGCAATGTGCAGCCATTTACTGTTCTTTGCAACACCTAGAGAAAGCTGATCAACTTCATGGCCACTAGCTAGAGCATGGAAATGCAGGCTTGTTCATAGCCTAAACTGTCTTCTTGTATGGCTCTCACCTGCCTGAAGGGAGTAGTGGATTTCAGCGTTGGCTCCTTGGTCCTGATCAAGGGCTCTGACTTGTATTACTTCTGTGCCCACCACTGCTGAGTCCAGCACTTCTGCTTCATAATGGATGCTGCTGAACTGTGGAGGGTGAAGGTTGCAGTTCTCCACGTGGATGATGACCCGAACAAAGTTCCTTTTGATGGGGACCTCCTGGTCTCGTACCTGCATGACAAAGAAAGAGCAAATATGGTCACATCAGGGAACAGGCAGCCTTTCCTGCACCAGGTTTCCAAGTAGCTCATCAGGACTCTTAGAGTGTGCTTTCTTGTATGAGAATCCAGTGGCCCTCCAATGAAGTTAGCCGGTGGTGGGCTCGGCACATGGTTAGAGGAAGGCAGAGTGTTAACTAGTTTTATCCAGGATGGGTATGTAGTAAAGGTTAATACCTTTATTTCCTCTTCCCTGTTGTTCTAGACAAATCCTTCCTCAAAGACTAGTACTGGACTGAATTTCTCTGGCAACCCGTATATCCCGGTGAAGCTGATGGACTCAGCAAGGTTTGGCTGGGACTCACCATCACTGTTAGGGTGTGTTGTGGCATGGGCTGGGAACTGAAGCCTTCTGCTGTTGTGAGGATCCCATTGCTTGGATCCAACTGGAAAAGTCTTGTGCTTTTGGGGTCCATGCTGCCATGGATGGTGTAGATGAGCCCTTTGCCTTTGTCCTTGTCTGTTGCACGGACTTGAAGGATCTCCCTCCCTGACGGGGTATCTTCGGGAATCCTCACCTCATAATGGCTCTCCAGGAACTGGGGACGGTGCTGGTTGATGTCAATCACATGGATAAATGCCTGTGGGGGAGACAGCACAGTGAGGGCAGCAGAGACATGGGAGCAACCTGATTTATGCAGCCAGGTAAAATCTCAGCTACCAACCCCTCCTGGGTGTAGGAATGCTCTAAGCCCTGTAACCATAACAGCTCTCCAACTCTTGAGGCTTTGCCATCTGTGGTGACTGGGAGCCTTTTTATCCTTCTCCCTGAGGAACTCCTGCTGTGCCTTCCCCTAGAGATTTTCAGTTTGCTTCCTCTCATTTTTTTTTAATTTCTCCAATCTGGCAAGCCATTCAGACTGAACGTGCCTGCACTTGGCACATGGGAAACCGTCACAGCCTGCTGTGAAAAGCAGCAGTTGCTCAGCTGTGGTGCCAGCTTTGCTGGCTGGTGCCTCCGCACCAACACTCCTTAACTACATGCCAGAAAGCTGACAGAGAGGGGATGTTTGGTAAAGGAAGGGAGGGGCTGCCCTATCTGAAGAGCAGCACATGTGTGGAGAAGGTATGCAGAAGCAAGGTTGTGGTCTACATTTTTTAGCCCAATCTTCTCCTCTTCATTTAACAGCAAACCCCCATGAATGGCCTGCCTGAATCCTGCCTGCAAAGTCACTTAGTATCTTCTGTTTGGTCTCCTACCCTGACTGTCCTGAACCCCCTACTGAGGTGTTGACTGCATCGTAGGAAGTCCCAACCAAGTGTAATAATGTGCTTCCTTTAGCAAACCTGAACATGCCATGGGTGTTTTGCACAAGCAGGTTTTTTGACATCTGTTGGCGGCCTTGAGTGCCAAAATAAACACAGGGAGGAGATGCAAGGTGGCAGGGAATGCACACCAGGCAAGGTTAGGCTCTGTTTGTTTATTTGGAACGATACTTGAAGATAGCTGAGATAGGTAGTTGTCCGTTAGCATTGCGTTTCACAGGAATGGCAATGTTCCTCACTCATCATCCCCCGCAAACCTCGGCAGTGAATTTCCCACGATAAGCGTCACTGACGGGTGGCTCATGTTCTAGGTCTTCCTGTGCAGTGAGGGTTGGATTTTTGGATGCTTCTTATGTGTGGAGAAAACCATTGGTGAAAGATCAAGCCCTGAATACCCCTCCTGAGGGCAGGTAAAGATGGGCAAATCTCAGCAGCCATTTTAACTAGGGCTTGGGGACATGTCTGAGAGCAGAATACCTCCTTTCACCAGTGCTTGCTTTCTATGTGGCAACTCAGAGGACACAGCATCTCTGCATTTGCCCCCCTTAGCCCTATGGACCTCACTGCTGGTATGTTATCAAAGCTCCATGCGCTTGGAGCTACTAACTGCATATGTATTTCCCTTACATCTTAGCATGTTGTCCCAGCCATGCTGTAGTTCAGCCTGAGCAGCTGAGAGCAAGTTGAGATCTGAGAGTGCGAACTGCAGCCCCAGCTTGGCTGGTGGTGTAGAGGTGTCCTTGCTTACTGGCTGTGATCAACAGGAAAGTCCCAGGCTTTCCTAGACTATTTGCGTTTCCAACAACATAAAAAAAAATCTTAGCTTGGTCCTTAGGAGAGACTTGGGCCACTGTGTAGTGTAAGATCACAGTGTAAGGAGGTTCTTGTGCCTGGCACTTGATCCAGAGCTCAGTGGAGTCAGAAGAAAGATTCTCTTTGACATATACTCACTCTAAATGGGTTCTCTACTAAAGAAAAAAACATTACCTGGGTTTTGATGGTAGTGGACCCATCAGTGACTTCTACTGTCAGGTTATAGCTTGACTTCTTCCTTGCATCGAGGGGTCTTGCAATGACCATACTGCCTGTGCTCTTTTCAATGTCAAAATCCATGTCATCGTCACCACCTGGGACAAGGGAGAGATGAGAAAAGGAAATGGCGAGGCAGTTACAGTTAGCTTTCTGTCTGGTGCAAACTGCAGGTGCCTCTGCAGGGGAGAAGGTTCCAGGAGCTGCCTGGAGACCCAAAGGATGAGGATTTCCCCTCCAGACACCATACACAAACTACACAAGGAGCTGATGCCCAGACACAGATATGTGGCATGCCAGGCAATGGACCTGGAATGGGATGTGCAGGCATTCGCTCTAGCTGTACCTCTTTGGCCACAGCTAGACTGTGGACAGTGCCATAGGGGAGGTATCCCCCAAATCTGGAAATTCAATACAATGTGCTAGATGGACACAGGAGACAGGGAGGAAATGGAGAAGCTGGACAAAGATGGTAACAAAGGAGTGCAAAAGGGAAGGTGAAATGAAATAGAGAAAATGAGGGGGAGAAGGGGAAAGGATGCACATATGCATATGATATCCTGGCTAGATTTGCAAGAGGCACATTTGAGCATTGATTTATTTGCACAGGGTCTCCAGCTATGCAGCATCAGAGGCTTAGCATGGGTCAGGGACCTGCAGGGTTGAACAATGCTCTTGCTGGCTTCCAATTCAAGGTCACACTGTGGGCATGTCAGCAATGGTCTTCATTGCTATGGTCAGGAGCCTGTGAGCTACCTGAAGAAGCCCAACACTTGAACAGTTGGGGAGGCAGACGGTGCTTCCAGGGTGAGCAGAGCCTGTTGCCTCCAACCCAGATGGCTGCATGGTGCAGGGAACCGCAGGCCTGAGCAGCTCAGCAGCAGGCGGCCGTTCCTCACGCTATTGCTCTTCAGCCCTGGCATGGCAGCTCCCTTCTCATGCCTCGCTTGCTGGTGGCCTGTTACTTCTCTATTGCTTGTGAAACATGGCTACGATGTTCTGAGATATGGAGAGGTAAAAGCAGTTTTCTGTGATTTATCCAGATAACTTCTCCCTTCATGGCTAATGGATGTCCTGGATTCTGCTTTATTCTGTTACCAGCTGGGAAAATTTTGGCTGGTGGTTAAATTATGTATCTTCCCTTGCGGGAGTAATGCAGTGGTTGCCAGCCATCTGGACCACCACTTTCCTGCTGGGAAGGAGACAGAAAGAAGCAGAGACAAAGGAAAAGAGAGACCCGTGGATGCCTTTCTCTGAGAAATGAGAGAAGGGCTCACTTTGCACAGTGCCAAAGGAAAAGAGGAAGCCTAGGAAAGGAAAGGAAAATGCTGCTTTGACAGAGTTTTTGCAGTCACCATGAACCTCAGTGGAGTGGGAAGGGCAAGTTTTTGAATGAGGTGCTGAAGGCTTCTGGATCTCTGTATCACCTGCTTGGTTGCCAGCTACCGTGATGCTTTGCTTCCCTAGGAGGGAAAATGAAATCCTGTCCTCTTCCACCCATATAGAGACCAAGAGAGCCCTGAGTAGCACTTGGTGTGCTAGGAACTGGCAAAGATGAGGTCGAGCATACAGGCAAGCACTCAGCAGGGAAACGATGGGATAACATTCAGAGGAATATACTGTTAATTCTGCAAACCCAAGAAGACACTACTAATGCCAGATAAGCCTTGCACTGATATTGTCTGCTCCTTGTAGCACTGTATCTCTTGTTGCTTAATTGTATTTACACACCATTATCCCTTCCCTAACAGGGAAAAACTATTCACTCCCCCAATTAAAGCTTTGTCTGACAAGGGCAAGCCCTGCAGGCAGTGTCAGGGAAAGGCTGTGCAAGGCAGATTGGGGCATCACTTCAAAACACCAAATTACATGAGCACAATTGGCCCTGGTTCGTAGGATCAGTTCTGCATGCACGCTGCCTGATGAATCCCCTGGGGTGACAGCCCATGTCCCCTCTGCCCTAGCATCTTGTGTCTTAGAGAAGGCCCTAAACCTTCTTCATGGTTCATGTCTAAGTCATCCCTGAGATGCTGTGAGGTGGAAGGGGGAGCCCCACCAGTTAGGTCAGACCAGCTCTTTAAGGAATCCGTCCCTCTCGGCTCCCTGTCAAGAACATGGGCTCAGCAGGGAGGGAGAGACAGGGGGTGTCTGCAAGACCCAGCCAGACACCTGGCCAACAGTGCTACTCGATTCCCAGAAGAAGCTGGGACTGGCATGCCTTGCCTTTTATGCGACATCGGAGAACACCTCAAACACTGGCGAGTCCCAGAATGTCATTTAAAAAGTGTGTTAGATAATTGCACTTGGCACCGGAGCCCTTGGACAGGCAGCTTTGTCTGCAGCTGTTTAAGCCTTTTGGTGTCTGTGAGAAAGCTTTCCCTGTAGCTCACCTACACCTAAAGCAAACAACTTCATTAGCTCAGGTGTGCGGGTGCTGAATGCCAAGGGAGCTGGGGCAAACACTCCCAGACACCGCTGCCCTGGTTTATTTCTGTGTCTCACCTGTGATATTAAACCACACTTGGCTGGGGCCCATTTCAATGCTGATCACTCCCACCATGTGGTTTACAGGATCTGTTTCCATCACGGCAAAGTTAAAATGGGGTTCGTCAAAAGCTAGTGGCTCTGAAGAGGGGCCAGGCCGCGCCACCCAGCTGATGTGAAGCCGCACGTGGGAGGAAAGAGGTGGGCTGCCGCCGTCTGTTGCCTTGACCTGCCGGGAGATGCACATGCAGTCAGGGATAGCCCATGGGAGCCCCATGGGAAGCTGCTTCTCCCACCCACCAGGAGTTTCAAGTCTGAATGTGCCCAAAATCACACAAAACAAATCTTGACCCGCTGGCCCGTTCTCCAGCCGCTTCTGAAGTAATGCCATGCAACTCAAATTCCTCTTGACGATCAAGCAAATCTGCCAAGCTCAGCCCACAGCAGGGACCTGGATCACAAGCCTCACTACAAGGACCCACAGACTGTGGGAGAGCTTTAAACCTATATCCAAGCGCCATGGCCTGATCAGACTGTCAAATGAGGCATCGCTGAAATCCAAAGACTGTTTAGGTTCAGGTCCATATCCATATGGGATCGTGGATCCCTGTGTTCATTCTAAGAATGAGTTGCACAATTAATTTTAAATTTATTCTCCATTTTTAATAGCGTCTTACCTTCTGCATTTCCCATCCTTCCCTCCCAGTCTCCCTCCCTGTACCCCAAGTCTGTCTCATTCAAGCTCTCCTCTCACTGCTGCATTTTCATCTCCTTCTTTTATCTTTTCTGTTTCTGCAGCCTTTCCTCTCTTTCCCTCTCCACCCATCTCTTCCCATTGGCTCTCTCTGTTTCCCTCTCCTCTCACCGTGAGTATGTTGTATTCGGAGGCAGGAAAAGCTTTCCTGGAGAGCACCATGCCGGTTGTGGGGTTGATGGTGAAAATCCCTTCTTCCTCCTCCTCGATGGTGTAGGTGATCTGGCTGTTCTGGCCCTGGTCACGGTCTGAAGCAATCAGCCTGTAGACCGGCAGCGGCGTTTCCGAGGCATCTCTCTCAGGGAGCTGCACCATGAAGAGCTTGTGGGGGAAACTGGGAGGACTGTCGTTGGCATCCAGGACTTGTATCACGACTCGGCTGGTGGACTTCAGGGCTGGCTCTCCGTTGTCAGAAACAGCCACCTGTCAGCAAGCAAAAGGAGTAGGTGAGAGAACAAGGGACAAGACCCAGGACATGAGCAGCCAGCCTTCATCCTGACAGGCAAAGACTAAACTATGTTTTTTTTATGTGGATCTGCATTTTTATTTCAACATTTTCAGAGGCATTGCTCCTCTCTGCAGGGTAAAATCTGGTGGCTGTAGCTGGCACTGTGCAATGCTTGTGCATCTGCAGGGCTCCTGCTTGCAGTTGCTCCAGGCATTGGGTCACGTTGGTCATTAGGAGTCACACAACTGAAAATGTTTGTATTGCAGTGGCTTGGCAAGTTATCACCCATCCTTGCTTCGCTATGCCTGTGCACGCTCCCAGCATGTTGCATTGCAGAGAGAAATGTATCATGCTCAATCACCCTGATAGACTGCAAGACCTCAAGATCCCTCTAGTGTAAATACACATAGCTTGGAGCAGCGAAGGATGGGGGCTGGTAGGACAAAACTGCACAGCAATCTCTGATACAATGAGATAAATGAATGTGGATTTCTCTGGCTTGCTCTTTCCCCCATAACTTATTCTCCATCCTGCTAGAGGACAATTGCAGTCTTCTTCCTGCGTTCCCACAGCTTCCAGAGCAGACCTTTTGCTCCAGCCTCCAGTAAGGAAATAATAAACCCCACAGTACTGCTGCAGCTGTCTCTTAGGGCAACACACACCATTTAATTAAGTTTCCCAGTAGTTGGGAGCTGATGAGATGAGATTCTTTCTCTGTGCTCCAACTTGCATGGAAAGCTCTTTGAGGACTTAATACACTTGTAGGTAAATAAAGCTAATTACAATCATCATTACCCACCTCTAGGATATGTTCAGCCTTGTATTCTCGATCCAGCTGCCGTGAAGAAGTAGAAATCAGACCTGCCAAGAAAGAAACCCTTTGAGCTCTGAGACTCAATGTCCGAGGAAAGCCAGGGCACCCGGCGTGCCCCACACCAGCCTGCCCATCTGTCCAGTCACAGATTCCCTTTGTGATCAGAGGAGAAAGACAGATAACACCAGAGGGCAAGTTGTCTGCTTCCAGTGGGAATCCCTGTGTGGAGGTGCTGCTCTCGCTCCTCTGATTACAGACACCACAGAGGAGGGGGACACCTACCAGATGCCTACATCAGTTGAGGGTTGCTGAGGCATTTGGTGAGAAAGGCTGCAGGATTGTGAAAACAAAACTTTTCTTATGCCTCTAAGTAAGAAACATTCTGCGTGCGCTGGCACAAGTTTGGCCTCTTAACAAGTCTCGACTCCTATTTTCCCTCTGCTGAACCTTGCTCTTTGTAATTTACAGGGTTTTGACAAAAGTTTGTCTTCTGTCTTGGGAAATACCCTATGTTCTACCACTAGAACAGATGCATTCAGGCTAAAAATAGGGTATGCAGTCAATAATAATGTTGGTATATTATTTAAGCCTTGATGAGAGACAGGATGGATCCTCTAACAATTGCAAGAATTGAGGGATTTCTAAAAAATACACACTAGTTGAACCGCAGGGAATAGGTTGGATGCAGGAGGGAGGAACTGTGGCTATAATCATCTAGAGTTTAAACAAAATCATCATAATTGCCTCTTTTTGGCTTGTCACTGGCTAAGCTGAGTAAATGCAAGTGTGGAAAGGATGGAGTTGAGGCTGGTGTATCCACGTCTGGTTTGATAATAGCCCTTATCAAGTGCCTTGACTCTTCACCTTCGGGGAAAAGCAGCTCTAGACCATTTTCAGAACTGCTTTACAGATGATGGAAATTGTATATGTCCTGCATGATTTTCTGACAGTCATCAAATCTGACACCTTTGAGGTTTTTTGTCTGTTCCTCATGTCTCCTGCTCCCAACGGTTGTTGGTATCATGGTGTTTATTCCTTGTGAAGAGAAGTCCTGCTTCCTTGCAAAAAGGCAAAGCAGGATGAATTTTCCTGATCACCACAAGCAGTGATACAGGCTCATGCTACTCTGGGAAATGCTTTGCATGAGAGGCAGTGTGCATTCGCAGCAGTGTGAGCACGTGCACTTGTGCATCCTGAAAGATTTGTAAATCAGAGTTGCGTGAACCCACCTCAACTCTCACTTCTGGTCCAAAGCCAGAAAGTTTTAATTAATAGTATTGTTTTCAGTTGTATTATGCTTTGGTGTATTGCTGTCTGAGCATGATAGGAAGGAGAAAATTTCAAATGGCTGCAGGAAACACCGGGCAGCTGAAGGAGGGAGCAAAGAGCAGCTGCTTGGAACAAGACTATTGTTAACAGTTTCCACTTGTTCTCTGGGATTATTCATATTTGGCACCAGCCGCTGCACTAAACATTTATTTGATGCCTTTACAATCATAAATCAACACTCCTTAATGTGTTATGACAAGATGATTTGAAATACTCTGTTTGCATGTATGTAATAGATTTTTTTTCTTCTCCCTAATCTTTCTTTTGACACCTTGGAAGGTGAAGAGGACTCAGCAGTGGCCTGAGAGCACACTGGCTGAGGAGCTTTTGAACCTTTCCCAGGCTTGTGGGAGGCTGTTAGGCTGTAGTAGCAGCAAAACTCTTGATATACATGGAAATGCTCTCTTAATGGGGGCCTAGAGAGGGAATTGCAACAGTGGTTCACTGAGATCTCTGATGCTCCTGTCCACGTCACCAAGACATTGGCTAAGGCAGGGGAGCAAAGCCTAAAACTCTAGCTACCTCAAGTGATGGCTCATAATTCTAGCCTAACAAGCCCATAGGACACATCACTAGATATTGACAACAAAGCCACCCAATGCCTGTGTGCCACTGGGGGTATTTCTAGTCCATCAGATTGCAAAATTCAGTTGCAACAGATGAATACCTTGTTTGCACTTGGTTACTGCATGCCAGCTGATGAAAGGTGACTTAAACCACTCTGAAGTGATTATTTGGATTTACCTGGCCACACCCTGAAATTCTTTCATGATTTAATGATAAAAATGAAAGAAAACAGGATTATAGCTGAGCTTTCTAGAGCTGGAGAAGAAGAACTGTAGTGAAGGCAGGTGAACTGGAACTTAATGACTATCTGGAATGTCTGTACCACTGAAGATGCTCAGATCTCCTGGGTAGGAAGAGCAGACTCTGCTGTCTGTCCCAGAGCTGTATTGTATCCCAGCTGGGAGTCTTACCAGATGGCATTTTTGGGTTTATCTTCCTATCTGCTGAGCCATAAGTTAAAGGGTTGGCTTCTCCTCCTGACCCCTGGCAAACTCCCTCTGTCCCTTACCCTGTGCCCAATCGCAGCTCCCAGTTCCCCTCTCCAGAACCAGTTACCACTCTGCCTTGAGATCAGAAACTCTTGTGGTTACCGGTTAATCACTCTAATTCCTGTACGGAGCCGTGGTGCCGTATGGCTGCCAAGGTGCACAAACTGCCAGCAGTGTGCACACGACAGCTGAGCACTCAGAGACAGGGAGACGGGGATCGGACGTGGTGCTTGAGAGAAGCCAGCTGGAATTAGTGCATATTTTCATGTGTTGCTACTTGGTTATACACTTTGTGAAGCCAGAGGGCTAAAATGGAAGTGGAAACTGTTATTAAAGGGGAACTGCCTTCAGCTTTCATGGCCTGGGGAAACAGTTCCTTGGTTCTTTCTGCTGCCCCTATAAGGACCTGGGAAGTGCACGGTTAGTTTTTAATGAGAGTGTTTTGTGAGCGTGTGCACATGTGTGAGTTACCACTGCAGTCCTTGCCCCTCTGGAAAACACCAGCTAGCCCATCCCACAGGACTCATGATAGAGCGAGTGTTCTTTATTTGTGGCCCTGACCGTTTCTGCTGAGTCCTACAGAGACTGAACAAAACTGTCAAAGGTCCTAATTGCACTTGGCCAATTAGCCAAGCTCTGCATTCACCTGAAGGTCCAGACATCACCCCTTCTGCTGCCTGCATACAGACAGGCACAAGCTCTGCTCTCGCAGCCTATCAACACACAGCAATGGGAAAGGATTGTGTGTAATTCTCCCGCTCGCCGCCTGGAAAGAGGAGAGAGGAAAGCTGGTCGTGTTGGAACAGGAGCAGCAGAATTAACAGTGCATTGTTGTCACGGAACAAAAAATAATAATAACTTCTGCTGGCAAGAGCAGGGCTGGGGTGGAGGTTGCTGGCCCCCTGCCCTCGCTGCAGGGAAGAGAATCTAAGATAGTTAAAATAGCCAGCATCAGGTTTGCAGGCATTGAGGCTTTCACAAGAGCCTGAGAAGGGAAGAGGTTGTTCTCCTGAAATCCTCTTTCTCTTGTTTCACTGTTGCTTCCATTTCACCTTCTCTCTTCTTCTCCTCCTACCACCTCCCCTCTCATCCTGACTCTGCTCTGCACTACTCCATGCTCATCTGGAGCCTGTGGTATGTTGGCTCAGGGAGCAGCAGTGCAACCATCCCTCAGATTAAAAGATCAGGCTGTGTCTGGATGTCCTTCCATACAGAGAAATGCTGGGAACCACAGGCATCCTGGGGAAGCCCGTGGATACTGATACAGCAGGAGAAGGATCAGAAGCACTAGATAAGACCTGGAGTTCAACAGCCCAAACTAAAAGGATTCTCCAAACAGCCTTTCAGTGGGATGAATGGCTTTGTCCTGACTCTTCCTGCCACAGCTTCCCAATTCCTCCCAGTCCTGTCGGGACTGGAACCCCCCTCACACCAGAGACTGCAAACCCTGTGTAAAACAAGCTGAAAACTTTTCCAGCAAAAGAATACCCCAAACCCTGCTATCTGCCCATCTCCCCATGTATCTATCTATCTCTGTCTCCCACAAACACTGCTCTGCACCAGCTGCCAGGCTGGGCTGGAGAGATTCCATCGCCGATGGCAGAAAGCTTTCATCTCACTGTGCAGTTTTACTCTCTCTTCTCATTAGCCTTTCATTTATTTCCCCTCTTTTTTTTCTCCACCCTCTTTAGGGAACTGAGAGCTGGAAGAGCTTAGAGCCCTTCTGTGGTAGTTCAGGGATACTGGAGCAGCCAAGCCCTGCTGAGAGACAGTTATCACAGTTGTTCCTGTCCCCTTGCAAAGCCTGAGGAAGAAAAGTCAATGGGCCTTGCTGGGTATGTCTCCACTGGACAACCCACACCTGTGTCGAGATACTGGATCAAACGCAGAACAAGCTGGCTCCTGGACCAGAAATAGGTTACTTGCAATAGTGTGGCACTGTGCCCTGAATAATTATCCAGGACTATTCTGCAGGGTTATTCCGGGTGTAGACGTGTCTGTTGTAACAGTAAATCAGGACTTTAATTCCTATCCGTGCCCAGGATGAGAACAGGATTCCTACTCCTTCTGCCAAGGGGCTCCTACCAGAAGCGCCCTGCCTAGGAGAGACCCAGACTGACCTCTGGTCCTCTCGGGCCAGATGTGCCAATGTGTCTTATTTATTCTTTGATGACAGTGTGGGATAGAAGAGGTTTTTATCACAGTCTTTGCATGTAGGAGCCTCCCTTCTCATGCAAGTGCTGGAGAAAAGCCTGACACATGCAGATCATCCTGTCCTTTGCTCAAATCATGTGACTAAGAGCAGCAGCCTCTGTGGCTTCCTCCTGAAACTTCCATGTTTATCATTGAATAATGTGACAGAGATTCAGCTTCATCATGGATAAGCAGCTCTGCCTACTCAAACTCTTTTGGTGTCATAGGATTTGGGATTGAACATGAGTATTAATTGACCATGAGTATTGGAAATGTGGATCATATAGATCTCTGGCATTTCAGGGACTGAAATGTTTGTGGGTCTTTTTGTGATCATTCCCTCTAGGTAGTGAGATATGCATTTATTGCATTCAGGGAAAACAAACAAACAAACAAACAAAAAAAGGAGATGTCCTAACTAAAAATCCAGAATAAGCCTCAGTGGTCTGGTAGCACTGTAGTGCTCAGACACTTGCAATGCTTTCTCTTTTCTCCTGTGCAACTTAATTTGATTTGCACTGCACTGGGATAACCCTTATTTTTTGACTACAACCCTGCACTGATGTGAATGACCATGAACTGAGAGACCAACAGTTCATCTTCCAACGCTGCACTACCAGGCTGAGAGCAAAGATTACTTTTTTATTCTACTTAATGGAGCAACTATCATGCCCTTGTCTGCAGGATGAAAATATTACAGGGTTTCCAGTAAGCTGCCTGCAGCCCTGAAATTTAGATAAGCTGTGATATTCCTTCTGGCAGTAGTAGCAGATGATTTCTCTTTAGATACTGTAAGCATAAGGATATAAACTGCTCAGTTTATGCCAGTGTTTCCAGGTAATTATTTGTTCTTTTGGGTGACATGCAAGTACAACAATGGATAACTGAATCTTCATCAGGCTCGGAAGCAGGTCCTTAAACAACCTCCAAGCTCAGGGTTTAGAGAAGAGACCTCCAGCAACTGTCCAAGAGATAAGATCAGCTCATGAGTTTCTTATAGGACTGACAAACTTATCACTCTTCACATGCAAATTGCCTGGCTGTAGAGAGATATGGATGGGAGGTGACTCACAGCCGAGAGAGCTTTTTTTTGTCTAAGATGAGAATTAAAGGGTTGGCTTGGATGTGAGGTGTCTCATTAACAGATGTTCAGATTTTGCCAGCATTGCTTGTTTTGCCATAAAACACAGCAGCCTTGGAGCATGGCTTTGTAGGGCTGCACTCCCTGGGGTGAAAGTTTTGCCTGAAGCATAGAGAAGGCTGAATTTTCTGTAGGGCACATGGGTGCAAGGTGGAGCTCAGCAGATGAGGGGAGCTAGCCTGGTGTCCTGATAACCACTTCTGGTCCACATCCCATTGAAAAAGAAGTAGTCTTCTAAAACAGGGCCCCTGAAGGCACCTCTCCACAGAGATCAGCAGCTGTGCAAGCTGGCCATGAGTCTGAGTTGTGCATAGTCCTTTGGACTATGTGGGAAAGCTGGATGCAGAGCAATGTCCTGACCTGGCTAAAAAGCTTCTGAGAGTGGAGGTAGTAGTGGTCAGAGTCAGCTGACATCTTCAAGTATATCTACGTGATGCCAAGTAGAGACACCCTATGAATTCGCAACCAGAAGGATTTCAGTGTTTCAGCGTAACAATTTCTTTCTATAAACCCCCCCTCCTAGCCAGCCATATAGGACTGCCAGAGAGCCATCACACCACAGGTAACGACTGAGAGCTGCACTAGCCTTTTTCAATACATTCAGCTCCTCTCTCATCTGAGAGCAGGCTTCTATCCTGCTGCAGTAGATGAACTGCTTTTATCACCCACAGGAGATCAAAGTCATGCAATTAATCCTCTCCCATACTCAGGCTCTGTGCCCTCCCTTCCCTCTTCTCCCAGGAGCTGATGGAGTGAAGGGCTCGGCACAGTTTTCCTTGCCAGACTGGCCCAATGTCAGCTCTGCTGGGATAGTTTGAGGAAGCTGTTTACACAAAACATCAGCGGGTTTTTGATGGCTCTGAAAGATCTGGTAGTTAATCCCCAGATGAAAGATGCAGTCTAGGAAGATGGCAGAAGAGGCTTACTATGCTTACTACATTAAGAGCGTCGGAGAACGGGTGGAGCCTTTAAATGCAGTGGGATTCATTTTTATTAATCCTGCCTCGGTCTGTCTCAGGAACAGATAGTCACCTCCAGAAGGGTGTTTCCTGGCTCAGGCTGTGCAATAGGGCAGTTGTTTATAAAGGGAAAGATTAAAAGCAACTGCTTGATTCTGTTCAGGGCTTTGAAAGTCACACATTTGTGTCATTCTTAGAGCCACCTGGATGCAAACAGCAGCCCTCAGGTTGAGGGTTTCAGTCCTTAGCCTCCACACACAGTGTATTTGGAGACAGACTTTTGCTGCAGAAGGAGGGTGTGACACAGGCAGCTGTGTAGCCTGTTTATATTCAATATGTAACATCCTCTGGGCACTTGGAAGCCTCAAAAACAGATGCTGAATTGGGTCAGTCTTACCTGTAATGAGATTAATGGTGAAGAGTCCTTGAGGATTTCCAGTTAGGATGTGAAAAGTCAGTTTTCCCTCTGAGCTAGAGTCTGGGTCCAAGGCATCAAGCTGAAGGACAGATGTGTTTGGTGGGGAATTCTCCATCACAGAGGCACAGAAGACAGGTCTGGACATCTGAGGTGGGTTGTCATTGGTATCGGTGACTTCAATATAAATTTCAGTCACAGAAGACAGAGGAATTGTTCCCAGGTCAAGAGCTAGCACTGTCAGCCAGTAGTGAGATGTTCCTTCTCGATCAAGTGGTCCAATGGTCCGGATGGTGCCTAGAAGAATGACAGAAAGTGCTTGTGAGGGACTTAAGGAACTCAGACCGCTTTGTCTTTAATGCCAGAGCAGTCTGTGTCTCTAGTCCGCTTCCTGGTCCTTGCTGCAGACAAACTGTGGCACCAACATTGTATGGCTGTGAGATTGTGTGGAAGGTGAGGGCTTGCTTGTGCTGAGGGTAATTTGGTGCACAAGTGAGAGGGAAGAACTTGATACTTTGCAGGAGGACAGACATTGGTTTTCCATTATTTTAAGGAGGCAAATGCTGCTTGCTCCTCCCCAAATAGAGAGATGCACATTGTACTGCACAAGTAAGAAAGATTTTAATGCATGGAACTTTGTAAATAGAGAGAATACAGAAATGTCCTATTGGGTAAAAAAGTCAGGTCAAACACAGCACGTAGTTTAAGTCTTTAATGTACACCATTAAACTAAGATGTCATTACCTGTGTCCTTTTCAATGCGGAAGACAGACAGGCCAGTGCCCTCTCGGAGGAAATACTGAACTTCTCCATCTTTCCCCTTATCAATATCTTTTGCTGTGACCATCATCACTGATGTGCCCTCAGGGCTGTTCTCCTGCACCCAGCCTTTGAAGACAAAGGAGGCAAAGCGTGGTGGGTGCAAGTTCTCGTTGACATCAAGGATGCTCACTTCCAGGTGGCAGAGGGAAGAGTGAGAGAAGGGCTTCCCACTGTCACTGACCTGCACCGTTAAATTGTAAGAGTCCTTCTTCTCATAGTCCAACTCCTTCTCCAACCGGAGTGCCCCAGTCAGCTTATCCACATGAAACATCATCTCATCATCATTAATGAGGCTGTACCTCACCTCTCCCCCAGAGCCAGCATCTGGGTCAAAAGCCTCCAGAAACAGGAGAATGGTTCCCACGGGCAGGTCCTCTGGGACCTTCACGCTGTTGAGGGCTGGGAGGCATTGCGGGGTGTTGTCATTTACGTCCTCCAGAGTCACAATGAGATCTGTAACGGAGAACAGCTGGTAGCCTGTTTTGGGCTGGTCCCTAGCTTCTATTTTCAGCACATAGCGAGGCCACAATTCTCTATCCAGGGTACCTGTAACTGTCACTTCTCCAGTGATGCTGTTAATGGAAAACTTATCAGTGGGGGTTAGGAGAGAATATTTTACCCTCCCATTGTCATCTGTATCAGCATCTTCTGCTTTCAGTTGAGCTATTGTTGCCCCTATTGCTATATGTTCTGGTATCGCCACCCAGTAGGCACTTTGTGAGAATTTAGGAGTGTTATCATTGGTATCCAACACATTCACGGCCAAGAGTTTCCAAGCTGATTTTTGTGGTGTGCCAAGGTCATACACAGTAATGTTAAGAATGTAGAAGCTGGTTCGCTCATGATCTAGAGGAGAAAGTACTCGAAGGAGACCCAGTTCCAGGTCAATGGTAAAGCAGCTGTCGTCGTTCCCATCTGAGATCACATAGACCAATTTCCCATTGAAACCAGTATCAGGATCAATAGCTGAAAGGTCAGCAATAGTTGAGTTGGTGGGAGCAGTCTCTATGATATCAATAGATCGTGGAAAGCTGTCATCAAACTTTGGAGCATTATGGTTTATCAGGTGCAAGTTCAGAGATGTTTCATCATCCTGCCCATGGCCTTGAGACTGAGACTCAATGGAGTGTATGATAGTTTCTGTCAGTTGTTTCAAGACTCCTGTTTCCTCACACTGCATTTTCACGGGGAGACCTTGGCTGACCACAGTGATATTTACAGATGTTGGCAAAGCATAGTTCTCTCCATCTGTTGCAGTTATTTTCAAAGAGTAGAAGAGTGGCTGTTCAGAAGGAAGATCTCGCAGAGATATTCTAAGGGATATTACTCCAGAGATGGGATTCAGTTCAAAATGCCGTAACTCATTGCCAGACTTGATTGCATATTTGATATGCTGCAGCTCATCACTGTCAATTGCAGAGACCGTGGCCACAGTGTTCCCAACAGGAAAGTCCCGTGGGATGGTGCCGCTGCAGCTTGCCTTCTCAAACACAGGAGCATTGTCATTGACATTGCTCAGCATAAGGGAGACGTATACCTCCGTTTCATGGCGGAAGGGTGAGCCCCAATCTGATGCCCACACTCGCAGATGATACCATCTCTGCATCAACTCATAGTCCATTGACTTGGAGGTGGAAATGATGCCAGAATAGGGGTCAATGACAAAGGGAACTGGTTTCTTGTTGGCTATAGTGTAGGTGACAAAGCCATTGTGTCCTTCATCTTCATCTGTAGCCCTTACTGTTAAGACACTGGTACCAGGAGGAACATTTTCATCAAAGGCCCCGCGGTATGAAGACTGACTAAAACTTGGAGCATGATTGTTGCAGTCAGTGATGTCAATGATAACGGTTGTGGATGTGTGACTGTTAATGGTTGTAACTTCGAGTTCAAAATGAGACTGCTCATGGAAATCCATTGCTCTGACTGTAGTTATCAGTCCAGTGTGAGGATTGATTTTAAAGCTTGTGCTGTCAGTAGTAGGTTTCAAAACATATTTAAGATTTGGGAAGGCTGGTGTGATCTTCACCATAACAACTTGGCTTCCAGCTGGGGAAAATTCACTGAGCTGGACCCGGTACACTTCTTTCTCAAATCTGGCAGAGACATACTTGGAGGGAGGTATATGGATAACTTTAATAGGGGAGAACAGTGGTGGCTTGCTCTTGTCCTTGGCTTGCAGACTGAGGTTGAAACCAAATGGGTAAAGTAGCCAGTTGACCTCTTTGGTTGACACAATCATAAACTCAGTGCTCCCCACGTAGGATTTGATGGCTTTGAAATGTCTTCCTGGATCTCCATCCACAAAGTCAACTGAATCTATCCCTGTTTCTGAGTCACCACTTTCTACAGATAGAGTTGCATAGAGAAAGTCTTCAGCTGAGTCAGGGGGTGTCACCTTCACCGAGGAGATAGAAGGAGGTTTCCTGGCAGATGGCTCCACTTGGATCACGAGACTAGCCAGGTTCCCAAAGCCATTCCCCTCCATGATCTTTCTCATTCTGTCCACAGCCAAAACTTGCAGATGGTACCTGCCTCGATGGGTGCTGTTCAGCCTACCTGTGGTCATAACTGCTCCTGTGGTGGGGTGGACGGTGAATAGGTCAGACTTGGTGTTGAGGGCATAGTAGAACTCGGCATTCTGGCCAGCGTCAGCGTCGGTGGCACTGAGCGTGCTGACCACCGTTTTTAGAGGAGTGTCTTCTCTGATGGACACTTTGTAGGAGGGGGGTGAAAAGAGAGGTTTCAAGTCATTTCTGTCCAGAATGTGGATCAAGACTTTGGCCCAGGCTTCATAGGCAAAGGTGCTCTCTGTGGCCTTGATTATTAACATATAACTGTCTTTGACCTCCCGGTTTAAAAGTGCTGTGTTGCTGCTCCTAGTTCTTATTCTCAAAAAGCAGAAATCCCCAATGACATGCTCCTCTGTTTTAAAGAGACCGGTGGTGTCTCCAGAGGCTATTCGGTATCTGATGTCCCACTCGGGGTCAGTCTTGTAAATACCCATTTTGACGTAGCTCTCCACGTAGGTCTTGGGGGCGGAATTCTCATAGATGGTGGCATTGTAGAAGAAGTGGGTGAAGTGCAGAGGGGAAGTGTTGCCTTTCTCACAGCTTGCCTTGTGGACCACACAGTGCATCAGGAAAACAGCAAAACTCAGGAAGTGCCTCTTGATAGTGACTTCCATGGTGTGGTGTCTCCTTGGGTCCTGCAGGGGTTAAAGGAAGAACATCGGTAATTTTTATTAATGCCAGTATGTCAGGGGAAAAGTCCCCATGATCAGAGCCTCACCTCTCTGCTCTCTCTACCCTGACCTTTGGTGATGTGATTGTTATCTCAGCTCTTTTTCCCTTCTGTCCCAGTGAGAGGCCACATCCCCATGCTGGCTCAGGCCTATTTGCATTCTCTCCTTCAGTTTTTGCCTTTGGAGAAGGCAAAATGTGAAAAGCCACACAAAATGCTCTGATCAGCTGGAAGAGATCATTCATGGAATAGGAAATCAGCGTGATCAGAGCATATATGCTGTTTAAACTATCCACCCCCAACCCAAACCTCACTTCTGTTTTGTTTCTCCATCTTCCCTTCTCCATCTGAACTTGACCCTCCACACGAATTCTTGCAAAAATATTTTCAAGAGTCAATAACGAACCATGACTTGATGTCTCTCCCCATGGCTTGTCTTTCCTTTCCTCCCCCCCTTCTACAGCAGTCTGTTCTCCTTTCCTGGCAGAGATGCCCTGCTGCATTGTGCAGATTCCCTCAGAATGGGCAGTTCTACATCTTTTTGACAGCTTTAGCTCAGGTCCTAGTCAAGTTGTGTCTCTGTTGTCGCAAGGTTCTTCTAGGTCTCTTCCAACCAAGGTTATTCTGTGATTTTGTAATTCACATGTCTCACCCTGGCTGCCTCCTCTGCATTGCTTGAAAGAGCAGATTTCTAGCAAGACACTTTGACCATGTCACCTTCAGCCATTGAATAATCTCTCTGGTTCCTCCCTTCTCACAGCAAGGCCGCAGGGTCAGGATTCCTGAGGAGGATCTGTAATCCATGACCACCCGCCATCAGCTTCCTTCTCTAGCAACTCCTGAACATCTGTGGCTTCACAATTTATCTCTGTAAACGTGGGGTATCAAAGAAGGAACTGAGGAGCACATACATGATTAACAAGGATGTAACTTTATTAGCGAGCTTTGCAGGACTTGTTAAAGGATCAAGGCCTGTTCTTTTCAAAAGCTAAGTCTGTGCTGCTGTGTGTGCATTTAGGGGTTGAAACCAGGGATAAGCTAAATATAGGTGCATATATTTCCCCTAGATATCCCAGGAGATCTTTATCTAGAACTGTTTCTTCCTCTTTTAAATTTAAATTATATATCAGGTACTTGCCAGTCATTTGGCACATTCCTAATTTAAACAGGGAAGACTTGTTTTTCCAGACACTTTTTCAGGACTCATCTGTTTAAAAGCCAGAACTAGTTCAATTTATAAGTCAAGTCAAATGTTAGGAACAAATTATCAGAGCCTAACTAACAATGTGTGTCATATTCTCTCACTGAGATAGCTAATTACCAATAAATACAAAGCAGTAAATTTGATACTTCCTTCAAATCCCTTTTTCCTTGGTAAACAGATGCCAATCATCCAGCAATCTCCCTGCTGTGGTCATTCCTTTTTGAAACCAACAGTATGAAGGTGAATTGCAGTCTATGTCACTAGGAAGTGAAACTACCAGAATTTGCAGAGAAGCCAACACGCTTGCCATAACTCACAAAATTTATACCCTTTCTTTGATGACATCATTTCACTCCTAGGAAATACAACACACTTCCAAATGCACAGCAAATGAAAGAAAATCTTGGAGGACAGGGCTAGGTTATCCAGAAAGGCATGTTGTTCCTTCTGAGAAGTTGAAAACCATGTTCTTAAAAGCTCTGCTTGTTACCTAACAGTGCTTAGGAGTTTTGCAGCATGTAAAGACTTGCCCAGAGCTGCTCCCTTCCAACATTTTCAACTGCTGAACCTGGAAAGAAGATGTATGCATGCTGCATGCGTGTGTGTCTACAAGGACTGCGGAGCAGGAAAAGTGACATACAATTCAGAGTAGAATAAGAGAGCAGAATAAAACAGCAACAAAAACAGTGCTATTTCATGAACAGCAGGAATTAATGAAGCCAATCGCTTTGTATCTGGGCTAATTGACTTTTTAATTGAATTGTACTGAAATGGCAATGTGAACTCATCTCTTATAAGACATCAGAGAACCCACAAGGCAGAGACGTTATGAACTCCACAACCACAAGAAAAGCTGGAGCTAGAGCACATGCCTTCTCGGGCACCAGCAATTCAATATGGGAGGATAACCTTGAGCAAGGGGTGGGTTTTCTGGTGTTTAGCAAGATGCAAACTTTCCACTAAATCTCTCCTGGAATGTCCTTAACCTCATTCTTGCCTGTAGATTTCCTGACATCTAAGTAGGGCTTCATTTAGGTTGGTGTTTTTCCCTCAGTTGGGGCATCATTAGCAGGGTTTTACTCCTCTGTCCACTTAATTATTTTGCAAAACTTGTCACGACTTCATATTTCTGAGAGCTTTGCTCTCAATTACAAGCTGGCCTGAAAGCAATCAATGGCTTCAGCAGTTATTATGAGGGATGGAGAGTAACTACGCACATGGGGCGTGAGGCAGAAGCCTCATTTCCACTGGAAATGATCTGAAACATTGAAAGGCACAGCCAAAACTTAGGGATAATTTTCTAGGAGGCATCACTATCAGCTTCTGAAGTCTCATAGCTTCTCTTTGTGGCAAGACCCCTGCCCAAAGCCCCAACATTAGCACAGAGAGCGTCTTGTGTCCCCAGACAGTGACTGCCTGTGCTCTGAGACGTGCTATTTCACCTTTATTATTGCATGTGCATGTGCTTGGACAATTTCTATACCAATCTTGCTGGGGAAATCCTATCACTGCTTGTGCACTTCCAGACAAGCCCACGTTTTCCCTCTCTTAGTTTATCCTTTGGTCAAAGAATGAGATGGAGAGGGTTGGTGACACTAGTGTCCTTCAAGAGTTGGCCTCTTCCAGTTGAGTGTCTTGGGCTCCCAGGAGAGCTTGCAACTTCCCACCCTGGGACTGGAAATCATCACCTACTACTTGTAGCCTGGAATTTCTTCTTTAGTAGTGCTGCCAAGCTCAAGGTTCCATGCAATGGAGTTCAAGGATCTCCACATTGAAACTGGGTGAAATTAACTGTGCCTGCACCAGATTTTTCCTGTATATTAGGAGAAATATTTTTTCCTGTTTTTCTGAGCAGTGCTACCCCATGTCCTTGTGCTGACAGTAATTAGCACATGGTCATGGGACCCATGGCAAGGATCATACCCACTTCAGGGCTGCCAGATCAGCTGCAAGCATTAAACACTTAAACATCCTCACCTGCCTCTGGTCCCTCATCTCATGGGGTCAGTTATTTCTGCTCCTAAAAGCTCTCTGCTTCTCTCTTTCCTGGTTCCCTTGGGCACAGATGCCCTCCTGGAGCTGGTTGCACGTGGGGGGCAGATGTGTTGGAGAAAGGCCATCGGTGGGATGGAGTAAGGAAGGTAAGGCATGCTCCCGATTGAGTGAAATACCAGGGTATCATTAGGTGGTGATTCAACCTCCTCTTCTAATCACCAGGCAAGGATCAGAGAGCCTTGAGGGGCTTCGCCCTCAGCCCTGTAGGTGCAAGCTCCCCGCAGAGCAAGTAAACACTGTGTATCTCTAATCAGAGCCTAAGCGTGCGTCTAAATTTAACATCCAAATTGTGATCCTCTGTCAAAGACATGCCCAAATCTGTTGGTTTGAAATGAAGGAACAAACACAGCACTGAGGTTCAAAGCGTGTGCGTGGGGAGGCCATGGAGATGGGTGTTTCGGGGGGATCGGTGCAGGGCATGGGTACTCCGGCCGACTGCGGAGAGCGGCTGGGCCATGGCCCTGGGGGTCCTCCTGGGGGTCTCCTGTGATGTGTGGGCTGCTGTGTTTGTCGGCCATATCTCAGAAAAGTGCTGCAGCCTGCCAGGAAGCAGGTGTGGCCCCAGCCCCACCTTTTGATTCCCTTCAAGAGGAGCATTTAAAAGCAATAAAAACCCAAAACACAAAACAAGGTGAGTGCCGAGTGCACCAAGAGCAGCATTCCCCTTGCTGGCTGTGGTGGGGGCTTGGCCCAAACTTTTGAGATCAGAAGATTAGAGAAAAATCACCATTTTGATGGGAAAATAAGGACAACTCTTTCCTTATTATTCTTTTGCCAGCACACATCCCAAACTCTCTTTCTTGCTCCCTCCCCCCCCACCTCCATTCTCTCTCCGATTTTTTTCTTCACTGCTGAAACAGTCTCTCCCCAGCTACCAATCAAAACCATCCCCAAATGCATCAACTTATTTGTTGGAGGCTACAAAGAGTAGGAGCTGAAAGGGAGAAGGGGGATGCACTTGGTTGTCTGCATAATCAATGATGGAGCAGTTTAATGGTGGGTCTGAATTTCAATGGTCATTGGGGAATAGAGCAAGAGAGCGAAGGAAGTAAAGCACATAAGATGGTGGGTGCAAAGCTTTGGGAAAGTGAGTAGGAGTTGGGACTGTCTTCTCCTGGCTTGGTTGGTAGCTGAGAAGAAGGTGTTCAGCTACAGTTAGGGCAACATCCTTACAGCCCCCTGCCAAATAGGATTAACCAGAAAGCTGTCCCTGGGTTTTTAATGTTGGAAAGTCACAGATTAAAATGTACATGTCTTGTGCAGGTGTTGAGCAATGTCTGAGGGGTGTTTCGTTTCTCTGCGTGGAGGCTGGGCTGTTTGTTAATGTTTGCCCTCTCCTCCACTGCAGTGATGCTGATGGGATTAGATCCTTTTCCATTTGGTGCCTCACTCAGTTTGGGTGAGTTCCCTGCCAGTCGCTCCCAAAGCCGGGCCTGTGGGATTTGCATTCTGTGGGGAGATGGGTATATTTTGAGCTGTTTTCTTGGACTTTGAAAAACAAACAAACCCATTCCTTCCTAAGCTGTGGCACGGAGATGTTCCCATGATCTCAGCAGCATTTCTCTGAATGGGATGCTGAACCTGGGCTAGTGGCTGACACTGTTCTTGAAGATCCTGCTCCTGCATTTGGTTGTGCAGTCTCTGCTTGGCTTTGCAGTGAAGCAGAAGAAATACATCCTGGGGGTACTACACAAAGCCAGAAAACTAATGAAGAAAGCCCCTGAAGTGATGGTGTTTCCTTCTTCAATATATCTCGGGGTTTTCCAGTTTCTGTGGATGGTTTTCCAAGGGCTGATTTTTGCAGGGCTGTGTTTTGCACCAGCCCAGTCAAGGGCTGTGTTCCTGTGAGTACAACTTTTGCTGGACTTGCAGATTCCATCAGGGTGCAGCCAGGCTATTCCTTCCCCATCTCATCTTTCCAACCTCCCAGTGACTTGGATAGACCTTTGGAAAATGTTTCCAGATTGCTAGACAGCCTGGAGCAAGGCGCTGATCATTTAAAACCTGGTGCCCGTGCCTTTTACAACTGAGGTCTGTCCTTGCTTGGAGTGACCTGCAAAATGCAGCTTCTGTCACACAGTGAGTGGCCTGTGGGCAGTGCCCAAACTCTGTGCTGTAACAATTTCATGGTTCAGCTCTGTTCCTGATGATAAAACAGCTGCATGCTGACAGGGTGGGCTGTACCAGGGGCTGCTGAGCTATAAAACCATGGAAAGCCATGGGATTAATGTACCATGCTGATGTGTGGAGTGATGACTCTTTCTTGGACCAAGTGGCATGGCAGGGAGTCACACACAGGTCCTTGAGTGGGATGGATACAGTCCTACGAGCACCATGGAGATGCTCATCCCATCATCTGCCAGCTGGGCGAGGCAGGTGCTTTAATCCTGGGGAGCTTGGGTACCCTGGGGAGCTTGGACTGGCAGCCTCTAAGGGGTGTTGGAGGAACAGAGACTCTCTTGAAGGAGTTTGCGGGAAGTCTGTGAGTCATGGACTTGTGTGGGGCCCAGGTTGGTAGACTTGGCATGGTGCTGGGACACACTTTTTCTCTGGTCAGGCTGCACTGCTGTAGGGGCTGGTAAAAAATGCTTCATTCTGAGGCAGCGCTGCCTTCCCCAGCTCTGTTCTGCCACAGCCAGCAGACCTGCGAGGGGTCCCACTAGGACCACTGTTCAGGGCTGGCAGCAAGAGCGTGGTGGCACACTGCCTCTGGAGCAGTGAAGGCAGATGTGCAAGACATGGGTTAGTTGTGCAGGAGAGGAGAACACAGGGTAGCCTTCCACATGGGAAGGGCGGCTGGGAAGCGTTGACTTACTCTGATGTCTGACTCCTCCTTCCCCCATACAGCCGAATGCTTTTGTCACCTTTGTCACCGTGCCACTTGTTCGCAAGTTGGACATTTGGATCCAGCCTGGCTCTAAAGGCACCTTCTTCCACGACACCGTACTATGGCCTCCCACAGCCTGCTGCTCACCCCCTTCCCCCTCAGACGTCTCGCCCATTGCCCCTTCTTTGTGACTTCAACTGTGCCCCACTGCCCTGGTTTGCCCCTCCACTGGACCAAGCAGGCGCTCTGTGTCTTTGCCTCCAAGCCATCCTATGTCCATGAGCAGAGCATCAGCTTGTTCATGAAGCCGAAGGCTTTCTCTTGTCACCTTTCCACCTGCGATGTGCATTTCTGTCCGATGCTCTGTGAGGAACCCAGGGAGAGCCTGATTTTGTACCGCTGCCAACAAAGCCTGGCTCACATATGTGACATAGCTGAGGTTTCTCTGTCATTATTGTAAGCCTTCAGGAGCTCGTCTATTAGGCACAGGAGAACTTGAACAGGCTTGAACTCCCTATAGAGTTTTAAGGGTCAGTGATCTTTATCTGTCTTGGCATTGCAACATCATTCTAGAGCAAGAGTTAATCGCACGGCTCCAGAGCTGTGCAGCTCTCAGTGGGAGTCTGGGGTCGCTGGAGGTGGCCTGGGCGGGGGGGTGAGGGAACCTTGCAGTGCCAATTGCCTTGCTGCTAGCTCCTGTCCCAGAGAAAGTGTGACATCAGGGAGGTGGACTTGTTTGTGCCAAGGGCAGGGGGAAGCATCCTTATGTGTTATTCCTAATCCCGTTCCTCTGCTTGCTCCTGAAAAGATCAACTGCTTTTCTCTCCTCACTGATTGCTTTCTGCCCTCCCCAGTGGTCAGGAGCAGGGGGGTAAATCCTGCCCGTGGTCCAGAAGCTGCCAGTGCACAGATATCCAGGGAGGTGTTGGGGAGTGGTGACTATCTCCTTGACCAAGGATGGCAGCTAGGGCAGCCAGGAGACAGGGAGGAAACAGTAGATCCCTCTGGTGGCTCTGACGGGAATGGGGTACCTGTTGCCTGTGATGAAAGCAAAGAGCCTGGGGGGCTTGAGAGGGACAGTGCTGGTGGGAAGGGGGCTCAGTGGGAGCTGTTTGCCAGGCGGGGTGTGAGGGGCCCAGGGGATGGGCACTGGGGTGCAGCAGCCCAAATAGCTGTGCTCAAGAGCCAGCTGCAGTATGCTGGGCACTCGCATGAGCGTAGCCTGACCCTGCTGCTGCTGGGACTGTGCACCTCTCTCTGGGATTCAGCTCCCACTGAGGCTGTTAGTGCCAAGGGCCACATACCTCGGTCACTGCAACTAGCTGGCCCAGGAGGTGTGCTGTGACCATCAGCACAGGTTGTGAGCGCCCGCAAGGGATCCTGGGCTCTTTTTTGATTGCTTACTCCTGCCAGAACTCATGCTGAACCTGTCACCTTTTCCTTATGCTTGGGATGAAAATTGTCTTGCACTGATAATCATTCCCCTGTCTGCAAACTGCTGAGGAAAGCTGGTGTGTGGGACCACATTGTCAGTCTTCCCTGCTACCTCTTGGAACCACTGGCCAGTTTCAGCCAAATTTAACCAGATATGTAAAGACTTGAAAGGAGTTAGGTTTGCACAAGCTTGTGAAAAGCAGCAGGAGAGAGGAGAGAAATCCAAATTAGGACTCCCCAGCTGGAAGAAAAGGCTCTAATGTGAGCCCAACCCCATTATTAGACATCAGAGAATCCACACAAGAGAGAGCGCCCCAGGCAACCAAGCTTCATGAATTCTGCTGCTCACAAAACATCTGTTTATTTAGGTGCTGCAAACCCTGTGAGATCCTTTCTGGGATCCCAAGACACAACTCCCATCTGACCCACCAGAGCTGTGAATCCAGACTGGGCTCAGCTCCCACCCAGCCTGGAGAGAGGAACAGGTCTGCCTGGTGTTTGAAGGGACTCTAACCCTCAGCTGTTTGACCCATGGGACCTCATCCACACCTTAACGCAATCTGGATGTTTGCAACAAGGACACAGGCTATGTCACCTGAGTGCTGGTAGTCCTCTGATGCCCTTTCCATGATTCCCTTTGGAAACATACATGTTATCCTATGATTGGTAAAAATTGTTAGGAAGGAGCCCAAGAGCACAGTGACATGAAGGGCTGGGTGAGGCACCACGTGCCCCACGGGATGCGGGTAAGGAGCCCTGATGCTCAGCAGGACATGGACCACATGCAGCACAGCCCTGGCCACCGTCCCTCTTCCCTCACCTTTTTCTCTCCTACCAGGCAATTCCCATTCACCACAGACCTGTGCCTACACTGATATGAAGATCTTCTCATTCCCTTGCCCAGCACCCTGCTGGTCTTTCCCTTCTGGTGCCTGAAGGTGAGCACGGAGAGCAGCTTTCCGCTCTGCCTGCAGCCTCTTTCACTCTGTTGCCATCTGTCTGCCTTGTGCTGCTCCTTTCTGTCCCTTTCCCATGTTCTGAGGCAGCGTAAGGACACAGGTCAGAGAATGAATGAGATGATCAGGGCATGATCCTCCCTCATAAAAGGACGGCTGGCCAGGATGCCAGCAGCTGTGCCACAGAAATTCCCTGCAGCAGACACTTATGGAATGCAAAGAGATGCCTACAAGCTGATAGAAAAGCTTCAGCTCCCAGACCTGCCTGCCCTTGGGAAACCTGCCTACAGCAGCCCACCTCCTCTGCCGTACCCCCAGAGCCACACAAGCTGATGCAGAGCCAGCCTCTGGCCTGGGGAGCTCAGGGTTTCCCCAGAGAAAAGATTAACCCCTGAGACAGGCATGTTTACCCAGGCTGGTCTCATTGCCACAGCGTGTCCTTGTCTGGGCACTACCTCCCACTCCAGACTGTCTGCTGGAAATGCATTTCTGAAAGCTCTCGCCATTGCATCACCTCTGCAGGGCAGGCAGTTGTGCACAGACACTACTTGCACGACCTGTGACAACCAGATACAAGGGCACACAATGTCCTTGTCAACCTGAGCCATATGGAGCATCTATTCATGGCATAACCAGCCTGTCCTGGGCTGCCTGAATCACAGCACCTATCCAAGGTACAACCTGGTCAGTCCAAAATAGTCCCACAACATAAAACATTAAGGTAGCCACGCTTGGCCATCTCTCTATAATCTCTCTCACAAAATGGCTGGTTTTGATTGCTTAGTGGAGGAGCGTAAGAAGCAAGGTGTGTGTTACGTGCTCCTTCTCCCTGTTTCCAGCATCAGTGCAAGTACACAGTTGTTCTTGGACTGTTGTGTTTAATAACCTCCACTGGAGCTATCCATCCCAAATGGATCGAAACCTTGTTTGAAGCCAAGTACACTTTTGGCCTCTGCAATATCCTGTGGCAACGTGTTCCAGAATTTAATTATGCCCTCTGTGTGGGGAAAAAAAAAAAAAAATACTTCCTTTGGTTTATTTCAAACCTGCTGCTTGTTCACTTCTGAGCTACAAACCTTCCTAACAGCCCTTGCAGCCTGCCCCTCCCTGGAGCTCCTTCTTCCACGAATTAGGAAAGTTTCTTTGCTAATAAACCAGTACCTGCCCATTGCCAAGGAAAAAGTGTGGCTGAGAGAAAAATTGCTTGCTCAGCAAATCAGCTTGCTAGTAGACAATGGAGCATCGGTGTTGCCAACCCAGTCAAAAAAAAAGGGTTGAGGGTATTTAATCCTCTTACAGTTAGTTGTGCATGGTACAGAAGGAAGCTCACTACTGCTCGAGGTGCAGCTGCACTCCTATACTCCCCACACGGCAAAACCCAAAGCGAGGCGCACGGAGCAGGGAATGCCATTTCTGTAGCATGGAGGTAGCTGGAACGATCGTCTAGGACTTGCCTTGGAGCAGTTGGCAGGAGTGTAGGATGCAAAATGCATTAATTTCTAACAGATGTTTGATTCCAGGTGTTATGCCTCCTTTGAACTCTCCCTTCGTACATGAGTGATGCTTGTTTGTTTGGAGGGCTGGGAGACGCACTGGTTTCTGAGAGCGTTAAGGTTTGAAATGCGTGCATGGTGCGAGCTATAGCGAAGGGAAAGGCTCAGGAGAGGAAGGGATCCTGTTGCACTCTCCCCCCTGCGAGCAGGGCAGCTGGGCTCACTCCTGCAGCGTTATTGAGCATGTTAGGGCACAAGAAGCAGATGGGGAGGAGAGAGAACGAAGCCCCTGGCTGGGTTAGAAACCTCCTGCCTGCTCAGTCCCTCTGGAACCCCAACCACTTATCAGACAGGCGGATGTCCCTGAACTGTTCCCGATAAGGTGAGGGGCGCTGTGTATAAGGAGATGATAAAGGTGCACAATACCAAGCCTGGTGACTTTGCCTTCCCAAATACCGAGACAGCCCAGCCTTCCTCAGCAGCCCGATACAGACTGTTTGCTCTCCATCCCAGGGCTCCGATAACATCCCAGGTCTCTGTAGCTGACAGCCTGGAGAACTGTGGCAGCTCCCTATGCATCCCATGGCTGCTCTTTGCCCCTCTGAGTGCCAGAGCAGAGGATGCGGTGGGCTCTGTGCCCTCCTGCCTGGATCCAGGGCACGCTGGGCAAAGCGGGAGCCCATCGGCCACAGCCTTGCCTGCCCTGGCAAAGCCTGCCCTGCTCTGGCCACCACACAGCCCAAGTTTCTACACGTCCTGGGAACTCCCAACCCTTCGCAGCAGCAAACCCAAGTGAGCACCAGCTTTTTATAAGAGTTTTGTCCAAAGCAACCCCTGTCGTGTGACAGCTGATCTTTGCCCCTCTGGAGTGTTGCACTCCACTGAGTCTGACTTTAATTCCCCCGGGAGGCTGATTAGCTGATAACTGCTGTTTGGAAGGGCCTCGTTAGCTCAAGTGCCCAGGCCTCCCTCCCTGTATTTTCACCTCTTTTCTCAACACTGCACACGTACAGGGGAAATAATTCCTGCACACCCTGAACTGGGTTTGTTCTGGGATTTAATCTTAGTTTGCTATCAGACACCCGATAGGGAACAAAATTGCATCAATGCAAAAACACACACATTGATCTATGTGCTCCTGTGCAAAGCAGGGATGGTGACTCTTGCTTCAGCTCCCTGGCTCTGCTGCCCATCACGGAGGGGGACCAGGGCAAGCAGGGAGCTCTTCCCTGGCCTTACAGGGAGGCAGAGCTGGGGAAACACCAGCATCACATCTACACATAGGATCCCCAAGGCATAGCTGAGTTCGAGCTGACAATGGAAGTGGCTTAATGGAGAACACAGACATAGAGCTTGGAGTGGTACCGCCTCACCCCGGTTAGTGAGGGTGTACATGGCCAACAACTGAGCCCACAGCTGGATGCCATCGCTGCTCCTGCAGCACCACATCCATTTACTCCAGCACAAGCATGCTCCCTGCAGGAATCCTGCCCTGTGCAGACACCTGGAGTGCTCCTCTGTTCAGTCCCTCCTCACCTGCCTTGCTCAGCAGCGTGGCTTTCGTATTTGCTACCTGGAGCCCACCTGCTTGCAGGGTGCTAAAGTTTCCCAGCTGCGACCAGATGCAAACTCTGTGCAAACATGACTGAAGCTTTTCCTGGCTCCTTCCATAACCCCCCATGCTCAGGCTGCCAAAAGGGAGGAAAAGATGAAAAGCTCTCCCTTTGCATCCCAAATCCCTGTCTTTAGGATAAAGACATTTCCAGCAAAAGTTACTCACATGCAAAAGCAGTTTCATGGCTAAATCTCTGCATCCTCCATACCTTCCTCCATCCATGCTCCCTGAGTCATTTTGGCTTCCCACACCAGCGAGCAGCGAGCCTTACCTGTTGCAACAGGAGAGACTTCTCCTGAAGTTTACTGCCTCTCTGCCCTCACTGCTGAAATTCCTCTGCCACAGCAGCACCTTGCTGGCTGCGGGCGGTCCATGGTGCTTGTGAATCGGAGGAGAGGGCTGGGAGAAATTCCTGCAAGAAGGGATTTTGCTGGCTGAAACTCCGGCAGCACAGGTTGAGAGCAGCGAGGGAGAAAGTTGCAGTAGGTGGAACTCCCTCGCTGAAGAGCCAGCCCTTCCGTGACGAACTGGAGGAGGAGGAAGAGGAGAGGCATCGCCTGCTCCCTCGCTGGAGAAGAGCACTTGTGTGTGTGTGCGTGTGTATGTCAGAGCTGGGCAAGGACCCAAGCCTTAGAGCCAAATCATTGCTGAGCTTTTTACTGTTAGATTAACTAGTATTGCCATGAAATCCAGGACCTCAACTGCAAGGGGTGATGGGGGAGGCGGTGGAATATATCAGGTAAATCCCTCCAACACACCTGAAAAACCCAAAGATTGTTTTTTAACTACCTGCCAGGTGGGTGTTGCAAGAAGGGATGGGGAGAAGGGGGTGGGGGAAACCTGAATCTGCCCTCAGAGCAGCTGTGTGCGGAGACGTACTTTGAAGGTTGTTGTTGTTTGTATTAGGGGAGCCCCCAGAAACCCCAGCTGCCGCCAACAAGCCCCAGGGTGCTCAGTGCTGTACAGGCGGAGGATGAAAAGGTGGTCCCTGTCCTGAAAAGGCAGGAGGCAGAGGAAAGAGAGGGAGGCAGCAAGGAGAGACGGCAGCACAGGGAGACCAAACTTTGTACTGGAGCTTTGGGGTATTTCTCTTGGCAAGGCAAGAGCAGGAATGTTGGGGCTATCGCATCCCAGCTCTGGGGATATTGTTCAGGGCTGGACCGAGGGGAAGGGACGTGGACCCTCCTGTGGCTGCTCCTTGGCTAGAGCATGGACAGTCTGTGGGTACCTTCAGTCCTCTTTGTCCTGTCCCCTTCCCCCTCCTCCTTTTCCCCCCAACCCTCAGTAAATACTAACGTACCCCATTTAGATTGCAATGGGGTTTGCACAGATACAGGGGTAGGTCTCAACGTGGGAAATCAATGTTCAGGCTCAGGTGAAGGTTTTTCCCCCTGTGGTGTGTTTTGCAGAGGGAAATGACCAGAAAGATTTCTGTACAGTTTTAGGAAAACAAAAACAAGTAAAGAATCTGAAAACTGGACAATTTCAATTTTAAACAGTTGGAATAGGTGCCTAACTGCTCCTTTTGAGCCTCTGTGCAGGGGACAGTGATGGAAGTGAGCACAGGAGCGGGTAGAGGAGAGAGACAGACCCCCATTAGCATCCCCTTTGAGGAGAAGTGGTTGGTGCAGACTTGCACCAGCAAATCCCACAGGACAACAGGTTATGAGTCCTCCAGCCACACATACAGCTTTGGCTGGAACTTGTCACAGGCTCGGCACTGTCAAATTAAACCACAGGACACCGACCCGTGGGGAAATCCATGTGATTTCAGGGTCCAAATCCAAAAAGATATGAAGAGGTTGACCCATGATATATTGGACTATTTGGGGTTGTCAGTGGAGGTGAGTGAGAGCTATCTGGTAAATTCACCAGCAAATGCAGTTTTGAGGGAAGCAAAATTGTTCAGCATTTTAGACTAAATCTAATGAACAGTTTGGACCAAGAATAAGACAGGAAATTTGCGGGGCAGGATGAGCCTGACTGATCTGCTTGGGGTCACCCTGGGACAGTGCCGGGTTGGGAACGGATCTGTTAGCTTTTGTGCTACAAATGTTCATGTCAGGTGCTATCCTCACAGCGTCTTAACTCCACTTGGAAAATGACTTTGATTTCAAGCTTATCATGGCCTTTAAGATATAGTTTGAACTGACTGAGAAGAGGGCAGAAATCCAGTTGGATTTACATGCACAGCTTGTCCATTTTTCTGGCTGATTTAGTCAGATGACTTGTAGGGGAACTTGCAGGGAAGTTTTGAGGATGATAAAAGTAACAGTAGAAGTAACAGTACCTTGAAATTACAAATCAGCTCCTCTTCTTTAATATGTCTCATGAGAGGAGGGCAGGTAATCAGTCAGTAATGACAATGTGAGGTGCATTTGGGAGGAATGAAAGGAAAAGTTCCTTCATGCAGCTGCATCTCTCACAGCCGTGGAAGGCAAGAAAATCAGGTACTGGTGGCTGGATTTCAACGGGGCTGAGGCAGGGCTCAGAACAATGCTTGTATTATATTTAGACATACCAAGGTACAAGTGAGCAAACCTCTGGCTTCAGGGCATCAGCTGATTGCTACAAGAACCAGCAATTCCCTGCGTTTGGAGCCTTTCACAACTGGCCAGGTGCTTTCCTCCTTTCCCTTGCATCTGGACCAGCAGGTAACCCTGGAGACATTGGACTTGGGGACTTGGTCTTATCTAATGTAGCAGGGTGTAAGCTCTCAGACAGGAAGGATGGAAATGCTGTTCTTCAGCAAGGCAAGAGACTATCATGCCATCCACAAGACAACTCTCCTTTTTGCACTGTCCCATTGGTCTTCCAGGGGATCAAAAAGGACGTCTTTCAGTCCCTTTTCTTCGCTGTGCTTTGCTGATGAAATGCTCTTTGAGGGTACTGGTGCTCATGAAAGAGCCATGTATCAGGCAGACCATGCAGCATAGTTGGGCATAAGATAAGGGTTGTTGTTACCCAACCCCCTTACAAAATGCTTACAAATGCCCAATGAGAGCAAAAGTGGCTGACAACTCCACCAGCAGATTGACGATGCAGGGTCTTCTTTTCCACAGGAGAGGCAGAATATGCTACTGGCCTTGTTTGCTGCAGGGGGCTTAATTTCAGTCCTCAGAGAAGACTTTGCTCCCTGACTATGGAGCAGAGAAACATCATATTAGCCCAAGTGGTGTAGTTGGAAAAAAAACCAGACAGGGTTTTTGGAGACATGAGTGAAAAAGGACTTGATTGTCCAAAAGCCTGTCTACTTTTCCAAATATTCCAGATGGTTTAATAAGAAATATTGCCTATCCTAATTAAATCACATCACTGGGGTGAGCAGCACTCTAGCTGTGAAGAAGGGACCCCAAAATCCTCAGATTATAGTTGGCTAAGACACTAAGATGGACCCTTGCCTTCCATGCAAAGGCAAACACGGGCTCTTAGGGCCGGTTTGGATCTGTTATTATCCCAGTAATGCAGGAAGGGAAAGGAGCACAGGAGAGCTTCTCCTGAGGTCCAGCTGTTAATTTTCTATCAGTGGTGGGTGAAAGCCTAGAACTGGTAAAACTGGATGGCTCTGCCTTCTCAGCTCTCCTACTCAAAGTCAGGCTGGGTTAGGAAGAAGTGTTGTGTTTGTCCCAAGGAGTGACTCCTGCTCTTGCAGAAAGGGGTGGGCTGCAGAATTACCTGTGGTTGCAAGCAGAGAGGATTGTCCTGTCTGGGGAAGCAGCACCAGGAGGAAAGAAAGAAGATGGAGCCGTGCACGATGCCTGGCTTAGCCCTCAGTTCTCCTTCACTCTACTCAGACAGTCAATCAAACAAGCCAACAAAGGCTCCATAAGCTGATATCAGTGTTTCATGCTGCCACGTCCTGCTGTCGGGATCTCACCCTGTCGGATGCAATGGGCCCTTTTCCAGGGCGCAGGGAACGTCAGAGCTCCATCACTTGGCTGGCAAGCACACTCCTTTCTCCCTAATCATAGGGAGAGATTTCATTTCCTGGTTCCGCCCAAGATCTCCATTTGATAAAGCCAAGACGTTCTGCTGTGGGTTAGCTGCACGCAAAGAGTTTTGCAGAGCAGCAGCATGTTCAGGCTTGGGTAGGGAAATCACCACGGGTCTCTCTGGACCGACAAGAAACACTTACAGGGGCCTCGCTGCCAATGGCTATACCTACTCATTGCCCTGGGGATGAGATCTGCCTGCCTCCTGAACACGTGCCCGCAGGCCCATCTTCCAGCTCATCCTCCTAAAGATGTGCCCTTCCTGGCCTCGCTTATGGCCAGCCCCACTGGAGCCAGCTCTGCCCCATGCATTGCCTCCACGCATCTGGAGGCTGGAGCAGTGATGTGACGCTGGGGTGTTTCTCCAAAGCCTCCTGCCCTCACAAACAGACACGATGGTCTAAATCTACAGCAAACGTCCACTCATTGGCATGCCAGGATCTGATGGGCCCTGAGGCAGAGCCAAGGCAGATGGAGAATTACCTCCCACAGGGACAAACAACTTTTGTTTCCCCTTTGCAAAACGGAGAGCCAGTCTGTGGGTCTGGCCCTTGAGCCTCAGCATCTGCTGTGCTGAAATGCTCTGTGGGTATGTTTGCACGGCAGCGTGCAGGGACTTGCAAGGGAAGGGGCGATTATCTGCCTGCAACAACAGCAGCGTTTTCCCCAACAAGCGGGAGCGTGCGTACTGGGGGAGGGGAGGATCCAGCCCTGCACAGGAATTGGCTCCCTGTGCTTGTGTGTGCACTGCAACCTCATTGACCAGCATTGATAATAACCCTCCGTGAAGCTGTTCCAATGAGTCAGGATCATTCTTGTGGAGCTGCAAACCACCGTGCAGCTCCCAGATGGGCAAAGCATGTGGGTGCTGTCTGTAGAGAGGGCAAGGCGGGTTGCATCTCTCTCATCTTCTTGAAGCCTCCAAGGGTGGATCCATCTCTCCCGTTGCAGCAGAACCTCTGAGTGGTACCCAGAGGCCCTGAACCGCATCTCTGTGTGCAAACCTTATTTTCACTCAGACTCACCCAGGATTTCCTTAGAGCAGCTCCAGGTTACCCTGGCCTGAGGTCCTAGAGGAGTCTATTAATGGGTGGGTTTGACTCAGGCCACCCATCATGCTTAATTTTGGGGATAGAGGCTGGTGAAATGCAAACAAATGTGTGAATAATATTGGTCAACCACTCCTTCTGGTCTCCCCAGCATCCAGCTGAAGTGCTGGGGTCTGAACCCCAAGCCCTGAATTAAGGTTGACATATGGGTGGTCCCCATGGCCCTTTAAGAGGAGGGGATGAGTTTGCCTTTTGGCTTTCCTCCAAGGTGCAGCCGGCCTTGCAGGGAAAGCCCTTGGGTAAACAAGCCCCAGGTGCCCTGCATTGGGTAAATGAGTGCCAGGTGTCCTGTTTGGGGATAAAAGCTGGGACCACTTGCAGGAAGGGTTGGAGAGTCTGTCTGTGAGGTGGATGCACTTCACAGAGTTTCCTGTTGGGGAAGGACCTCCTGGCTCTTCATGCAACTGGGCCCCAGTCAGGTCTGGCACCTGCAAACGTGGGCTTTGTGGGGAGGCAACATGGGGTTACCTCTATCGTATGTGATCACCTTATTGTCCTGGTTGTCTCCCATTTTCTCCGTGGGTTACCTTGTGTCTCTGTTTGTTCCGTCTATTGTGGGTCATGCTGTGTCGTTTCTGGGGTTGCTGGGGTTGATGTCTATCATTGGTGATCTGTTTGACTTATTTGTACCCCCAGCGATCCCCTATTTACTGACCCCTTTATGTGAAATAGAATCCACTTACTGGATTGTTTTTCTGCTGTTGGCTGTGTCCTTTGTACTGGGCCTACTAATTGGCAAAACACCAGCACAGGCTTTTGAGGCTGAACACTGGGTAGTCCATGCTCTTACACACACAGGAGGGCATCAGCACAGAGCTCATGCTGGAATCAGGCCCCTCACTCTCTGTGGTGTTACACAGGGCTATTGTGTGGGACAGATCAAACACAATAGATTGTTAAGAATGAAGGACACAAGGTTGTTGGCAGTGCTGGCCTGGAATTGAAAACTTTTCAGGCCCTTTGTGGGGTCATAACCACTGCTGTGCCATGGTCTCCTCCTTGGCTTCCCCCGTGATGATGATATACACTGATTCCTACAGGGCACTGCTGACAGATCCCTTGCCCCTTTAAAAGAGATGAAGTCATCTGCCTCTGAAGCCATCTGGCACCAGGACAGAGTCAGAAGCTCAGTGCAACAGAAGGCTGGGATGCCAGCCCACAGAGGGGATGTCATCGCTCTACAGATTGGGACTCTGCTGGGATGGGGTGGGATGCTGTGCAAGACCCCAGGAAAAAGTTTGGTGTTGCAGGGAAGGCACCGAAGACCTGCTGGCAGAGAGTACCGGGGTGTGCCATGGCCCTGCTTCCATTGTCCGTGCCGAGCAGAGCTCCACTGGGAGGTGGGAGCTGCTCACTGTTCTTCTGGGAGGGCACAGGCTGGACCACGGCTCTCATAATGGGATGAGCTAGCAAGTCAGCGTGTCTCCTCCTCCCCCTCCATCTGTCTGCTAATGCAGAGCAGGCATTAGCTCATCTCAAGCCAATCGGTCTCCACCACGTGCCGGATGGCTGATCTCATCGTTGGCTGTGGTGGCGGTGACTGAATCCGGAGCGGTGTGTGACTGCAGTCTCTGCGGGGTGGCTGTCGGGGCAGAGAGGGGAGAAGAGCCACCATGTCCCTGCAAGGCAGAGGGAAGTGACCTCAAGCAAAACTGCCCACCAGACCTGAGCGGGTGATTTCATCAGAGCATGCTGGGGGATGAGGCACAGTCCTTGCTGGCGTGCCCAGGAAACAGCCTCTCACTTCCAGATCTGGCAGAAGGTTTTTCTCTCAGTTTCTGAGATGGTATCACTGCTCTCACATTCCCAGAGTGCCTACAAGGCCAGCACCTCTTGTATCTCACACTCCTTATCCTTTAATTAGTTAAGGAGCTGGTGCTCTTCACTGGGTCATGCTATTGTCCACCAGGAATGTTCCAGACCACCATAAGTCGTTCTGAATTTCCTGTAGTGGAGCCCCTTCTCTCCACCATGCACTCAAAGGCATGGTGCCTTCCAGCCAAGGCAAGGTCCCAACAGGTCCCCCCTCATGACCCTGTTGCTCAGGAAGGAGCTGGGGCTGTGGTGGATGGATTAATGCAGATATGTCTTTCCATCATCCTGGCTGAGAAATTAAGCTTCAGCTTGGTGTTTGTGCAGGAGAAAGAGGTTGATGTGGGTGGCAGTGAAGAAGGGTGGAGGGGAGAACATGGGAAATGGCTGAATCTGCTCAGGAGTGGGGAAAGAGCACAGAAAGCTAATTTATCTGAAGGGCAGAGCAGGGACGAGAGGTTAAATTAGAACCCCATAAGTTCAGGTGTCTGTCCAGGGGGAATGAGGTGTTCCCAAAAGACGCCTCTCTCTTCTCACTGCTCCCACACTAGCTTAGATGGGATGTTTAATGTTTTATCCAGTACATTGGGCCGCATGTTGGGGATTGCACAGGCACTGGGAGATCAGGCATGGGCTGAGTAGGGGGCTGCCCACTCTCTTGTGTCACTCAGAGGTCTCTGGTTTGCCTGGCTCAAGCAGAGGTTAATTTTCAAGTGGGGAAATAACTTTTGTTTGTTCTGGTCTGGCCTGAAAAGTCCTGGACCACTAACTCTTCCCTAGGAAAGACCACTCCTCTCCTGCTTTGTCTTGCTTTGGGAAAAAATCTGTTCTACTCCAGCCCAGATCCTTTGTACCCTCTTCTCCTTTGCATAGCACTCTGTGAATGTTTCTCTATTTATCAGTTGCCTCAACCCCAGATTTTTCTCCTCCCCTTTCAGATCCTCACTACCTACCACTTCTCCTTCAGCTTGGTGCAGAGACCTGACGCCCAGTCATGCCTGGCGGAGAAACCAGCCTGGAACTTCCTTGCTCCGAGGGCATTATAAAGAGGTGCCATTGTGCAATGGAGCCTTGTACCAGGAATACAATCCATGTGATGATTATCTTGATACCATCCTCACCGAACGAGGGGAGCCTGAGCCAGAAGAAAAATGTAGAGCTAAACAGCTCTTGTTTACAGAAAGCCAGAGCACAGTGTCTGGGCTTGTACCAGTGTAGCAGGAGATGTTGCTATTGTCTCAGACTGCAAAATATTGATGGATGGCATGTCCCTGAGATTTCCCAGGGACGTTGTGGGAGCAATTTCCCTAATTTCTAAGGCATCTTGCACAGCAGCCCAAGGGGAAAAGTGTTTGCTTTGGCTGAACTGGACAATCAAGCAAAGGTCATCGGCTTTATTGACTGCTACGTTTGGCCATGATCACTGCAGGCTTTGCAACCCCTGCAGCACTCTTGGTGTGTTGGTAGAGAGAAAGGTAGGGTCTCAGATATGTTGTAAAGTGTGGTGGCCACCAACAGACACAGGACCAGCAGCCCAAATCTCTGTGCGTTTGTACTACTGAATAAATCCACTGTCCAAACTTCCACTAGTTTCTCACTGGGTATCAAAGGAGAGGAGAAAAACTTCTCTCCCAACAGTGAAGCTACTTTTCTGGGGATATTACTACATTCCTCTGGGTTTACAAACCTGTGGTCCTACAGGCAAAAAGCTGGTGGACTACTCTGCAGACATGTGTGAAGACCCTCATCTCCAAGACTTGTCCTGCTCTGGGACAAAGCAACAAACAACTGAGAGAGAAAATCAAAACAACTGACTGTTATCCAGATGTGAGGGAGGACTTGCCCACATCTGGCAGGGAGTGTTTCACAATGAGAAATTTCCTCAGCCCCTGGCACACAGCTGGGGGCGGCTGTTGCACCCACAAACAGGATGGTCCAGTTCCCAGGGAGGCACAAGTTCTGTTTGGCCAGTTCACTGAGTCAGAAAACATTTATCAAAACCTTTTTGTGTCAGGAAATGTGTTTTGATGAAAACAGGAAGAAGTTTTTTTTAAAAAAAGAGAGTGAAAAGTGAGAAAAATGCAGATTGCAGAGGCATTTCCCCAACCCAAACAGCAAATCTAAGTGCTGAGGGACACCATCCAGCCCAGTTGGGACAGTCTGTTTGGGATTCACCGGTGACCCACTGCCTGCTTTCAAGCAAGCCACGTTTGTGAACTGCCCATGGAGCTACAGGTAAGACTTTGCCCATCTTTGAAACACTTTGCCCAAACACTTGAAGAAATATCTAAGAGGTTTCCCCTTGGACTTGTGCTGCTGGTTTTTAACAGTCCTGGGCTCCTTCCCATCATTGCTGGGGGCTGAAGGGTGAGGATGTCTGTAGGACTGACAATCATCTTGGTAAACACTTGTGATGTGAGCAGGAGTAGCAGGGCACCTCTAGGTGTTGACCTCCATGACATCTCCTAGATGTCAGTCATGTCTCGGTGCCTGCATCCTCCAAGAGAGGCAGGGGGATCTGTTAACCTCCTTTTCATTGGTGGGGAAACCAAGGCACGAAGATGTTCAACTATACTTAGCAATATTTTAAGCCAAGCAGGGATTAGGTGGGTGAGGGGAAGCAGAGGAATAGAGAAGGGACTTGAGGACTTCTGGTGGGGCCAGAAGATACAGGCTAGCACAGGGCTGCCTTGGGAAGGTGAGCCTGCCCAGCCTCCTTTGCAGAGCCAAACCCTCTGTTTTGTCAGGGCTGGTGAAGGTGCTTTAGTTGTCACCCTGTCCAGCAGGTCCTTCCCCACTGAGCTGGGCACGAGGGATCAACTCAACCACTTGAGATGAAGACTGGACACGTTACTGGATAGCAAATAGAGTGTCTCTTAGCATTCCCTCTAAAACACAGCTTTCCTGGTCTGCCTTGAATCTGTGAAAGATGTGTGCAGAAAGGCCATGCATGGGGAGTGATGAAGGCAGCAGGCGCCTCTTCCTTGCCTGTGACACCAGGCAACATGGCCCATGGTGCCAGGGCTTTGCTCACAATGCTGACTCTGTCTCGAGGTCACCATGCCCTCTGAATTCCCCCCAGAAAGGAGGTTTCTCCATTTTCTGCTATGACAGGACACTCCACCATTAATGTTGGGTCGGGGCTTTTGCTCTGAAGCAGCTTTGAGTCTCCACCCTTCCCTCCTCCCCGTCTCATGCAGTTCAGGCATAGCGTGAGCAAGAGGAAGGGGCGACCTTCATTAGAATAAATATGAGGCAGTCTGCCAGAAAGATAAAAAGGGCTGGGTGAGAGGTGTGGAGAATTCCTAAAGCTGAGGGGCTTTACATTAATTATCATATTAATCATTTGAATGGCAACAATATCCATTTTCATGCACATTCACTTTAAGAAAAAAAAAAATCCTGCTTAATTGCTCCACTTAATTCATTAAAGGATTATAGCAAAGACTAAAGGAAAAAAAAAAAAGTGAAGTATGATGGGTGGTTCTGGCATCCTGCTCCAAACCATCCGTGAGTGTTTTGGAGGTAGCACAGGGTGCAAACGTGACTCCTCCACCCAATGCTTCTGCCTCTTCCCAGCAGAGCAGGGTGAATGAGCAGGGTGCCCAGGAGCTTGAGCAGCCTCGGCCACTGAGACAGATGGGTATCAGGAGCACAGCCCCAGAGACTCTTCCTTGCTCAGCGGATGTAACCCCTCCTCAGCACTGTGACAGCACCTAGCCCTTTGCAGGAGGCTTTGCTGAGACCTCAAGACACTCTCCAACCTCTTGGCTGCACATTTGACAGATGCTGCTGACCTGCTGACAGCACCCAGTACCAAGCCATCCCATAAAGCAGGGTTTTCTTTCTTTCTATAACAGAGCTGAAATGTTGCAGCAGGAGGCAATGATGACTTTTGCAGTGTCCTCTATATTCATTTGCACTGAGCTTTAAAAGTAAACCCGGGAAGCTGTTTTATCTCCCTGACCATTTTATATGAGTTCCCAAAGTTTGGAGGTCAGGTTGATATATGCCATGGTGATGTGGGTCTGCCTGCATCACCTCTGGGCAGGGACTGTGCAGGCAGATAAAGAGTCAGGGGTAAAGGGGCCGGTGCAGGTGTGGGGGTTTGCTGTTGATAAAGGGGAGGGGACCAGCTCGTAGGAGGTTAAGGTTAAGGGCAGGAGAGGAGATTGCCCATCACTTTTCTGAGAGTGCTTTAGTGTGACCACAGCCAGGCTGGAGTCATGGCTTTGGAGCAGAAAGGTAAGTCCACCTCGGTGGGACTGGCTGTCCTGAGGAGTGGAGGATCTCAGAGAGCAAAGAGAAATAGGAATGGAGCTGGAGCACATGTGTAAAACCAGCTTTAAGCTATTACTTTGTCCTGGGGAAGGCTGGTGGCTAAACAGCTCCAAGGGGACTGTGTTTGGGGGTGAGGCATTTGGGATGCTGTTGTAGGGCCCCTGAAATCACATCACACCCCACTGAGCAGTTTATTTGCTGTAAAGAGGTGGAGGCTGCTTTCTGCCCCGCTCCTCACAGCTCAGCAAAGTGCTTGGTTGTGGGAGGTGAGCCTGTGCATGAGGAGGCTGGGCCAGCATGGCAGTCCTCGGCGTGAGCTTCCAGGACGTCGCCTTCACAAATCAAGCTCCTGCAGGGCCTGAGGTCACCATTTCAACACTGCCTCTTCCCAGCTGCCAGCATGCCCAGAGCCAAGATGGGCTGGGGAAGGGGAGTGAGGTATTACAACCTGTTCCCTCCAGCAATGACTGTGTATGCATGGCTCCTGAGTGATGGCAGGGGCCTGAAAGGGGAGCAGAGCATCTACTGGGGTGCCCTCGAATTGATGTGCAACCCCTCAAGCAGCTGGCTGGGTTCAGGCAAGGCTGAGCACCCAGGAAGGGCTCAGCCCCTCTGTAGAGCATCCCAGGCTCGGCTGACTGGCCTGGCTTTCCCTCCCCTCTTCCCCCGATTGTCCCTCTCTGATCTCATCGCTGACTGCAGGTGGTAGCAGATGCCTTGCAAAAAAAACAGATTGTAGGTACAGGCCTGTGTGTGCGTGAGGGACAGACAGCAAATCATCCTTGAAACAATGTCCCTTTTCAGACCCTCGGCTCCTGGCAGGAACAATCAGTCCTCCCTGGGCGGCTCAGCCTAGCAGCAGCTCTGCCTAATCCTGCCCAAGTCGGGGCAAATCTGTGAATTGCTCAGCTGCGGGGTGACATGAGATGCTTCTGCAGCCCGTTGGGGAGCTCCTGCAGCTTTTTGTGGCTCTGGAGGAGGCTGGGAGGAAGGAGCAGGTGATGTGTTTGCACGGGCAGGCACATCTGTACGGGCAGGCAGGAGCGCTTGGGAGGGGTGGGTCCTGCTCTGCCCTTAGTGCAGCCCCTAAGGGGAATGCCAAGGGTTGATCCCCGGTGGGGATCAGAGTGCAATAAGGAATCGACCTCAATGGTCACCCATTGCTGAGTGGGAAGAGAACTTGGGTCAGTCTTGGTACCCTGGAGCTGGAATCAGGGCAGACATCCTGACCCCGGTGTGCTGCAGTGGCTGGTTGCAAGCAGCCCCATGCCCTGGATGTAGCTGTTGTCTGCAGAAGGGCTGTCCTTGCCCACAGGTGAAAAATAAGGGCTGTTCAAAGATTCTCAGGATCTAAATAACCCTCTTTCTTCCAAGCAGAGGAAGATACAGTGTGATTGTGCTCTCTGGAGCTGTTTGCAATAGTGCTGCTCAGATTACAGGGGTGTGTGTGTGCGTGCAGAGATTTAATTTCAGGAGTTGTCAGCAATGCATGTTCACCGGGGACTTCTTTTTGCAAATGATTCTTGTACTGGTTTGGATTTAATATTCATTGTTTGAAATGCCCTCCTGGAGTTTTTCCCCTACCAACTTTTATCTAACTCCGCCATCATAAATATCGTCTCATTTTCTCTTTTAAATGGGCTCTGGAATGAACGCTGTGGGCTGTCTTGTACCCCAGACTGGGGAATTCAGATTTTATTTGCAACATGCCAGGGAATTTTATTTTCCAGTAACAACTTGTGCTGTAATTGTGAACTTCCTCTTACAACAGAGATCTGCCTCCCCGCTTCCCTGGTGAACTCTCACATTGGGAATAGAGGCTGGAGCAGTCCTGGTGTTTTTCAGTGGGTTTTCTATAGTCCTCTAGAAATTGCCAGGGTTTTAGCAAAGCTGCTGCAGGAGGACAGGGACTTGTGCAGCAAAAAGTGTCCAACATCTGGAGGGGGGGATACAGGAAGGGCCATCACAGCTGGACCTGGATGGAGGGAAGGATAATTCCCTCTTACCTCCTTCATCTTCTGCCTTTCTTCCCCAGTTCCTGTTTTCCACTGTTTGCCTCTTCTTGGCAAGCTCTGACCCACAGCCTGGCCCTGGGTCACCTCCCCCTGATTGAGGATCACAGCCAAGCTGACAGCTACGGCGCTGGCAGAGAGGGCAGCGCTGCCCTGTCACCTCCCCTACTTGTGCCTGCCAGTGTCGTCTGACGGCTGCAATTAGGATGGGAGAGGAGAGTTTCCTTAGCGTGCTCCTGCCAGACCCCAGGGTGATGAAAGTTGGGTTTTAAAGGCAGGGAGATAGGGCTGGGGAGGGGATCAAAGGCATCCTGCCTGCCTACAGAAGCGATGCTCAGCCCTGCACACCTCGCCCTCCCAGCCCTGCTCGCGGTTCCCCCCAACCGCAGCACTGGCTCCAGACCTGCTGCTCCCCGTGGGGGAAGCTCTGGGCTATGCTGAGGACAGATATCCCTTTGCCACCATCCTCTTCTGCATCAGGGCCCACAGAGAGGTCGGTGGCTGTGGCCCCTGGCATCAGAGGGCTCTTTGCCCCTCCCAGGGGGGACACGCAGCACCTCAGTGTGCTGCATCCCAGGGGCACAGCTGCAGAAATTGCATTGCCATTAAAATGCAGCTTGTGCTGCCTGGCAAGCGTGGAGCAGCCTCTGTTCCCACGGACTCATTTACCTGCTTGGAAGTGGAAAGTGTTCAGTACTTGGCGGGCTCTGCTGAGCTAATTAATTGATTTAATAATGATGCTTAGTTGCTCTCCAGGCCCAGCTGCTTTGCATCCCAAAGAGTGATGATTTTTTAGAAATTCCCAGTGGAGATGTGCCTGGTTTATTTATATAGATACTATTTTTTTGTTGTTGTTGTTCTCCGTTTTGTACAGCATCTTGCAAAATAGGGCTCTGGGTCTGTGCCCCTGCTCTGACATGCTGCTGTCGCACACGTGAGCAGTCTCACTGCTCTGGGGACACTCCTGCTCAGTCGCTCTGAGTGCTGTGGGCTCTGCCCTCTGGGAGAGTAAGTCCTAGGGCCCCAGGAACCAGAGGACCTGCAGCTTGAGCTAATAATCCAGTTTAATTAACCTGACATCTCCTGAGGAGTGCAGTCGCTAGAGGGAGACAGGGGAGCCCTTGGTGCTGGCCTGGGTGTGACTGATTCATGGGCACCCTGTTTCCCTTCCTCTGCGGTCCCCGGGAAGGAATCCAGCTGGCTTGGAGGGGTGCAGGAGGATGCCCTGCCAGCTTCCCATCACTTCTGTTGTCATTTCAGCATTGCTGCTCCCAGCTCACACCTTCCCCTCGGCTGCAGCTGGCTGGAAGCAGGGACCAGGCTATGCCCCATACTGGGGACATGCATTTCCTAGCAGGGATTAGAAAAGCCTTGTTACCTCACTGGGAACATTTTTCCTGCTGCCCCTGGTAAAGCTGTTGGGACAGTTGACTTCAGGGAGCTTGTGTCTTGTTGCAACACAAAATGGAAATGCTGATCAAGGCTGCCTTGCCTTAAGGGACAAGAAAGAAAACATGGGTGTGGGAAAAAGTCTGTTATCCTGTAGGGCAGGTGCAGGGCATGCAACTGGAATTACCCAAAGCAGTGTCGTGGAGGCATCCGGGTGCTGGGAACATTGGCTCACTACTGGGGCATGGGTGCCATGGGTTGGATTGCCCAGAGCCCGGCCAGTGCCGCTGTCTGGCACGGGCACATCTCTGCCAGATCCTGGCTCTGTGGCAGAGTTCAACAAGGTGCGTCCTGGCATCACCCAGCCCAGACCTTAGGTGACCATCCTGTTCACATGTGGACTTCTGTGGGTAGATCCTGTCCTGAAAGAGAAGAAGCAGCTCCCAGCACTGTGGCTGGATGAGGGTCCCACTGGAGCTCAGCAGGGGCTGGGGTGCCCCAGCCTCATCAGCGTAACGAGGTGCCCACTGCTCCCAGGGCAGGCTCGCTCACCCCATGCCATTCCCCACACTTTCTCACCGCTGTGCACAGGTCTGCTCTCCTCTTTGCCCTGAGACAGACCTGGGTGTTTGTGACCTGCACCCCCGGTTTGTGCCCCGGTGAGTTCCTCTCCTCCTCCTGTTCCCAATTCCTACCCCAAATTGCATTTTTCTCTGCCGGTGAGTCACACGTTGTACTGTTGCAATACTCACCTTGCCACGACCTCTGTGGGAGCCGTGTCCCTGCATGCAGGAGCTCATTTGGGGCGCAGTGATTCAGCTCGGATCAGAGGACTTGCACCTCTTCCCTGTGCCCAGCTGTGTGTATCCAAGAAAGCATTTCTGCCTGGTGGGGAGTGAATCACCCAGGAGTGGCTCACCCAGCCCTGCTGCTGCGAGCAGGAAGGGGAACAGGAGGAGAAGGGGAATGTGGCTGGAAATTCACTGGCATGGAAACATTCCTCCTGCACTTGGGGCTGGGACTGCTTTGCAATGCAGCACTTGGGTTTGGGGTTGCAGAAGAAGAGGAGCCAAGTGGAGATGTAGTGTTTTGGAGACCACCCTGGCATCTGTCCTCCTGCAGCAGAGAGCAGCCAGTGCCTGCCCTGCTCTGACTGCATGAGCTGCAGCTTGTTTCCAGCCTGGTGGCTTGTTCTCTGCTGATGCTTCAGGCAAGCTGGGACATGGCCACCGCAGAGAGGACGTCCGCTTTGTCATGCGTTGAGCTGGTGCTGGGCTGATCTCTCTGCTGATTCCCACAGTGGTTTTCTGCAACTAGAGGCTGGAGATTTTCCAAGTGGGGAAGCTGATGTGGGGCCATCCTGCCTGCTCAGCTGTCATCTCTAGCAGATAATGGGTGGCATTTTGGGTGGAGTGAGCTTTCACCATGCTCTCTTTTTGCTATATTATTTCATTTGCCATTGCCTGATTTGCTGTGAGCTGGCCCAGAGAGGTTAAAGGTGCCTAATTTAAGAACTACCAGGATAAATATAAGTCGTGGCAATTACATGGGTTTTAAAAGGAAGCCACTTGGTGAGTCTTCCCCTTTGACTCATCTGGTCTGGTGCACTCTGTAGCATGACGAGCGTTACTCACTTGGAGCAAAATAATTTTTGTACTACTGACTCCTGGCAGAAGGGAGCTGAGGGTAAGGCTGCTTTGGGCTCCCCAGAAAGCTGATGTGATGGATGACCATCTGTTTAGATGGGATTTGCAAAAATATGTCCCTATCAAGTCAGAGCAGCCTTATGGCCAGTCACTGAAGAGCACCCTGCCCCAGGAAGCCATGGGTGCAGCCTGGGAGCACTTGGAGAAAGTGCAGGAACAGTGCATGGACCCAGGTGTTGGGGACCACAGTCAGCCAGCCCGTGGGTTGCCCCATGTGGAGCTGTGCTCTGAGGTGCATCCCAGGCTCTGTGCTTGTCTGCAGGTCTGACTTGAGTTTTCCAGTGGGAATATCAGCCAGGGCTGCTGGCTCCATTCAGTCTGTGTCTGATCTGGAAATAGGTCCCTAAGGGATGGCATTGATGCACTTGCCTGTATGTCCCCACCCTGTGTCACATCAGACTTGGCTTGTTGCCTCCGTTTGCAAGCTGCATCATGGTTTATCCCACCCAGCCAAGCATCCCATATTTGATACCAAGAAATGGGCTGTTGCCTCCTAGGCTTGGGAAGAGGGCTTCCAACCTCCTCCCTGCTGGTGTCACCATCCTTCAGGCACCTTCTTTGTGCTATCACTGCTATTAGATGCATGCATGTGCATACAGCTAGTGCTGAGGTGTCCCAGGACGAAGGGTGTGAGGTGCTATGGTAATTCATGCTATCAATCAGTAACTGCAGGGGATGAATCTCAGATACACATCTCTGGGGCAAGGCAAGAGACATGCAGCTCATGTATTTCTGGCACAGGAATCAAGTGTCCCAATAAAATCACAACCCCTGAAAGTTAAATGATAAATCTGATGCTGATAGGTGTGGGTAGGGAATTTCCTGCAAACTGATGACTATAAACATGGCCATTAATATTATTCTGAGAGGGTCTTGTTCTTGATTTATTAGACCTGTGTGGGACAGGCCCGTAGAAGACACATGGAATAAATCAGGTGAAACCCTGAAATGCCCTTGAGCAACTTCAACCACTGCTACTGCAGCAAGGGCGATGGGAGCACGGCAGCCTGCGGGGAGGCTTTCCATGGGCATGGTGCAGTGCTGGCCAGGATGGGGTCTGTGGTCTGCTGATGGGACCTGGGATCAAGAGAGGACATGAGCAAGGAGCTGGGAGATGAGTTGAGGAGCTTGGTCCTGAAACAGACAGGCTACGGCAGTATGCATCTTTGTGCCCCGCGCTGCCAAGGGAGGATGTGGGGTGGGAGGGAGGCATGTTGCTACAGTTCTGCCATTACCACATCCAAAATTATTGTTCATATAAACAAGGCGAGCAAGCAAACCTCAGGACAAACCAGGACTCGTCTGGGGGAAGAGGGAAAAGGCAGGAGCCACCAGGCGAGGAGGAGTGGGGTGGGCTCCTGTTGCTGGTGCTGCAGTTCAACCCACCTCACCTGGCCGTGCTCTGAGGCTGCTGGACACACTTGCAACAATCTCATGATGTGTCCGAATTTCCCCCAGTGTGGTCTGGAAGGGGAAGATGTGGATGTACAGGAGCCAGGGGTACCCCGGGGAGCTTCTCTGGAACTCCAGGCAATTATCCAGCAGCAATTATCTCCTGCAGGTGCCACCCAGAGCGAAGCTCTTGCTGCATTTTATTTCCTGGACATCTAATAACTTGCCTGAGGAAATCTCTGCTGTAAAGCCTGCATCACCCTGCTCTGTGCATCAGTGCAAGGGTTTGTGCATGACTGACTTGCACTCGGATGGGTGCCAGCAAATGGGCTCTGCAGAGGGCACTGAAGCAGCAAAGAGGCTGTCTGCCTGTGCTGAGGTTTAAAGCCTAGCCCTGTATGCTGGTATAAATTATCTTCTCATTCAGCATCCCCATCTCCTTCAGTCTCTGCTGGGCTTTTCCTGTCCATGGTTGTATAGGGACGGTATAGCTCCTCGGAGCCCAGTGCTGCACAGTTGTGTACCATCACTGCCCCAGTTGGGCTGAGGGTGGAGATTTGCCACTGAGATTTAGGAGAGGTCAGCAGGTATTAGGTGGCTTTTAACAGGGAATTAACCTAAGGGCTTACACACCAGGGCTCTGGAGGGGATGTCTGTGTTTCAGGTGGCTGAGCTGACCACTGGGGTCATTTTGCCTTCTGAGGGGCTTTCCCTGGTACCTGGAGAGCATCTCCTTTCAGTTGCATTCTCTTGGTCTTAGTTTCTTTTAATGGAACACAAGTAATTCTGGGGACATGCTGACATGGAAAGGAACAGAGGATAAAATCTGGGGCTTGCTCTCCTGATAAATCAAATTCCCTGCTAGGGTTATATGCATCCTCAGAGCATGAGGTTATTCCTCAACACCAGTGTCTGGACTTGTCTTGTCTTTGGTGAGAAGGTAAATGCCATCTTTATTGGACATGTATCTATCTGTGCTGCAGGCAAACAGCTTGAACGTCCTGGGTATCAAGTCAGAGGGGTAAAGTCCTTGAAATGAGGAACTGCAAACACCAGGAGAACAGGAACTGAGAAATAACCAGTTCCTTGGCTGACCAGGGGAAACCCAGCCTTCTGGTTAGCTTCAGCACAAGCTTTGCAGCCATGTAGGCAGGCAGATGGATGGTTGAGATCTTCTAATACATATTGGCCAATACTGACATGGTTTAGCATATGTGTACACAGGATGACTATGAGCAGCCTAAATATGATTGTTGGGCAATAGTTTGCTGCTATACAAATCACAGAGGTGTTGCACAACCAGGGAGGGGCAATTCTTCAGGTGTCCCAGTGCCTCAGCTGTGGCTCTGCTGGGCCAAGAGTCCTGCTTGAGCAATGCTGTGGGAGCACAATGCAGGGACACAGTGCTCCTTAATGTCATGTCTTGTTCTAGGCACAGGGGACAGGTCCTGCACCCTATCTCTTTTGCAGTGCTGTCACAGGCAGAAGGGAAGGGTGTTCCTCGTGATGTGACACACTGCCATTGTCCCTTCATTTAGCATTGGTTGGAGCTGTGCAAGGGCACAGGAGCTGTGGCTGTTACATCAGCAGACACTGGGTTGCTCTCAGGTAAGCTTGGGGCTAAGCTTTTCATCCAGTTTTAAGTCTGGAGAACGTCATGCTTACAGCCCCAGGGTGCAAGGAGCCCAGACTGGCTGCAGCTGGGAACACACCCCATTGTGCTGATGCACTTTGGCTCTGCTGCTTGATGCTGCTGGGTAGTCTGGCAACGTGAGGTGCTCAGATGTGGATCAGCACTGCCTGATCCTTAAACAGGCCCAGATTTCTATTATTGTCCTCTTAATACTCCCTAAGCTGGTGATAGAGGAAATTCTACTTTAGACACTACTGTGCACTCCCTGCCAGTCCTTAGCACAGCTCATAGCAGTACCAGTTTCAGCAACATGTGCAGGATTCCCAAATGAATAGAAAATTATGGGGCATAGCTTTATTATGTACTCAGAAAGGATTTCTCTCTGCAAAAGCAGAACTCTCTGTTAATGGGAGAAATTATAAAGGGATTAGGAGTGAGTGCACCTCTGTGGCAGAAAGGGCAGCAGAGGAGGACATGGAAGTGCATTGGAGATGGACTCTGTGGCTGTGTGGGCACTTGTCCAAGCTCCATGGGCTGGGGTACAGGCAAGTCTGGGAGCTCCCAGAGCTGGAAGAGGGAAAGCTGAGCACCCTGGCTTTGTAAAGTTTTCTCTGTGTTCTCGGGAGCCCGTCCCAGGGCAGATCAGCCTTTTCAGCTCCTGGGATGGAGGAAATCTGGGACGCTGGGGCATCACTGGCTGTGACTGAACCCTCAGAGCCATCAGCCCACCATGTATTTTGACTGCATCCCTGAGGAGCCTGATTCAGGGTTGTTTTAAGACACTAATTCCAAGGGGCTTAAGGTGGACAGAAACTACCTGCTGGGGTATGCTCCCCTCTGGGTGTTCAGATGTGGTTTCAGGGGTAAAACTGGTGCTTGATGGCTGTGCTGGGCATGCACTGGAGATCTGATTGTGAATCCTGGTAAGGACATCCAGTAGGTGCCTTGGGCCAAGGATGGTGTAAAGAGAGGGACAGGCCCCAGTTCCTAAAAACACGTGTGTTGAGCCAAAGCTGGCAGTGCTAGTAGAGAGCAGGGCAGGCCAGGAGGCTTTCTGCAGCACCTGGCTGGCCAGGCTCAGCTCTGAAGCCCTGTCTGAATGTGGTCCAGCATATCTATATAGCATGTGTGCATGGATATCAGCCTCTCAGTGCACAGGGAAGACATTTGGTTCTCTGCTACAGGATTTGAAATTCTTCTGCTGTTTGTTTGCTAGCAGAACAGGAGAATACATGGATCCTCACAAGCTCTGATATCTCTGATTTATCTCTTTCTTCTAAATGCCTGAGACCATTAAAGACAGGGAAAAGAAAGCCTCTTATCTGACTGCCAGCAGCACTGAAAGGGCCCTCTATATTACCTTGTGGTTTATAATTTCCAAAGTATTCCTATTTCTGTCCAAATTTACCAGAAAAGCTGTAGAGAACAGAAACAACAACAGCATGAGCACAGCTTGCTCTTGCTTATACAGGAATGGAGCAGCATTTGCAAGGCAATTAGAGCATGGGTTTTCAGTGGGCACATAAGCACCAGATGGACAAATACCCTGTAAACTCTTAACGTGGGTGTACCTGGCCAAAGTTGTTGTCTGCTGTGGATTTATGCATCTATGGACTGTGTCAATGGAGTGAAAAGGCGAAGTGGCAGCAGGTGGTTACACAGAATAGTCGACCTTTCTTAGAATGTAAGGAAGCTTTTATTCTTAGGGAGATGTGTGGAGTTGTGTGAGGCTCAGGAGACAGTAAACTGAAGGTGGGGGAAAGTCTGCTCTCTGCCAGGACCTTTGATGAGAGCCAATTCTGAAGACAGAGTTAATTCCAAGGGAAAGAACATAAGTGTTTAGGTGGTTTCAGGATCAAGGGATTGCCTTCAAAGCTGGTTGGGCATCTTGTGTTGACCCAGGGTAGGTGGTGTAAATAAAACAAGTGACCTGGAAAACACACCAGGACTTCATATCACTGCTTTCTCTTCTGCTAGGCAGCCAGCAGGCAGAGGCTGGCAGGGGAGCTACTGATGCAAGCATATGTCATTGCTTTCTCTATCATTGGTGTTAAAGTTGTGTGTGTACAGAATGAGTATGTTTAGGTACACAGAATAAATGCATGAGCACACACATGTGTCAAAACATTTTTGTAAGCAAAAGTTTGATGCAGAATATATTTATGTGGAAATACATCTTGAGTTAGTAAACACCAGTTTGCGTTCTTCTCTGTGTATGAGCATAGATGCCTTTCATGGCATAGTATGAACATGACTAAGGGGGAGTACTCCTGCTAATCGAGATCAGAAAAGATATGGAAGCACATAAAAGAAGGAGATTACACATTCTTGTAAAGCCTTCAAAGATGAATTCATGCACTGGTATACAAATATGTGGAGTGGGGGGCAGAGATGTACCCAAACACATCAACAGGGAATCATACCCACGGAGAGATGAGAAGTCCCTCTCTTTTTGGATGTATGTTTAATACCTTTGTGATGATAATTAAAGCCCTGTTAGGGGTGTTACATCTTGCGATTTACTGCGGTCTTATAAATCTTTCAGCAATTTGAAATCTGCAGTGAACAAAGGTATTGCAAAGGTTTGGAACAGAAACAAAGAGAAGGAGCTGCATGGCGTTTGGCAGAGGGTACCTTGGTCTCTCTGAAAAGAGTGGCTGATAGGCAGGGAGAGTAGGAGGTTCCACAGGGCTTTCCAGCCCAGGAGACAAAAAGCTGTTGCCTGTGGACCCCAATTCCACCCACTGAAGGGAAGCACCCATCACAAGAACCTCACCCCTCCAGATGGCCCTTACAGTCATGGAAGGGGACCTTGGGCAGGCTGATCTTTCTCCAAGGGGGTAGACCTTTTCTGGTAGCTCCACACCTTCCTGGAGAGCCTGAAGATGGGAGGGATGGACGTGGGCCTGGAATGCCACCTGTGAGGTAGGCAGTGTTGTCGGAAGCTGTGGGTGGATGTGGGCAGAGAGTGCAGCTGGGAGCAGACAGAAGGGAGGTGGGAGTGGTTTTTGGGGTGGAACTGGAAAGGGAAATGGAGCTGGTGAGGGATATGCCTGTGAGCGACAGAGAAATGGAGCCAAAATAATTAGATGAGATGTGTGAAAGAGGCACTGGAACAGAGAAGAAAAACAGAGAATGTGGGTCAGAGTCTGGAGTGAAGAGCTAAAGGTCTGGAGGACTGGATGGAGACAGAGAGAGAAAGGGGGGGAAAAAAAGAGGTCACAAGTATTTGGAGAACAAAGAGATCTCTCTAGGAGGATGAAATGAGTGTGAGAGGCAGGTGGGCCAGGAAGGCTCTGCTCCACTACAGAGCATCCCTGCTGCAAGGTGCACCCAGGTGGCTGACTGGGGAGGGACCTGCAGGAGCAATCTCTTCCCAACCAGTCTAAACCTCTAATCTGCTGGCAGTGTCAGATTAGAGGTGACATTGCAAGTGACAGCATTGCAATGTGGACATGCACAAACCGCATCTCTTCCCTACCCTCTCCATCACCCTGGCAGGGTGCTCTAACTCACTGCTTCCAGGAGGCCAACAGGCTGTGTCAGCAAGCAAAAGGTTGAGGGCTTGGTCTAAAGTAGAGCTGTGGCTGCAGTGTGATGGAGGCTGAGTGACCATCATATGCTCCTAAATTTCATCAACAGGAGTTAAAGCTCCTCTTTGGAAAACACAGCTGGGAGGCAGACAGACATAGACTTGGGGCAGGATGGGACTCGGGTGAGAAATTAAAACAGTGCGTGGTGTGCAGGGAAGATCAGTCATTGCATTGCTTCCCTCCTTCCAAAGGGCTGACAAGGAACATCTTGAGGACAGTTGGCTTCACAAGAGACCTGGTACCTCAGCATGCTCCTGTTGATGTACTGAGCAGGCAACAGGAAAGTCTTGCTAATAGTCCCACAGCAAAGGAAAGAAGGTGACTGAGACAATACCTGGGATGCAGAACAGTACCTGGCTCTGTGGGTGATGATCAGGCTGCCCTGTCACCATGAGGGTAGGGTAATGAGTTTTCTTCTACTCTTTGGCCAGCTTGCCTGATGCCCAGTTGATGCTTGGTGCTACAGTGGGTCTGTCACAGTGGTGACAGCAGTCCTGACTACTCCTGTCAAGAAATCAAAGCTGAAGAATGTGGAAGTGGACGTGCTGGTAGGACTGAGGGGTGGAGAGGCACCACAGACCATCTGCAGAGAGCATGGGGTTGTCTGTGCAGTTGACAGTGAGCACCATGATTTGCCCAGTGGAGATGGTGATTTCTGGCTTCCTCTCCAGGATGAGATCACTCATTGGATTCCCACCAAGAAATCAGCACTCCCTCCCGCAAATGATTCAGCCCTGCTGAGGGCATCTGTGCTGATTATCACTATAGATGAGTCTCCAAGAACACCAAGGGGCTGATTCTTTAGAGAATCGAAGCCTGGCCACTTGTGGGTGGATAAGAGAGTAAATAAAAGGATGAAGAACTTGGTCAATCAATACCTCCCTGTGCTGGAATGACTCTTGTCTTCACCAGGGTCAGGAGAAATGCGAGGCACTGGAAATGAGTAAAAGCCAGTGTGAGGTTTAGAATTTTGTGTATTTATTTATTTTTGCAAAGATCACCTGTGTGATCATCATTTCACCACTTCCAAAGCAGCACATGGCTTAATTTTGGGTTCTGCAAGGAAGGAAGATTTTTATTGCCAGGCTACTTCTAATCCTCTAAATAATCTACAAGAAATCCACCCATTTCTTCTGAGGCAACTCAGGATCAAACTAAAAGTACTTAGATAAGAGCTCTGACCCTGCAGCTAATCCCATTTCTGGGCTGTCTGCATATAAATGGACTTAGATGGGCAGCTGAGCCCCTTTGATTTGTGCCCATGTTTTTCACCCTTGCTCCTCTGCAGGTCTTTAGGGAGAGGCTCATGGTAGGAGAAAGCCCCAGGAGATCAGTGCCTATGGCTGAGAGGGGGTGGAGAGACTGATGGGGCCAGGAGAACGAAGGCTGATATTAGCCTATGAGTGAGCAACGGGCTTGCCAAAGAGGTGGGAAGCAGAGCCTCCTGTTTAGCTCTAGGGGAAGACTGACTTCACTCCAGAGGGATGAGGGTAGAGCTGGAGTGGCTACTGGATGTGGCATGTCTCTGGTGATTTAGATCTGGAGATAGGGGGGAAGTGGCTTTGGCTCCCGGAAACCCCAGCGGAGAGAGGCAGAAAATCCCTTCCAGCATTTCCTGGGAAGCCTTGTGGGCTCTGGAGAAGGCAGGAGAGATGGGTGTCCAACCCCACAGAGCCTGGGGCACTCGGAGAAGCTATCCAGCCCTGTGCAGTGGGCTCAGCGGGATGGACAGGGAGAGGGTCTGCAGAATGGGGCATGGGTTTTGGTTGGCAGCAGGGTTTGGAGAGATGGTTCCCATACAGAGGCACCCACAGGGCTGTGGCTTGGGTTAACAAGTCCATCTCCTCGTCTCTGTGGGGCTGGTGGGGAGCTGGGAAGAGCAACTGCCTGGACTCAGCTTTACCTGGTGTTACAGTAACTGGGATGGAAGGGGATGTGCAAGGATGAGCTGAGCTGAGGGAGAAGAACAAGAGGAAACTTGTCAGATAACTGAAGAAACCCTGTTCATGTGTGCACACGTGTTTGTTGAGCACTGCTCTGCCATGCAGTCTGTTCTGTCTGCATGGAAAGGGAAGATCTTCACTCTCCCACCTGGAAGGAAAGAGGAGAGATTTACAAAGAAGCAGCTGCAGGGATGCCCAGGCAGGTTTGTTCACTCTTTTTGCAGAGCCTTTGGTGCCCTCATAGGAGGAACCTTTTGCAGCAGGGGTCTTTCCTCATCCTTCTGCCCCTGTGCCTGCCAGGCAGAGCCAATCCCTCACTGGCTCCTCCCTGGGTCTGCTCACAAGCATCCCCAGACGGGGATGGATCTGGAAGCCAGGCCTCTCCCACCTTTGGCAGCCCAAGGCTGGCCTTTCCCCAGAAATTCAACCATTCCTCCTCTCCCAGATGGAACGTGCCCTGACACCTTTGCCTTGAAGAATTGCATTCAAGAGGCTGGGTTTGCCCACACATGTTAAAGGTACAGCTGGAGGCGAAAAGCAGGGAAAGTTGCCACAGCTCCAGCACAGAGGAAAAGGGGAGCCATCAGCAGAGCTCGGTGCTTGCACCCAGTGAGGACTGTGGAAGGGGGGCTGGCTGCTGGCACAGCTGGGACAGCTATGTGTACCCTGGCTTCCCATCACAGCTCCTTTCCAAAAGAGTTTCTCCTCATCTAACACTTGGCTTTTCAAGCCAAGATTGAGCATCCTTGTGGAGACAAACCATCCAGAGGAGGAGGCTTGATCAGCCAGGAGCTCATTGCCAGGGGTTCATTGCCACGGCACCGCAGCTGCTCAGGCTGGTGGTGACAGGGGTCTGGGAGTGGAGGGAGCAGGAGAAGAGATGGGCATGGCAGTGTGGGAGTGCCAGGCTGAGCCCAGCAGTGCTGGATGCTGTGGAGGCTGCTTGGCACTCATCAATGTGCTCCTCCCTGGAGAGCTTGCCCGTGTGGGCAGCAGCATGGGCAGGTGTTTGCAGGTGTGAGCTCTACATGGAGCACTTTCATCCCTGCCAGTTTTTAGGTAGAGAGGCAACCAAGGAGAGGAGTATGGTCTCCTCCTCCCCTTGTCTTTTCCTCTTTGCATATGGAAGGGGAATATTATTTTCATGCTCCTTCCAGTCTGTCCAGCGTGCCAGGATCTCTGGGGAAGTGAACTTCCATGGCTGGGGGCTGAAGTTTGCTAGCACTGGCTTGAGAACATCTGTATGCACAAGCCCTGTGTTATGGTTAATGTAGAAGGGATATGGGCATCTGTCTCTGAGGAGGAGAGAACCAGAGCCCTCCAGATTTCCCCTTTGATTATTACAGCATGTTTCTTCCTGCCACAGGTAGTTCATCAGATGCCAGCTGCTGGGCTAAGGAGAAAGATGCAAACAAGACATGTTAAGTGAAATACTCCAGCATCCAACCTGGATGAGCAAGCTGTAAAGGAAAAGGAAATTATTCCTGTGGAGCAGGATAAAGGCTCACCAAACAGACTGCATGTGGGCAGCACTCAGAATAGGGAACGGCTCTTTGAAGGGCATGAAAATCTGTGCCAGAGCTAAAACCTGGAGCTGGCTCCCAAGTGATGGGGGAGCATCTGACGGTAGATAAGGTGAGGATTTCATTAGGGGCACTGTGTCCAAGAGGAAACAACAGGAATCCTTCAGGATGCATCCTGCTGTTCAAGTCCAAGCAAACAGGGCATGATTGCAGAAGCAATTAGTGCAGAAGAGCAGCAGGACTGGGTCAGACCAAAGGTCTGCCTTGACTCATCTCTGCACCCAACAGCAGATGCTTCAGGAAGAGAGCATGGTAAACACGTGGTGATACTTACCCCAGATATTAACTCAGCTTCCATCCAGTGTCCAGCTCAGGTGCTTCAGAGCCAAGGCAGCTCATCTGGAGACATTAGTGTTGGGGTAGAAAGAGCCTCTAGTTTCCAGGAGCCCCCTCATTTCATTCGTGGAATGCACTATGTGGCTGGTCAGCACTGGATGCTCATTCTAGGAGTCCTGTGTTGTTTTTACACTCCTCCTGGCTGTGAAATGTCCTGTGAGTGGCTGGTACAGCCCCAGCCCCTGGGGATTGTCCCACTGGGCACGGCTGTGGTGCTGTGGCTACCCTGGGCAGGCTGCAGACGGCTGCCATCGTGCTGTGGTCAGGCTTGGCTTTGTGCACGGGGAATTTCAGCCCTGTAGCTGATTTCAGCAAAGCCTCCAGAGCCCAAGTAGTAAAAGTGATCAGCGAGGTGTTTGGACAAGAAATAACAAGAGATTTGTATAGTTTCTCAGGTCCAACTGAAGCAGTGATCAAAAGGAATATGAAATTAAGAAAAATGTAGGGAATGCACATAAAAATGTGTCCCGGGGCAAGTCGTTTCTCAAGAAGCACAGAAACTCTGATTCTATGACTCTTGGCAGCACAGTACAGAGGCTGACAGAAAGTGGGCTTAATAGTAAAATGGCTGTGGTTTATGGTGGTAGGCCACGAAATAGAAAAAAATGTAACTTCTCCACAGTCAGTGCAGAAACTGGGTAGTCCCTGACACAAATAATTACCCGCTGTGCAATTACCTTGGCACCAGAGCATCTGGCAGGCAGACCCAGCCCAGCTCCTGTTAGACTTCAGCATCACTGTGCAGCAAAGGACTTGTCCACATGTGCGTGTCCTCACTCTGTCCTAATGCTGCCTGGGGGAATGTGATGTCTTTGAGATTTTATGCCCCATCAAATCAAGTTAGAATAGCCAGTAGGTTCAAAAATTAGAGGGAATGGTACTGAGAAAGGCAGGCTGAGCAGCAAAACCCGAAGACAGGGATCATTTAAACCCTGTGTTCTTTAGATTAAAAAGTGGTCCCTGCTCCAGGAAGGCTGGGGGGGCTCAGGTGGGATGGGATGGCACGGTGGTGATGTAGCCCCAAAAGGGACCAGGGTTCCGTTTTGTGAGACCACATCTCGCTGCTGCTGCGATGCTCCGCTGCGCAGGGCAGAGCCCCGGGCTGGGAGATGCGGGAGCGGGTCCCTCCTCTCGCCCTGTGCCCGGGCAGCCTCGGCAGCCTGTGCCCCAACAGGGGAGTTATCAATCCACCCTCCCTTCCCGTCACCCGCTCCGGCACAGCCTCCCGGTCCCTTGCCCTGCCGCTCCCCCCGCCGGCCGCTCCGCGCCGCTGCCGCCGCGCCGGGGATGGATGGAGATCGGCCGGGATGGAGGAGGAGGCGCCTCCCACATCTTAGGGGGGACAGAGGGGTGCCTGCCTCCCTCCTGCTCTCCCTCCAGGCCGGCAGCAGGGAGACGCATCCCCTGAAATGTTTTTTCCCTGGCGTTCACTGGAAGTAGGGCTTGTTTTTACTAAGTTTGTCCATCTTTGAAATATATAGGCTGGTTTAAGTCAAAAGAAGGCTCTGCAGTGGATAGGGGCAGTTCAGGAGGTGCTCAACAAGCTGGAGCAGGGCAGACGGATGGAGATGGTCCTGGCACTGTCCCCACCATGGGACCCATCCTGTGCCAGGCTCAGCGGGTCATGATTTGATTCCTCCATCAGCAGCAGGTCTGGGTGTGCTTTAACTGCTGTGAGAGATACCTCACTGCTGGGAACAGTAACCCCAAAAAGCTGCTGGGTAACCCCACCACCAAGGGCCACCTGGCTATGGGTCAGAGCCCTTGGTTATATGGCTCAGACTTCCTTTGCAGAACTGATTTCAGCTAATGAGGCACGAGCATGTGTGAAATATCAGCGTTCACACATGCTGCAGGGTGGGTTTAACCCAGTGGGCTTCCAGCTGGCACTGTTAGCTAAAGCAGAAACATCTCTGGGTGCAGCTACACCTTGCAGATGTTGGAGTCCAGGCTGTTGTAGATGTGTGATCCTGGCTTGTCACCTTTTTGCATTACCTGCATTTTAAATATTTAAGCCCCAAACCTTAATGCAGCATTTATGCCACAGTCAGCTTCTTTCATAAAAGTAAGGGTCAGGAAAACAGACTGAAAGGCCCTAATCTCTGCACGAATCTTTGTCTTTCCCATCTTTTCTCTGTTGAATGCAGGCAGGACAATGCTCAGTGAGCTGCTCTGTGGTGCTGCCCTGAATAACACAGCAAAATTAACCCCCTCTGCCTGCAGATGCACTGTAGCACTCGGGTCAGGCAGTGCTTGTGTCAGGCTGGTTTAAGATCTCTCCGTTATTTTTCTATTTTCTTTTTTTTTTTTTTTTTTCAAGTTTGCAAACTGTGTCCTCAGTCAGCACTAACCACAGGGAGAATTTCCACTTGGAAAGTACAGGCGAGTTTCTTTACTGCTGTGCAGGCACTGGAAGGCTTGATTTCGGCTGTAACAGGGAAAGGGCTGTTCTGCTCCACCTTTGCTGACCGTCTAGCTCCGAATGCTTAAAAAGGCCAACTTATTCCTCAAGTCCTGATGTAACCCTATGTATGGCATTTGCCCCAAGGCAGTGAAATTCCAGCAACTTGATACTTCAGGCTGTGACCTTTGACGGGTTAAGGGAGGCCCAGCTGTAACCTCCGGAGCTGGCTTTGATGCTCAGTTAAGGCCAGGACAGCTGCACTTGTAACAGCGCTGAGTTGGGTCCTTTGGGCTCTGCCAGGCTTCTGGGACATAAGTATTGTCCCATGGGATGGGACGTGGCCTTAGAGATGGATCCCTTTGCCTTTCTGAGCTGTGATAACTGTCTCTGCTGGTGGAGCTTCCTGACTTTCCTGAGCTTGCTGTGATTTAGAGCCATTTCTTGCACGAGAAGGGAAGGCAGAGGAGAGAAGGGCTGGAAAGCCTTCCCTTGCATGGGAGAGAAGCCGCCTGAGTCTGTCCAGCAGCGCTGGCAGGGAGAGCTGGAGCTGGGAGGAATGCAGCTGCGTCTTGACGGAGGAGTTTCTGGCTGAGAGGGAGCGACTGGAAAGCAGGTTTGCACAGGGCAGCCTGTCTTCCTATCCTCCTCCCTGCACAAATCCTCTCTAAGGGCTCCAGGAACAGTGTGGTTGGGAGGAATGAGCCCTGAAGTTCAAGGCAGGGGTGAAAAACCTTCCCCTGGTGCCTCTGGGTTCAAAGAGTTTGGCAAAGCACCTGCAAATTGACTGTTCCCATGGATGTGCCTGGGGCTCAGCTGCCTGGAGGGACCCTGTGCAGGAGCTGTGCCTGGAGCCCAGCACACCCAGCCAGGGGCCGGTCACAGGGGCCTCACAGCTTCTCCAGAGCTCTTGTGACACGGGTATTTTTAGCCTGTGCAAATGGCGGTGTTTATTTTTTACTGTTGTGCCTTTTCGCCTTTCCCAGGGATTTTATTGCTCATAAAAGCCAGAGTCTTACTGCTGTGCAAGTGTCTGTGCTGGCTGCTGCAGTGACCCTGTCTGCCTCCATCGCTCCAGTTCCATCTGCCCATGCCTTGCCCATCTGATGTCCCTTCATGAGCCTGTTTACAGTGAGGTGACGGGCTGTGACCCGCAGAAGCACCTCTGCTTACCTCGGCTCAGACCTTTCCCTGGGGCTGGGGTGCCTGTGTGACACCCGGAACGCATGCATGGGGTTGGCAATGCATGTGAGATCCCCTCACGGGGATGGGATGAAACAGAGGGACATTGCAAGCTCATTTATTGTCAGTGTTCAAATCAGTATTTTTTATTACAGAGACTCATCAGGTTGCTCACACTGTGGCAGGAATTTAATAATATAAGGCACAGGGAACATTCAGAGGTAAAAAAAAAAAAAGAGTTCTCAGCCTGTGAGACTTAACCATCACTTCACTCCTGTCAGGACCCTCTCTATAAAGCAAAATCCAGATACCTTCTCCCTCCCCTCCTTCCCATCCCTTAAACCCCAAAATCCACAACCGAAAAAAAAATATTACAGCCTTTCCCTCACACGTGTGGCAAGCAACGCCTCTTTCCGAGCAGAAATGTCCCTTCCAAGCCTGACACAGCTTCCCTGGGAGAGCAGGGCTGGAATTTAAGCACGACCATGGCAGAGGTGGGAAGTGCTCAAGGGCACCGTGATCTGGGGAGAGCTGAGAGCTTTCTCTCAGCCACAGCGGAATCACGACAGCGAGGCCAGCCACACACACCCCGTCTCCCTTCGCAGCCCAAAAAACACAACAGCAGGACGGTCATTGAGGAGTGGTAAAGCACGTAGCACTTTCAAACCTTTATTTTTCGAGGGGATTTTACAGGATGGGATGCGTTTTATTTGTTTTAAATTTTGTGCTCCTTCCTATTCGTTTGTCTGATTAACCCTTTTTTTTTTTTTTGTGCCTGATGATTGTTAAATTCAAGCCCTGGGACTGCAAAAAAAAAAAAGGGGGAAAACAAAATCCCGTCACTCTATGTCTTTCTCACCCCTCTCCATGCTCCCTACCATGAACTGGGTGACCACAGTGTCACCCACAGCTCCAAAAGCCCAATCCTCCTACATCCCCTGCCCTGCCTTCCCTCGGCGGCGGTCTGTCACTGGGGGTGGTGAATCAGCTGAGAGGTCTTTGTGTCTATGACGTGTCCAAGGACGTGCTGTTAGTAAGAAGTTAAGAGAAGTCAATCCGAGAGCGGATACTGAGACAGAGCAGATATTTAGGAGAGGAACAGGGTCGGTCAATGGTAAAGATGTATCAGAGGGAAAAAGGGCTGGTAAGAGTGTGTGGAAACAGCCAAGTGAGTAATCTAGTGGTAATAGATTAGGCTATGAATGAGTTCTGTTATTTCTCTTAGCACCGTTACTACATATGTTTAGATCTATATTAGCACCTTGTTCCCAGGGAAAAAACAAAACAAAACAAAAGCGGCTTGAAAACCGAAGGAAGTGGGAAGGTTAACACAAGACAAAGTTGGCAGCAGAGAAGGAAGCTGGGGGTTTAGATCACAAGATCCTTGTCTATGTCCTCTGTGGAAGGAAAAGAGAGAGACAAGGTTAGGAGGCGGATGCTGATCCCCCCTCCCTGCTCTCCCCTGCTATTCCCTCCCCAGGGAGGCTGTAATGCATTCCTTCATCCCAGCTGGGGGCCTTGGGGGTGCTTTTTGGTGTCTCCTCCTGCCCTACTCGGTACTTACTCTCCTTAATGCCGAAGCAGCTGGCCCACTCCTCCAGGGCAATGTACTTGTCATTGTCCAGGTCGCAAGCCTCGAAGAAGCGGGTGGTGCAGTGCTCCATGGGGATGAGGGGGGCACGGAGAGGGGCCAGCTCGGTGTGGGACAGGTACCTGCAGAGGTGACCGCATGTTCAACGCACCACCCGCCACCCTCCCGCAGAAGGGGAGATGCTCTGCTGGGTGTGGGGGCCAGATGCTGGCCCCAGCTCTCTGTCCAGTTTGACTGCTGTCCAGTGCCATCCCAGTATCCACCACCGAGTGTCCTGAAGGTCAAGGACTGGTGCCTGCTTTTGCAGCTGGCTGTGCGAGTCACAAACCAGCCAGCAGGTGGGGGTCCTCACCCTCTGCCCCCACCCCACGTGTCTGTGTGTGTGATCAGGCTCTCACCCATCTCCAGCTCACAGCTAAGCCAGCAGCTGCTGTTTCAGCTGCTGAAGTTATCCCAGGGCCTTTGGACTAAGATATTTTAGGGAACTATCACACGACAGTAAATCTGAGAAGACAAAATCTCCACGCAAGGGAGCTGGGAGCAGCAGGGGCTGGGGGAGGCCCCTCTTTCTGCAGAAGAGCTGTTTGCAGAAAGTAAAACTGCCTCTACCCAAGCCTGGTTCGCCCCAGCCCATACCAGATGTGTGCAGGGGTTGTCCCTCCACAGGGCTTTGCCAGTGCCTCTGCCACCAGCCACCCACTTGTGTCACATCTCCAGCCTTGACACCTTCTGCCACCAAATCACCCTGGTCCTCGGGTAGGAGGGGGTCCTGGCGGGGGTCTCCATCCTGCGCTGCTGACACTCACCCATCGATGGGGTGCTGGTCCAGCTGCCCGAACTGCCAGTGCACAGGGAAGATGTACATGTTGTAGTTCTTCTCAAAGTCGCGGGCCAGCAGCTCCACAGTGTGGTCACCAGCCTCCAGGCGCTTCTCGTTCTCGTGGATCTTCTTCACCTGCGGTAGGAGAGGCCGGGGAGACCTTGTCAGCAGGGGAAGGGGTGCAAGGTGGGACCCCAGGTCATTCTGGATGGGCTCCCCATGTGTGTTGGGCTCCATTGGTGGGGTGAGCTCCCTCCCCAACCCCTCACCTTGAGCTTCTGCTTCTCGGTCAGCAGGTTGTTGTCCTCATCACGCTCGTACAGGGTGATCAGCACATTCTTGAGCCAGTCCCGCATGCGCAGGGGGAACTCGGTCAGCTCTGTGTCCAGGCAGGCAGGGATGACTGGAAGGCATACATGGTGGTCAGCACAGCACCTGGACATGCAGCCCCAGACCCCAGGTATGCAGCCCCAGCACCCTCCCACTTCAGCCCTGCATCTCCCTGGACCTTTGCTCTCCCTTGGCCCATGGGCAAGGGGATTGTGCTCAGGTTAGGGGTCCCCTTGTCTAAGGGAATGGCTCCACTTACATTTGCAAGGCCCAATGTAGTCCAGGTGCAGCTTGTGTCCCTTCTTGGTTCCCTCCAAGGTGCACTTGGTGGCAAAGAAATGGCAGGAGGAGTCGTAGGTCTTGTTGTCGGTGCCACAGACCTGTACAGGATGGGGAGATGCTGTGTGAGGGACAGCAAAGACCAGTCTTGTTGGGGGGTCAGCAGGGAGAGCCTCCAAATGAGATGTTTAACTTGTTTTCTGGGGAGAACAACAGCTCCTTGGTCACCACTGGCTGCGGCCAGATGGGGACCTGCCACCCTGACTTTGACTGTGTGTTTCTCCCACCATCTCTGGCAATGCCCCATGTGAGGTCCCTCCTTGTTCTGGTCCCTCCAGCAGCTTCTGCCCTCACCTTCTCAAAGACGCCGGCGGTGGCGGGGCAGCTGGAGGGGTCCTGGCACACACACATGGGCGAGTTGTTGTCATCCACCTCGCAGACCTTGCCATGCTTGCAGTGGTGGTTCTGGCAGGGGTCTGGGAGAGGGCATGGAGCAAAGTCAGAACCTGCCCCATCCTCACCTCCCACAAGCTCCCCAGGGTATCTCAGCACAGAGGGAAGACAGACACTTCACCAGGGACAGCCCCAAGCCTCTCTCCCTGCACTGGGAAGGTGTGAGGGCCTCCAGAAGCCCATGCTAGCCCTTGGAGTAATCCTGGGCTCCTTTCTGTAGCCACACAACACAATGGCTTTTCTGTTGCCAAAAAAAACAGATTTACAGAGAATCCAGTGCAGGAAAGAGGTCACAAACCTCTTTTGCTTTTAAGTGTGCATCTATGTTGGCATTGCCCTTGTGCTACAGCCCTTCTGAAAGAAGTCCCTCGCTGTTTAGGGTGGCTAAAGCTCCCTGATCCAGGGAAGGGATGATGTCTCTGCCTGCAGGAGGGCAGGGGAAGAGCAACTTACTCTCTGCGACAATCTCCTCTACATCTTCCGTGGGTTCCTCGAACTCTCCCACCTCCACCTGGACGGGGTTAGCTCCCACGGGCTCCTGCAAAAGAGGTCAGTGTGTCTGGTAGGGTTACAAGAAGAGCTGGGCCCTGCTGCCCCATGCTTTGAACATGCTCTTTCCAGAGCAGTGGGTGCTGCAAGGGATGGGTGATGAGGAGGAGCAGAGCCACCTACCTCTGTGGTGGGGTCTTCAATGACCTCCGTCTCATCGGGCAGAGCCTCCTGCTGCAGGGGGAAAGGGCCATGAGCAGGGCTCCATGGGGAGGACAGTCCCAAGGGGGGCACCCTCAGGTTTCCTCTCCCCTCACTGCCCCCCATCCCTCAGGGTCCATCCTGTCCCTCAGAGGGACAGCCCCAGCAGCAGAGAGGCTCTGCTGTCTCCTGTACTTACCGGAGCTGCCAGGGCTTTGCCTGCCAGGCAGAGAAGGAAAAAAATCCAGGCCCTCATCTTTCAGCAAACCCTGAATAAAGGAGAGGAAAAGGAGGGATGAGGAAGGATGCCACCACGTGCCGCTGGGCTGAGCTCACGGCCAGCAGTCTGACACCTAGAAAAGGGTGTTCTCTTTGTTTCCTGCCTCGTCTGTTCAATATTACAGACCCACATGCTGGCTTTTCTAGCCAAAACATTAAGCCAAATCATATTTCCAAGACAAATTCTTTTGATTTTGCAAAATGGGACGACAGGGGTTTAGATTTCTGTTGGTTTCCTGGATGCCTTTAGAAAAATTGCAGGCAAAATGGCAGTTCCCCTGTCCTTCACAGGAGGTTTTTTTTGCACCAATCCCCCCATTTTTCATGTTGAAAGCCCCTGGTATGAGCCCCAGGTACAGGCAATGAATCTCTACCATTTTATTTGTCAATCAGAGGAAAAATGAAAGTGGAGGAAGGGAAGAGAGAACAGAGAGACAGTGAGATGGGGCACTTGAGAATTAAATCCTGTAGAAAACCCCTTCAGATGGACACATATCTAGGGGTATCAGGGACCAGTCCCTCATCCTTAGCACCCCCAAATGGTGGGGTGTATGCTATAGCTTTTCTCTTCCCTGCTCAGACCTGAGGCTCCCTGAACTGAGTTTGAGGGATCCAGGATGGTTTGGGGTTGTGTCCTGCCAGGAGATGAGCTCCAGGAGGATGAGCCCTATGCACCCTCCCGATGTGGGCTGCTGCAGGGACTCCGTAGGATGAGTGAGCCAGGCAGCCCAGCTAACACTGTCTGTGATGCAAGCCAGAAGGAGAGCGCAGCTGGTGAAATCACCCTGTCCTTGTTCCCCCCCTGGTTCCTGTTTGGCAGGATTGAGCCCCTCTGTGTGAAGGCAGAGAGGAGCTCAGCTGGCCGCTTAATATGCCAGTGGCATCCCACTCCTGACAGCAAGGGCTGCCCGCTCCCTTCCGCCTGCTGGGAGAGTGAACACCCCCCGTTTGTCTCCTGCCAGCGAGGGGACTTGTCCCCCTGCCAAGGCTTCCGCTGCCTCCCTTCCGCTCACCCTCCTCCGCTCCACCTGCATGGCCGGGGCATCGCAGCCACCAGCGCCCTGGGGCTGGGTGGATGGATGGCTTCCCCGGGACAGAAAGTGTTGGACAAGGTGTCTTCTCTCCCAGCAAGCATGGACGGATATCTAACTCGCCTGTGCATCCTTTCCTTTCCTCCCCATGCGTGGCAGCTCTCTTGGTATAAAATTGTGCCAATGTTGTGCTGCCAGAGCAGCAGCCAGGCTGGGCTGGCTTCCTAATTTAGCAAGGTTTGGCCACGCAGAGGCTGAAATTCTTCCAGTCTCAGAGCCTCACCCAGCTGGAGCTCGGTGCCTGTACAAAATAGGTGTCAGGGCATGGAGGGCAGCTTCCCGGGGATGTTGGAGGGCTCCGAGCACAGGGAGAGGGAGATGGCTGCTGTGGTGGGATGGAGGACCTGTGCACAGAGGGGCTGTGGGTGAGGGTGGATGAGCCTGTTTGCTCTGGCGAGGCTGCAGCTGAGCAGCTCCCTCCTCTCCTGCTGGGTACACGCCGTCCCTTCCCCTTGCCTTTATTTGTTCTGGAGGCTGCTGAGAGCTCACCCAGCATTTGCCAGCAGAGATCACTGGTTCTTTACTTCTGGAGGGGTGGTTTGGGGGGTGGGTGTGTGGAAAAGTACTGGTCAATGTGGTCATCTCCTCCCTCACTGCCATCCCCTGGCTTGTAAAGGTTCCTCCTGGGATTCTCCCAAGGGGCTTGTTTGCTTTGGAAGATGCTCTGAGGTTCAGTGATGCTCGTTGGGCAGAAACACAGCAGTGCCCAGACTGGAGGTGAGGGCACTGCAGGTACACATGGAAGATGGCATTAAGAACCCAACCCCAGATCAAGGCTCTCTCAAATCATTTCCTCAAGCCCCAAAAAAACTCTGAATTTCAAAGTCTGGGCATGCAGAAAGTTGGGGTCAGGGAGTTACATGCTTGCTAGGAGCCAGCAGACAGTCAGAGCTGCCAGTGTTGTGTTTGGAGGAAAAAGGAGCATGAAAGAGTCTGAGCAAACAAGCTCTGCAGTGCTGTCTCGCGCTGGAGATGGGAAAACAAGTTTATTTTAAAAACAACATCCTCCTGGAGACAGAGCCTGTGCACAGAAGACATTGCAGCGTCTGTGAGCCTCTGGCTGTTTGGCAATTACATGGTCTTTCCTGAATGCCTGGTGGCCAGAAGTCCTGAAATAATGGCTCACGAGCCCTGCACACAGAGCTGCTCCAGCAGAAGAGCCTGGCCCAGTGCAAGTCACTTGTGCAAGTCTGTGGAACTACCATGGTCCTGCTGTCCAAGAGGATGCTCTTTGGAGCTGGGAGCTGGGCCATACCGTGAGCTCAGCATCCATCGCCCAGCTAGAGGGACTTGGGGGGATCCCTGTGAGGATCCCTGCACTGGGAATCCCTAGCACTGCTCTGCAAGAGCCCCAGGGAAGGCAGAGGGGCATGAGGGGCAGAGATATGGGGTGCAGCAGGAGGTGATTTTGGACAGAGGAAAACAAGGCTGGGAAAGAGATTTTAGCAAGCAGGGACTGAAACCCTTCTGTATCCTAAAGGAATCAACAGAGGCCAGCAATTCACCAGACACATGGGAAACCAGAGCACCTTGGGCACAGAGGGGGCTGCTGAATACAAAATAGGAGAAGCCTCCACAGTCACCATCCCCTCCCTGACTGCTGAGGATGGAGGAGAGCTCCTGTGGGCTGCAGGACTTGTGGCTGCACTGCCTTTCTAATGCTTGACCTCACTTGCATCCTAAGTAGGGCCCTCAGCTCCCAGTCGCTGTGTAAACACAGTCTCATGGCTCCCTTTCTAGTGTGGCCCAGGCTATCCCAGCTGCTCGTTGCGTTTTGCAGCCATGCTGCTAACATGAGAGCCATGGGGTGTAGAGAGGTCTGAGATGGACCCTCAGCAACGCCATTAATTCAAAGCAGGCTACTCTGGCAAACTCTTTACCTCCTTCCCCCCAGTCCTGTAGTACCATCAGGAGTTTCTCCCCCTGGGGAAAATACCTCACAGCAATGCACAGAGAGTTTGGGCCACTGGGGTCCCTTTGCTCCCTCTTGTCTCCTCCCACCCAGTCCGGGGTCCTTTGTGGTCTTGAGGAGGACAAGGTCCAGGCGGGTGCAGCTTGTGGAGGAGGCTCTGTGGATGGTGGAGTGTGGCCCATGTGGCACTGGCCCTGGTCAGGGTTGCATAAGCCCTTCAGCATGCCACGTTAGCGTGGGGAGGAGTCTCTGCCTGGCCACTTTGACAGCTCCTCCCTGGAGCTGCTGGGATAACCCCAGCTGCCTCTACCATAACCCAGCAAGGAGCCCTGTCACCACCTCCCATTGCCAGCAGCCCAGAGCAGGAGTGGGTAATCGTTGGGCAAAACCCCTCCCACGTCTCAGCTCCTCACCTGCACCCCAGCCCGGCCACGCTGGAGCATCTGCTGCACCCACCCTCCGTTTGCTCATCACTCTTCCAAGGCTCTGCAAGGTCTGACATAGAGTCATAGAATGGTTTGGGTTGGAAGGGACCTTAAAGATCATTTAGACATAACCCAGCGCCTCAGGCTGAGTGTAAAGGCAGGACTGACCCAGAAAAAGCTTCTCCCTACAAACCCCACCATGGGCCATAGTTTTCAAGGTGCAGATGGGTGACCAAGTGTGGCTACCACAGCGACACCACGTGAGGGCTGTGACCCCACTGTCTGGCCCTGACCTGCCTATGTAAGCAAGACCCTCGGAGCTTCGCTCAGCCAGCCACTCCCAGGGTAAAATTCGATTTGAAGTCGGTGTTTGCGTGAGTCCTCATAAAGCTCCCTGCTGAACAGGTCCCTGCGTGTTCGGGCTGTGCTGCTGGGGGTGCTGGCTTGCCTGGATGTGCTGTAGCAGCACTGGGGTCCCTGGGAAGAAGCCAGCTTGGTTCCTGCCACCTGCGCAGTCCCCTCACACGCAGCATGCAGGCTCAGAAAGCCAAGCTAGTTTTAGATGGAAGTGAAATTCCCTTTAGCTCATGCACATGCTTACACACTCCCAGTAAAACACAGGAAAACAAAATCTATCTACCACATCTGTCCATGCAGAGTCACTAAAGACACGTCTACATCCCAACACTGTATTAACCCATTCCCCGTGCAGGGAGCTGAGCGGCTCTCATTGCTCTTCTAACTGCTCCAGATCTGACAGGGATTACTGATATATGCCACTATAGTTGTGTGCTGGCTTGAAGCTGCCATAGTTTGTATAGGTTGCAAATTGCATCCATGCTGGGAAACAATTAAATTATTGCCAGGAAAAGTGCATGGATGAGACCTGGGCTGCAAGCAGCAGTGCACAGCCGAGCCCCCAGCAGCCTGCAGTCGGAAGGACAGGCCGTGCAGCATCTGGCTGTCCTGCTTGAGCATTTTCTTTTGTTTGGACTGGGCATGGGGCAGTGCCAAGGGCAGCCCGGATGCTTCTGCGTGAGGTGCAAGCGGTCCCGCTGGCTCCCGGGGAACACGGCAAACTGATCCACCCAGCTCCACAAAGAGGAGAGAAGAAACTGTCAGCTAAATATTCTGCAAAAATGCAAACCATCTTCAAAGCATTCCCTCTCGGCTTGCCCTGCCACAGCTGCTCCAGCGATAACAGCCCCGACATCCCTCTGACCAGAGGACCCAGAAAGGGTTTCCATGGGAGCCGACATTCCTCTGGGGCTGAGTCATGGAAGAGCAGAGGGTTGTGGAAGGAGGGGCTTGAAAAAAAAAAGTTTGAAAAGTTGATTTCTCCTCTTCCCCCTCCCAACAGCGCCCGCATCCCTGCTCCTGCCGATGTGGCAGACAATAGCTTGGCTTTAACTGCTGCGCAGAACGAGACAGCCTTTTATTTCCACTTAAAACTCGCCTGATCGACCCTAGCAAATGGCTGAGATTTGCTTTTGTCCTTTTGGAGGGTTGCTGAGTGTTTGGGATGTTTCTAATTGGTAGTGACCGAGCGCTGGAAGCACTGACAACCTTCCCAGTGCCCCCAATTTCACTCCAACTTGAAAGTATTGCCTTTGGATTTGGGTGGGAATTCAGCCCCCATCCTGTTAAGTTTCCTTTTCTTGGCTGGATGCAACAGAGTGGAGCTTTTTTAGAGGAGGGACACAAAGAGCAGAGTTAGACTGCCACGCACGTCACCGGGACAGGGAGGACAGCGGCTGCCTTTAAAGGAAACAAGCCCTCTGCTCTTCTGTGTGGACCTAAAACTGTGCCTGACTGAGCCCAAGCTCTTAAAAAATTTTAAAAATCCCCAAAAGAGCTCTGTTCTTCCTCTCCTGCAACCTCCGTCTCTCTTAACAGTCGATCAGCTGGAGCTCAGCAAACCAGGGCAGCAGGACTTGAAACGCTTTCAAAGTCTGCTTGGAACAAAAAGCCAAGTGTCTTTTTTTTTTTTTTTTTTAGGGGAAATAAGAGCGTCTGTACTGAAAAAAAATAAAAAAACCAGCTGAGGTGAAGGTCGACAGCTCTTTTGTTCTTCCTCTAGATACTCTGGTGAGTAAAACATCACCTGCCAGTGCACCTCAGGGTGGGTGTTATGGGTTTGTAACTAGATCTGATTTGCTCTGCAGGGTGGTTTGATGTCGCCCAGACCTTGGTCTCGCGCATCTCGCTAAGGAAATACCCCACAGCTGAGAACCCAGAGGGGAAAATAGGGAGGAGAGAGAAAATTTAGGGCAGGTTAAAGCTTTACAGTCAGATGTCACCAAAGCTGGTGAGCTGGCAGTGAAATATAGTAACAGAGTCAGTTTAGGAGCGGAGATGCTGCAAAGAGGAGGAAGAGAAGAAGTCACGAGAGGTCTCTAAATGCATCACTTGGGGTGGGGGACAGATGCCCTGGGACCCTGAGTGATGCATTGCCGAGCACAGGATGCACCCCACGGGATGGGAGAGCCGCTCCTGGGCCACAGACCCTCACGAGTGGGGTGGGTGGGACCCCCATGCTGGGAGAAATAGCGAACGCGAAGGTCTCGGGCCATACCTCGCAGTCCTGGCAGCGGGGCTGAGGAAACTTCGGGCGCTTGGACAGGCTGGAGGAATCTGCAGGTTTTAGAAGGAGGCAGGAGGAAGCCAAAGGGTGGGCTGGGTTTCCTGCTGCCTCTCCTCCTCCTCCTCGCTATCTTTCCAAATCGGTCTCTTCCTCTCCCTCTCTCCCCAGTGGGCTGTCCCACCCGCCCAAAAGACGGGCTGAGGCACAGCCTGGGTCCAAAGGATAGACCAGAGAAATCAAGCAGGGCTGGAGATCAAGGGGGTCTTTCACAGGGACAGACCAGCCCCCAGCACAACCTTCCCAGCAGAGTCAGTGTCACAGCAGCTGCCTGCACTGCTGCAACGAGTTTGTCGGTTCTCTGCCTGTCTCAGACTAACAGCACGGGGGGGAGCAGGGAGGAATACCATCTTTCTGCTTGGTTTGAGCACCTCCTAGCACCTTGGCCTACTTCAATTAAAATGTTAAATGCTGTCATTTCACAACGGGGTAGTTTAGTCCCTGAGCTGGTGTTTCTCATCCTCAGGGGGATGCAGAGGAAGGCAGGAGAGTCCTCACTTCTCCATCCTCTCTCTTAACACTGCTGCCATCTGGGGCTGCCTTGTGGGGAGGGAGAGGAAAGAATGATCCAGAGAATGTGGAGATTTATGCCCGAAATATACTCCAAGTAGGCAGAGAAGTGCTGGGCTGGTAGATGTGACCCTCTGCTGTGTTTTCTGTCCAGCAGATTTGGACTGATGGAGCAAAACCCACAGTCGAAATTGCCGGTCAGTTGAATCTGATGGTCTCTTCAGACATCACTAAATATTCTGACCTTCCAGACCATAACTCAACTGGAGTAGCTGCCCAGCCAGAGGCAGCCAGGGTGAAAAACCAGCTCCCCCTCTCCTTGCATCTCACCATGACTGAGAGGATTTAAGGTTCATCTGCTCCCCTGGCAGACCCAGACAGCACTCCTTTACACACCAGCATGGCCATGGTGCTGCATTGCAAAGTAAAACCAGCAGCCAAAAAAGAGAGGCTGCCAAACTCCTGGAATTTGGGCATTGCTGAAGAGTGTCTCCATGACAGGGCTGTCCTGAGCACTGCAGACAGTCCAGCTCTTTGCAGCTTGTGATCCACCTGTAACACCAACCCTCACCTCAGCCAGGGCAACGCAAGGTTGCTCTCCAGGGGCTGCTGGAAAGACAGTGGCTTGTGTTGCCAGCAGGACTGAGGAGAAGTCATCTGGGCACCAGCAGTCTGTTTGTGGATGCTGGGTGAAGGGCACCCAAGACCATAACAAAATCCAACATCATGTTTTGTCTTGGCTGCCTGGGGTTTGGGTTCATTCCTCAGGATTACACACTATCTCTGAGAGGGGCTGGGACACCCATCTGGGTGCTTAACTCTTCCTGCTGATGTTGCTGGGGATTTAGATGTCAACATAGGAACTGGCCTGTCCCAACCTGGTGGGCTGTGCTGGCTCCTTGCTCTGTAGGATGCCTGTTATTGTGTGATTTGTGATTCTTTATCAGCTCACGCCTCGTCCAGCCTCACGGCACTTCTGCTGCGTGCAAAAGGAACAGATGTAAGACTAAACATCCATATGGCCAACGAGAAACAAAACAGGGAAAGGGGAGGGGAAAGATAGGGGAGAAGGCCATGAGAAACCATCATTGCTTCCCAGTGTGATGGTCGATCTCTGTGATCAGGCAGCTCAGGAGGCTGGTGGCAAAGAACAGGAGAAGTCTTCTCCACCCATTTCTTGGCTACAGACTGCTCAAAAGCCATCCCTGGGTTCTGAGATGTGGATGTTGGTATCACTCACAGAAACATCCATAAATACCCCACGCCACCCTCTCAGGTCCATGTGGAGGCCAGCTTTGTGATGGTGTCTAAGACCCTGTGGGTCCTTCTAACGCAGCCAACAACCTGTGGCATCTGGAGCATCTTCTCCTCTCACCACAAGTGTCCCGTGTGCACCTCAGTGCCACTCGGAGGTCCGGTTTGGCTCCAGAGGTCACACGTTCCCTAAGCCAAAGTTTAATTTGCTTGATTTTCACCCCGAGGAGTTGAATGCTTCTGTTGAATGCTCTCTGCACTGGATTAGTCACGGCTCGCATTGAAATCGTACAGCTGCTGGTACTTCTCCTAAGGAAAAGAAAAAAAAAAAGACATCTGGAAAAAATTTTAGGGAGGGGAAAAAAAAAAAACAACACTTCTTTTCTAACTGACAACGTGGCAGTTGCTTAGTGCTCTTCACTGTAGCCTGAAGCTAAGCCCTCTTCTAAGGGCTTAGACAAATGACAGTGCCAGGAAGATAATTATAACAGGGATTTCTTCATATACGTGGCGGCTTAAACCCTGGTTTTGAGCAAAAGCAAAAAGCACCCTGCCACAGTCATGCAGTCACATCTGGAAACGGCCCCTGAGCTCACGGTGGGTGGCAGCAAGGGGTCCTCGTGGTGCTCTGTGCACATGGTGGGGACAGCCAGGTCCTGCACCTTGTGAGAAGCCAGGCGTGGGTGTGCATTGTCAGCTGTGGGATGGAGGGGGATCGCAGGGAGAGGGAAACAAGAGCCTGGAGCAGCTGGCTGACTCTTTAATCTCAGCAGCTTTAAGAAGCTCCAGAAATGACTGGGAGCTTGCAAAGGAAGTCCTGAAAAGTCCTCTCCACACTTATATGGCTTAGTGGGGCTATCAAAGAGGTGTGAGGCTGCCAGGAGGAAAACTGGACCTCACACATGCTGGAAGGTCATTTTATGCCATCTGGGGCACTGGATGGGCAGGAGATGGCTCAAGGGGTCGCAGGTCCAGCTCGAGCTCTCCAACCACATGCCAGCTGATGCACCCCAGGGCTCCCAGCACTCTCTCCCAGCTCCAGTCACCACAGAAACTCTGCTGGAAACAGCACACAGGATGAGACCCCCCGAGGTGTGAGCTCAGATTACAGCAAAGCCAAGAGGTCTGTGGGGCTGAGGTTTGAACTGCAGCTAACCCCAGTTCAAAATCCAAATTTCTTCATCCCATTTTAAGCCAGGTCGGGCAGATCTGGGCTGGTGCAGTTGAGAAAACCCTGATGCTCTCCAAGGGGAGAAGAATTCTGCTGCAAGAGAAGGAGAGAAACGCAGGTGAGAAGCGTGGTGGAAGTGATCTGAGTGAGGATTATTAATCCTGCTGTCTCCTACTCACAAAGCTGTCAGTCTAAGGAGTCTTTCCATCTCTTTGCTCAGGGAGGGATTCTCTAAGGAGTTTTTCGAGAGAGGATGTTTCTGCATTAATCACTGGTGGGTGCTGCTGCAGAACAATGCACCCAAAGTGCATATAAATAAACAGGATGCCCTGGAACCACTAAGGGAATGTGATTTACTACATCTTCTTTGCTGGATGTGTGGCTGGAGGCTGAGCTCCTCACAGGCACAGAGCAGCATGGGGAAAGGCAACAGCCACGGGGTGGGAAACCAGCACCCAGCTCAGGAAAGGGCGAGTGAGATGAGTGAGTGCAGAGCAGACAGGAATTTGCTTATCCCAGGAATGTCCCAGCTCTGCTATCTGTGAGTGTGTCAGCAGGTCCTGCAGGAGGGTTTCTGTTTTTTTCCATTTCAGAAGCAGCTCAGAGACAGAAGGGCTGTGCTCTCTAGACGTGTGCTAAGCAGATGCATGGCCACTGGAAGCACTCTCTGCACAGGGCAGGATGAACCCATGCTGTTCTGGGAACTTGCCCAGGGGTGGCTGCTTTTGTTCTGCACGAGGCAGGGACTTCTCCACAGGGGAATGGGACTCTGCTCCCCTGACTCAGCAGTAGGACTGATGGCTGGTCCAGATGGAGGAGCAGACTGACACCCAGCCAAGGTCTCTTCTAATGCCTGGACTGGGAGAACCTGAGCCTCAGTGCTCTGCAGATGGACTGGGGGTGAGCTGGCTCAGTGGGGTGATGCAGGCAAACGAGGTGCTGGCTCTGCCAGAAGCAGATGGAGAAGAAGCAGTGGATGTCATTGCAGATTTTCATCTGTAAACCAGAGGCCTGTGGGGCAGGGGATGGAAATCCAGCTGTGCATGGCTCCACGGTGAGTCATGGCCTGGGAGCAGGCTGCGGAGCCAGGAAGCAAGACATGCTTGCTGTGGGATGGCTTACTCTTTCCATGGTGTGCGTGGGCTCTCGCAGCTGTCCCCTGGGGTCTCTGGTGGAAGGCACATCCCATACCCCACAGTAGGGATCTCTCCTCCACCTCTTTCAAACTACCCCTGCAATGATCACCTCACTCACTTGGAAACATGTGAAGCTGCAGGCTTGGCATAAGCCTGAAACCAAACTGAGCCCAAAAAAGCAGAGGAAAAGAACCCAAAACCATCACCTTCCTCAGCCACGGTGCAAGAAGGGAGATCTGCATGCCCTGGGTGCCTCTCCTGGGCATCTGCCTGCCCCCAGCTACACCCAGAGCTGGTGGTAGATACAACCCCTCAGGCCATAGCACCCCACCACGTCCCTGCAGCAGAGTCCCCACAGTGCTGCCTGTAGCCATCACACCAGGCACCAGCAGACAGGACAGGTCTTTGGACACTTTGAAGCTCTCACATGTGGTCTGGGCACATCCAGCCTGGCTGAGCTTGGTCCCAATCCAATACCTCCAATATCCAAAGGACTTCATTGTCTTTTCTAAAATGACTTCTCCCTTGCTGCAGGAGTCTGTTGTCTATTAATCCTGAACACGGGGATGTCGTGTGCCTGCATTACAGTCTGGTGTTTCAGCCTGATGTCTCCTTCGCTTGGGATCTTGTGTTGGAGATGTGCCTGTGACTTGCAGAAGATGCAATAAAACTTTGAAAGGAGAAGTGCAGCAACTCCAGGCAGTCCCACCTTGCTCCTGGTGTTTACCCAAGATGCACTTTCAAGTCCTCTTGGGCCTGACAGATGCGGCTTGGCAGCTTTTGAAGGCTATGAATAGAACTGCCTAAGGAAATAAACAGGAATCCACCTTTGAGCCCCTGGGACATGCGGGGAGAGGGAAGCTCCTGGGCTGCAGTGGCAGCTCGTTTGCATGGATAAACACAGCCTAAAAGTCTCCCCTCAAAGGCAGCCTTGATGGGAGTACCCAGGTGAAGCTGTGCCAGCCCCAGGACATCCAAACACTATCTGGAAAGCAATGGCAGTAACCACAGTTGAGGAAAAGACCTGAAAGGCAATTGCCAGGGTTCAGAAGGCTCTCTGGGGCCAGCTGCCTCTGCTTTTTTGGGTCATGAGCATGAGGACCTCTTAGAAAAGCTTGATTCTCAGATGAATTGGCTACATACTCCACAATCACTGATAACCAGACCCCTTTTAATTTAGTTTAATCAGCTGCACAACTTTCAATCTTTGCAGTGAAAGCAGTGGATTTCGTGGGCCATGTCCTTGCTGGGAGCCCCTTGGTGATTTGCTGGGAGCCCATTTGGGTGTATCCCCCACCAGGGACATGATGCAGTGGGCAGAATGGTGAGTGTCCAGCAGGCAGAGTTGCTATGGATGGGGATCGTGGCTGAGGAAAAGCAGGCAGCAGGGCTTGGTGTTGCCCTCAGCATAATTTGCTGGCTGCAGGATTATGGTAGCTGAGAACATGGGCTTTAAATAATGGCTGCCTTCACTCCAGGCTTGTGCACTGCTGGAGGTGAAGAGGAGCAGAAAAAAATGGGCTTGGGAAGGGCAAGGCATGCTAGTGACAGGGAGGCTGGGCTGCTTGTTAAATTAAAGTCTGGAAAGTTTAGCAGTTTCCTGCGGAGGCTGAGGAACAGGACTTTATTGTCCTTCTATTAACCCTCATTGCTGGCAGAACCCTATCAAAATATTCCCCCCTCCCAGCCAGCCCTGACCCGTGGTAATTCAGTCTGTGTACGGCTCGGTGCTCCCAGCACCATCCCCATCCCCTGCTGGCTTTACAGCCCTGGCTGTCCTGCTGTTGTATAAGCCAGAAAACACAGCTTCACGCCGTGCAGACAGATCCCAAGAAGCCATGTCCCCTCTAGCACCACTCATGGATGAGCTCTGGATGAGAATCGGACCATGCTGGTGCTGTGGCTGCATCCCAGCACAGCAGGCAGGGCACAGCGTGGGGGTGCCCGGGATGCCTGGCATGCTCAGGGTTATCCACCCTGAGAATCCACATTTTTCAATCTATTGCTCTGACACTTTCTGCTTGAGCTGAACTTGCTTCAGAACAAGCCCCAGCTTGAGATGTACCAGACGAACGAGCCAGGCTGCCGGATGCAGGAGGCTCCATAAACAGGGTGTCCCTTAAAGGGGACAAACCAGGATTGATTTTGGCAACATGCATTTGAGAGGATCCTGTACAGAGGAAAAAGCCACTCACAGGTAGGCTCAGAAGCAGGCAAAGAAGATATAGGGGAGACAGAAGGAAATGCTTTTTGACAGCAAGGCTTTGGAGTGGGTAGCCTGGGGAGACTGAGCCACCCCTGCTGTGAAACCATACGAAGGGCTGTTAGGGGCAGTGCTGACAACCACTCGAGGGTTTCAGCATCTGGTGACTGTGATTTATCAACACAGCCATTCCAGGCCAATACCAACAGTGAAAGCACTGACCTCCCTACCATGTCTGCTTGCTGGCTCCCTCTAAATCATCTCTCAGTGCACTTCTGAGCCCCTACAAACTCCTCTGCCCAGACTGGATTTTACCCTGGGGAGTAAAATCTTCCTACCTTGAGCAATTCAGATCTTTATGGCCATGCATAAATATTCTGCTTTGTGCAAGGGCCAGTCAGTGGAGGAATCATTGGTTTCATCTGTCTGGAGTTTGATGGGATTTCACTGATCAGAGAGTAAAATAAACCCAAGAGGACCCAACCCCCTTAGCTGGATGAGAATACAGCAGCCATATGAGGGCATATGCAGAAAATACCTCACCCATCATTGCTTCAGTGTGATGAGTTCTGGGGATCTCAATTTAGCCTGAAACTTGTTTACTTCCCTTCAAAAACCACCATCCCGTTTGGCCGGGGTTTGGCAGGAGCCAGCGCTGTGGGCAGGAATAGCTGGGCTGTGGGAAGGCTGGGGGCTGATGCTGCACTGTGTCTGTGGGCTTGGGGCAAGGTGGGACGTGGGCAGCCCCAAAATAGCGAGGTCGTGTGGGGCTCTGAGTGAGCGTTGTGACTTTCCATCCTGTGCCTGGCCCAGAGCTGGGTCCCTCCCTCAGGACCTTCTACTAAAATTAGCAGCGTTTCCCCATGCTGTGTGCCCTGTGTCTGTTATCAGCAGCTGTTTAAGGAGATGAAGGGACCAGAGCCGCAGTTTAAAAAAACATCAGATTTAGAGAACTCCCTTTTCAGTTTTGCTTTTCTGGGAAAAACTGCTGGAAAAACTTATTCCCTGAAATGGGAGCTCTGGGGAGAGGCCCCTGGGCTCTTTCCTCTGTGATGCTGAGACTGCTAATGAACTTTAATGGTATTGGGTATCTGCAAAGAGTAACCAGAAAATTACAGAGGTGACACATGAGCATTGGTGATGTCTCTCCCCACCAGCTCCTTAATTTCAGACTTGCCCAAAGGTACCTGCTGTATCCTCTCTCCTGTGCTAACCTGCCTGCCCATGCCTCCCCGGGGAACGAGCTTGCCCAGGACTGATTAACAGGACTAATGGAGTGGATTTTTAATGGCGTGAATCTTCCAAAAAAAATCTGTTCTCCACTCACAGGGGAAATTAGGAAAACACCATCTTTCTCAACAAGTGGGATGGTGTGGGGAATTGTCTGGGCCTCTCTGGAGATATCCAGCTGCAAAACAGGAGGGAGACCACACTGTGCTTTGGGATTATTGATGGTGACCCAGCTGGATCCAGGCAGTTCACACCACACCTGCTGCAGGAGCAATCTGTCTTCAGCACACAGACCCTTGGTGAGGAACTAACAGCTCAGCTCAGAGCCTTTCAAGAGTCAGAGCTGACCTCTTGGCTTCCTATGCTCTTACTTTGACCACACTTTGACATATATTGACCTCAGGGCAGGGCAAGCTTGCAGGGCTGCTCCTGAAACTGGAAAGCTAAAAATCCCCTAGCAGTTGTAAAGCCGGAGGGGAGGACTCTGGATGTGCCACATCTCTGCTTTTTTGGCTTCTCCCCTGGCAAAGGATGGGCTGAATTAAGAAAGCAAACAGAGAGGAAACCGTGGAGAAATAAGAGCAGCACTGTGAGTCGAGGACGCTCTGGACTCGGTCCTGTCCTGGTTGCCCTGGAAATTGGATCGTTCCCACTGAGCCGCCTGCTTTGCTGGCTGCTCCTGGGAGGGCACAAGCATTTAGTGCTGGGCAGAGGCACGGGAAACGGGAGGAAAAAAAAAAGTAAAGGGAAATATAGATGCCAATACTGGCATTGGGGTTTTCTCCATCAAAGGGGGACCCCAAGCTCTGTGCCCCACGCCTTTCCATGGATGATACAAAGAATGATCCTCCACCAGCTCAGCTGAGACACAAAGGCAAGGCAGAAGCCAAGGGACCATAGGCTCTTTGTAGGTCAGTGGCGCAGCACAAGCCTGCAGTGTGGCTCATCTGCCAAGCCCGGGAGAGCCAGCCCCAGGGACACCAGCACTGCTCCCTACAACGCCATCCCAAGCAGGCAGCACCCCAGGCACCCCCACCGAGCCCTGCCTGCCCTCGAGACAGCCCCGTGTCCCATGCAGACTTCTGATGCAATCAGTGGGATCACCCTGACAATAGCTGTGTGGGTTGTTTTTCTTTTAAAGCCGTGCACCACAGATTAAGCCAGTGGCCCCTGTTGTGATTGCTGGGCATTGTGCACCATGCTGACGCTGGCTTCTGCGGGCCAAGCTCTGCCCACGGCCGAGCAGCAGCTTCGGAAGGGTGGAATTTGGTTCATCTGAAATGGAGCAGGAGGGTACTCGGACACAGCGGATTCCTGCTGCATTCAAGCGTCTCCTTTCATTCACAAGGGAATGAGCTGTGTTTGTTTTAACGTTTGCTCATCAGATGGGCTGAGAGAAATGGTCCTGCCCTGGGAATGTCATACCAGTTGGGAACTGGGAATTGTGGGGAACTCTGAAACGCTTCAGCATCTCTCTTCTGGCTGTGCCCTGTCCCAGTGACAGCACAGCAACCCACTGGCCTGGACTGGTGGAGAGGAAACCTGAACCCAGCTCTGAAGCACCCAGCAGTCTTTCGGGAGGTCCTCAGGAACAGGCATGATGAGCAGAGGGACAATAGCAGGAAGGGTCAGGCTGAAAGCTCCTGCCTATGCAGACTGGTTTCCCTTGTCCCTTCCCGGTGGCCCGGGATGGGATCCATGTAGCAGGATGGTCACACAGCAGATCTGCTCTCCCCAGAGCAACCAGGGACCTTGCATCATGTCCCATGTATCCTACAGCCCCTCTGAGGGAGCTCCTCACTCCTTAGAGCTGGCTCCCTACCTGCTCCCTATCGCTGCCCCAAAATGCCACCGCCTGCAGCAGCTGTGGGGCTGTGAACCTCAGCTCTCCAGAGTCCAATAAATTAAACCTTGGTCCAAAAGGGGCTTGGGCTGTCTTTTGCAAACAGGGGCAGCACAAAAACTGCCTTTCTCCCTCTCATTTGACTTTGTTTTCTCTGCCTCCCCATCTGCTTTTAGCCAAATGGTTGAATAGCTCCAGTATGCACTGCGGGAGGCTAAAGCCAAAGGCTGGAGCACCAGGGAAAGCTGCACAACAGCAGTGCCCTGTGGCCACTGCCTTCCCGAGGGGCTGGGAACTGTTTGCCACCCTCGCTCTGTAATCCAGCCTTGATCACCTTGCTAAACCCTTGGAGAAAGCAGCTCCAAAAAAAAATATTTGTGCTCTGGCTAGTGCACACGTGCACATTTCCTGCTCTTGAAGTCCTTAATTAAGCCTGTTTTTTTGTTTGATTTTTCTATTTACGCTGCCACAGCCTCGGAGGCGGGGGGAGGTCTGTCAGGTCCCCATGTGTTTTGCTGTTTTGTAGGCTGCGTGTGGAAAGCAGCCTGTGATGGCCACAGAGGGAATCTGTGTGTATTGTCAGGGGAGTGGGAACCAGCAAAGGGCTCTGGGTTGCTCTGTACATCAGGGCAGCAACCGTCAGGGCAGCTCAGCGCATCACCCAGCACAGAGTGGCCTCAGCCCCGCTGTCTTCATGATGGGGAATATTGGGTCTTTGTAGACTGTCCTGGTTTCCCAGGGACACCCCCCCCAGCCCAGCCATGCAGGCAGGCTGTGAGCAGCCCCGAGTCAGTGGGAGTTTCAGTCAGGGCAGCTGCCCCAAGCTGGCTCACAGGTGTATCCCATCCCACTCACATCAAACTCATTATAAAAGGAGGGAATTTATTAAGGGTGGTAAGTTCTTCTTCCTGGGGCTTCTTCCTCTTGGCTTCCTGCTTCTTCTGCTGCTCCTCAGGACCAGGCTGAGTATAACCTTGTACACTTTATGTTGGCATTTGTATTAGCTTTATTATTTCATTAAATCCATTTCTATTTCAGCCCAGGGGGCTTCTCCCGTTTTCACAATTTCCCTTCCCAACTGGGAAGGGGTCAGTGGGTGATAGAGCAACTGCTATGGTTTAGCCCTGGGTACAAGCTAAACCTAGACGTAAGCCTTACTGAAAAGACCTCAGACCAGCGCATTTAGTTTAGTGAGACAGCAGAATAAGACTAGGAAATTACCATTTGGAAATGAATCCCCTATGTAATAGCTTTAACACTCAGACATGACATGCCTGTGGAATTCCTGAGATTGTTGCAAACTGAACCCTTCCTTCCTACCCTGAAATTTCACAGCAGTGAATGGCTCTCCAAGCCATCAGGGATCACCATTTGCAGGCAATGAGGGGGATCTCCTGTCCCTTGTCTGCTTTCTGTAGCCTGTGCTGCTATTTTGGAAATTCTCTCATTTACTGGGTGGTTCAACTGAGTACAACTGCTCCTTTGGCTAAAATCATCCCCTGCCTGTCAGCTGGTAATTAGAAAGCGAGGAAAAGCCAGTGGTGCTTAAGGCAGCTCTGGGATAACCAAGGCAGCTTTTTCTCTTATGGGCAAAGGACTGGGGTTTGGAGGCTGAAGACTTTTCCACTGAAAACAGATTTTGGTTTAAAAAGTAGGGGATGGTAATACTGGGTGAAAAATGACACCCAGAAGCACAGCTAGAAGGGCAACACTGCAAATGCAGTGAGGTGGGTGAGAAAAGCAAATGCCTTCTGTTGGAAACACCATAGAGGGGGAGCAAAGATAACTTTGAGGCAGAGGAAGCAAAAGAACTTTTAAAGCCTGTCCCTCTGGATTCCCCAGTTCTTACTGGTTTTGCAGTTAGAGGCAGTTTGTGGACTCTCATGGTTCACTGGAGCTAGGCTGAGAACCTTGTAAAGAAACCAGAAGTGACCTCCTGCTGCTGGAGGACATCTTCATTGATGGCAATGCAGTGAACTGCACCTCACCAGCCACTCGTCCTGCAGCTGGCAAGGCTGACGTGTCCCTCTTCCAGCAGGTCGCTGGGATGTCCTGCAGTGTCAAGGTGTCTGTGGTACAGGAAAGCTCCTTTTTCAAGTGCCACCCTTTCCTGTTTGCATTGCAAACTGAGCATTTCCTTGTCTGAAAATGGCCTCAGTGGCTGGCATGTTGTTTCCTGTGGAAATTATTGTGACTATGTTATTTGTGCAGGTTTGTTGGGGTCTCTCTCCACCACATGCAACCTGGGGGCCAATTTCAGGCCAACCTGACGAATGAAGGTTTGGAAGATCTTGAAGTTGGGCAGTGGTGGAGCAAAGAGACACTGCTTAGGTAATGTCTTGTCGTTTTAGACTGTATGAAGCCGTTGGTTTTTTTTCTCAAAGCTTTTCCATAGGCCTCTCAGAGCCACCCTGCAGGTCTGCTGCTCTGCTCAGACTTTACCATCCCTCCTTGACTTCCCTAGCCCAGCTGTAATCAGCCCAAACCCAGCCTATACATCCAAGCAAAGACTGTCACAGGGTGTCATTACTCAGCTTTGTGTGTTTGGGGGACAGGTGGCCTTTTGGGAAGCACCCTGTGCTCCTGCAGAGCCTCCGCTTCAGGAGCGCTGGTGCAGAGCCTCCTGTGCTCGCTGTCCTAGAGAAAGGACCAGCAGGTCATCTTCTCCAAACACCTTATCTTATCTGGGGGAAAGGAAAGCATGCAGAAAGAGAGCGTTCTGCAGATTGCCTGGTCTGGTTTAAACACCCTGTTCCCCTGGTAAGTGTGCAAGGTTGATGAGGGAGCACACATGATGCTGTCCTGCTGGGCTTCTGGTGGAGAAAACAAGCAGCAGCTTGGGTGTCATCCTCCAGCCCTGCCCTCAGAGGAGTTATCCCAGTTCTTTGGTATTTTCACTAAATGTGCCTGGAGTGCTGGGGTTAGTGATCATCACAGCATTTCCCTCCTCTCAGCTGGGGGAGAAACCCTTGCAGCTCCTTTCCCATCCCTACAGGGCCAGGAGAAAGGAGGAGGGACGCGATGGGAAGGTCTGAGCACTGGGGCCACTGAAGGAAGGATGAAGCAGGGATCACAGGAGCCCTTGGTGCTTTCCCAACTGCTCACTCCCATCAGCATCCTCAGGGTCTGGCACCAGAGGTGACCTGTGCAGACTTGTCACTATTCTGTCCCCTCTGGGACACCGAGTGAGGAGCAGGACATCAAATGCCATGAGGTATGAAAGCTCACAAACCCTGCACACATGGTTTTCATCACAAAGCAAGTGGCAGGGACACCTCAGGGAGGTGGCTGTGACCAGCAACTGCCATGCTTGGCACACAGGGAAAATATAGGGGCTGCAAAGGACACAGGGTTGTCATCAAGAACTAATGGCAGCGTAGAGCACAGCAGACTAGTGTAATGATTACCTGGTGAAAGGGACAGTTAGAGGCACTTCTCAAAGCCCAGGGAAGGGAGCAGGAAGGGATGAGCTCCCAGTCTGACATCACTGCTCCCAGGTTGACCACACCTCACCACTGCAGCAACATGCTTTCTGCAGCAGTCAAGAGCTTAAAGCAGCATCCAGCCCCTCCACCTGCACTGAATGGTAGGGGGAACTGAAGCCCTGCAGATTCATGCTGAAAATTCAGGTGCCTGCATGAACCTCCTGGCTGGTTGTGGGTAGAAACCTCTCCTTGTCTGGCTCAGATAAGCAGACTTTAACCAAAACAGTTTAGCAGAGCAGGGAGAGGGGAGCAGAGCAGCCGGGGGAGTGTGGATAGCGTAAGCTGCAGCCCAGACATCAAGGATGAGCAGCCTGGTTTACAGAAAGACAGAGTAGGAGTTACCCTCTGTGGACACAACACTGCCAGTCCTGCCTGCCAGTTTGGCAGAGAGCAAGCACCACAAGGACTGCTGGCTCTGAGGCCATCTGTGCCACTGTGTGCCATCCACTGTCATGCCAAACTGACAGCACACATTCTTCTCCAGCCCACTGCCACCAGATCTGAGCCACTGGACAACCAGCTGTTGCTGGATGCACTGGCCATGCCTGGAAAGCTAAAAGCAATAAATAACTAACATTGACAAACACCAGCCCAGACCAGCAAGGGGGAAGCTAAGGAAAGGGCCCCAGAGGTGTCACACTCTGCATCTGAGCGAACAGGCACAAAGTAGGAACAGGTTGTGGTCCTGAGCCTTGGCTCTAGAAGCTTCCTGCTACTGGGAGATTTCAATGCAAGAAAACAATGCAGTGATGTTAGACTTCTATCCTTTAGCTTCCCTTAAATTAAAAAGTAGTAAGTGCCTGTAATATGTGCTTTGAGGCATCTCCAGCCCCTGCAAGTGCATTTACAGCAATTAATTGTGCTTTAGCTCAATGGTAAAGGTCTTGGAAGTACTAAACCTCTCCAGGAAAGAATAAGTTGCAATTACGTCAAAAGTAATTTCAATGTACAAGTGTGAAAAATCTCTTAACCTTTTCCTTCGAACTTTAGCTGGTTTTCTTCTCTGTAGAATAAGTCACATGTGACTCGTAGGCATGGGAGACATCCCCCAGGTGGAATGAGACAACATATTGAGACAGACATATGCAATCCTGTCACTGGGCTGAAAACGTGAATTAAATGGATGGGAGATGGACAAATCAACAGTGCAGACTCTAACACTGGGCTAAAAAATGAGACCTTGGATAGATTTCGACACCCCTCTCCTCCTTACTGCATCCCTACTGCATTTCTCATCAGCACAGGCATTCTCTTCCTGTGCCTGTGGGTGCATGCAGCACCCAGGGATCCTGCCCAGCATCAGGGCCCCATGATGCTGTTACCCATTTGGTTGAAATTTTGTAAGTGGGTGGGGAAGGGGGCAAGAAGAACACTTGCTAGGGGAAGGGACTGATCCAGATGTCTCGAGCTGGGCCCAGGATCCAGAATGATTCCTCACATTTATATGGTCACATAATGCCCTTAAAGCACTGTACTAAACCTAGGCTGAGTCTGTGTTCCCTGCTCCTACTTGCAATTTGGTTGGCCTGTGAGCTCAATCATGTTACTGGGGTCCAGTTACCTCTGCCTTGTGGCCCCACCTTGCTCAAAAGGACACTTGGATAACCTTGGTTCTTCCCAGCACTTGCATCCCAAACGGAGAGTTTGTCTGTTCTGTGATGGAAACACATCTGCCAAGACAGAGATGCTCTGAATTTATGTGACACTCAAGCTCAGTTCTCCTGAGAGAGAGTTCCCTCAGGCAGAGATTGCAATCAGCTTCTAAAGATAGGTACAACTTCCTGGGAGACCTGTCTTGAATGTAATGGATAGTTTCCCATCCCTAAGAGCCATCTCTTTCACAGAAAACCACTTAAAGCAGTACAAAGACACACAAGACACATAGACATGCACTGGAAGATAGAAGCAGAGCCTCGCTTTACTGTAGGACTAGAAACAGCATATAACCTTCTCCTCTTCCTCTAGATTTCTCTACTTTTAAAGCCCAAGACTCAGCTGTTGTCTCCTGCCAGCCCTCTGCTTTCCGACATCTGGCAGGGTAGTAAAGGTCAAATGACAGAACAAGGTGTGAGATGTGCAAAGAGTTAAGCCATCTTTTTTGCTGAAGTAATGTTTGAGTTCCTGCAAAATAAATAAATAAATAAACAAATGGGAAAAAATACCAAGGCACAGCGGAGATAATGTTATACAAAGATGCCCTCTGCTGGTCACAAGCCAAAGGAAAGCCATCCACCTGAGATCTATGCCAATGATTTACAACTTCCGTCCTTCCTTTTATATATGAACCCCAAAAAATATTCCCTATGGAGGGAAATGTCCTGTAAAATTTAAATTTAGCGTTTTTCCCATGACAGCTGAAGTGATCTAGCAGCAAACTACTAGCAAGGGCAGTCCAGCCACCCTTCTCCTTTGTTTTTGGATCTTACAACCCTTGGGTAAGTTGAATGGCTTCAGTTTAAATCCAACAGGAAAACAAAAGCATTAAGAGAAATGTTCTGCCAGGTCAGCTGGCTGAACCAACTCCCTACCTGCCTTGATGTAATGTAAGAAAACTGGTGAGAACACAGGGCCAGGGAACAAAGGGACACATCCACATTACTGGAGATAGGCTTTGCTGTAATGGTTAACTTTTGCAGGCATTTGAGACATGGTCCACAAGTCCCTGCAAGTTGAAAACAGCTCTTGCAGTCAATACTATGAGCTGAAAACTATTTGAGGCACTAATCCATTCAGAGCATGTCTATCTCCCTGTTTTAGACAGCAATGTTATTTGAGTAAAGTTATGATTTTAAACAATTTCTAAGAAGTATTGAGAGCTTGCTCAAATGATACAAATAGCAGATTTTAAATCTGTTAGGTCAGTCTATTAAAACAATGCAGATCGATTGCACACACACATCAGTATCAGCTCAACTCTTTCTTATATCAGTTTAATTCGTGCTGGTGTAAATCCCTGATTTAATTTACTGACTGGGAATTAAATCAGCAGGAACTGATTTCAATGTATCTGTGCTGGGTATTTGTGATGATCAAACTAGACCAGTTCAAAACAATGTCATTCAATTAGAAAGCTCCACTGGCAGAACCAAGCTCTTGAGAGATGCAATATAATAATCCTGGACACTAAAGAACATTATATGCAGTGAGTGGCAGCCCTCTCCTCTCACTTCATTCTTTTCCACTGAAATTGAATCCTGACTGCAAAAAAACAGTCAGGAAAGAGCTTTATATGTGTTCTCATAGTGCTGGGACTCTAGGAAACTCAATAGGCTGCAACAATCAGGTTGTCTTTGTGATAGATGTCCAGTTGGCCAGGGGCTGTGTGCACTGGGAGCTATTCTGAAACCAACACTTTAAATCCATGAGAGTAGCTTTTTTCCATCCTCGAGTTTAGTGGAGTATTAACAGCAATATCAACAGAACCAGATGTTGGAGGTCCTTCTGCTAACAACCAACCCCCTGCACTATATATACCTACAGGGGTCTTTTGTCCCATTGCCCTCCCTGGTATTGTTGGAGCCACCACTCTCTCTGGTCAGCTGGTGAATATCTTTGGGATTTGTTTTCATGCATGATATGCTGTGGCAAACTCTAGGTCCACCTGGGAATGGCACAGAGGCTGTGTTCTACCTCTCCACTACCATGGTTGGGACCACAGGGGCTTTGCAGAGTAGCTAAGGGGTCCCACACAGAAATGGTGCTGGCTGTATGTGGTCCTCCTGCTTCTCCAATACGAGGGGTTTGTTGAAGCTGGACCTGCAAGTCTTTCCTACTTAGTGCTTCCCAGGAAGCAGCCTGTTTTACTAGGAGCTGGAATGTGCTCATATCTCTCTCTTCAGCATTTCATACACCTGGTATGTACCTAGCCTCCTCACACCAGGCAAGGCTACTGTGCTGACTTCTCCCCAAGGTAGGAAGCGTTCTTTCCAGTCTTCTTTAGGGTTTCCAAGAGGGTGTCAACATTGTGCTCTGAGTCGATGCACACCTTCTTGTTGGGCAGGTCAATATCAAACTGGACACCTAGGAGGAAAGGAAAAAAATTTTGCACAGCTAGAAGCAGCCCAAATGGTGTGAGCATGGTGAAAGCTCACCTTCACACCTTTGTGCTCCCCAAGGCCATCAGCCACATGTACGTGTGCCTCCTGCCAGCAAACCCTGATACCACCACCAGCCAGCAAAACCAAACTGGTGTCCTGCCAGCAATGGAATGAAGGGAGCCACAACTCTTCTAGATCTGCATCAGGCACAAGAGTTTCTCAACTGCTTTAATCTGCTCATCCCACCTTGGATCAACACATTCATGTGATAACCAGAATAAGATGAGTTTAAACCAACCACTATAATCTCCAACCAGCTCAGCCTGTGCTGTGGTTTAGCATGGATAGGCACTAATGAGGGAGTTAGCATAGGGCTTAGGACAGGGTCAGGACAGGTTTCCTCAGTGGTGGTACCAGCTAATAGCTGTAAGCAGGAGGGAGAGAAAAGACATTTTCCCCTGTGGATTTCCCAGTGCCTAATAAGGGTAAGCCACTCTCAGCCCAGTGAAGGGAACTTCACATGAAGAGCCACGTATTTTCACAAAACTTGGGGGTATGTTTCAGCTTTGAGAGCTCTGCTACGTCATCACATGAGGCTGATAGTGGCCAGCATTTTGAAGAGTGATGGAGGTGCTGACGAGCACACACAGAGGAAGTGAGATCACCACGGCCTGGTAACAGGGTCTGGAAAAAGTTGCAAGGGCTTTGCCTTGATGACTGAAAGCTGCTCTCACTCGGTGAGAACAGGGGAGCAGGATGACAGGTCCTCACAACTGGTGAGTGTGGGTCAGATCCATCTCTCTTGGTAATCCCAGTACAAAGGAGGCACAGGTTATAATTTCCCAGGTGGTATTAAAAACAGGTTGTGCAGGCAACCACCAAATGCTCTGCTCAGCAGCTCTTTGTGACTGCTGATGACACATCCAGGGAAGCATCACAGATACCCCAGGCCTCCTTGGGAACAATACCTGGCAGGACATCCACCTCCCTTCCTTCTGGCAGCCTAAGCAGGGGTCTACCAGTGCAGTTCCCAGAGGGTTCAGGATAAGGCCCTGGTGATTCAGAGCCACCTGCAGCCATGGCAGCTTCTCCCTCCCCTAAATTTTCTCCAAGGGTCACACAAGTACTGCGAACAACCAGTGACTTGTTACTGACTAAGCAGAAGGCTCAGAGCAGAGAGCAGAGGTTTCCAACCATCCACTTTCAGCTTTTATGCACAGTGCTACACCCTTGCAAGCCGGAGGATCCCAGGGCACTGACATCCTGCCCCGGAGCTGGCGTTGCTCTGGTGAGCTGGCTGTCACACACCCAGCACTGACTCACCTCCCAGTCTGTGCAGGACACGGGTGACCGCATTGGAGCAGCCTTCACAGGTCATGTCCACAAAGAACTCGTGTTTCTGAAAAGAGGCAGACGAGGGGTCAGGAAGGGCACAGCTGGCAACACACTCACCCTCCACACTTGCCTTTTTCTGTGGGGAGGTGGGTTCAAATCCTCCCCAACCAAAAGGTAAACATATGCCACAAGGGATCCTCGTGGGTACTCCTCCCTATGGCATCCTTGTGCTGTCCCTCACAGCACAGCCCCAGGAGCCTCTGGAGATTATCTGGCCCCTACTCAGAGCAGGGCCACCTTCAGGGTCAGCGCAGGTTGCCATCTCTGTGGGCCCCTGCTGGACTTGCTCCACTTGCCCTGGGGAGCCCTGGAGAAGCAAGTCTTCTACCTCCAGCTTCCCATGTCCTGACTCAGCCTACAAGCTTTTCAGTGCTTGTCCATCCTACTCTTCTTGTGTCTACAAGGTCTCTGGTTCCCAACATAATCAACTCATAAAAATATTAACAAAACTGAAAATGAATGAACATTAATGCTGTTTTTTCATCCCTTCACTCCACCGGAGCCCCAGTATTACCTTCCCTACATGTGAAAGGTACTGGGTCAACATACACACGCTTGTGTGCACTGAGAACCATCGCACTCCATCTTTGGCACCAGGCAGACCCTAATTTCCATTTTTTTTTGTACATGCTTTTTACTTTCCTTAAAAAAACATACATAACTAAAGGTGGTTTTTATTTGTTACCCATAACCCCTATTTCTTTTTATTCCATAGCACCCATCGCCCCCCCGTCACTGAGAGGCTAAAACCCTCACGGGCACCATTCACTCGGGGTTCCCGTCAGGGTTTTCCAGTGTAATTAGCATTTTTCTTGAGTTTTATTTTACAGTGCCCTGCGTGCCCTGGGGACGGGGCACGAGGGGTCCCAGCGCAGGGCCTCCTCCCCCGGGGGCGGCCTGCGTGCCCAAGCTCCGCTGGCTGGGGGTGCCCCGCGGCTCCTCGCGGTACCGGGCAGCTCTCTCCCGGCCCCGCCGCTACCGCGGCCCGCGGCCCCCGGCCCCACACAGGCCCCACACGGCCCCCGGCCTGCCCCGCTGCCCGATCCAGTCGAGGGGCCCAGCCGAGGCCGCCATGGGCCGCCCCCCCCGCGCTCCCCTCCCCCGGCCCGGCACCCACCGGCATGGCGGAGCGCGGCGGCGGCTCCCGGTTCTCGGCGCGGCGCGGAGGAAGGGGCGGGCCGCGCTCGGCGCCTGAGGGCCGAGGCCGAGCTGTGAGCGCCGGCCCCGCACAGCGCCCCCGGGCTCAGGAGAGACGGGCGGTCCCGCGTAGCCCTCAGCCCGGGGAGCCCCGCACCGGCCCCGGGGAGCCGGGCTCGCCCCCTCCCGTACACAAGGGTATCCTCTCGGTCACCTCACCCAGAACCATTCCGGCCGCCTTCATCTCTGCCCCACGGCTCCTCCAGACCGGATTTCATTTTGCAGAGCTGCCCGTGGGCCGGGAACCGGGGCCAGCGGCCGGGAGCCCTGGGAGGGCAGCGGGGTCCGAGCCAGAGGGGTTTCGCACACCGTGTGTTCCGCAGCTCGCGGCTCTTGTTCACACTGACATGAGCTGGCTTAGGCCGTGGGGCACAGGTGTTCAGACCTTTGGCTTGTCCCTCACGCTGTCCAAATGGCCTTTTGGGCACGGTCGTTTAATTCCTGGGAGTATTTATGGCTGAAACACAGCCCCGTTTCTCACAGTGATGCTGCTTCTCCCATTTTTCTGGTACTAAAATGCTGGCGCTCCTAGTGAGGAGATGCACTGGCACTGTGGCTGGACCAATGCTGTCCGGGTTAGGGTGAAACCCAAGGTGGGAGAAGGCATGAGATGTTCAAAAAGGGTTAAGGAGAAAGCAGTGGAGGAAGTTTGTACTGGGTGTGGATCCCTGACAGCTGCCCGGTGCTCCCGTCTGCCTCAGGATCCTCACAGAGACACAGTGGCTGCAGGAGGGAAGAGGGAAGAAGAGTCATGAAGATGGGGTGGGAGGTGGGAGGGTTGGCTGGGCTGCTTCAGGGAGCTCCTTCCTCTCTGTCTTTGGTGATTTACTGGCCCAGGAGAGCTCTGGTAGACTGCTGTTGAATGAGTGACGTCTGGGGGGGTGTCTCTACTTCAGAGTAGATCAAGAGAAAGGATGCTGGTCCCTGATGTTTGTGTGTCTGTTTTGAGGTGGTTTGTTGTTATTGTTTGGGGTTTTTTTTCCCCTGGCTGTTTGACCCTTTGAAGGAGAACCAGCTTCTTTCTTAAAAACTCCAGGCAAGGTGGAGGATGCTGTGGTGGGGGCCCGGGGCAGCTTGCGTGCTTTGGCAGGCTGTGGGTAACCAGGGAAGGAGATGGTGCAGTGCGTGAGGGCTGAGAAGAGCTGGGGGGGGAGGTGATACTTCCTGAGCATGTGCTGGGCTTCAGTATCTTTCTATTAAGAAGCCTAACCTGTAGCAGGAAAAATAACCAGGGTGTTTATTGTTATTTGCTACCACAGCAACTGGAGGTGTGTCCTGGGACGTTGGCTGGCCTTGGCTAACCCTTCCCTGAACAGCCTGAGCCTGAGGAAGGCTGAGCTGAAGATGATGCCAGTGCCGTTCCTAGCAACCTTCTGCTGTACAGAGGAATGAATGCATTCATTTTAACGTGCACCAGACCCCGTTGTTGTACTGACCTTTGTATAAAAGAGGAATTGCCTGTGCCCCTATTGCTCAGGGGGACAGATACCTGGGGTCCTGCTGGTGGAGTTTATTTTGGACGGCTGTTGTGTTGGGTCACTGGTCTCATGTTAAATTCTGCAAAAGTCCATGCTGCTGATTTATGAACTGGCAGATTGCAATGTGGTTTAGTCTATAAATAGCTGGGGGTGTACGGGGGGGAAGATACTAATGCTGAGCGTGGCCCCATGCCAGCCCACGGGCTGTATCTCTAGCTGCAAGGCACAGCAGGGAGGGCTTTTGGCAGCGTTCTGGGACATGGCGGTGGGGAGGAAGTCACTTTTATAGGGTGAAATATCTCTGACTGCTTTCACATCACCGATCCATTTGGGATGGGATGTGACCCAAACAAATGGAAAGCTATGGCCTCCTGGGAGCTGGCGGGCTCGGGCTGCTTCCTTTCCCTCCTGCTCTCCTCCAGCTCCCTGCACCAGCATCATGGTGAGGAAGGATCTGTGAGCTCTGAGGCCTTTCTTCTCCTTTGCAGGAGTACCTGGGCCTTGCAAGGTGGGTTAGAAAATGTCCTGGCTTGGCTTGGCTTTCCTCTGGCGCAGATGACACATCCGGCAGCTTGGCTCAGAAGTGAAGGAAAAGCAGCTGTATGAGTCTGCCTGGGGTCAGCCCTCGCCACCGCCATGTTGAGCGCCCTACCCTTCCCTCCAACAGGAGGTGATGCTGGGCGGGAACGCCGCCCCTCGTGGCGGGTGCCTGTCCCTTTAAGAACGCCGGAGGTGACCTGTCCGTCAGGGCCCGCCGCGCTCTCCCATTGGCCACTGCGCTCTGTGCTGCACTGAAGGGGCCGCCCCGATCTATAACGGGGTTTACCAGCACCTTCTCAAGGGCGCTGCTGTGCGGCTCAACCATACGACGGCGTCAGGCCTGCCCCGCCCTTCGCGCCTGGAAGCGCGGGTAGCGTCGTACTATTGGCTAAAGGGGAAATCCATCAGAGCTCGTCGCACCCCGGCAGCGGCAGCGCCACAGCTCATTGGTTCAGCTAAGTGTCAGTCACTCTGACTGCCCCGCGGAGCCAGGCCGCATGATTGGTAGACTGAGCTGCTTCTCGCTCATCTGCCCGCCCCTTTCCCCGCTATGGGCCAATTAGCATCCGAGTGAGGGCGACCGCCGTTCTCTGATTGGCTGAGCTGCCTCCCGCTGGGGTAGGCTGCGCGCCGGATATATCTAGCCGGCGGCAGAGCACGCCGTTGCGTGAGGTGCTTCTCGTCTGCAGGGCAGGCCTGTGGTGAAGCGACGCCTCCCGCTCCCGTCCCGCTCCGCCCGCAGGTGAGGGGAAGGGCCCGCGGCCGCAGGGGGAGTGGGGGGGAACCACCGGCGGGGTCACGTACTCCTGGGGGTGGCTGCGGGCCGCACCGGGGCTGGCTTGAGGCGCCCCCCCCTTCTCGCCCCGGTAGGCCGCGGTGTGTTGGGGGAGGGGGGCTGCCGGTGCGCCCTCCGGTCCCGGTGGCGCTTTGTGGTGAGCGCCCTCCTGTCTGAGCCCGTGGCCGGGCTTTCGCAGCCCTCTGCGGGGCTCTGGAGCGGGGCCCTCAGACGGAAGAACCTCCTGGTCCCGCGGTGCCCCCGGAGGTTTCCGAGGCTGGAGCGGGGTACAATGGTGGGCTGCGCGGCGAGCGCTTACTGAGAAGGGAGCGTTATTTGTGCGGGGGGAGGGAGGTGGGTAGGATCGGCTCCGCACGGGCCTTCATTGTGCGAGTCGGGACTTGGAGCTGCGAGCTTTGTTCTCGGCTTTACAGGCTCCGGGGTTTTTTCCTCCGCTGTTTTGTTTGGTTTTTGGTGGGGTGTTTTTTGAGGGGGGTGCGGGTTAGGTATGAGATGACCAAAAGCCTGGCACGTTGGTGAGATAATCCCTTTCAATAGTTAGCTGTAGATTGATGGAGTTGCACTGGGCGCTTACACAGCGAGGTCACTCGTACCGGTGTATCGGGTCGTAGGTGTCTCCCTCGCTTTAACTTCAGAGATGAAGGGAGTCGTAATTCGAGCAGAAGGAGAGCATGCATCTTCCCCTGACTCACCGCATGACCTTGGCTGGATCCGAGATTAAACCAAGATTTAAATGCGAAGTAGTGCATGTATGAAGACTTCCCAGCCTCTTGTGAGACCCTAGATAGACTTGCTGGAGGAAAAACAGAGAAAAGGCTTCTATACATCTTTTAGGTACATTTTAGCCTTGATCTGGGTGATCTAATGCGTTATTAATTCTTAACACGCTTACCTGGTGACCTTTTATATTAAGGGTTGCATGCGTATCATAAGTATTCTTTACAAAGAAAATGGTATCGTTATTTTTTTCACAATTGGTTGAAGCAGCATTTGCAGCAAGCCGCCATGTTTCCAGTGTGGGCTATTTTTGTCTAGCCTGTGCTCTCACAGCCAGGAGTGACAGCTTTAGGAAATGTGGACACCCCTATCGAGCTCTGAAAGCTGATGCTTCCAGGTGCCATAAATCAAATGTGGTGTGTGCGTTGGGCTGTTTGCAGCTAACAAGACTTTTTAGATTGGTGTCATAATGAGAAGGGAGGGCAGGAGCTGACAGACAAAAATTGCATTTCAAACCTTTTCTGAAATCTTCCCTTTGACCAAGTTTTCGCTTTTCTTCCCTCTCTGTAAAGAATAAACCTAATCGTTTTGCTAAATAGATAGTTGTGTGATACTTCCATGATACTAGTGGTAGCATGTTCACATCCTGTGAACTGAACTCACCTTCTCTTGGGGTGTTGCAATCAGTACACTTAATGTTGTGAAGCTGTGAGTCTAGCTTTAAAAAAAAAATCTTAGTGGATGGAATACATAGCTAAATTTAAAGCTAACTATAAGTATTTCTGTGTGTAAAGTCTTATAATCCTTATAGTCAAAGAGCATTTTTATGATCTCCCAACTTTTTGATAACATCCCATGTTCCAGGGACTAGTTTGCCTGAAAAGCAATGTTATAACATAATGGCAAGTTTAATTGTACAAAATCTGTTAGAACCAAATCAATATTGGAACCTTTGCAAATGTGTGTCTTATTTTTAAATGCAAATCTTCTTTACAAATCTTTTTAGAAGAATCTTGTGTGTATCAGCTGCTAAATAGAAGTCTCCACTTCTTGACTTGAGTGAATTAGTAAACTACTTTTATTTGCTCAGTTGTATTTTTTTAAGTGTGAACTCTTTAAGTTGAAGGCTAGAAAACATAATGAAAGTTAAGTTAGAAGACCTGGTGGACAAGACTTCCTTTGTGTGGTTCAAGTGTAAACATCAGGGTTTTCTGTAGGAATTCTTTGCATTTGCAGTCTAAGAAACAACAAAAAAGCACAAGGAGACTTGTTTGTACTGTGATTATAAGACCACTACTCTATTGTTAATTTTGCTGCTGGCACAACAGCATGAAGAGAGTTCAACACAGCTGATGATAATCTTAATTTCAAACATGAAATCTTTATGCACTTGATAAACAGCAAGCTCTTTGTTGGTTCAGAAAGCTAGTGTTTTCTTTTTCACCTTGAGAGTTGTAAGGCGAGCATACACAGAGGAACACTTTCTATTGCAAGTAAAATAGAGCAAAGATGGTGTCACTATAAGTACATACTCACAAGATTAGCAGAAATGGCCTGTTTGAGTTAGAAAACATTTGACTATTCTAGCTTTTAATATTTGAACCTGGGCCTTTTCATCTAAGTAATGTGATGAAGGAAGAATCAAAGCATAAATCAAAGAGCAGGGCTCTAGCAGGATGGTGCTGGTTGTGATGCTGGCTGTAGTGTGCTGTGCTTGGAACAAAACAGAGGTGAAAGTGATAGTTTTGTCTAGAAGACTGGATACTTTTTTTATAGGTGACTATATAAAATCTCCAGAGTTGAAGTAGTTATTAACTTCTTGCTGAAACTGCTAATAGACTTGATAATCTTGAGCTACCTCATTAAGTAATTAAAAAAAAAAGAAAATTAAAAAGTCTGACCTTCAGTTGCTTTAAAAGAATCCCTGAAACTTTTCAGGCAGTGAATATTATACTGGTCTGAGGACTTAGTTTTGCTATTTTAAGTCTGGACATCTTAGAAAGTCATGGCTGGTGGAGTGCTGCTTTCAGAGCTAGAAGATTATGAGCTGTCTGTTATGTACAAGTAATGTTATGAACCTGATTTTTTTGCTGAGGCAAATGTGAAGTACTGCATTCTAAAATGCTGGTGGCCATCTTCTGTTCTGCATTGCCTGTCCTGTTTTCTCGTTTCCTTTATGACTGCTGTTAGGCTTTCTGTTTTAAGTCTCTTAACAATGTAACAATGCCATGATGGATCAGTCTTAAGTGCTAGGGTGCAGTCTATATACAAAGGTGAAGTCTTCTGTGGCTAAAATGGGTAGTGGAGAAAGAGTTTACCTTCTTGACAGGTATTTGTTGCTTGGCATGCAGAAAATATTTATTAAATCTTAATCCTTGTGATTTTTATCTAAGAGTGATCTTGAATTTCACTGTAATGTCTGTGTAGTTAGGTGTTCTAATCTGCCTCTCCTGACTGCTGCTGAGGAACTTTTGCTTTTTACTTTAAGAAGCTGCAGTGGAGCCAAATGGAAAAATTGCAGACCTAAGAGAAGATGACTGGACCTGCTGCCAACTTAGAGTTGTTGGAGCAGATCTTGGATGTCAAAACAAAACCTGTTCTAATGGCAAAATCATAGTGTCTAAGTAGCTGCTTAATCGTGAAGCAGTTTGGAGAGCTGTACAGGCATTTACTAATTTAAAAATAAGTAAACAAACCATTCAGACTAGCACTATTTTACCACCCTTCTGGATGAAATTTGCATGGGTAAAGTGTAATTTTACAGAAAATCATTACTTCTAAGTGTCAGGTAAATGAGGTTAGAATAGGTCCTGTTAGAAATTAAGAAGTCCTTCCCAAGTATAGGGGAGAACCTGTTTAGGAAAATCTGATTTAGGATTATTAAAAAATAAGTGTAGGAACATATCTGTGAATTCCCTCAAAACTTGAAGCCTTGAGAATTTGGATTTTCAAGAGGAGTTAATTTTGGACTTCTGTCAAATCACAAGGGCCAGTTGTTTTTTTCTGTAATGCTAAATGCAAATGCGTTTTTGTGATCATATGAAGTGTTACTAGGCAGATCATCTTAGTTTAAAGGTAGAGCAGGTCCCTCTACAGCAGCCTTGCTTAATCTTGTCACTGAAATAAGTTATTTCCAGCTTCTCTATCAAACTGAAGCAGGTATGAGCAGCTCCCAACACTGTTCTTGTATAAAAAGGAGATGGGTAAGGCATGCTCCATTCATTTTGGAGCTGTTTACCTAACATACTTGGTTACAGCTTCTCAGCAACTGAGAGCTGTACTCCTGGAAACACACAAAGGAATTCAAAGGAATTGGTGCAAGTACAGACTATTGTGACTGTCTTGGGGGCAGCTGTTATCAGAGGATGATCAAATTGTCTGTATGTGCTTTAAAAATACTGACTGACCTGTATGGTGAGGCCTATTATGGGTGAAGTTGTCTCATAAAAAATCTTCAAATAGTGATTGAGCTTCAGGTTGTACTTCTGCGACTGAGAAAGTCTGCTTAATGGAGGAATTTAGCAAAGTAGCTATCAGTCCATGGCTCTCTTCTTGCCTTTTGGGCATCTAGAAGTACCAGAGATTAAGCTGCCTATTTTAGAGCTCTGCTATTTTTTTTTGTTTGTTTTAGGCAATAAAGTTTAAGTAATTGGAACTTAAATTTGTGTTTAGTTCTAGAGCTTCCACCTTTCCTACTCGGTGTCTCCTTTGTGTAATGAGTAGGAAACATCTGACTTGTTGAGAGATGCAAAGCTGTACTGAGATGTTTGAGAACAGAAGACAAAAATTTCCCTTCCCCTGTCATAAAACTATAGTGCACATTGTTGAAACTGAAGTAAGTAATAAACTGTATGTGAAACTCAGTGGACTGATCTGTTTGTAACATAAGAAATAACTTAGATATGTATCTTTGAAGGTTGAGTGTTTTTCTTCTGTGACACAGTACAGTAGAACTTTCCAAAAAGTAATGCTAAACACCTTAGCTGCAGTCTAAAGGGGAACTCCAGATATTTGGCTGCTGAAAGGTGACCCTTGCTGGGTCATGGGCTGTTACAAACATTAACTTCCAATAAAACCTGTTTCTTACTCCTAATTCTAAGCAAGTACTCAAATGCTTATGCTGCTTCTGCAGAAATGCTATCCTCCCTCTCTTTGTATCACTAGTTTTTGTGTTGCTGAATAGAAGTGATGATTGTGTGATACAAAGTAGAAAATTGGAAGCCAGTTGAGACAGCCTTAAAAAGGAAGAAAGAAATCAAACAAAAAAATCCAAAACAAACCCACAAAACAAAAAACCCAAACCCACACCAAAATAGGTCCAGCACTCAGGGAAGGCAAAAATATTTTGAGGGGTGAATCAAAGAAAAAGCTTCATGAGAAACTTGTATTTTCACTTACCTTTAATACCATTTTTTTAAGATTCTTCCAGTTTAGATGCTTTTTTTGTCCTCCCCTTTTAAACAGGACCTAATTTACTATTTGTCTTTAATAGTAGGTGGACCTTTATGCTGCTAACTGCAGGAATAGTATCTGGTATCTTTTTCCTTCCCCAGGTGAACATTCCTTACTGTACAGGTACAGATGTTGGTCTCAACTAGCTTAGATTATGATTTAGGTAGTCTTTGTATTTTGTTTGTCTGCTTTTGAGCTTAATGCTTTAGAAATTCTATTTCTCTGAAGTGGTCACTGTTCTTTTAAATTCTGAACAACAGCAGTAGAAATCTTCTTTGTGTTTCTTGCTTGGCAGAGCCAAGCACTACAAGAAGCACTGAATTTTGTCTACAAACTGGCAGACTCCATATCCATCAACTTTTGGATCACACTTAGGTTTGTTAGCAAAAACACAGGCTGACTTGTAGAATGGCAGCTCTTCTGCAGCAATTCATGGTTTGTTTATTTGTATTCTTACAGTGTTTAAAGGGCTGTGCGTTGCTGTGGAGTAGTGCTTCCCATCTGCCACTTCTGGAGGTTCCTAGTGAATATGTGTATCTCACAGACTACCTGAAAGTTTCCAGGAGATACTAATAAGAGTTGAATGCTGGTAACCTCACAACTTGCTCCAATTTGGTCTTCAAATATCATTATTCATGGGATAAGCTATCCTATCGCTCAGCTTTCAGGCTCTGGCTTCCAAGTGTCTTGTCTCCTGTGAAATAGTGCTGCCTTTAAGGTGACCTCTCTCAAATGGAGTATTTTCCTTCCAAATCTGTCAAAATACAGAAAAGATGAACTACTTGCAAGCAGGCAACTGTCCATAATGGCTTCTGTGTAAAAGACAGGCTGTATTGCTGGGTCACTGTTCCCTGTGACATTGTCTACTTCTGCATCTAGTGGGAGGCAAGCAATGAGACTTGTATTTTAAAGGACATCAGTGTTTTGAGTCTTCTATTGCCCACCTATTTGAGGTGCTGTTTCAGTACTTCATAATTTAGACTTTGGGTCAATGGCTGGGCTTTTTTTTTTTTTTCCCCCCTCAGGTGGCTAAGGCTGTATTAAAACAAGGGTATCTCACATCTTAGTGTATCTGGTATCTTGTAGTGTTTTAAATATGCATTTCCTTGGAAAGGTTTATGTTACTCTTCCCGCTTGAGAGCAAGCTGGTGTAATGATATAAAACCCCAGCTGAGATGGGGACTGGAATTTGCCTAGCAATGCAAGTTTAGCTTGTTTGTGTTTCATTGTTCGCTCTGTAATGTTTTGTATCATAGTTCACACAGGTACCAGCTTTTCTTCCTGAGTCAGCATCATTAGCAGATGCTTGTGTAAAATGTGTGGAGAGTTGGAGTTAACTGGAATTGTTTTGCTTTTGTTGTTTAACTTTTAATCTATATCACGCCTGTTGGAGGCATGATAGGAGTTTTCCTCATGATTTTTATTTGTACAGGCTATTTTTTTTTTCTTGTCTGAAGCAGCAGTAGTAACTGCTTCTAGTGCTGGTTACTCCATATAGATAAATAGTTTGTGGCTTTGAACATGTTCACCTATTGCTATGCAACTTGGAGAAATCCCAAATGACACTTAATTATGCAATCCTGTTAACTATTGACCAGATCTTTAATGCCCAGCAAAATTCCTGTTTGCCAGCTTTGTAGTGTGCTGATTTAGATACGGACACCTCTTTTCCATGTGAGCTTTTCTGAGTGTTCTTTAACTTTTCAAAAAGCCTTTTTATGTTAGGAAATTAATTGATATCAAAATGAGGGAGTTCTGTGAAAAGGCTGACAAGCTGGTTTAGAGGTGGAAAATACCTTCATCTGGGGAACACATCAGTTGTACCATCAGAGTTGCTTTTGTATAGTTAAAGTTGTAGAAATGAAAGATCCGAATTACATTTCACAGAAGCTGATTAGGTTGTTGGGAATGGTGTAACAGCTCTGAGATTAACTTAATCAGCAAAACTGGTAATTAAAAGGATGGGGAGGCAACATGACTGTTTTGGTACTCTGTAAACTCCACCAATTTGTTGAGATAGGCAGGAATGCAGTATCAAATGAGTTGCCTTATAGCACACAAATAGCTGAAAGAGTGTAAACTCCTCTAGGGTTGTTTGTTCCCTCTGTTTGATTGGAATATTAAACAGCAGATAGAACTATAGTGTATTGTAGTAACTCGATTTTTTTGTGACTTTCTTGTATTGAAATGCAAGTCAAAATAAGGAAGTGAAGGTGGCAGAGAACAAAGACATAAGGATAATGTGAAAAACAAACCGTGGCCTGTTTAGAATATGCTTCAATGTAAATATTAACTTGTCTTTCTGTTAGTGCTAACATTTCTCTGGACAGATGATGTCTAAAATTGCCACATGCTTTAGGAAGTGCAGTTTGGGTTTTTCTGATCTGCAAGTTTTATTTTGATGGATTCTGGTCTTCTGTCTTGTTAAATCAGGCCAAGTGGGTTCTGCAGTCACTGGTGGTCCTGAGGACTTGAATGTTATGATGCACATTAGAGAGATTTCTGTTGTGTGTAGGAACAAGATTCAGACTAAACTCCTTGTCTGATTTAAAAATAAAAAATTGAATTGAGACTGCAGTGGTTAGTTCACTTTCACTGTGTAGCAGTTTGGTGAGAAAATACCAACCAAGACTAGCTGTTAGGTGTTCTTTGAGTCTCTTATTTTTCTGCATACCAATATGTTAATAGGGTTTTTTTAGTGGACCTCAATCTAAATTTGCTAATACAGAATTTACATAAATGGCTCTAATTTACATAACTGTACTTTAGAAATTCAGTGCCTAGCATTGATTTTCTGCCAAGTAGAGCATTGTAACAGATGGTGGAATTTTCCACCAGCCAGGTGATAACCACTGTAAAGGAGGTATTTGTCTTCCTGTAAATCTCTTGGCTTAAGGAAAGGGCTCAGTTATGTTGCAGAATTATTCTAGTATATTTGTTATAATTTGAATTATTCAATTTGTTTTACATGTATGGAGTAATATGAATGCATATGTATGAATGAATCTTAAGTTGTCTGACTTTAGCTTTTCCTGTCAATTTTCACCCTTTCATCATTATTTCAATTGACATCAAAATGTGTGGATAAGCTTCTGTCAGGAGTTATGTGCTGACAGTTCAAGCATTTGGTACTATTATGCTCTGTGCAGTAGAAATGCAGGATAAAATATTTGCAGTTATCCTGAGGTCAAGGAATAGTGGAGTAATGAATTGCTCATGAGTGGCAGGGAGCAAATACTCTCTCTGGAGGTGCTTGGCTTTTATCATTCAGGTTGTGCTGGCTGGAGAACCGAACAGATGGCAACTGGCAGGGTAGCAGCAGGTGCAGTGGGAGTGAAAACAGATTGTTGTCCTCTGATTAGGTCATGTAAAGGTTTTTCCCATTTCTTTTCAGATCTGCTTAATGAGAAATGGGCACTCTGTTATTACTCTTTGTATGTTAAGAGGAGTTCTGATAGATTTTTTCACCCTTAGCAGTAGGGTGATTGAGTCCTTTGATTTTTAGCCTATAAATATGATGGACATACTCAGCACAAGGCACTTTCAGTATGTCTTTGGGACAGCTCAGAATGGCATTTAAGATGATGTGCTAATGGGTTAATACAGATGAGGACTCTTTCACTGAAGAAGAGAAATCTGCAAGAGCTCTTGGTGGATGAGCTGTTGATAGTTGAGTGCTACAGGGAAGTTTACTGTTATGTGAGGATATTAAGCTTTGTATATTCATATTCTAGAAGCAATTGAAAATCATTCTCAAAAGAGCCTGATTCAGCACTTAACAGGATTGAGTAGAAAACCTGCCTATTGACATCTATAGGGATAAACTTGAATTCCTGGGGGAACTAGTCTTTACAAAGACATTAAATACACCTCCTGCACCTTCCCCAACCTCCCCACCTCTTCCAAAACAAACACCTAAACAAAAAAAAAACCCACAGAAAAAGAAGAATGAATAAGCTCTTTTATATAGAGCTCTTGTCATGCTCCAAATAGCGACTGTGGGGGATGTGGTAGGACTTGCTTTCTAACTAAACTCACAGCACAGAGGGAAGTTTTTTTTAACTGCTCTTCTTGAGCAATTAAATCTTGCATTATCAGTTATGCTGACTGGATCTAAAAGTGCTGGTCTTGTCTGTCTGCCATATCTACTCCCATTGCTTTAGGGTCATCCTGCCTCTTCACAAGTGCTGGACAGGAGACAGAGTTAAATGAGGAAATTGGCAGTGGTGCCCACAATTTAGCCTTACTTTACCTGTGGTGTTTTTTATCGTCCGATAATACTTTGTGGAGATCTAATTTAATATGCATTAGAAGGTAAACAAGTTCATATCCTTAAGGTTTTGTCACTTCAGCCTGTGCTCAGGCTTGGACATCTGTATCTGTAGTACATTACACTTAAAATTCAAAGGCTTCTTCAAAACCACAGATTCTGGGAACTTCCTGAAGTGAAAGCAGTCTGCAGAATCTGAGCACTTCCTGTGAGCCAGACCCAACCATGGAGAATCACTTTCTTTCTGCACAGCTAACTCTTGTAAATATCCTCAAACTGAAAGCTTCTGAATGTATTGAAAAGCATTGTTCAGTCCTGGGTCATGTTTGATCTTATCCTTTCTGCATGTTAACTTGTAAGTAATAGTTCTTGTATGGTGGTGATACACACACTTCCTACTGGAAGAGTGGGCACTCACATGTGTGCACCCTCTGGAGCCTGTCAAATCTTTCTCCCCTGTATTTAAACTTATAAAACGTGCATTAAAAAATAGAATGGGTAGACTTTGTGTTATTTTATTTTTAAACTTCCAAAGTGAAAAAAGTGTGTGTGGTTATGTTAAAAGCAGAGCAAAATACATCAATATATGCAAAACTAGCAATTTTTATTGTCATATTAGTAACATTCTAGTTATATCTTATGTTTTGAACCTTAAACTGCATACCTCCCAGGGTAGGAGTTTGTGTAGCGGATCTCTAAGCTGGATGCAGTGCATGCTGACCATTGCTGGGAGTTTGGGTGTGATCACATCCTCAGATATATTATCTGTATGTATCATACAGATATATTATCTGTATGGATGTTAAACGTTTCCTTGTCTTTTGATTACGGTATGTTGGGTGTTAGGCCACAGTTTGAGATATAAGGAATTTGCTAGGTTGGTTTGGACTTAGCTTTATCCATAATACCAGCTTCCATGTCATCTTTTTTTTTGTGTGTTCTCTTTGGGGTTTGAAGCTTCTGATTTGCACTGGAACATCCAGCAGTGTAGTTTTAACTTCCTTTGCAGGCCTGCATATGGTGTACATTTGAAACTGCTGTAATAACACTGTCCTGCTGGGTCACCTCTGTCTTTTGAAGCTATGGTCTGTTGTCAGTTCTTTGTGTTTAAAGGTTGACTACTCTGAAATTTGGTGAATGTAATGAAAGTGTCATGCAAGATCCTGGTATGAACTGGATCAAGTCTCAGTACAAGTATAAGGGAGAGGCAGTCTGTTTTTCTTTCCCCCTACTTTGTTCAGATGACAGTTGTGGGCAGCTTTCTTTACCCAGGATGCTGTTATGTATAGTGACAAGAGACGGCTTGTCCTAACATAGCTGCCTAAGCATGGACTTTGCAAGCTCCATCTGGATTAGTCTGTGTTAGAGGACTACTTGGGTTTAAAGTTCTTTCAGCTGCTACGTGTGATCTTTTAACATCTGTTTGACTCACTGCAGGTAGCACTTTCACTAGCTCTTTACTGTCAGCACTACAGGGCCTTAATAGTTGCAGGAAAAAACAGCTATCATATATAGCCTGTGATACATCAACAGTGAAACAGTTGGCTAAGGACCCATTCTGCTACCTATTGATATAATTGAGTATTGAAGCAGAATCTACTTTTGTTTTTGTTTTAGGTAGCAAGAACATGCTCTAGCATCACTTTTTCCCCTACCAGTTTGAACCTATTTTGTATGAGTATTTGAAAGCAAGGAAACACAGGAATGTGCTTTGGTTTGCACTGACCTGGACTGAAGATAATCTACCTGGAAAGACTTTCTTTTTGTAACTTAGAAATCCATAGAAATTGGGTAAGAGGTGTCTAGATCAATTTGTCCCTGGGCCTAGGTATGACTGCTGTTCATTTGACTGGTCTACTGGATTTAAGAGGTGACTTCCTGAGTTTGGAAGCAAGGGAGGAGCAGCATGCGCTTGTCTGTAGCACAGTAATTTTAATATAATCGATATTCCTCTACAGCTCTTGTCAGTCACAAGCCAGGAGTGCTGTGCTGCTGATAAAAGTAGATTGAACTTGTTCTGACCTTTTAAAAATGGCCCTAATACACTAGCACAGACTTTACCTTAGAACATCCGAGTTGTAATTCTGATTGTGAAGTCAAGTGAGGTAAGTGGAGCTTGGATTGACTGTAAATGACTTAGTCACTTAGCAAATCCTCTTGAAAAACCATACTTGCTTGCCACCTGCTTTTTTCTGAGGGTATGTAGGATGGTTATGTCATAACATGTCAGCATTTAACCTCCCTCTCCCACGTGGCCTCTCCCACCACTAGTTTGGTACTTGGTGGTCTTTTCCTCGGCACCAAAGACTGGCTCTGAAAACACATTGGTTAAACTGCTTACTGTGGTAAAACAGCTAGTGAGTTTTGGTTTTCCACTGAGATTATGTGGCTTATGCCATCAGTGTGTGAGCAGCGATGTGAAATGCTGATGTTTAATGGAGCTTTTGATTTTTTCCGTAGTTTTCAGTTGACCAAAGAAATGGTGATGGAGAAGCCAAGTCCCCTGCTGGTCGGGCGGGAATTCGTGAGGCAGTACTATACTCTGCTCAACCAAGCACCTGACTATTTGCACAGGTAAAGCTCTGCTTCATTTTATGATGTATTTTTTTCTGCGTGAATGTCTAAATTTGTATGTTAAGTCTTGGCTTGCTGAATTTGCACACTTAAAAATCTGATTTGGCTTTCAGTTTTGATCAGCTGGGTTAAAACATGGATAATAAAGGTTACAGGAATTCTTTAAATATTTATGTTCTGGTTGTTACTGACATGCTGCTAGACATGTCTTCTGAGTAAGAAAGAAGAAAGTGTAAATCCAAACCCCCAGATCACTAGCAGGATTATGGAATTGTATGTTTGTATTCCAATAGTTTAGACAGAAAGCTTGCTTGAGAGTAGTGCACTCTAACGTAGAGGCTCAATGTTCATACATAACAAAGTTTAGTGTTAAAATATTTCTTTTAATCAGGTTTTATGGAAAGAACTCTTCCTATGTTCATGGTGGCTTGGATTCCAATGGAAAACCAGCTGATGCAGTCTATGGGCAATCTGTAAGTACTTAAAAAAACTTAGTTCTTTCCTCCTTTTTTTGGTCACCTTTCTGGTTGAGGAGAGACATATATCCAACTGTGAGTCATTCCCCTTTGTCCAAGTGCTTTCTGTAAAAAATCAGGGAGAGAAAACTAATTGTAAACAGCATCAGTTAGGCAAGATAGGCTTTCTTTATTAAAGTTCATAATGTAAAACTGCTTGCAAAGCAAACTTAAAGAGCATGCTGCCAAGTTTTAGAGTTAGGGAATATGTTCTGAAACTGTGTTTTTGCTTTCTTTGAAAGCTGCTAACTTAGAAATGGCTTCTGCAGTGTAACCTGTAAATGGTTCTTTCATAGGATATCCACAAGAAGGTACTGTCATTAAACTTCAAGGACTGCCACACAAAGATTCGTCATGTGGATGCCCATGCTACTCTCAATGATGGTGTTGTAGTCCAGGTGATGGGAGAGCTCTCCAATAACATGCAGCCCGTGCGCAGATTCATGCAAACATTTGTACTTGCACCTGAGGTATGCTGTATTGAGTGCTAGTGGCGTTACAGTGCTTCTAATATCAGTGTTGGAATCCGAAGGGTTAGACTGGGAAGGTAGTTTGCAATAAAATTCAGCAGTAGTGTTCTGCAAACCCTCGGAAATTAACACTCCTTCTGTATGGTCATATGTTAACCTTGGATATCATCATTACAGTTGTAAACATCCTAAATTTTGGTTGCTAGGTATATGCAAAGCATATTTTTTCTTAAGCATTTTAAAGTTACTTTATCTTTGATTTGCCCTCCTAGCAACTGGTCATCTTACTGAAAAGAACTAGCAGAAAGAGGAAAATGCTTCCTGTCATTTGAAGATGTGGGTTCCAGACTTTTTTGTTGCACAGAGTGCAAAGCATTTGAGGTGGCTTTTTAAATAGGTGACTGTTTTTTTTCAAAAGAGGTCATGTAATTGAAAACAGGAATGCAAAAAGGAGTATTGCAAGATCACTCTATTTTTCCATTTGACTTGGAGCTAAGAATTGATACTGTAGACCCCAGAAAGCTCTCACTCCTTTTTCAGTGTTGAGCTATTAGAATTAAAAGCACAAATATGATTTTTTTCCCATTGTTCCATGCATACTTGGCTTGCTAATGTGATGCTTTTTTTCCCTGCTGAATAACACATATTTTGTTGAAGGAGGCAAGTTTGGATTAATCTTACGTGAGAAGGATGATTTGCTCAAGCTGTTCTTGTTTTCTCGTTATTTCAGTTCTTACTGCAATTGATTTAATTGGTTCCTCCCTTTGATTTGCTTTTAGGGTTCTGTTGCAAACAAGTTTTATGTCCACAATGATATCTTCCGCTACCAAGATGAGGTTTTTGGTGACTCTGACACTGAGCCTCCAGAGGGTAAGTAGCAGGAATTTTTGTATGGTTCTACTGGTGTTTGTTTCTGGGTCTGTATCAACACTCTATTGCCAGACCAGAGATTTTGCTGGAGAAGGCAGATCAGCACTAAGCTTCATGTTGTTCTAGATTTTTCCTTGCCTGTATTTTCCTTGTGCTCCAGCAAGGAGTTGTGACATGCAGATGATATTTTTCTGACATATTTGGTTTCTATTAAAAGAACTGTGAGACTTATTTTAACAGTCTCAGTCAGATCTGTAGGCTATAAATCTGCTTCTCTGAAGTATTTGGAACATGTTGTTTGGCCTCGGTCAAAACTGAGTAACCAAAGAGATAGCAGAAATATAAGGAAATGTCTGTTTCATGTCACATCTTGCTAGTGCTTCCCATGTGCTCTTCAGGCAGAGACTTCACCTGCGTGTTGTGGAAGATGCCTTGTGTTTGAACCAAGTACTAAAGATGTGTGTGGTGTATTTTTACCTTTTCTAACTTCTTTTAGAATCAGAGGAGGAAGGGGAGGAACCTGAGGAAAGACAGCAGACACCTGAGGCTGTTCCTGATGATACTGGTGCTTATTATGAGCAGGCTGTCAGGTAATAATACCTTACTCACTGAAGTCACATGTTGTGTAATACAGGCTGCTTGTAGAGCAGGTCAAATGAATTTATTGCTACTCATGATTTTCCCTTTTGACAGTCAAAAGATTTCTGTTTATTGGGCAGCTGAAACCAAAGTGCTGTTAGGCTGAGCACAGAGACTCTGGATTTTCAGTAGATGTAATGCTTTTGCTGCTCTATAATGTTACAGTGTGAAACTTGCATCCCTGTGCCATGTGGCCTTATTTGGACAGATTAGCCTTGTTCTTCCTCAATACAGAAGTCAGGGACATTGCATTTGGACAGTTAGCATTCCTTACACCCAGTAATAGAATCAAATACAATACCACCTATTTTTCTTGCTTTTCGTGGTACTGTATAATAGCAATGACATTGAGGAACACCTGGAAGAGACGACTGCAGAGCCAGAGCCTGAGCCAGAGCCTGAACCTGAACAGGAACCTGAACCAGAGGTACAGGAAGAAAAATCTGAGCCGGTATTAGAGGAGTCAGCTCCAGAAGAGACTGTGGAAAAGAGTCCTTCTCCAGCTCCTGCTGATCCAGCTCCTGCAGTACAAGAGGACTCCAGGGTAATGACAGTGGATGGCTGCTTTCTGTGTAGACAAAGGGGGTACTCAGATGTGATACTTGGTATGAGGCCACTGCTGCGTCCTGTTTCAACTCTGTGTAGAATTTAGAAATAGGGTGGAAGTGTGACTCCGTTGTCATTACACTAAGTCTTGAATTTAAATGATTCGAAAGAAGTTGTGGGGAAACTGTAGTGGCTGGATTCTGAATTTTAAGGGCAGGTTAAAATTTTTTACTGTTGTCCTGTGTCTGTTAGCTGTACTATCAGGAATATATTTCAGAAGGATAAAAGCATCTGGACTTTAGTTACAATCTTCTCTTTTTTCAGACGTTTTCCTGGGCATCAGTAACCAGTAAGAACCTCCCTCCCAGTGGAGCTGTTCCAGTGTCTGGAATACCACCTCATGTTGTGAAAGTACCAGTTTCACAGGTAGGAGTCCAGCACCTAGAGAAGTTGAAGTGCTAAACTGACAGCAAACTGAGGTGGGGGAAAAAACCAAAGTGAAATCTACTTGCTTATGATCTGAATTGTCAAAGACTGTGAAGACTTTAAAAATCAATGTTTCCTGATAGGCTTCATAAAAATGTTATTCCTTGGGTTTTGGGTTGAGGAGGAATTTCCTCATGGAGGAAAAAGGCGAATGTTCATGCAAGTGCTGGATGTATCTGCCATCAAAAATGATTACACCCTCTTCACAAGAAGCAACTTTTCTTTTTTCACTACCTGTTTGTGAATGAGGTTTTGTCATGAATGAGGTGGTGATCCAGTCTATATGTGTGACTGCCACTGCACTCTGGGCTGACACCTTATTGTATATAACTCTGAATGGGGTGACTTTAAAATTCTAAACTTCAGTAACATGTTTGCTGTTAGCATATAAGCCAACATGAGTTAATATGCATTTTAGTCACAGATGTAAAGAACTATGATTTTTCCTGTATTTTCAATTTATTTTATCAACAACTTGATAGTGAGTGCTTAAAAGCTGAACTCTACTGTTATGTTTTATTCTTTCCTGTTAACTTGTTTTTGAATTTATACAGCCCCGCCCTGAGGCAAAGCCTGAATCTCAGACCCCACCTCAGAGACCCCAGAGGGATCAGCGAGTGAGGGAGCAGCGAACGAGCATCCCACCACAGAGGGGTCCTCGACCAAGTAAGAGAAACTACCAAGAATAAACAGTTTTCTGCTATTTAAGGTTTTGGGGAGCAATATGATGATTAAAGCTTTTAAGATTTCATTAATTTTGTCAATAAGCAAATGATTTCTACTTTTTTGGATATGGCTATTTTAGATGACCTTGGTGTGAATGTTTGACAAGCTGTAGAGCTGAATTTCACTAGCATTCTTTTTAAATATCCTGGGTTTTACTTGTTTGGCTTCAGTCAGGTGATAAGAAGCAAACAGTTACAAACTTGCTAGTGTAGAATGCTTACATTTTTATATACTTGGATGGATAAATAGAGTGTGAATTCTATTTCTTTTTTAAGGTGCTAATTCTGACCATGGCTTGTGAGTTGTTTGTTTGCTTGTTGTGGGGACTGGCTTTTCTTAAACAAGTTTTACTTTTCTGTTCAAGTTCGTGAGGGTGAACAAGGTGATGTGGAAACTAGACGGATTGTGAGATACCCAGACAGTCATCAGCTCTTTGTTGGGAACCTTCCCCATGATGTGGATAAAACTGAACTTAAAGACTTCTTCCAAAGTAAGCTAGTTGCCTTGCTCTACTCTGAGGGTTTGGGGGTTGCAGCCATCAGTGTGGTCAACAGAGCATTCTAATATATGACCCAAGAACTTGGCTTTTCTCTTGCAGGCTATGGCAATGTTGTTGAACTCCGCATCAACAGTGGTGGAAAGCTCCCCAATTTTGGGTTTGTGGTGTTTGATGATCCTGAACCAGTTCAGAAGATCCTTAGCAGCAGGGTAAATAAACTTCCAGTCAGTGGTTTTTGGTCTGTTGATAACAGGCAGTATTTTTCAGATTACTCTAATAAGAAAAGATTCTACCTGGTCCCTTTGGCCTTTCTTGAGCATCTTCAAGTATGTTTTACGTCCTTCCCGCCTGTTACCAAGACTTGTGCAGCGTTTGTACAGACTGAGTCTCTTGTCATTGAAGTAGCCAAGAGCTGAGTGCCAGACTTTGTTTCCAGGGAATACCAAAGGCACACTCAGCTGAGGGATTGTGGACTGTGTTTACTTGTTAAGTGAGCCATTCCGTGTAATTGGAGCCAGAGAAGAGAGTGGATACTGGCTTCCAAGTTAGACTTTGAATGTGTAATAGTACTCAAAGTAGCTTTTCTGCTACTTCTACTACTTTCTACTACTATTTCTGCTACTTTTCTGCAAGCCTTTGAGACAAGCAAGTTCTTATTCCTGTAGTTCTTGGATTCTTGCAGACTTCAGCTTTTTGTCTGCAGTGAGGTTTGTGGGCTGTTGGAGTCCTGCTCCTCTCTGTTCTTGCTGCAGTGAGGTTTCCCAATTGAGCAACCACTTGTCACAGCAATTCTAAAAACTTGAGCTTGACCTAAGTGGAAGACTTCACTGGCCTGTATAGCAAGATTGTAGAGAGGATCTGAAATTCTTTGTGCCATAAGAAATATCAACTGCAATTCTGCATGATGGCAGACTGAATTGCCACATACTAGTGAAAGGAGGTTACTGTTAATTGTTCAATTCCTTTTTGAAAAGGTGTCAGAATGCTCAGTGTTAAGCCTGAGACTGCTTTTGAAGTGTCACTCTTTCACACTTTTATATCTTCTCTGGTAAAGCCGCAAGACTAGGTGCATAGTTTGACTATTGCAATTTTCTAGTAACTAATCATAAAGCACTTCAGTTTCCTCTCATGGAGAGGAGGACATGAGACAAGGTTGCAGAAATCTGCTTGACATTGAAGAGTTGCTGGTGAGTCATTAATGAAAGTACTGTTTCTGCTTTTGTTGCAGCCCATCATGTTCAGGGGAGAGGTGCGCCTGAACGTGGAGGAGAAGAAAACACGAGCTGCCAGGGAGGGTGACCGCAGGGATAACAGACCACGTGGACCTGGAGGCACTCGTGGGGGGCTGGGAGGTGGGATTCGAGGGCCTCCACGTGGAGGAATGTCCCAGAAGCCAGGATTTGGAGCTGGAAGGGGGATCGGGCAACGCCAGTGAATGCATCCCGGATGTTGACATGGTGGCGCAAACCCTTTTTCCTGCAGATTTGTGAATTTCAGCCTTGGGTATCTTGGAATGTGGCCCTAGCCTGTTATAGACTGCTACGTTTGATACTATTTTGGCCCCTTTTTGTTTGTGTTATGGTTTTGTGATATTTTTTTTTTCTAGTCCTTGTCCCAGATTCCAGCTTTGTGGAACAACGTTTTAGGAAAAGTGGATTTTAAAAAGAACTGAATTTTCTTGTTCACCTCAAACTTGCGGACTGGATTTTTTTGGTACCAGTGGCTTTTCCTAAAGGAATGTCTCTATTTTTATTTTTTTTCTTTTTTTCTCCCCCCTTTCTACTGAATTTGGGTGCGTTTCAGTCAGTGGAATAATATTTCACGTGCATGCGTTCAAGAGCCTGTAGGAAACCATAGTACTTGGCAAGTATTTCAAGGGCAGAAAAACAAAACTATTGATTTATTCTTTCAGGGTCATACGAACATCCTCTGGTCCGGAGATATTGCCACTTGAAAAATTGACGTTCACCTTTCTCTTTGTGGCGCTGTAAAAGTGGAATAATGGGTATCCGTAGAATCTTTTTTTCTTTTGATACATGATCACAGAAAGGAATTTGAACTACTGTTTTACCACTTTAAAATTTTGGATTGTGGGATAGGTTTTAAATGTCTAGAACTTGACTCTTAAAACACTTTTCCTGAACTTGTGAAATTTTTTATTGAAATAGGGAGTTTTTTTCATGTTTAGTTTGTATTTGTATAAAAAAAAAAAAGCAAAATTGTTGTGCCTTCTATTTATCTCTCATTCCAGTCTTGGCAAATTGTTTAAAAAAAAATAAAAATAAAAAAGGTCTAGATTTGCTTTATCAAGTCAAGAGTATGTTGGAGTTTTTCCAAGGGGAAGTCATTCTTCCTTCAGTCACTAGGTTTACTAGGTAGAAGTGGTTAATACATTAAGGTTAATAACCTTAGTTTTTAGTACCTTCTGTTCATCAGTTTGGCTGCATTTAAATAATTGAAAACAAGTACTTTTGGGGTGCAGGGTTTAATAACTTTGATTTGAGGCTGGGCAGGCCCTGTCACAGATGTTTCAAAAGTACAACTGAAGCAGAAATACCTCTGTCACATCCTTTACAGTTCAGACTACTGTGTGTAGAAGTTATTTTTGCAGTTTAGGCATGAATTTCATCCCCTGCTTCTGCCAGACCTGAAGTGGATGGATGGCAGTTGAGAAGGTGCCTGTCCTGGTGTTAGGGAGTGTTGGAACACTCCCCACTGCATCTGAAAGAAGACAAAACTGAAAATAAAATACAAAACTGGGTAATTTCAGTCAAAGAGGTCTTGTAAGATTGTTCTGCACAAAGCAGTGTTGTTTCTGTAATACGTGATGTGAAACATCTGTATGAAAACAGCAGTTTTGAGTCTACACCAGACCTTCAGAGCTCTCGTATAACTGCTGTGCATATGCAGACACATCTCTTGACCTTTGCTAGCTTTAAAGCTAGAGCAGAGGTGCCCTTGCCCAAAGGTATTACCTGTTCCAGAACAGTAATATTTTGCCTTTTACTTGCCAAACTTAATGGTTGAGCCTGGTTGTACTAAATGTCGTAGAGTTTTGGTTTCTGTTTTATCTTCATCTTCAGAGTTGTTACTCTATTTGTCCCTTCCCTCCTTACGAATGTTTCTCAGACTGACTTGCGTACAAGATTCCTGAAGGCTTAAATATCTTGGTGAATGGGAGGAGAGCAAAGCGTGACAACAGTAGCTGTGGTACGCTCTCGCAGCCAACGTACTGGAAGTACATACTGCTTCCTCTTGTGGTGGTGACTGGTATTTCTTTTTTACAAAAGATGCAGCAAGCTTCTTTTTTTTTTAATCAGGAATGACTGTGAAGTGAAGGCATGCAGTGGAAGTCTTTCACTGAACTCCATCCTTTTTGTTTGATGCTTTTATTCCTTGTTTGTTTCTACTGTTCTTTATCAAATCCAAGACTCCAGTAATAGGTTGCACTTCAGACTTATCAAAGTGCTATTTAAAAAGGGTTTTCTAGCTCTTAACCAAATCTACAAAAGCACCTGTAAGCCTGAAACACCATTTCTGTGGTGGGAGTTGGATGTTTCTGGCTCGTTATCATCTGGTTTGAGAAAGTGCTGAGGAATGTCAGTGAAGAATTTAAAAGCCTATAAGGTGAAGTGTGTGTTTGTTTTCATATGAATCATACTCTCAATATGTTGACCCAGCAAGTGATGTTCTTGTCCAAGATGACAGGCAAAATAAAATATTTACATAAAATTTTCTTAATGTCTTGTAAAGAAATACTTTTCAAAAGCAAGCTCTGTAGACAGCATCTTGAACATAACATAGTGACTCAGTATTTGCATTTTGGTTGGTCTGTGACTAGCTGATAGCCAAGTATACTGAAAAGACCTGCTGTAAAATGTTGTCACATTGGCTGGGTTTTTTTTGTTTAAATTTTCTAGTATCTTCAAGCCCTTCTGGTTTCTGCATTGCTGTGCTGTTAAAACCTCAATATCTCTCATCTAAGGTCTTCAGTGTTTTGCATACATTAATGGTGAAGATGACTATGAAGAAGTCATGATCTGATTTGCCTCCACTGGTTGCAGTGAGCTAGAATAGCCACAAGAAGGCTAACATCTAATAACCAAGGTAGTTTTCTAGAAAGAAAATGCTACAGGGAAGTTTCAAATGAATAAGACTGTCTCCCTGTTGGCACCTCCACTTCAATCAAGACAATGAGGTGGTGTTTGCTGAAGTGCTCTTGATGTCCCAGAGCTCTGTGGGTAGTAGGAAGTGGAGACCAGTTGGTCAGACCTGTCACAGTCTGCTTTTGCACCCACAGCAGCCACATGGACGATGTCAGAAACAACCTTAATGATTCTTATACCTTAATGGTCAGCCCTTCTGAGAGAATGAGCATTTCATGTATGATTTAGGTGTGATTCAGCCTCTTCTGACTGATCTTAATGCAAGACAAGTAGAAGTAAGACTTTTATGTACAGGCATACCACCCAAACCAGAACTGGAAGCCATGCTGCCTTTGCTGCATCTTTGTTAATTAATTGTGCAAGGCCCTTAACCAGGCTTAGTTATCTCTTCTTGTGCAGGTTGAAACTCCTCCTGGAGTACTTCTAGGCACCAGCTGATTTGTATGGGACTGTTGTGTACAGTTCAGCTGAAACAGTGAATTGCAATTGCAGGTGTTTTGCAGCTGAGGATTCAGGCAGGCATTGCTTGCTCTGCAGGGCCCTCTTTACAGATTCCTATTTTTTTGAGGAAGAATTTACTCGGAGCTGAAGCTCTCGTGTTCCTGGATGTACACTGCTTGCATACAGGCAAGCATGGGGGTGGTGAGCATGCTATTGAAGTAGAGCTTTGCAGAGAGGATTTACTCCTGGAGTAGGAAACTGAGCCTGTGTGCTAACATGCTGTGTGGTGACGGCAAGCTGCGACTTGAATCTGAGTGAGAAACGTTCTTCAGCAGTGTCACATGGGAGGGATGTCCTTTCGACCTAGGAGTCTGCTTTCCTTGGTGAAAAGAATGGCTCTGGGTGCGGGTGTGAAGACTTGGAATTGATCTCTGTGGCTGCCAATTCTGCATCTCAGAGGACATCATCTTTTGGAACCAAACATGGTCTTTTTAATTGCTTCTTTACACACTGCTGCCTGGGCCTGAGCGCACATGGCACACGAGCAGTTTCCCAAAGTTGTGCAGGCTTTAGCAGAAAGTAATTATCCCTGATTATTTCATTTCCCAGCAGTACCATTCTTACCCTGGCTCGTAACTTGAAAAACTGCTCTTAAGATCTTGATAATCTTGTCTGCATGTTGTGTGGAAGGTGGGGCAAGGGGGGTTGTTAGTAGCTTATCTTGTTGAGACATGAAACAACTGACCAAAGTACTTTCAAACTCCATCATTCCTTAAAGACAGCAGATTTTACAGTAATGGTGTGTTCTCAGAATCGATTTGAAGGGCAGGATGTTGCCCTTCTGTCACGAAATGCCACTTGCCAAGCCAAGTGGGATCTGCTGTTCCAGTGATGATATTTCCAATATGACAAGGCACCTGACTGTGGAAGGAAAAATGCTTTATCGTGCCCATCTTTGAGATTCAGCGTGAGTGGCAGTCCTTTAACATTCTGAAATGTCATTTTGGGTCTCTGCACCAAGGTCAGTTTGTTTACCAAAGAATTTTAAGGCTATGTATAAATAATGCCATGTCATAGCTTGCAAAATGGAACATGAAATAGCTTTTCTTTTATATAGACCCTAGGCCAAACAACTAAGCTCCTTGCCAGAAACTTTCTTGCATGAGGATTTAAGGCCTATTTTGGCTCTGTAAGAGTGCACTGCTGTTTGTGTGTGATTTTTTAAAATCCAGGGTACTGTAGAGACAACACAAATGGAACTTTCTGTTTTGGGTACCTGTCACTGCTGGGTGACAGATCAGAGCAACTCAGAGGTGTTTTATACAGACTGGAGATGTGATGCACCCCTCCTGAAAAACTTACTTCTGCTGCCTGGACTTGACCTTGGATCCTGTGATTCTGCAGTGAGTGTAGAACAGTTAGTGAGTTAGTGAGCACAGTTACAACCAGACTCATTTGGAATATGCATTCTCCAAAACCCTACAATGCCCAAGAAGACTTGTTTCCTTTTTACTGGTTGGTGGAGACATGGCTGTTTTGTTGATCGCATCCATTGGTATCTTTCCATTTCATTCCTAAAAACTGGATGTCCTGTGCAGGTCCCTTAACCTTACTTTGGTTTATGGCAAAACCAGCTTTCAGAAGGATTTGGATTTTCTTCCCTTTTTGAAAAACTTCTGCTGTGTTGCCCTATCCGTGTACTGCAGATGTTCCAGAGCTTCACCCTTTTCCAGGGCAATCTGGATGAGTCCATGGCAAATGGTGGGGCTGTGTTTCCACCCCAGGGCAGCCAATTTCAAGTGTACTGGATTGCCTCTCCAGGTAAAAGCAAACTCTGGCCTGCACTCTGCTCCACTCTCCATCAGACTTTTGCACTGGCCGGATGGGGCTGTGAAAGGGTGAGTGAGTCTTGCTGATCACTCTGGCTATCCAGTCAACAAATGGGCTTATGGATGGGAGTTTGGGAGTCTGGGTTGGTGTGGTGTTGCCACCAGTGCCTCGCTGTGGTAGCCATTGGTACCCAATGTGCTTCGACCCTCAGGAACTCTACAGCTGAAGGATCCTCAGAGACCAGGCAAGGTAGACAGCTGTTTAATCTCTGTCTCCAAGGCAGCTATATCAAAAGCCTACTGGTAGGTACCCTTTTGGGTCCCTAAAATACCTTCATGAGGGTACCCTATGCCAAGGATGCACAGAGTATCTGGGCCAGTCACAGCAGGGTGCTTTTGCCACTCATTCCCAGTTAGACTGACTTCAGCTTCCAATAGAGTCAGTGCTTGGGATCCCCCTGTCACTTCAGAAATACAGATGGGTTCTGTCGCTTTATGACTTGATGTTAGGGTACACTGGTGTCTACTGGAGCTTTATACTGCTGTGGATTTGACATGTGAGGCCACTGAACCCATCAGTATTAGCCTTGCCAGAGCCTGAAACAATGAGGAGCAGTTCAGGAGTCTGAATCCTATGGCTCTCTCCATGCTGCAAGGCTGATAGTGCTGCTGTTGTAGGAATTCCTTTGGGAGGTGGAGTTTGGGAGGTGGTAGATGGGAGAGATTATTCTTCAGAATAAAAGGTTTAACAGTAAAACTGGTTTTTTGCCTTATTTTCATGAAATGTTATGTTAGCACAAGAGCACCAGCAGTGTGGGCTGCAGTGTGGAACCTCTTGCACTAAAAATCCATGGAGAGGATTTCAGAAAAATCTTTATTTTATTTTTTTTTTTAATTGGAACCAGCATGAATGTATGATCCAATAACTATATTTTATATACATAGAACAGCAGAAACTTTACATTCCATCTTCAAACTGCTGAAATAGAACTTCTGTTTTAAAATTTATTTTTTTTACAAGCCAGAAAAATAATCTGCCACTCTTTCTGTGTGGTCATGCATGTTGTACAAGTTACAGGTTTATTTCATCGTGATGTAAAAATGCTGCTTTTAAGGAAGCAGTTGCTTTGCACTCTGACCAATGTAGCAAAATATCCTTAAATGGAGTGTAAGGCCATGCCAATTTTGTGTATGTATATATTTATATATATATAATAAATTCACATAGAAAAGACAGGGAGGTCCCTTTTAAAGGTGGGTAGGGAGAAGACATGTAAGCACTTCATGATTAAGCTAGTTTATTCTTTTCGAATATTTTACATCATAAGTTTTAAATATTGGTACCACGCTTTATATTCTGTATTTCTCTAGTCCCCCTCTGTTCTTGAGGGGAGAAAATTAAATAAGCATGAAAATAAACAAGCATTGACTTTTTCCATTATTTTCTTTCAGGCTTGTGTTGTTAATGACCCAGTAGAGGTACTTGGAGAGCACTTCACTCTTCCTTCTTACCTTAGCTCCAGTCATTAGTTCTTACTCTGTGAATACTTTTCCAATTATCTCCTGTGAGATGCTGATATTTTAGGACCCACCGTGCAAGGAGGAAAACTAAACTGAATATGAGCTATTTCAATGCCTATTTGAAGTTAAAGGGAGGTGAGTTTTGTCATCTCAACAGCAACTGCCTCTATTCCTATGCTTAAAGGAGTTGATTAAACTGAGGCAGTTTTAATGCCACTGCTTCTTTCTGAGGTCTTAAGATCGAAGAATGAAAGAAAACGTTCTAACCTTGTTGCCAGTCCTTTCCTGATTATGAACAAGCTTGAGAATGTCTATATCCTGATTTATTTATTTTTTTAACAAGTGCGCACACAACAAATTGCAAAAGTAGTTCACATCTGGATTTAGTATTTACAAAAGAGCATTGATAAATGGATGGGTTTATCAAGAGGGTGTAATCCTCAGTGGTCTGGCTTGCCCCTTGGCAGGAGGGTCTGTCCCATAGTTGAGGTCTTGGTCTGTGTTGGCAAACCCCATGTTTTTACCCTGAGCTCCACTGGAGAGTGGAGGGTGACGTGTTGCCCTCTGGGAGGGACAGTGGCTGCCCAGCTCTGTCAGAGCCCTTGGCGGTCCCTGGTATAAACAACATGAAGGCTCTGTTGTGTTTTGGAACAAATGAGCTTTAGTAAGTCAAGCTTTGGAAACAAAGATTTTCTTCATGCAAATGGCTTACAGATGGGAGACAAAAAAAATAGGACAAAACAATGCTGCTACTTAATAGGCTTTTTTCAAAAAGTTTTTTGGAGGTATTCTCCCTAGGTACCAGATTTTTGGGGATTTGAACAGTGAGTTGGATACTTCTGGGAAGCTGAGACAATGTTTATCAAGGACATAAGGAAAACACTCTGTAGGTGCTGAGCTGTTCCCACTTCTATTTATTTTATATGTTTTCAATTAGTTCCTGCTCTGTGTGTGTGTATCTCCCCTCCAAAGTAAGACCAAATGTGCAGTGGTTGTCCTGAACAGAAATATTCAAAGTATTTTTATTGTTCTAAAGATAAATTCATTTACAAAACAATGTAAATGGGTGTGTGTTTATAGTTGGAAGGGAGAAATTCCTGGGTCCTCCCCTCCTATTTTTATATATCGTTTACAGGTAAGTTTTTCATTGCTCCTCATCTTGGTTTTAATATAGTAAGTGTGATATGCTGTACACTGTGGTAGAATGTGAGTAGATGACACAGTCCATAAAATGTCACTGTCCACAATGATGTTCTGCCTGCTTATGGCTGCTGTTGGATCTCCAGTGGGTGGTTACAAACAGCTGCTTGGGTCAGGTTTGTGCATCTTCAGGATTCAAAGGTTGCTTCCAGAAAGGTGGTCACTGATGCTGCAGGGATGGTAAACTGCGATGGAATGCACTGTGACCTTTGCTTGTCAGGCCATTTTTTGGGTGAAGTCCTTAGTATGTTGCTTCATCTTTGCATCTCTCTTTAGAGCTCTTAACTCACTGAAGTTTTACTGTGTCTCAAACATTTGTGAATGGCTTTTAGTGCAATTACCTTCTATTTCAGTTATTTTGAAACAGTCATCTCTTTCCTGCAGCTCATCAAGTCCATGAAAGAAGTGGTGAGCTCTGGCCATGATTAGTGCTTTTGGTATGTCATGGCCAGACTCAACAACCACACAAACTTATCTTTTTGCATACAAATTCCATTTCACAGTAGGCTTGAGATGCTCCAGGCGATGCTTTTTTCAGGATAATTAATTCCACGTGCATGTGGTGAGTTAAATCACTTGGCCTTTGTGCCTTAATGTCCATGTCTGTCACCTCATTTGCCTCTAGAGCTGGCCTGTCTGTCCTGACCTACCGCACCAGTTGCAGGGAGTGCAGTGCTGGTAGTGCAGTGAGATGCTCTGATGTTGCAGTGAGCAGCAGGACAGGGCTCAGAGGCAGAGTTCAAGCACAACAGACCTCTCTTCCCAGTGAGGGGATGGTGGATTACCTGTCTCTCATTCTCGCATAACATCACTGTTTGGACCTTAATGTTTATTTCTCAAAAGTTCCAATTTGGATACACCCCAAGCTGACAGACCCCCAAATTAAGCTGCTCTTGTGACCTGATTTAAGGAGGGATGTATCATTCATGGTTTTGAAATCCATGTGTCTTTCAGCTGCCCTGTCAAGTTCAGTAACCCTGCTCAGTGCTGGAGGACTGTGAAGGGGGCATCACCCATCAGGGGGTGGAGGTGCTCTTTTTACAGTTCTCCACTTTGAGGAGGTTAATTTAGGGATTTGTCAGTTTGGTCCATGCTGCTTCTGAGCTTATTTTCCTTGCTTGCTTCTGATCTAACCTTGGAATTGAAAAAATGCAAGTGTTTTGGACAGAAACATAAGCAAGTTTGGGAAGAGGAGGACAGGAAAGAAACAGTAGAAGTTCAGTGTAGGCAAAGACAGAGCAGAGTGTTTCAGAGCCCTTGTTCGGTTGTTTCCCCAGCTTAGGTAAGCATAAGGTGAAGGAACCTGTGCTCTCTTCTGCTAAGATTTTGTTGGGACAGCCTCTAGCCAAGCATTTCTTGTAGAGGTGAGCTCTACTGCTGTGACCAATAGCACTGAACCCTGTTAAACAAAATGGTAAAGCAAGAGTATGATGATAGCCTAATTCATTAGTGGGTGTTCTGTTATTTATTTAATTTTTAATATTTTTTTTTTCCTGGTAAAAACAGGGATTGATGGCAAGTAGAGGCATGCATCTGATCAAGGACTTGCCAAAATTGTTCATTGTACTCCTGATGTGAAGGATGTAGCAGTGTGCCTCACCTTAGTGTGCAGCTGTTCAGTGAGACACATTTCCAGCACTGTTCTTATGTTACAGAGGTTGTCCCTTCTCCACTTCCTTTCTTTATTTGCTGGTTTCTCAAGCTTTGTTTTTAGAGGTGATGCTGCCCATGCTGTACCATACCTCTTCCTCCATGGGACAAGTCAAGCCTCACGAATTCCATTTCCAACTCCTCAAAGAACAAACAGCAGTATTAAAAGCCTCAAATCCCAGGAGCACCACATGGACTGGGGTTGCAATTGTGACTGCACTTAGTACAATGAGGAGTAAGTACTACAAGCTCCTGTGCCTGTCACAAGTCTTGATCTACTCTTCCTTTCTCATCTCTGATCCCTGCTCTCACCCTGCTCTTGAGCAGGGAGCTGAACTTTTAGGACTCTAACACTGCAGCCTTGGAAGAGCAGAGCTGGCCTAGAAGCTGTGGTTGCAATGCAGTTGTGTCCATCTGTGGCACATCACGAGCTCCAGAGCTGGCCCTGCTCCTCAGAGGCTTGTGTGTTGGTTCTTTAGCCCACCACAAGCAACTGTGATGAGGCTGTTTTTCAAAATGCATAAGTGCATATCCAGGAGAGGTGGCTGAGTCACCACCCTTAGCACAATCTGTTCAATATTACATAGTTTTAGTTCAGTAAAGGTCAGAGTTTGGGGATTAGGTGTCAGCAAGTAACACTGAAGCCCAAGCCCCAGTTCTGCTGTCATTGGAGGTCATGGCCTATTGATCTCCACAGGGCTATGCTGATTTAAGCAACACTGCTATCAGGCATCTGCTGTAATTGTGACTGTGAGGGCGTCTTCACTGCAAGCTTCATTCAGGCTTGAACCTGGAGCTGTAATTTAGTGCCCAGATTCTGTGGTGGGCTCAGCCCAGGCCAGCTGCTTCAGCTGGGCTGCAGTATAAAGCTCAAGTCACGGTTTTTGTAAGACAAGTAACCCAACAGTACGCCAGTATCACCAAGTGCCTAAATAAGGTAGACATGTCCTGCCCCAGACCCACTGGGAAAGATGATTTTGGCTTGCTACAGTGCTAACTGTAGCAGCAAAAGCTACTCATGAGCTCCAAACCAGCTCTACTTGTCCCTGCTTGTGCCAGGCTTGATTCACCTGCCATACCAATGACACACTTGCAGCTCTAAGCCAGAGAACATAGTTAATGATGGTACCTCACCCCAGCCAGGCTCAGCCAAGTTTCCTGGGTAGATAAAGAAGGTGTCCTTGTTTGGCTTAAGCAACTTAGGTAGTTCAAGTGGCAAATTTATAAATAAAAGTTAATTTCAAGCCAGGCTGATGGCTTATTTACACTGATATCACTCTATGCCCAGGAAAAGATACATTTTTTTATACTGGAACTGCAGACATACTTGAACCTCAGGCTGAGAACAGGTAATAGGGTTTTGTGTCCTCTTTCCTTGCTGAGAACTGCTGCTGTCCGGAAGCTGCTGAGATCCCTCTCCCTTGTGCTTTTTGTGGCTCACTTGTTACTGTTGGCAGGAGCAGTGGCAGGACTAAGCATAGCCTACAAGCCCCAGCAGTGATGCTTTGAGTGCTGAAGGGGTTGTTAACCCAACATGAAGCCATGCCTGCCTTCCCCCAAAGTGGAAACATCCCCTTGTGCTGAATCTATTCCCAGTGCATGCGCACTCCCTGTGCCTGGCCCCGGTCAAACCCTGGCTGACCCCTCTCCTATTCTGCAGGAAGCCCACCCATCCCTGGATGGGCCTCAGTGCTCTGTCTGTCATAGACCCAGGAGCAGGGATATCACAAAGATGAGGCTCCCTTACAACTTCTGCTCAGAAGCTCTTCAGTAAAGTGCACAAGGACTGCAACTTAGGCTTGCTAGACTTGATTCTCACAATTACTTAATACAATCTCATAATTCTTGCTGCTAGCTTTGGCTCTTGCGTCATACCTGTTAGCACTGTCTGCCTTGAATGCCAGGAGAAGACAATGATGTGGCATGCAAACAAACTTCTCCTATTGCTTTTCCTTTTCTTTCCTCTTCCTGTCTATGTGAGGATCCTCATTTGACAATTTAACCAGTAATTTCCCCCGTCAGGTGCTGAAAACATCCCTCTCTTTATAGACTGCCATGTGGTTTGTGTCCTTTACCATGTTACACTACTAAGAGCTTTGGTCCTTAGCTGCTAGCATGATGCTGGGACAACATGGTAGGGTGAGTGAGGGCAGAGATGAACCCGGAAAGCTGCAGACCCTACAAACAAGAAGTTCAGCCTTTCTGTGCACAGGACACCTGCTGTAAGGAAGATCACAGGTTGGGATTCCTCACTTGGCTCAGCCTGTGCTTCCCATTACCAAGCTAATGCCAGTATCTCCAGTCCAGCTTGTGCATTTCCATGTTCCCTCAGTGTAGGATCACCTCAGGACATTACCCAAGAGCTGCTCATCCTGACAGTTCTCAAAGGTGAGTGACTCACCTACTGCAAGCATCAGCATCTCCTCATCAACTGCAGGCAGAGCCTGGAGTAGCTCTGAGCAGATGCCTTGTACAAAACATGCAACAACTCCTTACACATTGCCTGGTTCACAGCAGCTTATTCCTTCTGGGGCCCTCTGCTGTGCCCCACAGTAGAATTGCTGGATCACTAAAAAATGTGGAGCCCTACAGGGATAGTAGCCTGAAATTTTCCCTTCATGCTGCTTTGCTTTCACACAGAGCACAGTCAAAAAAGGTGTTGTTGACCACCCTCCTGTTCCCCAGGAGTCCTCTTCAAGCACACTTTGCTACGAGAGCACTTTCCTAGTGATTCTGTTACCCTGTCTGCTTAGGAGGAGTGGGTTTGTTCACATATTTTGTGCTGTGTTTCCCAAGACACCGATCTGGGCCGGGTCCTTCAAAGGTTGCAGAGCTGAGGAACTTAGCCCCATAGAAATAAAAGTCCAGGTGGTGAAACAAGGGAGAGGAACACAGAAAAGTACAACATACTTGAACAAAGTAAAAGACTTGTGTAGATTCATCTGAGCAAGAGAGATGTGTAACTGCCCCTAAGAAATACTTAAAGAGAAGGAGATGAGAGGATGGGAAGATGTAAAGGACCTGAAGTAGTTTTGAAGATGCTAAAATTAATGAATATTAACTTCTGCTTTGGTGCTCATCCTAGCACCCTGAAGAAGAATCAAGTATCTCAATTTTCTACTTAAGTAATATACTGTCTCCATACAAATGATGGAAATCTATTGAAGCAGGAGCAGCACGAGGTACCCCTTACATCTCCCTTTGAGAAGAAGACAGGAGAGTGTCAGGTGCTTTCTAACAAGAAAGGGCTCAGTTACCCCTACTGAACTGGGCTCTGGGATGCTTCAGCAGGACAGGACCTGCTGCTTGCAGTTACTCAGACAGGAGCTGCACCATGTCCAGCTGGCAAACAGTGACCCCAGATCTGCAGTCATACTGGTGGGATTGGGTTTTGAGGGAGAAGTGTTGTGTTATCCACTGCTGCCGGTAGTAAGGTTTTAGAGTAAGGAATGGGGTAGTGAAAGAGATTGTCTGTCTCTGGCACAGGAATAAGAACTCTGTTTTATTAAGGAATGATAGTACAGTACAAAAATATGGTTGTATAAAATCTGTGAAAAATATGGCACCATTTAAAATAGCCTTTTCTCCTTTCATATGTTCCTTCCTCTTTAAAAAATATATTTAGTAAATACTTCTAACCTTTTATTCCACCAGCATTAGGAAACTAAGCAAGGTCTTCAAATTACAGTCAAGATGAAGGACAACTAATAGTGTAATTTGAATTGTCTTGGATTTGCCTTAAAAGTAAAGATCTTCAGAAGAGCCAGAAGAAAAAATAAACCTTCCAGAAAAGTCTGAGGAAAACAAAAAAAATGTTTGTGTTCACAGGACATGAGAATATTCAGCATTTGAAATTGTTTGATGCTTTTAGGACCAAAGTCCCCCAGCCCTGACCATCAAAGGCTTCTAGGACAGGAGGAATGAGGGCACTAGCAGACCCATGAAGAGAATGACCCTGCCTCTGTGTTTAAAGGCAAGTTGGGGCTTTGCCAGGGTCAAGGACAAGCCTTGCAGTCTGTAGCAGGCCACATGCTTACTGGTCTGTCCCAGACCCTCTTTATGGTGTTTCCGTGGTACTGGGATCCCAGAGGGAAAGACTTTAATCAGGAATTGAAAGGGGAAAAACTCATCTACCTGACCAAAAAATAGTAAGCTTATCCTACTTCTTTCTTTTCCACAGTTACATTTATATATAAGGAAAAATATTCCAGCTCATGATGTGATACATTTCCAGCAACATCTGGAAATAATATTGTTTGGGATAAAGCTGTTTTTCCAAAGAGCCCAAGTGAATTAGGGCCCTGTTTTCTCTCTTTACTGCCAGACCGACTGCTGTCTGTTTTATTCAGAGGTTTTCCTTCTGAGCCTCATTCTTAACAGGAGCTAACAATTACTGAGTTAAATTTCATCAATATGCCTGGAAGCTACTCTGCAATATCAAATCCTGCACACTTTTACTAATAAATATAATTGCTGGCACTATTAAAGCAGCTGACATTGAAGAGGAGAGAGATTATCAAAGCAAGTTCTGTTGCAATACAGAGACTAAACACAGCCTAGTACAGATGGAGGAAAATGTTTGATTTTGAAAACTGCACAGGCTTGCCAGGGGTTCCTAGGACAGTCGAAGGTCTTGTCTACGTGGTGAAACTGTCTGGCAGGACATCTGTGGGACAGCTCTCTCAGCACTGCCAGACCTTTGCCAAACCCCAGCACGTTTTGCGTTGAGATGTGAGCGCTGCTCGCTGTCAGCGTGCAGGCAGCCCTGGGGCTGGAAAATGGCCCCGATGGAAACTGGCTGCTTAATGAAGAGAGAATAATGCTGCTTATGGCGAGCATCGAACGTGCCTGGTGGTTGGCAGAGTCAGACTGGATGCAAAGGCAGTCTGGTAAGCGTGTAATTTCAGTCCCTAAACTCCCATGGGCACCACTAGCAGCTGGAATGCTGCTGTATGAGCAGGAAACACAAGCATCTTTCTGATGATTTCTAATCCCTAATTTGCTTTTCTCTGGCCTTACTTGGTGCCAAGAAGTGACACTGGAGCTCTAGTGAAGCAGTAACTGTGAGCTTATCTGCATCTCCAAGCAATAGGTCCAGGATGAACATGGGATTCCTCTTTGGGCTCAAGGCCCCTCTCTCAGCTGGAACAGCTCGAAGTGAGGTGGGAATGTCCCTTGTCCTTGCTCTGGTCTTGCCCTTGGGATGTAGGATCAGAACTCACTTGGGTGGGAGGATGGTGCACAGGATTTGCTAACAACCTACAGGCATCTCCTTAGAACAGCTCTAGGAAGCCACAGCCCTGCAGCTGGCTGTGCCCTGGGGAGCCATCCCAGGTAGCCTGGGGACACTAAGTTGCATGAACCACGACCAACCTGCCCGACTGCAAAGTGCAAGGTCTGGGCATCGAGGCAGGACCTTTTTTCCCCAAATGACAGTGATTTGTGATTGTTCCCCTGCATAAGCAAGGAGATGCAGCGCATGGGCTGCCAAGCCTCTGCCCTGCTGCCGGGCAGGGAGGGGAATTCCCGGGATTTACTCTTTCATCTGAGACAAGGACGTGCCGTGCAAAGCTGTCGCACGCCCCGCGGTTGGCACGACTGCCCGTCGCGCCGGCAGGGAGAGTTCAGCAATCCAGCAAGCAAAACGAGAGCCAGCAGCAGATCTGGGCTCCAGCCAAGGCTCGGAAAGTTGTCCTAGCATCAAATAACGGCTCTGCTCGACAGCGTGTGCCGTCCCTCCTTGGGAAAGCACTGTCTGCCAGGGGAAGGAGAAATCCTCAGCCCACAGGTTTGCTGCTGCTCCAGTAGGGGGAAGGGGCTGATGTACTGGTTCGCACTGGTATCGCATGACTTTTCCCTGTCTTAGCAGTGCAAAGGGAGTCAGAAAGCTAGGTGACCTTTGCCTAAACATTAGGAAATAATGCCGTTTGCCCTAGTCCACAGTGACCATCATGCTTTTTTCTTTTTTCTCCTTCCCACCCCCCTTTTGTGTTCTTATCCTTTGATTCTTTCTTTTTCTTTTTTTTTTTTTTCTTTTTTTTTTTTAGATAAAGTGTACTTAGTGCTGGTGAAAGGTGCTGAATTGGCAACCTTGGAGATGGGTGTCTCTCTGCCCAGCCCAGGAGAGCCCTGATGCTTTCTCTGGGCTCCCTCCTCCTGGCCCTGACTCTGTGCTAGGACATCTTGCAGGTACCTGTGCTCCACTGCCCTCTCCCATAGCCACCTCTGGCTGCACTGGTTGGGACATCCATGACTGAGCATAAGCTCCCACCTCCTATCCCAGGTTTGGATGCTGCTGACCTGGACCAGACTGAACCTGACAGTGCCAGAGGGCACTTTGCTGTGAGCTGCTCCAGCTGCTATGGAGGATGCAGCTTCTGTAAGTGGGAACCTGTGTGTTCCCAAAGCAAGCATCCTGTCTGCAGCCCAGGTCAGCTGTGGTCCAGCCCTGAGCAGGAGATGGGGGTGAGCAGAGAGGAGGGAGGGTGGAAGCACCCCTTGCATGCCACGTGTCTCTTTGCCTTCATTTAGTGCCTGATCCAGACCTGACCCCAAGTGCTTCAGTGCAGACTGATTGTCTCTTCCTTCATGCTCTCTTCTACCCACCTAGCTAAAGTGCAAACACGACTGAATCACCCCGGGTGCTGCAGCCTGGCTCATGCTCAGGGTCCCAGCGAGGCGAGTGGGGCATCAAGCCCTTGACTCCCCCATGCCAGCCCTGAACCAGGCTTTCAAATAACACCCTGGAGGCATTTGGTGTGTGTCACCCCCCACCCCAACCTCCAACACCAACCTGTGCTACCGCTCCGCCAAAGGGAGACCCTGTTGCTCACCCGTTCCCACCTCCCTCCCCCCTCTTCCCCAAACTGTGCCAGCCTCCCCCCGAGGCAAAGCAACCTGCTCTGTCTTCCCATCGGCGTTAAAGCTAAATGCAGCACCAAAATACATACAAAAATAGAGTTTTGGGTCCATCGGCCCAGCTTCACTATTAATATAACTGCTATGAAATGTCTGAAAATAAGAGCTGCTCTCTCTGTACACACCTTCCCCCCCGCCCCCCCTTACTGACAATATTGCCGTCTGCCCGGTCCTCTTGCAACAAGGCATGAATACGCCTGTTTTCTCTATATTTTAAATATAATTTCTGCTCTAACTCATCCAACACTTCCATCCCCCCCATTGTAAACAAATATGGCAGAAAGGGGTTGGAAAAAAACAACAATCCTTCATCATTTCTAGTGTTCTGAATAGTATTTCTGGCTCCTGGAACTCGAATCCTGCCAGGTCATTTAAAAGGACAGAATGTACCTGTGATTTCTGATGAAGGCCCTGATGTCCTTCTCGGGTTTCCCATTGGATGCTCTCTGATGGGGATGAGAGAGATAATGTATTTGCTTTCCTCTATCCAAAAGTCACAAAGTGTTTGATCGGCAAACCCGTGACTAAAAAAAGTAAATATATAAAATAAACAAAACTCCACAGCCTCTTTCTTCAGTTTCCCCATCTATCCAGTTTTCAAAGTGCAAAACCTAGAGAAGCATAGAATTATTTTCTTACTGTTTTTTGGTTTTTTTTTCTTGTTCTTAGGGCTTTTTTCCCCCACGTGCTTGACTGTTATGGCCTTTCTATAGCAAAAGTCAGATAAAGCGTAATTGCAGTCATTTCTGCACATGGAATTATGAATCATTCCCGTGACTTGAGAATCTAAGCTGTTAATAGGCTAAAAAAAAAGGATTTTTTTTTTTTTGTTTATCTTTTTTTCTGATTGTTTTCTTCTTGCATTATAATTAAGCATGAATAGATATCACTATATTACACTGCTTGGATTGCAGCTGGAGCAATCCAAACCTTCCTATGCTGTAAAACTACCCCCCACCCTGCACTCCCCTGATGAAGAGCTTTTTCTTCCTCCTCCCTGTGCCGGTTATCCTCAGTTCACATGATTAAAAGTCCCTCACAGCCCCCCTCCCCCCATTTTTTTTTTGTTTTTTTGTTTTTTAGTAGATATTGCCACATTCTTAAATTCATGCATTGCTGCATTGCTATTGCACATATATAAAGGATTGCTCGCTCCCTCCCAGCTGCTCCCCTTCCCTCACTGGTTGTGCACATCCTCTCTGCGGACAATCTTGTAGATGATCCAGTAGAAAATGTTGAAGATGAGGAATGCCATAGGGAAGCCGATGCGTGAGATCTTGTCGATCTTCTTGGCTCGCTGAATGAAGAGCTTCCGCATCTCCTCGGGGGAGCGGGATGGCGGGGGGACCGGGTTGGCTGTGTTGTTGTTGTTGGCGCCCTTGACAGAGATGCCATCCTTAGCTTGTAGGCAAGCTGGTCCCATCCCGTAGGCAGTGAAGTTGAACCTGCCTTCACTGGCTTCATCCTCCTGAAACAGATTCAGCATGGGACTCTACTTAAAATGAGATATAGACAGTGCACCCTTGCTATAAGGCTCTCCACTGACAGCTTCCTGCTCTGCAAGGGAAAGACGCCTCCGTCATACCCCAGCCTCAGTGCCCTTGGACAAACCCTCTGCTCTTGGGAGATCAGCCTTATAGAGGGGTGCCAGCTGTGTGATGCACAGATGCAAATCAGGGGATCCAGGCACCCCATGGAGAACAGGACTGACCCACCAGCGTCTTTGATGCACTTGAACGGTTTGTGGTACTGCATTCATTTTCCAGTTGCATCCCCTGTTTTGCTTCTGCCTTTCCCTCCCCCCCAGCTCCTGTCAGCACCTTCTTTGCTTTGCCTGGGCTGTATCAGCTCGCCCAGAAGGAGTGGGCTCCATGTAACTCAGGTAGGCGAAGCCACAGCACGACACTTCCTACAGAGTTACATGGATGTGCAGGCGCCGAGACCTGTCCAGGAAAAGACCTCTGCAGGCAGCGTGTAACCAGCCCTGAGCTCACCTGCCTATGGGACCCCGGAGCCCCACAGCCCCTCCCCACAGCCCAGCTTTTAGGTGAGGAACAGAAGTGCCTTTCCATGGGTCAATGGTAAGACACCACTGCTTGTGTAAATTCCAATTATTGAGCAAGAAAAATAGTTTATTTTCCAGTCTGAAGGCAAATGCTTTTGCTTTGTTTTAGCGGGGAGGTCTTGCAGGCTTCTTAGAAAAATTTAGCTCATTTTATTGAACACAGAGATGTCACCACAGGAAAAAACAAGTTTGGCCAAAGTAATACAACCAGGGAGTTGCAGAGGCAAGGTCAGAAACCCAAGTCTCTTGACTACAGGTCACCGAGGCTAATTGTTAGACCAGTGGCACTAATTATCTGTCGTGGAGACTGATCCACTCTGTGTCCCCCAGTGCTGACCTGTGTCCCCCAACGCTGACTGACCAGCCTCCCTCATAGCCTGCCTGCCCCGTGTGCCCTCCTTTGCCTGCCCTTTCCTCTCTCCTTCGCAGAGTGTCTTTTCTGGATAGTCCCCGTATCGAGCAGGGAGCTGCGTGGGATGGAGGCACTGTGCCAGGGGTCTAGGGTGGAGGAGCAGAAGGAAGAGCATGCTGGCAAATCTGAGCAAAGCAAAACAACCAAAATAAAATCAAACTTTCTTTATTTTGTTTTTTTTTTTTTGGGGAGAGAGTGGCAAGCTGGTGAGTTGTATGATCTATGGGCTGCAAAGGCCTGGCTCTCCAAGATGCTCAGAGCTTATAGACCTTCTTATCACATCTGCACTAGAATCATTGAATCATTTAGGTTGGAAAAGACGTTTAAGATCATCAATTATTATGGGGGTTCAGGTAAAACTGCCTCTGTTCTTCTCTGGTTGCACAAACACACATGCACTGATACATGTCTGGTTTAGCCTTAATCACTTATATTCCTAATTTACTCAATTTCTTTCTCTCCTCATTACTGAGGGACCGCTGGCTGTTTTCTGTGGCTGCTTTGGTTTCTGTGAGTGATGCACGCAGGACAGAGCAGGTAATAGGGCCTTCTTCAAGGTGCCATATCAAAGGAGAAAGGCAAAGACATCACCAGCCACACTGGACTGTTCTCCTTGGGCTGGGTCTCCAAATCATACATTCCAAGTGGGTCTGATGATGGTGTCATATGAACGAGACTCGAAGGGACAGTAACTCTCCCTAGCCATCACAGTCCCTATGCCAGGACCTGTCTGCCCCAGTAAATACAGAGTAATGGAGTAATGCCTTCAACCAGCATGGACCACTGCAACGTCTCGCTTGTTTTTAGCCTGGCATGTCATACTTAAACCAGGCAGAGCTACCCAGACAAGTCAGGACATTGTGACAGAGCAATTAGGTTCTTTGGCAGCTGCACTAACCCATTTGCATATTTGCAGTCAGCTCCGAGTTTTCTGATGAGCCTGCAAACCTTCTTCATTTTGCTTTTGCAAGTGTTTTGGTTTATGCTTTGTTCCAATTAAATTGCTGTGAGATTGGGCAGGGATTGTAATAGCAGCCTTGGGTTCCATGGAACATCTCTGGCAAATATCTTTTAAACACATCTGTATATGAGTGGCTTTTTTTTTCTCCTCATTGTTTTATCAACAGAGCAATCTGCATACAACAGCATGCATCCAGAAGCAGGATGCCTGAATCTAGATGAAGAGATAAAAGCACCATGAGGCATGGGTAGTTTTAGCTTTGGCTCTATTAAGCAGGCTGCATCTTCTGAACCAAAACTGCCTCCAGTGATCTTGAGATGCCAGAGTCTTGCTCTGGCCAGACAAAATCAATGGGTGCTGATGCTGCCATCTGTTACTTCTCTTCCCTTGCATTTGTCCAAAACTTTTTATCCCTGGTCCTGACTGGGTTGGGGACAAGTGAACAAATATCTCCTGTTTTGCAGACAGGACAACTGAAGCAGAGAGAGGCAAATTTTCAAAGAGACAGGGATTTCTGCTCCTTAGCCCCCACTGCCTCCTGGAATGGTGGCAGTTCTCCAAGCACACACTGTGAACTACTGTGGGACAGGTTAGACCCTGGGAAAGAGTTAATAGCTGGGACAGTGAAGCAATGGAATGAGGGGTCTCTGGATGGGATGGGTCATGGAGGGCTCTTTAAAATAGAAGGTAGAAAAATGCCTGTGAGGAATATTTTAGGCAGACCTTGGTGGTCTCCTAGGGGCTCTCTTGAGATTTCCATCAGCAAAATTTTCTGTTGTTTGGTTATGTGTTTTTTTTCTTAGCAAATTTACTCTTTTTTTTAATGCTACCTTGAGGGCAGTCTCTCAGGCACGGTGCTGAAAATTTGATACCACCTACCTGATTCTACTAGTTAATACAGGACAATTTTAAAGTGCTTTTGGTCTTGTAATCACCTTTGTTTCTTTCTAGTGCATCCTGTGAGGTGAAATCTTTGCTAGCCTAAAAGCTGTTAGAGTCCAGGCTGCAGGAGATGTATCTATGTGATGCATGCATGCTCAGATTGGCATCAGTTAGGTGAGTAAGCATGGAGTGAGGCTAAGGCTGAGAATAATGCTCTTTCCTTCCAAGAGGAATTTGCAGTCAGTTTGAGAAGCAGATGCTTTTGAACACAGAGATGACAGAGACAAAGAAGTGTCACTTACCTCCAGGCTAATGTAGGCTTTCTTGCTGGGGAATGCTGTTCTCTGATAGACATCCCTCACACCTCCCTGCCTTCCTCCCCCCAGCCCTTGTTGTGTCTCCTGAAGAGAACTCAGACCAGAACATCACTGTGTGAAAACTGTTCTGTTGAGGACAACCCTTTTGCCTTAGACCACTTGGCTAGCTAACAAAAACCAGCTTGCTAGACTCCTGGGGTCAGCAAACTGTTAGAAGAGACACAATTCATTGAGGCAGACCTGCTTTTTGATGTGTGACCCTCCTTAACATCTGACCATATACTCAGGACTTCCCTGGGACTTAGTGGCTTGGTTCAGTTAACCATGTAATGATGTTCTGCTGGACAGATTCCAGCCTTGTCCTTCACGCTTTATGTATTACCTTATGGTGCCTTCTCTTCCTTCTGAACCTGAGCAGCTCTTTGTGCTGCCGAGATACGAAGTTGACCGCAGCATACTCCAGAAGTGCGGAGAACACAAACAGCAAGCACACGGCCATCCAGATGTCTATAGCCTTCACATATGACACCTAGGAGTCAGAGAGAGAGACTGAGATGGAGTGGCTCCTTCATCCAAGTGCCTTTTTGCTTGCCATTTTACATGGTACTTTGAAGGTCTTTGGAAGGAGTTGATCAAGCCATGATATGGTTGACATCTGCTCTTGGATACCAAGATCTAGCTCATTGAAACTGCTCCTGGGCCCTTAAGTAGTAATAATTTCACAGTTTTTAATTTATCTAGGTATTGGTTGTGATGCTTTATATGCAAGGAAAATAGTAATCCAATATGACCACACCAGAAGTCCTTCATAAAAGGGAAATTCAGTTCTATTATAAGAGCACGATGGTCAAGTGAGTAAAAGCTAGAATGCAGAGTGCATATCTGTGTGTGGTCATTGCAGGGGTTTGTAAGGTACAGAGCTCCTGACTACTGGGAGCTGTGGTGGATCTCGGGGTGAGTGCTGAATCTTAGGGGAAGTTTTACTGCTAGTCATAGAAACTGCTAAAATTTTTGCAGAAGGGGTCTGGAAATTGTCCTGCTTGCCCTTAAACTGAAATAGGATGATGGCATCAGAATGTCTCTGATGTTGAGCAGGAGGATCTGTATGGTGACTTACTTCTGTGTCATCACCAGAGAGTGCACATTTTCCCCCTCTGTGAAGACAAGAGCATTCCCTACCTTGGGCAGTGATGCTCGGGACCCAGAGCTCTGTGTGGTCATAGTGAGCACTGTGGTGATCCCCAGGCCAACACGAGCAGGTGCAGCATCCATATTGATCCAGAAGGAGATCCAGGACAGAATGACAATAAGGAGGCTAGGGATGTACATCTGGATTAAGTAGTAGCCCATCTGCCGCTCCAGGTGGAAACGAGCTTCTATACAAGTGAACTTGCCTGAGAACAACAGGGGATACATGGAAGATTACTGGCAAGGCACAGTGAGCATCCTCTTTTCAGCTATTCTCTGGGGACTTTCCTTGCATTGCCTAGAACCAGAGTCTTGTTAGAGGAGGAAATTAACAGCTGTCGCCCAGTTCTGAAATATGTATGCACATCAACATAGCAAAGAAAGCTCTTGGCAGTATGTCCTTTTTCACTTAAATTTCACCTGCTCCTTTGCATCAGAGATAAAAGAAGATGTTGGGAGAGAAGGTCCAGACCAAGCACACTTGAACTAATGCAGATGTTACTGGGGACAAGAGGGTTCCACACACTTGGGTCTATCATATTGGCTAAATATGTGTATATTTACTGGCAATGTAACTATGTGTATTTATATGTATGTTGTCCCTAGCTGTGTAGGACAAGGCTTGTATCACCAGAGTGCCATCAGGCATAGCAAGAGACTCTAGCAAATGCACAGTCCTGAATTCCTCTTTAATGAACACAGCATCTAAGGGTAAACAGCACTGACCTGTGTTGTAGTGCTTTGTGCAGTATCTCAAGTCTTTTTCTTCTTTGAGGATAAACTGAGGCAACGTCAGCCCATCAGCAACTTGCACGGCTCCTTTTTCTTGCCACTCAAATATGAGATCATTCATTGTGTAGCCAACTGTTGAGAGGGAGGGACAAATACCATGTGAAACACACATGAAATACTGATCTGGAAAGGCATAGACTTGTAGAAGAGAGTTATGCTTGGAGCCAGGGGCTTATCCTGTCCTTCCTTGGCAGTGCTGTAAGGAGTGGGGTTTGGGTTGAGTCAGAACTGCTTGTGTGTGTGGTAAAAGCCAAGGTAATGACCTGCACTGGAGCTGTGATGGTGTGCAATGAATTGTCTGAAATAAATCACATTTTTTCTTGAATTTGAGTTGTTGAGCTGTTTGCTATTTTTTTTCAAACTTGACCTCTTTCTCTCAATGAAGTTATTCATCATCTTTCCCTCCTTTGGGATAAACAAACATGTACAAAGGGCAAATGTTCATCCAGAGAGAAAAAATCCCATTTGCAGCTGAAAGCACTTTCACCTTTCTCCTCCCAAGTGAAAGGCCAACGTAAATACAAGCAAGCCAGAGCTCCTCTCATGGGATCTTTTAAGGTTTGGCTTCTCTAGGAAATGTCACATGCTGAATGAATGGAAAACTCTGAGCAAGTGGTTCTTGAGCAAGCCTCCAGTGAAGGCTGAACTGGGAATGGGTTACAGCTGGAGAGGGAGATGGAGAGGGAAAACACATGGTATCGTCTCCATAATGGAGATGTGCACAGGACTCACAGCTTTCTAACTGCATGATGCACGTCTGTACGTCCATGGGGAAGTTCTTCAGGTCCATGGGGCAGGCCAGAGTCAGCGTGATCCTGAGGAGAGAAGACAGCACAGGGGAATGCCAAGCAGTTTGTGGTACTAATGGGGGGTGAATCTTCTTGGACACCCAATGTTGCAAACAGGCTGGTACCTTGCCTGAGACACACTGGTGTGCTGGGAGGAATGACTGATCACTCACTTCTTCCCTGCCTGTGTTTTCACATGTGGTGTTGAAAAGCATCAGAAATACCAAGCATTTGGCTCTGTAATATAATTCCCAGCAGACTGGCCTGCTGCAGATGGCATTTCATTGCAAGTTTGTTTTGGACTGTGCAGAACAAAGAGTTTCCACACCAAACAGTTTTGCTGCTTCTGTCTTCATTTCTTGCCTCAGCTTTGCAACAGCCTGGGCTAGCAGCAAGCCCAAATCCATTCTCTGGACCCCCCAAACACGTTTCTAGAGGCTGAGACTGTAAATCTTTGAACAGAACATTTCTGTGCCAGGGAAAAAAAAACAAACAAAAACACCAAACCAAAAAACCCAAGGTTTGGTCAAGATCACATGTTGCTGTGGGGGAAAAGAGAGACTTTGGTGGTATTTTCTGCAGGGAAAATGCCCTATGGTAAGTCAGTATGAATATCTGTATCTTCCTAAATTCCTGCTGTGTCTCTTGAGACCTCTAGTTTTGTTTCTCAAGGTCCATTTTCTACTAGGTGCAGGCTGCATTCCCTGTGCTATATTACTGTGCTGCCCTGTACCATGATCTGTGCTCAAAATGTTTGTTTGTTTCAAGGAGCTGTTTCTAAATGATTTGATACATATAGCTAGACTTGTGTTATTTGGTTTAATAGTGCTGAAAGTGCTCTTCCTTGAAGTGTTTACATTTTTCAGCTTTTTGCCTTGATGTAGAAGTAGCAAAATTTCCTGGGGGACAGGAATTGAATTTTTCTATCATCATACCTACAAGAAACTTAGCAAGAGGGAAAGATGCTTTAACTTAAATCCTTATGTTGGAAGAAATTCTCTGTTTGAGCTTAGAGGCATGTTGGGACAGAAGATGTTGTGACAGTAGAAAGGATTGACCTGTTCAAGTTTCCTTTTTATGAAAACAACTGCATTTTCTGTATTTAAACAAACACCTGAGTAGAAGAGAGTCACCACTAGCCTTTGCCCTCTTTGTTTTTCTCATCACATCTCTGGCAGAGGACTCCATCTCCGATCAATCATAGAGATAAGCCTTAAATTACACCTTCAGACAAGCTCCTTGAGAAGACTCCACTGTAAATATTTGCCAGATGTGTAACAGGGGTGAGAGTAGCTGTGACTACGTCATGAGATGCTGAGCACATGCTGGACAAGCGTGTGCTGAGAAGGGATCAGTGAGTGAAATCCTCAGGGTTGGTTTTGGGTGAACCCAGTGCTAAGAACAATGAGCTTTGGAGCCATGGGACAAAGTCCACCTTCTTGTGGGCGTATTGACTAGGGTTTGATGATTGTAAAAAGTAGTAGCAAAGACCCAGTTAGAAAATGGCAGAGCACTTTAGACAGAAACCTTTTCTTTAAAAGGGAAAGACAGTTTCTCCTTTTGGAAACTCTTTGCATTTACGTTGTGTATGTGTGTAGCTGTATTTAACTCAAAAAACAATTGAAACAATATTGGTCAGGGAAACAAGGAGGTGTTTCCCTTTTCAGTGATTTTTGTGTGAAGGAGGATGAAACACTGGCACGGGCTGCCCACAGAAATCATGGGATCTCCATCCATGGGGTGTTTCAGTTTGGCCAAACAAAGCCACAGCTCACCTGATCTGTTGTCAGTCATGAGGGGGAGGTTGCATGGGACACCTCCAGAGGTCCCTTCCCACCACTGTTAATGACACTGTTAATTGGATGCTCTCCCACTTAAAAACCCCTCTGTTTCTTTAATCCAATGGCACATCTGAAGTCTCCACTTTCTCATTTTAGGCTTGAACAGTGGGAGTTTAGCTCTGCCCTCCCCCACCTTGGTGGAACATTCCCAATTGAGTCACCTCACCTGATGCTGTAGAGGACATTGCCATTCCTGGAGATCCTCAGAAGCTTGTTGTCTGTGGTAATCTCATGGAAATGGGCCCCTTTCTCATTAGCAAAGAACAAGTCAGGCTTCCAGATGGAGTCCAGCATAGAGGGGTCTAGGTCCAGAGAGTCGTCAGGGTATTCATTGTATGCCAGCCGCGGGTCATTCCACTGCTGTCGCAGGAAGATGTTCACCCTATAATCCTGCATGGTGTAAGCAGGGAGCAGAGAAATGCTGTTAATGCTAAGAGCAGGCTAAAAGTGCTGAGAACTGGGGAATTTTTACTAAAATCATTCTCAAAAACAAGCCATGTCTAGGCCTATTTTCCCAAGCTATGGCAAACCCTCTAGGTATTATTTCTCAAGGAGCTGTTGTTGTTTTCAGCTGTATAGCTTACAGCTACCTCATAGCATGAGCAGTTGCCTATCCTTGCATCTCTCCATCACAGCAATCATCAGCTGTGTGAGAAGAGTCAAGACCTCTAGTCTGAACCCCAGGGCTGGAGAAGCAATGTTCAGTTGTGGAGGTCATAAGGGCTGGTGTCAGCAAGATGTCTGTTGCAGAGGATTAAGGGGGGAAGGACATTGAAGCCAACTTCCTTTCAGCGTTGAACCATCCCACATTGTGCCTATCTATGGTTCCTCCAGACTTGTGAAAAGAAAAGGCACAATGAGACAGGCAGCCCATGGAAGGGATGTTCCCTGTGTGTCCACTAGTGTAAGGGTAACTCAGATGAACTGATGGGAGCAGCTGCCCTTGGTGAGAGTACGTGAACACAGGAGGGATATGCATGAAGACTCTTCTCCTAGTCCTAACTGGATGTTCTGGGCTCCCCTCTTTAATGTCAAAATGCCATAAATGCTACAGGTTTTATAGGATGACTGTCTTCTTTAATTGAAACTAGTCCTCTAGCACTACACAATATGATATCTGCCCCGTAATCATGTGTTACTCATAACTCAGCTCCCCTGAGCTCCCCAGGCCAAGACTGGCTGCTGAGGTCGAGCTCAGATACTCTCCTGAACAATTAAAGCCAGTTTCTGTTCTCCCTGTCTGACCAATAGCTTCCCAGGGTGATCTCCGTGTGCCTTTTCTGCTCAATTTCACATAAGAAAGTGAGCCAACAAATTGAAATGGAGAGAGGACGTGCCAGCTATCAGGAGAGGGATAAAAGCTCTATGTCCATAAATTAATTGACATTTTCTAAGTATAGAGGAGAGACTGCATCTGAAGAGCAGCATATAATAAACCAATTTCACTGCCCTGGCCCAAACTAATAGTTGCTATCATGATTCAGGGTTTCTTTGATGCCTTTTTAATACTAATGTACTTTGAAGACTTTTATTAAGAGACAGTTAATGGAGGGTGGCTGACATGCTTGCTGGTATCTGATACCTGCTGCAGGCACTAGGACCTTTCTTTCAGTGAGACTATTTTGCATCTCTGAGGAGATCTCTTTGACTCAGGTCTGTTCTGTCCATCTGGAGAACACTACACTCTGGAGTTGAAGGGTGCATGTGGAAGAGACTCTTTCTGATGTTTCTGCCTCAAGTGCTCACTTGACTGTGAACCTACAGCCGAGTCCATGACTCTTGTGGAGTCCAGTCACACTGGAGGGCTGGAAGAGGACTGTGTCTTGGGTGCCTTGTGTTTTTGAATGGGGCTATTCATAGAAAAGCTCATGGTCTAGAATCTGTTTCAGGACACTTAGTGCCATCTGCATCCTTGGAGCACAGAAGCTGCTAATGACATTAATGATTGTGATGACAGCAAATGGACTAAGGACTTGATGTTAAAAAGAGCAGAAAAAGAGTTGACACACTCTCTCCTTTTGCTGATATTCCAAATGTCACCTTCACAAGTCCTAGTGCATCCCACTGATTTAATTATTCATCTCTGTCCATCCTGGATAAGGTGTCTTGAGAAAACATGAATAGTTGTGGACAGCTAAAAGCCAGGGTCTTGGCAGGACTAGCCAACCACACAAATCTGGAAAGGGAAAGCAATCCTGAATCTCCACTTCTCATGGCACATAGCAGCTCTCTGAACAGCTTGTATACTTTCAAATCTCCCTTTTCTGTGTGTAAAGATCTGCAGCCTTTGCAGTCAGGGGAAATCGATGTCACTGACCTAATAGGTAGAAAGCAAAAAGCTGTTCTGCTTATTCAGCTACAGATAAGCTGGATGGTAGCAGGTCAGCTGCAGTTTGGGGTTTATGTCATGTACAACACAAATTAAACTCATGTTTGGAAGAAACTTTGGCAGTAGCTGCCCAGAAGTGTTCTCAGCCTGATGGAGTGTTGAAAGGGGGGAGGAATGGAGCCAATCTCTCTACAAGAGCCTATGCTGCTGTGGATAAGCTTGTTGCTAGAGTAAATTCACTGCCTTAGCTCCAAAACTTGCCAAAAGGAAAAAAAAAGGTGAGAAGAGAGGTGTAGCATGGTTTATGTGGCCACCATAGCAGGCATAAGAGGCCATAGACAGAATGACTGCCATAGTCTTCATCACCATGATGAAGGATCTTAATTGCATAGTGTGAGCCAAATGAAAACTAATTTCTCAGAGTAGATGGCTGTGAGAAGGCCCCTCCTGTATCATCTCCAGAGATGAAGTATCATCTACTCACATATCATACATGGGAACAGTCCAGGGGCATGTTGTGGCTGTGTGGTGTGAGAGCTGCACTATCTCCAGCCAGGGGATGTTCAGCAGTGTGGTAACTACTATTCTTTGTGCCTCTGCTTTGGAGACAAGTGTTTACAGTGGATAATTCTTGTTTTGAAATATAGATACTTGAGAATTTATGTTGTGATATTAAAAAGGCGAGGACAAAGAAATATAATATGTGCACTAAATACAGTTCTCTGGCTTTGTCATTTTATGACATTAATATTTTATCTGTGTGTGTGTGTGTTTATGAAGGTCTTCCTTCTCAATGGATTTATTCCACAGTCCTGGCCTGGCCACTGAGGATTCAACATAAATGTAAAAACAAGTACTGTGACTGTGAACTGGACATGAGACTGCCTGAGGAGCCAGCAGAAGGCATGGAGAGCAAGTGGGGTATGTCTGTGGCTGTGACACAGCCCAAGATAAGGGTTATTCTGTACCAGCTAAAGGATCCTGTGTGTGGAAAGCTTTGTGCCTAGGCATTGCAGTTGAGTGAGAGGTGATGAGCTAAACAATACTCATTCATTGGCTACCTGGACATATACAGAGTTTCTTTTGAATGCTATTATATGAGATCTTCATTAGCACCACCAAGAAGTCCACAGTTATTCCTAAATGATGGACAGAATAGACCAATTCTTGACGTGAGCTTTCAAGTAAAAAAAAAAACTCAGCAAAAAAAATCTCTTTCTCCATATACTTCTTGTCACTTCAGATCCTCATTTGTGTGCCAATCACATCCAGGCATTGATATCTTGTGCAGCCTGCTCCTCTGGCCGGCTTGAGAGTGGCGAGCAGCAGCTTTGTGTTGTGAAGGCCTTGGGGAGCTTTGCAATTTGGCACAAAGACATTTTACTCCCAAGGGGGAAATGACACAGGGCAGGAAGAAAATAGCTGAAGTGATCAAAGTAGTTCAATTTGATAACACTGGCAAGGAGCCAAGGTAACGGAAGATCATTTCAGACCTTTCCTTCCCAAGATGCCACAGTCCTGGCGTCTGATGATGAGTGAGCTGTGGAGAAGGGATGGGGGTTGTCAGGATACTCAATAGATTTCAGCCCCTGACTCAGGGCTTCTGTCAGAGCAGCCTCTGCACTGGAAAGTTTTGATGAGAGACTTCACTTTGCTAGATTTAAATTTTGCTGATGATAAAAAACAAGGTAGAGACCAAACTCCATCATGATTCTGTTATCCCACCTGGACAGCAGAGGGGCTTTATTGACATTTTGTTCCTTCTTTAAAAAGGGAACAAACAAACATTTTTAAGGTTACTTGCCCTGCAAAAGAGCACTACAGCTGACTAATTGCAAAAAATATAAACACACCAGGAGCAGACCTTGGAAAGGTTAATAAGGGATCTTGTTACCTTGGAAGGGTTAATAAGGGACCTCATTACCTCAACACAGCTGAAGCCAAGTAGCCAATTTGAAGCCTGCTGTGAAAGCTACAGCTGGGCCAAGGGGAGGAGGTGGTGTGGCTAGTAGTGGTGTTGGAGGTGCTGCTGAGGAGGAAGGCTGTTGCTTGTGGAAGGTAGGCGTGTGGTGAAGGGTGGGAGTAGGGCCCTGGTGCTTAATATATGTCTGTTTTTGTGGGGGTTTTTGTGGTTTGGATTTTTGGGGGGTTTTTTTTGGTGGTGGTTTTTTTTTTTGCACTGGAAGCCAAAGCAGAAAGTTTTTCTGGGCTTTCCTACAAAAGGAGGGGAAAGAATATTCCCCTGGACTAAGGGTGGAGCTGCTGGGGTTTGGACTGGAGCCAGCATCCTGAATTTCAAGCTTAGGAATTTAGGAGTGAGGTCTTTGGCTTGGGTTTTTTTGGGTTTGATTTTTTTTTGTGTGTGTGCATGTCCTTGTATTTGAGTTGCATAGATCTATTTCATGGCTTTTTTTTTTTTTTTTTTAATTCCCTCCTCTACTTGGTGTAAAGACAAACTCCAACTGCAGAGATAACCAAAACACTGCAGGTCTAACATTAAAGCTGCAGCAGACTGTGAGATATCCTGAAAACCTTTTCATTTTGCATTGTGTGACTTCTTACATGCTCATCATCTCTGTGGGACTGATGGCTGGTTTTAAGAATGACTGACTGAAGAAAATTGAGCTCCAAGCATAGCCTTTGCTACAGGCTGTGTGTGTGGATACTTGTGTCTTTTGCTGACCTTGGGATGAGTGGGCCCACTATCCCACTATCAAACATGACCCGAGTGCTTCATCTGTCATATTTGCGATCTGCTGCACTGTGGCTTGTGAGCTGGAATGAAATGCTTAGTCTGTTTTGTAGAGTGGTTTGTTATCTCATTGGAAAGCTCATATATAGATGTCTCTCAATGAGTATTTAACATTTGGACAATTGTAGCCTCTATTCTTCCTTCTCCATGTGCCTTCACCATATATAAAATGTTCCCAACTGCCTAAACCAGTGAGAGATCCATAAAACCACAGCTTCTATTGGAAGAGAGATAAATGGCATCACTTAATTCCAAGTTTGCCTTTATAGCAGGAAATTTCTTAGAGGAAATGCACAGATAATCCAACCAGTTGTGTCATGCTACAAAGAAAAGCCAAAGCTGGTGCAGTTTATTCACTTAAAATCAAGACCCTGTTCCCTAGGTGCTTGACTTGGGTTTCATTTTGAATGAAGAATTTGTAGCTTTCCTATAGGTTTCCTACTCTTGATATGGCTGGGGGGAAGGTGTTTATGCTTTTGAAGAGCAAAAAGAGATTTAACAATTTGTAGTTGGGGATATGGGGATTGTCTGATGTTTTTAATAAAAATAAGCAGATAGAGTGGGTGCATCTTGCATTTGTTCTCTGGAATCCCTTGCTGTGGATGTACTATTGTAGTAATGCTTTGGGACAGAAGGAGGCTGTCTGCACTTCTCTGGCTCTTTTAGTTGGTTGTATCTTTCCTCTTGAAGCACTTGTTGGCTTCACAGGGATGTGCTCCCAACTGCAGGCTCCCTTGTCCTTAGAGCTGCTCGCAAGGGAGGTTGATGGATATAAGCTATGAGCCACAATCTAACATAAATGTCCAATCAATTATGTGCACCAATAGAGGCTTTAATGTTGGTCCTCCAATTCTGCAGGATGCTTAAAGGAGTTTACTTCCATTGCTCTGAGTTAGCTCTGCTTTAGGGAATTCAGCTTGGTGAATGAATATTTTTTTTTTTGTTTTGGGTTTTCCCCCCCCCCCTCCTTCCCTCTATCCCTGCAAGTTTTCAGGTCTCTGTTTCTTGCCTTATTCATTTTGAACCCTTGTAGGGCAGACAGCAGCTTTCTGTCTGCTCTGGAAAGTCTGTGCCTTCTCTCAGCCCCAACTCATCATCCTCCCTTCTGAGGTTTGTAGACCCAAGTGGCTGCATCAAATATTTTGTTCTATTTTCCTGTATTTTCTCCTCTTCCTCTACCTTCCATGATGCACCAAACTGCAGGTGAGCATTCACTTCTAATCTCCCTAATACTCTACGTGGTGACTTCATGGTTTATGGTGATTTCTGAGATTCAGGCAGTGTAAACTTAAATGGCAGCAGTGGTATTTTCTGTAGGAACTATCAGCCCTGCTATGGAGATATTTTAAAGGTTTCTCTAACTACATGTATGGTATTCATAAAAACCTGTGACTCTTCTCCTGCAGGTAATAGTGCAATAGTAACAAAATATAAGATGATGTAGTAATCAGAAGCTGAGCCTGGCCAGGCCTAGAGTGCATAATGGTTGAGGTTTAAGTCAAAATGTTTGTTCTTTCTCTTGCCCAGTGGAGCAGCTGAGGGAGTGTTACCATCATTAGTCCCAAGGGTCAATGACAGAGTACAGCTTTCTTTATGGTAAAACATTGATTTTGCTTCTCTGCTACCCAAGCTTTTTTCCCTTCACAGATAATTGGTCACTGGTTTGAATTCAAAGTAGTCAGGTCTGTCTCAAAATCCCTTTGTGACAGGACCCTCTGCCCTTCCCAGAAACTGTGTTGGGGAGCTGACACTGCCTGTTTGACCTGCTGCATCCTCAAACAGTGAGGAGATGCTGACTTCTCTGCAGAGTAAATCCTAAATTAGCAAATCCAAAAGCCTGCTCTAACTTGCTGGGCTCTCATTTTTAGATGCTTCAGTACCTGTGTTGCTTGTGTTCTTGTCAGTGTTTACAAGCAGAATCGCTGTCCTCAAAGCAGTGCATTGTATTGGGTTGTGTGCAGTGCTGTGTCAGCCTGACATCTGGACTAGCTTGTCAGAGCTGGCTTGGGTATTTCTAGACAAAGCAATGTGCCCAGAGGGTGTTCTTGAGTTCCCATGGGAATATTTTCTATGGAAGATAGACTATGAAATGAGTGGCATCTGGAGAGGATAGCGAGTCCCTGCAGCATGTCTTGGAGGTGAACTGCATCTCTTTCTCTCATGTTAGTCTATGCTAATTTTATGGAGCATCCTGTGGCGTCTTTGTATGACTGCTCCAATGCATCTTGCAATGTAGGACAGCTATATTGAAAAACATGTCACTGTAATGTGCTCTGTACCCTGCACAGGGATCCCTCGCAGGCCTGCCCCACTCCCTTGCAGTCTGTGGATCATCTCTGTTGGATTGTGTAGGAACAGAGTATTTATAGCCTGTAACACCAAATCCAATAAAACAATACTTTGGGAACAGATGAGTATTTTGGTTCTAGTTCTTTCTCTTTTGCTCTATATACAAAGGAATCCATTAATACACTTCTCATCTGTGAACTGTGATATATTTTGCAATCCAACAATGAAATGTGTTTCTTTGTGCTTGGACAGAGTAACAGCTTTTTTTTTAATTCTACTGCTGGACCTGAACTGCTCCTAACCCTAAACACTTCCAGAAGAATGGTGTAGTGTCAGAAGAGACTTACAACCTCAGGTATAGGGCTGTGTATCCCCTCTGACAGTGGTGTGTGTGACAAGTAACTTGTACAAATCAAGGGGTGTGATCTATATGTGAAGCCTATAGCATCCTGCCTGAAGGCACAGAACACTTAAAGCTGCAGTCTTGCATTCTTCCTTTGACACATTTCCAGAAAAAAGAGTAATTAAACACCATATTTCTGGATTAGCTTTAATTAGCTCAGAGGTAAAGGCACTGTACCTCCAGAGTTCTCCTTTGCTGTTCACTGATTATGTCACAACCAATCTTTAACAGTTTTCAGATGGAGCAATTATCTCCTGTTCTAGTGATTCTCTGCTCCTAGTGTCTTGCCAATTAGATACAGCCTTTAGCCATGTTCACTAATTTTGTCTGAAGTGAGGCTTAACCTGCAAATATTGGGTTTGATTTTTTTATTAAAAATCATTCTCTCATAGAAATATGTCTGCAAGAAAATAATCATCTAGTGATTCTCTTAATCTTTGGGAATCTGAAATCTGGTGCAGGCTGAATTTGAGTTCAGCTGATTTCCTGTTACTTAAAATGTTGATACAAACTTGTGGATTTATATGCACTTAAACACAAAGTATCTGCAACTGTCTCTGAGCTCAAAGCCTTAGATAAGTCTTCAGAAAAGATTTTCTTTCCTGACCCTTATACTTTGCCTGTACCATGTTTTCGTAGAGATGCAGATGGAGACTGTGTGATCTTCAGTTGTGTGCAGTGTGAGGCTTGCATGTTGGCCCTTACTCAAACCTGGGGTAAGCCTTGGGAACACAGAGACCATATTTTCCTCTGGTTTCACTAAAGAGGGTGATGCTGCGTTTGCTGGGAGTGCAATGAGGCTGAGCCAGAGGCTGAGCAGCTGTGCTGTGATTTTTACTTACCATAGTCGTTTCTGCAATTGAACCAAAGCTGTTGATGAAAATGTTGCAGCTGACATTCACTGGTGGGCCTGCATGACAAATACAGATTGGAACAACAGTTCACTGTGTGCTTATAAGACAAAGTATTTCCACTCTGTGGTATTAAAACACATTGTAGGAACAGGGTGACTGAGGGGCGCGTATGGCAATAAGGTGTGAATAACCCCTTGGTTCTGATGCTAGTTTGACATCAGTCAATGCTCTTGCTTTGCCTCTGCACCTCTCTTTGGGAGACTGCTTATATATCTCTTCTGTGAACTGTTCTGATGAAAAGGAATAGATCACAGCCAGGCAGAATAGCTTTCTAGATATCTCAGTGTTGTTCTATGTGTGCCAAGCTTACCTTGAACACTATAGCAATGCATCCCAGAAAAGAACTGAGAGACTATCAACAGACCCTTTTGTTTAGAGCCCTATACTTTTAAAATACTCATTTAAAGCATCTCAAAGTTTCTGAACTAGGACCGTATGCTCCATACAGAGCCAGAGCAGCAGTGTGTGCTGTAGGGATCAGGCTGGGTAAAGGAGCAAGTACCCCATGTGATAACAGTGGTGTCTGCTGAGGCTCACAGCTGGATAGGAGACTTCAGGGCTCTGCCAGCAGAAACTGAGTGCTGTTTTGGAAGAGGGTACTACCAGACTTTGGGCTGTGCTTTTCCTAGGCTTTATTTATTTTCAGACCAAAGCTTTGCTTAGCCTGCATGTATTAGGAAAGTTAAGTGACCACCAAAGGAGAGGAGTGAGGATTACGGGATTAAAAATATCATAATTAAAGGGAATGGGGGTCAGTCAGTGTGGTACTGCTGCCCAAAGGTACAAGTGGCCTGGAAGTGGATCACAATATTGCCTGGCAAATCTGAGGCGGAAATGTTGCATTTGCACTGAGGGAGATGCCAAGAGCTGCAGTTCAGCACAATGCAAAAAACTGGAGAATATTTTGGAGACTGAGCCGTATCTGCTGCCTGGCAAACTAGTGGCCTCCCACATATGAGAGAATTTCTGGAGAACAAGGGGAAGGGAGAAGCAAAAGGAGTCTCTGCTCTGGGGGCTCCCAGAGGACCTGCTACTGCTGCCCAGTGTGAGGTGGAGAAAGGCAGCCCAGGCAGAGAGCAGAGGAACCTCCCCAGGAACCAAGGTGCCCCTTTAACACTGGGGGAATTAACCTCATGTCATCCCTGTGACAGATGCTTCTGGGAAGATAGGATCTGTGGAAGTGGCAAGTGTGGATTTTTAGATGATTCCCTCATCCTTTTATGGAGATGACGATGGTGTCTGCATTTCAAACAGTGCCTGACGGATCTGCCTCGTTCGAGGAGGGATGCTTGCCCATTAAGGCCACATCTGCAGTCTGGCAGCTGCTGCAAGATGAAATACTTGGGTGGGAAGAAAGGCTTTAAGGAGTCACTTGTCCCTCAAATCAGTGCAAACTTCCTCCTGTGTGGAAATTAATGGAATTTCCTGATTACTAAGCTGCATTTGGAGGTTGGTTTGCTCCTCTTCATTTCCTTTCCCTCCTCTCCTGCTTTGGCCTTTTCTGAAAACTTCATGCCTGTCCTCTGTGTGAATAGGATTGCAGCCATGTAACAACAATGCTCTCTATGGCTGGGATCTTCTCTGCAGGAGTCCCAGACAATCCAAACAGGCTTCTATCTAACCAGCTCCCAGACAGCCTTTTGCCAGTGCAGGGGCAGCTCACACACTGTTCCATATGTGCAACTCTTCCTCCAGACTGTTAGATGTAGGCATGGGCTAAAATACTGGGTACAAAATGGTGTGGGTTTTTTTTTTTTGTTTCCCACCCCTCTTATCCAACAGGCTTGTGAAATTTAGCCACCTGCAAACACACATTTGATCAGGCTTCAGCACTTGTTTTATCCCTTCTGTAGTGCTTCTGTTGAGCTCAGGAGTAGTAGTTTTCTTCTCCGGATCTGCTTCATGACCCATACAAAAAGTCCATGTGCATGTGACTTCCCAAAGGGCAGAGCATGAGAACGTTCCTGAGCTGACCTCCTGGATGACTGCATGTGCTCATGTCTCTGATGTGGGGGAGGCTTTGGCCTTGCTCTTCCTGACCATGTGCTAATGATAGGAGCATGGGGTAAGCTTGGCCCAGTGCACATGAAGACTCTGTCCTTGGGGCTGTCCAACTCTCATTGAGGCACTGTGCTCTTCCCACTGTGTCAAAGGGGAGCTGTGAGCACTTTGCAAGGTTTGTTTTGTTTTTTAGGGTTTTTTTAGGTGGGTTTGTTTGGTTTTTTTTTAGCTTATGTGAGCCTCTAGAAACTTCCCTGCCTGCCACTGCATGGGATGCAGTTGTGAAGGAATACAATTTTCCAGCAGCAGGCTTAAGGGTACAGCCAGGGTGACAGATCCCTTGTCCCACACCTGCTGGGTCCAGCTCTGTCCCTGCCTGGGTTATCATCCTCCAACTTAAAGCAAAGCCCAAATTCTTCCTTGTCTCAGAATGTGAATCCCTGGCTAAGTTCAGACTTTACAGCATTTATGGAAAAGCTGCAATCTTTTTGTTAATCTTCCCTGCCCCAAAAATCAATCTGATACAGGTCTTTGGTATTATTTTCATTTAGATCTGAGCCATTAAAATGCCCTTATGAGTTACTGCAGTTAATTTAAATGACATGCTTTGAGAACTACATCCCCAAGCTCTGTAAAACACCTCCTATGCCTCCCATATAAATTGGAGCCTGATTTATGTGTGGGAGGCTAAGCCAGCAAAACTGCCCTGTGGGGAAGGTGTAGTTCATTGAAATAAAACTGAAATTAAATTATCTCAAATAAAAATGCAATACAGCTTCCTTCAGCAGGAAGATAATGTATACATTTCATTAAATATTAAAGTTTAATTTCTCTTGTGTGTGTGCATAATTTAGTGGTAGGCAGGTTTACAGGATGTTTTTTGGTGTGGATAAAAACAGCAGTGTTTTCTATTCACTAGTTGATTACTTGGACATAAGCTTCGTACCTATCTTTGGGTTTAAAAGCCCAGAATAGAGCTTATTGCTTAAAGCTGGATGGCAGGTGCTGTCACCATGATTAATGGATCATGGGAGCCCTCTGTTAGCATTGCCAATGACGCTTGGGACTAGGAGGAATTGGTGGTAGGAAACAAAAGAAGTGAATGAAATGAGCATTGAAGAGGGCTGGACAGTGGCTGAGAGGGGCAGGTCCCACCTTATCTCTTGGTGTGAGTCAAGGGCAAATAGCTCAGTTGAAAACAAAACAAAACCATAAAACCTACCCTCTTTAGAAGATGTGTTTAGAGAAGCAAAGAAAGGTTTTGTTGCTTCTTCCAAGGTCTGCTTCAATGCTGCCTGGCTGCCAGTGAGTACAGGGTGAACTGGGGAAACTGTGTGTGAAAGGCAGCTGTTGGGATGGAGCTGTGATGGACACTACCTTGGAAGCTCCTCTACTACTTGGGACAGTGATGGGTCAGAGCTGCCAGTGGCATCTTGCTGAATTCCTCTGGAGCTGATGAGAGAAACTCCTCTTTGCTTCAGTGGGTGTAAGGGGGGGAGCACTAACCACTATTAGAAGGTGCTGTGGGCAGTGACTTGAGGGAAAAGCTGAAGTTTTTCTCCTGATCTGTAAGAGGTTCAGCTCCTTACTGGTCACCCTTTTGTTTTGGCAGGATCCCTGATCCCCTGTAAAGTTCTTACAAGATTGTTTCTATTTTGAGTGGAAATCACATGCCTTTCCAGACATCTACAGGGCACCCATGTGCCAAATGTCTCATTGTCATACATACTTCATATGAACATAAAGATTCTTCATATTCCATACAGAGTTAGGGGGGCATTTGTGGTGATTACATGCAGTTTTCAGTCCCAAAATGAAACAAAGCCACAAAAGGAGGGTTTTTCATACCTTTAAAATTTGGCCTGATCCTGGCATCGTATCCTGAAGTTCTCCCCATCAACTTATCCAAGAAATCAGAAGGAGACATGGGTTTAGGGGCAGATCGTGCTGCTGCTTCAGCTTCTTTAGAGGCTGCCAGGCTGTTTGAGTAGAAAGAGAGGGTTTTAGTGTCCATCCCATATTGGGGAGTGTTTGGGGTCCAGAAACTGAGCAGTCAGCACCTCATTCCTGCTGTGAGGCAGGGTAGGTACCCATGTGAATTCCTAATGAGGCTGGGCTCTGCTAATTTGTTTGCCCAGCCCAAACATCTCTGAATACAGAATCCCAGCTGCCACCAAAGTAGAAGAGGGATGATGAGTGGAGAAAATCCTTTTGTGAGTTTAGGTATGGCTCCTTGGCATGCCACTAAATTATAAATGTGAACTCTGGCACTGAGCTCCATAGGAAAAATACACTCTGAGATTAGCCTTGGGCAGCAATTACTGCTTAATTACATGGCAAATAGCAAGGAGCATATTTGGTACTCTGACAGCCTAATTTTCCAAAAGGCAGGTAGGATCAGAGTAATCTGGAACTTGAGGTTTAAATGAGTGTCGTGTGACCACATAGCTCCTGCAGAGCCTTTGGGACTATAGGGGATAGTTGTGTTTTTGTTTCCCATTTGCTGGTCAGTTCAGAATTTGCTCTTAGTACCTGCAATGCAGGGGTCCGAGTTCAATACAGCAACACGGACTCTGGGCTGGGAGGTGTCTAGAGTGATCCTGAAATGACTCTTATGTTGGGCTGAGGAAGAAAGGAAATGAAATTTCTTTGGGACCTGTATGGCCTCTGGGGCAGAAAGAGTGGAATTAACAATTTATTTGTAGAGGATGAAAATCTAAGGCTGGCCATACAATCCCTATGGTTATATGGCTTCTACTCAAACAGATGTGTTCCCAGGCTGAAAGTGTGGTGTAAAACTGCCCAGACTAGAAAAACCCCAAACAATTCCACAGGTGACATGCAATGTGCTTAGGGCAAGAGCTATCCTTCCTGTGGGTTCAGATGCCTGATGCTGGTTGAAGCCCAGAGGCATATTGCAATGTAAACCTATAATAAGCTAAAGAAAGTTGCTCAGGAGGAAGTGAGGCTCATTACTTCACCCTTTGTGAAACTCCTGAATTTTTTGAAGTACAAAGGCTGTGTGGGAACTGTGAGAAGCCACTGTGGCTGAGCAGCTGAGAGACCTCAGCATGTTTACAATCTGCACAAGATATTTAGCTACATATCAGAGAATCATAGAATGGTTTGGGTTGGAAGGGACCTTTAAGATCACCTAGTTCCAACCCCCCTGCTATGGGCAGGGACACCTCCCACTGGACCAGGTTGCTCTAAGCCCCATCCAACCTGGCCTTGAACACTTCCAGGGAGGGGGCAGCCATAACTAATCTGAGCAACCTGGGCCAGTGTCTCACCACCCTCACAGTAAATAATTTCTTCCTAATACCTAATCTAAATCTACCCTCTTTCAGTTTAAAGCTGTTATCCCTCATTCTATCACTACATGCCCTTGTAAAAAGTCTCTCTCCAGATTTCTTGTAGCCCCTTCAGGTACTGGAAGCTGCTATAAGGTTTCCCTGGAGCCTTCTCTTCTCCAGGCTGAACAACTCCCAACTCTCTCAGCCTGCCTTCACAAGAGAGGTGCTCCAGTCCTCTTATCTGCATGGCCCTCCTCTGGACTCACTCCAACAGGTCCATGTTCTTCTTATGTTGGGGGCCCCAATGTATGTCCTCACAATGACAATGTGGAGTCCTCTGACAGCATGAGGTCCTCATCTTGGAAAGTTTTGCATTTTTTGTCTCAAGGGAGGCTGTAGTAGTCAAACCTGCAGTCTTTCAGAAGAGTAGTGCTAAGTACTGACAGGAGACCTATCAGGAAGAATTTAGGGACAATAACTATGCATGGCATTAATGTGACCATGCCCTCAAGCCCTGTTCATACAATGCAAGTTTGAATTGAGACTCCAAAGACATAAATGTTATCTAGACAAGGCCTTTACAACAGCATTTTGAACCACCAAATTCCTCAGGACTTTAAAAATGGGTGGGATTCAAAAGGGCTAGGGTGCCATAATTTAAAGATCAGGAGTCTGTAGTAACCTCTATTGCATTGACTCTTCTCTAGTGCTAGCAGTGATGCCTTGCCAAGCCTTAGTTTTCAATCCTGCAAACTCACAACTGCAGTCTGGCTTCTCTTCCAAGCTGCAACTGTAGTAGGGTTCTCTGATTTGCTAGGTTTTTAACTGTTAAAAATCACTTAAATTCTGCAGTAAAGAGAGGAGATAAATTTCAGATCACTTCCAATGAGAATCTAAAACTAGGATTTCATTCACCCTTTATATATTCACAATCCACTCCCACACTGGACTTTATCTGAACTGGCTGATGCACACTGCTTGGAGGGGATCTGACAAGGATTTAGGTGTTGCTATGGCCATTTCTTATCTTGTCCCCATCTCTGCTCTAAGAAACTATGCAAAACCAAACCAATGCCTTTCAGAGTGGGGTTGTGGAATGGATGGTGGGTTTTAATATTTTTTTTTTAAGAAAGAAAACAACAGGGTGCAGTTTATTTGCAAACTCAAAGGAAGAAAGCTGGGAGTGGGAGGACAATCAATAATGGGCTCGACTACTGCATTCCAATAGAGTATCTGCATGGCAATGAGTCTAGAGAAAAGATTTCAATTAAGCAGCAAATGACTTGGTAACCAAAGACTCCTGCCACTTCAACAGCAAGATGCCAGATAGTGCAATACACTGATTTCTTCTCATTAACTGTAGACTGGAAGAAGTATATGGAAGTGAAAAAGTGGGGAGCTGGGGCAGGAAGGAGAGGCAATACAAATCTCATAAACTTTAAGTGCAAAAAGATAATTAGAAACTGCAATTTCCCTGACATTCATTTTTTTAAATGAGGTGGAAAAGCACAGAAATCTGTGTTCAGCTTGCTTATAAATTCAGTGCAATGCAAAGCCCATGCTGAACACTTTCTCTCCATTCAAACGAGTGAGGTTGCTGGTATTTCTTGGGTGCCATTTTCTGATTCTTATTGCTTTAAAGTTGCAAGTAAATGAATTTCATGTGCTCAGTTCCTATATGGAAGCATGCATCTAAAAGAAGCTATTCCCACAAACACCTGAGAGAAGACCACCCTCTCAGTCCCACTGCTTTCTGCAACTTCATGCCCATCCCTATGAGTTTCTGTGAGTACCTTTGGGGATGTGTTGAAACTGTTTAACAATGTTGTGGGTTTTTTTTTTATGCCTCCTGGTGTGTGTTTTAGAAACTCTGTTAGGCTGCTGTGTACTGTTGCCCAGGTGACCTAGGAATGAGTTCTGATTTTCTTCCAGTTTCTATTTGGTTACTAAATGTTTGCCTAAAACTAGATGGTAACAACTTACACACAGATTTAACAAAAAAGGCAAGAAAGCAGGGGACGAGGGAAGAGCAAAGCCTTTTGTGCCGCAGACAGATGTGCCTACTCTCTACCTCAGCATAGTGGAGAACAGCACTGGGAGCTACAGGAAGGCTGGCCCACTCCACCATGCTTCGGAGGGATGGATTGCATCTAGCACAACCCTGAAATTTTCACTCTGGCTGTGACAATTGACCTTTGCTATGGCAGTTTAGCTCAGACAGCACCTAAACAAGCTGTCAGCTTCTGCTCTTTTCCAGGTCTGTCCTGGCCAGTGCTGTGTGCTGCCTTGGGAGCTTTCTGGGATTTTCTCCATCCCTTAGTTCTTACAGAAGCACCCCTGAAAGTCCCATAGGACCGTTCATCTCCTGGCTCAGCAGAGATAAGAAGAGGGAAATTGCCAAGTGGTTTGAAAATTATTGATGATAGAAGAGAACTGGAAATCTAGGGTGGGTGGTTGTGCTGTTCAGAGAGAAAATATATTCTCCATATAAATAAAAAGAGGAAAAACATGTAACAAACACTGAGGATGTAGTCTGCATTGGTTCAAGTGTGTTGTCTGAGCCAAGAGCATCTTGGTGCATTTTATTAGCAGCCAGACAGCAGCTTATCTTATTTACGCTGGTGTAATCCCTAGTGGATCTGGCCGAGAAAGTGCTGTCACGCAATCATCACAGCAACAACAATGGAAAGGATCTCTTCAAAGGGTCGATGAACCAGCGTAATCTTTTGTGATATTAACACTGGCATGCAAGCAGACACAACTAAGTCCCTAGGAGGTCCAGCCCACCATCAGGAATGTGAAGGTGAAAGCTGGTGGAGACGAACAGTGAAGCTATTTGAGATATCTAAGAAATGCATTACTTTGTTTCAGCTAAATAAATGATATATTTTTATAAAAGATTATTTGGTTTAGAAAGTGACTCTTCTGCAATTGAGATACGTAATTTTTCTCAGTTCCCAGTTCCCTGGTTGGCTGTTTTTTCCTCCTTCCCCCCTGCCATTTCTATGGCTCTTCTACAATGTTTTCTTGCCTTTTTTTTTTTTTTTTTTGGCTGTGCCCTTGGTTGTCCATCTAATTAAGTCCAACATCATGAACTACCTTGTTCTGGTTGAATGCTGATACTGAGAAATATCTTTTTTTTTTTTTTCTTTTTTTTTCCTCTGTGAAGAGAGACGAAGGAATTTAATTAGCACTGGGCCTCTATTCCCCTGTCATATAATTTAATTGTTAATCATTAATTCTGAGGGTAAAAAATAATGTCTGGCAGCAGAAGCACAAACTGTTGCAAAACAAGTGTTTGCAGAGGAAATATATCTCTGTCAAGCATGGAAGGCTCAGGTCTCTGTGAAGGTAAACTGGTGCAACACCAGTGGCTCAAGAGAACAGCAGTGGGTTTATTGCTCTAGTTGGGCTCCTTGTAGATTGGGGGAATAGGAGATACTGGATCACTCATCCTAGTTCAGTGTAGCTCAGCATAGGTTTCTGAAGTAGTTTGTTTAATTATTTATTTCTGAAACACAATGTAAGCCAGAAAGGTTGGCAGGGTTGTGTTGGGAGCAGCATTCAGGTGAGCTGGCTCATGCATTTGTCCTTCAAATGTGATGTTTTGTGTAGAGGAATATCCATCAGGTCTTTGAGGCAGGCTGAGGTGACCGGTGTAACAGTTTTCCCTCATTACCTTTGAAGCCAAACTGGGACAATTCATCAGCTTAGTTTTATTGACTCCAGCAGGCTCTGAGCAGCGTAGTGACAAAGAGAACATCAGATGGTTGGGTGCAGAAATGCATCGTGTCATCCAGGATTAAGTAGCGTTATCCTTGGCGACTCTCCCCTGGCTCTGCTCGCCTGGGTTTCCTGAGCCATCTCCCTGGTCCCTGAGAAGGTGTCTCTTGGGCTCAGCAGAGCCCAGCCTGTGCTCAGCCTCTGCTGATGCTGGGGCTGCCTGTCTCCATCTTGTCCTCAGCAGCCAGAAGGAGGATGTACGAGAGATTTTCCTGGCAAAAGGGAAAAGGGTCAGCCCTAAACTCTGTACCCAGACCGTTCTTTCTGACTGCACATCAACATGTTATCTTGATGCTGGCCTGGAAAGGCTTGGCAGACACTGCAAGCAGGCTTTTTTTTTTTCTTTTTTTAAATGATTAGATTTACTATCAAAATGAATAGCACAATCAATATTGATATGCAATTCAATTAAAAAGGATGAAACTCACTGTCTGCATGTTTTTCTCTGTCACACTGTCTGAATTCCTGGCCTATAGCAGTAGAGGTGGACAGGATGAAAAGAGAGTAGAGGTGTGGGGGGACAGGAGAGCCCCAGTGCTGTATTTTTGACCTGGCACGGTGCAGAGCAGAAGGAGCTCTGAGTGTTACTGATGTGCTGGTTGCACAGCGTTGTTTGCAATCCATGTGGTCATGATGGGGATTATGGTACATGCAGTGGGGATGTGGGGTGTGCTACAGGGGTGAATTTGCAAAACTAATTTTCAGAGGTGGGGAGCAAATGCGGCTTTGGTTGTTTTGTTAATTCAGCTGAAAGCTTATGTAACAGGAGCACAGAGTAGACCTGGATGTTGGGCCAGGACAGGAAAATAGTCGTGTACAGTGAGACTGGTGACGTGGAATTTGAGAACCTGTGAGAAAGGAGATTTCACTCTGAGAAAGACATGGGCAATAAGCTATTATGTATCCCTACTCAGGGGGGATGAGGGGGACAGGAACGAAAAAGTAGGCCTGTGAAGTGTTGCCATCTCTGTCCTGGATGGTTGTGATCTGTTGCTGTGAGCTGTTTAAACCAATTTGAGCTTTTGCACCAGAAGTGACTGCATTGCAGTAGTCACGGGATGTAATCAGTTAAAATTTTAACCCAAAGCATCCCAAAACACTCTCAAAGGTCCCACACAAAACATTGCCACTTATCTCTGTGGCTGTACAGGAGGAGAGGAGATGGGAGGCACATTTCCATAGGCCTTAGGGAATTAACCCTTTACAATCATTCCCATCCAGGGAAAGCTGCAACAACTTTACTGGAGCGAGAAAAATCTCTCCTTCAGACTGCAGCATTCTGGTATCTCTGTGTTCTTCTGTCACATTCTGCAGCCAATGGCTCCTACCCCATATGGCAAAACACCCTGTCTAGAACTATAAAACATCCCAATTACACTGATTAGCTCTATGGAAAGATACCAGCACTCAGAACAATTGCTGACGCTGCCTGGACAGAGCAGTAAGAAAATATTAAATGACTAGACAAGTAGCTTGGGGGCAGAAATCTGCACGTTGTATATAGTTGGGATGGGAAGAGCACAGGAAGACCAACATATTGCATGGGAATAGTGCTCAGTGGCATGCAAGATCCCTGCTCTTACAAGGACTGTTGTTCAAACTCTCATATGATGCATGGTCACTCTTGCTTATCTCATGTTATAAAAATGTGTGTTAAATTCAGTTTTGAAGCCACAGACATTCTGTCTAGTGATATTCTCAGCTAATCTCCCTTCCAGAAGAGTCTACAGCTCTTGGAGCACAAGTAGTGACTTTCCAGAGATGTATGACCCTGAGCCATGGAGAAAGGTTTGAAAACATAACTCAAACAATGGAGAATTGCACATCAGTGTTCAGGTTTTAATCACTTGTGAAATAAATTCAGCAAACACCAGCATTGACTCTTATGTGTGCATATACTAAAGAATTTAAAAAAAGTTACAATTGCATTTTTCATAGAAAAACAAAGGGGGGTAAAAAAAAAAAAAATACCTACAAAGACAAAAGCATGTGTCTGGCTTCACGCACGTTGAATACTCCCTTTAAAGTCAGGAGGGTTAGTCAGATATTTAAAGTTATGCATAAACAGCCTTCCCACATGCAGTAAATAAAGGGGAAAAGTGTCTTTACAAGATGAGGCTTCACACTGAGGTAACAATATTCTCTTCACTGATGTGCTCTTGATTTAGTGTTTGGTCGGAGAGCTGTGGTGGGAACCTCAATTGACGTCAGAACTTTTTAGATCACAGACCAGACAAGTGTCAGAGAATTACAAGAAATTGTGGATGCTCTTCTATCTATAGCTCTGCAGTCGCACTATCAGCCGCCTTTTCATCAGTTCAAATAGCTTGCTACGGCAGCTTTTTAGAAATTAGTTTTAGTTTGAGGATTTATGCTGCTTTTTAAGACTGGATAAGAATATAGTAACTGCCTTTTCTTTTTTTTTTTTTTTTTTGATAAATCAGAGGTGATATGAATAGATTTCTTTTAAGAGATACAACGTGCAGTGCAGAGTGAGGGTGGGTTTTATCTTCTGAAACTTTTTGCTACAGCTCCTCTGAAAAGGCCTCCTGAGCTAACACGCATAACCTACCTACAAAATTGTGGGTCCCAGATGTATTTTGTACCGTGTAAAATGAGCTGTGTGATAAGAGAGCTCATCCTGATGTTTTTGGATAGAATTAGTTGTTGTCAATGCAATACAAATACTCTGCTGGAGATGAATGTCCCCTCTGCCCTGTCTGGGGTTCCTGGTGAATTTATCAGTTTATTCATGAACTATAATGAAATGTAACTTCTGGAACCGATGGCTAAGCTCAGAGTCCCTTGCCCAGGAGAGTTCCACTCCTCCCCACTCTGGCTGCCCTCTGACTTGAGTTTCTTCAGCTCCCTGACAAAAAACCCACCATCTTTTCAACTCTGGCAGTGCTGCAAGGCCCGTGTTGGTACAGGAGAGCAAGTTGTGTTTGATGAGGTTTGTACTTTGTCAGCCACGCTGCTGGAAGGTGATTTCTAAGCCCATAGCTCTGTGTCAGGGTGTGATGGATGGGGCTGGAAGCTGGAGGATGCTTGTGATTCCCAGGCACGTGGGGTGGCAGGAGAGGTGGAACACACACGTTTTGGTTTGTAAAGCAGATACTGTGAGCTCTAGTGCAGGAAAAATCTCTCTCTCTCTCTGTGTATGCATGCCAGGAACTGTTACCCTGCTCAGCACTGCTTCTAGAGGTTAGAAGCACTGGGACTGAACAAAGAGACAAGATTGTAAAGATACCCCATGGAAAAATCCCTTTTTTTTTTGTCCGCAGCCTGTCTTTGCAGTTCTTACAAGATAAGCAAAGGCTGCCTCACCCAGGAATTCAGAGCATCTCAGTTCCCTACTCCCAACTGCAGTGATACATGTGGTGCACCGATCCAGCTGTAGTGGGGGACTGGACCCACTTTGCACAGGAGCTCTTGCCAGCAACAAGGACATTTTGGAGCTAAGGATGTTTAAAGGGTTCTGATAAAGGGTGAGCCTTGTATGCTTTCAGGTTTTGTAACTCCTCCATAAGAGAAGGTAGGAGTCTGTGCTTGGGGCTTTGTATAAAGCATCTGTTTACTTGCATAATCTGAGATAAAAGAAGAAAAAAAAATCGAGAGAAAATTAGGTAAAGGAGAGAAGTAATTTCATCAGGTTTTCTGCGTGATTCCTGGCCCAGCTGTTTTTTGCTGCTGAACCAGACGCATGTGATAGCGATCCGATCCACCATTGATCCCCCTTCTGTTCTGTTTATTGATTTGTGTTTGCTCCAACCCTGCTGGGGCTGGGGGCCAGGACCCGCGTTCCGGGGGGGTGATGGCAGGGGCAGGCATCGCTCACAGGGCAGGCATGTGGAGGGAGCTGCTGTCGGCAGCTCGTGTCTGAAGGCAGCATGCACGATGATTGATTGCACTGCAAGCCCTGCTGTTCCAGGCATGCGACACTCCTTGTCATGGCAACCTCTTGGTAGTTTTTTCCCTCTTTGCTCACCCTGCAACGAGGCACGGATAAAAACAAGAGTTCCTTGGCTGTCTGCTAAGGCATTTGGGGTTTTTGTTGTTTTTTTTTTTTTTGTCTTTCATTTTTCCTAGCAGGCTGTGAGCCACAGTGGAAAGAAGATGGAGAAATCAAAAGCAAAGCAGGTGCAAAAGTGTGTTCTTTTGTTTCCCCTTCCTTCTCAAAGTCCCAATTTCGTGGGGCTTGGTAAATTAAGATTTCTCCTGCTTTTCTCAGCTGGCACTTAGATCCAGCAGAGATGTATTTACAGGATGCCAACTGTGTCTATGTACCAGCCAGATGTGGTGCAGTCCCCAAATCAACAGCCTACCATGGTGCATTATATGGATGAAATAATTGTCTGCATAATGGGGAGTGCTCAGCGTGCGTAAATGACGGGTGCATCTGTCTCTATCTATTTCTGTTCTCTGCAGGCCCTCTCTGTGCTTGGGCCTTACTGAGGGGACAGAAGCTTTAATTTTTCTTTTCTTTTTTTTTTTTTTTTTTTTTTTCCCACTTTCTGTACATCATTCTCTTGAAGTAGAGATTTAGGAGCAGGTTGGAGGTGTGTCTGATCTATAGTACCAGTGTGACTGAAGCATGCAGACCTCCAGGACCAGACCAGCAATTTCCCAAGAGGTTAAGGGGACTACAACATTTTGCACCAACCAGTCAGCTAAGAAATACCAATGTAAAACTACCTCCCCTCAAGGGAAATGGTTTCTCTTGTCTGGCTTTGTAAACACAGATGGAAATTGTTTGTTTCTCTCACCCTTCCCTCAAAATTAACCAAAGAGGTGAATTTTTTTACTTGCTTCTTTAAGGGCAACTAACCTGCTGAAGTAGCAATATATAATTATGCTGAGTGCAAGGCAAAAGTTGCTCTTTTCTGGGCTGTGCAAGTAGGTCTGGAAGTCAGCAGGCAGACAGCCTGATGTTGAGTTGCCTGATCATGGCTGCTAATGATCCTTCCTGGAGCAGCAGGAGGAATTCCTGCTTCTCATTCCTTCTTCCTTGCTCCATTTATCCTAAGTTTGTTTTGTGTTGTTTTGTTTTTTTTTTTTCCCCAATCTGAAGCTATCAAAAACACTTGGAATGATTTTTTATTTTTATTTTTTGTCAATCAAAAAATTGAATCAAACCATGGTGGGGAGAGTTTGCTGGAATGATGTTTTTTAGTATCTAAAGAATATGATAAGCCATTTTTCTTGAAAGGTATGAGGACCACAAGTGTAACCATTCTTCATAAGAATAGAAATCATTGTGCTCTTGTGATAGACAAAAGTCAACAGAAAGTATGCAAGGTAATGAAGGCAAATCAAAGGGGTAATTTACTGGAAATACTGAAACCCTGATTTAAGGTGTCACAACAATGAGAGCTGATACAGGCAAATAAAACAGAAGTCAAAATGCATTATCAGCCGATCTGTCATCTTAATACTAGTCACTTTGGGATTCTCAGAAAAGCTGCAGGTTATAGAAAACGAGCAAGTAAAACCTCAGTGAGTAGATTTAGATGATTTGACATTTAAATGTTGTGGGTTTGATTTGGATGTTGTGTTTTTAAAGCGTGTTTTATATTTTAAAAACCCTTGTCTTTCATCAGTACCTAAATCGCAATTACATTCATTAGGTGGTCTGAGATCTTGTTCTCAATACTGAAATTTGGAGAGTCCTTTTAACCCACGTGCTGGGATGAAATGAGAACAGACTTCTCTGCTGGTTTGCTATCACAGATGGATGATCACTGGTTGGTGCTGGGGTAATAAAGTAATTTCATTTTGGACATTGATTGACATCTTAACTCAGATGCTGGCATCATTTTCTATCCAGGTCAGCTCATGAGGATTTGGTGAGATGGATTTCGTAAGCCAACAAGGAAAGTGTTTGCCTGGGACAGGGGTGTTGTCATGTGCTGTTGCTTACGGGTGCTTTCCTTTTTGACTTGAATCACTTTGTCAGTAGCAGAATGAACTGCTTGGCCCTCAGTCTGTGCTGTTAAATCTGAGACCCTTAAAACAGAGTCAGATGGTCCCTTGCTGCTGACTTACTTCATACTTAAGGGTCTCCAACAACTCTTTCATGGGAGAAGAGAAATAAGGGGGGGGGGGACCAAATTCCCATGCCTGAATTCCTGTTCTTGAAGGAAGTCTCTGTAAACTTAATGATGTAATGCTCTTATACGTAAGGGCAGGATCCTACTGTTCCTTCCATGTATTGATCTCTTTCCAGAAACAGCTCCCTTCAGGTATTTGAACAGTAAATGAGTGTTCTGCCAGTTCTGCTAGGGATTTGCTGCAGTAAAAGGTAATGTTCAGTGGGAGTAAAGATAGACAGCCAGTCTATATTACCTGAAATCTGCACAGCACCAGTGCCTCAGAGGAAGGATAATTTATTAGTGCATGTGAGAAGCAGGAGCATTTTTTATGATGTTTTCATGAAGCAAGGTGATGGTGTTCCTGCTCCTTTCACTTAACATAAGCAGACGGGTAAATGTGTTTGGCCCAAACATTTGTGGAACCTTTCTTTTGTTCTGATCTATCCAGAGAGCAGTTCTGGAGTTAAGGGAGTTGTTTAGAGAGGAAGGGAAGGGTTAGACTATGTTAGAAAATATTTTGCGTATTTTTAACTTGATTTGTCTTAATTGCCTGAAATGCAAGTGAATTGTTATGGATGGATGGAATTGTGTATCAAGTCCCTGCAGAAGGTGGGGTCCCAAACATTTTGTGCTTCTACTGGGATGACACCAAATTAATTTTTCTTTGTGCAATAAAGGTTTCTAGGTACAATTGTCTACCCTGTCACATTTTCAAACCTTGAACATGTAACCCTTTTAGAAGGGTCTCTAATGGGGCTATTTCAGGTTGCAGACCAAAGAAGATAGAGTATCCTTAGAGCCATTACTAGTTAAGCCATTACTAGATGACTTTTATTTCATGGAGGAGCTGACAGGCTGAGCAAAGGCACAACAGGTCATAAGGCACAATTTATAGTAGATTTTTAGTTAGCATGAGGAAAATACTTTTTAGCTACTTGAGAATATCTGCTGCTTTGCTTAGCTTGTGGCTATGGAAGTCTCTGGTTAGCACTTCATTTGCAGGTACTGCTGTAATGCTCTCCAGCACTGCAGAGCTATAGCAGAAGGTTTGGAGATAACATGCACATTACTCTTCTTTTCCTTTCCCTGATGTTTTCTTTTGTTGTATTTTCAAGGGGCTGAAATCAGCAGCTCTCCAATCACCTACTTTACCTGTCAAGTCTGTTTTAGGAAAAAGTGTCTGTCTTTCCACAAAGTTAAGAGGCAACATATTCACAGTGGCATCTTCTTATTGATTTAAAATCTGGAATTGAAGAGCTCTATTACTGAAAGGAGCTCTTACATTTACATACAAAAATGCCCATTAGAGCAATCCAATAGGGTCTGAGCATGGCAGCAACTTTTAACCTGTGAATCACTCGGAGCAGGAGCCTTGAACCACTCCTTCTAGCTGACCCATTGCTGTGCAGAAGGGGCCAACTCTGATCTTGATTCAGTGAAGGTAGTGCTGCTGATTCCTGATATACAGCAGTGCAATTCAGACAAGAATCAAGCCCAAACAATCTCAAAGCCTCACAGGACCATGCCCAGTTGGGTAAGGTGCCAGTTCTAGGCTACCTCTTATCCCCTAATTGTACAAGGTGCACTCCTACCCCCCTGATTAATGCAGTGGTGTTTCTGGACCACTACAGCTATTAAAATGCAATGGTACAGCAGAAAGTCCAGGCAAGATCCTCAAAGAGTAGGGGCAGCTTTTTGTTCTGCATGAAAGGATTTGCAACTGAGCCAGGGTATGAACATGCAGTGTATGTAGTTAGACTTTGGGAGAATGTTTGCGTGTGTCTCCACAGATACAAGCAGGACATCTGGAAGTCCCTGGGTAAATATTGTCCAATCTATTTTTATTTTCAAGAAATAGCATTTTGCCTTGCAGAGATATGTGTAAGGAAAGGCTGGTCAAACAGCCTGTCTGTCAGAAGACCCTCTTCATCTCCTGCCCCAACCCAGTTTCCATTCCAGTTTACATCAGTAAATGTCTTAGTCACGGCTCAGTGACTGCAGTCCGAGAAGGCAGGTAACAAAATGGGAAATGCTCTTCCATAAAGAAAGGCATGTCGAAATAAGCTGCTTATTGCAAATTCCTTCTAAAACACCCCAACTGTAACAGAAACGAATATCATATTGGCAATACCATAGTGTTTGCATTCACACACCAGCTGTTACTCTTTCCCACAGAGTCTTGTTTTTAAAAGGCTGGTGAAGGATGCTTTCTCTAAAGCAACAGATCTTGTCTTATTTTCTGTTTTGGCTATATCTAGTTTTCCTTTGGGACTTTGGATTTTTTTATATTTGTGGTGTATGTGCAAAGATATAATGAATCCTCTTTCCAGAATATTTTCGACAGGCTGACAATAAAGTGTGGTACACCCTGTAATTTAAAGCAATGCATACTTCTATTATGAATTACTGGATTATCAGCTTGTGGGTTTTTTAAACATTATGTATGACTGAGTGCTGGAGTAATTAGCACACTAAATTTATGAATGACTGTTAATGAATAAACTTTGCTTACTGAAACTAAAATAGCTAAGCTATTCCTGGACCAGAAAGACTGATAGATTTTTGCCCCGTAATAAACTGAACATGTATCACAAAGCAGGATGGGGGAAAGAAAAACATTGCTTAGAATCAGTTCTGAGCAGGAACTACAGAATTTTTTTTCATTTTGGAAAGTTATTTCACTACATAAAAAATTTGGTTTCAATATCTATCTGTAATTGAATTAAAGCGTTTTCAAATTTTCTTAAATGTTATTTTCAGGAAAACTAGACTTCCAGAAATACCTTTTGTATGTGATATGATATAATCATATATAGCACATGTATGTGTGTATATAGATAATGTATAACAGTATAAACATTTGTATTGGAACCCGAAGGGTCTGATTTACAAAGATTTTGAATGCTCAGGACTTTAAAGTGATGTGCTGGGAATCTGTAAGTGCTCACATGTGTTGTGTGGTGTGTAAGTGTGCATCACAGAATAGGCTCAGCAAGACAGGTATGTATCAGTTGCACTTGTTCAGGCAGCTCGGAGGAGAGGTGGTCAGATGCTTTAATGACAGTGCCATAGCAAACTCAAGCCTTGAAATGCTCTTTTTATTTATTTATTTATTTATTTTTTAAAAAAAACAAGCTACCTATTTTTCTTTTGCTTTCTAGCTTATTTATGGATAACATTCCAGAGTATTTGTGTTGTTGAATCTTGGGGGCTTTATCTCTATGCTTCAACGTTGTTTAACAAAAGAGTTTATTGCACATACATATGCTTCCTTTTAGTCCACCCCACTATATTGTGCAGTGCTGCTATAAACTTGTGGCTAAATAAGATGAGAAAGGATGGCTCTGAAGTATTGGGTATTGTGCGTTGTTTTTCAGACATCAGTGATTTTAGTTATTTCTAGAACTTTTTTCTTGGTTTATCTGCTTTGAGTTCATATTACAATCTTGCTGCTTTCTGATTTTCTGTGAAATTACAGAAAAAGGGAGGGTATCCCAATTTTTATGCCTGGAAAGACTTTAGTGTTCAAAAGGAAAGAGGTTGCTAGCTAGAGAAGTCTGGCCAGTATCAGCAGGTCTTCTACTGTGTTTCATAAAATAAGTATTACATCAGTGATGTCTATGTAAATAATGTCTGTTTTTTTCATGTTAATCTCTGAGATGAGACTTTGTTAAAATACAGAAATGCAGAAGTAAGAGATATGCAATTGAAATGAAGTGTAAAACTGATGAGCAAGTTCAGGTCAGGCAAGAAGCTTGTGGGTTTGGTTTTTTTTTTTTTTTTTTTTAATTGCATGTATTCTGGCATCTATCACTTGCTACCACAGGCTGCATTATTCGTGCAAATATAGAAGAGCTTCTACCTTACAATTTTTTTTGTCCATTTGCTAAAAGCACTGCAAGGAGAGATGGACCAGAAACAATTCTTAATACCAAAATTATTCCTTCTCCTGCTTAAGCCTTAATGAGAAACTGAACACATCTAAAACACAGCCAAAATACAGTTAGTTAATAATGGATATACTAGCAAAAAGATCCCCACATACCCTTTGGCTTTCATTTAGAATCTGCAAGGGAAGGATACTGAAAACAACACGAAAGAAAAAAGTTGAGAAGGAAGGTGTTCATTTGTTTTCAGTTACTTTAGCTGAGGAGATGGGATGAGACCTCCTTGAAAAAGAGCCCCAAGATTTCTCAAGATAATATAGTTAAGCAGTGAAAGCAACCCATGGAACTCACCTTAACCTGCAATCTAAGGATGGGGAGGGGGCGAGGTGGGAATATTTACCCGGGCAAATTCAAGTGCAGCATTCCCAGCCGCCACTAGTTGTCACTTTGCAACCACCGGGGTCGGTGTTTTCAGCACTGCGGTTAGCGAGATTGCGGTGCTAATTAAACGGAGTAACTCCCAAAGCCGCGGAAAGTCCCGAGCCAGGGGATATGCGAGAAAGGAGAAACCGAGAGGAGGCGAAAAGGCAGATCGAGAAAGGCTGAGGCTGTGCCTAAGGGCTGTGCCCTGAGCTGGGGGGTGAGCACGCCAGTCCAGCCCGGTGTGCACACACTCCTCCCGTAAAGCCGAGTCTTACCTGAAGAAAACGATCGTCTCCCACACGTAGACTCCGAGTGCGTTGACGTTGCACATTTTCCCAGTTCTCGCTGGTTTTGTTGGTTTTGGGGGTTTTTTTTTTGTACTCCGTGAGGGGTGGGCCGGTGGGGCTGGCCAATAAAATAACCCGGCACTTGGGGAGAAGGTGTAGGGGAAGCGAGCCACCCCTCCCGAGGCAGGCTGGGCCGGGGAAGGCCAGGGGGGTTCCGTTCAGCACCCTGGACAGGAGGAGGGAGGGCGGCTCCGTTCAGCACCCTGGACAGCGCCCGCCCTGCTCAGCACCCTGGACAGCGGCGGTGCGCGGGCTCTGCCGAGCGGCTCCGCTCCGGCGCTGCCTTGGCTCGTCCCCTCCTCTCCGCCGCTGCCACCGCCACTGCAGTGGTGCTCGGAGCCGGAGGACCAGGCTGCCCGCGCTGAAATCTCCCTTCAGCGGGATCTCACTCCGGACATCAGGCTGGAGAGAGGGAGAGACGCAGGGGGTGTAGGTTTGCCATCAGGGTGGTAGGGGTAGGGTGTGTGTGGGGGGGGACACCTTCAACAACCCAGGGCTTTAATTTCCGCTGCTAGCCGGGGTGTCTTCCTAATTACATCCACAGGAATTTGTCAGTGTGGAGCCGTGCTGCAGTCCCGGTTGTGTCGCTTTCCTGCCTGCCGTTTGGCTGCTGTTGATTCCTGCTTCCTGGGCTGTTTTCCTCCCGAATAAGTTATTGCTGCTGTAGGGAAGGTGTCCCATTGCTCAGGGCTAGAGCGGAGGGGAGCGAAGGGGAAGTTTCTTGGGAAGCACTCCCATTGTGCTCAGAAAGAAAGTGGCTCAGTGTCCTCCTAATGCATCTCATTTCCCCTCTGCCCTCTCTCCACTGCTAGGACTCGCCAGATCTTGGGAGTTTCTTGCTGCATTAATTTACTAAACTAAAAAAAAAAAAAAAAAAAAAAAAGAGGGGGGGAGGTGGAGAAGAGGGAAGGCAGAGGGGAGGGGGTAACTCAGCCTCTCCACCATCCCAAGGTCCTCCTCCTAGCTCATTGGTCTCGGGGCTGAAAAAAATACTCCAGGATATGGTTGGATAAACGCATGTTGTTCAGCAGAAGCTGTTAACCTCTAAAGCGCTGATACATTTTGGTTGATTTCCATTTTTTTAACCCAAATCCCTGTCTTCTTAAGAAGTCTCTGAAATCGTCTCCCTTGACAGGGTGAGCATAACATGCCTTAAGTCTCCATCTTGTGGAAGATCTGCTTGGCGAGCAGTTGCTATGTGTTGCTTCTGGCTTTTAAGGAACATCTCTGGATTTTTTGTGTGGTGGTTGTTTCCCCCCTCCCCTTTGTTTTATTTGATTATTTTTTTTTTTTTCTTTTTTTTCTGCTTTTGTATTTGGTTTTGCAAAGAGGTTTGGCAAACACCAGAGCCATCAAGGCCAGGGCAGGTAAGGAGCATTTAGTAGTTTCTTTTTGCAGTTCCAGCACCCTGAGCTCTGGCTGTGCTCTCAGGGTGCTGAGCGTGGTGGGCGGGGAGGGGAGGAACGGGCTCCTTAGTCGCTTTGTCAGTGTGTTACACCACTTGTCTTCTCATCTACTTATGAGAATTAAAATTAAAACTTAGCCCTCCTAAATAATCTATATTTCTTTCTCCTCTCTTGTCCTGGTGTAATGGAATTTTTCTTCTTTAAGTTCTGTTTTGTTTACTTATCCTGTATTTTGTAAAGCTCCTCATGGCAAAGAATGAGTTGCTTTTAACTCCTTTTTAGCTGTTTTTAGTCTATTCAAAGACTTATCTCATTCCACTTTAGGAGGGTGGAGGTGAAATGAACTGCTTGCTCCACCACTACTGTAGCCCTGCTGGAATAGGAAATAATCAAGTTTTTCTTCTCACTTTGAGTTGTAACTACCATACTAAAGTTCACCTGATGTTTTTGATCTCCTGTTTTTGTTTTAAAGTAATAAGTTTACTTAGCTAAGCAGACAGAAATATCCTTTGGGTTATCATTCAAAAGAAAAGGGGGGAAAGAACTGCGTGGCTTCTAGCCATTGATACAAAAGGAATTTAATCTGATTTACTCCAACTACTGCATCTTAATGTCTAGCTAGATTAATAACAGGCTCTGATTCAAGCTTATGGAGATTCCTGGGGACTTGATTCCATGTGGTGTTTCCTGTCTGCTGCTTGCTGGATTCTTACTGTACTTTCCTGATATTTATCCCCACATGAATGAGCCTCTGTCACTGTGCTTTTCCAGCCCCCAGTGTCCTGACAGACCAGAGAAGGAGCTCTAAACTGGGAATGTTAACAGGATTCACACAGCAGAAGAGAAATGGTGTTTCCCTGCATTTTTACTGGGAAACAGGACAAAGAACAGGAGGCAGAATCACCTCTTGACATCTGTGGGTTACAACTAGAGGTTGGTCGGCCTTCTGGTGCCCTTAGAAATTGGCTCTCTAAGAGATATGGCTGTCTCATGTGATTTCTCCCTTGGTTGTAAGTTTGATCTTTATACCAAAAGAATCTGGACTTGTCTCCTTTTGTCCTGCTTTTCTCTCCTTGCACTACTTTAGGTTGGGGGAGCAGGGTGGCTGTGCACAGGACTGAGAAAGCAGATGGATCTCTGTGTATATAACACAAAGCAGTTTCATGGCTCTTCCTATTGAAGGATCTCAAAAATTCTTTCCCTGGAAAAGCAGTTATCTGCTTTGCTGTCATCTCTCCTGGTGATGATGGTCACTGAGTAATTTCTGTGGGCCTGGGGAATCTTCTGCTGGTCTTCAAACACCTCTTTTTACTGGAGAGAAATAGAAGCATTATGTGCTTTAGAATTTGGGCAAACAGAGGCAAATCCAGGTTGCAATAGATGTTCAGAGCAGGTCTAGGCATCAGGATGCTGTTGGTATCTCCTCCTGGTGCCAAGGCAGTTGTTGCTTGCTTGTCTTGCTTCAGTGCTTAGTGCAGTATGTGCTGCTTGTATGTGTCAGACCTTGGTCATCTCTTGATCCCTTGTAGAGTAGGAGCAGATCAGGCCTTTTGGCAGCAAGTATCAAATTGCCTTCTTGGGGAATGTAACAGGAGCAATAGGAAACATAATCGTTAAAAAGAAAGCATAATGCTTTTAATTTCTCTTTAGCACTCAACTAAAATTTGGAGACACCTGCAGAAAAGGATGTTCATGAGGAGTAAGATATACTCCAATGACATGTCTGTCAGTAGGCACAAGTCATTTGTGACTGAAAAAATTCTCCTTTCTAACTATGGCCTTTTATTTCTTTATTCTTTTTCTAGCTATGAGAGACAGGGAATATCTTCTCCAGTTTCCTTCATATGGTTCCTCCCTGATCCTTTCCCTTTGAAGAATGCAAGTGAATCACTTCTCTTTTCTGTAAAGAAAATGAATCTTTCAATGTTCCTGGTAGTCTGAGTTCATTTGATAGTTGATAATATTGCTTAAAGACAATGGGAATCCATGAGGCCTTGGAAATCATTCTATGACTAGATGACCATGTACCCCATGCTAAGAATTAACCTAGAGCTTCATTCTCAACTGTAAGTTGATTTCATTCTTGATCTGTTTTTCATCTCTGGATTTTACAGCAGCTAGAGCCATTTTTAGTTTATTTTGACTTTTAAAAATTAAAATTCTGATAATAAATTCATATATGAGGGTAAGCTCCTTCAAGCTGAACATGCACACACACACACTGCCTTCCTTCCCCAAATAAACTACAGGATTTTCAGGGAAGAAGTGGCTCGCATAGCAGTAAAGTACCCTCACTGTATCTTGGGAATACTAAATCTATTATTGTCAGTTTGTTCTTTGGAGACTGGTTAATGAGGAAACAATGCCCCAAGAACTTGGATTGCGCTTCCCAAGACAGATATTCAAATTGCTACAGCAGCTCTACTTGTCTTTTGACACTGAACAAATAAAAAAATCAATTTTTATTTAAAATTAAGTTCAGGGAATTTTACAAAGGATTCTATAAAGTAAATTCCTATTCAGTTAACCTCCATGTGTAGTAAGCTATTTCTGTGCAAGATGGTTCAACTAAATACAATTTTATTAGAAACTTAAGAACCTGGGGCACTCTTTTTAAATAATTGTTGGTAAATAACAGCATAAAACATTCCTGCAATTTTTTGTAAAGTTAAGTGTTTAGTCAAGATATTTTTTTTAACTGAAAAATATGCAAGTGAAAGAGGATGGACCCGAAGTATTTGTGGTGTAGGTTATTGATATTTTTGGCTGAAATTCAGACCAGATATCACTGCTGACAGTCTTTTTGCCCCGTTTGTTTAAAAAAATGATAGGTCTAACCATAAAAATAGAGCTTGTCTTAGAAAAAGGAACGAAGTTGAGTTCAGTCAATACACTAGAGCTTATTGGTCACGAAGTACTCCATGCATGGTGTACCCTTATAAAATTATCTTCTGTTTTTTATAAGGACCCTTTCTTAGGAGTTACACCTAGGATGAGGAATGCTGAGGCACAAAAATCTGATGTACGTTACTGACAATCTGAGCTCTTGATGGAATGACACAAAGCTGAAAACACACAGCAGATGGAAAAATAGTTTGCAGGTACCAGGGACCAGACAAGTATCTATCAACTGTTTGTTTGTTTGTTTTTTTAAGCTGGAGAAAAACTTGATATGCTGATCAGCCAGGAAAGGTTTTTACAGCCATGCATGCACATGTCCACCCACTCACACAAGGTTGTTGCTACAATATTTGTGTTCTTATAAATGTGTATAATAGTCAAGTACAAGTGTCTTATACAGAATAGCTCAGGTCTCCATATGCTCCTCCTTCCCTACAGGCTGTGTCAGTACCCATTTGTAGTGCCCGCATGGTACATCTTTGTTTACTGTTCTGCTTCTACCAGTGCACATAAGCTTACCATTCCTGTATGGGCATATATACACTGTATGCTGAATGTCCTAAATATAAAGATTCCTGCCCTACATCGTGCTCTGCAAAAAGAGCAGTTATATAGCGTGTTCTTGACCTTCACGCTCCTGGGCAATGTATTTCTTGACAAGTAGATTAGGGGCTGTATTGATTTCTCATCACTGGAAACACAGCCTCCATGGGTCTAGTGATATCCAACCTGTGATCATAGAGTCTTTGGAAGTGATGTGAAGCCCTGTACTAGGATGACTTCACAACAGACTATACGTTTGGAGAAGGCAAAGTCCTTGCTGAGTGCAGCATTCAGGTCTTCCTGACCTAAATGTGTATTTGTCTTCTGTGTCAGGTGCATGAATCAGGTTAAGGCAGTAATCCCTGAAAAAGAGGAAATGAAGAATGGATGGTCGCTTTTCCCCTAGCAGTGCTGATTTATTAATAAATTTCCATGTCTCATATGTCATATAATGATACTTTACTTGAGTTGTGAGTAGTCTTGCTGCATATCATAGGCCTGCCACTGTTATAATTTATGTAGTGTTACATAGTAAGAAAGCAGCATGGACCTACTAGGCCTAAAGAAAATACACTGCTACTTCTGTTAGAAGCTTGATTTGCAGGTCATAAGTTAGTTATTTTCTGACCTGTACAGAATAATTAACAGGCAATCCCAGAGAACCCAGAACTACTATTTCTTTCAAAGATCTTGGCCGATAAAACTTTTTTTGGTTATGCTACAATGTGAATGAAAAAATAAGCCAAAGATGCTTTTATAGCTGGTCTTGCCAGAACTTCTCAGCTGCTGAACATCATGCATTTGTTGGAAATATTGTCTTAGCTTTCGGTTTGTAAAGCCAATTGCTTCTGCCTTAACAGCCCTCAAGTGCTGCAGGAAATGGAACTTTTCTACCCTGTGCCTTGCTTGTAAAAAATTAAACCATTCACTTATTTTAAGGTCAGTGGGCTTCTGGTTTTGAGGTGCTTAGCAGAGGTAGAAGCATACATGGCAGATCTAGAGCTATTCACATCACCCTGTTTATTTCTTTTGTCATGGATTAAAAAGAAACCAAAAACATAAGAAAGAGGGAAACAAATATGTGGCATACTTCACTGCTTCATTTGTCATGTGAATTCAATGGAGTGTGTGTGGGAGACACCAAGAAGTGGAACCCTTTAGGGGAAAATTTTGACTGTAACAGCAGACTTGGAAAGTAAATTGGGAGATGACAGCCAGTGATGTTGAAGTGACCCCTTGGTGTCCATATGTTTAGACATGCCCCAATTCACTCATAGGGCCAAATAGCACAATTTATCTTCTGGAGTGAAAGAAACAAGTTGCAGTTTGGTCCTTTTTTGTTTGTTTGTTTTTTAAGGCTTTTGGCAATGGAAATATTTGCATGTCAAATGTCTAAAGAAACCCTGTAGGATCTCTCTTTTAACAGATAACATAGGTCTGATCCTCCATCTGCTTTAAGGAACCTTTTTGACTCTGAAGAAAGGTATGGAGCTGCTCTTGCTAATGATTTTGGTTTCCAATGCACTAGCAAGTGCTGATAATAGGGTAAGTTTTCACATTGCATTAGCAAATCAGATGCCTTCAGGTTTGATAGCACGATTGAGACTTAATATACTGGTAGGAGCCTCTGGTAGAATGTGTTTCTTGCTTTAGTGTCACTGTTCTCTTGAGTTGTCCAAGTTCACAGATGCACTTTGAGGTTATCTTACTCATAAGGACTGGCAGCTCTGGCTGCTTCACTGCCACTCACAGCAGTCATTCCATAGTGGGGTAAGCAGTGATATTTTTGAGAGGTCATTAGGCAAAAGACTTATTAACCAGCTGTATCTTATTTTATTGTTCAAAACTGGCCACAATAAATTTGCAGAAATTTACTTGAGTGTCACTGATTTGAGATACTTGTCTGGTCTTCATAAAAACATCTTGGTTTAACCCCTCTATTTCAGGCAGCGAGCTGATGTGGGATTTGGTTACTAAAGGACACTTCTGCACTAGGTTTGCTTGATAACTATTTCTGGAAATCCTGCTGGAGGTGAATGGTGCCATTTGAAAATCTCAGTTGGGTTGTGCGCAAGTTGAGTTGCTTATCTCGCCTAAAATCCTTGCCTCAGGTGCACTATCTCATGCCTCAGGTGAAAAAGAGAGAACAGAGATTTTAACACATTTGCTAAGCAGCTTGTTATTGCTTTGGGCCATGTATTTCTTCTGCAGTTTGCTGAGTTAAACCCTATGACAGCTACAAGCACTCTTTCATGCCACCTCTCAGCCTATTGTTAGCCCAGGGCTTGGGCAAAACTTCCCCTGGAGGCAGGTGGTGAAGTTTGTTCAGTGTGCTCCACTTTCCACACTTTGTATGATAACATTGGTTCACCAACTGGAGAAGGGTATTAGTGTGGACTCATTGGATTTAACAAACAGAATTTGGCATAGTTGTATTCCATACTCTACTTGATGAGGCTCCTTCTCTAAATGACTGCCCCCACTAATGAATGGAATTTCTTGACTTTTCTAAGATACTAACAATTAATGGCACAGTATTCCTAAAGGCATATGTTGGATGAAGGACACTGAATCTCCTAGATCACAATTCTTTTTACCTTGACTGTAAGATTGCTTTTTCTACCAGAATCAAAATTCTCTTCCCTCCTCAAAATATTGAAATAATGATGGGTTCTAATGAGACTCAGAGTGGATAGCTTCTGTGCCTACAGTTCAGCTAACACAAAGGCACCAAAATATTACTGGTTACAAGTTCTGGAGTATTGTTCTGTTGCTGTCTTTACCTGCTGCATGTCTGGCAAAGATGAAAGTTGCAAAGTCTTTGCAAATTCCTGCTAAGCATCAGTGGTCTGTATTTATTAAAAGGAATGGAAGTGTAAAACCCAGGATGTAAACAGAATGGATTTTTTTTTTTTGGTACAAGTATGCTAACTGATTATTTTTTTTCTTCTTTTAAGCATCAATACATTTCTTTATGGTAAAAAAAAAAAAAAAAAGGAGTGTTATGCATTTCCTTTGGATAAGTCAGAGAAAAGAAATTGCAGCACATTCGTGACGTTGTACCATGCCAGCATTTTTCTTTTATATAGCTTTCCCTCCCCGTGGAAATAGTTCTCTACCAAGGCGATTGAATTGGACAGAAGTGATTTATGTAGGCTGTGCAGAGAGAAAAGGCTTTGTTAGGTTTCGGGGAAGACATGGAGCACTGAGGGTGAGAAACAGCTTGGCTGAGACATGGGGAATCACAATCCTATCGTTAAATCTCCATGCCTGTGACCAGACGTGGCCTCACTTTGCATTTGCTGCTTGATTACCACATCTATGAAGCTGTCGTCTGGAAACAAAAGGCAGTAAATCAAATCGATGGGCATCTTTCGGTGGGAACCGAAGCAGCTTGTGACATTGTATTCTCCTTTGGCTCATTGTCTGAATGTAGGAGATGCTAAAACCTGTCCATGTGCATTTCTGTTTGCACATGGACGTGCAAATACAACACAACTTTTTAAGTCTTCATGTAATGTGTCATGGTCTAGGAGAGACTCCTCTCCATGAAAATAAATCTGAAGGCAAATCTTCACTCAGAATTACTAGGAACAGGTTAGTACCTATATAAATTATATGAGAGAAGGAGATTATAATGAGAAATCCTGCATAGAAAATGCTATAACAGCAAAAGGTGGACAAAGCAGTAAACAAATGAAATGAGGGTGTTACAATGGACTTTGGGCAATCTGAGATATAGGCTCTGCTCCTGGCACTGGGTAATAGGATGTATTGTCTTGTAAATTCCAGTTAACATAGGTGTATGTAGAGGGTGTACCTATGTTCCTGCACAAAACCTGAGACCTCTGGGACCTTGTCTGCTAAACAGTTTGTTGGCCCAATAAAATGGCTCATGTGGCAGTGCTGTATATTAGAAATCAATACAGCTGCACTTCCCTTGTCCCAGCAGAAGAAGAGAAAACTCAAGGGACTGATTAAGTTCTCTTTGAGAAAGCTGCTGCATCCTGAAACTTTTTAAATAAATGCTGTGTGTCTACAGGTATTTCTGCATTTAATTCAGATTTTATAAGAGGTTTGCTGTACACTAAATGCATCTTCATTATAAACCGTTTATTCACTGTAAACATGCATCTTATTTCATAGACTTGAAATCTCATGATAAAACTGTTTTTTAATTAGTATGATGAGCTAGCATAGTGAATTGTCATTTGCCAGATTTTCTTGGTGATGCTGTGAGCATCTAAATTCAGTTATCCACTTACCATCACAGCCCTGGATTTAGTCATTTACTTAGAATGTTTTAATAAACCAGATAGTGTATGCATTCCTTTTCACTTGGGTTGACAGGCTCAAAATTGTTTTGCTGTCTGTCCAAAGCCCTCAGTGATACCAGCTGGTCAGACTCTCCCCTGGGGCTGGTGCTTTTAGGATGGAGAATTTCAGCTGTCTCCCAGTTGTCTCTGGGAAAGCACCAATGCTGTGACTATGGAGTGTATTTGACAGATTACCAAATTCGTAGGTGGCCAGAGATTTTGGTGGTGAATGGAAGTTTTTAATAGAGACCAGCACATCTTGCTCTTTTGGACTTGTGGCATCTCTGGACACTACTGTTAATAAGGAGTCTGAGTCAGACTTGGCTGTGGTGGTGCATGGTGTTTTTATGGTGGTATGTGTGCTGGTGGTGGTAGGTGGACTTTCTGCCAGCCCCTGTGATGCTGAATGCAGGTGACATGTCTGATGAGTCAGGTTTGTCCCTAAATGCCCCTCAAGAGTTCAGGGCTAAAATATAAGAGAAGACCTAGCTGGGAAGGGAACTAGAGCTGCCTCACAGAGCTAACGTGTTTCTTTCCTGTTCCAAGAACTAAACTGGAAGGGTCCGACATGTGCACCCCACATTTGCATGTCTAAATGCTCTAGTATTTTATCTGCATATATTTCTCACTGAGCAACAACATTCCCCCTGCAAATACACAAAGTCTGTTGATTTATGCTGCCCAGTAAATTACTTAGGTGAAACTACGTATGTGACTTGTGATTCCCTATTACCATTCCCATAGGAGGAGCAGGAGGGAGAAAAAGGGAACCTGCCTGGTTGATAAGATGGGAGTTAATAATCAGTTTAATTTGCAATCTTCAGCTCTTCAAAGGAGTTGCTAATAAGTGTTTGTCTTCTCTTTCCCTCCTACTCTTTTCCCTTAGGAGTTAGTGAGAGACACAGACATCACTGATCACAGGAGCAAAATTGTAAAGGAGAGAAGAAATCCCCAGTGGAAACTCTTTAATCTGCCTCTGGAAAGGGCGATTTGTGTTAATAGGACAAAACTGTAACGTTTAATATTAATTACAGGAATTTGGGGAGGAACTTGTGAAAGATGGAGGCAGAGAATAGGCTGGAGGGAAGGAGAGATCTGATTGCAACTGCCTCTTGCCACAGTAGGAAATAGAGCAGCCAGGCGAAGTCCCTGTTTACTTGGGCTGTAGAGCATCCCAACACACACAACTGTAGCACTTTGGAAGCACTGTAGTAAGTCCAACTTTAGCATAGACTTCTGTCTCAAACAGGTTCCAACAGTGGATGCTGAGGCAGGGGAGTATGAAGAGGGCAAGTAACTTAAGGCACTGCCTGAAATCTCCCCTAGAATTTCTGGAGAAACATTTATGACAAGCCAATGGGTGTGAAACAGAAATCCCAGTGATCCCAGTGCTCAGAGGGATACCTGCTGGTGTCCCTTGGTCTCTTTTGTTGGGCTGCTTCCCACTGCTTACTGCTGCTTTTCATTTGTGTTGGAACACTCTGAATTGGGAGACATCAATTTGCAGCTACTACTGCTTCTCTTTGTGGTCACATTTATTCTTGTCAGAGTGCTTTGTTTGAATGATTCCAAAAATCCTAATTGCATTTAGGCCTAATTCCCATGAGAACACACCAAGGTGGATTTAATTGCTATCAAAGCCTTTGCATGGCAGTTGAGGACTTACTCTGGTTATGGTCCACAGGTGACATTTGATTACTATGCCCTAGGAAAAGACGAGCACACAGAACCTCACTGACCTCTAGATGAGGATAGGAAAGCTGGAATGAAGGGGGTCAGACAGCTTGTCCAGGTGACTGAACACCAGGGACCTGCTGTTGCACACTGACTGCCTCTAGATGTTCAAAGAAAGTGTAAATGGTGGGAATAAAACTAGGCTTAACAGTGTACATGGAGTTTAGGCTACCTAGATGTGGCCACATTGCCACGTCCTTATGAGTGGAAACAGCCTTCTTCAGCGTGTTACTACCTCAGGGTTCCAGTGGGCTGTTTGATAATGTTAGCCTGGAAGAGGCTGCCTTCCAACAGTCATGTCTGTCAGTTCTGATCTGAAAATGGCACTGAGAGGGGAAAGCACTCCAGTCCAACAGATTCAATGCCTTGGAGTTTCTCCTTTGAGTTAGGATCCCTTGGTGGCATCAGCTCATGCCCGCCAAGAAAAGCTTGTATCTGTTGCAGTGCAAACATGCTCTTCTTTGCTATAGCTTATCCTGTCGTGAGAAGGATGAATATTTTTTTTCATTAAGTAACCTAATACAACATGGGTGTAAAAGAGACCTGATACTTGGTTCTAAGGCCAGTCCATGTGGCTTCTAGGCCCAATGTCAAGCAAAGGGATGGTGTGGATGGCTGAACTGGACTGGCAAAGAGTATCACAGGCACAGAGCAAAGGGGGAGGAATGTGTCTGAGTGCAGTCTCACGCTCATCTCTTGCACGCTTAAATTAATTCAGCCCTATCAGTTTCAGCTCTTGCTTCTAATCCTCATGTGAATACTGCATTTGGTTCCTGTTTCCTTTCTCCAAAGTGTGATAGAAAGATGATAGGAGATTTAATTTCCAGAAAGGGACACCCAAGCAGGCAGCAGGATGCCAGCTGTTGGGTAGATTAATGTAGGAAGGTTTCCTATCAGATGTTCAGAGTCTCTGTTACAGATAAGCAATTTTTTATTTTTTTTTTTTATTTTTTTAATTATTTTTTTTGAAATAAAAATACATATAAATGTCCTGTTGCTGATGAAGTATCTTGGTGATGTTCCATTATAAGCAGGATAAACATGAGCTGGATTTCATCTGACCTTTAAATTACCTCCATTTTATCAGTTCCATTTTATCAGCAGCTCTTTAGAGAATGAGCCCTTACTTGGGATTAATAGATTCCTTCATTGCAGGAATCTGACACAGGTCTGTGAATAGCTCAGCTAGAGTGTATTTTGCCAGCAGAGATCACATCTGGAGCAGAGGTGTATTCTAGCATGTAGGAAGGATGCTTGGTAAGGTTGGTTTTGCCCTGATTTTGCCTGTATTCCTTATAGGAGAAAGCTTGTCACAGGTAGACAATGACGGAGGCCTAAAATCCTAATTCTTTCTTTTCTCTATACTGCTGCCTTGTGGGGGCAGAAGATGGGCTCATGCTTCAGCATCCAAGAATGAAAGCAAATAACTTCCTAAATTCTAGAGATAGAAATCAAATAACTAGGTGTGTGAAGAGGTTGGATCTAGAGATTATAGAGAATGATACTGTTGCTTAGTGTTGACTGACTTCTGTTACACCCTACCAGGGCTGACTTCTGCAGCAAAGGTGGTTGCAAGGACCAAACCTGCTTGCTTGGCCATGGTGGAGCTGAGGATACATTCTATAGTTGTGCCAATGTTAAATTTCAGTAGTCTCATAAGGGACAGCTCTTGGGACCTGTGTGATATAAAAAGGGTATTAGGGGCTGGCGTGTATTTCCAGCAAAAAGCTGCTTCATAACTAGTTGAATGCTTTTCCTGACTGATCTTTTGTTGTGTGATTAATCTCCGGTGTGTATGTGGAGAGATGGTTTTTGTTATCTTGACTGTGATTTGTCGTATCAGTTCCTGACAGCATCATCTATGTAAAAGTTAACCTTTTTTTAACTTGCACTATTAGAAAAATCCAGAGTGAATTGTGGTCAGTGCGATGTGTTTTCACAATCGTTTTTAGATTGTTCCATGTATTTCTATAACAGGATGTCACCTCTCTGGTTGTCCCTCCCACCTTGGATCACCTTAGGGCTGCTTTAAGCAATGCTCCTTCTGCATTTGGTGAGGAAGATGGAAACTTATAATGGAGAAATATCCCATTGATAGTAGTTAATCTCCTTGTTTAAATAAAAATAGACTCATTTCATCTTCTAATTTAATGATAAATTGCAGTTATTCATCAGGGAAGGAGGATTTATTAATAGAGACAATAACAAATGGGCTGCATAGAGATATGAGAAAATAGTTTTCTTAAATTAGGGGCTTAGAGGAAAAAATGCAGAGTGTGAAGTCAGAACTGTAGTCTTAAGAATCACTGTTATCTCTCTGTACCCCACACATCACCACAAGGACCTTCTCTCCTTGTCTCAGTCTTGCTACTTTAGATTAGACTTACAGTGTAAATGATCCAAGAATAGAAATACCCAGGGAACCCATGTGTGTGTGTGCTCTTCAGGTCAGTGGACATACCTCTACATCCAGAACAGGCAGGAAAATATCCTGAGAATATTCTAAGTGAGAACTGAAACCATGTATGAATTAGGATCAAATTTATGGATTTTTTTCTGAAAAAACTTCCAACTAGAAGTTGAAAAGTACAAAATACTTGATTTTTCATATGGAAAATGGAATCTGGAATTCCAGGGTTTGGTATCCACTTTGTAGAGATGGTACAGGCAAAGACACCCGAGTAATGATTCCCCTCCAGTACCTTGAAGTGGGATTCTTCTTATACTTGGGTTAACAGTAACTTGTCAAGTTTAACATTTGTCCATGCAAATGCTGATTAAATTTGCTGGGAACAAAAATTTGGGGTGAGATTTTCACAAAGTCACTGACAAAGTCCTTGTTGTTAGGAAACTTTGCTTAGGTGTAAGGATACAGTTCTTATTCCTCCACACGGCGGGGGGTGGGTGGGACATATGCATTTCCCTGTTTCTGTCAGGGGTATTATTGAACCAGGGACAGGCAGAAGCTGTTAATCTTTTGAGAACATCTACCCCTTCAAGTCCTTTGCTTCTCTCGGGAGGGACTGAGGTTGAACAGTTTTCATGTAGGCCACTTGAAAGATTTCATCAGGCAGATAAATGAGATGCTCTGAGGTTTTCTTTTGGTGAACTAAATGCTACATTTTTATAAGACTTATGTGCTTTTTTTTTTCCAGTCTGGGCTAGTAGCTAAACTGGTTCCCCAGCACAGATCTGCTTTCTAAGCTCCAGTGCTGGTTCTGACTGGGCAGGCTGGTAATAGCCCAGCATTTCTGTCTGCCGCACGTGTGAACCGATGAGCGATCCTTCTGGTGCTAGTTAACAAACAGTTATTAATCATGCTTGCTTTCCATCTCCTTTGACAGAAGGAAAAGGTTGGGAGGTGCAGTACTCTGCCTCCCTTTCCCTCAGAGGAGGTGAGGAGATGGGTCAGAGAGAGACATCACCTGCTGCGGCATGGGAAAGCTGCGGGTATGTGTGATGCTATTTAAGGAAACACAGATTAGAAGGAGGGAGGGAGAGGAAAATCCCTCTATTAACGAACTCATTAGTGCCCAGAAAAGTCAAACCAAATTGCTCTTCAGAAAAGAACTGTTTAGCTGGATTTATTATTCTCTGTAATTAGGGCCAAAATAGGATGGAGTGTGGTACAAGCAAGAGTTGAGAGAGAAAAAGTGGTCTATTCAAAGCCTAATTACTCTAGTTGAGCAGTGGCATTTGCACCAAACAAACAGGGAACAACATCACAATGCTGTTACCTCACCCCGTGCTTCCTTTGCAGGCTGTCTGAGCATTGGAAACACTGGGAAGGAGAAGGTTTAAAGGGATTTGAGTATGACACATGAGAGGGAGGATGCCTGGACATATTTGTACGCTGACACTTAGACCTACACTGGTGAGGTGCATATACTTCTGCATTGAATCATATGGACCTGGCAGCAACACTAGCTCTGGGTACCACTTACAGGCTGATGGAGGTCAGAGTTGGACATCTTCAAGTGGGGGGAAAAAAAAAAAAGATAGCTTTGCATGGAAGTGATCTCAGCCCTCAGTCACGACGACTATTGGGTTATCACATTGCTTTCAGCGGAGATTCTTCTCTGTTGGGCTTCAGTTGAGTGCTTAGTGCCCTGCAGTCACTGCTCTGGTATGGAGTGCAAAGGAGGGGAGCAGAACCTCTCGTAGCAGGGAATGTTTGGGCTTCATTTGTCCAAGCTGAAGAGTCCTGGCTGAGCTGCCAACAGTCATCCTTTGCAGAAACTGATGCAAAAGAGAGGAAAAATGGGTTCCCTAGGGAAAACTGCCGTTTAGTCGCATGCCCAGGAGACTCTGAAGACTTCACTAGTTGCAAAAGCTTTTGTCTTTGCCTCTTCAAACACAGCCGCCTGGAGGGTTTTCTTTGAAAGAGGCTTTTTTGGTGTGTTTCTTTCAAGTGGCCGGAGTTGTGTGCTGGAGCTGCAGGTGGCCCCGCTTGGAATCTGAGCAGAGCCTGTTTGTAGGGGCTGGGTAAATCGAAACTCTCCGAGCAGAGAGGAAACACTAGAGACGTTTAAGGCTTATCTGTGCCAGGATGTGGCCCCAAGTCTGAAACCACAGTGCAAATTTAAACCGCTTTTGTCAAAGAAGTATAAGTCTCCTTGTGGAGATTCACAGCTATCTTAAAAAAAAAAATTAAAAAAAAGTCACTTTTAATGTAAGTTACTGATCACAGTATAATTGGCTTAGTTTAGTTTCAGTTTCCTTGAGTTTAGCAGTGCATGTTTAAAAATGTATTTAAAGCAAATAAGGTAATAAAAACCTAAGCTGGTATCATTCCTCCTATGCCTCCCGTCAGTTATACTCTGTCTTGCAAATCCAGCTCACACTGTCCTTCCATGGAAGATTTCTAACCATCCCATACATATACAGCCCATTGCTGTTTCTTTTGCATCCTGTGCTTGGAGACACTGGCCTGTCTCCACAGGAGTGAATTTGGAGGAAGTTGTGTCAGTTGAACCTCAAGTATGAATTGAAACTGCTGTAGATATGGCCTCTCAGCAGGACTGGTAAGAAGAGAGCAGTTTACAGAAATTTTTCTTATATACCTCATTGCACTCTTCTTCTGAGTTTATGGCTGTGAGGTGTTTCAGGGAGGAACAGGAGAGTACATAAGGAGGGGAGTTTTAATGCAGCTTCCCATGGTAACCTTGCTGCACTTCCCTCTTTGAAGGCATGCTTTATCCACTGTGATTGAGAACACGTTCATGGCATCTGAGTACCCAAACACCTTTATATAGAGAATTTGAGATACTGTCTGCTCTGTGGTTTGTTCTTCATCATCCTAAATCTACAGTGTTTGATTTCACAGGGAACAGAGTCTGAGTGAACTGAGAGAGCTCTTGTTCAATTCCATTACCCTGTTGGATACCTGTTCTTGGTATGGCTTGAGGGTGTATAATATCCCTCATAACTCTAAAACAGGCATATATAGAGTGTGGCCCTGACAGCTTCTCACTGGTGTTTTCCCTTTCTGTCCACTACAAAAGACTTTCCACCAAAAATTTGATGCTGCCTCTAACACACTGCCAGCACTCGTTGCTCTTATTGGCCTTATTTCCCTGTCTTAGTTGCATATGTCAAAACCTGGCATGGCCACAGATGGTTCCTTGTGCTCCTCCCTCCTCCTCTGTTTGGAGGAATGAGGAGATAGATTGTTTAAACCAGAAGTATCTTGTAGGCCAAAAGGACCCCAGAGATGATGCTATTAATCTGCAGGCTGCAAATAAATTTGCAACATTCAGTCCCATATGTTATTGGCCCCTTTTTGTTTGTTTGCTGAGTGTGTGAATTCAGTGTTTGGGGCTCAGTCCTGCATAGAAATGGAGCAGCTACTTCACCCCTCAGTGTCCTCCTAGATGGTGTCAATGCTGCAAGTGCTTCCCTATGGAGCTGTTTCTCTGGCTATATCCGTGCTGCAGCATAGACTGTTTTAGATTACCTTTGTAGCTGTCGGACTTTTTGCAGCAGTTTGGTGCTAGTCTCCATGCTGCTGCGTTAGCAGGACTGCTACGTGCCAACTTGGGTTTTTTGGTGCCTTTCTAAGTGCCCCTGCCCCATGACAGATGATGGGACAGTAGCACAGGTTCACGAGCTGCAGGAGCACGAGCCTTGTGGGAGGTAGGACTGAGTAACAAAACTGTGCAGACGTTACCTGAGTTATTGCGGGTCTACATAGTTAGCACAGGTCATGGAAGCAATGAAGACCTTGGGCAGCATGAATAGGTATTTTGGGGTCCTTTTAGAGTTCCTCTGCACATCCTTGAAACTGTCCCCTCACTGCCCTCAGATGGGTTTAACCCTCTGGTGTGTAAGACAGAAGAGGTTGTACCTGCAGCCTGGCAGTTGCCAGTGATGAAGTATGTCACACTAAGGACACTTCTGGGAAACAATCTCTGTGCTGGCCAGGCAGTGCTGAAGTGGAGAAAGTCTCTCACTTTACACATCCCTGGTACTTTCAGGCTTGAGTGCATCGGTTAACTCCAGTGTTAGTCCAGCACCTTGAACTTGCAGTTCAGTCCTCTTTCTCAGAATGTCTGGTAGCTCAGGGAATGTATAATCAAGGAAAATTTCTCTGTTTCTACCTCTCAACCATTTAACATTAAGAGGACTTGGTGAGATGTAGTTTGCATGGTGGTGGACACGTGTTTGTTTGCAGACGTGTCTGCACTGCAGGGAGCTGCTGGGAACTGCCGGGCAGAAGGCTTGGCAGGGTGAATTGCTGCATTGTGGAACTCACCTAGTGCTTTGCAGAGGCACCACTGCAGGCGTTGGGTGCAGCACTAGCTCAGACGTCCCCTTGTGTGGTCTTAGGAGAATCCTGCAGCTGCCTCCAGCCTCTCCCTCCTCTCCATCCTTGATTTAACACAAAACTCCTAGTTCTAATCAATTTTGCTTTCTGAAGTCATGTCTCTCTGCAGCACTGAGCTGTTTCCAGAGATGTACAGTGAGGGGGAAGGGAGACCAGTTTCTTATTGGTAATAGCTATCTTTAACACTACAAATATCCCAGCCTCTGGGGATGTGTCTGAGCTGATGGACGGATGGTTTATGTTGGTCTAGTTCCTGTGCAATGCTTGAAAATTGATGGGAGAGTAATGCAGAAAATGTCTTTCTTCTCTAGGAAAGCAGAGCATGACTCTGCTTTCTTATATTTCCTTCAGGGAAAACAGGGCTAAGAGATGATTTATACAAAAAGAAAGGAAGAGGAAGAAAAAAGAGCTAGTGCAATACAAACAAGGTTAAAGTCCTCATGTTAAAAGGTGGTTGCACAAACTGGTGGGGCAGACAACAGAAGAAATGGGGTACTGAACTGCTGTAGAGCTGAATGTCTATCAAGCAACCGTAATTTTTGCTCTTGAGCCTACTGGGCCAAGCATCCAGAGAAGACATGCCACAGTAGCCAAGGGGCTTGTTCCCCCCTGGGAAGCACAGGTTTTGCAGGTTGAGACAGAAAGCCAGAAATGAGAGAGGATGGACCAGTGTGTGGAGCCTTGCAGTAGTATGGGCAAGGCTGCCATGCAGCCACCATGCAAAGGAATCGTAAGGGATGGGCATGGTAGGAAATCTACAGTGATGATGTGATACTGTAGAGGGGGAGAAAGTGGTTGAGTTCTGAACGTTTTGGTTTTCTGTAGCATCAGATGTGTCTTGTCCACTTCAGCTGCCAGAGAAAGGACCCCAAATTAAAAGCTTCTGCCAGATACTGTGTGCCAGATACAGTGTTATTTTCTAATAAAGTTCCTACTGCAGCCCATCAGAGACTAATAAACACACATTCTCTTCCATCTCCGTTCACATATGAGCCATTACCTTGTTCTTCTGGGAATTCAACAGCTAGAGAAGTGCTTTTTGTAGGAGGGGGACACGTGTGTGTAATAAAAGTAGGGATAATATGGGTGTGTAGAGATAAATCATGATGACCTAAACAATGAATTTAGTTCTTAATATTTGTAGAGGTAAGCACTTTTTCTTTTTTAAAGCTTTAGTGAATGTACAGCATTGGTACAATATGCCTTTAAATTTGACACAGATCCCCAAATTGTTTGCAAACTGTTCCCTTTGACCAGGTCTTGTGCTATCCATTATTCTTGGTGTGTGAGGGGACATTTAAAGTCCGTGGTATCATTAGTGAATCTGGACTGGAAGAAATCCAGACTAAATTATGTCTGGACTATTATGAAGGTGGTGAAAGAAATTAGTCCTTTCGGCTGGCTTTGTGCTAGCAATGCTTGTGAGATTATCTTGCTGTTTGTTCATTTGTGAACTCTTTGCTATCTGTGACTGGCTATGTGGAAAAAAACCCCAAACAATTCCCCCCCCCAAAAAATCAAAACCACTACCAATAGAAAACCAATGCAAACAAACCCCCAACATTTCTATACAAGTTTATGGATGCTGTTCAATAGCACAATATATTTGGTCAAGTCTCTACTCTTATTCTTGTTTGCAAACGTTCCCTTTTTCCTGCTCTTTTTTTTTTTTTTTTTGGCTTGAACCTTTAATTCCAAAGGTAACTTGCAACACACATGCTAAAAGCTCCTTCCCCACTCCGTTGCAGTGGAAACAGACTCATTAATGGACCCATTAATAATCTCCAGCAGGATACTACCTGGGGAGATCTCTGTGCTCTGAGTTAACATGTCTGTGGTTACCTCTGCCAAGTGGACATCTATTATTTTCTCACCTCAGCCACAGAAATGGCTCCCCTGACAGAGGCACTTTGCTATACCACAATACCCAGAGACTGCTGAATATTCATTATATCTGACTCCTGAAAGTGCTTTGCCAGCATATTGTACTGGAGCCAGGATGTTTTATTACCTCTTACCTCTTGCTTTTCTCAAAGAAAGTGGTGTGGCTTATATCATCAGCTGAGTTAACTTTCTCATCTGAGCTCCTTCGCTTGTGCTTTGCTTTGAGAAGGGGAACAGAGAGAAAAACTGATTTTAGCCTTAGTGCTTTGGTTCCATGAAAGTGAAATTTACATCCCTGTTAGTATGCTGGAAGATTGATTAAAGAAGACAAGCCTTTGAATTTTATTTCAAACAAGAGGTGGTTGTAATAACTGTAATCTTCTGCTTTTTATTTCCCCGTGTGAGGGAGGGAGTAAACTCCATTTACTTCTGTCACAGGGAAAATGAGGGATGTAGGTGGCCTGTGTTCAAATGATGGCAGCCACAGATCCTCTTTGCATCTCTCGAGATCACATATGACTGTTTTGTGTTGCTTCCTGAGACTTAAAACTTTGTGCTTTGTGTGCCTCTAACCTGGTTAAGGGCGAGCAGCAGGAATGACCCTACAATAACATTGCAGGATCATGGTCTATGAACTCCATCTTCCAGATGAAGTGAATATTAATTTCTTGGGATTTCCCAACCCACCATCTTTGCTGCTGAGGCAAGAACATCAAAATATCTGTGTAGAGACAGTCTGCAGGTCTGTCCATGCAGGGTGTTGTCTGTGGTCAGCAGTGAACAATTAAAAAAAGAAAGAAGTATATGAAACTGGATATATACATGATGAGCTTTCTTCTGTTCTCTAGAAGTAAATGCCAAATCCTTGTGGCCAAACAGATTTGTAGTCTTACAAGCTTATGCAAATCTTCAAAATTCCACTTTTGACAAAATTCTGCAGTCCTACATATTCTGGGCAGCCCAGAGACCAGCTCTCATGAAGGAGAGCCCCGGGGAATTTGTGACTTTCTTATTGGTTTGACATGTTCTTGAGAAACGTGAATTCAAATGACCATTAGGTAGGAGAGGGAACTGAATCCCACTCCTTTGCCTGCAGTCCAGGGCATGAATGAAAACAATGTTGTTATCTTATTGTCTGATGTATGCAGTCTTTAATGCCTGCCTAAAGCATATGGCTCGAATCATTGATAACCTGATAGGATGTGTCTACCTGTTGTGATAGTTCTTGTCTTTCATGGATTATTTTTAAATTCAAAGATGAATGAGTTTAGTATTTACACTTGCTGAGATGCTGAGAGGTATTTAACTATATGCAATTGTTAAGGCTCCATTGCATTGATCAAGGCATTCTTCACTGATTGCATGATGAGATTTGACTTTCTACTTTTCCTTGTTCTCAAATTGATATTTTCCCTTCTCAAAAGGAATTTAGAGTAACAGTAAACATGGGAATGGAGTGACAAATATATCTTATTTCTTGGATACTCTGCAGGGATCCCTTCATGTAAAATTTTATGTGCAAGCAATACAGGCAGGAAGATGTACTCTGAAAATAGTACCAGTGGTGGTAGTTATGTGGAGCTGCTCTGTTTTATGCTAGTTTAGATTGGGGGTCTCTATTCAAACTCTCTTGATATTACTGTGTTAATAAGTTAATTCAGAACAATTATGCAATATTTTACTCTCTGTAGATCCTAGAGTAAAATCTTTTCCGCTGATGAAACCAGCCATGTCCCTTAGCTCTCAGCTCAGTAGATACACCTTCATAGTTGGAAATTAAATTACCTAGGTTTTAAAAATACATTTTCCCCACACTTAAAAACTGCCTAACAGTTCATTGATGGAAAATCTGCTTTGGTTATAGGAGAACAGAATAAACTATCTGTGTCTGGCTACAGGCATCAGAACTAACAGGGAAAGAACTGGATTTTCTAGCAACTTACTTCAGTGTTTGCCTTTACTATATTTAGCCACACTTTGCAAAAAATAATAGGTTCATGTACTCTGCCAACAATATTAATATTTCAACATTACATAGCTAAAATAGAATTCTTTATTTGTTTCAGAATTAATTCTTTGTGTGCAGGTAAATACTGTCCTCAGCTTTGTGGTGCTCTGGGGAGTGCCTGCATTTGGGCTTGGTTCAGGTTTCTTTTCAGCCAAATTGGTCAGCAGAGGGGGTTTATGGTTTTACTTTTCAATCATAGGCACATCACCATCACACCTTGGTTTACAAGCAAACTAGGGACTTGTCAAGGGAACAACATGATAGTTCTCCTAAACTCAGATGGAGGAAGAATAATTGGAATAGACAATGACCAAGCCTGTGTGTAACTTACTCTTCAGAGCAAATTTTCCTGGTATTTATGCACTCATGATGAAAAAATATAGTAAGATTTCTTTCCTGTATTTTGCTGTGTACTCCTTTGATGTGTGGATGTGCTGAATATTTTTTTTTAATGACTTCAGGTAGCATGAAACCTTCTTGGGAGATCCCAAAGCTCTTAAAACAGTTATATATACATGCTAAATCCCACAGGCATGAATAAAGCAGAATTGTGAAAGGGCTGTCCCAGGGCATGATCTGCAAGGTAATGGTACTTTCCTTGACTCCCATGAAACATCAGTTATATCATTTTGCTTGCTTTATCCTTACTTAGCGTGTTGCCAACCACTGAGCTTCTATGCATAAACATTTTCAACTTAGTGGTGCCTCCTTTCCCTCCGAATTAAACCAGTCATATTTCAAGTTTCCATTTTAGACACTTTCCAGCATTAGAAATTTTCTGTCATTATGTGACTCTTAAATTCCAAAATAATTTAGATCTACCCTTGGGATCAAAATATTCTTACTTTCCCTGCCTGCCCCCAGGGGGGACTTTTGAAGGAGCAATACCAAGCTTGTACCTTTTATGAGTCAGGGTATTTTTAGCTAAATCACAACAGCTGTTATCTTTTTTTTTTTTTCCCCCTATGCCAAATGCAGGATTTTTTCTTCAAAAAGAATTTTTGAATAAAAGTCATTTCCCTTTATCAGTAAGGAATTAAGCCCCTGCGTGCATCCTTTGATTTCTTCAGCGTACTATAGGTAAGGCACAGGGGATTTTTAATTTCATGGTTTGTTTGGTATTTCAGAGACAGTGAACACTAGTGTTAGATCAGCTGATAGGGAATCAGAAATCACAACATGTTGTGCAGCTTTTGTCAAGTCCTTTAAGTATTCTTTTGCCCTATTAACCCCTTCTGATAGAATGTTATCTATACCGTCATTGAAAATGAGGATAAAGTCCCACAAATGGCAAATTCACTAGGATTCTGTAAAAAATTATACATAATTTACAGTACAAAAAGGGAAGAGGTTGGACAGGATGTCTTCAAGGACTGATGCTACTAAACTGTTGTTCCAACTCCATCTTGTTCAAATCTACCCTGAGGATGGAGTGCTCTCTCTGTGAGGTTAACTAGGGACTCATACCAGGCAAATACCTCCTCTTAGGAGGAAAATTGTCCTCTACTAAGTGAGATATGTGGGTAGAGGGGTGTTCTGGACTTTGTGTTGTACCATCATTTGCCATATTGCACTTGATTGCAGATAGCTCAAAGAGGTCAGTTCTAGGCTGGCAATTTTCCCTCATCCTTAAAAAAAATCACCTAAAAGGCCAAGAAGTTTGTGAGTGATGGTTGTTTTGACTTTTTCTTTCCCCTTTCACCAAAAACCCCCTTGTGTCTGTGGTAGAATTGGAAAGAAAAAAAAATAGGTGAATAACCATCAGTCATTAAAATCCCCTTCTTTATATACATCTGCAGGCCCCATCCTGGAGATTCTTGCTACCCACAACTCTGAAGTTACAGGGACTATGGTTTTATGTCAGATGAAATTGCCCATGATGCCATGTACTGCTTTCAAAAACAACCTACACGTCTCTGGGGTGATCATTTAGACTCCATCCTCACAGTGGTCTAGAGAAGGGGTTTTTAGATACCATAAAATGTGTAAGTAACTCTAGTCAAAAGAGGGGCAACAACTTTATGAAAAACTTTAAATTGTTCTGAATTTGCAGAATTAGATTCTAGTGAAAATTTCTGAAAAATTTTGAGGAAAACAAATGCTACTTTAAGGGTTTTTATTTTAAGAAATAAGATGTGTTAAATACAGTATAATAATATAAATGTGACACCAGGACTCTGAAAACAGTTTTGGCAAAAATGTATAGAAATCCTAATGAAAAGAAAAAACAGAAAAGTATGAAATGAGGGCAGATTCCCCAAACGAAATCAACACCTTTTAACAGAAAATACTTAACCCGTTCTAATGTGTACACTTGTGTTTATAATTCAGAAATTATCTAGGCTTTTATTGCACTCTATATTTTAATGACCAATTGACATTTAACTACCTTGTGATTACTAATGCATTTTAAATAAGCTTTCTATTCCTTCCTTACTTGAACAAAGGCATCCTGGATACAATAACAAAGTCATTTTGTCTCATTGTAACAGGTCTGAGTCTTTCTGTTCTGTATTGAAAATGAAGTTTATTTAGTGTTCCTATGTGAAATGAAATACAGAATAAATATTTACTAGTCTTTAAAAAAGTAATTTAGAAACTTCTGCTGCTTCCCTCAGCATTCAAGGGGTTTGATTTGTGTTCCTTGCTTCATGCCACTGATTTCAGAGGATTTGCTGCTCTTTGTTTACATGGGAGAAAAATGAAGTTCTTGCTTGTGTTGGAGAAGATAATGCTCCCTGCTTGTTCTCAGTCTGAACAAGGTCACTGAGGTGATGAAAGACACGCTCCCAACTCATGGGTGCAGCATCCTGTGCTGTGTCCAGGGTGCTTTGGGTGCACTTTGCTCTGTAGCTATTCACTGTAGCTGAGTGAGGATGGGTAATCACCCAACGCTCTGTCAGCAAATGGAGAGGTCTGGTGGCCTCCACACCAGCTGCCTTGGCTCTGGCTCAGTAGTAGTGATACCCATATTGCTCCCAGGCTTCAAACACACCTGTTGGGAAATGAGGACCTTCAAGTTTGTAGATTCATATTGCCCATGGAGCCTCAAACCTGTGATCCTGCACTGGAGAGCCTAACCTCCAGGCTAGCCCTCTAGCAGTGTGATTGACACACAGCTAATAGAGGGTTATAACTTCAAAATGAGACCAAGCAGTGGGAGCAGATGAGCGTTTAAGTAGCAAGAAGTCCCTTTTTATGCAAATATCCCAAGCAATAAAGAACAAAGAGAGGATGTCATCCCTCTCCTACCCTCTGAGAGTCTGGGAAGTGTAAGCAAATTGCTCCTACACAGAAGGGGAGGGTTTTGTTCTTTTTCCCAGCAGCTGTTGTGTTCTGTAAGAAAAGCAGAGGAGGGATGGTTAACACAAACCTTCCCTGGGGTCTGGCTTGGAGGGAGGAGAGGCAAAGTATGAGACAAGAAGCGTGAGCAATCTAGTTCCTTCCAACCTCTCTCTCCCTACTTTTTTTGTTGAAGTTGCACTTGATTTATTTGTTCACTTGCTGTCCTGGAGAAGGCTTGCTTGCCTCCAAAATCAGGGAACTGTGTAACTGCAGCAAGAAGCTTTCCAAATCCATAGCAATAATGAAAGAATAAGGAATAGAAAAATTGGATTAAGATGTATCTTCATTCTGAGGGAGCTCCTTCCCTCTTCATTAAATTGGAATAGCCCCAGTGCAAAAAGAGAGTGAAAGCATGTGAGCATCTGAACAGAGCACAAAACACCCATCAGCATATGCCTTTGACAAGGACTTCTGTGAACAGTGTGTCTGGCTTATGCCTGTACTTGGGGGAAGGGGTTAATTACACCTGAGGTACCATCCAGGTCATCTTGAGTGGGAGAGTCTGTGATGGAAGAGCAATGAAAGCTGTCTGCAGACAAATTGGTTTATAAACCTGGAGCCCTCTCATTCTCTGAGGGGCACTGGCTCCCTTGCTTCTTTTAGGACTGTTAGGAAAGAAGTCCCTGAGGTAGTGAAAGCCTGGGCTATTGCTGAAGATTTAAGCCAGGATCCATGCATGTGAAAAGTGAAAAATCTCTGTCTCAGCTGGAAATGTGCTGTTGGTCCTCCTCTCCCTCTTGGCATTCCTCCCTTCACCTCAACAGGAGGAATTTTATTCTAGACTTTGTCTATGGACCACTGGATTGGGGAAGGGAGACCTAAAGGGACAGAATAAAAATGCAAGGCAACAGCAAAACTTTCTCCACCTGACCTCTGGGCATCAGTAGTTTCATGCTGTTCCTCCTCAAGGAAACTTTTATTCTAGCCAAGGACAGTACTGTGAGTCACTGTCCCTCCCACACTGCTGCTCTTCATTGGAAAACTTTCTACCTCTACCTGATAGAAAATCTTATCTGGCTTGACAACAGCTGATTTATTTACTAGCTACAAACCCAACATCAACAATGCTGTTGATGAAGGAGAAGAAGCTACACTTGGAAGGTGATATTCTAGAAAGGTGGTTTTCTGCATAGAGAATTTTGATTGAGATTTGGGTTTTGGAAAGGAGTAGGAAGAAGTTACTTTCACAATTGCAGAGGAAGTTCCTGTGAACAAGCTATTGCAATTTTCGTGACTCCTCAATTTGCCTCCAAATTGCAAATTTTCTGCATAGTAGTGGTGGGGAATTGTCCTTGCTTAGAGGTGTGTACCAGAAACACAAGAATGTCGGGGGTTTTTTGAAGTGGACACTCCTATTTACTGTCTGCTGGTGCAGTCTCTAGCACAATGGGATTCTCTGCCTAGCAGACATGAAGATATTATCTCTGTAAATATTCTTGCTGTTCTGCATGTATGCACTTGCAATGTTGCTGGGATGGGGGAGAAATCAGTCAAATCCATAGGTGGAGAGCTTCAGTGCTGCCAGTTCCCCTGGGCATCCCAATCCCCCAGGCATCTCTGATAATAGCAGTTTGTAATTATTATCAGTAAACATTTTGCTGTTGGGAGCAGGTGATTGCAGCTAGAAGGAACTGGCATATATCCAAGAAATTTGTATTCCACTTTATTATCATAGTATCTATATTAAGGAGTAGAAGGTATGTTTTCTTACTGTGTTTCACAGCTTCGGTGACTGAGACACAGAAAAGCCCATAGTCTAACCAGAAATCTCTGTCCATTTGGGAATTTGAATAGAAATATCCCATATTCCAGGCCAGTACCCTAATATACATATTTCTTCTCTGTTGTCGTGCATCAGTGGAGAGATGGATGACTTTGCTATGCTTTTTTTCATAGTTGAGTGTTGACATTTCATTATTTTTTTTTCCTCCTAATTCCTATGAAATAATTTCTGCAATTTTCCCTTGTAGAAAATGTAGGCATTTTGGAGTTTCATTCCATTTATTTTTTTTAATCAAGTTTCCTTACCCTTCCTATATTAATACATGGTATTTCCAAATGTGAATTTGTTTCATTGTAATTTTGATTTACAATAAAACTACTTTTTAATCCAACCTCATGATTTGTCCCAAATGATCATCTTCAGAAAAAGTTTTACTTAATTGATCTCATGATATGTCTGTGTGAAAATAGAAAAATGGAAGTAATATAAATGAGTGAAATGTCAACATTCTAAAATAAAATAAAAAGAATCCCAAAGCACAAATTCCAAAAAGATCCAGCATTGTTTCATTGAAACTGATATAATATCACTGAAACGTAGAAATTGGTTTTGTGCAAATAGCTTTCCCAAAGTGAATCTTTTGAGATGAAAAGGTTGCAGTCAGTGGTTTCTGAGACCAGTTAAAACTGAACTCCCTCAAAGCAGATATAAAAACCTCGCAGTAATATTTCTATAGCAATAACTAGAAATCCTCCTACAAAGCCCTTGACACGCAAAAGTTTTGAAACAGAGCAGAGATGAATTTAAACAAGAAAACTCTGGTATTAGTTTCTTCTTTACCTTGTTCTGCCATCCTCTCACCTTGTAAAGCACTTCCATGTAACCTCATCCCTTCTGTTTTTGCAGCAATGAACCTGGTAGGAAAACAGAATTAAATTAATTTAATGTCACATGGGTAATTGTGTCCCTTCTCGATTCCTCCCCTTTTCTCGGCATCGTAGTGTCTGACTGCCTTCCAGGAGCGCAGTGAACGGTGACTCGCATCTGGCACGTGTCAGTTCTTTTGTTCCCTCCTTGGAGGAAATAATTTTCAGTTGAGCAGTTTGCTAGGAAAATATGCGCACATGGAATGCTAAATATTTGCTAGAGAAAGGCCAGGCCAAGTAAATATATATTTATTTGTATATTTGAAAAAAAATGGGTCAAAAAAAAAAAATAAAATTAAAAAACCCAATGCAATATGTGTAAGTGAAAATGTTTTCCCCTTACTTGGCATGAATAGAGGAGCTCTGAAGTGGTGCCCTGGCTGGGAGGTGAATGTCACCAATGGATTCCCACAGAAGGGTCAGGTTCCAGATAATTATGTTCTCAAACAGTTCCCAAGTTACCTAACATGCAAAGTAGAAGCAGGAACTGTTCCTCCTAAAATGCCGTGTCTCCCGGGTGTTCCAGGGTAATGAACAGGATGTGCTTATTGCCCTGTGCAGATTTTTCTCTTGTGTTACCATATGTAGAGGTTTGTCCCCGACAGCTGTTGGCAACTGTTTCCCTCTGAGGGGGCAGGAGGAGTCCTCTGCTCTCCTTTGGGGCTCCTGGTTGTGCTCAGTGCATCATAGCTCTGCCTCGCTGATTCTGCACCTATTTAGAGGCACAGCCTGCCTGGGAAGAGTTTTCCTGTCTCATTTCTGTGCTCTGCTAGAAGAGAAGCAAGGGAGGAAAAGGGCACATAGATGCCAGGTGTGATGATGAGAGTTTCGCTGCCCTGTGCCTCAACATTCCTAGCTGTAAAATGGGCAAAACATCTTTTTCACTGGACTTTGGTGAGGTTAAATTTGTGACTGTTCACAAGGGCAGAAGCTGCTGTAGAAATGGATTTTTTTGGTGTGTGTATTCAGTTAATTAGTCACTCTAAGAATCATCACTACTCTGAACTAGGTTTTGCTCCCCACCTGTTGTTTTTGGTCCCTCATTCCTATGGCAACTTGTTTTTTCCATCAGCAACATATTTACAGGAACCTTAAACTGCTTCCTTACACCAGTGTTTTGAGGGTAGAAATTATGGAAATTCTTTCTTCCAAAATAAACACTTTGATCTGTTGTAAGAATCACGGGTTGAATTAGTTACACATTCATATGTAATAGAGGTTTTTGTGGCTGAGATAGTGTTTGTGGTCATCATTATTTGTTTAGGCTAAAAGACAGATTGAGGTGATAATTTTTATTGGCTTCTAAATAAACTCATATATAGTTGACTCTCTTAACAGTACAAGTTCTCCAGGAAGCTTGTACCTGGACAGTGCATCCTTTTGTAACCAACAAATAATTAAATTCAGCAAGTTTTGTGTAAAAATATGATCAAAATGGAGAAGGTGAGCTCTTTTGTACCTAGCCCTCTTGCCTTCCCTTATTCACCATCTGCCAGCTGCTGTTGTACCGAGCATTCATCTGACTCTTGTACCTTCTGCCTCTGGTTCAGAAATCAGCTCTTGGTTTCCAGGAGGACTCAAGGCTCTGAAGCACTACTTGAAACTATTGTGCTGTTTGTGGAACTGCTAAAATTAAGGCTTTGGTGCCCTCTTGTAAGGGAATTAAAGGTCATGGGGAACTCTTGGGAAGGGACAAGTAGTACGAAGGGATGGTACTGCTGTCCTTGCTGGGTTCTGTGAAACATTGGACAATTGACTTTGAAGTGATCTTGACTTCTGTGGGCTTTGCCCTAAAACAGTTGGATGCAAAATGGACAAGTCACAGCTATACTCAGGATTCTGGCTGAGGCTGTTTCTTTATAAGGCAGGATGGTTTTCAGGCACAGGGGAAAGTGTTATCCCTTTCCTTTTGCTCTGCAGCTTTCATGCATTCACATGGACACCTCTGTCTTTTATCCAGTTTTCCCAGCAGCTGGAAACAGACTAGAGAGGGAACTAAAATGAGGAGCTCAACCCCAACTGCCCTGTCAATATGATACTTTTATCAAAAAGCTCTTATAGCTGTTATGAACAATAATCTATCTTTCTTCAGGCTATTGACTTTCCTATAAAGAGTAGTGCAGAGCAGTGTCCGTCCTTCAGGATTCTCAGAGGCAGTTTAAACAACACCCCCTGGGAGGACCTTATTCTCACCTAAGCTTGATGGTTTTCTGACTAGTTTAAATTTGTCCTTATTCAACTTCATTGGTGCTAGAGAGGCTATTCAAAATAGAGCTTTTCCATAGGTGAAAGTCTCTAAATGCTGAACTGGTAAGAGGCAGACTTATACAAATTTTAAAAATTATCACTCTATTTTTAAAATTCCAGTTTAAAAATTAGTATGGGTTAATTTTAATAGGATATTTCTATACAAAGTGCCTTTTAGGCAAGGAGTTTTTCTGCTTGTTCTCTTCCCCCTTCTTCTGCATCATCCTGTGCAAGCACCCTTCGAAATTCAGTGGGGCTGGAGAATATGCAGTCATCAACACTGCTTTCAGGTTCATGGATATCTTCAGTGCTGAGGTCACAGTAGCCTCTCTGTAAGGGAGTAATTTGTGATGATTTAATGTAATTCATTTTTTTCTGTTCATTATTTTTTAAAGGATGGTTTCACAGTTCTCTGGTATTTTCTTTATAGAGATCTTTTCCTTTCTTTTGTTCTCAGTTGTTGCTCAGCTTTCCTTATTATAATATCATATGCAGTTGCTGGTGAGCTGAGTGTGAAGTCAAGGGAAAAGAATACAACTTGAATAAGTTTTATGATCTGGTTAAGCTGTCCCTGGATAGCAAAGCTCTTATTTTCCTCCCTGGTAAAAGGGGAGGAGGATGGAAGACAGAAGAAGCACTGATAGTAAAGCTGAGTGGTTTTCCAAAGGTTTCTGTGAGAGATCAGCTGCTTTGAGTAAAGAAGGCAGAAGCTGAGAACAACTTTGTATTAAAACTGACTTAGTTCTCAGCACTACCATGAAAAATTGTGATGTACTGTGATAAAAAAATGTCCTGTTTATTTCTCAGCATGCTTGGCTAGTAATGCACTCGTGTCTGTCCAGTCTGTTGGCTTCGGATTTTTTGCATCACCCTTCCTTCGTTAGTAAATGACCTACAACATCCATAAAACTTTCCTGAAACAAACTGGGGATTAGCCTGGCTCAGGGAGCATCTGAAACCATAGTGATCTGCACTGTGCAGTAAAAAGATCCTAGGAGCTGTGTTTCTTATGCATTGGTGTCCTGGGCTTGGTTTAAAACTGACTAAGCTTGACATGTGGGTCCAGCCCCCCTTTTTGGTTGCAGAATCTTATGTGTCTCATCAGGATTGAACCTGCACTATATTTTCTTTTCAGTAGGAGTATTAATTAAGTGTCTCTATTCCTTGGACTCCAGTTCTGGTGGGACAAGTCAGATTTGGGTATCTTTGAAATTCTTCTTTTCAAATGTGATTGAAAGTATTCAAAAGAATGTAAGAGGAATTGTTAATCTACATGTGCTCTACCGCTGGTTTCATTAGGAAGCTGGGCTAAAAATATGTCAAATTGTCAGTTTACTTGCTCAGATGAGACCTTGGCTTGTGCTTGTGACTCTGTTGTGTGGTTATTTAAACAAAACCATCCTGCTCTTGCTTTCTAGGCCCTCCATCCTTCTACTCTTACTGATGCTGTTGACCTGGGTTCCTTGTGTGCTCCACTACACTCTACCAAGGTGCAAAATTTGACTACTTTACTGTCTTGGATCACAGCCTTCTCTGATCCGTGGGATGCTCCATCCAGTCCTGTCTGGTAAGTCTTCTTCCTTCCAGATTCAAATCTTTCTTTAAAAGTTGTAGCAAGATCTCGGGGAAATCCACTCTGGAAATGGTAAAACAAAATGTTTTTCACTTGTTCAATGTTATCTTTATTGAATTGAAGGTAAAATATAAAGAGTAGAAAACCTTTTAGCTTCTTGTGTATAAAGCTTGGAACAAGCTGAGATGCTGAACTTGAGTGAACTGAAAGTATGGACTAAAGCTCTAAAGAGCTCAGCTAAAATCCAGTGACATTACTCAGTTTGTGTGAAAGATCAAAGTGAACATGTGAATTACTTGCAAGTTATCTTGTTCCTCTGATGTCCTGGCAATGCAGCAGTGAGCGCTGCCCTGGTGCAATATCTGGAGGAGTCCTGGATGGTCAGGGCTGGCTGAAATGATGGTTCCTTCCCTCCCATACATTTTTTGATAAGGGCCACCTCAGATGGTCACCCAGCAAAGAGCACATAAGCTTTTGGCTGAAGACAATTTCTTCTTAGTGTTAAATTTATGAATACTAACTTGCTAAGTAAGGAGAATGTTATATGCTTCTTGTCTGAGGTGAGTGTTTGGTTTCAGCACATTTCCCACATGTATGATACCCAGAGCTGTAGAGAACTACTGATGTGAATTGTCTGAGCAGCTGCTATTGAGCTCATATAGCTATCATAACTTTGCATAAACTTCTATCAAATATGCCAAACTGTGAGCATTGAAGAACCCTCTGGGCCACCTCTCAGAGGGCCCAGCAATTTCTCTTCATTTAGGGGGTATCGGAGAAGCTGCTGGTTTTGCCCTGCTGATTTCTGAAGTTGAGTTTTGTTTAAAAACGCTCAGCAACAGCTGGAACTCTCTTACATTCAGCTGAAGTGGAAAGGTTATTAACCTTGAATGAGCAGAGTTTGCTTTTTAAAAAATGAATTGAAAGAGCATGTTTTGATACATTAAAAAAATGCATGTCATAAAACTGCTGTTTCTGTGCCTGCCAAAGCCAAGAACTGTTCAGGCATGGGGAAAGAGCAAAGAGGAAAAAAATCCCAACAATAAAAACTATCCGAGCTGAAAGGAAATATTAGGAAAGGAGATGAAAGACAACCACCTGAGATGCCCATGGAACAACTGGTTTTAATCCCCTGCTGGTGCTACATATTTCTTTAGAAAGGGAATTTATAGATAAAGGAAAGATTGCATGGATGATATGCTTGGTCACACTCTGTAACCCTCAGCTTGGGGCCAAAGGCTCTCCTCACAGGCAAGAAATTTTCTTGCAGATAGGGGAATTCCTGCTATTTTGTACATCTCCTCTGCAGACCTGCTAGTGCTTCAGTGAAGGAGTGCTCACAGAAAAGAGGCAGCACCTATCACAGACAAACATGCCCAAGGAGGTAGTGCAATGGACTTGGGAACTGCTTAGTCTTTGGAAAATTGTTATAGCTGAGAGAAATTCATAACTGATGGGAAAGACTGGAAAGAGTTTGGTAGCACCAGCTTTATACTGTTGAGACTGTTTACAATGCAGTGGTCTTACGAAAATCTTCAGGATTGCAGCATTTGTCCTTATGCAGCAGCATGACAGTTTGGACGATGGCCAGGCTGCCATCTGCAAGTGTCCAACACAAGTCCCAAACACTTCGTAGAATAGATATCACCCTCCCCCTACTCTCCATCAGTTCCAGCTAAGTGGGAATGGAGGAATTTTATAAGATTAGCAAGCTATGGGCTACAAGCAGGGAGCTAACCTTGTCTGCCTTCAAAGCCAGGGGTATAATCTCTAAATTAAATTTACATGATGTATCACACCTTGGAAGACTGGTGAAACAACCAGAAAAACTATAGGAAAGGGGTGACAAGATGATAGCGATTGGACTGGAGGGGGTTTCTCTCATTAGTGGTAAAATGCATGATTCAAACCACTGAAATGGGATTAGTACTGGGTCCCCAAACAAAATTGTTCTGATACACAGAGGTGTTTAATATATTACTATAAAAATGCAATATCTCAAGACAGTGACCCATCTGTTATCACAGAGGAATCAGATGGAAAGTGCATTAGAAGTTGGAATTTGTCCCCACTGGGAGAGCTGCACTGAGTCATGGTGATGTATGAGATCTGTGCAAAGGAAAGAGAGAAAATATTCTCCCTATGATTTATCTATTGTGTAATCGCCACCACTTTCCACAGCATTTGTTCTGTTGGCTGCAGACAACAGCAGAGAGAGGTTCCCTCTGGATCCTTTGCCATCTGATTATACTGGGGTTTTAGTGGTGGGGGAGCTTTGTTGGGACAGTGGAAATGTGTTTGAAAAGACAGGAGAAAGTAATATGAAAGACATAGGCCAACTGAAGCAGACCTTGGGAGAAGAAACAACAGAGTTTTTATGCATTTTAGTCACTTAATGTCTTAGTGTATAAATTTGATGCATAGAGGGATGGTTTGGCTAAGCACTTTGTATTTGTTGCTTCTTCACAGCTAGCTTTCAGGGCATCCCATAAAAGGCATTGTGCAAATGTAAATCCATGGAGATATAATAGGGAATTTAGGCTTGGCAAGACCAGGCTGCTTTCAGAATGGTGTGGGGCTACAGCCAGGCTCAATCTGTAGGTCACAGACAGCTAGAGCCACATTTGTGCATGTAGAGCTAAAATAAGACCTACACCCAGGACAGCTGAGTAAAACTAGTTTCCAGAAATGACAAATTCATAGGGTAAAGGAAAGCCTGAAAATACTTTATCCTCTGGTCCCAGCATGGTGCTGTCTGCTGGCAAAGTAGAGAGAATTTCTTCTTGCTTACTCTGGACCCTGAAACATGATGGTGACGTGCTTTTCCTTTCTGTGTCTGCTGAGCCTTTGGTGCTCACAATAAAACTCACCCTTTCCTCTTGTGATCCCCTACACCATCACTTTCACCGCTGCTGAGCTAAAGAGGCAGTTTGCCTTCATCCAACTATGTGCCTCTGTTTTCACTTTACTAATTCTTAAGTAACATCTACAGCTAAGACAGGAATAATTTTTGAAATCCTGAAAATTTACCCCACACACTTTGCAAAGGGACTGATTAACACTTTCTTGTTATCCCTAGGAAACCTGGGTACCTCCTAAGAAAGAGCTGTGAAATGGTTTCCCCTGTTAACTACTCAGATCTTCTTAGGAATCTTATCATATTTCATTTTTATTAGCTGTTACTAGAACTACCCAGGTGGCATATTGAAGAACACTTGTTAAAAAATGTAACATTGTTCTTTTATTTATCTCATAACCCAATCACTCCTCCTGAAATTACTATAGATCCAGGCAAAGAGAAATCGAAGATAATGTATTTTGTTCATTTATTGCATTAGCATGCCCCATCCTTCCTTGTATTTTTCCATCTTTTTTTCAATAAAAACCCCAGGTATTTAAAGGCTAGTAAAGACCATCTTGGGTTTGGTTTTGTTTTCCTTTTTTTGGTTAGCTGACGTTGGCATGTGGTGGCCAGCCTCACATCTGCATAGTCTCACTTAAGGTTTGGTGGTGGGGTGCTGCTCCAGGGAGACATCTCATTGAATTCATGTTGGCAAATGTTCATCACCTTCTCAGGAGCTCTGTGGTGAATAAGGTTGGGACTTTTCTCACCTAACATCAGCTCTCTGACCAAGTTTGAGCCAGTTCCTCAATTCATGCTTTCACAGATAGCCAGGATTACTTGTCCTCTAATGTCTTTCTCTTTTTCTGCTGTTGAGGGAGCTTGGATGACAAACCTGGGATACATACTTCATTTTTTTGATGCTTAAAATAAGATGAAATCTATCCTCAAATTTCTTCAAAGCTATTTACTTGATTTTTCTTCCCTGGCTGCCTCTGGCAAGAAGCTGTTTCAGATCAGTTTTCCATTGCACAAAGAGATTCTCGCTCAATTCCTCCAAGGCTTGACCTTTCCTGAGCTTTTTCATTTACGCCACCTGCTTCCCACATTTGAAACATTTGAATCATGAATTCTCTTTAGAGTTATGTTTTACATTTGTCACCAAGTCTCTTCTCCCAACCAACAATGTTTGCCCAGTGCTTCCTTTTTATGTGCCAAGCTGCTGAAATCAATCTTGTGTTGCCTGATCTCCTTCCCCACAGCAGCTTCTTCAGGGCCAATCTATTACTTGTCCAGAGTGGGGGAGAGGAAGGACATAGGAAGGAAATTCTTTTCCTTGGCTGATTAACATCCTGGGCTTGCTCAGAGGCATAGAGAGAAATTAGTCTTTCCTCTGATATGAGGGATGAGGTAGGTCCATCCAGTCCCACACCAGCTTGTCCTTTCACTGTCCTAGCCTGTTCCTGAGGCCACCAGGCTGAGGTCTGCACTGCAGCCACCTCATAACCTCTGTCTGCTGCTGGAAGAGGGATGTGTCTGCCCGAGCTAGGTGATCTTGCACAGAGAGGGGAAGAGTGTTCACTATAAACCTCAACCAGAGCATCACTGATGCAGAAGAGCAACTTTCAGGAAGCAGGTAAACGAATGATTTATCACAAGGTGGTTTTTATCCTTGCCAGGGTCTTATTAAACACCTTCTTTTTTTATGGCTGACTGTGCATAGCGTTGAGAGACGGTCACAAGGCATTGATATACATTTTTCCCATCTTACTCTCTGTAACTTGAGCCACAGTGAGAGAGTTTCAGTCTTTGAAAATGTATTAGGGAAAGCCTGAGAGGGAAGGAAATATGTGGTCAGAAAGATGGTGTGTGGTGGTGCAGTGTGGGCTAGGGGGCTTGTGCCAATTAATGGAAACTATTTATTTGAACTCTTTTATTTACTTGTGAGGCTGATACAGCTGTAGAGAGTCTACTGGTCCCTCACCAGCCATGGATGCGTATGCAGGCAAGTTCTGGTTAGTTCCCATAGAAAGAGGTAAAATACAACAGCTTTTAATTGGGGAAGTCATTAGCTGCTGCTCTCCAGGGGCAGGAGAGATTCTCTGCCCCTTGGAAACTTCACAACAAAAGTCAATATCTCACACCCCAGGTTCAACCCATCAAACTTTGGTCCTGAAGTGTTTACATTAACCTCCAAACAACTTCCCCTTTCAGTCTGGAGAGTGTGAAAGGCACCTGCACAGGGTCAGTATGGGTGTGTGATTTCTCCTCCCTGCAAGGAAGAATGGGATCAGTTGCTGTGAAAGGATGCTCTGGAGAGCTGATGCAGAATTATTTTCTCTTTGATTCAGTTGCCCTTTTTCTCAGCAAAATCGAACTAGCATTTTAGGGCCATGCTGCCCAGTTTCAGGTCTTGAGGCTTTTTTTGTTTTCGTTGTTTGTTTTGTTTTTTTCCACTGGATGATGCTATTTAGTTTATTTGTCTGTTTATTTTTAAGAAAAGTTGTGAGACTATATATTGTTCCTCCTTCTCCAGACCCTTTCACAAATTTGAAGATCTGGTATAATTTTGTTTAAAAGAAGAAAGGAAGAGAAAACTCATTTCAGAGCAAAATCTGAATGTCTGTCTAGAAACAAAATATTTTGGAAGGAGTGAAAATGAGGTTCTATAATTGGAATTGATTTCTACAGTTGACCATGGAGTTTGCTCTCTAGTTCCCATGGCAGTGCAGGGAAAGAAGATGTGAAATAGGAATGATGATACAATGATACTGGGTGCTGTAGAACCTGGTGGGTGGCTGTGGTGTCTTTATAAGCAACAAACCCATGGTGTGGCTGCTTGGTGCAGCGTAAGGTGAGATACTGCAGTCGTCTGAAGAGATGGAGATGCTAGTCCTGCTAATACCTTGGAGTAAGGTAAACTGCAGCAAGAGCTGGCACAGCTTTTGTATTTGGCTAGATATGGCACTGATTTATGTCAGGAAGGAGTTTCATGCAGCGGGGCACTGTAGGGGGAGAGTTACTTGTGATTTACTCATTGTGCCAAGCTTGCTTTGAGTGTTATTTTTAAAAACCCTGTGTAGTTTCTTTTTTCCTGCCTGCCTCTTCTGTGCTGAGCAGCACTAAATCCTGTTTGCCACTGAGGACATGGAAACTAATTTTTCAGAAGTGCTGATGAAGCAGGACACACTTTTATTGCTGTCATAATATCTCCCAAGCTCGCTTCCTTGATTGCGTTTGTAAAACACCAACCTTAATAAGTTCAAACCCCAAGGAACGGATGGTGCAGACGGTAGCCCCTGAATGACAGCCCATCTGCTTGTGTGTCTTGCAGGCCAAAATGGCTTCATTACAAGGCAGTATTAAGCTGAGTGCAGAGGCTGGCAGGAAAGCTCAGCTTTGCTGTATCTACTGCTATGCTCTTGCCCTGGTTGATCCCACGGTGCGTGCCAAGGTAATTGGTGCGCAAGTTCTGTTCCTCCTGCTGGGAGGCTCTTTCATTACGCAGCAGGTTTCTTGCAAGCAGGGAAACATGGGCTTTGCATGTCAGCATATTTACACGCTGGTGTAAGGCAGAGCTGGATGGCTGCCTCCTGACAAAGGGTGCACAGAGTTAGCTAAAAATTTCAGACAGCAAGAGAAGGGGGGCAGGGCATGGTGAACAGACTGCTGTAATGCAAGGAGAATGCCATTCCTGAAGCCCATCTTTACCTGCCTAGGAAGCTTTAAAAAGACTTTTCAGCCAGATGCCCTCAGTGCTATGACAAGCAGAAGCTGGAAATCTGGGGACACCACTCTTGACCCAGTAACTGAACACCACGAGTCTGAAAGACTCCTGATGCATGTAGATCAACATCCATGTTGCCCAGCAGTGAATGCACACATGTCCTGGTATCCAGCAGTCCCCAGTAGCTGGGAACAGCCACCTGTCAAACATCTACACCTTGCAGCAACAGCATATGTGTAAGCAATCCCCAGCCTTTGTCTGGAGAAGGGGTATCAGTGGATGGCCTGTCTGAACTCTCTCCATCCTTCCCAGAACCTGACTGGTGCACTGTTTCCAGTCTTATTTGGCTAAGGAAGCAGAGGATCAATGTTTTTGACTTGCCAGTATTCTTGTCCAGCTTCTTTTTTTATCCTGCTTGCTCTTATTGCTCTCTCCATTGCACTTATTTTATTTTTCCTTCTCTTGATTTCTACCTCTGCTCCTTTGTGGCACAACCTTTCCACATCTTTAAGTTCATGGCCCTCGTTCTGTGTGTTTGATACAGTTTTAAGTAGCTTTTGCAGTTTCTTCTCCCTCTTCAGTCCCTCCAGAATTGATATCACTCAGTCAGATAATATTTTTTTTTTTTTTTCCTCCTATGGATTCTAGCTTAGCTTCTCTATCTTGCTGTTGTAACTAAGGTCTCTTGGTCCCAGACTAACTCACTGCATCCCTGTCACAGCTTCTGCATGTCTTTGTAATGATCCTTTGTTATTCTGCTCTCAGTAGCTACATGTGTTTTCAAAAACTGTTGTTACTGAAGCTTTGCTGGTGAATTCAACCTCATGCCCTGGACCTCTCAGCAAGGAGAACAGGAACTTTCTTATCCCTATCTCTGACCCCAGGGAAATGGAGATGGGAATTGGGCACCAATTTCTTCAGTGTCCATGCCATGAATATGAGATAGTCTCTGCTGCTGCATGGGATGTTGCTTTGGAAGGAGGCAAGAGCCACAGAAGGTGCTCATTTACTGTATTTCAGTTTGAGCAATCCCCAGACCTTTGCCTCTTGTCCTAACTCTGGGAACCACTGAGAAGGGTTTGGCCCTGTCCTCTTTAATTCTTCCATCAGGTATTGATACACATTTTGTTCTCCTCTCCAGGCTAAACGATGTGTTTCTGTGTACATCAGGTACTCCAATCCCTTAGTCATCTTCATGGCCTTTTGCTGGACTCCCTCCAGTATGTCCATACGTCTCTTGTCCCGGGGACCCCAGCATCGGACACAGGACTCCAGATGTGTCACCAGTGCTGAGTAGAAGGGAGTGACCACATCTCCCTCAGCCTGCTGGCAACCCTTTGCCCAGCACAGCCTATGGTGCTGCTGGCCTGCTTTGCCATGGGGGTGCTTTGCTGGCTCATGTTCAACCTGTCCACCAGGACAGTGATGTGCACTGCATGCTTCAGTGTCTTTCCATTTAATTTGTGTCATTAGTGTTTCTTCTGGCTACTGGAGCCATTTCTGTTTATATTAGAGTGTTCCAGTTTGTACTGAGTATTATCAGATTGCAATTTGATGTGAAATGGGCAAAAGCTGATTGAAGGGCCAAGGCAATTCTCTCCCTCATCATCTTCCAGAATAAGCACTGCTGTTGTAAGCTCCAAAAACACCTGTGAATGAAAGAATGTTCTTAAATTCTTGGATGACTTCCAACATCTATCTGTGGGGAGGATAATCTTTCTGTGAAGAAAGGATGGAAGCCTGTGTATATACAAGGGTGACATTAAACTGAGCTACCCTTCCACTCACATTTGTTAATAATCCATTGCATAAGTTTCAGAGGCTTAAAGGCCCAGAGTGAATTCCTTCTCAGGAAAAGCAGTCTTGTACAATATGGTTTTCTGGGCCCTAGAGACGAGCAAATCTTCCTCAAATATTTTGAATCATTGATGGATATTTGTTCCCAGCTTTAATCATTCTTGCTATACCAGCCTCATTTTTACCCAGGTGACTGTTTCTTGTGGCAGGAAGGTGAAACAGTGGCATATTCACATCAGAATGGAGATGTCTCAGCACAGCTGGGAGTCCCCAGGGCTTGCCTGGGAGCAACTTGGATGCTCTGCACAGCAATAGGATCATAGGAGAGTCTGCCTCTGAAGTAGCAAAAAGCACTTTTCAAACTCTTCCTGTCTCTTCATTCAGATGATTTCCACACTGAACATGGCAATTGTTTCCCTGAGTAAAATTTCAGAGAATTTCAGCCTCCTCAGCAATCCCTTCTCTCTCCTGTTGTCACTGATAACTGATTGTGTGGCAGGTTTGGAAAAAACTGCCCAAATTTTTCCTCTGCCTGTGGCGATGCTCAGGTACTCCCATATCCCAGCACCATCAGAAAAAGCCTGTGTTATTCTCAAATGAAAAAAAATCCCACCCATCAACATAAAAGTTTTTGCTGTGGAGGGTCAGCAGTGGGTGGATTACACCCTGAAAATCCCCTGGCAGTTCTTAGAAAATAGGATTTAGATCTTTGTATAAAGGCAGCCTTTATTAAGCAGACTACTATCCAGTTGGCTCCCCGGAGTGCTGAGCTAGGTGAATTTAGCAAGCTTTTAGCCAGGAAATTGGAGGGACATGGTTATCTGTCACAGACTTAAAAACCCTGCCAGTCCCCCCAGGGATGATGCTTCGATACAGATGCAGGAAAAAATCCATATATAGTCAAAACATTGAGGAAACGAGAGTGGATACCAGGTGATAATATTTCTATTTAAAATGAAAAGGAAAGCTGCCAATTTATCATGAGTTTATTGGCTGTCCAGCTAGAAGAACCCGATGCCTTTAAACACTACCAACTTGAGATATTCTGTGATACTATGAACTTTCTGTATTTACCTATATGGTAGTTTTGTTTGTGGTGATTGCTTTCCAAAATGTTGGCAGTAATGTATTGCTGGTAGGTTTAAGAACAAAATAGGCAGAAGCCTTGTTTCTGAGGGCAAAAGTGAAGAAGTTATGGCCAATGCTTTGAGAAACTATATGTGTGTGTGCATGCACATTGCATGTTATAGAACAAATGCACATTGCTGCTCAGGAAGACTCTGTGATCATGGACTTTGAGCTTAGTCTGGACTGAATGTATTCCTTAGGGTAATGTAAAAAGTCTGAAGGTTGTTGTCTTCTGCCAGCTGCCAATAGCCTCAGTGGCCCAACTGGAGACCTGACAGCTCTGGAGTATGGCACACTTGACCTCTTTGTGTGAGCGTGTTTGGTTGCTTTAAGTACATAGACATTAGGGCATTAAGAGCTGCTGCATTGACATAAATCTAATCAGAGATCCTCTTTTATGGTTTTATTTCTCTAATGAAGCTGGGAGCTGCTTGCAAAGTTGAGTGGTAGTGATCTGGCCCTGGAAAGCTTGAATGTCATGGATAAACTCAGCAGAGCTCTGAGACTTCTCCAGAACTGAAGTCCAAGTCCAGACATGGACCACCTGAGATCAGGGAGATAAGTTCTAGTTGGAGGAATAATATTGGCCCTTGTTCTTGACTAAACCTGACTTTTTATTTAATTTTCTTTTTCTTTTGTGGTATCTGGACCTCTTTGTCCCTGTCCAGAGGAAAGGGCACTGTGGAGAGATGGATGACCACTGATGTGCGTGCTCCACTGCATGGCATGTAAGGCTGGTGAGGACTAGTGGACAACACTGAGGCCACAACAGCCTTGCAGTCACCTCCCTTCTCTGTAATGGGAACAGGCAGAGACCAAAGGGGTCATAAATGTGTCCCTAAGGCTCAGGGGAGATGCACCCTGTGATGCACCCTGCGAGGCTCATCCTTGGGTCATTTGGATGCGGGGGGACCTGTTGGAGATGTGACATGGTGTCAGGGAACGGCTTAGGCAGACAAACTCATATCTGGCTGCTGAGAAATGCCCTTGGGTCTCACAGCTCAGACACAGCCAGTGACACCCGTCTCCTCTCATCCCCACGCAGAGATGATGCTCAGCAGAGCTGCACAGGGCACAGCCAGGGTTGGATTTTCTGCTTGCCCTGCTGGACCCTGCTGCACAGCTCCCACAGCTCCCCCAGGCCACCGCTGCTTACAGACAATAATTGCACATTAACACCTCCCTGCAGAGGGGCAGAGTGTACAGAGAAGATGATTTTTAGCAGGTGATTTTTGAGTTAATGAGACCTTTCAGAAACAAGCTCTCTTAGCAAAGATAATATACATCCCTCTTTCCTCTCTCCTCGCTTTCCCCCAGCGCTCCCTTATTCCTATTCCAGGTGCTTCTGCTTCTGGAAAGATGTTTATCATTTCTCCATCTTTTTATTTTTTTCCTCTCTTGCTCTCTCATTTTATCTTGCCCAAGGGGTCTGTGCTACCTTTTATTAGCTGACACTTCACTTCTGCAGATGGAAATGACACTAATGGAATGTGGCTGAGGCTTTATTACAGAAATGCTGTTCTCCCTGCACAAGCAAACCCCCAAATAATCCTGCAGGAAAGGAATAAACCTTGAAGTCAGGCACAGGAGCTGCAGATGAAAAAGAGGACAGGAAAGACTACCTGATGGGTTAAGGAAGGAGAAACAAATAAGGAAGAGGAAGAAACAGGCTAGGGGATATCCCTCTGTATCCAAAAAGGGAGCAAAGGTAGTTTAACTGAGAACCAGCTGCATTTCAAGTCCAGGTTACTGGTGGAGGTTTCTACATGAGAAGATGGGGCAGTGGCAGGCCTCTGCCTGGCTGGCACTGCTGTCATTGCCCCAGCTTCTTGCCCAAAAGCTGTGCCAGTAAAATAACTGGTAAGGATGGTGGATACTGTTCTGGAAGCTTTGGTGTTGCTTCTGTGAGTGAGTTTAAGGCTTTCAAGATGAAGGGATGTCTCACCAAACATGACTGTGTTAACTAAAGCTGACAGGAATGGGTTTTTTTGCGTTTCATGGGTATGAAAACCCACCCGTGACATACTGGGACGTAAGAATCACTGTGTCCCTGCACTCTGGCCCCTTCTCCTCCTAACCTTAGTGAGGCCAGAACATCTCCTTGCACTGCGAGAAGGAGGTGTTAGCACTTGCAAAGGATGCCTGAGGAGCCACTCTTAAATCTTGCCCCTTGGCTGCTGTCAACTCTAAACTCCAGACATAATGATAACCAAATGATTGCAGTGATAAAGTGCTAGAAGAGAGTGGAGAATAAGCATCTGGGAGGGGAGGAGGGCAGCTGGCTGGGAAGACTCAGAGGTTGTGAGGGAAGTGACATTCACATAACAGCAGCCTCTCTGACTGTTTTTCTGTGTTATTGATGCTTGCTTTTCCCTCCCTCTTTTATTTTCATGGTGTGGCTGTTACATCTATGGCTCATTAAGCAACAAGATGCTAATACTGTCTGTAAAGCTGCAGGATAGATACCTTCCCCATCTTCTATTCTTCTCTGTGCTTTTTAAAAATTAAATTTCTATTTTAGCTTTGTTTTGTTTCTTCTCCGTGTCATCACCTTCCCCCGGCTCACCTCATTCATAGTGTAGCTCAAAGGAGAATCATTTAAAGAGCTGGAAACTTTCTTTGCTCTTTCCCCTACTGTAGGAATTCTTCCCACCTCTTAAACCAGTTAACCCTATTTTTAAAAAATGGTTGGTGATGTTGTTGAGATGTTCCACTGGGGAATGATTCTAGCAGGAGTAGCCTGTGTATTAATCAATTTGAATCTGCTGAAGCCCCAGTGAGGGGCACGAGTTAGTTAAGCTAGTGAACTACAGTCCTAGAGATACCATAGAAACAGCAACATTTATACCAGTCCACAGTAGAAAATGCAACATGGACAGTGTGTTTGTAGCTGGTATTGCCTGTTCATTGTTTGGTGCTCTGTCTGGTTGGCTTTTGGGCTGATGCAAAAGTTTTATGAGGAGTTTTTGAGTTAGCTCATCAGGGGAGCCACCAGATCAAATGGGAATGTTGGAGACCATCGAACACTGCTGTCCATCTTCCCAGAAGATCCCTTCTCACTGGCTGAGAGGCCAGTTCCATATGGGAGCACAAGTCAAATGACTCCCTTGTTTTGAGAAAGAAAATGGATGGGGAGGTATGACAGCAGTCTTCAAACACACGAACAAGAGCTGCGGAGAGGAAGCTGGACACCATTCCTTATTTCTCCTAAGTACAGGACAACTAGAAATGGGTCGAAATGACAGCAAGGAATGTCATAGTTAGCAGGAAAACTGGAATTGTGAGACCAGTATTGGAACAGAGACTCCAACACAGATGTGTTGCCATCCATGCAAGTCTTTAAGGCCAGTTTAAAGAGATATCTATCACAGTATTGAGTCTTGTCTTGTGACAGTGCTATGGGTGTTAATTTTTCTTCAGTGGTCTTTCTGGCTCTAGTCCAGAGGATGCTAAGCAGGTTTTTATGAGGGAATCCCTCTAATAAGTAACTTATTGTGGAAGTAAACCACTGCCCAATATCCTCATCTTTACAATGACCCTGGTCCTTTCCAGTGCAGCTACCACCCAATGGAGGAACTACTTGTAGGTACATGTGTGCAGTCACCCACACACATCCATCATTTATGTGCCTTTGATTGTAGATGAGAATTTTATTTATAGCACAACCTTTCTTTCTTCCTTCACCAAAGCACTTAAGGGTGTTGTACATCATCATAATAAAACCCATTACAATGAAATACTACCCGTAGAATCTTTGAAAATGAAAGCCAGGCAGAGGAAGCCCAAAGAAGGTGGGAAAGCAAAGGGCAGGAGGTGAGAACGGGTCGTTTACACATTTGAGGTGCCAGAATGGCCACATTGCAGCTAGAACCTGGGGACCATATAAAGGCCTAGAGAGTCTTTGCAGAAATGGGGTGAGACAGAAGCAGCTGATGCTCTGATAAAAATGGAGGAGATGGCAGGGATTGGCTGGCCATGTTAATGTGCCCCATATCTGGGAGCAGTTTGGAGGAATGGCTGGTGCTCAGAGACTGTACTTTTTCCCACCTTTGTTCAGTAAATTTCTTCCTTGTGGGAGGGGCTGGGGTGTGTTTGAGGAAGGGAGCTTGCATCTTTTTCATGCTCAAGAGTCCACTGTGATGGAAACGACTGCAGATCTGGGTTATGATGGTCGGATGTGTCAACAGATGGGGGCTAGACCTGGCCCAAACTATCTTTTTAATTTTTCCCTGCTATTCTTTATTCCTGTTTTCCCCTTCCCTTTTTTCTTGAAATCTTTAGTGAATGAAAAATCTTTTGGTTTCTGTTCTTAGAGCCATTCTTTGGTGTATTTAAGGCTCTTTTGCACATCTCCCTAGAGCAACATGTCTTTGTGCTTCTTGTTTAGGCTCAAAGACACATAGGCAGCTTGGTCTCCCTTGTGCTCTTCTCCAGTACTATCCAGATATGTTTCTTTCCTAAAACCTAGCACTGTTTTCTTGATCACTTTGGGTAGCCAAAATTTGGTTGTCCTGTGGGGAGGGTTGTATATCTATGACTCTGCTCTACCCACAGCAGAGGCAGTGCTGGTTCATTGTGCAGTCATGAAGAGACATCAAGGAATATGCTGACCTTGTTATAATTAATGGATAGTGGGGTAATGGTTCTGTGTGACGCATTAGATACAGAAACAGGATCCAACACTTCTACATTTAGGGTAATTGAAATTCTGAGACGCTTATTATTTTGGGCACACTACAGTAACTTGGGTCTTTAAATCTTAAATTATTTCAGACATTTACAGGAAGAAAACAAGAGGCTGGAGAATAAGGGAGACTGAAGCAGTCCATTGACTGCTCATCCCAAGGGAGAACTTTACTATTATGTGTTATTCCCTGTCTGAAGGTGAGAGACGGACCTGGGGAACTAGTGCTGGATCAGTGAACTAGGGACCTTTCTTGAGCTTTGGGGTGTGCTGGCCAAAGGAGAGCAGACCAGGTCCATGTGGTTGTAAAGCTACTGGACTACAGCTGTGAGTTTTCCATGATTTAAACCTGACCCTGTGACATGGGGTGGGGTCAATTCCCCCTTTGCCAGAGATGAGAGCCTCTTCTGGGGCTGTGTTGTCTCTCGCTGATGCTCACAGTGACTGTGACTTTGAGCTGTATCTGTTGCAATGCCAAGAGCAGTTGCTGATGCGGCTGCTGTGTCCCATGCACAGAGCACACAGCCTGGCTGATGCTTCTCCCCGAGTGCCTTGGAGGCCTCACAGGGTTTACTCAGGTGAGCAGAGACAATTTTCTGTGAGAACAGCTTTGCCAGTCAAGTGCTTTGGACTGTAACAACCTGCCATTATGGGCCTCACCTGTTATTTGTCTGTATAGCAGCTTGCACAATTAGGGGGATGGATATGTAATAACGACCCATCTAAGTAAAGGGATTGGAAACCAGACTAATAAAATCCATTTCCCTCAGCTGCTCCGCTGCAGCAGTGCCCCAAGAAGAGCTTTTGCTTTACAAACAAGGAATGACATTAATTTTCACTCTGTTATTTTAAAACAAGCAGGAAAACAACTGTTTGCTTCAGCCTCCTCCTGTCACTCATGTGTGAGCCTGGGAGGTGGTGGCACATAGTAGTACCAAATAAAACAAATACAGGGGAAAAAAAAGAGAAATCCAGAGAAGAGCTAAAAAACCCATGAAAAATCCCCATGTATCTTATTTTTCAATGCTCTGCTTTGTTCCCTTCTCTAGTAGCCTTCCAGTAAAAGGCAGCAGCTTCCCACAGCAAATGGCTGCTGCTTATTTTTGATGTGGTGACTTTTATGTGATGTGGTCCCTATATGGAAGAGATCTACAGGCTTGGATGGAGACTAAGAGCTTTGCTGTTGGATTGTGGAATCCACCTGTAGATGATAATGGGAAACATATTATTTCCTGATACTCTTTAGGTTGGTTTCACTAGTGTTATGGAGGAGAAGGTGTTGGCTGGGGTTTTGGAGGCACCTCTGTGCAATGTCACCTTGTTTTGGGTCCAGAGGGTCACAGGGCTGTGCCTCTGTTTCATTCATGGGGATGGCCTGTAAAAGGTCAGGGAAAAGGGGATACAAGAACGAGAGAAAATGAAGACCTATAGAAGAGAGAGTATAGTGATATTTTCTCTGATGTGAGTGAGTGTGAGTTTTCTTGGGCGGGAGAAAAGTTGACGGATTGCCAGTAGGGGATAAAAGCTAATGGTGGGAGCAGGGAGAATTCAAATATCTAACTCTAGGGAGTGAAACAGTATGCTTAAACGAGGAGCCTAGGCTTCAAGTGCAGTTGTAGTGACCTTGAGAGATATGTCTTTTTCCATTAGCTAGAGAGGAAGGCCAAGGTTATTGCTTATAAACCCTGAGTGCACAGAGAAATCCTACCAAACTTTCCTATTTAATTTTCTTTTTTCTGCCCGCCCCCCCTGCCCTCCCTTTTTTTTTGTCCTTTCAGTACTTAAAAGTGTAATCAAAGGATTGTTTTGTTCTTCTTTGGATGGCGTGTTTCATTTCTAGTTAGATAGTTTTCTGCTTTCAGCTGCCCCAGACCAGATAAAAAATCTCAGATTTGAAAGGAAAGTGATGGTAATGGGAGTGGTGTGCTGTCAGAGATGTGTACTCACTGCTGTTCAGGCTGGGTGGAAAGGTCAGAAGGAAAATAAATAGCATCACTGTGGTGTCCTTGACTGGCCATGCACAGGAAAGAGCCTTGGCCAGAGACATTGGCACAGTGGGATGACAAGAACAAGGTCTGCTTCTTCAGTTCCTTCCCACCGCATTCACACTTCATTCAGAATTCCCAAGTAAGACTCACAAATACTTCCTAAACCCAAGATGTTCTGGTATTTCATGATCAGTGTTGCCTCAAAACAAGACTGACAGTCGTTTTCACTCTTCTGTAATGTTAGTCTCTATTAAATTGGTGTATCACTTCTAAGGGCCAGTCTTGCTTTTTCTGCTCTGATAAAATCTTCACTAAAGTCAGTGCATGCATCTAAAATTTCCCAGGAACTTAAGTGATTTCTTTTAGTAATACTTACAATATATAAAATGCAGAAAAGAGTCCTATTTCCTTTTAGCCATAATCTGCCTCTCCCAAAGCAAGTGATAAGAAGTCAAGGACAAATAGACAGTCTGAAGGCTGGCTCAATCAGTGCATCTGTACTAAGTGTTCTCACACCTGCCTGGGAATGACAGTCCAATTTCATGAATCCGAAGTCTGACACCTCCTGCTGGCACTGCATCACTTGGCTGTTTCTTTCCTTTTGATTTCTCTTTGAAAATCCTGGTTCATTTCATGGTCAGATAACCCCTTCCTCAGTCCCCTCTGTTCATCAGAGCCCTTCATAACCTGGCATAGGATGAAAGGACTGTATAGATAATTTATGGGAAATCACTAACTGAATCTTGGCTGTTCTCATAAATCATATCTCCCAGCTATCAAACATCTGTGGGTAGTATGACATATTCCAAAACCTGCATAATTGACGACTCCCTTGCAATAGTCCAGCACACGACTGGTGATTTTATTTAGACTTTTTCCTTCCTTCCAACGATGTTTTGAAGTTTCCAGTGAGGAAAGCTCAGCTTTCTGGTGTCTGAGCAGACCTGCAAACAGAATGGCCAAAGTCATTAAGGAAAGGATGCTGATAAAAGGAGAATGTGATCCAAATTGTTGGGTAAAATGAATCTGTCATGCTTTTTCTTAAAGGGATTGGGAAGATAAAAGCACCTGAGGAGAGAAGCTTCATCTCTGAGACTAGTATATGGGTTGTGTTTATGCAATAGAGAAGTGCTGCTGACAACAGGACTGCTGTAAACAAGCAGTTAGTTACACGCAGGCTCCTGCCAACAGTGAACACACCTCAATGTGTATCGGTTGCCTTAAGGCTCCCACTGAAACTGTCCCCTTAGCAAATCCTGAAAGCAGATCCTCACCAGCTCTGGCTGAGATCAAGTGCCAGTGGAGTGCTTTGCATTTATTTCATCCAGGTCATCAGTATTTCATATGATTTGTATTATGGCTTGCTGGACACTATAGGAATGCCTGTACTTTGTTGCTTGGAGTGTAATGCTTTGCACTAATATTCCTGCTCGTTAGGAGGTTTGTAAAAGCTTGGCTCTTTTGTTTTCTGTCATGTGCTGTGGAGCAAAATGCAGTAGTCCATGGCCATTTGCTTGACCTTGTGTCAAATGAAGGGAGGAGATAAAGGGTTGATGCAACTCCACCAGAGGAAGGAAGAAATTTAGCCTGATGTTCCCAACTCAAGGACCAAATCAACATTCTCAGCAGAGCACTGTGATATTTGCATGTGTGTGTGTGTGGCTGTTCTGGACCCAGACTGGGTTCAGGGAATGGTCTCAGGACAAGATCTGAGGCTGGATTTAAGGCTTTAATAGGAATGTTGGAACTGCTGCTCTAGTGTGACTCAGTTTGAAAGTCAGATGACGCTTTGTGGTAACAATTAGGATCTGTTTACAGCCTGGGAAATAATTGGAATTTGTGCTCCTAGAGGACTAGACAGCCAAGTTACTGGTAAACACTCTAGCACCCTTACAAACAGGGTTTGCTGAACTTCCCATAGCAGCACCTGCCTCTGGGCTTATATCGAGTGGTATTGACAGGGTGCTGCAGGTAGTCAGGGAGAGGCAGTGCAGAGGAGGGCTGCCTGCTGGATGTGCCTCCAGAGAGTGGCCTCCACTAAGAGCAGTGTGCTGAGTAACTCTGACATTTTCTGTTCCGCTATAGTGCAGCAAGCGTGCTCCAGGGTACTGGCAGGAGACAGAGTGTGTTGGGATGGAAGCCGGGCTGATTGTCTGTAGCACTTTGCAGCACGTTGCAGGGTACAGAGCAAGTGACTGCAGTGCAACAGCGTGTCCTTTGGCAGCTGTGCTGAAGCTGGTTTTTTTTCTGCAAGCAAATGAAAGCACCCCATTCCTCCTAAAGCTGGAGTGAAGCCCTGAGTGAAGCTTCAGCTGTCTGGGGAGAAATGAGCTACGCCTTCCCCAAGCAGCAATGCAGTCAGGTGAAGTATTACAGAGCCAGACAAAGAACAGATTCATTCCCTTTTTAGTCTACTTGTCCCTCCTCAAATTTATCTTGTGCAGTGATCCTCCTCTCAGCCTGCAAGAAGTCTCATCCATTGGCAGTATTCTGCTTGGCCATACTGGCATGTGTTCCCCTATATACATCCTACCATCAGGTAAACTGGGAGCATTTCTAACTTGAATCAAAGGGCAGTGTGTTGCTTGGAGATCTGTGAATAGAAGGTAATAGTGGTTTGCTGAGTCTGCTGTCCATGAGGCATTGTGTTGGACTGGGATGTGTGGTGACTCCCCAGGAGAATGACTGAACAATAAGAAATAGATGCTCTCTGACATAAATTTGGGAGACAAAAAATGCCAGAGGTGAGATCCAAGTGGAATTTTCTTGTAGTCTGGAGTCAGACAAGAGTCCACTGTTTGAAATGTCCTAGTGTAACTGTGTGCACACCAAGTTCATGTTATTCTATAGTTCCTTACTTAAGTTACTTGCTTTGGTTATTACACCCACTCTGAGTATTACTTTATCGCTTAGAGAACACCAAGGCAGATGCTCTTTTATCACTGTCTTGTATTTGCTCTCTCTTAATAGTAGCTCTTTGTACTAGACTCCTGAATACATCTGATTTTGGCTTCTTTAGTGCCAGTTTCACATTACTGTAGCTGCAATGACATCAGTAATATTCCTCCATATTTATCACAATATACTGTAAGAATGGGGCCTCAGCTTTATATCTAGTGATACATATTTATGTTTTGCAAAAATGTCTTGCCATAGGATACCCAATCCAAGATGAATTGTGAGTCTCTTCTTCCCTACTCAAGAAATTACCATCTACAAGGGCACCCTGTCAAAAGGAGGGAGAGAGTTTACAGTGATATGCAAGTTACATTTAAGAAGAACTGAAAATCTCAGCCAGCATAAGGCAAACTCTAGAATAAGCTGTCAGAACAGAGCAACCTTTAATATTCATATATCTATTCAGGATGCATCGCTGCATAATATGGATTGCATTCATCAGATACCCATGTTTAGCACCTAGAAACAGTAAAATAACTTGTTTAAGCTAAAATGGAAATTATGTGATTGATTTACCTGTGCACTCCTAGTTGCTTTATGCCAGACTGGAGATATAGAGAAGGCATAAACCTCATATAACAGGCTGAGCAAATTAGATTAATGTCTTGTTCTCCTTTTTGGAAAGGTCTAAAGCAGACAAAATGTACCCTGAGCCTGCACAAGTTCCCTTTTTTGTGTTTGTTGCAGTCCTCCCCTGCGGCAGTTTTTATGATCTTTCTGGTTTTAAAAAATATCCTTTAGCACTAGTTGTCCCCCTTTGCTGAAGAAAAGCTACTAGAAGCTGACTGTCCTGAGAAGCCCACCCTCATACATAGTGCACACATTGTAGGCTCTGCTTGTCTTTTACCCCCTATGAGCCCAGTGTTATATGGATTTCCCATTTGGTCTTGCTCTCCATCCACTGTCCCACAGCAGCTCTAGGAGCACAGGTCTCCCAAGAGCAGCAGTCTTGCTACTCCAGCAACACCATTCCCTTCTTCCTCCTCTGCAAATGCAACAGAGCATGGAAAACAATTTTGGCAGCTAAATATGGACTGTGGGCTTACAGTTGGGCAATGGTGTTACATGTTCAGGTAGGGTTTCTGTGATCTGTTTGGTTTATGTGGCTCTCTGTGTAGAACTGTGTTTTGCTCCATATTTAAAAATCCATATCCTCATATGTATTTTCATCTGTAAGTACTCTTTCTGAGAAGGAAAAGATGGAGTTTGTGCAATTTACTGTGATTGCACTTAGCTGCTCTTCATTATAGTCCATTGAATGGTTTCTTTGATTTTTCTTTTTCTAACACTACTGAAGCTGCCATTCTGGTGAAAAAAAAAAAAAAAAATTCCTCAATTTTAAGAGACTTTACTAAGGCAAAACTCTTCATATTGGTCTCCTCAGCATGATGATATCTTTATAAAACCTGACTATATGTTTGAGTGATACTGGTTCATATAGACAGTTACCTGAAAATCATATTGGCAGACCTATGGCAGGAAATTTACTCAGTCCCTGGTGATATAAGTGCCTGTGGATATAGGTGAGAGAACAGGAAACTGAGGGCTGAATGTAAATCCATGTGGAGAGTCAGCTCTGGACTGGGTTATGTTGAATCCACATGATAGATTATACCGTTGCCAATGAATGAAGCTGGGGAGGAGCATGTCCAGCTGTGGGTGCTCCTGACCCTGGTTTCAACCAGCCCAGTCCATCCCTCCCTCTTCCTGTTCTCTATCATGTTCATCCCCTCATACATCCAGTGACTGCTAGTACCAAAACTAGGCAGACTTTTCTCTTTACCACTGTATCTTTAGAAGCTATGGACTATGTACCCAAAATCTAGTTGGCAAAGCATCAGGCATCTGCCTTACCAGCTCTCTGAGTTGTGGTGGAAACATCTCTGGGTTGGATCCAGCTGTACAATTAGGGAGTAGGCAGGAGTGTGAATTCCGAAGAACATTTATAGCTGATGGGCCTCTTTTCCTGGCACAAGTTGTGCCCTGAAGCATTTGTTAAATTTAGTTGGACCAGAGGATGTGAGCAAGTGCATTGTAGGAGGGAAAAAAGCAATGCCATGGGCATGTTCCCACTCCAACACAACCCTTCTTGATGGAGATATGGGGGCTCTTTTTGGCTGGTGGGTTGGGAAAAAAAAGGATGAGTTGAAATTGGATAATTACGTCAAATGAGATACTCTGTGCCCTAAAAGGCGTGATCAAGCTTGAGATGATTCTGGCCATCATCATTATGCCAATTCATGTGGTGTTTACAGAAGTAAAGCCACCAAAGTGGCTCATTGAGGGGAGATGATGTCAGTTGCTACCACACAAAGCAGCTGGACTGTTGGAGCTCAGATCCAGGAATGCAGTCTTTGATTGTACACTGCAGTTGCAGGGATCATAAAAGATGCTGTGGTCTCATTTCCCAGGAGAGACAGTTGTTTGAGAAATCTGACCTTACTTCTATCCTTTCTGCAGCATCCCGAGAAAATTAACAAGGCATAGCAGCCCATAATACTCTCATTTTAGCTGCAATCACAAATCTAGAATGTCCTCATCTTCATAGTATTGCGGTCGTCTTTATTATAATTGCATCAAGGGCTTATTTCTGGTTGGACACTCAGCGATCAGACCAAGATGTTGCTGAAGGCGGTCATTTCCCACTGCTGGTTAATAGCCACAGCCCACGAGGAGCCCGCCCGTGGCAGGGAAGCTGGGAGGAGACATTTCAGAGGGGCTGCAGCCCCATCACTGCCCTTGAGGCAATGTTTTAAGTAGCATAATTTAATTAAAATTTAATAAGCAATCAGAACTTGCACACAGCATTGCACTGCCATTTTTTAAACAACAAATTAATATCTTTGTTCTAGAATTTCCTCTTTCAAGGCAATTTACATTAAGGTTATACAGTTCTGATTCGAATTCTGCACATTTGTATCAGCCAGCTTTGGCCCAGGAGGATTACACACTCAGATGTGTGTCTGTCTATTTGAACCAAGCATTTAATCTTTCAGTGGCTTGTCCATGTTTAGATATACCCAAGGAAAGAAGAAAGTCATGCTGAGATATCTGGCTCATGTCTGAAACCAAAAGGCAAAATCCTGGACCCAATTAATTTAATTTCAAAATTCCCAGCAACTGTAACAGGGCCAGGCTTTCATTGAAAAAATTAATTTAATTTTGTGTGTGTTTTTCCAAACCTTTCCATCCACTGCACCTGAGCAAAAGCCAATATAGAAAAGCCAACATTGACAAAAAGATCCAAGCTTGTCTGTCTTAGGTCATTTCGCTTCTTGGCCTCTTCAGTTTCCCATGGCCCTGAGGATAAACACGAGTTCACTCATTGCTAGAAATAACATCAATGCGCTTCAGCTGGTTGTGGCTACTGGCCAGTAACGTTGGCTTTTCAAACAGCACTCTCACTTCCAGCTACATCCGAATGCCACAGTCAGTTGATTTGCAGTGTTCCTGCCAAGAGCTGGGTACGCTGGGTGGTCTGTCTTCACTATAAATTGGACGGGGCAGGATGCTCAGAAGGGAGTGACAGGCTTTCAGGCTGCAAGGTCTTTGGAGGGATCAGTTGTTATTGTACAAACAGCCTCAATAAGCACCTATTTGAGGAACAGAAGTAAAACAGTTTGAAAGGGACAATGGAAAGAGGAAAAAGTTAAACAGAGCAGCTGTGCACAAAATCTGTGTGTTATTTATAAAACTCCCAGACATGCAGGACCTCTCTTTGGTTAATACACTTGCAATTTCCCACACCTTTGGCCAAAAAACCCAGCAGGTACAGAACTGCCATCCACTTGCCTAAACAAAATATGCCATCAAAGATAGAAAGCTGGGCATCTTTGCCCCTACGCTTGCTAGAAAGCTTTGCCATTAGTTTGCTAGAGAGATGCAGACAGATACTAAATACCCCATGGAGGCTTAGTGAGCGAGTGCCAAGGTTTAGAGTCGCTTGGTGGCTCAGAGTCCTGTGGAATCCATAGGATTTGCAGAGGATTTGGCAGAAGAATCTGCTCTTTGGTTAAAAATCTTTCCAAAACGCTTCCTGATACTTTGAAAATTAGTAACGAGCTCGTGAAGCCTGTACTGCTGTAAATTGCATGCCAAAAGGAGGTTTTGTTTTCCTTGGTCGTCTTCAATAATTTTCCCCCTCTCTTTCTGTTTCTGCATCTCTTTATTTTTTCTGATTGTTGTCCCTCAGGGGAAATGTCCTTCTGAGCCAGAACAAAAGACTGGATGGATTATGTATTTTTGTTATTAGGATCATAAAGGCTTTTTCTCTTATAATTTCCCTCTCTTCCCTCTTATTTCTTGTCCTTCATTTCCCTGTGTGAGCCTTTGTGGCGAGAACCACCAGGGCTTTACATCTTTTTCTCCTTTCATTCCATGCAAAATCCTGTTCAGAGTTATTCAGTGCCTGCCCAGAGGTGAAGGAACATGGGGTGAGTTTGAGAAAACTCTTTCATCTCCCGGTGAAAATCCTTCAATTGGATTTTTACTCATGGTTGGCACCCCAGGGGACTATAGTACAATAATGTGGTGATAGTGATTTTGTTTGAGAAGGCAGCACTTGAGATTTGTCAGGGAGTTTTGATGTCTGAATGAGCCAACACAAAGCCAGCATCAGAGCTGCTGGTGTATTTCCAGCTCCATCTACCAGGACCAGAATGGAACTCAAAGCAAAAATTCAATGGAAGCTCAGTCTTTGAGGGTCCTGGAAGGTGCTGGCACTTTGGTCCTGGTACAGTAAAGCACATTCAAGTTGGTAGTCCCCCATAGTGACTCAAAATGGTCAAAAATAAGCATGTTCTTATGCGAACTGATGGATGTGGAGTCAGAGAACTCTATTCCTTACAGGCTTTGGCACTTCCAGTTTAAATAATATTGCAGGAGGGAACTTACTTTGGTTGGCAGGATAAAGATGCTCAAGGAGAGGAAGAAATTGTTTCTGTGATTTCACTGAGTCTTTCTTGCTAATGTTTTGCAAGAGCCTAGATATCTGTCTTCCTGTAGGTGAAAGCTTTCAGTCATTATTTATCCATGAAGAACCACATTGCCCTTATCATTATTTGTGCTTGATGTGGTTCTCAGACTGTTTACTGTTTCTGTACTGGGGTCTGCCTCGCTCTGTATGTAGTACTGAAAACATTAGGCTGTGCTCCTGGTCGCTGAGCACACACAGCACTGCTGCTGTTCTCTCATTGAATGCACACAGCACTTGAGATGAGATTTCTGCTGCAAATGTTTCTGCTGACAAGTTCAGAAAGCACTGTCTGGAAGCTTTCTTTGCACTCTGAAAGGTACCTGTCCTAAAAACATGCCAGCCTGTAAGTTTCTTGACTTAAAGTACCCTTAAATATGACAGGACACAAAGAGGACTTAAATGAATTCATAAAAAGAAAGAAAGAAAATAAAGAAAAAGCATTTCCTGCCATGTTTTACGTGGTTTAGTAACAGAAACTGCAGACAGTTTGATGCTGCTGTTTCTCTTCATATTATACAGATACTTTTCACCTATATCAGTGTTGGATTTTGGTCTCCAGCATGTTATTTCAACATCTTTAACTCACCTTAAAAAAACCCCCAAAACAAAAAAGGGGGTGTCTGTGTGTGTGTTCCTAACACAGACCTGTCACTTGTCATTAATGCCCAAGTCCTTAGAATTGTTCCACCTTTTTTTTTTGTGATTTCTGAAAGAATGCATCTGTTACTTTGCACAGCTATGAAAAATAAAATCTGATTATTGTTGCTTTGATTCCTGTGGCAGGTTTATATTGCCTCCTTATGACAGGCAATCCTTAACCAGGTGCTTATTTTGTGCTATGTGTATGAGTTAATTCCTCCCTGGTACCCAAAGAAATCAAATGCTCTCCTTTTCTTTGCGTTATACTTTCTTAATTCAGAACTGTTTACTCCTGAGGATTTACAGTGGGTCACTATATCTAGGTGTGTAGTGGCCCTGTCGAGGCAAGAAAAGACAAAGTACAAAAGCTTTATGTCCGTATTTCTAAGCCGAAGGAAGAGACAAGGTGCATGGATTGGGCTGCACATTGCAGAGAGAAATCAGTTTGTGGTGTTTTAGACTCAGTCACAAGAGGAGGGAAGGGAAGAATCTATTTTTCTAGCGAAGCAGGAGTCCTCTGCTTGTGTTTATCAACATTTAGAACACATCTCTAACTGTAATTTCCAGCATGTCAAATGAAATTCCTACCAATCACTCACTTTGTTGCTATTAGTGCTGCTAATAATGTAATTTATTCAACTTAAGGGCTCCAACAGAAATATATAATAGGGAAGATATAAAAACTGTTCCCTGGAAAGATACATAGGGTAAAAATTGGCTAATTATAAAGGAGCTGATTCATAAAATTGCAGGTACCAAAGGCCAGCCTTCCTGAGCCTTGCAGGATTTCTACACGAACGCTTGTCATGCTTAGAAGTGAGCTACTGATTCAGAGACACCATTGACTGAATGGCTCAGAAGATTCCCAATATAGGGACACACAAAACATGCTGATGGGTTACAGCTCTCCAGTTCTCTCCTCCAGGTACCCTTAGTTGCTGTCTTTCATGCAGTCATGTGGTTTTGCCCAGTTCAATCCCACTGGATGAAATCGTGCATGATCTGCAGATTGAACGTCACAGTAGCACAGATGAGCTTTGTCTATATAATCCTGTCTAATCCAAGAAGATCAGGAAATTACATTAGATTACTTGTATGTGATACAAAGGACCTCAAAAGCTTTAGAGTCATATGATTTTTTTTTTTTACACTTCTTGACACAAAACTAGGCATTGACTTACCATGTCTTCATTTTTGGTTGCTGAGTATAAGGCTCATTACAGTGACAGGCTGGTTTTGTACTTGTGGACTCTTGAACATTTGACTCTCAACATATTTCCCAATTATTTGTCACTGCTGTTAACATCTGCTCTTCTAATCTTTGTGTTTATTGAAAATGTGTTCTTCAGCCACTGAAATAGGTCTGTTTGGACCTCCTATAGGGAGGCATGTGAGCTGTGTTGCAGACCATAGGTTTTATCTGAGTTCTGAAGCAATCAGCACTGGCAGAGTTGAAGGAGACAAATTCTGCAGTTTTAAGGACCTCTATACATGGATACTTACTGGAAGACAATCAGCATTTTATGTCCTGTTGTTCATCTATCACTAGTAATTCATTCTACAATGCATTAACTGACCTAAGTCTGTTCTTATTGTGCAAGAGACAATCCTTTCTTGCCTTCACTTTCCCATAGAGAGTCAAGGACCTTAACTTGTTCTTATCAGATTTTTATTTTATCTTGTTTAGTAACTGAGTGTTTAAAGGCCAGTTTTCACAGCAGCAGAGCATATGCAGCAATAAACATCATCTTCAGTTGATTAAGCACCATAGCTGAGTTGTTCAGCTTCCACAGAAGCTGTTTATTGTAAGTATCCTCCAACTCTGAGGACACCATTTTAATTATATTGCATGAGAAGGAGCAAAAACAATAAACCAGAACATTAGAAAAAATTAGAAGATATAATTTTCCTGCCTGAGAGGAAGCTTTCAGTGAAGGTCAGGGTAGATTGTAGGTGTTTGTGTAGCGGGGAAGTGTTCTTGAAAGCCCATTTCCCAGTATGTTTTTCTTTTCAGAGGCTGCAGAAGACACTAAGGATAGGAGAGGCCATTTCGACTGCTCTTCTGAGGCCAGATTGTGAAGTTATTGTGAATCATGTTGGTGATTTCAGAGGAACATATTATGTGAGCTTGCTATATGTCAGTGCAAATGACAGGCTTCCAGCTTGACCAGTGGAGACTCTAGCCTTGGCAGAGTGGCGGCAATGTGGGCAGCTTGCTTAGATTTACTTGCTATCTCTTCTGAAGGATGTGAGAGCATTCATTTCTATTACTGCCATTCTGAGCCTTTCCACTAGCTCCAGGTATCAGGCTGGATATTTTTCTCCTACCATTTGTTTGAGAGAAGCAATGACTAACTGTAAAAAGAAAAGGTTTTAGCAGGGCAGGCGTGGGAGGACAACACCAAAATGAGACTTCTCAAGCACATCAGCCTCTTATTTCAGACACATCTGGCATTTCCAAGCTGCCAGGTAACCCCCAGCACTGCCAACATCTGTGGTGTGGCTTTCTTGATTGAATAAAGTTGTTGATGTTTGGCCCAGTATTTCCACTTGACTGGATCTGAGGGGACCATCTGTGTTACCTCAGAGGGTAATTTTTTTCCCCTGATTCTTATGATTATCTCCTCTTTTGTTAAACAGTTAAGTACTGCCTTAAGTTAAACACTGGCTAACCTTCTAGTAAACTACAGTAGTGCCAGCAACAGCAGTTTCTGCAGGGGCAGTCTAACCTAAGGGCAGGCTTGTCAGGTTATTTGTGCACAGCTTTTTGAAAGGTTTGTGAACTTTCCAGCAAATCTAGTTTTGAACAAATCTGGGCCATGTTAGCCAGGTAAAACACTGGCTTCACACACCTCTATCCCTGCCTCCCTCCCCTTCCTGCCCAGTGTGATCTGAACCTAAAAAACCCTGACAATTTTAATGGTGTTTGGCAGGTGACACTGATGCTGTGGCCCTGCAGGAGTGGCAAGGGGACAGGCATGTGTGAGGCGAGACAACAGCTCTGGTTTGGTGTAATCATCCTTTTAAGAGGGTTTTTACCCAGCTCTAGTAAGAATGACTGGGAGGAAGACTAGACAGGCAGGTTGTGCCAACAAAAGGTGTCAGCCAGCAGTGCCTTCTCCCATGACCAGATAAGAACTGTCTTCCTTGACCTCCCCTCACCCTCTCATTGCCTTTAATTAATCCCACCTTTACCAGCTTTTATGCAAAAGCACCTCCTGCAAACACACACAAATCTACACCACCACTATCTTTGCAGTCCCCTTTAGAGATCCCCTTTATCACAAATGATGTTCAGTACAAAGCTGATGGGGAGCTGTGCATTTACTCCTCCTGAGATGGAGTGTTCCTAAATCCAGCTTTCACATGAGGCAGTCCTCTTTCAGTAAGGTCTTTTGGGCTGTGATCATCTCTTCTTATGTGTTATTATGGGACCCACAGAGAAAGAGCCTGCTCTGTGGTACTACACTGCCCACCCACAAATACAAATAAAAACCAGCATGCAGTCAAATTACTTAAGGCTAGTAATTTTTGCTGCTTCCATAAATCTCTTTTCTGCCAGCAGCTAAATGATGCAGATTATTAATAACATTGTTTACTCCTTGATGTTTGAAGAGTTGCTCTTTCTCTAGCCACTGGTGCAAGCATTTTAAGAACTAACGTAGAGACAAGAAGAAAAGGAAGCTGCTTCTCTTCAAGTAATGCACAGTCCAGTCGTGGCTTTTTGCAAAAGTGTGAGAACTCTGTAGGATAGAACTTGCTGTTCCCGTTCTCACCCCTAGTTGTTTGTGGCAACTGCCAGAAGAGCTGGAAGGGCTTCTAAACTCATCACCAAATGCGTTGAATAAGATGTTGAACAACAGTGGCCCTAGCAGTGATCCCTGAGGATCTACTGCTCAGCCTCCTCCACTAGAAGTGGCATCATCCCTGAGTGCTCCTTTTGTATCTTTGCCACCAAGTTGTCCCTCTGGTTTACTAGACCTAGTTCTCAGGTTTTTTATGTGTTTCGGTATGTCTAAAGGACATCGGATACATTGGGATTTTTCTATATGCAAAACAGGTTCAGGAGAACAACTCATAGTGAAAGCAAGAGAAAGTTTGTGGAGACAGAGGATTCCTCATTATTTTTCCTCCAATGTGGAGAAAAGTAGCAAAGCAGCAGCTGGTCTGTGCAGAGAAACTCTAAAGCAAAAAGCAATAACAAGGATGAAACTGCAGTGCAGTGGCTTTGAGACGCCACTGTCTTCTCAGTGATGGTTTGTGGCTCAGATGACTCTAGTCCACCTAGAAAAGAGGAAGGCAGCAAAACCCATAATGCAGAGAGTCTGGGAATCATACACTTTAAGGCCAGAAGGTGATCATGAGCCATTTCACCTTAACTCTTTCATCTTGCCAATTTACAGAGTGCAGACGTGTGCTCCATTATGTCTGCACAAGGCCCATAACCTTTGTCTGATCATCCTACATTGGTTTAAAGACTTTGAGTGAAAGAGATCTCTGCAAAGCTGTAGACAAATTGTTTTAGTGGGTAATTGCTCTTGTAAAAAGCAAGTCTGACATTTGTTGTGTGTATTAATTCAGCTTTTTCTTTTGTCTTTGAGTGTATTTATAGCCCTGGGCAGTGACCTCCTTTTAAATTGTTATTTGACTCTTTTTATTTGAAATTTTTTTCCTCATTTGGAATATTTAAACAAGTTCTGATATAGAATGTGTTATTTAAAAATTTTTAGAACAAAGTTAATGTTTTCTAGTTAAAGCAAGGTGCTCTATTTTTTTTTTTTTTCCTAAAGATCTGCCTTAATTTAAATAAACCCATGTGTACATGCCTATACAGAGCTAGGACAGTTGTACACTTTCTCAGTATTTCCTGTTGAAAACTGGTGGCCACAAAACACTTGACTGAGCTGATTTTGGCTTGATCCAGTATGGCCATTCTTCTTTCTATGATAAGGACATCAGTTTATAGTTTCTGCCTTCCCTGGTAATTTTCTCTCTTATTTTAAAAAAATTACGTCCGTCATTCACTAAAGCCAGTGGTGCTCTGAAGACACGTAGGAACCATGAAATTCTCATCCTCAAGTACCTGGATGCATTTTCAGGCTGAATGAATTTTTCTGATGGTCTCCCAACGGTCATATTACTGTCAAAATTTAATGCAAAAGTTTTGATTTTTACTATTCACACAATGAAACACCTTTTTGTTTCCTTTTAATCACAATTTCATGATGTTATCAAAAGTCTCATTTAAATGTTGAGAATGTTGATATTAATGTCTGTATTGCTCTGTTGTTCCTATTTGCAGCAAGCAGTGAAAATTTACTTATGCTCCTCATCTTATTGCATTGTTTTCAGTGTATGCTACTGTCAAGAACAATGCTATAGCACTTAATAAGAGAATTTTGTCAGTCTCTATCTCTGGAAACTATTCCAGTTTATCATTTTAAGATTAAATGGCATTTGACACAGTTGCCTGATAAAAGTTCTTGTAAGCTTCCCCCCCCCCCCCGCCTTCTCTCTTTCTTCAGCTACAGTTTTCAGGAACATTTACTTCCCCCTTGTTTTTTTAAGGCCAAGGTCAAGCCTAGTGAGAGATGCTTTGGAACACCTCATGTGTGAGACATATGACACAGTGCTTTGAGACAAAACAATAAAGCAGTGTACAAGGGAATCACAGCAAGCTAACAGTGTCAAAGTGATGAAGAAACAAAGGATGATGGGCTCTCACGAAAAAGTCCACTGTGAGTGCACATTGTAGTTCAGGCTCCAGACAGCTGGGAGGGAAATGGAGAAGAGATGAAGGTTGTTTCTATCTTATTTTACTATCCTTATTTCTTTCATAGCATGGAGAACTTAATCAGGTGTGATTTGTGCCTGTTCTTAGCCAGACAGATTTCAAAAAACGAGGAAACCCTCAGGTAAGTGAATATGTAGAGAATCACCCCAATAGTTACTAGTAAATATATGACCTGTGGTTCACATCTGAAGTGCCCATCTGTCCTGTATTGTGGAAGATGTCCTCTATTTGGTACTTCATCTCTCTTACACAGTAACAAGTAAATAGGTTTCTGGTAAGGTGCAAAATGTTATTCCAATCTGTAACAGGAGAAGAGCAATGTTAGGGTTTCAAAAGAGCATGAGATATCCTGAAGTAAAATCTGGCAAATAAGTTTTGGGTTTGTATTTGTCAGAAGAAAGTTCTTGAGATTTCTTCTGAAACAGGGATCATAGCCGTGTTGGCGAGCATTAACCTGCCATGGAGGAGACGGAATAAGAGATGATTGATGGGCTGAGGGAGATGCACTATTGTCTAAGGAAAGGTCTGCAGTGCATATAGGAATTTATGGGTAGCGTAGTACCTGGCTTGGAAAATTGTCTTGTTCATAGTTAATAAGGCATGGATTTTTTAAAACGGAGATTTGCTTCAGTTTAGGACCTTCCCTCATTTCAAATTCAAGGTGTGGAAATCCATGCTAAGTAGGAACAGAAACAGATCCTTGCACTATGCAAACCTGGAGAACGTTAACTTCCATGATGACTTTGTGAGAGTCTTGGGTCATGTACTACAGACAACCCACAGCCTAAAGTTGCCGTGATTGATTTGCAGAGTGCAAAATGCTGAAAGCCATGTCCTGGAAGCATGGATCCAATCTTGTCTTGGGAACTCAAGCTCCCAAACACGAGACAATGCTGAGTGTCGCAAATATTTCCTACATGCTGGTACAGAATGAAAAAGTGAGGAAGAACCTGCTACCTCAGGATGTACAAAATACATTGAGTATTAGTAATAAATGGATGGATGAAGTGTTTCCAGCAACAAAATCTACCTAGGTGAAAACATCAGCACTTATTTTTCAGGTTTTGAGAAGGATGTGTGTTCAGATGAGTCTGAAATGCTTCTAATTAATGTTATCAAAAGTGTGACATTTAATTAACTCAATAACATGTTGAGCCTAATGATAACACATTTTGATTCACCACAGGCAGCAATGAGCTCTCCTGAGTAACTCCAAAGGTGGAGTTGGAGGGTTGGAGGAAGGAGGAGACCTGTAGTGCACAGGAATACACTTTTTGCAGAAGAAAGGCAGTGGTGAGAGATGATTATGTTGCCAATCCCCAGCTCACATCAGAGAGACATTTATGACTTCAGAATATCTGCTATCAGAAATTTATAATAATGATCTATTTTCCCAATCTTAATTTTTATAACGTTTATTTGATCACTGAAAAGAGTAACGACAGAATGCAATAGTTTCGTGTTCTTGAGTCAGAACTGGTCAATGAAATGATGCCTTTTTGACATTGAAACCTATTACAAACATTTTCTAAAAATGAATCAGCAAATGAATTTTTTAAATTTGAAATGTAAATTTCTGCTGTATCATTCAGCTGATCAATAAAAAGTTATCCAGAAGTAACACAAATGGGAGGCGGAGAGAATCACTGTGCTGTTATAGCTAGTTTTGCTAGCATGTAACTGATTACTCAGGTAGCAGCATAAAATTTTCTTCTCCACAGTATTTATGTAAATTCAAGTGCTTTTCGGAGACATCTTATTTAGTTAAAATAAATAAATAAAAAGACTAAATGAATAGGGACTATGCTTAAATATCCTGAAGGTATTTGATCACACAGGATACTTCTGCATCTCAAAAATACAATGAAAATAGGACATTGGACCTTTAACCCTTGCAGGACTGAATTTCCTGATTTTCCCATCCTGAGTTTTAAAGAAATCTCAAAAATAAAGTCAACTTGTTCTGCATGCAACCTGTCCAACTGGATGAGGTAAAGAAGCTCGTGAGTGTGAAGGAAGTTTTATGAAGGTGTTTTTGATGACTCACCCTTCGTTGCAGGAAGGCTACAGGCAGGAACAAAGATTGTGGTTTAAGTGTATTCCAGATAGGAGATGGGATAGGAGAAGTGGTTTAAGAGACCCAAGAACAGAGTGGGGAGAGATGGCAGCTGGGAGATCAGTAGAATGAGAAGGGCAAGCAGCAAGTTCATAGATGTTACGTAGTCACACAGAGTCACAGAATGGTAGGGGATGGAAGGGACCTCTGAAGATCATCTAGTCCAAACCCACTTTGGGTGTGTTTTGTGACAATGAATTAACCCATGCCTGTGAAGATTCAAGTCTGGCAATATTACCCTGAGTAAAACTCAACCTCCGTGGGTTTCTGTTGGTATCAGTTAGGAGTGGCTTCAGATTTAAGGTGGGATTTTAGGTTGTCAATCGGGACAGTGTCGTTCCCACCTCATGAATGGTAATGAGGGTCAAGGGTTTGAGGGTGAATGGAGTGAGGGGGATAAGACTGGATCCCACTGCAGTATCTGACCCTAGCAGCTGGTCCAAGCCATGGGCTCTGTCATGTGGGATAGATGATGACTTATTGCTCGCTCCAGGAATTTTATTTGCATAGTATCAGGCAGAGCAGGACTGCAGTGTCCCTGCAGCACAGCCATCATTACAATGTACTGCCGGGGTTACATTTCCATAGCAAAAGCATGCATATTAAAATGGCTTTTTGTGTGTGTGGGGATGGGGACCAACGGACACATTCTGGCATTTGTGAAATGAGCTGGAGGATCGAAAACAATGGAGCCAAGGTTCCCTTCCCTGAAGATGTATGAGGGGGCGTTGGATGCCTGGAAACTCGTTTTCATGATGGGGGGGGCAGTGTTGTTCTTCCTTCTTTTTCCTTTTCCTCTTGCATGAGAGTGCGAAAGGGGGAGGGGAGGGAGGTAGTTGCTCGGCTGCCGTGCTGGGTGCCAGGCTCACTACTGCAGTATTGTACTCAATATTCTGATCACCTTGCAAGTCAAGGAGCCTTGTGGAGCCTGCAGTGGTGTCAGAGTGAAAAACGAGCAACGCCATCACGCCTGGCCAGGCAGTGGCTGCCTGCCCGCAGCGAGTGCTGGTCTGCAGTGTCTTCCTTTGAGAGAAACCCCTGTGAACAGGTTGGTGGGCGGGTGGTTTGCTTTTTGTTTGGATATGCATATATAAGACAATTTCCCTTTTCGTTTAAATAAGAGGTTTCACTGCAGTGGTTCACAATACCGGAGGTTTGAACTCCCTGTCGTAGGGTCTTGGATTCCTCCCATGATTTGTCAGTCATTTGTAAAGATGGAGCGGACTGGGCTCAGTTGAATGTGGTTTTGGATGTGTTTTCTTCTCCCTCTCTTGCTCTTTTACATGGTGAGTGAGCTGGAGGAGGCCATTTCCCACAGTGAAAGGCAGGAGGAACGCACTGTCACTTGTGTGTGTGTACGTGTGCATGTGTCGAGGGAGGAGCAGGCTTTTCAGGGGGGAGATATTGCAGTGGCAAGTGCGATACAGACCCCTGGATGCTGCTAACCCAAATGTGTTGTCTTTTATTTTACTTATTGTTCATGCCAAAGGCATTACCTAGGCAACCATGGTGCTTCTTCACTCCTGACTGGTGTGTTCTGCATCACAGAATCACAGAATGTTAGGGATTGGAAGGGACCTCAAAAGATCATCTAGTCCAATCCCCCTGCCAGAGCAGGAACACCTAGGTCAGGTCACACAGGAACACATCCAGGTGGGTTTTGAATGTCTCCAGAGAAGGAGATAATCATCTGGGTGGGACACAGCAAAGCGGCAGAAGGAGCAAGATGAGTGCTGTTTGGCTCAAGACACTCAGAGGCTGATAATGCTATTTAGAGGGAACTAGACATCTGGGAGATACTGCACAGGGTTTTCCCCATGCTGTTCTGTCAAGTCACTCAGAAGAGGTCTGCAGCACCCTCTTGTTATCGCAGGGATGCTCCTCCACTCACGGCTCGGCTGAAACACTTTGGTTGCAGCCCACTCTTCCCTCGGCATTTTGGTCGTGACATCTAAGCTCTGCAGTGTTAATACACATCATTCTTCACTTGCAGCAGCCTCTACTCTGCCAAGATGACTTTGTGCCATCTTCAGAGAGAGAGACAGGAGTGACTGGTTGTCTGTTAGGTTACATGTTCTGTTACTCACACCTTTGCTCTCAGTGCAGATGCAGCCCAGACTTCTTAGAGTAAAAGTATTTCTCTCATGGCTGGAGAATTGCCTAGTTATGAAGGCTTGTGATGGTAACTTCAGGGCTGATCCACAAATACAGCAATCCTATCACTCAGCCAGCTCTGGAGAAAAACCAAGTAATGCAGCTCCAGGAGGGCGTTAACACCAGCATGACCACCCTGCACAGAGACTCTCCTTTGTGTCTGTACACGGAGTTTAGGATGAGGTTCCCAGTATGTTCACTGGGAAGGTAGAAGCCCTCAACAAAACTAATTTCTATCATGACTAGATCAGTGCAAGAGTGTCTGTTCCCACAAGGCACAGACAAAATTACATCCCAAATACAGCAGTCATCTACCAGCTTCTGATGAATCCTGCTTTGAACTTTCATATTGCAAGAAAAAATAAGAAGGAATATCCCAGTCAGCAGGGTGGATGCCTGTCTGTCTGTCTACATGTCTGTCTATCATTTAGTGAGAAAAAGAAAGAGTATTTCCTCTTTAGCTGCAGGTGCCTGGAAATCATTCTGTTGATTAGTTTATTACAGCTGGCTCAGAATAATGGAACTGCGATGACGTATAGTCGTGAGGACAGGAATTACTTCATTAAAAGTATTGGTAGACATAGCTAACAATTAAAGCTTGCTAGCCATTCCCATCTCAGGATAAAACACACAATGAAAGGGAGCATAAAAGTTTTACTGCTTGGTGTACAGGTCACATACAAATCAGCATTCTGGCAAAAGAATATAAATTGTTCCACAATGCAGAATTGGTCTCATGGGAGAGTTCTGAATCTCCCATTCAGCAGCATTTCTTCTTAGAAAATCCCCTTGGGTCCAAGCGTATAGCTGAAATGTTTTCAATTTTTGAAGTCTTTGTGCAACTTTTTCCTGTGATTTTTTTTTTTCTTTTAAACATTTTTTTCTTCTGATTTTAATTTTTTTTTCATTGAACACTCATTGTTTTTCCACCAGCCTGTGGTGTGGTATCAGCTCAGAAAGTCTTCCTGCAAGCTTGTTTCTCCATCAATGTTCTAAAGCTTTTCTTGTTCTCTAGACTGGTGTGCTACCAACAAATTTTTGCCTCTTCCAAGTAAGCATCATGTTCTATGGCAGTGAGAAGAGAAAATATCTAACAAGAACTACTTAAAAAGGACAAATTGTTGGGTTTGAGTGAGAAAAGTAAAAAATAATCTTATTCTGATAAATCAGCAGAATTTTTTGGAGGTGACAGTGAAAGTCCTTCATAAATAGTCAGTTTGATCTATCTGAAACATATTATTTCACCCAAAATGAAAGGCTATGCTTTATTTTAGGTTACTTAATCCAAATTTAACACTTTCATCCGCTGGTTCCAAAACAAAAACAAATCTCTATATAATGTTGAATTGTACCACAAAATCCTAAATAGTATTTTTTGAGTGGTAAATAGTGAAGTAAAATATTTCAACAGCAGAGAAATAAATCACTTTTTTACCATTCATTAAAATTAATTCCCTGAGTTTTCCAGGAAACATCAGTAATTATGCTCTTCCATTGTTAGAGGAGCTAGTTTTATGAACAGGTTTTGTAGCTGTTGTCTTTTTTTTTTTTACCCCATCTGCTTTCAAGAAAGGAGAGTTTGTATTGTCATTTCCATGGTTAGATGAAATGTTGATGCACCCAGGGAGCTCCTGTGAGCCAGAGTCAGTGGCAGGTTAGCCCTGATCCGGAGCATCACCAGGACAGGCTGGTGCTGGGCACCCAGCACTCAAAATCATCTTGTCACAACAGGCTGTTCAAAATTTGTCGTGATGAGAATTTTATGGAGGAGACAGTGGGCCCTCAGGGGGGGGAAGGAGTACAGATGGAAGAGCACCAGGTAGGCACCTTCTCAAGTGGATAAAAGCATGTCTTCCGCAGATGGCTACCAATGCTAGCTGTTTTTCTGGCCCTGATTATAGCCCTGATACTGGTCTTAAGGTCAAAGGAATGCTCTTAGCTATTACAAAGTGTGGTTCCCCTCTCCCCACCCATGTTTGTATATGGGAAGAGAATAGGCGATTCTTTTTTGCTCCAGAAAGATGTATGTTCAGAGGATGTCCCACTCCTGCTGCAGCTCTGTCGAGCACCAAGTAAAAAAATATTCCTTTCTAGGCTTGTTTTTCTTCTGATTTTTAATTTCCCCCCAGGGCAAATGAGTGAACTGGAGAGACAAGTCCAAATTAGTAACAGGCTGCAAATGCGGCCACGGGCAGCAAATCCTTGAGGGTATGGAAGAGGGAACATCAGTCAGTGGATGCAGGAGCCCAGCTCCCAGGGTGAAGTTGCCCTCCTGGGTGAGGCTGTGTGTGAGACCAACACCCCCTCCTGCTAGGAGTCTTGTGCTTGTGTCTTGCTCTGACCCTGCTTTTCACTCCTTTTTCTTCACTGTGTTGTGGGGCTGATGGGAGGGAAGTAAAGCTGCAACACCTCCAAATACATCCAGTTTCCTCTGTCTCTGTAGCTCTCTGGACACTTGCTCATTTAATTGCTCCTCTCTGGCAGGAACAGAGACCCCTTGTAGAGACAAATGGTTTACTGACTCCTGTGACTTGAATTTAATATGTAAGGTCAGACTGTAGCCTCAGATCCATCCCCTTGGCACTGCTCCAGTGATGCAAGGAGGAGACACAGTTGATCTAAAGAGTTAAATAGATGTCTTCTTGCATAAATGAGCAGAAAGCTGGAAGGGAATGTCCAGGCCAGTCTACAATCCAATAAATCTGAATGTCAAAATCACAAAAACCTTTTTAGAGCAGCACAAATCACATTGGCCTGATAGCTGTCCTCTCTAGCATGTCCAGGATGATGGGCAGAGGGATGGAGAGGGAGTAAAGGTGACCTAAGTATCACTGGAAAACAACCTTTCCCTTTCAAGATGTCTTAAAAAAACATTGTATTTTGTTGTATCAGGAACTTCACTTCCACTTGTCTCCCTGCTCCAGTCCTGACTCTTCAGAAGTAGGGAGAATTGGTAACTCTGGTGCAATTGCACTAATGGGGAAATCCTATAGACTTGTGAAGTGTCCTCTTCACTATGCCACAGCAGTACATAGGTCTTTAGATGAGGAAGGTGGCTCCAGAGGACTTTTGTAAAGGTTATATATGTGTCTTCCTGACAAAAACAAGCAGAGATACACTCCAGAAACCAGTCTAGATGGGAAAAATAGCACCAGCATTTGGTTGTGTTGCTTTTAGGAGGTGGCAATGGGCTCCGAGCATCACTGGTGTTATTTTATTGTGAAACCTGCATCTGAGCTGTGGTACTGCTTTATTCGGCTTTTCTCTTGAAAGACCAGGCAAACACCAGACTGCTGTCAGACTGCCATGGGCTGGCATGATACATCTCCAGCATGTCCACGCAGCTGACTGCAGGGAACCGTGCTTCCAAACCTACCCATAGAACCGCCACGGCTGCTGCTGTCGTCGTGACCATCAGCAGCAGTGCACGCTGGCTCTGAGCTGAGGAGGCTTTTGGGACAGACACTGCCCTCATTCCAGTGATTCATGCCTGAATAATGTCCTTTCACTTTCAGAGAGAGCCAGTGTGACAGGCGCATGCTCTATCTGCTCTGACAGGGAACCTCTGCACCAGCTGTGCGAGGGAATTTGAGCAGATCGGGGGCTCTGGTTTCATTCCAAATGTGACAGGGCTGTGTAAATAAATAATCCCAATCTACATAATTATCTCTTTTTCAATAAGTCGTCACATAAATCAGGCTGATATCAAGGGATGCTGCATGTGGAATTCAAGCATCCAAAGCTGGGTGGTTCTTGGCCTCGCTGCCTGGGCACTTTGAGAAAGGGTACGATTTTGTGCGCTCTTGAACAGCACAGATTTTCTTCTGAGGAAGATCAAATGCTTGTATCATTTTCACCAGAAAAATGCCATCAACAGCAGACTTCCAGTGGTGATTGAAAGTGTGAATTCTCATGCAAACTGATTCTTTTGCATACAGTCATCTGGGAACCGGGCCTTTGATTTTCATTTATTATTCTCCCTGGCAGCATGTTCAGTCAGTATGCAGATTTCCTTCTTCATTCAATTTTCAGTGGGCACGAAGACTACAATTAGTTGTATTATCATCAGTGTGAATAAAAGGGAGACACTGAACTGGATCTTTATGAGCCTGCAGTTGCAGTGGGAAGATGCAGATTCATTACACACTAGGAGGGTATGAAAAAAGCTTCAGGCCAACTGAATTCAGCTCTTTGTCATCTTGTTCCTTTGAGGAACTCTTTGTCTTTTGCTGTTATTCCAGACCTGCCTAAGTCAGCCTAGACAGGGAAATCACTGGATGGGACAGAGCTGCATCATGAAGAACTGTCAAGGAGAAATAAATTAACACAGAGGAAAGCTGGCTGGAGAAGCAGCCAAAAGGCATGCTGAGAAGTGACTCCTGCAAGCCTGGCTTGAGTGTGTTTTCAAAGATGCCTCCCACCTGAGCATAGCTGATGTGGGACCTGCATGCTGAAGCACACAACTAAGAAGCTGGTTGTGCTGCAAGACAGGAGATAGGCACAACAGGCAAGGGGATGCTGCTCTGTGTCAGCAGGAGGATAAATATATTCGTTTTACTAGTAGGATTTTTAGGGGTAGAGTAAGGAACTACATTTTACGTTCTCAGGAGCTTGGTTTGCAGGTTTTGGATTGAATTAGCTGTGGTGGGAGGAGGATTCGGAATGGTGGAGTCTGTCTGTGTGTTCCTTGCATGCTATCAAAGATGATTTAGGTGTTAAATGTACTGGCTTTGCTCTGAAACTATTGGGATCTTTGAGCCACACAATCACATTTGGGAACTTATTCTGACACGTCCCTTTGTTAGAAAAAAAAATTAATTTTCCTGATTTATAAGAAGAATGGGGATTTGGGAGTTTACCCTAGTATTATGCCATACTTATGTTTCCATGTTGTTAATAAATCAGTGAGAAAAAGAAATTAAAGACAGGCATTTTCTGTGCCCTTATGGTGGAACATTATTAATTCACAAGGAAACACTCATTTGGGAGAGTCTGGTAATTTCCTCAACTTCATACATTTACACTTCCATGGCTTAGTAAGTCCTCTGGCAGCAGCATGCTATGACTCCTCGTGTTGTTGAGGATTCCCTAGGTGTAGATTAGCCAAGTCTCTTATCTCCTGCATGAGGCCACAGAGATGCAGCATAACTTCACAGAAATTGTAGTAAAGAAAAGCTATTGTTCCATAAGCAGCCAAATACAGGAGTCAAACATCTTGTGTAGCTGCTCTGAAGGCTAATAAGGAATATCTGAGGGCTGCAAGCTCAGCAACTCCACTGCAACCCAGCTGCTCCCAGAGCATCCCCATCTTCCCATATTTGCAAAACACACGGAGGTGCCCACATCTCAGCTTTTAATCACTAGCTTTTCACCCATCCCTTTTGCCTTAGCTGGTAACACTGCAAGCTATTCAAGCAGTGCAAGTACAGAGCTTGGAGTGCAGAAATTCCAGGTGTTCCAATTAATTAACGTGAATAGAAATTATACTAACTCAGACCAGTGCTAGGGTATTTCAATGTGTCAGGAGATCATTCGGGTTATGTCTTCTATTTTAATTTCATGTTTGGATATGTAAGAGTCAAGTCTCTGAAGATGGGTCCTATAGAAGCCTGCGTGTCTGGATGCGTGTTATGTTTAACGTGTTCTTCTGGCCCATGGAGGAACCGAGTTTCCAATCTTCAGATGATGGAAGGGAACCTGTTTTCAGCACCTCATGCTTACCCAGTGCTTCCCAAATTTGATTACTTGTACTTTCTGTTACTCTGACTCTGAGATTCCTTTGACCAGGCTGTGACAAATCTCATGATGAAGTGCAAGTAGTCCCTCCCTTTCTTTACTGAGTTTTTCAAAATCAGAGCATATCATCGGCACTGATCCACAGCATCTGCACTGACTCATCTACACTTGCTCTTTTTCATTTCTCCTGAGCTAAGGCGCTCAGGAGGTTCTTGTGGGTAGGGAATATTTTGCTGAGTGGAGCTTTTTCCTCTCTGTGTTGTGTGAACACTGGCCAGAATCCTTGTGCAGACAAGTGGTAATACCTTCTATTTTCACAGACACAAACAGAATAGCAGACAGCCATTTACTAAGCCAGAGACTGAAGGAAACAACTTCAGAATCGTCTGGCATTGAACAACTCAGACCTGTACTCATGCATGTGTGCATCTTTTAATCCCATGTTCCCAGTTCTGGGCCTGCCTGCTCCCTTCTTCCCATCCTGTCTTCCACATCTCCATCTTCGATCTCTTCCCTTCTGCCAATCACCTGTCCCTAAATTCACCAGAGCCGTTGCAGCAGCAGGGTGCCGCGTGCCAGGAAAGATTAATCTTGACTGGTTGCCAAGGCTCCTGCTCTTCCTCTGGCACACAGATAAAATGTTAATAGGGCCGAATGCTTTTGACACAAAGGGTGAAACTGTGTGTTCCAGGCACGGAACACATTCATTTAGCAGAGGTGCGGGCTGGATCCTTCCAGTTCGGTTTTGCTTGCTAAAGAGGAGTTAACCAGGGACTTTCAAGTTTGACAGAACCCAGACAGGGAATACATGTGCCTTGTGGCAAGCAGCTTAAGCAATGCTGCCTTCTTGCTGATAGGTACACAAAGAGAAAAATTTCTAAGGATAAGTCTAGAATTCTTTTTTGCTGGAGGATTATGACATGAGCGTGGGAAGAGATCAGTGAGAGCATTTCAGTAGGTTAAAACATGGCCTGAGTTCAACTCATCATTGCCGCAAGTGATGAGGCTTCCCAGCAGGATGAGTGTTGGCTGAGGTCAGCCCAAGTGCAGGAGGAGATGTCAGTGTTCGCCATTCCTCAGAGTGTAGCTTGGAGCAGGGAGAAGCTACTGCTCAGATTCAGCCAGCCAAGTCTCTCCAGGTCTTGCCAAAGAAGAAGGTCAGAACTTTTACTATATTCGATGCAGCCAGCAAAGCAGGAGGAGAATGTTCTTAATTAAGCCCTTGTGAGACAATATATCTGTGCATCTCCACTGATAGGATTGCTTTGCTTTATTTTTTTTCTCTTAAGGGGAATTCCAACCTGTTTCCTTTTAAAGTCCATAATGGAGAAGACTTCTGTAAATTCCAGATGTGGATTGTATCTTGCCTCTAGCAACTTCCTTTGCTTAGTCAGGAAAGGTCTCACTCCAACCACAGAATTGGATACCTATGGAAAGGGCATATAAATAAGATGCTGCAGTTTGAGAAGGGAAAGTCAAGGAAGGCTGAACTGACTTGTTTATCTACTTTTACAGCTTCTAGTAGAAACCAGATTATCTAGCTTCTCAGTGGTATCATAGAGTAAACACCTGTGCAGATAATTGGCTTCCACAGGTGTAAAGGAGGAAGGAATCAAACCTCCAAAATGTGGGGCTGATTGTAGCTGGTCAGAGGTACATTATGCCACATCTACCTGGAGCTGTGTCCTACAGGCACGGTGATGCCAGATGACCAAAGATGTGGTCAGGTGCAGGAATTCAAGCCAAATAACAGGTTTCTTCTGAAGAACAGCAAATAGTTTTGCTCCACAGAAGCACACACTTGACCAGTTTTCATAGATAATTATTGTGCTGTTGAAGGAAGGGTATTTTTAATGAGGGATTGCATGTTTTTTCAGATAGTATGCAGTTTCTCTCTTCCTTCCCTCTCCCTCCACAGTGTGCAATAAACTCATTGTAAGATTTATTAATAAACTTTCATGGTGATTTCCCCGAGTACTTTATTTAGCTGGAAATTACTCTAGGGGCTGGACCCTATATACACCAAAATTGGTGGAAAAAGCTGTAGGTAAGACCTCTGCTTAACTAGAGAAAAACAAGAGCTCAGATTGTGCCATGGGCTGGGAATCAAGCACTGTTCTAGCACTGAGTGGGGAGAAACTTGAAGGCTTTATTTATTATTTGCATCGTGATGTCCCAGGGGACCCCCTGTCCTGGGTCAGGCACAGTGCAGTGCAATCACAAAACAAAAAATCCAAAGATCTTAGCTTATAGCAGGCAGATATGTGATGACTGCGGCCTGGCTTGTAATAACTGGAGTGGGTAGGGATCTTCCATGGGGAATACTGTAATTGAAATATTTCTCATTTGGTTCAGGCAAGAAAGAGGCAATATTTAGCATGTTAACCTATTAGCATCCGCTTAAGCGTTGTTAAGGGACAGTGCTAGAACTCCAAGCTCTTAAAATGCTGCTCAGGTTGCTTCTGAGCTTTCAGGACTGGTCTGAAAAGGTTGGCAGAACTGAATCTCTCACACTTGCTGCAGCTAAAAAGGGTCATCTTTCTGGGATGCAGGGAGAATTGGAATGATGTATAGGATCAGAAATGAGCTTCAAGAGGTGATGGGAAAGGCAAGTAAGAGCTGCAGGTGGCAGTAGTCTTTGTTTTTAAAAAAATCCTTTCCTCCCTTTGTCCCTCCAATTTATTCAGTAGTGCTAGCTTAATACCATGTTTAAAGAAGTTACTGGCTGAATGTGTACTAACAACAGGATTTGCTTACTTGAACCCTGGGAGGATGATAAACAGTGCTTTTGCAAGTGTGAAAATTTTGATCCTTCTTGGGTTCCTGTGTGAAGGGTTTCATCTGCGCTGAGGTTTTATGATGTCCAGGTACATATTGTGTGAGTTGATGCCATCAGTCACCCTGGGGAACATATCAGGCTTTGCTGCATGGCACAAGCTCTTCTGGTTTTGGGGCAATGAAGCTGCAGTCATGGGGCTTGACTGCTTCTGTAGTAGAATTGTAAATGTGCATATGGTGCTGGACATGACAACGTAGGTGGGTGCCAGTTTGTTGTTCTTACTGTTGCCTCACAGTGAACACTTGCTAGCCATCTTACTCTGCTGCTGCTCTGGAGTCACCATATCCACTCTTTTTAGTCTTCAAAGCCTCCTGACTCCTCACCATGCTTTTTGCCCTGGTGACTTTTGGATCCCTTTGATAATAAATGAGTGTCTTGCTTTCAGAGGTCTTTAAGAGATAGTCGATGAAGGAAGATCTGCAGCCCAGTACGCTGGGATGGGAGGAAGGGCACGTCTCCTTTCTCATGGCGTTACTCCTTAGGAGTTCTCCAGATCTACTTCTGATATAAAGTGGTGGGGAAAGTGTTTATAGGGAAGTCAATTCCCCCTAGAATTGATACAGGATTATTGCTACTTTATCACCCAGAGTGCATAGGTGTCATGGTAATTACTTCAAAGTGTAATCACTGAGTAATCAAGAGGCAATATAATTAGTACCTGGATGCAGAATATGTAATTACTGTGTTAGGTAGTGATAGGGTATTTGCCAAGCATATCTTTCTTAGTTACCAAGTAATTTAAGAGAATTTACATGGTATTTGTGTCTGAGAGACAGGAAAAAATCACCCAGCTGGGATCTCTGCAGAGGACTATAAACTTTCTGCCAGCAGTATCTGAAAGCTCTACCAAGACAAGAAATATTGGAGGAATTTGCTTTCTGCTTTTTCTTTAGAGTATGAAAGTTCTCTGCCCGCACAGCATTATCAGAAGAAGTATAATCATTACTGTTTAATTAACCACTTACTGGGGATCCTTGGGATATGAAAAGTTTTTCCTTTATTTTCTGCCATGTGGAACATCAACCATGAGAGTAGATTCATCCAGAAAAGAGATAAATGAAGAGAGAGCCACTCGTTTAATGAGAAAAAAACAAAACAAAGACAAAATAGAGTTTGCAAGCTTTGAAATGCCAGAGCAAACTGCCTATCTCCATCCGAGCCCAGGCACTGAATATCTCACTGGGGCTGAGCACATGGGACGTCAGGCAGAAGTGGAGGATGCAGCTCCAGCCCCTGTGTCACCAAGCACAAAGGTGGAAAGCAAGGATTCATGGGGTCCCCACTGCACCGTGAGGATGCACTTTATCCAAACTGTCATGAGCTCAAAGGATGGTTTCAGCAGGATTTCTGCTCTACGAGTGAGAGACACACCACAGCAGAGCAGTAGGGAACAATAAAATTTATGGTTGTACCTGTGCTAATGACCTGCAGTAGCAAAGCAGCCATTTGTTTCACGTAGCCTCTGTTAAAGCACAGCAGCATCTTTCCCCTTTTGCTCAGTAGGAGAGCGAATGATGTTTACTAACTGTCCTCCTTTCTGCCTTTGGAAATACCCTGCTATGGTAAATCATAGAAGGCAGCTTGTTAGAGCTGTGTCCTCATTTACACAGAGACCAGAGGGGGGACGTGTGGGAGGGCAGCATCAGACAACATCCATCATTGAGGTAGCTCTGTTCATCACTGCACTTGGCCTTAATTACATTATATCACCCTCTCAAGAGACATTTCCAACACTTCAGGCTTTCGTAAAGTAACGCTTTATCTTCTTTTTCATTAAAGAGTAACTCGTTAGAGCAATTTAATATTCTGCTTTTCCTTAACCTTGTAATGAAGTTGTGCTCCTGCACGTTCTGAGTCTAAATAGATTGAGGTTTTGGTATTTTAGGTATTGAGAACTTGGAGGCTTTTCCTAACCAAAAAATAACCCCACCAAAACCAAATAGCAGTTAGACTCTCTTCTGATAGCTTTTGTTTTCATTTTGCAGCATTTACTTTTGGGTGAGTTGCTCTTTTTCACCGATACGTTGCAGTCAGTGCTAAAAAGGTAAACCACAGCCACCACATTTTCTGCAAAATGAACTTGGCTAATCCTTTGCATTCAAACCAGCCTTCATCTCCCTATTGATAAATACAGCTTATGCTTTAGTCCCCATGAATGCAAATAGTGTTTGCAGAAATAGTGCTCTCCTGGCTACTTCTCATTATCATGCTTTTATTGCCAGGGATCCTGGAGCTTTTTAGTAGCTACCAAATCAATAATGCTGTGACATTCATACATTTCTCAATGCTGCTGTGCATGATACAGCATGAAAGCGTGTGCTCCTCAGGGGCTATACCTGATATAGATACTTGTGTACCCATATAATCCTTTTCATCTATAGTTTACAGACCTTAATTAAGATTTACAATGCTACTGTGAAGTGGATCTTTGTGTCTGGGCAAACAGGGATGGACAGATGTTAGAGGGGGGGTGGATTTCAGGCGTTTTGTCAAAAACATTCAGCTCCCAAAGCAAGGAACTCCTTGGCAGCCAGGGAAAAGCTGCCTTTCTCTGAAGTCAGTGCTGGAGCCTGGGACTGCAGCCCGAGTCCTGACACCCACTATTGGTGACATTCCCTTCTCCTCTTGTTCCATTTTTGGGACATTTCCTAAAAATATTGTATTTTAGAGAATCTGTTGTGCCCGAACCTGTAGCTTCCCTCCCCCTCTCAGATCTGGGGAGGTTTCTCCTACAGATTTTAAAAATAACTAATAAATAGTTATTTACTAAACAGCAAAAATAACTAGATAAATACAATCAGTTTTGATTCACTCTAGCTTCTGGAAACACTATGCTGGAGACAAGGAGGTTTCCAATTTCCTACATGAGTCACCATGTTCTTGGATTCAACCTATCAAACTGTATCAGCAAATCATATTATATAATGTAATATAATAAGACACAACTGCTTGTGTTTAACCTAGAAAAGATTAAAAAACATGACCAACCATGGTCATTGGGCTGTCCTGGCAAAATTGTCATTCTCTTTTTCCACCAGCTGCCCACCTCTGTCATCTTCCCCAACCTGGTATGCTGGAAGGAAATGTGTCATATTTTAGGAACAGAGACGTGAGCAGATGTTGTACCAGGGAAGCAAATCCTGCTTGTGCCACTTCCCTGTTTTGGAGGCTGACTGCTTTAAGGTCATGTCTAGGGTTTGATGTTTTATGGTTATGCAGAACCAATTTCCCCTTGTCAAAAGCTGATGCACTAACTGTGGCATGAGCGGGAAGAGTTTTGGTGATTAAAAACCATTCTTCTTTTCTTCTTCAGCTGCACTGAATGAAGGATGTTGGAGTCTTTCGGCTCTGTTTCTGGGTCTTGCATTTGCCTGGTGCAAGGCACAATCCAGGAGCAACCAGGGGCATCTCTGGGAGGGACTGAACTGGGGCATGCTACAGCAATATGCTCATTTATCCTTAGCTCTGGCCTCTGGGGTTGCAGGAGAGGCTCCTTGGCAGTGTTAGAGAGCACTTCAGAGGGCTGGGGGAACAGAAAAGAAGTGTGTGAATGCAGATGACTTCTGTTTGGGGACATAAAGCCACCTCTTCTCTGTCTGGGGCCACATCCCAGCTGCCCTTGATCTTGGTACGGGTGTTCATTATTCCCCTGTAGCCTGGTATCTCCATCCCTCTACCCAAATATCCTACTGCAAAAAGGTCATCCATTCACCTGAGCAATTCAGCTTTGGGGATGCTTACTAACTGATGACTGGTGGAAAACAGGAGCTTTTTCTGGTGTTTTTAAGAGAAGAAAGCTGTGAATAAGGTGCAGCTCCCAGAGCCCTGACAGTTTCCTTCTGCTATCGCAGGCCTGGCTGCTGGGGCTGTGTGTGTTTATGCAGCGTCTGAGGATGTGGGAACGGTGGCAGGAACAGGTTTCAGTCTCTGGGCTTTCTCACTTCCCCCTTTTCTCTCACAGGAGAGCCGCAGCCATCCAAAACAAATTTAGTTTAGTACCCACTGGACCTTTCGTGTCTTAGGTGCTGGTTTCAGCAGTGAAAAAAATCATGTTTGAGGGGCAGAGATGAAGCAGGAGGAAGAGGAGAGGAGCAAGGCTTAAGTTTTAAGGGTAATTGGGAAAATTGTGCATTAGGAATCACAGTCCAAGGGACAAATGTTACTGAGAAGTAATGGTGTAACTGAAATGCATGACCTGGCAGGGCATGAAGGCAGTCAATGGAAGGAGCTTGTCCAGCCTTCTTTTAAGCAAGCATTACAGTGATGCACCTCTCTGAAAAGCTATTCTGGAGAAAGGGGAGGAGATTTTAATGTCTTTCAGCATGAGGCAAATGATCCCCTGCTGACAGAGGCTGGCACCCTCTCTGTGCCAGCATCCTCCATGAGCAGCCAGTCTTTGAGCAAAGCCAGAGCTAGTCCTTTATGAGATGCAGCAAGGAAGCTTTGCTACCAGTTACATTCTAGGAAAAAAAAAAAAAAAAGCCAAAACTCCCAAACAAGCCCCAAGAACAACAACAGCAGCAAAATTCTCAAGCTGTGCTGGAACAGAAAGTAATTAAGAAATATTTCATATCTCCAAGCGGCCCTGAAATTTTTATTCCTGTGCATGAAGCTCCGTAGGCTCCTCACGGGTGGCTGCTGCTGCTGTGTTTCAGTGCAATAAATCCTCTTGCCTTTGGAGCCTGACAGCCAGCCCGGGATGTGATCAGAAAACCAACGGGTGCTCTCTGTAAGGTTTAGTCCTTGACTGCTTCAAGTCTGCTAATAACAACCAAGATAGGGTGTGCTCCTGGAGGAAAATGCTGACCTTTCTTGGGAAGAAGATGATCAGAAAAGGTGGGGAGTGCGGTGAAGAGGAAGGATGGGGAGAGTGGGAATTTGGACAAATGAGCTACCAACTTCAATATTCCCATCCCAAACCCAAGAGACTCAGCCTAAGTCCAGCCCTGCCAGGATTTATGGTCCTGTCAGGGTTGACAGGTCCAGAATTGAACTTATCTGGAAATAAATCAGGGTATGCTTTAATCTGGCTGCCAGTGAGCTCAGTGCCTCTCCCAGCATGCTGAGGTCTGGTGGAATGTGGCTCAGGATTGGTGTCCCTGGGTGTACCCGCAGGGCAGTGGTGGGTGGCTGTCACCCCACCTGTGTAAGCTTAGCTGAGACCAAATATCCTGCGCTGTTGGCATCTGCTCTGGGAGGGAGTCAGAGAAGTGAGCAGTCTGTTTTAATTTCTCTTGCTGTTAATCATAAAAGAAAGCATTTCTGAAACTGTGACCCAAACTGTTTCTAAAACCATTAACTGTAATAAAACCTCTAGTTATACCTTTGAGTTGAGTTTATTCTCTACAGGCTTAATTCTTCTAGGTCTCAGTCCTGGGGAATCCTATTGCCCCCTTCCATTCCATCAATCTTATTCTCCACAAAATTCTGAGAGCCACTGGGCTCATGCTATGCTGTCTTAAAGAAGCCCAGCAGAGCAATCTATCCAGCTAACAGCCAGAGCAGTAACAGTTATTAGCAGCTAGACCCTTTGGTAGCACACACACAGGCAGGGACAAGACTTCTCTGATTCCTCACCCTGTAGGTGATGGGGACGTGACTTTCTCTGTCGGAGCCAGGCAGGCTTCACTGAGCTTTTGGTCATGAGTCAGCTTACTGATTGTGAGTTCAATTTTATTGCTTTTCCTTGCATTTGCCATCAGGTGAAGCAGGATGGATAGGATGGTTTGGTGAGGGAGTGACGCCATCCACTTTTTTGCGTTTCAGAAGAAAAGTTGAGATTCCATATTACTTTTGGATAAGAGCAAACAAAAACTTCATTAATTTTAAACAAAGGCTTCATTTTGACAGCAGCTTTATACTCTATCTTTTTTTTTCAGCTTTCGCAGTCTAGTATAACTAAAGTTTTCAAAAGGAAAAGTTATTTTAAGATGAAAACCCCATCTTTTTTATTTAGAGCAAATCAAATCCCTAGAGGTGTTTGAGTCAGGTTGACATAGAGCTCAGGGATGTGGTGCAGTTGAGGACTGTCAGTGTTAGGTTGATGGTTGGACTTGATGATCTTCAAGATCTTTTCCAACCTAGATCTGTGATTCTGTGAAATGGAATCTTTAACTTTGCTAATTATTTTAGTTTACTAGGGAAACTTTGTCAAAACTGAAAGTTTTTCTTTAAGCACTTTTCTGAGTCTCAAAGACTCGGTGTTTTTTTTGAATTGGAGGGTGCCCAGATACATTCACTCTGTGGATGATTTTGTTCCTCTTCAAGTGTCCACAGCATAAGTGGAGCAATTTGTTGGGCCCTTGAAAGTTTTCTCATGAGATTTTCACTAGAGGAATGTAGAGGAAAGCAAAAGCCCCAAAACCTTGTAGGGGAGGTACTGATTGAAGGGTACTTCTCCTGTGTGTGCCAAAACCTCAGCTTCTTCCTGCTGTCCCAGCTGCATTGCCTAAACTGCAGCATCTGCCAACCAGCTTGGCATGGTCAGAGCTCCCTGGGGAATGCAGGCAGCATTCCCTCAGAGCACTGATTCAGGGAAACCAATTAAGTCCATCTCTTTACTGCCGTCTCTTTTCCCCCCTTCTGTTTTCTTCTTCCTCCTTTTTCTCTTTATATTTTCTTTCCCCTCCTTTTTCCATGCATGAACTAATTGCTATCTGATCTATTCAGAGGTTTGGCCCTAAAAAGTAACCTTCAGTTAACTGCTCACATAACTTGCCTGTCACTTTTGATAACAGTCAGAGCATCATTTTTGCAAGTGTTCAACAGTGAAATTACTGCTTTGCTCTTGTCAAGCAAATGAGCCCTGAGGCTTGTGTGAGAACCATTAATGATAATGCCACAGTGGGATTGGTGCACTGGGCAGCCTGAGGAAGGAAGCACCACTCCTCAATTCGCTGTGCCCCCACTGAGCAGTTTAGGTTTAATTAACCTGCATTAATGCCTGTTGGGATAGCATTTTCCATGCCTTCTTTTTCAGGGGGTCAAGTGGAGCTGGAGACAGCTGCTGGTGTCTCAGGTGCCTTGTGTACGTGGCTGGGATCCTGGAAATGTTTGTCTGTGGTGTGGAAATAAACTCTGCTTATTATGCTCATAAAAACTGGTGGCTATAGCCTTGGGCTTTGCCAGACTTGCTGAGCTGCTGGAGAGAATTATTGACAGAACATAAAAAAGCTACAACACATGGTGCCAGAGTACATGACTGTGGTCTGTGATGTGTGTTTGTAGGGACAGCGGGCTGCAGCACTTCTGGAGGGTTCTGCAGGGAGTGAGTGGGTGTTTCAGTCCTCCAGGCATTGTGTTTTCCATGTGTATCTATGCAGTAAACTAATTAAGTTTACTTTCAAATGGCAAATAACTCTGAGCATGAGATTTGTCTTGCTGAGTCTGTACCCAGCCATTATCAGAAGTGTCTACCACAACTCTAGCAGTACCTAAAGTCGAGTGGTTGTTACCATTGCTATTTTACTGATGAGTAACAGGCAAAACCAGGTTCTCTGCACATCTGGCACTGAAGTTCAAGAGGGGTCTGCGCTCTTGAAAGCAACTGGCAGTGTGTAAAAGTGAGGCTCATTCACAGGTATTGTGGGTGCCCCCTACACTGTGACTTTGGACAAGACCTGGAGCCTGACAGCCCTGGAGGCAGGTGAGGAGAGGTTGTTTGTGGGTCACTTCATGGTAGATGGCAAAGCAGGCACCCCAAGTCTCTTTTATGCCCCACGCGTGGTGCTCCCAGCACAATTGGCAGTGATTTCCACCACCATGGATGGAAGGGAAGCCAGAGGACAAGTCCCTATCCTCTATGGGTGCAGGAGCAGCAAGGAATCAACATAGTGGTAGGAGTGAAGGCAAACTGGTATGGCTTCCTATCTCTGGGAACCCTCTGGGCTGCCTCATAGGCATCATTGCTGCTGCCCTCTTCCTCACGTACCATCTGCTCGGGCTTACTTGCCAAGGACTGTGGAGGAGAACGGACTTGTCAGCAGAAGAACTTACCTTGTCCTTGTTTCAACATTGCAGTGAAGGGGCAGGCAACCAACCAACCCCTGCTTCACCACTGTGACAATTAACACATCAGAGCAGTAAGAAGATGGTTACCAGCAGCAGCAGTGACTGGAATAACCAGGAGAATTCTTTTCAGTGTTGTAGCATCAGTGAGTTGCTGAGTTCACCATTCAGAAACTCACAGAGAGAAGTGCAGGATGGCTGTTCTATCAATGGTGTTACTCTGCCACATTTTCCTTCCAGGTTGGAGGGGCCTGGTCACCAAAGACCTGCTTTTTTGAACAGTGCTTGCTTCTTCATGTGGCTTGATGAACAAATGACATGAATTACTAGTGAAGTGGGCATTAGCACATATTTACATAGGTTAATTGCATGGGGTAATGGAAGATTAATTTGATTTTCAACGGGGCTACTGATAAAGACATCTTCCTGACAGTGCTTCACAACATCTTTCCTTGACATTGAATTGTATTTTTGAGGCCTCAGCAGGCTGTATCTAAGGATTTAGCAAGGTCCTGGGGTCAGTCAAACCTTGCTTTTGTAGTCCTGGGCATTGGATTTGGGTGTGCCATCCATGTTGGAGGCATTTATTTGGTTTGGCACTGTAGTCTAGTGAGGAGATTTCTAAGGAGGGAAACTACCATCATTCACACATATAACCACCATTCTGGGTCCCTAGTGAATTACCATTGCAAATTTTCATCAACAAAAATGAAGAATAGATGGTCTTAGGGCATCTGAGTACTTAAAACCAACTTGTAATAACTATAATTTCATTATAGCTAGCAAAGGTCCATGGTCATCCTATTGCCTGAGCTAAGTAGGGCTGGTTGGAATTTATCCTGCTTTTCCTGGGATAAACACCGTGTTACTCTTGGTAAACCAGTTCTGCTACCCAAGCAAACTAGCTTAGAGCTGGTTCTGTCATGTCTACATTAGTCTGCCATCTGCCACCTACACCAAACCTCCCTTTGGCTGCAGTCCAGGGCTCTTGCAGGTTTTGCAGATGCTCAAGCACCCCAGTGGCTGCAGGATGGGAGTTTAAATAAAACAGAGCATTGATGTGGAGATGAAATTAATTAATGTCCCTGCTATTAAATTACTGTCTCTAAGGGAAGAGTTTTATTTTGCCTCCAAGATGACAGTGTTTCATTAGAAACAAGATTTTGAGAGCTCAAGCTTTGAAACATTTTGTTTATTTATAATAAGTAAGAGTCACATAATTTTTCTTGTGATGCTAGCAGAATATAAAGATTTGGCCCTCTACTTTTTGATAAGAGAAATGCTATGAAAAACCTGCTTTTGTGAACTTGTAGATTGCAACCAAGTCCTGTCTGTTTTTTAAGGATTGGTTCCTATACTGTTTCCACAAATCAGCAACTGAACACCTCAGTGGGGGGGCAGCCATTCTTTCATCTACTAGTTTGTTTCCAAAAATGTATGGGTAAAGCTGCACACGACTTTAAGAGCACGAATCAGCTGTGGGCTGGAGATGAGTGCCTCTAGCATCAGATAAACTGCTGTCTGGGGGGATGAAAGGATCCTTTCCTGTGTTCCAGCCTTGCCCTGCTTCACATGAGGAGCAAATCACTTTGTTTTTATGTCTCTGTAGGTTTGCATGTTCCTTATCTATGGGTATATTGAGAAGTGGAGCAAGTACATGAGAGGTGAGGGAGTATTTAGAAAAAAACCTGGAATCTGACTCTGGAACGCTAAGAGAGAGTTGCAGCCATTTGCACCCAGAGAGAAAGGGATCCAATATTTTTCAGTGTGTGCCTGCTACCCACTCACCATCCTGCTGACATTGGCAAACTTCTCTAACTTGGCATTACTGAGCTAAATTGAACAGCCTTTTGTAGGAGCAGAAAGGTCAGGGCAGAGGTGCTACGGTCAGGAAGTTTGTACACTGACTGCCCATATGATTCCTAACTGCAGCCAGAGCTGTCATTTTCTCACCATCAGAAGCATTAAATTAAATTAAGTAACTAACCTCCCCTACCCTCACAGTAGGCATTTCTATTTTTATTATACGAATTAGGAGAAAAAATGTACCTGGAGGGCGCACATAATTTATTTAGAAAAATAGGAATGGCGAATATCTGCAGAAGATGAAAAAATTCCCTAGTCCTTGGGGTTATTTGATCTGCTAATTATCCATACTTCAGAACCCGTTATTCACATTTTTCTGCTTTCCTCCAAGAATTCTATTTGGCAGACATCTATATATATTTCATAGTTTTCTTTGAGATCAGAAGAAACAAAAGAGAAGAAAAATTCAGGTTGTAAACTATTAATAAAATGCAAACACACAACGGTCACATTTATTCGATTTCTGCTCTGTCCATTTCCTGAATCACTGAAAAAATTAAGTTTTGCAAACTTGCCTTTGCCCAGCTAAACAACCAAGGGCAAACTGCAGCTTCGTTTGGAAGCATGTTTGGCACCCACAGCAGAGTGACTCATGTATATTAACAGCAGCAGGGTTTTGGATCTCCTGCACCTTGTTACTATAATGCCAAGCTATTCATCAGCACAAGCACTGTCCTGCATGCTCTCCTCCAGACAAAAAGCCAAACTAAGGAGGCCTTGGGAGCTCTAATTTATGCCAGGCTCGATCCAAAGCTTGCTGGAAAGATTGCCTTTGAACTGAGATGGGCTGTGGAACTATCTAAAATGGCCCAGTGCAGGTAGGAATCAGACCCTAATCTATGTATCTCATTTTACACCCTGAATATTTTGCAGCATCATGGAGAAGGTCACCTTCGTGATATGAAACTGCTGGTGAAACAAGACTGTGCTACTTTCTGAGGGAGAGCTCGCAGCCATGGAGGGGATTTACAAGGATGGAGGTTTGCTGGCAGAGAGAGGGGTTTTACATATGTTGCAATTTCTTTTTTTTTGCTGTGTTGTTGAGCAGATTTCTTTCTGTCATTAATGAATTCATGCAGTGATGGCTTCTTCAGCATTGCAATACACCTACCTTAATTGTGCCTTGACTCTTTCTCATGGATGTGGCTGCTCACAGTTTTCCACTGGCTACTTCCAGCCACAGCATGATTGGAGCTATATTCATGTAATCAAAGTGAAGGAAAAGCCTTTGATATCCTCCAGAAAGAAGCATGGTTCTTGCTCTGGTGTCACCAGTTCATGCTGGAGATGGTATCTGAAGCACGTGGTCACGTACACAGGGGAAGGCTGAGTTTGATGTTTGAGACACTCTCTCATCCTCCTGTGGGTTTGTTCCTCCACCTGCACATCTCTGCCCGTCCTCCTCCAGAGCTGTGAATCTGCAGACATCCTTGGATTCCTGCAGGAGCAGGAATTAGCCAAAAAATGGGCAGATTTACCTTATTTGGTGCCCACTCAGTGAGTGCCTAGAGCAGGGTGTCCCTCATCCTGCCCTGATTATGGCTGTGTTGTAGGGAACGTGTTAAAAATGCAGCAGTTGCTATTTGTTCCTGAAAAACACAGGGATCTTCTATAAGGATAAACATCTTCAAAAGTGTGTAGCCTCTGTGACAGCTATGGGCCTAAGGAGGACTTAAATAATATACATAGAGCTAGCATTGACCTTCACCAGACAGGATTTCACTCTCTGAGCTAGAGAACAGTTTGTTAAAATGGGATTTCTACTGCTTCTCTCTATACGCTGGCAAACAGATCTTGGCTGCTTGGATCTATATTTTCTGAGTGCTTCATTTAAACTCTGAACTCTGGAGCACATGAGCACAGGAGTCTGGTGATATTTGCAAAAAGTACTTCATATCCCATAGCTGGCAAGAGGAGACTAATAGAGCTTTAGTCATCTCTGGCTAGAAATTTGGGTGACATTTTCAGAGTCCATCCCTGCAAATACTGTTTTATTTTATGTCATGTCTTCTGCAGGATAGAAGACCAGTTAGACATGGTTTTCATAGTCACCAAGTGAGAAAAAAACAGAACCAGGTTTTGAGGGACATGAAAGAAAATGTTTTATAGCTAGAGGTGCTGGTCTGAGGTTCTGAACACGTGCATTTAAAGGATCATGCTGAAGGATCACAGTCCAAGAAGGTGCACTCCAGATTGTAGAATTTTCTTTTAATACACTCTATCTGAATGTTAGCACTCCTTCAGGAGCAGATTTATATGAAGGGGGCATGTGTACATTTCGACAGGGTAGGTTTGTCATCCCCCAAGGCAGCAAATCTGTCAAGGCTCCGACAGCAAGCTGTCAGGCCACTGAGCAGTTGTCCTTGTCAGCCACATTTGAGATGGGTTGAATCTGGTGAGATAAGTTGTGTACCCCAGACATAAGTTACGTCCAAGAAGCGGGGAGCCAGCCTGGGGGGAGTGAGAGATTTGAACAACAAAGGTAGGAAAGTGCACAACCAAGCTGTCTTACATTGCAGATGTGACTTTCCAGATGTCAGTGATCTGAGTGTGAGTCCACTGAGGTCTGGTTATTTCAAGAACAGAACGGATAGTCAAAACATGTCAGAGTCTCCCTTGATTTCCCAAGTCTACCTGAAGTTCATGCAGGACAGAACAGGAGACAAAAGGAGTGTCCTGACTCTGGATGATGATATTGTGTTGTTTGTTTTAATATAGGTCAGAAAGTCACATTATAACTGTGGTAGGGAATAGCACTTTGCACGAGGTCACAATGTAGACCGGTGAACAACTGACCCGAAACTGTTTGTCTCCATTCGTGCCAGCTGGCCAGGGCATGCCAGCCTCGTTGCAACTCAGCTCACAGCCTTGTAAAACAGTGGCTGAACTCCACCACTAGCACTAACTGACCTTTCTATAAACCTGCTGTGCTGCTTTATATCAGTTGAGCCTCTGGCCCAATCATTTTTAAATGCCACTGTTTGCCAACCTTGCATTGTTCCCGCAAACCAACCGAGTGTGTTAAGAGAGGATAATTAGGGAGAGCACAGTAATTAATACTGCTGATAATAACCCAGAGGTGTAATTTATCTGCCTGACTTACACTGAATTCCCTGGGCTGGAGCAGGAGTGGAGGAGGAAAAGGCACCTGCTGAAGTCTTTCATAGCAGCTTAGCGCTCTGCAGGAGGCAATCACACGCCAAGCAAACAGAGGCCCCTGAGGTCTCTCCTGAGCTGCTAATGATTGCCTTGCAGAGAGTGATGGCATGTCAGTATTGATTATTTTCCTATTATAAACTCCTTCCTCTCATCCCTTTTTGCCATGATCTGTTGGGTAAACACAGGAAACAAGCGCAGCTGAGGTTTGTGGTTATGAAGTGTTTGGAGGAGGAGGAGGAGGAGAAGCACCAACTCAGCTGGCAGTCAGTTCTTGTTCTAAGAAAGTAGCTGCAGCTAAAAGAAAGTCCAAAGGGATGTGATGGTATAAGGATAAAAAGCATCCTTCAGGTCTCTGTGGGCTTTTCTACATTGACATTGTAAGATACTTTTTTTAACACTGACTGTTGTCTTGAGCACGGCTGCAACTGGCAATTTATGTGTAAGTCCATGGTCAGGGCTGTTTGTTTTTCATAATGTAGTCACTTCAAATGTTTCATGACCTTCCTCTTCCCAGAGGTCCTTAGAATGTCCCTTTGGTTCCTTACATTGCATGTGATGCCCTACTGGCTGTGGCATGGTTGAATGTGGGAGAGATGAAGCTTGTTTCCCACCTTCTGGTCACTACTGTCTACACGTATGGAAGTCCTGCATCACTGCACATCCCCAGATTGGTGGCCAGCTGCTATCTGTAGTACTTTCTCAAAGTATTTCTCATAGCTTAGTCCAGAGCCAGTATTAATTTTGTGCAGTGCAAAGTCCTCCTGTTCTCTACAGGTTTTGCCCCAGTTCCAGTTAGACTGCAGTTAGGTAATGTGGTCATTGATATCATCCTGTGCCTCAGCTTTTCCCTAATGCTAGCAGCTATTGAAAATCCACAGGATTGTGTTTTCCTGGTACTAATACTCTCAGAAGCTTGGGGAAACTGGTATGCTTCTGCTCATGTAAATGAAACTGTAGTTAAGCACATGCTGATGTAAGGTCACACTTTTTCTTCTGATTTTTTTTTTTTTTTTTTTTTTTTATGTGGCATTTGGACTGTCATTTCCTAAACCTTATTCCCTGCATGATAAATGAATATGTTTTATTCAGGACATTGGAGTGCACTTGGGAGACATGAGCAGTTCCAGTGACCTTCTCTGTGACCTTGAGCAAGTGTTTTCTCTCCCTGGTCTGCTCCTTCCCAGAGGTTTTAAAACCAAATAACTGTCACTGATGTCTATTATCAGCTCTTAGTTTTTGGACCTATCCTTCCTTGTGTCATGACAGTAGTACATCTTGCCCTGTAGCTGTGTAGAAGTTGGACATCTAGTCTATATTAATTGTCTAATCTCCAAAGAATGATTTAGACCATCCCAAAATAGCTTTCTAAAGAAGGTATGGTGAATCATTCTCCCGACTTGCCCTTTCTCTGTTCGCTGAGTATAGTAGAAGCCCAGGTGGCTAATGAGACTAGATATCTAATTTTTTAAAAAATTAGGTAAGAGGAAATCTACACGTAAAGTCATAAAATGTAGATGTGAGAATTTTGTAGTAAAATCTCTTCCTTTTCTCTTTATTGTGGATTGTTTTTTTCTAATTTTTTCATTACTCTTTGTGTGACATGCATCTTTGTTCCGCAGCAATTAATAGAGCTGTGCAGCTTTCCTGATGCAAAGACACTGGGTTCCATAAGTTAACATGATGGAGAAAAGGAATGGAGGAAGTTTGTGAGAGGCAATAACAAAAATAAGAAAATGAACCTGATATAGTTGTGTACAAAGTACTGTCAGTGTTTATCAGGGAAATAAGACAATAATCATTGAGTCCTGCTATGATAAGTAACCCTGTTCCTGCCTGGTGAGTGCTGGTTTTTTCCTGGGAAGAAGGTGGCTCATGCTTGATTTGTCAGTAAGTGTGTTATACTAACTCTTGTTGTCCTCTATGGTGGTTAGAAAGGGTTTAGAGATTTATTTTTGTTTTCTTTTCTTTCTCGTTTTCCCTTCTTCTTCTGGCTGTCAAGGTGAATTTGTATTTTCTGGCAATGTTGAGGAAGTGGGAAAGATGTCAAAAGAGGATGTAAAATTCATTTTAAAGTGAGCTGTTAGGAATTGGTTTGACATTTCTGACAAAGGGAAAGGTTACTGCACACAGCTTTTCAGCTCCTATCTTCTTGTTCCTTTTCTTGTCAATCACAACTGGAACCAGAGGAATTCCTCATCATGACTGGCATGTTCCATGCACACAGTTAATCTGGCAGGTAGGCTTGACTTGGGATACAAATACTAATGACACTGCAGGACGTGTGTAGCACTTGGGTACATCTGTTCTTACCAGTGTTCCATAGGCTTCTGGTAAGCAGGCTGGCCAGTTCAGAGGTAGACCAGTTCTCTCTCCCCCCATCTCTTCCCTTCTTTTCTGCAAGAGTGAAAAATGCCTACTCATTCACACTTGTGTCCTGCAAGGAGACCTTGATCCTTAAGTGAATTTAATTGACTGTCTTGCTCCAGAAATTTAAGATTACAGATTTGGAGCCATCTGCATAATCTAGTGAACCTTTGCTGTTGATAATAGAGCAATAACACTGGTGCCAAGTTTGGCACCCAGGGACATTTGGCCTCGCTCTCTGGTCACCTGCTTGGGCAGAATGACGGAGAAATTTAGATGCAAAGTTTAAAGACAACCCACAAATGTGCATGCCAGAACAGAAGGGAGGTGTGTGCAGGAAAGAGCTTTACTGGTGAGAAGATATGGCTTTTAAGTGCAGAAATGTTTTACTGTTGATGCTTTAAATTGCAAATGAGCTGAGCTTGGGTCAAGGGAAATCAACATGCGTGAGCGTGTACATTAACTAGTAGGTGCTTACATCATCTTTGATTCCTGAATAACTCAGGAACAGGAGAAAATAAGAGAATTTTTGCCAGTTCAGTTCATTACAAAGAGCAATAACTAGTTCTAAATAGCCCTCTATTTCTTCTCAATTCTTATTATAGGACTGGCTTAATAGCTTCAGTTTCCTGGTTTGTGATATGAAAGAGTCAAGCACTTTCAATATTTTGGTAAAAATATGCAAACTTGATTGTTTTTCCAAAAGCAACTGAAAACGTAAACTTATTTGAGGCAACTCTCAAGTGTCTTTTCTTTAGCTGAACATTAACAGTTTCTGATGCTGACGCAGAAACAAGTTTCATTAATTCTTTTTCTTCTAGCCAATGCTTACTGGTTGTGTGGGTTTCACACGGGTGGGAGAAGGGCAAATCTCCATAGAGTTTTTGCTGCTTCTTCCAATTTGCAGCTCTTGGTTTTGCTTTTTGTCTTTCTGGACTAAAACCAAAGGCAAGATTTCTAGAGGCCCTGAGAAGCCTTCGGTGTCAGAGCTTTTCTTGGCAGACAGAAGAGCACAATTGCAAAGCAGAAAAGGAGTGCCTTATTTAGCGAGCAGTTGTTGCTCTCCAAGTTTGATGAAACAATTAGCTGGAGATGATGCCCTGTTGCTATTCTGCTCTTTTAATAGCACCGCAGTGTTCCTTTGCCAGGACAAGCCTCTTTGCAGCTTTAATAAAGCAGGTGAAACGACACACGACTTTCCTCACGTTAGATTCTCTGAGCCTTGTATAGGGAAGATTTAGCTGGCAAAGGGAAGTGTGTTTCTCCTGAGGGAGGAAACCAATCTACCAACAAGAGTACTCTCTGTCTATTGAAGCAATTAATAAAAACTGAAGCAAATCCCCTCCTAAAAATGTCTTCAGCAGCCAGAAAGGAGATAATGATGTGGCAGACACTGGTCTTATTCCCCGACGCTGGTACAAGCTGTGCAGCGTGGTGTTTAGTGAGCACAGGGGTAAGAGCTGCTCTGGTCCACACAGGTGTGACAGTTTTCCATACCCTGACAGTCACTATGAAGCCAGACACAGAGAATGATGAAAAGCTCCTCTGCAAAGTGGTATTGCCACAGATCAGACCAGTTTAAACAGATGTTGGGTTAGAGCACTGTCCTTTTTTTATTTCCTAGTGACTCCTTTCCACTATTGTTCTCAAAGCAAATAATGTTGTTTGCCAGGCTACAAACTGAGCTTGATGCTAAATCTGCTCAAAACTCTGAGCAGCGGATACTTCTTTATCTTCCATGCAGTTGCATATGGATTGGCTCCTGCAAGAGTTTCTAATAAACATTTTGATGGCCCTGTTTTATCAGCCACATAGGAAGGTGATCATAAAAAGGGGAAGAAAAAAAAAACAAGAGAGGAAAGGGGATTAAAATTAACAGTGATCTCAATTCCCTGTGTTTCAGTTAAACAGCCTCATTAATCCTGTCTGCAGTGCGTGTACTATGTCTGTGCTCCCCTCTCTGACAGGTCCCCAAATCACATTCGCTGCCATTCATTATGTGCGATGGAATAAAACATTTATACAAAGTCATGTTTTATTCCTGGGAAAATATCTATTTCTGCAAGCTCCAAGACATCTTTTTAACTATTAGCACTTCCCTTTGTGGCCTTGGGCTCCCTGCCCAGAAAATGAGTCCTGCTGGTCTTGATGGGATCATGCCACCATGCAGTGTGGCCCTAGTGGGACAGACACTGGCTTTACAGTGTCTCATGCTTGCAGATAGCACAGCCTAGTTTTGAAAAATGTAACAGTTCTGGAGCATTCTTGGTGTTTCTTGCAGTCCCTGTGACAAGGACCTTGTGAGCCAGTGTAAGGAGGGGTGCATTATATTTTGCTGAAGTCCACGGTTTTCTCTTTTAATTTAGTGAGCTTTTGGTCAGCACTTGAATTTTAATTTAGGAATAGTGGTAATGAGAATACAGCACCCCTTTTCTGAAATGCCCACTGTCCTAGCACACTAAGACTGACCCTTTTTTCTAAGTGAGGAAGTGATGGCCCAAAGGTAGATATGGTCATTTAACGGGCAGCAGGAAGCTGGACGTTCTGACTCCAGCTCTTCCCTGCTTGCTTGACTAAGCTGCCTTTTAACTCCTGTTGACTCCATCCATCAAGTGTGCAGTCTGTGAAGATGAGTGTGCTCTCATGTACCCCAAGCAGATAGAGCAACAGGGCTCGTTTCCAGCAGCCCTTGGCCCTTGAACGTCAACCAAAACCTGAACTCACTTGAAGACAAAACTTAGAGAGCTGAAGGTGGAGGGGAGAGCAGCCAGTCCCCAGCCCACTTCTGTTATTGACACATTCAATAAATCAGCTCAGCAAAGGTGCAGACCGAGGAAGATTCACTGGAGCTCGGTGACAGCTTTGCTGTTCAGAGCCTACAAATCACCTGGGGAGCCTTGTTACCTGCCTGGAGGTGCCATTCAGGGCTCCACAGTGTGCGGTGCCTCTTGCCAGACAAGAGGCACCTTCCTAGCACAAGGAAGATCTGGTTCACCCCTCTGCTTGCTTGTCTCTCTGCTAGAGAATGGCATTTTGTTCCTGTGTCAATTGCTGTATGTAAAGGGATTGTCATGAAGTCATGGCTATAACATAGCTATTTAAAAACAGGACGTTCAACAGGCAGTGGATCCAATATAGCCTAGATTTCTATGCATCCTTTTGCATCTAGGACCCAGCCCCACAGTAGCCCAGTTGTCTTCTCACTTCATATCCCCTCTGATGTGTCCACCACACAAGAGACAGGACCTGTTGTGACCAAGTCACAGCTGCTCACAGTGCTCAACCAACAGCTTGCTCTCAAAATAAGCAACAGGAGGGTTTGGCTCTGGCTTTTCACAAAACCTGAGAACATTACAAGCATCAAGACTCTGAGCCCTGCAACAATTCGGCTGAAAATGGCCAGTGCATTTAGGAGTTATTAGGAGGGATAGTCTATATGCTCTGTTAAACTTGGTTTCCTGAGGAATCCAGGCTAAAATATTGCTCAGACCTCTTAGAGCAGTTATGCCCCAGTGCATACACTACTTTAAATCAGGAAGCATGAAAGCAAATTAAGGTTTTAAATCACCACAGGTCAATTTTCAAGTGGCTACTGCAACCTGTTATCTTTGCTGAACTATTGTGCAGGCATGAACATCTAAATCAGTGCTGTTTAACCCAGAGCTCTTGAAACAGGACTTAGTCAGTGCTGCTGAATCTTGCTGCTCTGCAGTCATCTTGGTTCAAATTGCTGTAGGAACAATTTTAAAAAAAAAAAAAAAATTCCCTGAGAAAGGTTCAGGTGTTCTTGGAGCTCTTAGCCATCCTCAGTCACCCAAGTAATAGACCTAACCTGACTCAACTTTCTCCTAAGTATTCAATAAGTTGCTTCAATTCTTAGGGTACTCTGTATATTTTAACTCTTCCAGCATCTGTAATTCAAAGTATCTTCAAAATATCTTTGCCACTTTTCACCCCAGCTGCTTTTATAACAAGAATTATTTCTTTCTTTCTTGAAAACCAGCTGTCACTGGTCTGAACTGGAGTACTGATCTAATTGTGTTTAGGGTCCTATCTAGACTAGAGTTCCAATGAAGTCATGGTAGAAGTGTGATTACTTATAACCTAACTATGAAGCAGCTGAATTTCACAAGGCAGATGGGACCTTAAATTTCTGTCTCCATAACCCCAGATATGAGGGTATGGCTTTTCTGACCTACAGAGGAATATTGTTCCCAGAACTAAAAATGTCTCAAATTAGTTCCTAAAGGGAAGAATCCATCCAAAATGAATACTGTCAGCAGTAAAATAGCTAACTTTTGAGCAGAAGATAACACATGCTATAAAAAAACATGACCCCACGAACACAATTTTCCCCTACAGACTGATAATGGCTCATTTCAGTGTCAAAAACATAATTGAATTGCTCCTTGCAGCAATTAGGAGAGTCTGTGGATGTGCAACTACTTAATTGTGTTTTGATACTGCAGACTCTGTGGCAAACTGAAAGCACCAATTTTATGGTGAAATTAGTTGGTCTTTGCTGCTGCTTTTTTTCCTGTACCAAAATTCATGGAGATGGGAAAGTGGTGGGGATTTGGGGGACTACAGGTCTGGGTCTTTCTCAACTACTGAAAGTGACTTATTAAATCTTCAGCAGCTCCTGATGATGAATTGTAATTGCTCTCTGTCCACACCATTCAAGATGAGGATGGTTAGCAAAGACATGTGGGTTAAACTGCTTGTGCTAATCCATTTGTTGTGTCTGAAGGGGATTAAGGAGCAATCACATACACAGCTTTTGTAAAACTTGGGCATCCTAAGAGACGGGGAAGTGAGATATATCTGGGCAGAAGGTACCATCTGAAGATGGCTTGGGCTCACCATCTGGGTCAAAGCAAATAGGATGGCTAGAAAAGAAATAGAAATATTATCTTCTGTCCATTCCAAACAGCCACATGCGTAGGCACTCTCAACAAGTCTCACTCCATGTGGAAGCTGATGCGTGTGTCTGGCTTAGATGGCTTAAACAAAAGCACAAGCCCTAACAGGGTCAGATGTTAAAATAGAATGGATAGAATTCACCTCGTTAGAACAGCCTGGAGTTGCCTCTCCAGTCCAGGCAAATTTCCGTTTAATGAGATTTTCTTACGTGCTCATCCCAAGAGAGAAAGGGAGAAAAAAGACTGTTTCTTTGCTAAGGGGAGTCTTGGAGATTATCAGAGCGACTGCCGGATGGTGCCAGGTACCCAGGGAATGAAAGCTATGCTCAGGAACATCAGGATTCCTTGTTAAGGGATTGTGTAGGGAAAAGCCAGCACGTCTCTTTGCTGGCCTGGCTGCCTGCCAAGTTTCGAAGTACGAGCCAGCTCTGGGCAGCTGGGTCTGCTTGAGGACTCTGCCAATGACAAGGCAGCCAACTTGTGAGAGTGAGAGGTGGTCAAGCTGTCAGAAACCATCTCTTACTTGGAACTGTTATGAAAGAGATACAAATCCAGAACCAGCACCTTCACTCTGGGCAAGATCAGCACCCTGGGGAAAGAGGCATCTCTACCTGCCCATCAGCCTTTGTGATTTGATATGGACAAGTGGGTGCAGAGCTTTGATCCTAGAATCTGGTGTTTTCTGAAGGCTTCAATTTTTTATTGTATTTTATCTATCATGCCTTCACTTTAGAGCTGCAAAATTATCCATTTATCTCAAGTCCTATTGTTAGCCAGCTGCAATAGGCACAGGCAGCAGTTATGTTAGCACAGTCAACCTGTGGCTCCTCAGTTGAGGACATTACAAAACCGTCGAGTCATTTGATTCAGTTGCTGAAACACCCCAGAGGACAAGCTGTGCCCTCCAAACCAAATGATTTGGAGCTATATCAGAGTGTCTTCAAAGCCCAAAGAGAGTTCAGATCCAGGGTTGCTCTCAGGCCTGAACAATTCATGGCAGGATCTAGGATGCATCTCTGAAACTTCTGCCATGAACAAAGGTGAATCAACCTGGTCATTTTTGCAGTCGATATCTTATTTGAGTCATGAGTTAGCACATTACATTAATAAAATACTGAGTTTCACATGTGATGATATACAGATATTTTTGCAGGAATTGCTTTGTTGTTGGCCAAAAAAAAATTGAAAATAATGTAATTCTAGTCAAAATGGGAAGACTTGTCTGGTCTTGGCTGATTAGCATTGATAAGTGGATTTGGAGAACTGAGTGAAGTTAGGAATTTCTACTGTCTGGTGACTTCATATTCATTATGGAAGGCTAGCAGGAATTTCGTTCATGCTGCTTTGCACTTGGAAACTGTTTAGCTCAGCTCGAGACAGTGTGGGGACTGTCACAAATGCCAGAAAATATGTCTGTGGTGCCACCAGGGAGAGACTGGTTTTAGGAGTGGTAACAAGTGCTGGGAGGCAGATGAGCCCATAAAATCGCTCAAAGGAAGTCAAGAGGTATCTCTCTCCCTTGGAACGGGTAGGAAGAGAAGGAAGACTGTCCAGTTTGGGTGACAACACAGAACAAAAGGGAATGTGTGAAGGATGTGCTTTGGGGAGCCTAAGAGGTGTCAGGTGCTGTTTAAAGCCATTGGAGCTGCCCTCCCACCCTGGCAGGACTGTTAATGATGGCTGCAGCCAAGGACTGGAGCAGTGGAGGGATCTGGGTTCACTGAGCTTCTTGGATGTTGGAGAGCATGTCGGGTGCTCCCTCATGCATGCACGGATTGACTGGCACGTTCCCCAGGGCGGGTTTTGTGTTCCTTGTCGTTGTGTGTGTCACACTTCAGCCAGGGCTGTCGCTGCCTGTGGAGGTGTCACAGGCTGTGTTTCTCCTCTGGCTGCATACATCCAATTTCTGAATGAATCGCTATCCAAAGGCATTTTCTCACAACCAAAGGGACCAATAAGATATTCAGGTTTTCTGCGAAATGAGAAAAAAAAAAGCATCATTGAAGAGAGCAGGTATTTCCCATGCAAGTGTTTTGTTTTCCTCGCTGTGCTGTAGAGATCAATAACGCACTGCGTCTCAGCACGGGAAGCAGCTGAGCTGGCTCTCTGCTTCCTGATCTCAATGAAAAGAAAAAGAAAAGAAAAAAGGAAAAACAAAACAAAACCCCAAAGGTTGTGGAGGGGTTTTTGGCTTTTCTCATTTACTTAAAAAAACCCCCCAACCAAACCCCCAAAACCCCTAAGTAATTTATTTTGGCAAATGTACCAATTCAGCATTTGGGAATGAAAATCTGAAATTATTTGGGTTTAAAGTGGTAAAATATGTCCAGCTATCATTTAATGAATTTTCTTTAGCTGAAGCTACTCCTGTCACACCCCTAAAGACTTGCTCCTGCACCAGTGGAAGCTGGGAGCAGGGTTAGAAATAAACTATTTACCTGCATGAAAATATTTACTCCAGATATACCTGATCTAATTCTAGGTCTTTGTATAATTTTGCCTCTGTTTCTCAAGGTAACTATGCTATTGGTGGAAAAAGAGGATTTATTTTTATAGTATGAATGTGTGTTTGTTTCAGACAAAGATATGAAATAAAATGTCATGCTTTGCCTGATGTTGACTGATGGTTGATTTTCAAACTGTGAGTGAACTATGTACTGAGATGTTCACAGAGTACTAAGAGCTATTTATCAATACAGATGAGGAAACTGAAGCATGGATGAGGTTCCCTTCCCCAAAATTTGATGGCAGAGCTTGCAATGGGACCTGGTTCCCTTTGGTATGGCTCCCCGTCTGCTGGACCCCTAAGCCTTTCCTTTTGCAATTACCATAGAGACCTTTTACGTGTACTGTTAAGGCAAAAGTGAGCATAAGGTGCAAAATCTCTGGACAGAGCACTGAAACTGGCAATCAGTGCAAGAGATAAAAAAAAAAAAAAGCAAAACAAGAAAAAACAAAGCTTCTGGTGAAACAGGAATGGCAGCTGAGCAAGGTTCAGTAGATCTGACCTGTGTCTCTGAGTCCTGCTCGTAGCATCCTGTTCATCACCCAGGTGTGCGAGTTTGGGCAGGAGGACCCTGTTACAGCGAAGGGGCACTGGTTCCTTTTGCATTGCTGAATCCCTGGTGGCATGGGCTAATTGAATGGACATATTTCATTAAACAAAGCCTCCGCCATCTGTTCTGTCCCAATTATAAATGCAGAAAAGAACATATTTCTCAATTACAATGGGAGAGAGGAGGGAAGATATCAGTGGCTTCAAATCCTGTAGAGTTTTTCTGTCAACCTCACAGCTGGGAAGTTTCATTCCCTTCTTGAGCCTGGTCTCCTGGACCACTCATTCCTCTCCCTGAAATAGCAGTTTGGCTGGGCTAAGAGATGGGAACTTGTGCAGAGGATTGTCCCTAGGTGGTGTTATGCAGCACATGAAGGGGACAGGGGGGCTGTTTGCTCTGCTCATACCTGGGACCAAGGTAATGGGGCAAGAGCTCCCTATGAGCTGTTGTTTTACCTTCTTGGTGATGGAAATCCCATGTTGATGTTATGCTGAGTTCCCATCTCTTCCTGAGGGCAGCACCTTTCAAGCTGAACTGAGGTACCAAGTAAAAGCACTCTTAGGTTTTTTTCTTACCATGGTGATATACAGACAGGCAAAAGTTGCCCTCTGAAATTAGAGAGCTAGTGGTGCAAATCACTTTCTGGTCATGCCCTGCATGTCTGGCTAAGAGTGTGTTTAGTTACTGCTCCATTCATTTGCTTGGACTCTTGGGCATCAGCAGCCCTCAGCTGAGAGAGGCAAGAGGCAGATGCAGAAGCAAATGCCTGCTATTGTCCCGGGAGATGGTTTCCAAATCAGGAGGCAGGTTTGTTCTGACCTTTAGGAGGCAGAGCTGATTTGTTCTCTTGCTGTCCTGTGTACTTTCTTTGTGTTCCCATTAATCATTTTCATTCAAATGAAACCTGCAAGCGTGCACTGTGCAGAACTCATTTCATCAAGCTTGTGTGTGTTTGTGTGTCTTTAAAAAAATACCGCAGCCAATTCTGTTAAATTATTAGTCCTGTATTTCTCAAATTTATTATCACCCTCAGGTAAAATTGCTGCTGCAACTAAATAAAACCTCTGGAAATGAATTCTAGCTCCTGACAGCCCTTAAGCCCTTGAGGCATTTAAATTCTGGATTTAGCGGCAGGATTATTACTTCAGTGCAGCAGTTAACCATGTCTTTAAGTAGAGTTTGCTGTAATAGTCAGTCCTGATTCTGCAGTGCTTCTACAGTGAGGACAGGGAAAGAGCCCCTTTTGTTAAATACTTCTAATGTAAGTCATGAGATCAAGCACCCCGAACTGGTTAAAAGACCCACTTTAAAGTTGCTGCTTGAATTACTTTGCGTGTGGCTCCTGCTGCATTGTGTATGTACCTCATTTCCCAACTAGGGCCTTCGTGGCAAAAAATTCAATGCACTTTTCTGTTTGCTGGTGTTGTTGCTTTCCTAATGGCAGTAGCACTGCAGGGGGCTTCATTTTGCTCTCGTCACTATTTAATGGTTTCAAGCTATCTTTATTGCTGAAGCCAGCTTGTCCATCTGTGCTGGTTCAGGAGATGCTAACGGGGCCTTGCATGGCTCAGCTGGCATGGCTGTGGTCATGGAGCCAACAGTGCACTGGGGATGGCAGGAGGAGATGAAGGGGGATGTTGAGTCAAGTCCTGCTCACAGATCCCAGCAAACAGAGAGATGCTGGAGCAGGAAAGAAGAGTGAAACAAGCCAAGGAAGGTGAAGCTGTACACAGTGTCAGAAGGGATGTGTCCTTTATTCATGTGAATGCTGTAGTAACAGTCTGGGCTATATCCTCTCATGGTGTTGTGCCTGAGGAAGGAGATCCAAGCCTGGGGAACCACAAGCAGTACAGCTAGCCAGAAGGTACTGACTGTGCTGCTTTACCACTGGGGATAAATATGTCATGGGGCAAATGGTGGAAAGTCTTGTTGATAATATCCGAGCCCTTGGCAGGCAACTCTGGGATCTGATGTTTAGCAGAAGGTCACTGGTAAAAAGACAGAAGACAAATGTCACCATTCTCTTTATTTTGTAGTGTCTCTGAAGGAGATCTCAACACCATGTTCATCTTAGTCCCAATTAAATACCCTGTGTGAATACTGGTAAAGTAATGAGCACTTGAACTCTGAGACAGCTTCAGGCCAGCTTCTGCTGATCCCACCATCAGACAGGGTTAGTCATGATGTCTTAGCAATTTGAGTATTCAAAGGTCAGGATGATCCCTTTCCCTCTCCCGCTTACACCCCAGCTTTCACAGATTTGAAGACACCATCAGCCTTTGGAATAAAGAAAACCAAGTCTGACACTATCCAGAGCCAGTTTGCATCAGTAAAGAGCCCAAACCGATTTCTCTCGCTTGCTATTTGTGCCCTGATCAGTGCAGCTGCAAGACATTTATAAACAGACTTAAAATACATCTGTGCTAATTGCTGACAACTTTGCTTGAGGACCAAATTCTGAAGTGAAACAAAGTGGTGATGGTCTCCAAGCTTAGAAGATGCCTGTTTCTCAGCTCACAGGGAATCTTGGTCAAGTCCATAATGAAGAATCCATAATTCAGATACTTAACAGTGAGACACTGAATTGCTGGGTCCTGTGGGACTTTTGGTAGCTCCCAGCTTGTCCCTCACCCAGGTTCCCAGAGCAGAGGCTGTAGAGGCAGGTGGATTAGAGGGGCTGTTAGGGTGAGGGATAAGACCAGCCCTTGTCCAGACAGTTATGAGCATGGGCTTTGCAGCAGCCCCAGTGGCACTGCCAGCTCAGTGGGCAGCCACAGCATCAGGCATGTCTGAGATGGAGGTGGCAGCAGCCCTTCAACTAACACTGGGTGGAAGCAGTGGCACTAGCAGGCAGGCAATGCCAGAGGTGAGCAGGGGACTGCAGGACTGTCTCTGCTCCATGTGCCTTGATGCTCTGGAAAGGTTTATGAACTGGAGACCAGGGCTGCAGGAGAGTCAGCCAGGATTCAGTGCTGTGTCCGGGCTATTTATGCCTGGGGATTCTGTGCTGAGAGCACCGCAGCACTGAGTCCATGCACACAGATGTCTCTGCCCCTCACTCCACTGAGCCGCGTAATGGAGAGCTGACTGTGACAATTTAGGGCAGTGCTCTGGCTGGAAGGTCAGTGTAAATTAGATGGTGTGATGAGAATAGTGAGGACATAACTGATGGGCTTAGCATTTTCTCGCTAGGAATAAAACATCACAAATTTCCAATGAGCGGAAAGTACTCAGCCCTCTCCTCGGTTCGCTTGTGTATCCACTGATAGGCACTAACACAATATTTGAGGCCAGTCAAAATAGCTTTTACAAACCTTATGCAGAGAGCAGTGCTCAGACACTCTTCTCTGCTTTCAGGCACATCTTGGGTCTAGGGAAAAATGTAGGTACATCCTGCTGTGGAAGGCATACACAGACTGTGTGCTTCAGCTGGGAGACTGAAGAACAGGGTTCTGTCAATGTCCAGTTGCCTCTTAGAGCCAAAAGTCTTGTCAGTGGTGAGCAGTTTGGTCCTGTCCCTTGTACAGCACTGAGCACATCTGCCTTCCAGGTCTTGACAATGCTTCTGGGCGCCAATATTGAAACAAATTGTTTCTTAGGATTCAGATTTTAGACGTGGGCATTTGACCAGCTTCTATGGAGAGCAGATAGCAGGATGGAAAGAGACTCTGTCACAGCATGAAGCCATGCTGCCCAGGAGGAGGAGGGAAGGAAGGAAGCCCTGGCATGGCTGTTGGACAAGAGCTGGGCACAGCTGGCATTGTGCTCTGGGATGGGTTCAGAGCTTGCTGCTGCAGATCTGGTCTGCGATTACATTGTAGAGCTGAGAGTAATGGCTAATTAATCAGTTGAGTGATGGAGGCAGGGGGCAAACCTGCCCCTCTTGGGCCCAATTCCAGCCACAAGGGCTACAAGGCCCTGCTCTTTGCAAATGCAAAATTGCATAAACACTTAGTGTGCCACCGAATCCCTGCTCTGGACTGAAAAGCTATGAGAAGCTTTCCCCTCTGCTGCTGGTGAGGTTAAACAGAAAAGGGGTACCCTTTCCCCTCCCATTTTCCTTCCCCTCTTCCCAAGCTTAAAATCCAGACAACTGCTACAGAGGCAGTGGAAAAAATAGTTCCTGTGGTTGTATTCCTTTCCAGAGCAGCAAACTGTGTGTGTATGCATGTATGTGCACACAGACACACGAATGATGCATTTTAATTATCCTCATAAATGATGAGGAACGTGCATCTGGGCATGACTGTGAGCCAGGAACAACGCATTCATTTGCTCACCATTGCTTTATCCCTTTTGACCTTAATTTGAATCCCTCCAAGCTGGATGGCTGCATCTGTCAGGGCAGCCGTACCTTAACCTGCTGGGACCAAAAGCCTGACGCAGGGAAACTGTGCCATCCGCCTCTGCCTGCAGCCTCACATTACCTGATGTTCTCCCCATTCCTCCCTTACTGCCCCCACCCTCCCATGCTTTATGTGTTCAATCTGCATTTGCCCTGATTACTTTAAGCAGAGGCTGAGCCCATGCAGCATTGTCCTCTGCTCCTGACGGTGCAGCAGAGCTGTGGTTCTCGGCTACTGGGGGAAGGACTGGCTTCTGGGACCATCGTGGTGGGCAGGGAGTCTGTGCAGCAAAAGGAGAAGGGTCCTGTTAATTCCACCACCATCGTTTCCCTGCCATGCAGTGTGGCTGATAAGCTTGTCAGCCATCAGATGGTGGTAAGACAGAAGGTCAGTTATTGCTGACAGTAGCCAAGGAGCTTGGGCTGGGAAGCATGACTGTGCTATTGTAGAGGGACTCTGACTCAGTCTGTTACTTTGCATAGTTTTGCTGCAAAACTTCTCCATCCTGGAGTCTGTCTCCTTCAGATTTTCCCAACCTAATCTGCAAAATGTTCTCCCTCCTTTCAGTGAGTGTCATTTCAGCAGTTAGTCACAGTCGGAGACTGTGATTGCAGATTTTTTTTTTGTTTAGTTGGAAGAGGATAGAAAGGGATTGGGGTGGAGGGGTGATGTCTGTTTGTGAGGTGGGCGCAGAGGGTTGGTTCCTGAACCTCATTTCTAAGGGTTGCCTGCACAGTTTTTTTATAAACAGCTCCAGACTAGTGATCCCAGCGTCTGAAGGCAACCAGAGACCCTAGAACTGTGTTAAGGAGTTCATGAGCCTGAATTTACAGAGGCCTGATGTGATAGGGGTGATTGTGATGATTGTGCTGATACTCAGCATCACCATATGATATACTGGTGATACCCACATTAATAACTGAAATTAGCCTTAGACTCTGCTCTGTGTTTGCCCTCATAGTCTGATCTGTTCAGCTTTGCCTAAGCTCAGTGCTTTTCTACAGCTATCCTTCCCTCCCACTTTCCTCCCTCTCTTGTCCCTCTCTCCAGAGCAGGGCTTATGGTTAACATCTCCTCCTTGGTGATGGGGAGGGAGAAGAGCTGGATGTTGTGTCCCAGTCCTCCCGGCTCTGCAGAGCTGCTCTTCATGCTTGGTTGGTAACAATTAGAAGATCCCAAATTGAAGCATGTCCCTGTCTGAGGGAAGACAATTCTGAGGTTTACCACAACCCACCCTAAGAAGAAGTGGTGAAGCTGAAGTCCTGTGCAGCTTTCCAAATGGCCACAGTTTATCCTCTCTGCAGCCTGGTGCTGCCATGGGGACAGCACCTTGCAGCATCCTCACTCCTTCCCCATAGCGCTGGCTGCAAAGCCCTGGTAGTGATGGCTTTCTTGGGCTAGATGGACCCTGTCATTTTTCTGGCACTTTCCAAGCAGCGCATCAGTGCTGAATTTGCCAGACTGCATCAGAACGACAGAGCAGTGGCTCTTCTTGCTGCCTGGTTATTTATTTATTTCGAGGTGAGTGGCAGGGAGCCTGGCGGTATTCGGCTTTCTTCTCGGGAGGCAGGGTTAGCAGAAGGTCTGCTCAGATGGTGCATCAGGCAGATGGCTGGAGGTAACCCCCAGGGCAATGCTGACTAAAGAGTGCAAACTGGGCTGGGATGTGGCCAAGTGGAGGCCTGCACAGGAAAGCAGAGAGCAGCATGGACCCCTTCCATGGAGTGTACCCCAGCAGAGTCCTGCCTTGCTAGTGGCGTGGTCCGTAGCGGCACTGCGGAGGGATGCAGGCACCATCTGGCCAGCACTGCTGCCTTTGTTGCAGTGGCTGGGGCTGCTGGTAGACTGAGCCACTGCTCTGCGTGCCCTGGCTGGCTCAGCATGCGAGCTGAGCTGGAAAAGCCACGAGTGTCTCAGTTCTGGGAAGGGAGTGAATCACAACAAGGATGAAAATCGTGCAGTGATTCCCTCTGGGAACTGGGGTCCAGAGGTGGCTGCATCGTAGTGCGAATTATCTGGAATTGAGGGTTGTTTTTGTTTTTTTTTCTCTTTAGCTGATTTGTGATTAATAATGCTGCTTTTATGAAGTGAAATTCCTCAGCTTGAACTTGCCTTCTGCATCCAGATGCTGCAATACAGCTGTGCCTATGGTCGGACAAATGTTACCCTATCCACTTTGTCTTTTGTATTGGTTTCATTAGAAACCAGAGTGTGAAAACACAGTACCAGCACCCCTACATACCACAGCTTATTTTGCAGTAAACAGGATAACTGATTGCTCAGTATCCCGGTCTCTGCTAACATCACAACTGTTTGAAGTACACTTTTCAGTGAAAAGATGGCTCTGCGTGATGAATAAAAAGTCTCATTTCCACCACTATACCTGGCCAGCAAGGGCTGAGCTGGAATTTGAACTGAGTGGGAGCTCACTTACTTTTACCACTAATTAGCTATTTTAAAGGTTATCTTTTCTCCTTTTTTTTTTTTCCTTTTCCCCCTTAAAAGGGCTTGTGACTGTCTTTTTGGAAAAGGCACAGTGTAGAACTTGGAAAAGAACAGCAGTTGAAAATACCTAATTGAGCTATAAGAAAATATAATTTATGAAAGGAAAAATAACCATCCTAGTCAGTGCATTAACTCATGTCATGACTTTTTAATGGCAGTGTTATAGGTTAATTAGTATGTGTGCTGTCCTTATGCCTACCAGAGTTATTCACAAAGGATCATGGTCTCATTAGGTAGGACTCCCAGAAAGACAATCCTTCTGTAAGTGGTTTAATATCTGTGTGTGTGCATGGAAATTTTTTGCTCTTATCAGCAGAAAAAGTCAGATACTAAAAGGACCACAAATGGAAATGCTTTTGAGTGATCCAAAACCTGCACACTATTGAGATTCAGGTGGGTGCTTAAAGAGGAATTATTTTCTCTTGTGTTTTCCTACACATTGGCTTTCTCAACCTGCTTTAGACTGAATTCAGGTACTGAGAGCTGCGATGTATTTCCTCTGAAAGACCCTGCTTGCACTCCTAGCTCTTCCACAATAGAGGTGACAGCCAGAATGGCGATGATCCACCTCCCTTTGAGCATCACTGGTGCACGGTGGTAAAACCAGATTAACGTTGCATGGGCCTCTCAGCCCACACAGCAAATATCAAAGGTAATGCAATGTTCCTCCTTAGTATAGAGAGGGAAAAAGGCAGAATGACCTTTTATCTTTGAAAGTGAATGGAAATGGGAGTGTCTGTGTTTGGAAACCAAGAGGCAGAGGGGTCTTGCTACCCCTGGCTGAATCTCCTGGTGTAAAACAGAAGGGAAGGCTGAGAAAAAACATGATTCTTGTGCCTCAGTTGCTGTCACATCACACACCTTTGACTTGCACATCCCCTCTCTTTCCTTCTCACTTTACTTCCCTGTATCTCAGAACTGCCCTGTTCTCCAGAAGTAATGGAGTGGATGGGATATGACAGCAGAAAATCTTGGTTTCTACTGGAGCTTCCAGACTGATGGTGGTCTCCACAATGCTGGAGTAGGGATCTCTGCCCTGTTACCCAGCAGGTCTGGTTCCTGGAGGGCTTTGAAGCTTGAAAAAGGCTTCCCACATAAAAAAGTGGGTACTGCCACCTTGTATCACGTATCTTTGAGAGAATTTGTAGCAACCCACATAGATAATCAAGGTGATTGTGTCTGAAAGCTTCTGTATTGGAATTTCTGTGACTAATGTCAGAGGGATAAGTAAGCACAGTCTAGAGGGGACAGCTATGCGTCCTCATGAACACTCTACCAACTGGCCACCTGGAGAAGCCAAGGGTGGGTGAGTCTGGGCAGCCACTTGTCTCTGATCCCCCAGGTCTCATCTGTCCAGGGCAGGGATGAAGTTTACCCTGCAGTATGTCAGTGTCCCCCAGCCACTCTTGCACTCTGCCTTTGCCAGGAACTGGGAGGCAGCAGCGGGCTACGTGTGATGACATGACTTCTGGACTAGAGCTAACTCATATTCAGCCAGTCTCTGCAGGTAGAGTGAATATGTAATGACTTTGCAGAGGCATGGTAAAAAAACTTGGTTTATTGTTGATCCTGCTAGACTCAGACTGGGGTAAAAAGCCTTAAACATTAAAGCTATTCGTCAGCTTGCTTTCCTTGGAACAGTATAGACACCCCTGAAAGGAAAAAAAAAATCACAGGGAAGTTAATTTAATTTTTTGACTATTGCAGTCTGCTTCATAGAAGATCTCTTAGGACAAAGAATCCATGAGATTTATAAAAACCCTTAGCAAAATCTGCTTTTTACTGTGCTTTCCCAGGAAGGAATACTTTCCAAGATGATGGAGACCATAGCTGCATCTTCTTTTGAATTTTGAAAAGCAGATCACAGACAAGACTAAAGGAAATAGTGACCACTTGATTCCTGGAGAGAAGCCCAATTGCTTCATTAAAGGAGTTGTCACATGCTTGTTTCTTAAATCCCGCTAAATACCTGCTTAGCAGCATTATTGACAGGCTTTTCTCATGAACATTGAGCTGTTAAGCTGCTCCTAGTTTACAGCAAGAGGTTAAAGGATTTCTCAAAGCTCCCAATGAAAGCCTTACTAACTGGATTAACTGTTAACACGGATTTAGGCTTTGAGTCAGATTAACCCCCATTGTCCAAGTAGGTTCTTCTTGTTCATCTTTTCTTCCCTTTTTCTTCTCTTTTTTCTTCCCATATTTTTCCTTTTTGTTTGTCAGGAATAAGGGTTAAATTGAGCGCCTGTGCTTGTGTCTGAGCAGTGGGACCTGGTGGGCTGAGGGGCCTGGGGGAAGGAGATTGCTGCTCCTGGGCTGTGACTGATGGGTGAAGCAGCAGTGGAGGCTCAGCCCCCCTGGGCTGGGCAGATCCTGGCCCTTCAGATGTGACTGTTTCTGCGGGGTCTTTGGAAAATGGGGGTAGCTATAATAAGAACAAAGAGAGTTATTAATTGATCTACAGACCTGGCTTCTGCTTGGCGTTGCTATTCTCTTCCTTGGATTTCCTCTGCAGCACGAGAGTCATGAACCCTTTAATAAAGTGATTTAACTATTTACAGACCTGGCTGGGCAGTTAGCAGAGAAAGTATTTCAAACAGGATAACCCATGATCTTCATAGCATGAAAGACCTGAAGTTAATCTAATTTAGGCTGTAGTTAAATGTGTATTTCTTCAGCATTTTAGGAGGACTTAAGCACCATCTGCACTCCTGCTTTTGATTTATTGTTTATGCCATTGCACCATTTTCTGAGCTAGTGCATGCATTTGTAAGCAGGCCTACAGTCAAACTACCTGCTGCCCAATTTACAGGCATTTTCCCCCCACCTCCATATAGTAATGTGCCCATCCACAAGCAGTCTAGATCCCTGATGAAGGGGCAAATTTGCCAACCCCACTCACTGCTGTGTGGAGGCCATGGTCTTGGAGCTGCTCCCTCAAAGTAAGGATCTGCTCCAGCCCATTTCACAGGGACTGCAGTGTAAGAATCTGTTAGCAAACGCTAAAGGATGGCAGGGGAAGGCAAACAGAGATGTAGGCTGGAAGGAGCCAGGGCACAGCAATGTGGTTGCTCTTGCCTGACCAAACCAGCATATGAGTTGATTCCCAGCCCAGAAAAGAGATCAAGGAATTGAGCCAACCCTTCTTCTGTTTCTCTGTCATCTGCTCACTGCACAATTCAGACCTCTCAATTATGTTTTTTTTCCCAGTGTATGGCATGTGATGCAATGGCCATGTGATGTTTAGCACAACTGGGGTCATGGCACTGTCTGGTCCACACAAGGAGTCGCAGCACCTGGCTGCCCCTGGTGAGTCCTGTATGAGGGCCACTCAGAGCATCCCCTCAGGGTGGTGACATGTGCCCAGGGATGGAGCTGTCTCTCTTGTTTAGCTCTCTGCTGTGCTGGCTCAGATTTAAGTCCAGCTGGCCTAGGACTATGTTCTTAAACAGAGACTGAAATGTAAGACACTCCTGCTCAGTGTTTGTACCCCATGTAAGATCACCCACAGATGTGTCCCGTGCCTGGCAGCCCTAGGTGCAGCTGGGTCTCACATGTCACTTAGTTCCTGTGCTTTTCAAACAGTGCTGTTTCTAAGCTGTCTGATGATCCCAGTGTGTACTCAAGAAGTCCAGCAGTCCCCCTGCCTTTTTCTGGGCCTCTTGGGGTTTTTTGAATGTCTGTTCTGCTTTGTGGCCATCCCCCCTCACAAACTGTTCAGACTCTGCTCCTCTAAAAGCCATCAGCAGGATCCAGCTGACCCTGCTTTCTTTCTCATTTCCCGTGAACACTGATCAACTCTCTTGTGCACTTCTTAATCTCATGATCTTTGAGTCCCTCCCAGCTGCCTCTATCCCCATCTAATCTGTTTTATCTGAATTGCTAGCCTCCATTGCTGATTTCCCCTCCACCTTCCTTCCCTCCCCACCACATGTCTCTCTAATATCCCATCCCACTGTCTCCCCTTCTCTCCAAAGAGCAGCTCCTCCTCCTTTTTCCTCCAGCACATCAGGCTTCTCTGCTTTCTCCCTGCTCTGCACCAAACCTCTCCCAGCTGCCTCAGCATCAGTCTGTTCCTGCATCATCACTGCCAGGAGATTCTCTCACAGATTTCCTTTACTAATTTCTTCCCACACTTCACTACACATCCCTTAGGGGAAACCAGGTCACTCATTTTGTGCTTTCCATCAGCAAATGCTGATTTCCTCAAGGCAATCGCTCCAGGTGTGTGACACAGCTAATGCTGTCACCCAGAGGCAATGGTTCTCTGCCAGACCTTTGACAAACTTTCTGGTAGTGGCATTGCCTGTCTGCCCTCTGGCAGGTCTTTTTGCTTTCAACACGTGCAAGGACCTCCAGAAACCTTGCAAGCTTGGACAGAGCTGTATTGCTCTCTCTGCAGTGCTGGGGGGCTTAGACAAGCACTTGGGGGCCATTCATATCCTGCCTCCCCCCTTTGGAACATCTGAATGGTTATTTGTGGAATTTCTTATGGTTTGACACTTGGTATTTTACAGCATGTGACTGTTGTATCCCTTTTATAGCGGATTATAAAAATAATGTTTCCTAGCCCCACAGCCTGCAGTGAGACTGACCAAAGAAAAGGGAGAGGGGGAAAAATAAAATTAAAATCTATCAAATTAAAAGGCTGGAAAGAAGTGAGCTGGTTATGGGGCATGAGGAAAGGTCACCCCCTGTCATTCAGTGCAGTGATTGGAAAGGGTTATGGGTAGATGACTGGGAATGTGGCAAGATACTGCCATAGCTCTTAGCTTAGCACTTTCCTCTTGGGATACAAATTCACCAGCCCTGTGACAGACATGAGAACAGAGAAGTTGTAACCTGGATCTTCCTTTGTGCTCTTGTAGATACTCCATAGCTCTTCTGTGCTCTGTGCAAGTTCAAACAACCTTAAGTTTCTCCTGCTGACTCTCTCTATCCCTTTAATTCCCTCTGAGCCAAGGGAAGCAAAACCTTTGATACATTGACAAGACTTTGCTCCCCACTGTCTGACATTCAAATGCCCCTTTGCTGAAAATGCCTGGGCTCTCTCTGGGGAAGAGCCCTACCTTCAATTGCATAGCAGTCATGAGGCCCCCTGCGCTCCTGAGCTTCTTAAGGGGCTGTTTTTGAAGCTGCTCCTCATAGCAACTGTAGCATAAAAGCACTTGAGTGTGACTAAGTATTGGCCTTGATGGATTTCCTAGGTCTAATCCCATGCACGTTATCCCAGTGTTGGCATTACATGAAGAATGATGAATTTTAACAGCAAATCAGAGACTTCCTGGTGGTCACGTTTCCTCTTTGAGGGAGGCACCAGGCAGAGTTACCAGCTGTGAGATCTGAAATGGGCTGTGGCCATCTCTCTGCCTTTATAGAGAGTGCAGGGTTGTGAGTCAAGTACTTGCTTGCATAAGCAGACATTGCATTTGGGATCTCAGCCTGTTGAGCCTGGTCTCTCTCTCCTTGCATCCCAGTGGGTTTGTTATGGGACCACCTTTTGGCAACCTTGCCTGTTAATAACAGGAGCAACTTCTGCTGAAGTTGAATTCTCTCCCACCAGACAGATAAACACATATAAGGTGGCATGTCAAAGCTGTTGGGATTTTCCAATGCCACGTCACACTGCTGGGAGACCATAGGAAGTAACCTAATAATTTAATCCTTGGAACAAGGCTGAGTATCTTGTGGGGCCAATTTCCTTGTAGTCTGCTCCCCCAACACCGATTTACGTGAGTGCTTTATATTAGTAAAGTATGCAATTTGTGACATTTCACAGTTAAGAAATGTCTGCCAGGTGTTATTGGTTTGGTTTTTAGCATGTAATGGCCAGAGTAGCAAGCACTAATAGATGGTTCTCTCTGGCCATTTTCAGCAGTCACCTTGCTTACTTCCTGCTGACACAGTTCTTGCAGTAATTAATGAGCTGGCACATTCTTAGGAGCCTTGTCAATGGATTAATCTCTGCACACAGGGAACAACCGAACACAGATTCCTCTTGTTGTCTCTGGCAAACAGGGGAGATGGAGAACCTGTGGGCAGGTGGGGATGGGTCTGTGTAAGGAGTTCCTGCTTCAGAGGTGGCCAAAATTACGCATATTTCATACATCTGTTTTTATCCTCTTGAGCTTTCATGTGTCTGATTAGAGTTTCCAAGATTACTTTGCCTGGTGAGGGAGTGCAGTTCATTAACAATTTGATGATACAGGAGCAGAGAAGAGGTTCAGCTCTGTCAGTTATGTGAAGGCATCTATGTGGAATCATTCAGTCCAAGTAAGTGGAGAACAAAGGTGAGAAGAAGAAGGATGATCAGCCCAAAGAGCTTGTCCTTGATAAATTGTATTTCGTGTTTGGTCACACTCTGGGGCTGAGCCTGGAAGTGAAACAATGAGGGTAAACAGCACCTCCCTGCAGGGCTCCAGACATATGCTTTATCACTGCTGGAGGACAGGTGTCCATAAAGGCAGTGAAGGAACATGTTCTTCCTCTTCCCAAGCCCAGCAGATTGTGGGGAGCCCTGTGGCCTTGCACTGCCATCCTTCTCTTCTGTATCTTATTATGCTCAGAGACTCAGGAAACTTGAAGGAGCCTCTCTGGGTGCTTCCTAACTCTCCCCAAGAACCACATGTCACAGCTGACCTTGTGCTGCTCCCAGTCTGCAATTTTTTTTTTTGTTGAACATTGGTCAAAGCCCCTCAATGAATTATCACTAAGGTGTGGGGAAAGATGAATGAGTGGTCGTCTCTGAAGTTGTCTCCAGTGTGAATAAAGCAGAAAACATGAATGAAGAATTTGTGACTAAAACCGCAGAGCTCTGCCTTGAGACTTCATTGGGGTCTGAGTCTCTGTTGGCTTCCTTGAGCCATGTCCTGGTTAGTGCATAAGTGGATCATTATAAATCCTGTTAAATGTTCAAGACACTCTCCTGAAGGAGATGAGAAATCTCTCTTCCTCCAGTGTGACTCTCCTAAAGGAAAAGATTTTGCACTTCTGCAATAGAGGCAGAAACGAGTCAGTGATGTGGGCTGGGTCAAGCCCAAGGTTTGATACTACTTTGTGGTCACTTTTTTTTCAATCTGGTACTTGAAAAGCTGTCGAGAGGGAGAGGAAACCAGCTCTGCACTGGAGTGTGTTTTGGTCTTATATAGCTACATAAGAACCAATTAATTTAAATGTTAATGGGTTGTTTACTCTTCATAAGGTTTGAAGTAACTGAAACATCCAGAGCTGTGTCTTTGGTTGTGAATCAGCTGGGCAGAAGGATATTTAACTTTTAAGTTTAGGAGCTGTTCCTTGATTTAGACAGGGTACTAGGCTAATAACCTGGTTATACAGTCAGTGTTGTATTAGAAGTCCCAGGGCTGCTGGTATTGATCCCAGTATTGGTCTAGAGTAACTCATGCCTCTGTTAGGAAAGAAAACGGTATATTTACTTGAGGGACAAGGTGATCTGTGAGAGCTAAAAAATGTGGATTTCTTTAGAGCATCTAGGAGTTAGACATGGAATTTATCATCTGGTTTAGTATTTACTTGCTCTTTCCTCTCTAGTTGCTGATCCCAACCAGCCATGGGGAAAACTCTTAAGGTTATGGCATATCTCTGCTTATTTAATTGTCCAAGAGACTGGAAAATGGTCTAAACCAAGGTCAAGTCCATCCACAGGTAATGAAGGGATCAGCTTGGGGTAAGGAAAGGATGACAGCTGGCTACAGCTCTGCTCTAAAGCCACTGACTAAGCTCTCAGTAGACAAGTTTTGTTAGTGCCTGCCTGTGGGATACTGGCTCTCCCTGGGAGTGTGCATGTTTTGCTTTCATTGTCACCAAAGACATCTCAGAGGTGAAAACAACAGAATAGTAGCATGACTGGTTTTTATAGAAATATATTTCCCATTTTTGTTGAAAAGGGAATCCCCCAGGCCTTTACTTTTCTAAAATCATCCAGGTGCATCAGAGCGTTTCCAAGTCAATTTGTCATTGTTTCAAGGACTGCCTGCCTGCAGTAACAGAGAGGACAGTGCAATTGGGTGCTAACCCTTTGAAGTACAGGTCTGTCTGACCCAGCTCCATAAGGACTTTCATAGTGTTCCTTCAGCTGCAGTAGATTAGACTGAGCTGGATTCTGCGCTGATATTTCAGTTGTGCTTTTGTTAATGTGGAATTACACTAAAATGTCAGCTGGAAGAACACGTGAATACTGCACTTATACCTAAGCACATTATTATGGTCAGTGATGCAGCTAACACACATATGTCCAGTCCAGCATGGATACAGTGACTGTCTTGCTCTATTGAACTGCTAAAGTATTTTTGGTTCACGTAAGTGCTTTGAATCTGCAATAATAAACAGACCAGAAATTTCTACAGAGAGCTGAAACGTTTACCTACCTCTGCCTTGGTATTGCAGAATCCCTAGAGGTTTATGGTAAATTGCTCTCATTTGTGACCCCTAAGAAATTTAATGGCTGAATGGAGTTCCTCTAGCATGTTCCCTTCTTTCTGGGAGCACTCACAGCACAGGGTGTTAGCCAGCTAATTTAGATGGTAAAGATGGTCAATGGCAAGAGAGAGGCTCCCTCTGTAGTTCTGAGTGTGAGTGGTGTTTCCAGAGGAACTTTCCACAAAGGTCTGTTGTGTGGCTGTGAGTTAGCAAACCAAGCTTCATCTTCATGAAGAGAGGAAGGAAACTTGCCAAAAAACCACGGTACGAGCCAATAAAATAAAAATGTTCTGGCATTACACAGGCTAGAAATGACGTTGTGTGCCATTTATCTTAAATATCCCTTTTAGGTTACGGAAGGCTGTTGCTGGTTGTTTCAGTTCTATCACGCAGCACAGAGTTTCAGTGGTTATTTTTACATAAACACTTAAAAAGGTTTTCTCTATATGTCTTCTAAGCAATTTCTGGTTTAATTTTGCAGATTGTCCCAAACTGCTTTCTCAAGTGTCGGTGAAAAAGCAGGAGTGCCAAGTATGGTATTTTATGTTTGTGACCATGCCGGTGCTGTATCATTGCATTCATCTTTCTGATTTCTATTCAATAGCCATCATCTTTGTAGCTTTTCTCCATGGAGAAAAATCTCTATTATCCTTACAATACTTTTTGAAATTGTGTTCATTTTTTACCATTTCCTCTTGGGTTTATGACACAGATCTGATCACAGCACTTACCAAGGATATTACTTGTGGTTTCTCTAGCGCACAGCACATTGGTATTTTCGGTTTTCCAAAATTTTGACTCTGGCGAAGACGTTTAAACACCACAGATGTTTTGAGCAGATGCATCAGTGTTTGATCATGCTGAGCTGATTGAAATGACCTTTGTGTATCCAGGCCTTCTTTCCCTTACCAAATGTTACAGTCAGTTTAGATCCTTTCTGGCAAACTATCCCAACCCTTACTATGGTCTACAGCAAGCAATGTCTGAAGCTGTGCTGACCAGCTCCCTCATATTTGGTGGACTATCTGAAATGCCTCCTGAGATCTTTCAAGTCCTGTTTAATTCTTTATTTCTATGTGGATTTTTCCATCTCATTATTCATTCTTTTGCTTCCAGAAGCTAATAGATGTCTCCAGACCTTCCACTGATTGTAAGGCTTTTATGGTTCTCTTCTACCTTGAAGGCTAACCATACGAAACCCAGGCAAACTCAGTGTGGCTCTTTGTCTCCCTCAAGTGACTAGTACAAATACCAACCTCTGTGCCTTTATAACATCCTCCTGTGAATTAAATGCTAAGGTGTGCCGTTCCCCTTGAAGAAGCTCATCTATATTTTTTCTGTTATTTCTTTGGAAACATAAATCTGCAGATTTTTAAAAGAGGCTTTGTCCTTGCCTGTAAAAGTCAGGATGAGATGATGATAGCCTCAGACTCTCCTCTGACATTGCTGCTTGTGTAGATAAAAGACGAGATGACTTCTCCAGACCCAATATTTTCCAAGATATCACGTCTAACCCATCTTACTTCCTAGCAGTCTGAAAAATTCCACATTAAATATTTACGCCCAGATCTGTCTCAATAGCTGTGGTGGTGAGAGCAGACCTTGCTGAACTGGACTTGGGCGAAGTGAAGGTGGCTGTGCTGCTTCCAACCCAACTCGCTGTGTCCTCACAGGGCTGTGTGACACTGGGTGGTCTCCTTGGCCTGGCAATCTCTGCCCAGAACTCGTTGCACATTGTTACTAAAGTTGTGCTGAGGAGATCAGAGACAAGGTTGCTTCTAGATACCTTAACTCAAGCTCAGGATCATAGCAGAATTGTCCTTTCATTGTCATATATATCTGTCTTTTTTTACTGTATCCTTTATATCTTTGTATGCAAAGACAGTTTTTCCAAAGCCATCAGACATAGCTCAAGTCAGGGCAGTGGCATGTGTATAAGCAACATGGGGGACACCTGAAAAGATAGATTCCCAACTGGCTGTCTCCACTCTCAGCAGCAATGATTAGCCCAGCTCTGAATGACAAAGTGCAATAAAACTGAGACAGCTCTGCCCTTGATGCATAATAAGTAAAAGACTGGTGGGAAAGCTCTGAAAAACTTTCCTACATTTAGACTGGGTGAGTGAGCACTACCCTTTTCTGTCTTTCTTTCTCTTCACTCAGTTGCAGCAGCAGCAGCCTAGAGCTGAGCATTTGGTGACCCTGCCCTTCTCTTTTCTACCTCATTTTGCAACTTGTAGGATGAAAAAATAATGTGGCTTTTCTAGCATCCTAACCCCATTCTGTCATTCCTGCTGCACTCCTGTGAAATCCGCGTTATACTACGATAAGGCTGCTGTGCAGCCAGCATGGAAATGGTATTGGCAAAGCTGTAATGGAGGCAGCAATTTATGACAGCGGCCAGGTGGACTTCTGAGGGATTGTACCTGAGCTAATATTACCTTGCTGCCAGCCACTGAAATCAGCTCTATCATCTTGGGCAGGTAAATCTATCGGTGCTGTTCAAGTCTGGTTACCACAGTGACATCCCTTTTCTTTGAAAATTAATGTTTACTTTTAATTGGAATGAACATTTGTCAGTTATTCCGCATTTAAAAGGTGATGAAGAGAGGAATGTATAAAAAGAGGAAAACAGATGGTTGATAATAGAAAATATTTTGCTTATAATTTATTCTTAAATATACACATTTTTAGGCCATTAATACCTGGAATTAGGCCAAGTGGAGCTGACTAGTCAAGGAGAAAGTTTGTGGCTGGGTGACCTTGGGGCTTGTAACCACTTGGGCCAGAGAGGCAGGGCCATGTGTCCCCTGCCACGCACAAAGGATTACCTCTTCCTTCCTCGATCTTCACATCCCAGTGCTTGGTCTCAAGCAGCTGCCCTACTTGCTCACTCACTCCTGTGCCGCAGCTCATACAACCTGAATCTTAAGTCTGTTGAGATATGACTGCAGAGTGGTTGAGGCCAATGCTTTAGGAAGTCACTGATTGCTTTCAGACTCAAATTTTCCCTTCCTACTGTTGTCCCTTTAGAAGTGGGTACATCCCTCAATGCAGGACTGGCCTAGGCACAGCTGGAGATGGTATATGTCCTGACACAGGCTTGGGATCAAGCTTGGTGGAGCTCCTAACCGTGGCTTGAAGCTCATGATCCTGATGCCCCTTTCTCCCTTTTCTCTGCCCTCATCATTTTTGCTGAGGCTGGATGAAACATAAAGGTAAAGAAGTCCACGGATTCAGGGGCTGGAAACATGGGGAGTTATGAGCTCCTTCTGTTTCAACCACTCCAGTACAGCTGGGTTTATGTTCCTAGAATGGGTTAATCCTTAGCTCTCTTCAGTTTCCCCTTTCCTGCTCTGTCAGCACCTTGGATCACACCACAAATTTCACCTGGGATGGGTATTCACTCAACAGTTCTTGCTTCACAACTATGCAAGAGAGAAAATTCAGAGAAGAACATGCAGCTAAAGAAAAGTCTGCTGTTAGTTATAGCTCTGGGTTGGGTAAAAGTCATAGTGAAAAAAATTTGTCATTTCCCATCTATTGCCACCTTCCTGCATGCCATTCAAAGCAGTGCTGCTGAAAAGCTGGTTCACCCTTCATGCCTTTAATATCTTCATGTAAATAGTTTTATCACCCCTCTTAGCCAAGGTATCCGGCGTCGTTTTCTGTTTATCTTCACATAAGCTGCTGCTCCAGCAGAGCTGCAAAATTAACATTGTGCTCAGCAGAACAGTCTATGTAAAACAAGGACAATTAATACAGAAATATCCATAATCCTTTACATTAGAATTTGGCTGTTAAAATTCTGGCACCTCTCGGAGGTCATTCTAACCTAGTTAAGTTCTGTCAAGAAAAGCTGTTATTATGGCTCACAGCTTTTTTTCCTACGATATTGTCTCCTTCAGCTTGTACACTCCAGGATTCACCTCTCTCTCCCCTGCTCTGCTCTCTGCCTCTCCTGATTTAAATTGCATTACTTTCTGTCATACATTATTGAGGACTAAGCTTAACTACCTGGACACCATGGAAAGCACTCAATAATGGGGTTAAAGTTCCTGCAGTATTTCCTTTTCTTGTTTCTTCTTTTCTCTCTTTGGGATTTTGACCACAAATGAAGCACATTGAGGGAGGAAGCTTGTAGAAAAGGTGCTGAGCTGGAGCAGAACAGATGTGAATACAGTTCCCTGCTGTGACATGGGTTTCCTGAATGTCCTTGGATATATCATTGCATTTCTCTTTTCGTCTCTCTCTTTTATTCCCCGCTCGCTGCTTTGCACACAATAATATTTACTTTCACCATCCGGCATATCTCAATGTGGTTTTTTTCTCCTATAGCAAAATCTATATTAACCAATGTGTACACAGTACTGTGAAGAGAAGGATTGCAGTCTTTGGACCTCAAATTTGATAATACCACACAAATAAATACATTAAATAAGTAACTCTCCTTCCAGCTCATTCAGCATTACTATATACTGTTTGAAACAGAAAGATGGTAAGGTTAAACTTAATCTCTTTTGCCTGAGTCTTTTAACGAAGTAAAAAGGAGAAGACTATTCTGTGGCAAGTCTATGGCCTTAAATGGAGTGCTGTTGAATTTAACCAGGGAGTAAGCACACAACTATGTAAATATTTAGAGCCACTGGTTTCCTGGTATTTTCTTGTGCAATATTCTCTTTCATGTAGTGAATGGTGAAACCTGGGTCATCAGCTGTCCTGCTTCCATGACAGAGCTACCAGGAGCACTTCAGGATGTGCGGCAGGTCCTGGCTTCTTATAGGACAAGTTCCAATGAAACACTTTACACCTTGAGACAGAGGAGAATTCCCCTACGGGGAAAACATCCCTGTTGCAAAGAAATATACAGTCTGATGTTTCTGGAACCCTGATATGAGCACAGATTGGCTTTCAGGTCCTAAGCACCACTGCAAAGTAGAAAAATGCTTATGCAAGTGTAAGTGGGCAAACCAAGGGTGACACTCAGTGGCTGGCCAAAGAAACCTCAGGGGAGTATTCCAGAGGAACTTCCTGTCTTCTGGCAAGCAGATAAAGCAAACCTATTTTCTTCGTAGGTGGCAGCATGAAGTTGCAAGAAGTTCATTCTCAAGATGTACTTAGCACAACTCATAGTAGAGTCCACATTCCTCATAATATAAAGTGACTGCAAACAACAGCACCTTTGAATGAAAGGAAATCTCTTCCCCCACACAGAAAGGAAAGTAATTACATTCAGAGGACCCCAGAGAGCTCTTATCTCTACCACTGATATGAAGAAACAGACTGAGAAAGATCAGCCTGATAAACAATAATATATTTATACTGCAGTAATCAAAGGGGCACAGGCACTGGACCTTGGGAATGTTGCCTTTCTCATTTAGGGCCCTTATCTGATAATAGTAGAACTGTTCCCTTGTATGTTAGGTTATGAAGCTACTCCAGGATATAGAAAATTCTGTACCGCAAAGTTTTGCATTGGCAGAAGAGCCTCTTTCAGCAGCCTAGGACAGGATACTGTGATTAGATTCTGCTTCAGCAAGGATGTGCCTAACCTTCACCATGCAGGTAATTTTGGAGGTATCAGTGAAGCTATAATTGTATTACTGGCAGTTAGTCCGTTGTTTAAACATCACATAAAATAAAGTGGCAGAGGTTCACTTGCTGCCTTGGTATAAGACACTGCAGGTTACCCTAGGCAGCCCTCTGGCTTGTTGAGGTGTTCATAAGGACTCTGCAATTTCACTGCAGGAGGCTTTGTTATAGTTGTCTTTGACCAAGTCCTTGGGATTTTGAGTGGGATGGTTGGGGTCTCTCTGGTTACTTTATAGGATCAGAGAAAAAATGGGGAAAAGGGCTTTAAGAGGTTTCTTTATCCATTTTCCTTTAGGAAGGATCAGCTATCTGTATATGTAATTTGTGACAGATGTTTGTTCTTTTAGAGCCTCCAACAGTGATACACTACCACTCCTCCAGGCAATCCACTCCAGTGCCCTACTCCCCTCCCTGTTAGGAAGCTTCTCCTGATGTCTAGCCCTCATATATCTTGCTGCCACTTAAGCTCATTATTTATTGTGCTAACCATCCTGGTCAGAGCAAACAGATTATTTCCTTTCTCTTTCCAACAGCCTTTATGCAACTGATGGTTTTATGTTCTCTCCATTGTTTTTCTCTTCTTTCTCTAAACCAACACCAGCTCCCTCATTGCTCTCTCACAGGTCATCGTCTTTGAAAGGTCACTTTTCTCTCCTCTGGATTTTCTGCAATTCTTCCACATCTTTTTTGATGTCCAGTGCCCAAAACCAGGTGAAACTGAGGTTTTACTGGGACAGGCTGAGGGAGAGAAATCAGTTACTTTCAATTACAACTCATGGCATTCCCATCCTCACCATATAATTGTACAAAGATGATTTTAACTAAGACAGAAATTGGTGGAAAATTATTTTCCTCTTGTGGCAGTTTAGGCTGATCTGATGCCTTTCAAATGTTGTTTACTTTTATTACAACTCAGGTTCTTTCTTCAACTCACTAAATCTCTAGGACAGCTAGTACTGATCAGGTGACCGTACTTACATTAGTCTTTGCTTTGAGTGTTGACATTTAAGTGAGTGCTGATAACTGTACCCAGGGAATCAACATTGCACTATGATTACCTGGTCTCAGAGACCCTGACTTTGAAATCAGAGGGCTTGGAGGTGGGCTAGTGGTATTTACTGTCTCCCCTAAGAGACAATGAGGTGGTTGATATTCGACATGTCTTTCCAGTCAAGAAAATAGGAGCCAGCTCACCACTTTTCTCACCTTTTCCTATTGCAACTTCCTCTTGGGCATCCTTTCATGTGTTTTGAAGGAAAGCCAGGGTAGCAGGCTTACCTCTGCACTGGTACAATATAGGTACAACTTCTTCTCAGTGCTGATAACAGATTATTGCTCAAACACAGAGAAAATAAATGAAGAAAAGGCAGTGTGACTTCACCTGCCTGAAGGACACCTGTGTTGGATCCTACTCTGAGACTGACATAAATGTGATAATGAGACACCCACAGAAGTGATGACAAAGAGCAATCCAAGTCTGAGTCCTGATAGCAGCCCTGGTGTCTTCTTGGCTCTGATGAGCACATGAGATAGAAACTTTTGTTATTAAGGGAGAATGGTGCATATGGCAAAACAAGGACAGAGATGAAACTTCATTCCTCTAAGGAAGTCCCTGACTGTGGTCTTTGACTTCAGAGGAAGGTTTGTAAGGAACAGCTGATGTTGAGAGGAGATGAGAAGCTTCAAATAGATTTGGTGTGTTTCTGGTTAAACCTTCCTTGCTTCTTCCCCTTCCCGTTCTCGCCATATACAAGCCCTCTTCCAGGCTTCTTCTCTCTGTGTTCACTTCCCAGGGTAGGATCCTCTAAGAGAGGCTTTTGGAGAGATCTAGAATCTCCAAGGACAATTTGGCCCATGCAAAGATACCTGTAGCAAGTAGAAATGTGAGGGGTTTGAGAGGAAACTCCAAACCTTGTTCTTGGATTTGCCTATTATTACAAGTTTCAAACTTGGGGTAGAGCCAGTACCCTCTAACCTTGGGCCCTGAATTTACTGGTAAATTGAGGCAAATGGGAAGGATGGTGTAAAACGGGGACAGTAACTGTTGTGTTAAGGAGAAAAAATGGCACACTTTTGAAATAAACTTAAAGGAAAATGGAAGGAAACCTGGATACATCAAATTCACTTTTAATTGTGTAGATGTAGTCACACGGTAAAATAAATAAAGAGGGAAGACTTAACTCCCACAGTATTCAGGACAAGTTTTCACCCCAATATGCTGTGATTCAGATTTGCTACAAAACCTCAGTCTGCAATAGAAAAGAATCTGTTTTGTTATGTTTTTCTGTTTTCTCTCAGATTTTCTTGCTCATAGCTATAAACACCTGGAAATCCCAGCAGCAGCATCAAAGCACTATGGTGTCCTCATGCTCAAGAGACCGTAAGAGAAGCTGACTGCGGATTGTGTTGGCTGGACCACAACAGCCCAAGCACATTTAACTTCAAGATACAGTCAAATGCTTTGTCAGCTCCCCTGCATCCTCTGAGCTGTAATATATACTAGCTGGCACTTGTGCTTCTTGAAAGCATTGCTCCATGGGAGCAACATCTCTGCCACATGTGGTCTGGATGCTATGTCATGCTAATTAGTCCATGAGCAGTGCTCCCGCCCTTCCCATTCCCATAGATCTACCGTTGTTTCACACACTGCCATTCTGAGGTGTGATGAAAGGCATTAAAGGCAGAGGGTTTATCAAATTCCCTTGGTTTCTGGGTTGCATTTCAATTCCAAATTCTATCTGAATTCAACCTTGTGGGTTGAATGCCTTGTGGGCATTTCTTTAGGACCTACAGTAATAATGGAACACTGAAAAATACAGAGAGGCAGGAGGAAGATCAGCTTTACAGCTGTGTTTGACTTAAAGGACCGAGCTAACCAATTCTTGGTGGCTCAGGTTTTCCATATTATAGAGTTTTCACACAGGAGAGGTTTGTTGGCTCTTTTTCTCAGTGTACACAATGAGTATATATATTTATTTTAGAAAAACACTTAGCCAGAAGGAAGACAACATGTAGTGAAAGATAAATTATGCAGATAATGCTCTATTATGTACACACAGTGGAAAGTACAAGGGACATGAATTTCCCCAGGGAGACACCTCGGAGAGAGGAGACTGGGACAAAACACAGAGTAAAATAAAGAAGAGGAAGAGAAAAAATGAATTGGAAGTAGTCAGTTTTGGCAGATTTTGCTTGAAGGAGAAAGAAGACTGAATGAGCAAAGGATTGTACTGGGGGCAATTCCTTACAAAGAAAGGACTTTGTATTGGCTGTGTCACTTATCAAGGTCACTACTCGAACTCCTGAGGACAGTGTTTTGGCCCTGCAGGTATTTATGGAGCTTGGAGTGAGTGACTGAAAAGTGTGAAAACAATCAATGTACAAAACAACTGGCATCATTTCTTCCCTCCAGGCTTTCCCTTTGCTCTGCAGTGGGGAATGTACTGGCTTTTTATAGTTCTGGTCTGTGTTACATGGCCTGTTGAGATCAGGTAGGATCAGTTCCTGTGGATTGTCTGGCAATGCAAGATTGGATAAAGCAGGGAAAGCAGCCCCTGGTCTTATCAGAGATGGGCACAAAAGCCCTGCCGAGAGCAGAGTAATAATTGTACTTGCATAGCAGAATACAGAGAGAGTCTCAGTGGGCAGTAACACTTAATTTCATCAGGAACAGCAAGAAGATGCTTCTCTAAAGTCTCTCTTGCTTCACCCCTAGAGCTGTACCTTGTATCAGCAGGTCTCAAAGCTGGCATTTTGAATCAGTCTTGCAAGCCCTTACGGCTTGCACTGATGCTGAGCTCTACTGCAGCAGGCCTCCTGATATGGCTGTGCTTCTCCTGCAGAGTGCAGTGGATTGAATTGTGCTCAAGTGAACAAATCGAGAGAATAAAATAGGTTGTGTTTTTTCCAAGCCTTGAGATAGGTCCATGAGGTGGTACTCTCCTCCTGTGACTCAGGGCACAGAGCTCTTCCTCAGTGTGTTCAGCTTCAGACTCTCTGACCTGGCTTTTGGAGTCCTTGAGATGAGGTAGAGAAGGGATACAGCATTTCACAGGGTATGTTCCAACCATTGGCAGAAATGTAATTAGCTCTTCCTATGTGGTTGCTATCACATGTGTCACTGCAGGTAAAAAATGAGAAAACAAATCCAATTGCCAGGGCCCCTGTGGCTCTACCTTCACATACGTGTTCGAGATGACCACTGTGCTACGTATTGACCTCCTGTAAGCAGCCACTGTAAGAATCACTCCCTTTCTCTGTGCTCACCATACTACAGCCCCACGTTAAGAAAATGAGATTATTTTTTGGGGGTTGTGTTGATACCTGCAGGTTCAGAGACTGTTTGTTTGTTTGTTTTCCTTGTTTTCAGTACATAATGGGCCAGATTGCATTCATGTTTTCTCTCCCTTACAGCTTTCTACCAGGCATTAGTCACAACTGGAGGCTGGACTAATTTGCTGTTGTTGTACAAGGAATTTTCTCTCCTGGAGACCTGGCTGATGTGATCAGAACTCAGAAATGGTATTGGACCAAAGGTCCATTCAGGCAAGTGGTTCCCTGTTTGTATTGGCTCAGGTCATTGTTGCTCTCTTTTCTTTGTCATGTCTTCTGCCTCCCTTGCTATGTACATTTTTTTTTCCTCTGTCATTTGAGTTGCTGGCTCCTTGCCTTAAGATCTAGGATGGTGTGCCTTTCACAGAACCAGTACCACAGGTTTGAGGGATATGGGAGAAGAGAGTCCAACATATTGCTTATAGCTAATATGCTGTCATGCCTTGCCTTCCTTTTCTGCTGCCTCCTTTCCACAACAGCTACACCTTGGAGGCCAAGTAAAGAAACAAGTCCAAGTGGCTTGTTTTCTGCTTACCCTTGCTTTCTGGTTAAAGATATTGTGAGTGGTTGCATGTGGATTATTGTTTTTCATAGCCACCAGTGGTTCCACCATCTGTGAACTTGTCTAATCCCACTAGAAGTTATTAGCCTTGATTTAAAATTGCTACCTATTCCCTTTGTAACAGCTGCTGGCAAAGCTGCTATTCTCCTGATGGATTTTTTTGGGTCTAAGTTTGGTAGCTTACATATAACAAAGGCCATCAGCCAGTATCATCTCTATATTTAATACTTCTCTGCCCCCAGCCCTCAATTAATCTTAAGTATTAAACATCATTCATAATGATGCAAAAAGCAGTTGCTGTTTGCAATATTAGGAGGAAAAACCCATAGGAAATAATGGATAAAAAAGTAAGTACTGAACATCAGCATCTTTGGTTGTTGTATATTTATAAAGGATAAAATAACTGCTGTCTCATACCCTTCTGCTGAAGATTTCCCTTATTGACAAAGTGGCATATATGATGGTGAATGGATCTCTGTCATCAGTGTCCTATCTGTGGACTCACAGATTTCTTGTATTTGTGCTGTTATTTACAAGTATAATGTTTCCAGGTTTTATTCTTGGCCTTTCCTTGTATTTCAGCAAGTATATGTTCTGTCATTTAGCAGTACTTTAGCAAACAGCTGGTACCCCCCAGGGTAAACCTTTAAACAATGTCCTGCTCTGACAAAATTCTGCTTTATAAGCAAACCATGTTAGCATATTTCTCTTATTGTTTTGCAAATTGCAATTACAAAATGCTTTTGCATTTAAACAGGATTTCCCTGACCTAAGAGATAGCAAAAATAATGTTAGAGAGGGCACAGTAACTTGATGCTCTGACCTACTCTAAATAGCTGAACTTGTTTCCCTTGGGCAAATTATATATTTATAATGACACATTATGTCATCAGAATACTTCAACAGAGATTCTGCAGCTCCAGCTTACATGAATATTCTTTTGAAGGGCTAATCAGAAGAGATATACCACCAAGATTATATGCTTTAAAAATACAGTTCTGGACAGCACTGTCTAAACTAGGCAACAATAATCAACCAGTTCTGATTAATCAGTCAATATAGACCCTTGCTACTCACCAGTTCTCCATGACCTTAGTTCAGATCAAAGCTTAGGCTGGAGAGATTAGTTTTGCGACAGTGTTTGAAAATCAGCAGTCTTTCTCCAGATCATATAAAACTGGTGCTCATGGGGTGTCTTCCTAAAAGCACTACGATACAGTTGAGGGTTTCAGCTTAAGTTTCTTCTTTAAGTACCTTCCCCAGGCCCTTCCTTCCTTTGCTTACCCATGTGTAGCTAACAGGCTACATAAGAATAAGATCTCATTTTCATTTAAGTAGTCTTTATGCTGCAGGGACCAGCTGATGGTCTCCAAAGTGTCTAGGAGATGAGCTAAATAAAAGATTTTGAAAATAAAACCAGCTTCATGTGCTACAGCCAGAGGAGAAGGCAAGGGCAGTGTACGATGATTGTTGTGCTGAGTTACTCCTGTTTCTTTCCATTGAGCAAGAGGCTAGCAGATGGGTGGGCTGGAAGTAGAGGTTCAGGGACAACTGACTGTACCATGAAACAAGCAGACCCAGTGCAACTCGTCTTGTTGGATGAAGGGATACAGGCTTGTAGGAGCCACATGTTGCGCATAACTAAACAGGGAATGTTAATTGCCATGAGGGTTTATTCAGATGCTTTCATGGCTGCTGAGATAAATTGTAAATCAAGAGAACAGATGACTTAAGAGGAAAATATTTTTTTAATCAGAGATGCTCTTCAATACTCTTCAAGGAAAATGTATTCCACAGTAGTGTGGCAAATGTAGGCATTACTCTGTTTATAGTGTCTGCTCTAGAAGAGACAAATGATATGTGCCGAAGCAATCAGGCAGGAGTGTGTATGCCAGTGAGCTTGCATGCTAAATGTCTTCTGATCTTGCAGTCAACATGTGAGAAAACTCCCCTTCACTAGAACTTCTGTCTGGAGAAGGCACATATACAGTGGAGTATCTTTATTTGTCTGTCTGCTCAGTCAAATGGTCACGCTGGGTCTCTGATGCTGGGGCTAGGGACATTGCTGTTTTGAATCTCTGCCTGGATACTTTGTACTTTTGCAAAACAAGGGAAGCAAGGGAAGAAATAGCTTTAACTCTTGTTTCTTTTTTTCCTGAAGCCATGTTTTCCATGACCAAATTTGCAGTCAGAGCCAAATGTTTCCAGATTTCCTTTGATAACTCAGCAGAACAGCATGGTGCAATATTTTACTTTTCCTTCTTTTTTCCCTTTTAACAGACTTTAGTGCCTCATGGTATGTCATGAGCATTCCTTACTAGGATTAAAGTAACTAGGTTCCTCTGACTGCTTTGGATATGCATGTGGCACTTCCTGAACCTTAGCTATTCTCTTTGTGCAATTCTGCTAATGAAAAGCTGTCCAGACCAGGACATCATAGAATATAGTTTGTACTTGTAAATCCATGGCACAGGGAGGATATTACTGTATTGCTTCCTATCTGCTGTCACTGAGGTGACTGTTCTGGCAGAAAGAGAGACAAACAGCTGCAGAAATCCAGTGATGGATCTGCAATTGCTTCCTGGAGGGATGAATGTGGAAATAAATGTTAGGAAAAGGGAAGTACCAGCCATGCTCTCTGTCCTGGCCACATGCTTGTGGGAAAGGTGGCCCTTGTTCTTCCATGGAGGATGGGAGCATTTTTTTTTTTTTCTATCTGCTAAGCCTCTGCTCAAACAAAACTACCATAAAATACTTTCACGCTTGATTATTGACCTCACCCTCCAGTTCAGGTGTGGCTTTTATCCCACTCCTTGGTCCTGCGGATGTTGCTAATTTCAAGGACTTTCTCCAGGAGTGGCACCCAGAACCCATTTCTGCTCTTTACAAGTGGGTGTAACACAGAAGTCTGTGCTTCATAAATCTGGACAGTAAGGAGCAACCATCCTACCTGGCCCTGATGGTGCTCCATGTCCAGTGTGCAGCTAAACACATGTGCTAACGTTCATGTAACATAGTGGAGTTTTGACAGTAAGGCATGGGGACAGTTCATGACTTGAGAAACTATATATATGTGTGTGAGTGAATTTGTTATTGTATGGGGCACTGACTCACGCAGCTTTTGTTGGCAAAATGGTCTTCAAAGAGCAGTTAAAAGCTAGTACACTGTGAGAGGCATCACAGAGAGGGTGAAGGTGACTGCCCATCACTGGCTGCTCTGAGTGGAAATCCAACGCGGCAGAACGCTGGGGCCAGGAGGGACAGCACTTGCACAGAGCCCATTGGCTGCTGGAAAGGCTGCTTTTTCAAAGCTGTGTCTTCACACCTTTACAATCCAAGTAAAGTGAAGAAATAAATCACTGTGTGCAGTTGTCATCTTCCCCCAAACCCAAAGACTTTAAACGTATCTGAACCACTGTGTTTCCTCAGAATAAACACACAGATACTCAAAATAAATTGCTAGGTCCTGGTATCACGAGAATGATTTATAAACCAATTATACTGGGAATTTTATTCTCTATTGTTTCTCTGATAGGTTATGGGTCAATTAGGTGTTTTACTCCTGTGGGAACACATCCTCATTCTGCTATAAAATGTCTGAACTTGGCACACTGAAGTTCATTCTGTCCATCTTGCAAACACCTCCAGTTTGTGGCAAAACTTTGAGAATCATTCTGCCAAGGGCCATGTATGTAATTTTTATACTGTTTTGTCTGTGTTTACTGCTGAGGGCATTAGCAGGAATGGAGAGTTTCTTCCCACTAAATAATCTTTCTTCACCTGATCTTGTCCTCTTCTGTCTTCTCATCAGACTTGGCTTGTGCAGTTGATGTTCATGGTGCAGCTGAGCCTGTAAATAATTAGCCCTTGAGGAATGGATATCTTTGAGCCTTCAAAGTAGCTTGACAGCATTGGTAATGGAGCTGAAGGGCATCTGCTATGGATTGTCCCTCAAAAAGTATATCTATAAATAGTGAGTGGATGGAAATCATAGGAACATAAGACTAGCAATCCTAGTTCAGACCATATGGGAAAGTACCCTGTCTCCAGCAGGGGCCATAAACAGACACCTGGTGAAGAATAAGAATAGGGCAAGCACGTTTAATCTTCCTGCATAACATTTTCTACTCTCTGAGTATATTCAGCTCAGGATTTCCCAAGATTGCTGTGATACTTGGTAAGCCACACTGGGTTTCTCTTGCAGTTGCTTGTCCAATCTGTCCTTGAACATCAACAATTCTAGTGTCATTCTGAACCAGGCACGTTATCCTTTAGAGCAAACCTGTTATCCTCTAGAATGGTGAAAAAAACAGTTACTCTAAAGCCTTTAGTTTCATCATTTTTTTTTGGTGAAATCTGAACAAAGAAGAGAATTTGACCAAGACAGTTACTGAGTATAAAAGGGGGAACTCAAGAGGAACCAGTTTTATGAACATGCCTCTAAAGTCTTGCACCACTTTAGCAATGCAAATTGATTAGTGCATTTTAATTCTCTTGTTAATATGGACTTTTCCACTCCTGCATGTTATTTATGTCAATATAAGCCAGAAATGGAATCCAGACCAAGGGTTTTGTATCATCCTTGAATCTGCTCCTCCTCCTCCTTCTTTGCAAATTAGAATAACAATGTCACAGTCTTAAAAAACATTATATTTTCCTATAAGCTACAGTCATCTTCTTTAAGCACAAGAGACTGAAGCTAAGAGAAACAAAATCCAATCCCAGTCACACTTCTTCCCAGTCACACACACACATGATCACACATCATGGTGATGCAAGACCCCAGGTAGATGGTTTTGGTATTCTGATGCCTAGCCTTTTTCATTTACTGGATGTGGCTCTTAGCATCCTGGAGTTGTTTGCCTTAAGTGGCATACAACAAGCAAGCCTTTTCCTTGGAATTCCTGGCTCTCCTTGTTGCTTCTCTTACCACATTTCAATTATCTAACATATGAATACAACAAGCACTGCAATAATTAGGACATCATATGGCATTCACAAATTACTATAAAGCAATTCCAGCATTGGTGGAATGGATAAGTAGTCAGAAAGAGTAAGATAAGCAGCGCTACTGGTGTGAGCTGAAGATGACTGAAGTCAGTGTACTGACATAACAGATAAACACAAAGTAAGTTAAATGTGAGTACAAGCTGGACTTAGGGAACTTTTGTAGCTATGTTCTAATTCTGGATGAAATAGCACCACAAGTTAGAAGGGCACATTGAACTCCTTCACAGAGATGGATGCCCTTCATGGTGTATTTTTCTGAAGATATTCTTTATTATGTTTGACTTCTCTTATTTGGGTGGTAAGTTCTCTAATATTTGCCTGCCAATTATTGTATTGCCATTTACTAGCTATAATGAGTATTCAGTGTTTTCAGTTATTTGCTGCTTCATTGAAAGCACAGCGGTCATTGGAGCCATTAAGGGATTCTTAGTCAATCCACTAAATAATAAAAAGAATCAAAGAGCATGTATAAACTATGAGATTTTACTGGCCTGGCTGTCAGCTGGGAATGTGAGCAAATCATACCCACTAGCCATCATAGTCAAGCTAACAAAAGCTTTCAGGCACATGCAAAAATGCAGATAGTCAAATGTGTCTCTGGAGAAATATTATAGCTGGGCTTGGAGAACAATCTCCTGGTGATGTAAACTGCACGTTCTTTATGAATGGTTGCTCATATATGCAGAGTGTCAAGAATTTTAGTGTAAGAAACCTCATTTGGTGTTTTCTCCCTGATAACATGTTTCATTGCAACCGAAATATGTCAGCTACTTGCATGAAAATTGTCTTTCAAACTAAATATCTGGCTTCATATTTTCACTAAACGTTTTTTAATGATGTGGAATAGGCACGATGGGGGCCACAGAAGGCAGGAACAGGGAAGGATAGTGGGTGACCTCCCAGGGTGTCAGCTTCTCCACAAGAAGCCCCAGGACACGTTTTTCTTTGTTTCTACAGAGGAGATGCAAAACAACCAACCCCCTTCTTTTTTTTTCCTGAGGACAAATAACTTCCAAGCACATCTGGTTGAGCATGAAGAATGAGAATATGAATACAGACAATTATGATAGAATGGAGGCCTTGTAAATTTATACCCAAACTTACCCCCTGGTAACTCATTCATCTGCATGTCTTGACGGGATGCATGTGAAATAGTGGGACAATAAAAGCCGTTGTTATGCTGAAAGATGTTAATAGCTGGCCTCAGGGTGAGCTGAGTTTCCAAGACAATCACAGATAACACAGATAACACAGCGGAAAACGTTAGACTCGGGAGAATGAACACTCAAGCCTTTATTTTGTAAAATAAAGAGACGTGGACTGTCTCAGAGTGGGGATTGCTTAAAGGTACAGGTTTTGCAGGACCTGATTTTAATGGAAAAGTACTTCATGGGACAGCAGAGTGTCTGAAATGCTGGTTACGCATATGGAAATATCCATAGTCACAGATGACGATGCCTCAGCAGGTGAAGGTCTACAGACATGTAAGAGGGCACTGGGTATTGGCCCCTTTTGCAATTCATCCTGTCTGCCAGGCTGCAGCACCACACTGGGAACAAACGGAGTGGCTTGACAAAGAAGTATCTCACATAACTACTTTGGCAGCCTTTGGATGGTCAGAGGTGTTATAAAAAAAACCCCTTTCTTAAATTCAGTCTTTCAGAAAGAGAGGCTGTAATACAGATATGTCCTCACCAAGGAACTGGTATGCAGTGAAGCTCCTTTTCTTTCTCCTTTCTGTCTCTTTTCACTGCTGCCTCTACACAGCCTGCTGTCTTACAAGGAAGACACTACCATAACCACAGGACTAGTTGGGAGCATACGTTCATAGAGCTGCAGATGTTTTCTGATAGTTCCTGAGTCTAAACCTGGATCAGCTCGGTTCTGTCTGAAAATAGGGTCCTTTACAAGATGATGCTTTCATGAAGACTCAGGAATAAACAACTGGAATGGGTCCACTACTGTGTACATAGGCAAACATACAGAAATGATTTGAGTTTGGAGTGTATTTCACCTAGTCCAAACGTAGCTGTGTAAAAGTTGGTTTCTTGTCTAAGCAAGTGTGTAGATTTGCTCTGCAGTTAGTAGGAAGAGAATGACACTCTCAGAAACTGATCCTGTTTCTCTTGGATTACCATTTTGAGATGAGACAAATTGTTCTTGGGGAGTATTTTTCTCTCCAGTGACTACAATAGAAACTGAGACATCTTGCAGGTCAGCTGTCCAAGCTCAGCTGAGAAGAATCTTATCCAGAGTTCAACAGCACTGATGGAAGTTTTGCTCCATGTGTCCCTGTGTACTACAAGCTAAAGAAAACCCTTCCAGAGCCTACACTACAGCTGTAAAGCACAAACCCCACAACTATTTTCTGCTAGGGGAAGAAAGCAAGGATATCCTGAGGGAAAATGTATAGAGGATCCTAGGAAGTGCTTATTTGCACCTCAAGCTAGACATGTCACTACTGGCAAAATGACAGGTGAGCAAGCAGGAAACTTGAACTTTCTAAGGCAGCACTAGTTGTCGTAGCTGAGACCCACTGATGTGATGAGGCAAACTGGTAACAACATATCAGAAACTTTGAAGGGACAAACACACTCCAGAAATGCCAGTCCCTAAAGCTGCACAAGTGACTAACAAATGTGGAACATGTGGCTTTCATGTTCTTCTTGCCCTTCTGTCCTCAAAAGAGATAGGTTAGATCAAGTCACTTAAGTCCCTGCTGAAACAAAATGTACCTTTGTGATGAATACTTATGAAAACTCAGAGTGACATGGTAATAAAACTGTAAAGGTTTGGATTCCTTCAGGGAAATCCAGTTGCACTCACTTTGTTGTCAGAATAATGAGGCCTCTATTTTCTGGTCATAGAGTTAATGCATATGATGCAGGTAGAATGATTTTCAAGGCATAGGGAACTCTTTGAAGGAGACAAAAAGTAAAACTTTTAAAAAAAGTCTAGTTCTTATATACCCATATAACACACCATTATGGATTAAGTGTCCATAAAATATTGATGCTTTGTAATCCCATACTATGCTTGAGAGACAGCGAACCATTCCATGGCACAGCCCTAAGGCTGTTGTTCTCTTATAATGACCCTGGATAGTGCATGAAATTTTCTCTAACATAGACTCAGACAACAGCTGGGTGCATATGTTCTTTGAATTGTTGATCCCATCGGGGTTAATAGGTACATAATAAGCAACATTGAACCTAAAGCGTTTGAGTTTTATGTATTTGGTGATATGGGTTTCAGTTTTCGTTATGTCTGATGAACACAGGCAGGTGCAATTGCTATTGGTAATGAAATATCAGAAATATTTTAGCCAATGTAGAGGTCAGAGAAAGCTTCCACTGTCCTTATTGTTTCACTTTTTGTCCATACTGAGAGCAGTACAGTACCGTGCCAGATAGGGAGAACTGACTGAGTCCTGATGGTGAGTTGCTGGGACTGACTATTGCTGCTTTGGAAGAGAATGCATTCACATCTTTGGACAAAGCAATGATGAAGCTGGATAAACACAAAGGTATTGAGGGCTGATGTTTCACATCAGGTGAAGGATTTGGATTTGAGGAAATTCAGTGAATGTTCCTTGTGCTTCAGTTCATCCAGAGGGAAAACTTATCAAAAAGTAGCAGTCACACTGAGTAGATGCCAGATTTTGGAGCAGGGCAAGCAAAGGATAACAAATACAAAATGATGCGAGACAGAGAGCATCTAAAGGGTGATGGACAGTTGCTTTCAAGATGGTCGAGTGTGCAGTGTTTCTAAAGTGGTGCTTAGTCACGAGTGGTCTCTTCCCATTACTGAGCAAATTGAGCATTAGTGCTGCCATGTTCTGCCATCCAAGGAAGGAAATATTATAATATTTACCCATCTCAAACAACAAACATGAGATGCATTGCAAAATCAGTGACTTCAAGTCAGATTGCTGAACGCAGCAACTTACACTGCACAATGAAGTGCTGTTGTGTCTCCTATATGAGCTGAGGGAAGGTAGGTCCCTGTGGCAAAACTGGGAGCCCTTTTGCTCATTCCCACCATGATCCCCCGCTTTGTCCTTCCCTGAGCACTTACAGTCAGATCTGAAGCAATGAGGATTTTCTGCTGGAGTTAGGAGAGGGATACATCTCACTAGAGGCACCAAGAGAATCATGGTAGGAACTGCAGAAGGAAGGGAGAGGGGGTGAGATGTGTGGAGCCCACTGAGGAGAGACTGATGCATATGAAGAGGCTGCAGAATTTAAGATTATGCTGAAAACAACAGTGGTGAGATTGATCTCACCTCACTGCAGGTATCTAGTCACCTGGCCTGATTTAGATTTTTACTTTAGGATAAGATGAATCACAGTCTAGAAACATCCCTTTCTCTCCACTGACTACAGTCAGTGCCTAGTGCAGATGAAGTTGTCTGAGCTGTAGCTGTCTGTGTCTGCTGAGCTGGATCTGGCCCCATAGGAGTGAGAGTAAATTTGCCTGTGCAAATCCCAGTTTGAGCATTTGGGTATTGCTTCCTCTTTCAGTGCAACCTGCCTATATAGCCATTTCTACACTCCCAGCAGACTAATTATTACAAAAATTCTCTGTTATTGCTTTGCAACGGTCCATAGCTTAACTAATTTAAAAATGCAAATGAATGCTAAATTGCAGTTGAATCTGAACCATCTCCTTCTCTGTCTTTCCCTCTCTTTCTCTTTCCTTTTTTTTTTTTCCTCTGCTGGGAAAAGAAAGATACAGCAGACATTAAATGCTGATGGTGAAAATCAATCTTTTAGATTTGAGGTAATTTTGAATTAGGTCTCAGTGCCAGGGGTAGTGACATCATCAGAGCTGCTCAATTGATCCATGATTTGCAGTGAAACAGCTTGGACTTGATCCTCCCTTTGTCCTTACAGAGAGAAATAAATGCTTCAGTCTTCAGCTCTTTTCACTGGGAAACTTCCATACTCAAATGATCTCAAATGTTAAGAAGAGGTATCCAGGAACAACACAAGCAAATGTGTGAGCTGAAATACATCTCTTGTACTGCTGTTATCCTCGTGTGTTAAGCTAGAGCTCTGTTTTGCCATCACATGTGAGTGATGTGCCCAGGTGGTTATGAGGAATCAGCTGAAAGGGTGTTTGTTACCTCTTTAGCATCTAAAATTAGCTGGTTAACACTAGTTAAGCTGTTAGTACAGTCAGATGCTATAGCACCCATCAGGATTGTCTCATCATCTCATGGTCGATGGATATATCTTTACCTACTGACATTAACTTTTCTCTGAGACTAATTCCTTTGAAGAAGAGGCTATGTTATAGCTATGTATTTGAGGGGGACATGAACAGTGTCTAGCACCATGATTTGTGGTCTTTAGCTGCAGGATCACATAGTGCAGAGATGAAATTTCATGAGCTTTTGTTGATGCTTGCACACAGCAGACAGATTTCTAAATGGGCTCTGCACAGATGATTAAAATTCAGACTCCAGTCCCCTCTGTGTCCATCAGTCTTGTACAGTCCCATGGTATTTGCTGGGCTGATGTGCTATAGGAAGTAAACATGGTTCTTTGGAGCTGTGAACCCTCTTGTTGCCCCAAAGAAGATGCTCACAGACACACACATCTCTCCTCCCAGATCCCAGACCAGCACGGTGTCTGTGGGAGGGACTGGTTTTCAATTAGTATTCAAACATCATAATGATAGAGTCCTTCTAATCCTTCTACAAAGGTGCGTGTGGTTAATCAAACTGTAATGCCGCAGGCTCCGGGTAGTTTTGTTTATCATCAGCTTAGTGCCAGATCTCCTGGGATGTGTTCACTGGTTCAGGGTGTGCAGTGTGCTTCCAGCCCTCGCTCTTGGCTGTAAGGCAGATGTAGCTATTGCGTTGCCTAATGTGGCCTCTTAATAGCTGTCAGGAGGAAGAGGAGCCCTTCTGGATGAAGGGATGAAATATACTACATGCACATCCTCACTACACGCACAGCTCTCTCTTCTGTCTAGGTAGGTAGCTGTGCTTATAGCTGTGCCTTCATGTCCTTGTGTGAGGATCGTGACAACCCATCAGCATGGACTGAAAATCCATCCCTTGAGCATAAAAGCTTATGTCCTTTATGTATCAGAGTCTGTTTGGGGGAGAAAAACTGTAATCAAATCTCTTCTGTGGACACATGTCAGAACCCTATCTATACGTGTGTGCATAAACACACACACACACACATATGTATTTTTGTGTTTCCGTATTATCTGAGGGTTTTTTCTCTGTGATTCTGTGCTAGTAGGCACAAAAGCAGTGTTGAAGATTAATTCCATTTAATTTTAGTGATAAAGAACGTTGCAGTCACAAGAGGTTTGCCATCAGTGTTGGAGGACATTAAGTATTTGGGATTTTTTTAGTTGCAAGATAATAATGTTCTGGTGTAAATGTTTTATAATTATCTCATGAATTATTCACGGTTAACTTGATAACCCGACATTTTATGGGATATGTTCTCTAGAGTGCAAGGAGGGAGGGAAAATTTAAAAATAAATAAATGTGGAGACAGAACCCAGCTGCAACAATGAGAAAGCACTGAAGCCTCTGATTTATTTTCTGTCTGCACTGAAGGGTGGTTTCATTCTTTTATTTATATTTTTGTGGTGATGAGCCACAGAATGAGGGTAAGTGGATGAGGTTATTTTCTATATATATAGAAGGAAAATTAAAAACTGGGAAAGAAATCAAACTCCTTTCACTGTTTTTTAATCTGAAAGTGGTGCTTGAATTTTTTCACCTATTGTTCTGGAGCTCAGAGGTTCTATTATTGTTGATACCATTTCTGTCTGGTGAGGCATTAGTGAAAACCAGCATGGATTCTTCTTTATGCATATTTCTGTGCCTTTTTTCTCCCTTCCCCTTATCCTCTCTTCTTTAATTCTTATTCAAATTCTTTATTAATTTTCCTTTTTGTTTTCCCCCTTTCCTTTTTCAGCTCCTGTCTCCCTTCCTCTGGCCTTGCCTTTTTTCCCCCACTTCTCTCTGATTCTTTCACAACTTCTCATCTTTCAGTGTTTTATTCTGCCTACAATTCCCTCTCTGTATTCTCTATTGGTAACAGGATTTTAATGCCGTCTGCTGAAGTCCATGAGCCTTAACCCAAACCAGCTGAAGAAAGAAATGGACCCAAAGAAGAGTTCCTGCAATTTAATGAAATAATGGTGACAACTTCTGGAAAGACAGGATTAAAACTCACACCTGGACATCCAGTCTGAATGTCTGTCAGGCCTCGATAACCAAAATGCACTGGAAAGAAGTGAAGTAGCTTCCTTGACATACCCCAGAGACCAATGGCACAAAATACCTAGCAGGTGTCTGGAGAAGTCTCCCAGCTATGAATCCATGATATCCATGAATTCAAATGGAAAAGAGAATATGGCAAATGACACCCCCAGTGTGAGCAAAGGCTGCCCTTGCACCCAGAAAAACAACTGATGACAAATACAGGACTGAGACCTCCAGGGAGTTGTCCAGGAGTAATGTCTCTGCAGACAGCAAAGGCTTGGGACAAACTCCAAGGTTTTTTCTGTATGGGCAGTGGGAAGGGAACAGTATAATATTTAGGATCACCTGAGCCAGCTGGCGTCCAGGTGCTTGGCTGGGTTGAGGTTTATTGCACTGGAGTTTCCATAAAGAGTGTTCATCAATCCTGAATGCAGGTACTTTTTCAAAGAAACTCAAGGGGTCTGCAGAGCCTGATGGATATGCTTATAAATTTCAAAGTGGCAGTTTGGAGGGCAGCTGGAAAGACATGAGTCATTGTAGAAAGATGAATTCACAGGCATGACTTTTTAGAGAACAAATTGGAGAATGAAGGAGTGATTCCACCAACCTCCTTCATTCATTTATTTAAATTTATGCTATAGAATGAACAGCAGGGGAAAGCCAAAATTTGGACTGATAATTTTCCTTCTTTTTCCCAACCTTCTTTTATTTATTAAACTACTCTGGTTAGACCATTCAAAGGACTTTTTTCTTTGGCTCACTGTTTATTATAGCTTCATCAGCCTTGAAATGGAAGCTGCATGCAGTTGATAAATGGATCGAATAACTGCTTCTGCCAGAATCAAACTAACAAAAAACTCTCAATATCCATAAAACCTTTTGTTTTAGCATTTCTAAAACAAGTACTACTTCCCTGAGAGCATCATTGAAGAGTGACACACCAGGATCCCTCAGTGTTTCAGCAAAGGGATTTCAAGTTCATCACTGGGTCATGCACAGGACTCAGCCTGCAGCATTAGAGAGCAAGGGCAGCTGGGGTATGGTAGGGGGAGAGAGAGGCAGTCCTAGGAAGGCTGAGCAGATCTTGACTCCAAAATACGCTGGGCAGATCAGTGGAATAAATGAGTCAAGACATATGAAGTTGGGTCCTGCTCACAGAGACTAGCAGCTGTCCTGCTTCCATACAGCTATTTTTTACCTAGATACTTTTTAAGCTCTCTTTTCCTTCCAATTCTTCTTTAAATATGGACAGCTAAAAATATCTCTGGTTCAAATCTTTTGTTTTCAGCACGCTTGCTAAGTTCCACAGTTGGTCCAGCCTGGCAGTAAACCAGGGCTTTAGCTACTGTGATTTATAGATAGAGGTAAGTGGATCAGTCCCATCTGTGAAAGTATGAAATATTAATAAGAAAATAAACACCCCATAAGAAAGTGGTAATGGACTATCAGTTGCAAAGATCCCAAAGAGCTGGGTGAAGACATGTTACATTTCTTGCAGGGGTAAATATCATGAATATGGCACAAAAGGATGGGAAGGGGGGGGGGGGGCAGGAAACCCCAACAAACCCCACCTGCCAAAATGAAAAAAAAAAAAAAAGGAATGAAAATGTCCGACTTCTGAGAGGAAGGACCAGTGGTCTGTCCTGAGGGCAAAATGACAAGAGATTTGTGCTCCTTTCCTCACTAACCTTGTATCACTTCTACATGCAAAGCTGGTTAGAATGCAGAACAAAGGATGTGAATGTCCCCTTGACCTGATTCATTGGTATGTAATTTGCCAATATGGATAGTACTGAGAACTGTGCATCCTGTGCTCCTGACACAGTTTCCAATATGCAGCAAGATGACAGCACCCAAGGGCTGCTCCAAGGATGTCTGATATAAAAATATGCTCTGCCAAAGGCAACAGTCATCTTGTCTCTGTTCCTACCCATTACTTGCCTGATTTCTGACTGTTATCACTGGGCTGCCAAGGCCCTAGGATGGTTAAGGTCACATCTTCCAAGTAATGACTCCAGTGCCATGGTCATACTGTGGGCTTCTTTCCAAATTATGGAGGGCTCATACTGCTGAGTTATTGCCATGGCCCCACTCTGTCTCTTTTTTCCCATCTGCTCCAGTCCCTCTTAAGAACTGTCTGGCTTCAGAAAGAACTTTGTTGTTCCTTGAGGCAGGAGGTGAGTACAAGCAGAAAAGGACAGAGAGATGGAGACTGCCTTTCTCTTGCTGGAAGTATGTGGTGTGCACAAGGCCACGCAGACAGGAGTACTAATGGGAATAAGGGGTAAGAGATCAGAAGGTATCTTGACCCTTGTGAATCCCTGGTTGTTTAGAATGCATAATTGCAGTTTGTTTAACACCAAAGGATAGCTGACTATTCACAGGAAAAAAGCTAATGGTGGGGATCAATATTTCTATTGCTGCCCTGGAAAAATAGCAGTAAAGGAGTGTCTCTGTGTGTGTCATAGCAAAGCAGAAGAAATATATGCTGAAGATTTCTTGTAGAAGAGGCCATCAGAGGGTTTGTTCAATATTGGATATCATTTCAGTCTTGCTTCAGTGAACGTGTGGGGATGATGTGTATCCTGCACTTCAGATGTGCCCTGACTGGAGGCAAGGCAGAGGACAGCTCTGCCATCCTTGATCTAGAGAGAAAAATTAAGTCATCATGAAGGTAAAATAAGGAATATCTGGGCCACAGACTGATGTGTGAAATAGTAACATGAGGAGATCACTACTGAGTACTTCAATCTCCATTTTCTATGTAGGCCATACTGAGGCATATTTTTTATCTAGACGTATGAGTTATCAAGAGTGGGCTTCCCTTGGTAGAGCCAGAGCTGAGTTTGCTCTGGCACCTGTGGAATCCTGCAGTAAAAGCATAGGTTTTTTTTGTTTTTTTTTTCCAGGGGAAAAATCTGTTTTGTCAAAATGTTTATCTGAAGGGTTTTCTTTCCATCTAGTATTTGTTTCTCATCAAATATTTGTTGAGCCCTTCTTGGAGGGTCTCACAGAAGGAGTAGGTGGAGGTGACTCTTTTAATGAGGTTCAGTGTAGAAATTCTTAATTATTGGCACTGGCAAGGAATATGACTCCTAATTAGGTATGTCTAGACTTGTACTTGTGTTGGTCATGTATCAATATCCTGATCTCTCATCCATAGGGTGCAAGCTGCCTGTAATTATGATGCTACTTCCCTGTGAAACAAAACCAAAAGACTAAAAATGGCCCTGGGTATTTTTCCAAGAGTATTTTTCAGGTCAGATTGGATGAGCTGGCCAAGCCTGACTCACCGGCTATGTGGTGCCACTGCACACGTTGGCTCGGACCAGAGGAGCTGCCTGGGTTTCTCTGATTCTGCACTGTGCTGATTGAACAGCACATGATTTCCCTCGCTGAGCTTATCCAGCATCAGACACTGGATACTTTTGAGCAGGGAAAAAAAGAAACGAAAACATGAAAAATCTCTAAATCATAAATCAGCACTGAGGGAGCTGGAACAGGTTCTCTCTTGGGGTGTCTTGAGCACTGCACATGAAGGTTTAGAGCCCAACGCTGCTGGAAATCACAGAGCACCCCACTGCCTCACTCCCCACACAGGTTTTCATGGCACAAGACTGACCTCCAGTGGGCAATGACTAGTGTCGTTGGCCTGTAAATCTGGGGAAGATGTATACAAATGATCTTTGTCGGATGAGGGGACACACGCACCAATTTAACCTGTGGTTCCACTTTCCAGGGCAGCAAAAAGCAGGGAAGAAGTGCTCATCTATATGACGAGGAACCATCTGCACAAAGAATCACCAGGGCTTTCCTTCCTTCCTTCCCAGAGACCACAGGTGTCTTCTTCAGACAGTAGAAACACAACTCCCATATTTCCTCTGTTGAACGGTAAGCCACAGCAGTGCAACCTTACCTACTAGAAGCTGAGAAACTCATCAACTGATCAACTGCTAGAGATAGTTCCTGCTCCTTATTTCTCAAGGAGACCCGTTGTCACCATCTAAGGAGAGGATGAAGTATGAGGGGCTGCCCAGGGTCTGTTCCAGTTAGTGCGTTTTTATCTCAGTGGGGATTTTCAAGGAGAGAGCTCTCATCAATATATGACTTTTCTGTAGCCAGAGCTGCATTAACCAAAACAGATCTTTAGCCTACCAAATGTGCCAATAATAGGAGGTCATCCTGGACTGAGTATGTCCAATGTTCAGGCTCAATACAGCTCAGGTTCAGCTCAGATTTGCACCCAGGGCAGATTCCAATAGACATAGGCTCTGATCCTAGGCACTTTCCAGCTGTCTGAATATGGTGGAAAGATCACAGTGCCCTCAGCATCTGTGTAAGAGAAGCATTCACCTGGCAGTTTATACAGATGCCTATTTTGGAGCTCAATGGTTGTGATGAACTTCAGTAGTCTGAAAAATGGATAGCTGAAATGCTTCACTTAAAAGCAGTTCAAAGGAAAAGCAGGAGCCATGAGCAATTGGGAGAGGTCTCTGGAGGGAGCAGGACAGACACAGCTGAGCTGTCTTTCTCAGAGCCTATTTAGGATAGTCCAAGGCCCTCCTTTACTGTTGACTAGAGGGATGTTTTGCAAGTGCCCCTTCTGGTTCAGAGAGATGTGAAATCTGCCTGTAATTAAGTTAATTTGGAATTGAACATGGGCAAAGATAATGAGCTGGAAATAACAAAAGAAGAGTAGAAAAGAGGGGAAGGGGTTGCCAAGGAACTGATCTACTGCACTAAATCCTCTCTCCCCATCTCCAAATCAAATAAACTATTTTTAGGTGCTCGCTGGCTGAGTGATGTGGCAGGAAATGATCGTTCTATCAAGAGCTCAGAAGAATGAAGGAGGTAAGAGGAGAGTTATGACTTGGTTAACTAGGGGAAAAAGGGGGAGGAAAATTATTTCTTTTGCAGGTGACAACTGTGGCCAATACAGTTTAGTGGCAGAGCAGTGGCTTTGGAATCAGCAGAGTGGTGTCCTGTGCTTGACTTGCCTCCTGGTTTGAGGGGATCCCTCTGATGTTCTGAGCCTCCACGAGGAAGTGCTCTGGGACATATAAATAAGGACTCAATACCACCATGTCTTGCTTATCAAAGATCTGCAAATAGCCCCTCTGGAAGCACAAGACTTTTACCTTCTCCAGTATTTGACCCTGGTGAGAGTTCCTGCTGGAGTCAAGCATCAGGGTGAAGTCTTAAGACTGTTTCTCCATGGCTTTTAGAAATGATATAAAATAGAGCATGCTCAAGCTAGGAGGAGGATGGAAAAGAGGTCTGCAGAGAGGACCAGAATACTTAGCAGCCAGCAAAGCATAGGTAAATAGACAAGTTATGATCAATGAGTTTGTTTGAATTTGACAGAGCTTTCCTGCAAACATGGGGGAGAGATGAGGGGGGTGAAACATTCCCTACCAGTGTGAGCTGTAATAAAGGACCTGCTGTTTTCTGATTCTCACTCTCTGTGAAAATTGAAAAGGTTAGCCAGGTAATTGAAATCGGGACTAGAATACAAATGTGGTGTGAAAACCCTACAGCTGGCAAATAAAGTTGCAGGGAAAAAGACTCAGTCCTCAGTGGAATTTCTTAGTGGCAAAAAAGACAGGGGGGTGGGTGGGAGGAAGAGATGATTCTTCAATATGTGTGTTCCTCATGGGAGGGGAAATAGGGGCAGAAATGAGACCTGGAGCAGCCAGATAGAGACCAACACTTATATGAGTGCTCCTTGCTGTTAATGCAGGAGATCCTGTAAAGAAGTGGAGTGTGCTAAGGCTGAATTATGTGTGGCTGCCTCTTGGAGTAATGTAGTAGGTTTAACAGGAATTGGTAGGTTGCTATGGCAGACCCAACTTAAGGACTATTTATTATATGCAGAGAGAGAGTGCACTCCACACAATTCAACCCATTGTCTTGGGGCTGACATACACAAGCGAACTAGATGTGACTGGACCGATGTCAACTGCTGCTTCATCTTTGTTGTACGCAGGAACACAAACTGATTTGCATCTGAGGCTAAGAGCACAGTTACTGCAAAGCAGCTGAGGAATGATTCCTAGTTACCCCTCTATGTGCTGTATGTGTCTAAGTCCCAGTGGAGGGTCCTGTCATTGCTATTGTAATGTAAATTTACGTGTGTTGCTGTATCTGTGATGTCTTTTTCTGAAGGAGTAGGTAACGGGGAAGCTGAGGTTTGTAGCATTAGTCAAGTTTGTTCACATTCCAAAAACCCCCCTCTGCCCGTAGTAATTTCCCTAGCACCAAGCCAACTGCCAGAAACTCCAGTCTGTATGTGGTTAAATAAACAATAACTATACCTCCGAGTTCCTGTGTTGGTGTTTTATTTCCTTCCTCATGGAAAGGCTGGGGAGTTCTGTTTCCCAAAACTGTGGTGCCTGTGTTTTTTTGCTGCAGTTGCTCAGTGCTGCCCAACCCACCTGCACTGCAGTCAAGAGCAGCATGAAAAGATTTATCTTTGGAACCTTTCCATTGGGTTTAGGCAGCTATTAAACACATATCTGTGGCAGGACAGACATCTTTCCTGCCCTCACCAGCTCCTACAGAAGTAGAGGAAGGAGAACTGCAGGCTTTCAAACAAATAATGCAAACCCTACAAGTGGTAGAGCTTTGTTTGGATTTCTCTAGCTTGTAAGAGCATGGTCCAGGAATCCCAGAGGCACTAGCCCCAGATCAATGAACAAAATGGTATGTGAGCCCCTGAGGACACTGTTCTCCCAGTGTTTTGCAGTGAGTTAGTTGTTAGCCATTTGTTTTGCACATTTGGAGCATGATTTTCTGAGTGAGTAATTTCTAAAGGGGTCTCTGGGGTTCTAGAGGAATGAAGCAAATTAAAACAGATGATTGACAAACATACCTGCTCTGCAATACAGAACATACAGTATTTCAAGGTGACCTGTACCTAGCTGTCTAGCTTTGCTTTTCAATTGTAGAAGATATACATAAAAGCTACCTGTAAAACAACTAAGGCAGATGACTGAAATAGGTCAAATAAATTGATTTTATCACAGATCTTTTTTTACTCCTTTGAGTATAAGAGGAATCTGGATTCCTCTGATGAAATTCTTCATGATGTAGACGTCTGAGTCTTGGGGTCTTTTGGAAAACCCACTTTTAGCCAAAAAAGCAAACAAAAGCCTGTTCCTCTGGTGTCCTGGTTTCCCAGGCACAGACCTATGGGCCAGCCATGCAGGCAGGCCATGAGTAGCCCTGAGTCAGCTGGGAGACCCAATCACGGCAGCTGCCCCACAGGTGTATCCCATACCACCTAGTCATGCTCATTATAAAAGGAGGGAGCTCAGTGAGGGTGGAGTTCATCTTCCTAGGGCTCCTGTCTCCTGGCCTTCTGCTCCTGCTGCTGACATCAAGGACCAGGCTAAGTAGAACCTTGTACACTTTATGTTAGTGATTGTGTCAGGTTTTTTATTTCATTAAATCTGCTTCTACTTCAATGCATGGGGATTCTCCCTTTTTTCCCTGATTCCCCTTCTCAGCTGGGGAGGGGAGGAGGGGTCATTGAGTGGTAGAAGAATTACTACACTTTAGCCCTGGGTACAGGCTAAGCATAGACACCTGGGAAGGAACTTTGCTGCATTTCTCAATGTAGTATAAGCTGAGAATGCATGAAAAAAATGTTATTTGGGCTTTTACAATAAAGTCTTCCATATTTCATTCACAAATTAGCTATCCTAGGGGGAAGCAAATTATTCCAAAGCTCCCATGCTCTTAAAATTCATCCTTCTTTAAAAATTAAGTGGATTTAAGGTAACTTGTCTTAAACATAACAACTGCAACTTTTCAGGGCTTCACAAAGTCCAGACAGTAGCAGAAAGTCTTCCATATCTTGTGGAAAATGAGCTTAGCTCTCTCTGTCTGGGGTATGACCAAAGCAGGCTGTTGACTAGCTAAAATGTGAAATGGAAAGAAATGTGGAAGAAAATCAGCATCCTTTGACTCTCCAGGTGAGGTTCTTACATTACAGTCCATGCTTATTTTACACATGGCAAATTCCATTTTTCAAGTCAAAGAAACCAGTCCTGAATCATGCACAAGTTGGTCACTGCCTTTTGGTGCATGAGCCCTTGTGGCTTGGGATATACCTTAACAACCTCAGAATTATTTATTTTTCTGGGTAGGGAAATCTGCAAGGCCCAAATTTGACAATTCTCTGCAGAGTTTCTTTTCAGACTCTTTTATCCCTGAACTCACTCTGAAGGACATTTGCGATCATTGCATCTGCTTGGATCAAATTCTAAAACTAACTTTTATTCCTTGCAAGAGTTTCTGGTTGTTTGATTTCTTGTCTTTTCCCTGTGTTCATCCTCAGTTTATTACAGAAAGAAAAAGTCCAGATTATTATTCTGTTTTCATTACCATATTTTTCTTTAATAGCCATTTGATATGGAAATGCTGCAGCTCAGCAATTTACTATAGATTGGTTAGTTTGTGGAACAAGAAACCTCAGTGGGGAAAAATCTAGCAAGTGTAATAATGAACAGCAGAGAAAATGAGGAAAATGATTGTAGAAAAACAGCGAGGGAGAGCAGACCTGGCTGTTACATAGCAGGGGAAGCAGCAGTTTTTTTGTTTGGGACCTTCTCCTGGCTGTGACAACTGTGCTGCCCAGTTTTTAATCTCCTCCCCTGAAGAAGTGGTTGTGCAGAGCACTTGGTTGCAACAAACAACACTTGGATTAGTGTTGTGTTTTCATGCATATATAACAGCTGAAATAATCTGCATTTTTTTTAAAGTACTGTGATTTGTAATAAGTCCTTCATGTCCTGCACTTGGTGCTGAACATCCAGGGAGTCTCCATCTTCTGCTACTCATGTGAAATCAGAGGGAGAAACAAGAAGCACAATGATTGCTGGAAGATGGACCAGATGTAGGAAGAGAGACTCTAGTATATTTATTTTCATTTTACACACAGATACATATAACTGGATCTACAGCTGAAGTATACATTTAGTTTTACTGATAAACCATGGTTTAAACACTTCAAAACACAGTAGTGCCTGAAACCTCTTCATATAAACCTAACAGAATTGTCCATTTGCTGTCATAGTGTTTTTCCAGTACTGAACCAGGCATGGGATCTGTGGCAAGACTCATTGGCAAGGCAAGCAGTTCTCTCCTTGAAGTGCTTCCTTGCAACACATTTCCAACTGTCCATGTTTTGTTCACAGTGCTGGAGTGTTGCCCCTGCCCTCCACGCTTCCTGCTCGCATACTTGCACGTTTCCCAGAGGGAAACAGAAGCGGAGAAAGAAATCAATACACAGTTCTGTTTAGGAAGTCATGCTTGACTTCAGATAAATATATTTTTATCACACTAGACCACTCTGGGGGAAAAATGAGTTGTTCTCTGTTTTCTTGCAACAGGAGTTTTTCTCAACCAGTTGCCAACGTTTTTCAGCACTTGGCCGTGAAAGCTGCCAGGTGTATGGATAAAGGAACATCTCCATCTTCCCAGTATTTTCATGTTTGGATCCAGCTTCCAAAATTCAGCCAGGTAAACATCAAAGTGGAGTGATAAATAACTCAAGCACTGACCTTTCGGGAAGAAATCCTCCAGTGGGCATTGACTACTTCCTAGAGATCTCCCTTCAGGAAAGAGGGGGTCCTGAACTGTGCTGTCACAGGGAACTACACTCGGACCACTCAAGCTCAAGGCAGTCCACATTTTTTTCATTTATTTTATTTTTAACAGAGTTTAGAAGCATTTTGACATATCCCCCTCAATAACACTTTCATAGAAGGTTTGACTTGGTGCAAGACTAAACGTTTTCAGATTTGCTTTTGATGTTTTGCCATAAAAGCTCAGTAATTTTTGGTTATGAGTGTCACTTCTTTTGACTGATGCCAAATTAAATGTGATAGTCTGTTTTTAGGACAAAAAAAAAAGTTAGTTTGGAACTAGAAGTGAGTTCCTAATCATTTGCTTCTCACTATTTTTCTTCTAAAATTTCCCCATTCATGTCCACTTTTCCCCCCACTACTTCCCCTTCCTCACAAAACCCTTTGTCTTCCCTAGGAACAAAAATATGGCCATTTTGTTTTGTGTGATCTTAAATCTTCACCCTACAGTTTCTCACCCCAACCTTGACTGCAGGTCTGTATGCTCATCTGCAAGTCAAGAATGCATTTAACAACCCCGAGCTTTGCATCCAAGGTTGCAATTCTCCCATGAAGGGAGGAGAAGAGAGCAGCATCACTCATGTATGGCTCTCTATGCATCAACACAAGACACTGTCTGGTCTTAAATGCACAAGATGCATTCAAAGAGCCACAGAATCTTGCAGAGGAATGTCTCCATCATATGGGGGATGTGTGAGTATGTCAAACATACTGTCTTGCCGCTGCTTTGGCTGGGTGTCTAGGATAGCAGAGAAGAAGACACGTTTTTGGTGGCACACAGCTTGGATAAGGAGGATAACCCCCTGACCTCAGTTAGGGAGTTGTACAGTGAGCACAGGGTGAGGGAGAAAATCCCACACAGTTTCTGCCCAGGCTGTCCCCATGCCCTTAGTGGAAGCAGAGAGCTCAGTGCCCTTTATGGGCAGGAAAGCAAGGACCTGGGCAGCTGGCAGGCAGCAAGACACATCCAGCACAGCATATCCAGAGGGAAAACACACTTTAATGTCTGGTGAAGGAAAAAATGATAATACAAAACTGTTTGGAAATGTAAATATCACTGATAAAACTCAAGTGTCCACTTGGGGGTGACAAAGTATTTCAGCTGTGTCTTCAGGGAGCAGGAATTGCCTATTCTCTCCAGGGCCTTGTGTATACCTGTTACTCTCTTCTCCATGGCTTGTTTCTCAAAATTGCAGCTGGTAAAACGGGTCTGACAGAAAACATGGGCTAAAATTCCCCTTGCGCTGCAGGAAAAGAAAACTCACCAGCTGCCATGAGCCCCCAGGTCTCACCTCGCCTGCGAGTCCCACAGCAAGAGGCAAAACAGAAGACTTGGGGACAAACAAGGTAAGAGCCCATTGTAGCAGGAGTACAACCCATTCCTCCTATGATGGGAAATGTCATCTGGATCCCCAGTGACCAGACTGGAATAAGCTTTTATGCATACAGTGTATAATCTTTCAGGGAGTAATGTTCTTATTCGTTATGATAACTCTGTGTATTCTGACTGTGTAAGTAAGTCCCAGCCCCTCGATGACACATACTGGATGATTTTCTGTGATAGTGCGTGCCAAGCCTGGGCCCAGTGTGGTGGCTAAATCTAGCCCTGCATCATGATGCACAAGGGAGGCATTTCTGTGAAACACAAGCAAGCTGTCAAACTTGGAACACAGAAGTTAATAAATGCTCTGTCATGTGATGGGTTCACCCTGTCCTTCCTTTACAAAACTCTGTAGGGTCCTGACCTTGATGTTAGAGGAGCTCAGGAACTCGGCTTGGGTGCAAGTGTGCTGTCTTCAGGTTCTGTTTGTGTGACTAGGATGTGGGAGAGTTTCCCAGGCCTTATATTGTGCTTTGTAGCAAAACTTGAATTCAGTAAATGTAAAATCACTGCAAAACTCTCTTTTTTATTACTTTTGTATCAGCTTTTCTCATACTGCAAGTTTGTCCCAGTTCTATTGCAAATGATTTCCAGCCTGTTTCCTGGTGGTTGGTACCCCTGTGTAGATCTGTGACTTCTGCAGTCCACCTGGTATGGGCAGGTGTGAAGTCTGCTGAAGTATGCCCATAGGGCTTCACTGGCAGAGACAACACATAAGTATTTGAAGTTCAAGCAATGATAAGAAGCTGTTGCAAACTGCAGGACATGGGGCATTGCAGAGACCTACCACAGTCCATTTGCACATGGTCAGGCTCAGTTCAGGCAGATGGGCAAAAATGAAGCTGTCCAATGCACAGGATAAGCCTGCAAAGGCTGCAGACATTTCACATTCCTTGGGCAGATATCTCCCACTAGCTGCATTTTGAGCAAAGGAGTCACACCAGGAGCATCCCCAGCTCCCAGCAATGGCTGTTTCCCAGGTAATGTAGGTGGATTTGTGGCATACATGTGCCATTCAGCACCATGTAGGTATTGTCAGACATAGTATGAGAAGATGTGGTAGTGATATTGAGACTTGTTAACCTACCCTGTAGTGGGTTATTTTTTTTTTTGACAAAGTGATTCAAGGCATTAATCACCCCCCCCCCACCACCTGAATCTTCATCTAGCTCAGAAAGCAAGTTTGCTTTTCATGGTTATTGTCTCCCTGGGTCTTTTAGTCCAGAAATAGCTATTGCTGGTGTCTGATGTTTATCAGGCCAGCTCAGAGCTGCTCTCATTCATGCCTGCTTGTTCATATTGCCAAGAGAGGCTCACAACAGCTACACCTTGAGACGATGGTAGGGGAGAGAAGTGAGGCTGGCTTGCTTAAAGCTAGAATTGAGTAGACAAATCTTGTGCTTCATTTCAAACTAAATAGACTGATGTTTAGGCTGGTGCACAAAAAGCCATTTGGTAAGACTAAGCTATGTCTCCCTCTTGTGCTGGTAACATCAGGAATGTGTCTCATTTTTGTAAAGCAGCTCTTTGCTGGCATAGCTTGCAGCCAGTAAACTGAGATTTCCCGCCATCCTATTAGCTTGAAGATAATACCATGCTTCTCAACCACCTGCTAATTACAGTCTCCTCATTCATTCATTCAATAAGATGTGTCTGTGAGCTCTTCTTGCCAAAATCAGTCTTTCAGGAGGGTCTCTTCTCTTTTTGTTTCTAAAAGTAGTTTGCTTTAACTTCTCTCTCACCTGGATCACAACGTGGAAAGTCATAGACCAGTGGAAAGCTGAGAACTGCTGACAGATGTCCTCTGTGTGCCAGGGAGACTTGTGTCTTCAGCAGAGTCCACAAGATTGTGGTCTTCAACCATGAAGATGCTCTGCTGGGCAGGAATCCTGCTGGTGGGCTGGTTAGGGACCCAGTGCTTGCAGCAAGGAGAGACCACACTGAGGAAAGCCATCCTGAAGCGCTGGGACAACAGATTGTAAATGATGGGGTTCACAGCAGAGCTCAGATAGAATAAAACACCTAAGAGAACAAGGGTGGGGGAAAGAGGAGAGAGATATTGTTTTTTTGTGGGACTATCAGAAGAGGAAAATATCTTCATTGCCTGTACTGCTCCACCAAGCTTGGGTGCAAGGGTGGAGGCAGCAACAGCACATCTCTGCCTGCTACTGGGCAGAGGGATGTCTCATCAAGGTTACCTCAGGTGCTGCAGCACACAGGGAAAGGGAAGTGGGAGAGAGCTCTCTCCAGCTGTTCAGAAACCAGCTCTCTCTTGAGCTGGACTGACCTGCCTCCAGCACAGCCCTCATCCCCGCAGCAGGACTTACACAGCAGGTACCCCCATCAAAGCTGTCAGAGGATAACTTCCAGCTGAGGGGAGCTAATTTCTTACAAAACACCAGGACAATTGCACGAGATGGATTTGTCTGAGCTGCCTAATGGCCACATTCAGTGTTTTTCCATGGTAGACTGAAAATAAGATTCTTTTTTGAAAAAGTCTTCATTTTACGGTTGGCAGGCCACAAACACTGGGTTATATCACCCAGTTCTGAGCAGTATGTAGGTCTTTCTTGTCATTTGGTAAAGTTTCCTGTTTGCAGGAGACCTTCTGGAGGATGATGGGTGCTGCTGTGTATTCATTAAAAACAGATGAATGACAGCAGATTTCATTTCTGAACATTTCCAAGAAGCAAAAGCAGCTGATAATGACATATGATATTTTTTTTTTTTTCCCCCATTCTTTGTGAATATTCAGACAACTGTATTGGACATCAAGCCCAGATCTTGAAAGCTGCAGAAACTTGCATGCTGTTTTTAAGACACAATTTTTGTAACTGTCTGCCAGACCCCAAGAAGCTTTTCCATGCATGCCCTATGACAGCTATAAAATAAATGACTACAGATTTCAAGTAAACCACTCAGTTACTGCTTTTTCCAGCCCCTGTGCAAGTGGAAGAAGAAAGCTTTACCTGAAACCACGTGAATTAAGTTGAATATATTAGCCAGAGGCTCAGTCCATTCCACAACAAAGCTGAAGAAGAGTCGATCTATATGGAATGGAGCCCAGCAGATAGCAAAAACCATCACGAGAACAACTAGAATGAAGAAAGGGGAGAAGAAAAGCAAGTCAGTTATGGAAGGATATGGTTCACTAGCCTGCACAAAGCAGAGATTGTTCAGAAAGCTGGATGAAAGACTAAATATAGAAATTTTATTCATTGTTTCAAAACTTTTGCCATCCTTTCTGTCTTTCTGCAGTGCTCAATGAAAACCAGTATCAGCTAAAAGAACGAACTTGCCACTGATTTCTGTGTTGAGTGACTCAATGCATGCGCACACAGTGCCATTCAAACCCGGCAGGCAACAGGCAGGTAATGTTGTGGAATGTGAAGAAACTGCCAGAGAGACATCTGGATTCATCTGTGGTACCTGGGGACAATCTGGGACACACTGAATTCATTGTGCCTTGGGGTTAATTCCCTTTGCACACTATTTGTACCTCACATCATAGCAGGATAAGGCCATAGGAACCAACCACTGCTGGTAAGTCTGTTTGGGTGCACTCTTAGCATGAAAGAAAAAAAATTTAATTCCACAGACAACTTAGCCTGTGCTGGCTCTGGTAAGGACTTCTGCATACTCATTCCAGGCTTGGGTCCTATGAACATCTGTGGTCACAGTCATGGGGCAGAGAAAATCAGGCTGACTTTAAAGTAAAGTTTCCTGGTTCAGAAGGTGACTTAAGCTGCCTCAAAGAATAATGTTGTTGCAGGAAATATTGAAGATGATTTATGTTTCCTGCATAAACACCATCTCAGTAGCAAGGTGATCTTTGCCTTAAAGAGAACCCTAAGTTAGTAAGTGATGTGAATGCTTTCAGGGTGGTTAAAACACAGATTCTCCTGAATGCTATACAACGTGCACGTCTGCCTAGGTCCTACTTTTTCTTGGGAAGGTCTAAGTGGTTAAATCAGCAGTAGGTGATGTATGTGGCTTGGTGGGACCTTCTTGTTCAGGAGCAGAGCTTGTGATGTTATGCAAAACAGGGGAACATTCTTTTATAAAAATGTACAAGATAGACTATTTGCACTCTGAAAAAGAAGGATCCTCCCTAGAGGGCTGCAAGAGCCAGGTTTGGAGTGAGGGATATTAGAGAGTTGCTGTTTGCTGTGCAAGCATCTGCCACATAGGTTTGCTCAGCCTCCTCTTGTGCTGGGGAGGAAGTCAGAGTCTATTGGTAGTTAGCCATGGTGTTTCACTCTCATGCCTTGTAAGTCCAGAAAAAACAGCAATAAGCTTTTTTTTTTTTTTTGATGGCAGCTACTCATTTCGTAACTCTTGTATCCAGTGAATTTACTTGATAACCTTGAGGACCTGTTCACCCTCTTGTCCATGGTAAATACAACACAGAAGGACTCACTACTTACACAACATCTTGGTGACTGATTTCCTGGATGGTCTCTGAACATTCACAGCCATTTCCTCCACTTCCAAAGATTTGTCTCCTTTCAACTGGCAAAAGGAGGGAAACCAAAGGAGAGCTTAGACAGGAGATGGCATGCCTATTGGACATAATCTGTTTGATACTTTCATAGCTGTAGTTTCACAAGGCAAATTTTGGGGTAACTCAGGACTCACTGAAAAAAAATCTACATTTAAATTTCAGTTTTAGTCTAGTGAAACTTTGAAGCTTTAGGTCCAAAACAATCTGCAGATTTTATGCAACTGAGACTGCATATTTACAGCAAATTTGTATTTCAGTTCCCCACTTGTCCTTTCCCAATGAGTCAATATTTGCTTCACAGTTTGTGTTCAACAGTATTTTGTTAGATGTTCTTTTATCTTCTAGCAAAATATTGTTTGTTTGTTTATTTTCCTAAAAGTGTTCCTCACAATTAAGCACAAACCAATGATCCAAAAAAATACCCAGAGAGGCCTCAGTGAAACACAGCTGTAATCACTGGAAAAATTCCTGCAGAATTCAAGGGAGATTGTTTCATGCCCTGAGTGTTTGGACTAATTGATATTCGATCCACCTGATGAACAACTATATACTCTCTTGCAGACAGGGAGTGTGCATGATATGCACAGATTCAACCACATGCTGCTCAATTACAACAAGTTGTTGTGGTTTTTTTTCTCTCCAGTAGTTTTTCTTGGACTTCTAAAAAAATGGACATAAAGAATCTGATGCACCCTGAAATGGTTCTCCAATATGCTTACAGAAAGAGCACTTGCTTTGCTGAGGAAAAGACCAGGGCTAGATAATCAGGACAATTGCTTTGATTGTAAAAGAAATCATCTATGGAGAGTGCATAATTGGACCCAGCTTCCTGAAGTGGGAACTTCTTATTAGCCAACAGATTTGGAGTGATGTTTTCTTTCAAACGGTGGAAACAAAACTTTTAATTATGTGGGAAAGAATATCAGGAACGAGGGAAAAGATAGAAATCAATTTGGATTTGCAAAAACCTTGTGAAAACATGCTAGTTAAGCCATTTTCTTCTGCCTTTTACACTGTGACTTTGCTTCCTGATTTTTGGTTAACAATACTTTTCTGTAAAGATGGTCAAATGAGACTTGCTTTCAATTTTTTTATTAATTCATAAAACCCATAAAAGGGAAACACATGCAAATCGAATTATATTCAATTATAGTGCAATTCAACCTCCCATGTTTTATGTTATTCCCTTTGTAACTTTTACACATAGCCACAGTTACTTAAGGAAGAGGCTCAGTTGATTTGTAACGCACCTAGCGGTAAATGTCTGCTCAAATTGATTAAAACCCCCAGTTTCCCTTCAGTGGTTTTGAGTCTCAACAGTAATGTATTCGAGGCATATTCCAAAGCCTCAGAGAACACAGTGTAATAAACTAGAGACACATGTATCTTTATTTTTCACCTTCCTCTTGTCATTTTGATGATGCTATAAGGCTCCTCTTTAGCCTCAAGTGATAATAGATCGAAGTGCAACTAGTAAGAATAAGTCAGCAGTTGCAATTTAATAAAACAATGAGTTATGACACAGGGGAAGGGAAAAAAAAAATAGAAAAGGAGTCCTTGGGAAAGGTTGTAACTTGAGTTCATGGCAATGGTTTGACAGAGGGAGAACTCCAGCCAAGGTAGTGGTTACTTTTACATTACTGTGGGTGCATGAGGCTCTGTAGAGTTGCCTGGAGACGAATGTTACCCATTCACTGCAAGAGAATTAAAAGTGTCTGGAGCAAGAAGCTGAAAATTGATTTTCCCCCCACATCTTTATTAACTACAGCATTTCATACTAGAAACCAAAAGTCAGAGCAAAATTAGGGCCTTACCTATCCCCAGGCAAATCTAGTGAGGCAACTCAGCCAAAGCAGAATTGTTTTCTGTAAGCTCTTTGGCCTGTCTGACATGAGCAGTGATCAAACTTTCTCTCCAGCTGATGGAAAACGTGATATTTTAAAACCACATGTACTAAGGCAAGCAGTCCTGCCCACTTGAGTGATTTGGCTGAAGCAGTTGTCACCTGTCTGCTGGACTACAGCCTGGGTGTACTCTTCACTCACTCCCATTGCAAAGGAAAAATTGTTAATGGGTGCAAGGTTTGCTGGAGAACCTTGGGTGGAAAGAGGACAGACCCTTCCATGAACGTTCTGGGCTCTGCAGAAATTAGCCAAAGGCAGTCACTGCCCACAGAAGATTCTGGTTTTAACAACTGGGCATTTAGAGGGCAGAACAGATTTTGATGAGAAAATCTGGACTGGCTGTTTGTTGGCAAGAATTAGTTGTCTTGATACAAAGATAGATGAAATCAAAATTAACGGTGTATCTAATGTGTTACTGAGGGGAAGTGATGCTAAGAGAAGTGTTGGATTCTTAACAGAAGAGTCATCCTAGGTGAGGCCAATCTGGTCCCATCTGATCATCTAGATCCCCTCATAGATGTCTGAAGTAGGTGGGATAAATAGATCTCTGGACTCTCCACTCAATTCAGTGTCAAAATTCATGGTTAAACAGATTCTGACTTCTAAACAACCGGAGAGAGCCACCTATCCATGTATCCCTTTAGAGCTCAGTTTGAAGGAAATGGACAGAGACCCTGCACTGAATCCTGCTGCGATGCAGACTTCTTCCCAAGCAATACCATCTCTACCAGGACTTCAGGGATGAGGTTCTACAAGCAGCAATTTCCCCATGTTCTCATTTTCTCCCAATGCTTTTCCTCCTCAGCTTTTACACTGTAGGTTGCAACCAGTAGCCCAACAGTTGAACTGGGTTTAAAGAACAGCCTGTCTGTCTTAGGGTTTGGTCCTAAAGGCACCTGTGGTGAGGACCTCATGAAAGAGGCATCAGGATGCTTCCACAATCAAATCTAATGAGGTTACGGTGTAGTCATCAGTGTCCTCTTCTTTACACTAATGCTGGAAGTATCTATTGACTGTAACAATGTAGTATTAAAATATCAGTCCTTAAAATCCAAGTAAATCACAACGTAACTGATCATGAGGTAATCTACCTGAAGGCTTCATTGGCCATGAATTTCCCAGTGAGAAAGATAAATATATTTTTTCCTTTTTGCAAGGAATAAAGTTAAAAATGAACTCAGGTACTGTATGACCCGTGTTTGCTACACTCTCACAGCTGCTTAACATTTCATACATGCTTCCTTCTGTACTGCACCCTGAACACTGATAAAGCTTGAAGGAGAAACTTTGGTGAGGAAATGCCTTTCCACAAACCCTGGACTTGGAAAGTCTATGCCTCTCTTTGCAGAATCTGAGCTGTTTTACAACCTGTGGATCAACTCTGAACTTTTCCACTACAGTCTATAAGCAACACATGGCACTCAGGAGACTCTGGAGTGTGCTGAAGCTTCATAGATTTCATCCTCTGTGAGTAGATAAAAAGTGTCTTCTATTGAAAAATTATACATACACACTGCTCTTCTGTTATTTCTGTTGAAAAAATGAAGCTATCTTGCCTAGTGCAATTTAGAGCACAACATAGATATACCCAGGATGGGTGGTGTTCAAAATTTGGAAGTCTGAGTTGGAGATACAGAAAAGCAGATGCATAAACAATGAACATTGCAGCCCTTAGGAAAGACATCTCGAATGTATCTGTGAATATACAGAAACCCTGGGGGAGCAGCCTTCATCTGGTGTCTAGCTTCTCTTCTGGGGTGGGCATTAGGAAAATCTGCTGCCACAAATAGAAGCTATTGCAGTCTTCAAGATTTCCTTTTAGTAGTTTGGGGATTTCTCTTTCTTTTATAATTTAAAAATATAATGTTATATTTTCAGCACTTTTTCTTCCCTCCAGGACTTATTTTGCAAAGTTTCCAGTGAAAATCCTTAAAGATCCCAAAACAGCTGCTGAGCTGTGGGGATAATTTAACCCATTCATTGCTGTGAAGATCTACTGTGTGCTATGGATTTCTGGCAATTAATCCTTGTGGTTTTTCCTGGGTAACGAAGAATTGCTTCTGTATATTTTCAGGTAACAGTAAACATCTGCCAGCATAACAAAATGATATATATACTGACACAGATTTGGTTGACCTTCTTGCACATTATTCAGTAAGTTTATTCATCTCTACTAGCATATTTCTTGCTATATGATCAGATACAGCTTTTTAAACTTTAAGTTATATTTGGTGTAAAGAGATAAGATTTATATTTTGAATATATATCTAAAGTAAAAGAAGAAAAAAGTCATCAACTCTTTATGATTAGCAGTGCATTTCGGTGTTGTGCTGCACAGCTTTATAATATTGTGATATTGATTGTTTCACCCATGTGTTTCAATGATGAATACTAGGTAAAACTAGTCTCACTTTCTGAAGAGAGAATGAATATGAACTCCAAGGTAGCCTTAATCGATGGTGAAACTGTGCTGTAGTTATACAAAGAAATGATTGCTGAATTTGCTCGCTGCAGCAATAAGGTAGCATTTCAGTTTGTGACAGCTGAGTTTTAACAAGTGAACATTATCACCATCTCCAGGGAAGGAGAAACATAAAGTAATGCAATGGAAATTCCACTATCACAAGAAGAGGAAAAACACATAATACACAAGATTCAATCCCTTCTATTCTTTTCACATTTGCTTTTTGGTCTATTTCCTTCTAGTTCCTACTGTAAATGGGCAAACGTCTGAGGAATCAATCTGCAGACTTGGACATTTAAACAACAGTCAAATGTGAGCAGCAGTGATGGTAAGTTTTTTAAGAAAGATTGGGGTATTTTTCCCCAGTGTAGCTATATTCATTTGAGAATGGGATTAAACCAAAGAAGGAGTTGGATCCACTGTTTTCAGAGATTTTAAATACTTTTGGTTTTTGGGAGGAAAACATGGTCAAGAAAAAGGTGCAATCACTTAAAAGATACATACAGACACAAACACACAAGAATGAACTAAGGAAACACTGAGCACAGCTGGAGCAGGACTTACTCTTAGCCCCATCAGGTAGTACAGCACACTTATCACCCCCACAGGCAGCACATAGAAGAGAAAGGAAGTGATCTGGACAATGCAGTTGTAGATCCACATGGGCATGACTACAGTGCAGGTAGCAGAGCCAGGGACCAGGGTGCCATTGGGGAAATACTGCAGCATGATGCCATGGGTGCCTGTGTTGGGGAGGGAGAAGAGGACAGAGAGGATCCAGAGCATCGTGATGGTCCTCAGGGCACGCTTGCGAGTGCTCTCCAGCTTGGCACGGAAGGGATGGAGGATGGCAATGTATCTCTCCACGCTGACTGTGGTCACACTGAGGATGGAGGCAAAACACACTGTCTCAAAGAGTGCTGTCTTGAAATAGCAGCCAATGGGCCCGAACAAGAATGGGTAGTTGCTCCACATCTCATAGACTTCCAGTGGCATTCCAAAAAGCAGCACGAGCAGGTCTGAGACAGCGAGGCTGAAGAGATAGTAATTGGTTGGGGTCTTCATGTTCCTGTGCTTGAGGATTACCAGGCAAACTAAGAAGTTACCTACTACCCCAACAACAAAGATCAGGGTGTACACCAAAGCCATGGGCAAGAACAGATGGCTCCGTCTGGGCCCACATAGGAAGGCTAAGTAGTCCTCGGTGCTGTTTAAGTACCTCCTGAAAGGTTCTTCATGTAGAGCAAAGTGATTGAACCAGGAGATATTGCTGATCCAGGCCATTACTGGATCTCCTGAAATGTTTCACAGCCGAGGTCCAGTCTTCTTTAAGTTTCTCTGTGCTTGTTCATTCACATTTTGCAGAGAGAGGAAGAGAGCAGGGGAGTTGTCTTGCCAGACCAAGATGCACAAAACCACTGAGAGATGTGAGTGAGTGTCTTTGCCTGGCTTCGGTTAAGGTTTTGCTGTTGTAACAGCTGTTCCCCAGCACTGAGTCCCTTAGCCAGGAAGCCCCTCCTTTCACATATATTCATTGGCTCGCTAAATGCATTAGATGACAGAGTAAGAAAAGAGGTTAAGGCTACTTGTATCAGCTCCTGTAGCAGATGCTTTACAGAATCAGAAATGTGGAATTTAGAGAGCTCTGAATCTGAAATATAGGATGCAAGACAAGCTGCAAGATGTTTGCGTTTGTCAGAGGGTGGAAACCAGACAAAAATCTCCCTGAAAACTCAGTCCAAAAAGCTTTTACAAAATTCTATCAATGAATGCTACACCCAGTTATGAGCCACAAGCAAAAAAAAAAAAAAACAACAAAGAAAAAAAGAAAAAAAAAAATTCTGGCAGGATTTTATTTTTCAAATCTCTGCTGCATTTTTTCAGCAGCAAGTACTTGGAAACAGTTTGATCAGTAAAAAGCCAATCTCTTTTTGTTGTGATTCATGTGGAATTAGGCTACTATGATATTTCAGCCTTTTTTTTAAATATTGTAGTGTTTTTTTTTCCCTCCTGAAATCTGATATAGGATTTTAATTGCTCTTCTTATTGCTATAAAAATATTTTCCCACTTTCTTGGTATGCTGGAATCTGATCCCATATTCTTAGATATCCTTGTTTTGAGACTCTTTCTGAGGACTGTATTATTCCAAAGACATATTTATTGCCTCCGGGACTAAATTTACATGAATTTGTTCCTGAATGACAGCCATTGTATAAATACTCCTTCTGAGCCAAAGAAGTGTATCCTGCAAGAATGATGGCTGTGTCAAAATAGATCACTTAGCTCCTTATGAATGCTTGATTCTTTACTGAATTTCTCTAAAACAAAAAAGCTTCGAAGTGCATGGACATCATCTGAGATTCAGAAAAAGTTCAGCAGTTTGGAATCAAAGAGGTGCAAAAGCTGAGGGACGGTTTAGGGGATATTTTCAGCTTGATGTGCAATTTGTCTGCCCAGTACCTCTCACTATTTCTCACTTATGAGTACCTGCTCAGTCCCCTTCCTTGAAGCCATGTAGGCTTTCTACATTCCTAACATCCTTTGGCAAGGACGTCCTTGGGTCTACTGTCTGTATGTGAAGAACCACCTTCTTTTCTCTGTTTGACCTTTTAGCTGAGTCCCTGGCTACTAACCTGACTGTGTATTTTTAACCATCCAGGTGCAAAGGAACAGCTCTTCTGGCTGTCAAAATCCTGGCCCTCAGTCCTCCAAAATCCCGACAAAAGCAAGTTTTCCAAGGAAGATACAAACTACTTCACTGTAAGTGGCTAGATAGTAAACTGATCCCACACAAAACCTGTTTTCTGGCTCTTGAGAACTGAGGCTGTCTTAGATCCTGTCTTTACTCCTTCCCTCTTTAACTGCTTCAGGTTTAGTAGTGGTCCAATAATCTTGCAAGAAAAATTACTGTAATAAGCACAGGCTGCCTCTAAAAATAACAGAAGAAGGTAAGGAACCGAGGTTTGGTCCCACAGAGGCATATTTGATGTGTGGAGCCTGAGGATTACTGTGCATTCATTTAAAATGTTAGAAGTATGGAAGGAACCACAACCATCACACTAAAAGACAGAAGCATGTCTCGTCATGACTTTCGGATCTGCTGAAGTTATCCCACATGTAAACTCTCTCCATCAGAAAGACCCTACTCATTTATTTTAGCATTGCAGAGATATTTCATTCAGCAGACTGAAAGGTTCTATTGGTGAGCTACAAGTATGTTATTTTGACCTATTTCTCCCTTTTTAAAGGATTCATCTTAAAGAGATTCCTTGCATTTTAGCAATGCTGAAAAAAAGTCAATTTGATTTTGATCTACTGTTGGTGTAAGAGGTAGGAACAGAGGAATCGTTAGTAGGGTGCCTGGTTGAGACCAGGATTGACTGTTTCAGAGCACAGTAAGAGACATGTATTTGAGACTTCATGCAGGACTAAGCACTTGCTGTGCCTCTGCTTAACTTTCAGGGTTTTTTTTCCCCCTTAATCTCTCAATAATATTTTATTTCTTTCCACTACTTCTTCCCTCCCCATTAAGTTTCACCACTCTATATACTGCATCATAACTGAGGTGAGTAAACACTTCTAAGGCAGCTATCAAATTGGTCTTCATTTTTCTTCTTATACATTAACCTCTGTAAAGAAACTGAGAAGGAAACTTGAAGTCTGTTCAACTCCATCTTAGAGAAAAGTGAACCAAAATGGATTGAGTTATTTACTAAAAAGCCAACAGGGCAGGCATACCCATCATGATTGCTAGGAGAGGAAAATAATGAGCTGTAGAAACACATCAGGTCATTTGAAAATGTGGATGTGCCAGTCCCACCTGTGTCTAGTTCCACTTGTTCTCCCTCCTCCATCCTTTCTGATTCTGCTGTGCTCACGTGCTGACAAGATGTAAGAACAGAAACACAGAAGAAAAAAATAGGTCTACCTGTCTAGCAGGTCACTCCTGGAACCATGTCACTATGGGCACAATTAAGTAGCAGATGGAGAGGACAAGGAGAGTGGAAAACATATTTCAGTTCATTTCTGTAAGCTTTGTTCAGTGTTCTATATCACATCTGTCTCAATAAGGATAGGAAAGCATGTCTAACCAAAGACTAGCTCTGGCTCTATATGACTGGGAATATTTTATTTTTACAACTGAGACAGAAAATAAAAACAGATTTTCCTTTTGAAAGGAATATTACAGAATTTGGTATTTTTCATTGTAAAGCACACTACGTTGGTGCTTGCTGTGATACAAAGGAAGATGGTATGCTGCATGCTGGCCTTAGAAATGTGCAGTTTTATGTAATAGTAATGCAATTAATGTAATGTAATATTTACATTAATTTAATGCACACTAATGCATATTAATGTAGGTAATATTTGGCAACATTAACCCAGACAAGGTTTTTTTGGCATGGTAAATGTCACTACTAGTCAGAGTGTGAAAGACTTGTTTGGTTCACTACAGTAGCTGGAATATGAGCCCTTGTTTTCCTACGTATATTCAGTATAACATTCAACACGCCGTGAAACGCACAGATACATTTTGTATATTTTCCTTCTCTCCAGGCTGGAGGAGTGAGCTGTACTATAATAACAGCTGGATCTGCAGTAGCCTTTCCATGTCTTATTGTAAGTCATTTTGCAATGATCTAGGCTCTTCGCATACAGATTTTCCATGGCTGTGCATGATATCTGAAGTCCCCAGGATATCAATCAACACACAGAAGAAGTGGATTTCCTGACTACAGTATAAAATAACAAGGAGGGCACCTCTCTGCCTGGAGCAGCTGGCAATGTACACAGTGCAGACACAGGCCACTTCAAGAGTGGGACCCATTTTGCCTAGCTTTAGTCATTAAAAACAGCAAATGAGTCTACACATATTTTTCAGGGTCCTACTTTAGTCAGTAATGGAAAGAGGAATGTCCAGGAAGGGATTTGTCCTGAATCATAGCACAAGGTAGGAGACATGAAATGGAGAAGCTTATTTTTTCCTATTGCCTGCAGACAGAATGTGGGTAATAAAGTTTAACAGTAAGTTTGTTAAACAGCTGAAATTAATTTAGGCCCCAATTTTATGCAGTCTTATCCATCCATCTCCCATCAGGACCAGTCTTTAGAGGGAGCCATGTACAGGCTTTGTCTTTGAGAAGCTGTTGGCACAGCTGAACATGGCCAGAGAGCCAGCCATCAGGTGAAGAGTGAGGACAGTCCATGGATTGCTTTGGTAGTGTTGATTCCAGAAATTAGTGGGAATGGTGTCCTTTCTCCTCAGTAAGCATTTTGTGTGTTGTTTGTGTGTATGCTTATGCTTTGAAGAGGCAGTGGGTGGCAGGTGGAGATGTTGATAAACTTGACATGCAGGGAAGCAGAAAAAAAAGCTGAAAGAGGACTCTGATACAGAAAATTGTGTCATACTGGATGTGCCTATCATGATGAAGTGACTTGAATTTACATGGGGGAAGATGAAAGGATTGTCATGGCAGAAAATGTACTGAAGTCACAAACATGGTCCAGGATGAGTCAGCTTGTCTGAATCAGGAAAAATCCGGTACTACAGGACTCAGATTTATGCAGGAAGAATTAGATTATTCAGGATCTCTCTATGGCTTTCTGTATTTTATTAGAGTATTGATACTCCACTGCAGTTTCTTCCTCTCCTTGTGGTGTATATATTTCTCAAGAGAGCTCGACTTGCTTGATTGCCTGACCCGAAAGAGATTTAACTAGTTTCCCTGACATGACTTATAAGTATTATTTTTCAACTCACATCCATTTGTCTTCTGCTCTGCACTGTGGGAATTCGTTGACAATTTTTCTCCACTGGAAAAAAAATAATCTGTATCATAGAGTCTGCATAGTACCTGGATATGTTTTAGACATATGTACTGATGAGAGAGAAGGAACCACAGTGACAAGTATTAACATATTCAAAGAAAGGCCGTGATGCATGGTATTATTTTGGTGGTAGAAAGTTAGCAATTTGTTATAGAACTGCATACGCCAATGAAAATGATACATGAGACTCACAGAATTTATATAGCACTTCTCATATATAAAGCTAACAGGAAGACAATGTTAAGGGAATCCATTTTCTGAACATCTATTTCTTTAAAGGTTGGTGTGGAGGTAACCTTGCTGTAAGAATAATAAAGTTTATTTGAAAAGTTTTACTCCTATTGGAAAACTACATACACTCTCTATTTCCCCCAGAAATGCAGTGATGTATCAGTTTATACTCTACAAAACAGTTTGTTTAGAGTTCCTTACATAGTAGTAATAATAATAATGATAATAATAATAATAATAATAATAACAATACTACTACTACTACTAATGAAATTTAAGAAACTGGAAATTAGGCAGCATTTTTTCCTCTTCTTCTAATTTCAGAAAAGGCTTGTTTGGCTTCTTTGAATTATCTAAGCATGTTTAAATTTTCTTGACTCCAGTAAAAGTACCATTCTACTGCTCCTAAGGGTAACTGACAAAAGTTTCCATTCCCTCCTGTCTCAGCTGCTGTCCAGACTGCTTTGTAAGTCAGATTACAGTGATCACCTGTCTTTGTGTCACATTGAGAATCAATATTATTTGACTTGGAATTAATGAAACCATCTTTATGAAGAAGGATGTGCATAATTTGGAACATTAATATGCTGGCAGATGATGTTCTCTTCCTGCTCTTTTCCCCATTAGACTATCCCCAGGAGTTGTATCTTGGTTTAGTTAAATGCAGCCAGGGATGGAACTGTTCTTTTGAATGTCTCATGCTACAAGGTTAGAGAGAGAAAGAAAACTCTAGACACAGCAGTGATGAAAAAGAAGCATTCCAGAGGGATGATTTACTACGGTTTTCAAATAACCTTATAGACCTTAGACTTGCAAAGCAAACTGGATCAACTTATTAAAAAGCTTGTTTCAAATTGTGGTGTAGACCTCAAAAACATTATTGTGCTTTGTAGCCCACTCAGTAAGTGAGATGATTTGCAGGCAGAACTGCAAAATAAGGTAAAATAACCCATCCATGCCCTCTAGAGCTGAGGATCACAGTCCCCACGCCATGAGAACAGCTCTCCTGTGCAGCACTGGGGTGTGGGGTTAGGTGGCCTGAGCATCCCTGTGACCTGGTGATTTTGAATTCAGGGGCTTTTCTAGGTCTGTTCTTCTCTGCCAGGATTTAGATCAGTCTGCCAGCTTGTGAGCCATATTCCCCTCACTGAAACTGAAGATGAGTGTGAAGCTCAGGAGCTTCCCACACAGATGCCAGCAAACTGACAAGGGAAAGAAGGCTGTGCCCTCTTCATTTCAGATGGAAAAAAAAAAAAAAAAAAAAGGCAGTTTGGACATTTCCTTACAGCATGGGCACTGAGGCCACAGCTGCTGCAGTGGGTCTCTCTTTATTCTTCCCCAATTCTAGTTTCACAGTGGCTGTAGAAATTTAGTCTTTACTGGGAGACCAGTTTAGCATCCAGACTGGTAGATATTTTGCCTAGCCAAGACACCTTCGTTATCTGCTCATTAGCAAACTCTGATCCACAATTAGATGTGAGCTGATCTAGAACTCTATTGATTTGCTCTGAATGTACTAAATGTTAAACATATCTCATATTGACAAACATCCAAACGTATTCTACAATACCTTTCATAAAACAAATCTCTGCATCAGAGAGAAATTACTCAAATCTAACTCAAGTTGCTGTTCTCTCACTACAGCAAGCTGTATGTAAATGGGTAGTAATATTAACTCTGAAATGGCATTAGAAACATGTTAGGTAAGGAAAATAGAACTGCAAAGCCTGACATTTTATTTTTTGATTCTATTTAAAGTTCAATGGCTAAAGATCAATGTTGCTTGAAACAGGAAAAGCTTAATGATGGCTGGCAGGACATGGGAGGGAAATAAAATGGAGGAGGAGACCTAACAACCTTGAAACAATTACCTGTTAGGAAGATAAATAAAGAAACACTGGGGACTGGAAGTGAAAAAGGACATACTGAATGGAATACACCAAATGAAAAACACACATAAAGGCAAAGACAGAGATAAGGAAAGAAGACAGAAAGAAAGGAAGCAACAAGTACCTTTAAATAAATAGGATCACAGGCTAACACAGCCTGGAAGGGACCTCTGGAGGTCTTCAGTCCAACCTCCTGCTTAGATCAGACCACGAGGTGGACCATGAGATGACATCCTCCAAGGTGCTGCAGAGGCTGCTATGAGGTCCCCTGAAGCTTTCTCTTTCCTAGGTGAAACCAGACCAGTTCTCTCAGCATCTCTTCAAAGGCAAGGGTTCCAACCCCAAACATCTTGGTGACCTCTCCTAAACTTGTTCCAGTTTATCAGTATCATTCCCACATTGGGGGAGCCAGAACTGGATGCAGTATTCTAGATATGGGCTAATGAGTGCTGATCTGGGCGGGGGGTAAACACCTCCCTGTCTACTGGCTATGCTCCTATTAATACAGCCTGCTGCTGCTGCCAGGCATGGAGCTGGCTTGTGTTCAGATTGCTATCTACCAACACTCCCAGGTCCTTTCCAGCAGAGATGCTTCCCATCCAGCTTTGCTTTAGTACGCACTTCTCTGCCTTTCCCAGCATTCCTCTGTGTGGAAGCTGTTACCACTAAAATTTGAGAAATGGCTCTTTAGCATTGCTATTTCCAAGTAACACTGTGTATAAACCTGATTAGTCTTACATTGTTATTCATTTTTCTCTCTTCTGTTGTTTGAAATGATTCAATCATCCCAGAAGAGAAAGGAAACTGTATCCATGGTCCAGATTTATGAGGTGTCTGGGAGCCTCTCTGGTACTCCTGAGAATTTGAATCTTAAAGCCTGTTCAGAGCCTTGGTTCCTAGCATTATGCTACCAGCAACTGAAGAGAAACACTGTAACACAAATTTTCCCAGCGCTGAGAGCATCTTACTTAAATATTTACCTTTCCATTTCCCTGGAGGAGATAATGTGTGATAAGTTGATACTGGATAATCTCCTAGCACAAATAAATGGCCTATAGAAAACATTCAGGACTTTTACTCAAGGTGTAAAAGAGTTTCAGAGTTAGAACTGAGAGTTTCCAAGCTACTCACTCCGAGCCTCACTGATTGCCCTTGCAAAACAGAACTGAAAGGGAAGACATGCAGGTAGTACTTCATGCATCTCTCATATTCACTAATAGTTTTATTGGGTCCCTAGAACAGTGAAGAGAATCAATCAGGCTAACAACACTGTATGTGCCTCCAAGCTAATGGAAAACCAGAGAATTTGCTCATATTTGTGAAGGTACAAGTCTTAAATGAAACTCAGTAGTCAGATAGAAAAGAAAAACAAGATCCACTCTCATTGGCTAGGTAGAAAAAGTTTCAAACCAGCATTTGGGACAGTAAACTGCACATCTCTGGTCCCTTTTGAGAAACATTTATTCACTGACACAAATGAGACTTTCTACTGTGAGTGAGCAGCTCACACTCTGCCTCTGTGCTAAATAGGTACTTTTCAGATGAAGTGTACAGGCCATGATTTTGTCTTCAAGATGTGAGAATCAAGGCCTATGCATTTTATCAGTGACTCTTTCAAAAGCATTCTACAATGCAATGCAGGTGGTGTTTTGCAGTGCTAAATTGACTGTGCTCAGTGGGGAAAAAGCTCATCTTCCTGAGCACATTTACCCTTGCTTTCCTATAAAATTTCCCATAAGATTTTTCAAGTATTTTACAGGTATCAATAGCCCAGCCCTTCAAAGCAAGATTGTCCCTCTCTCCCAGAGAGATACAGAGGAAGTATAAAGTTATATAAGAGTTGCAGTGATTTAAACTTTTTTGGCATTTGGCCCCGTGCAGTATCAGAAACCCATTGGAGGAAGGTCATGACGCATTTCTGTCTCTTTCCAAAAGAAATGTTGTTTTCCCTTCCACCCTTTTGGGTGCATTACGTAGGTTCTGCTTTGAGAACCGTCATGTCTTTCCCTAACAACAAGTCAAGAGCCCTGGAGTACTCTAAGGCCCATTTGAGTCTGTTCTATGACATTTTGAAAATTTTCAGATTGTTACCAGATCATGTACACGTCAACTTAAAGGCTTTTTCTTCAGACCTTATACATACTTATAGTGAAGTGGGTGCTTTTTCTGACTGCTCTTGGCATTTTTAAAATAAAGGAAATGGAAGGTGTTCTCTTACTGCATCTTCACATTAAAGAAAAGGGTAAAAATAGGAAAACATATACTTTCCACGCAACAGCCATACTGTTGTAGAAGAGAAGCTCATGTATTGTTGTGTTGCAGCTAGATTTCTGAGATCTGAAGTCCACTGTAAGAAGAAAAATGGACCCAAAAGACCAGGCTTAAAATTAAATGTGCTCTTTAATCAAAATAGCTCATTTGAATAGGGCTGTGTTTCACTGCAAAGAGGTACTATCTTGAGTATGTTAAATTACCTACATTGCATCATCCAAATAGAACATGCCCTTGATGGAGAGGGGTCCCCAGGTATGGAGCATATGCTGCAGCCCATCAGAGCCATTTCCATTTCTAGCTTCATCTGGAGTAGAGTGAGAATCGACTGGGCACTGCCCCTTTTTGTTGGATAAAATCAACCTCACACCTCCATGAATACAAGTGTAAATTGCTGGTGAACATGTTGCTACGAGTTGCCATACGTCTGTGTGAAACTTGAGTGGAATGGGATCAAACATTGGTAGTGTTTCATCCTTTGTCAATGCAATGAAGTCATTTGCTTCTACCTGCTTTGTCTCCCTCTGCCGTTCTCTTGCCAAATCTTCCTGACAGCATGGAAACTCTGCTCCTGATCCTCTCCTTGGACAACTCATGGTGAACAAGTTGGTCCTGACTCTTGTGACTCCATCCTAAGCCCACAAACGGACGTATAGAAGTTAAAATAATGAAATTCTTGCTAGAAATCAACTGGTTATAAGCTTGTGGTTAAAACAGCTTTCTTTTGGGAAATAATGTTTTGATTAAAACCAGGGGGTTTTTGTACCTCATGAGATGCTACTGATTTTGATGAAATTACTCCCCTCCAGGAAACTTGTGAAAGTAAAATGTGATCTGCTTTGGAAATGTCAAAATAAAGGTCTTAATATCAGAATATTGTTATGCCTTTTCATTTATATTAGTTTGAATATTTCTATATTATTTGAAGATCTGTCCTAAATATTACTTGATAGGCTTTGTTAAGATTGTGCCAGGTTACGGTGTGAAATACAGCCAGAAATAGCAGGACATTTATATGTTTTCTAACTTTTTCAAATAAGTTTTAGGTACAGTTACTACTGAGTAAAGATTGAACTGGAAAAGTAATACTAAGTCTTCCAGAGTGTTTCTCATTTAATCAAGCAGACAAGAGCAGCATTGGAAGTATTAGCCAGGAAACAGCTGTTTTCAATAACCCAATGTTAATTTGGAATAATTTAAAAAATATATATAAAATTATACTATTTTCTAAAAGCTGTTGGAATTTTAGACATTTTTCACTCTGCAAAAGGTTTTAGGATTTCAGTTATTCTTCCTAATTCAGAAACAAAACAAGTCTTCAGGCGTTACTATTTTCCATGAACCAAAATTCTGATGAACTCTAATAACCATCTGTTTTCTTTTTCTCAGGTTGGTTATGTGCATATCTGACGTCTGAAAAGTTCCACAGTCACCTTTACAAACAGGATCCGGAGACTTTAGCTAAAGACTGCATTTACATACAGAGCAGACAGGCTTTTAAGGGGTGCATCATCAGATGCTTCATTTTAATGCAAAACAGACAAGCTGTGATGCAAGGCCTCAATTATACACGAGAGAGGGCAAAGAGGGCAGGAAAAAACAGGGCTCCATTCAGAGATAATCTGTTGAAGTGTTAGCAAGATAAATTAAGGACATTCTATATGTGTGCACTTGTACATGTGTATATAAAGTCTCTATACAAAGGGTAGCTATGCAACTATATATAGAGAGTTTTCCCTTTCATGTGGTTTATCCTAGTTTAAAGATACAATAAGTCTTTAAATAAATGAAAAAATAAATATATAGATAACTGGACCACTACTGCAACCAGTATTTGTCTATATTTAGGAATACAAAAATATGACTCATGCTTCTGACACTTGTTTTTAAAGCTTTTGTATTACTCAAAAAAGGTCAAAGCATTGCAGTTGTTTGAAAGCAAATCAATGCCTCTTATTTACTGTCTGCATTTCCATTGCAGTTTTAAGGGGGTGAGATGTGAAGTTTTCTGGGGATTTATCTGCCCAGCTTTTGTTGAATACAACTAATCAATTCTAAGGATTTTGGGAACGTCATTTTAAGCACAGTTTTTCCAGAACTCACAGTATCTACTGCTTAAGATTGCAGTCTTAAACTTATCCAGTGCAGGAAAGAAAAAAGCAATACTCTCTTGTGCTGCTTGAAGGCAGGTAAATACAAATGCTTTCCCCCTTAATGGAATTTTCCAGCTCAGTGGGAACGTGGTGGAAGGTTTTGGAATAATTTCTCAGTTTTGTATAGGTAATAACTGGGGACAGTATATCACAGTATCCCAAAGCATTGAGGGGAAGGGAAGTGATGCAGAATGCATTAGACTTAAATATATAATTTATTCAAATGGTATTTTTTTCAGTTAGAAAGAGATCTGTAATCAGAAAATGTCAAGTTGTTGAACTCAAAACCTTTCATGTGAACGCACTCATTTTAATCACTAATTAGGCAAAGATTCCTCTGTTTCAGGGTGGGTTTCTAAGAAGCAGGCTGAAGAACTTCCAAGAAAAGTCAATAGCCCACTGCTCTGGGTATTATCCCAGCATGTGGGACATCAGGTTCAACTCTCCATTCCTACACATTTTTTTAATTAATTCCAAAGTAGCCAGGAGTCTGTCACTTGAACTCTTCCTGTGGTGAACAGATTCAAAAGTCTGATCTGGAGCTGTCAGAGCAGAGGTTTGAGCCTGACCTGGATCCACCACTGTGCTGAGTGAGCCCCTACTCGTAGGGTAGTACTCACATGTGCTCTGGGTTTTCCCAAGCTAACATTCACATAGTCTTTGTTTTAACTAAAAACTGTCCCTAAATTGTTCCTGTGGTAGAGGAGGTATTTCTCCTCAAGATCCAAACTTTATTTTGGAAGGTAGCTAAGATTCAGTGAAAATCTTGTGAGGATATGTACCCACCAAGCATGAGCAAATATGGAAAACAAAGATAGCTTTGAAATTTTTCTGAAGAACAAGTAACAATCTTATTTTCCTCATTTCTTCTCCCTTGTATGACAAGCAAAGGCCATTAATAATGACAAACGAAACGTAAAAACTTCTGTGACTTGCCCAGGGCTGGAAAATGGGTCTGTAATTCAACTTCTATAAGAATGCAATGCTTATGGTTCCCAGCTGCCTCTTTACTTCCCTAGACTGTGCAATTTGTTTCCCTTGTATGCTGAAAATGCCCAAAAGTATGAAGAGGAACTTTTAAGAACCACATGTGATTACATAATTACAAAAATGAGATTGTTTGGAATAATTTTGAAATGACTGAGCTATAGATAAAAATTATCTCTTATTTTTTTTGATAGAGCATGATAGTTCAGGATCAGCAATGAAACCACTGCAGAATGAAAAAAAAAAAAAAAAAAGAGCTTACATTTTCCCTAACAAAACTAAAGTTAGGCAGCTTAAAGCAAATAAAAAGCGATGATGTAATTTACACTTGATTTACACACAAAACCCCCAAAATGTTACATGCATTAAATATTTATTTCTAAATATTTTTTCTAAATATTTAGAAATATGTTCTTGTAATTTTACTTGGAAATTTAGTTCAAGTGATGAAATATTGTACTAATATCTGGTATCTATATACTTTTCAGCACAACTGCTCCCAGTTTTTAAAAATCATCATCATCACAGCTTGAATGCAATAGGAAAATAAAAGCCCAACTCATGAAACTGTACTTGCACATGTTTCAAGATGTTTACATCAAAGTCAGGCTCATATTTAAGAGCCTTTTTGGACCAGATCTTTTCTATGTATAGTTCAGGATGCAGATTTCTAGAAGGAGACAGAGAAGTCTAGCAAGAGAGGCCAGGCAAAATGAAAGTTCTGCAGACATGACTCTGACTTGTTTTAGCCTCTAACTATGTTCAGGTGCTGATTATTCCTGCTTTTCCTCTGAGCTCAATGACAAGTACCTTGTTTAAAAGTCTATTTACTTCCTTATTATAGCATAAATGACAAAAACCAAAACCAAACAGGACTGCATCTATGTAAAATCACAGATTACTTAACTGCATTCTTAAAATGTTACCCACAGGACTGCACATGTAAAAGAGAGCAGACTCACCAGAATGAAGAGTGCTACACGAAATATTAATAAATGCCCTACCACAAAGAAGCACTTAGGACCAATGAATATTACAGGAAACTGCCCTCCTAATGGAGTCCTAGATATCCAAGAAGAATGTCATTACATCTTCCTTCCACCATTCTGTGCATCTGCTATGCACCTCTAGCATCATTTGGCTCCCCAAGTGAACCTACTACCTTTCTTCTCCTTATTCATGTCTTGATTTCCCTTTGCTGCTATCTTTCATTCTATAGACCAAAATAGAAATCTTGCTAAGATCCTGCCAACATAACTTGCATCCATACTTTCATGTCTCAGTGCAGGATATCCAGCATCATGGAAGGATAGGGAGGAAATATATGGATAGCTCGCTCTGACCTGCAGGGACAGGAGGATGGATGGGTTTCACCTGTACTGCTGTACTGCTGCAGCCCTTTTCTACGTTTGCAGTTACTGAAATCTGCAGCAGTGAAGTGTCTCACCACTTTGAAGTTATCCATTCCTGTGTAACTTTTTTTGTGGATGTATGCTTCACATTTGCCCAGCTTCTTTGTCTCAGGTGTTGTTAGGAATCAAGTAACACCTGCCATACAAAGTATATTAAGTCCCTTTGCTATACTAACATTGATATCCATCTCCCATTAGCCTTGACTGATATATATGTGTGTGTGTAAACATGCTATAAACCCAAGGGGATTAGAACTAGCAATTTATGTATTATGATATATTATGACACCAAGAAAGTGGAGCTTAAGGACTAAAGATGCTGATCCATCATTGCTAAAAAATATTCCAATTCTTCCCTCAAAGCTGACCTTCTGCTCACCTTCTAAGCACTCATCTCTCACTTGCTTATTTTTGTGCGAATTTCTTCCATGATTTAATATCTTTGACAGAAAAATATGTGTAATGTTTATTATTGATGTGTCTTGGAAATGCAGATCAGCATGCCCAGAGCAGAAGTAGTTTGTTTACTACTCAATGGTGAAGTGCTTGAATTCTAAAAAGGGCACTGTTATTATTTAAATACAAGCAGAAAGTAGGCTGTGAAGAGAAACAATCTATTAGAAATTCAGCACTGTCTACAAGATAGCAATAACCTTCTGCCATGGTAGAGAAATAGAGGTAATTAATGCCTTTAAGCTCCAGTTAGAAACAGCATCCGTTTCTTTCCATTCCTGTCACTGTTTAATACCACAAGGCAATATTTGAGCAGGGAGAACATCAAGTCCTGGAACAGTTTCCCAGGAAAGGTGGTAGAATTGCCATGATAAAGTTCTGAAGAGGCAAAACAAATGTTGGTAAATGTCAGCAAAATGCCAACCCATCCTGAGACCATACTGGCTAATCTAGTGGTTCCTCAGCTTTGTGTAGAGAAAGCATCTCCTGAGTTTTCTGGGGAAAAAGGAAACAATTATCATGCAGCACATATAGAGACAAGGAAATGTGAGAGCTTTTTGGAAATTAAATCTTTGCAAACACTTTGCCTCTAAAATCTATTAGTTTCATTGCAGAAAATGTTCTCAGGAGCAGTGCCTCAACCTCGTATGCTGCTATAAATAAGGACCATTATTACTCAGTGAATTTCTCCCTCTGGTGGAGACAATGTAATAAACAAAAGACAATATTTCTATCAGAAGATAATCTTTCTATAGCCATAAAACTAAGGCCTGAAAAAATCCCATTGCTCAGATGTGAGTTTCTCTCAATGAGCTACCCAGTGTGAGGCTGTATGCTTCATAACCCAGGGCAGAGAGCTCTATGGCCTCTGTGCGAGTAAATGTTGCAAATACTTGCTTTCCTAACAATCTCCAGGAGTGTGGGTCTCACTTTTCCACTCCAACTGATGCTAAAAAAGAGAACATCTGCCTTCTGAGGAAAAAAAAAAAACAAAAAGGAACAATGCCACAGTTTCTTCAAGTTTTCTTTAATTTTGTCTCAACAAAGAGATACTTTACTTAGGTTTTGAGGACAACTTCAACTCTAACTTTGTCACCATTTAAACTGCAAGAAGGGGCAGTGCATGGACTGATGATAACCTGAAGAGGGTAGCACAAAGGCAGCCCTGCCTAGGAGCCCAGTTGCAACCACCTGCTTCTTCAGGACCATATTATTTTACATGCTACCTGCTCTGCTACACTTTGTGGGATGTGTTTCAAAGTTATCAGTTGCTTGGCGAGGATACATAGCTGCTATTTGGACCATTTAGCAGACAGCTCATCATTCAGTATTTCAAAATGGGGCCATTTTGCAGGAAGCATTTATGAAATAGTACATTTGTGCAATCAGAAGGAAATGGGACTCATTTTAAACATCACCATGACTTTCAGTACTGTACTCATCAGCATAGCATCAGAGCAACTTGCAGTCTCAGAGCCCACTAGCCAGGCATGTGGATATTCCTGGTGAGGTGTGCCAGAGGACGTGCTATAACATCTCAGATATCTTTGGCTAGCTACACCTATCTGCACGTGCCCACATGTTGATGTTTCACAGGAATGAAGGTTTTACTGCATATGCACAGACTGAGCGACCTCACAGCACATGCTGCTGGCAGTGGATTTGCTTTCCTGGTGATAACTCTCTCCCACCAAGCAAGGAACAGGGGTTTTCAGGACAGTTTTCAATACTGGGTATTGGTACATTTTGTCACTATGTCTCTAAGTGACAAAAGTCCCTAAGATCCCTATAATTAGAAGGACTTTGGAAGTAATTTCTTGACCAGCATAAAATGGCTTTTCATATAAAACCTTAAAAAAAAAAAAATCATGACTACTAGTTGTCATTACAAATATTAACTCTCGCCCCCAAAATTGCATCTAATTACAGAGACAAGGAGAACAGAAAATAAGAAAAAAGCAAATATTACAGTCTGGTAAGAAAAGTATTTCAGCAATTTTTAGAAGTGCCATCAGAAAAGACAGGAAATAAGGATGTTAATTACACACTTTGGCCCTCTTTGAGTTTTCTGTCTAGGTGAGTCTAAGTAATCAACTGTCACAACGTGCAGAAAACCTCTGGGAATGAGTTTCAGCCTTGTGAATTCATATTGTGAGAAAAGCACCATAAACAAGCTCCCAGAATAATGATTTGTTTCCACTGAGGGCCAGACCACGGGGAAATGTCAGAAAACGAGATGAAGATAGGGCCCGAACTCTAACAGGCAGATAATTCTCCCAAATTGGCTCTCTGTGCCATCAAACAATAACTTCAGTTGCTGTTTAAATATGACAGTATTGATCTAGCCAGTGCTAATCCTCCAAATCCCTTCTTCAACTGCATATTGCTTGACAGCTTAGTGGCTCCAAGTCATTTCTCAGCAAGGGAGACTCAGCAAAGGACTGTTTCACTGCAGTAAGGTAAAAGATATTGAATTATTCATGGATTAGTTTATCTGAAGCCAGTGTGGCAGTGGCAGGGTGCCTGTGAGGCTGTCCCGCCATCCACATCTTCCTTTTCACCTGTGTGCCTTTTCCTGGTGCTGGGCTAATAGCCCAGTCCCTGCCATGGTAGCTTTGAGGGATGTTTTTGTAGCTTAGCAGTAAACCTCGTGTGTAGAGTGGACCTTATGTGCAAGGGAAGGTACAGAAAGTTGGCTCTGCAGTTCACCCACTCCTCCCCAGCTGTGCAGGCACAGAAGAGCACCCCCATAAAAAGAACCAAGGGTCTTCACACACTGCTACATGCAGAGCAAAGAGCACTGGGAGAGGGATGGTGACAAGAAGCCCAGATTAATGTTTCATAACCTTTCACATGCAGCAAAAGGAGCAGTCCAGGCTCAAACTGAGACAAACCCCTATCTGGGCTGGGCTTCCTAATACACAGGTATTGTCCTTATTTACTCCTGGAGTTAGTACCTAATTTGCTTGCAAAGCTTTCCATTACCTGATCACTAGATGTGCACAAATCATTGTTGCATTCTGACTTCCTAGAAAACAAATGCTATTTCCAATACTTATTTAGCAACACACAGTCTCAGGGCATAGAGAATTTCACTGGGACAGCTGCACACACCATCTCCTTTTCCTTTTTCACTACTTGCCAAGTTTTGTAAAATGAACAAGCATGTAGGTGCTGTTGAGGGATGAGGCACTGGCTGCCTGCTTCCCTCCATCCCAGTCAGGCAATGAAGATGAGTGTGTCCAGACTGAGGTGACAGGTCAAGCCCCCCCCAGGGTCATTCCAGCTGAACACGCTGAGAGCTACTGGTTTTGGACGGAAAACCACAATCTTTAGGGTTTGTTATTACTTCTGTGAGAGTGTCTACATTTAGCCAGTACCAGGGGCTAAACTAACAGTTGCTCTAACACCCAATGACCCCTCCCCAGCTGAGAAGGAGAATTGGGGAAAAAAGGGAGAATCCCACAGGTACAAGTAGGCACAGATCTAATGAAATAACAAAATTAATACAATTACCAACATAAAGTATATAAGGTTGTACTCAGCCTGGTCCTCGGGGTCAGCAGCAGGAACAGAAGGACGAGAGGGAGGAACCCCAGGAAGAAGAACTCTGCCCCCTGTGATTTCCCTCCTTTTATAGGAGCATGATGAAGTGGTGTGGGATACACCTGTGAGTCAGCTTGGGGCAGCTGCCTTGTTTGGATCTCCCAGCTGACTCGGGGTTACTCATGGCCTGCCTGCCATAGCTGGCCCATGGTTCTGTTCCTGGGAAACCAGGACAGAGGGGAAATAATTTTTTGCATGCTCCTGAAGAGCTCTTAATGAGGTATTCCTACTGCATTAAACAAATTCATAGTGTTGCAATTATTTAGTTAAAGATGAATCATCTTAGTTTACCAATCAGGTAGTTGTAAGCAATAAAAGCCTGTTTTGGTGTCTTTTACTTCAAGGTGGGTCATTTACACTTCTGCTGTATTTCATAAGGACTTTTCATAAAGGGTCCTGTTTGTATGCATGACAAATTGCAGTGATCTGCAGTGCTGGATGTTTTATTAAAGGAGCCTTTCACCTTCACGTGATGTTCAGTAATTACTGGAGGGAGATGAGATTCTAAAATAGGGTTTTAGAAGTTCTTTGATTTCTGATTCAACAGGCACATGGTTTCTTATTCACTTCATGGGATATCTGTAGGTTTATTTATTGAGACTGGTTGCTTTGAAGTGATTGCACAATCAGATTATTTTAACATGACAGCCAGGGGTTCTTCCAATGAATTTGTATCCCACATGCCTCAGAAAATCAAGGTTTTCCTTGGAATATTTACTCCACTTTATTTGAATTGCTTAAGTGCATTTCAATGGCCTTTCATTCCACTTAGCCTCACTCTATTATCAGTGTGTTAAGCTCTCTTCAGATACAGCACTTAACCTCTTTGGGGTAGGTTTTTAACTGGTCCATTTCAAGAAAATCAACATTGACCTTCTCCTGTAGTGATCACTGTAGTGGGAGTTGGTATGATTCAGTTCAATGTTTTTATTGTAGAAGCCAGACTGGATAAGTTAGAGTTCAGGTTATAGAGGGAATATAATGTATAATAAATCAAGCACAGAAAGCCACTTAAACAGTATGCTCTGCAAAATGCCAGATAGTTGTGATGCCTTTATTCCATACACAAACTTATAATATTTAAATAAAGCAAGACCTAACTGCTCTCTCTTAACTAGAGGTGGAAGGGAAAGAGGTAATCCATCTTACAAATAAGCAATGTTTGCCTAATATTTATCTCCCAAATATTTCTCAGCTTTCAGACCTGTTCCTGTTCTACAGGGAGAGAAATACAAAGTCTCAAAAAGAAGGTTCAAAGTGAATTCTAGAGCAAAAGTGTGTACCTTGGTTTTGGGAAATGTAGGCTTGGTTCCTTCTTTGTCATTTCCCCAGCTGCCACAAAGGTGACATACATACCATCTTCTGGTGCCAAGTGTGACTCAACTGACAAACTGTCAAGACCTGGGCATTCTCAGAGGACTGGAGAGCACAAATCTTCACAAGATTTTGGCTGTGGTCATGGTCAGACAACAGGATAGGATGCCTCTATTGCCAAACACTGGTAAACTAGTATGGAAAAAGTAGAAGATGGACAATAATTTCAGCTGCCAACATAATTCACTTGCTCCTCCTCCTACAGCTCAGTTTAGCATAAATTTATTTGTATCTTACAACAGACACATAAGCTTGCAAAGGTGCCTCAAAATGTATCTTCAGCTCTCCCACTAACCTAAAGCAGAACCAGAGATAGCTGTCAGGAATAATTGGAATATTTAATCATTCTTCAAAACCTCCAATGCTGAAGAATACCAAACGTCCCTTGACATCGTCTAAAGCTTGACTTTCCTTAGTCAGATTTTTTTTTCTTAATATCTCAGTTAAATCTTTTTTAGTTCAGATTAAGTTCCATATTTGTGAACATGGAGAGGGACAGATCACTGCTCATGTAAAGACAACTTTCCATGCAGCTGGAGGCTTATCAGACTTTCCCTACTACTTTCCTTTTGTAGAAGAAACCAATTAATTTCTTTCAACTTTATATCTTGTCTTTCCCAAAACTCTATCATTTTCATAGCTTTTAGCTGTTAATAGCTCTTCTGTAATTACTGCAATTTAAAAACTACTCTCTGGTAATCAACCCCTGATGTATTAACAGAGGGCAGTTACATACACTCTCAATTAATATTTTAATAATATTTCAGAAGACTTTCTCTGAACAGCAGTATCAGAGTAGAAGAGGTTGTAATTTCAGTCATGGACTTTTAAAAAATGGTTTATGGATCTACTTTCATGTCTAAATACTAACTATAGTATGGTATGAAATCGATATGTTATATAGCTAACAAGTTAAGTGATTCTGAGCTTCATAGCAACACTTTCTGAAACAGAAAAGGTCTGGGAAAAGCATAGATTTGATCTCCTAGTGCTGAAATGACTATTTTACCAAGAAACTGATTTATCTTGGAATTTCTAGATTGCTGGAAAGTCTGACAATTGTTGGCTTCAAAATGAAAAAGAAAAAAATAGAATAGTTCTTTTTATTGATCTAATCTAGTTATAACCACTCATAACCTTGGGGTTTAAGTGTTCTCTCTCACTTCATGTTGCCTTCATTTGTTAGGATAGCACACAATAGTAGGATAGCAAACTCAAATCCAAGTGATCTGAAAACCCCGAGACAAAACCAATCAGAAGTCCTGCGGTTAATCTTGGTATTTTTGTCTGATCTTCACTCAGATGGCTCTATCCAGAACATTCATCAAACACTGTGGAAAGTCCTGAGGAGTGAAGGACTGGGTCTACAGCCATAACTAACAGAATGACAAGGACCCTTGCTCTTGGATAGGTAATGAGCTACAGAGTTTTCTGGATAGCTGTTTATTACCATGGAAAACCCAGGAAGAAGGATCCTCTTGTGATGGCAATGACTGAGGTATACGATTCAGTAGGAAATTGTTGCTTGCCCAGTAAGTACATAACACTGTTCACTTTCACAGTCTATTCAAAAATCACGGGATGGAGCTGGCATGGACGATATTTACCCTCCTGTTCATCCTTTCCCTGAGCAGAAAGTGGGCATACAAGTGAAGATTTGGTTGTTTCCCCATCTTTATCTGTGATGCACGTGAACAAGGAGTTTCTTTCAATCTCTGTTTACAGTCATTGCACTCCAGAAAAGCAAGAATAATCTCAAGATACCTGAGTCTCTAATAAAAGCATTGGCAAATATTTCTGTTCTTTTACAAGTTTTACTTGGGTCCCAAGAGCCTAACCAACTTCAGAATAAATAAAAAAACAACCAACCAAAAAAACCCAGAAAAGTTGGAGAACAACACCAGTCATCTTCAGATCTGAAAACATTTGCACATTCCTACGTAGGTCTGCTATCAAAATCTTTAGGCGAGATATCTTTCCTGGAGTTGTGCTGCTCCAGTCTTTGATCATACTCTACTGACCTTTCCATGTATTAAGCTTCCTCAGAGAAATTAAGATCTCCATGAGAAATAGCAGAAAAAAATATATGAGTCTTCCTTGACCATCTTCAGATGAAAACAAAATGTGCCTTAAATTGCAGCTAAATTAACTAATTTAAAAACAAAATCAAAGCTTGACACTGGTAAAAACTACAGAAAGAGAAAGTTCAGCCAATGACTCAGTCCTAAAGAGTGGGGCTGGGAGGGATTGTGCAGGGGTCTGTGGTCCAGCACACTGATGCACTGTCAGTCGTACTGAGGACTGACTGCATCACTGCTACTGGAATTACATCGGAGCAAGCCTTGGGCAAGCAAAGAAGTTAAGTGCTAATTAGCAGACTGCCCTGAATCAGTCTGGTTCAAACAGACTGTAAATTTGGCCAGCTGAGCCTCCCAGGTGCACCCAGCGATTTCTCACAGCAGGGGGAGAAAGAGCAAGAACGAGATGCATGTGATGCAGAGAAGAACACTCTGTAACAGGTTTTAGGGTATTGTTTCCATCCTGGAAGGCACTGTGTGACTTAAAATGCATTGGACCAATTTTAAGTAAGGAAACTGTATTTAAAAAAAAAAACAACAAAATGAAATATTCCAGACAGAGAATTATTTGGGAATGTATCTGTTAATTGTGTAATTACTGTGAAATGGGTGTTTCCAGATGAGACAGTGCCCTACGGCCAACAGAATGAGCCTGTTTATAATGTAATACCATTTTCAGGAAATGTGAGCTGGGCTGCTGCTGTGAAATTCAGACTTTTTTATCAGTGAATCATTTTCTTCCAGTAGTTTGCTGTTGTGCCAAATTGTGGTGCTGAAACCAAAGAAAATTCTCCTGACACTGTATGATGAATTGGAAATTCAAGGCTTCCAGTCTCAGTCATTTCTTGATCAGTCCACAGTGCTTCTGGCAGAACGAAAACAGGATATCATGAGCCATGGGGATCCAGAGTTGGTACAAAGTGAGAACAATTTCTTTTTTCAAGTACAGCACCCCCAGACTTACCTATGCAACACAGACCAAGTTATTGCCTGTATTGCTAATAAATATTGCCCTATCATAAAGGCGAATATCTACCATTAGAGCTAAATCATACAGTGTCTTGATGAAAGTGTAATTGCATTAATCTGGAATGCCTTTTAAAAAAAGTATTTCAAGCATTTGACTTTGTGGAAGGGTGAGACCAGCAAGGCTATTGTGCAATGGCAACACCAGGGAGCAGATGGTGACACTGATGCTAACTACTGAGAGGGATGCAGCTCTTGATAACCGATATGTGTGGAGATAAGTGATTTTACATCTTAAAAAAATCTCCGTGTACAATCTGTTACCCTTTTGCATGTTCATCTAGTTCTATCTCAGAATCACACAGAGTGGTAGTGGTTGGAAGGGACCTCCAAAGATCATCTAGTCCAACCCCCTGCTAGAGCAGGATCCTAGAGCAGATCACACAGGAACACGTCCAGATGGGTTTTAAATATCTCCAGAGATGGAGACTCCACCACCTCCCTGGACAGCCAGCCCCTTTTCCTGTAGCTTCCTGAATCTTTTTGACATTATTAAAAACTGATTTATAGTTGTCTTGTGTCTGTCACTCATACCCGTATGCAACTGGCTGGCAGAAGAAAACAAGCTAACAGTACAGCACAAACTATTTCAGTAGCACTGACATAAACAGTGCACAAGTGCCAGGAGTTCTGATTTAGGAAGGGCACTGAAGTCACATCTTCCCAAACACACTGTCAGGAACCTAAGTCCTGGTATAAGGTACTTCAGAACTGAACTAATCCCTCAGCTTCCACAAACCCTCTCCAGAGGGTTCAGCCTGCTGACCCAAACATGAGGAGGTGACACACATCTGGCTCTGCCATCTAGAGAGACAGAACCTCTGGCAGAGGGAGAGGTGGGAAAGCTGCTATAAGGTGGCAGGGCTCAGCTGTCAGAGCTCCAATTCTGCTCTTGGTCTCTTTGCACCTCAGGAAGTGAAATGCCACACATGAGAAACTACCTGTGAGAGAAGTGGAGCCAGACAAACACCACATTTCCCAATCAATATGTTTTCAAGTCATACATTTTCTTCCAGGGGAGAGGAGGATAGGCAAGTTCAATAAAGCCAACTCCCTTGCAAGAAAAAACTGAAAACATGCTCTAATTGAATTTTAGATCAATTTAAAAGTTTTCATTGGGCTGAAAACATTTAATTTCACGTTGCTTAACCTTCTAATTAGGTCAAATTGGCTTTGGAACAATTTTTTTTAATTAATTTATTTATTTTTTTTAAAAAAAGCAGAAGAAAACAAAACTCACAGCTTTTGATGTTGAAACAAAACACTGTGGCATTTGCCAGGGAAACATCATAGTACTCCACTCTCCAACCAGCAGACAGCCAGTAGAGCTGAGTTATAGCATCTGATGCATGATGGTGCAGGATGTTCACACATTTAGGATGTTAAGCTATGAAAGAAATAAGTTCAGATCCTGATACCTCAGTGGCAAGAAACAACTGCAAATGAACAAGACCAAACATGGAAGTTAAGTATACAAAGACTATAAAGATCTTGTGATACTAAGCAGCAAAACTACAGTGCATCCTGAATAGCCAGGGTTTTCAGCAGAGACCACAGATGTACTTTCAGTGCCAGTAATGAGAAGAAACAGTAGGTTGAGGTGTACAAAGATATTAAGAAATTACTTTTGATGTGTGTGTTAACAAGGCATAGAGTATTAACCATATGTGATTCCCATGAGCTGACTCTAGGCTTCATCTCTGGGGGCGGGGAAGAACAAGAAAGCACGTAATTGCTGGTCCCAGCAGGGAAGCAAAGGAAAAAGAGCTGTAGCAGCAGCACAGCTATAGGGGTCCCAAATGTATGAGCTACTGTGCATATATGTTCTCTGGGGGGAGCCTGCACAATCCTAGAGCATAAACAGCAACAGCTGTTGTATCCTTATCCTGCTCTGGGTAAGGAGCAGGTCTTTATTATCCCTAGGAGAAGTGTTGAAAAGTATGTGTATATCTATATCTATATGTCCCATTTTTTCCTAGAAGTTTCAAAATTTTTAATACACCACAGGGAAAAAACCCACAACGACCAAACCAACAAAATTTGGGTTAGTCTTTTATAAAAACACATACTTTACAAAGTCCTCCAAATCCTTTGTAAATTTTTAAGTGAAAAAATTTTCTTGTAGCAAACAAAAGCCAGTACTAATGATCATTAGTACTTCCCAGCATTAACCAGTGAACTTCCAAAGTGAAAACCTTTGAGGGTCTAGTGAGAAGATATCATAGTGAAGAATTTAGTTTGAAGTCAAAATAAAACAATATTCAATTTTAATCATTAATAATGTTGGGCTTGAATATGGTGAGTATGAGACAGAAATCCAGCCCAGGATAGCTGGATGCTGACTTTATGACTGAGACCCTTACAGACCAAACTCAGCAGTTCTCTTCCAAGAAGCAATGCAGTATTTGGCACTGATAGCTGCCCGGGCTTACCTGTTACCTTGCTCACATCACTTTAATATGGACTGAAGTCCATGAAATTCATTCTTGTTACTCCTTCCACACTGCAGTCTCTGTCTGCTCAGAATTTCCTCTTCAAATGCCTATTTTGAGAAATCAATTTTAGAACTCTCTGTCTTGCTGCTGTCTATGAATGCTTTTCCCTGGGCGATTGCCCCTTGTGCAACTGACCCAGTGTCTCACTGAGCAGGACACAAGTTATCCTGTCCAGTATAAACAACCCCCAAAAGGGTAAAACCTATGAAAGAGAAATGCTGAGTTACCCGCAAGGTTCTGAAAGGAGCTGCTGGCAGTGAGATTTTGAGAGGACAGGAATGGCTTGGGTTCCACCTGGTGGCCAGAAGATCATCTCTGATAGCCACAGGCTCCAAAGTGTCCACCTCAATGGCCACAAGGACTTACACATGCATCCAAGGACCACAGGTCATGCTTTGTCCGTGAGGATCTGAGCAGCACTAAAGAGACAAGGGGAAGCACCCAGGTCTGCCCTGCAGACTGTCTTGGATCAGATGAGTGCTGGGCAATGTCAACACTTAAGCAGGCTCCTCACTGCAGCTGGGAGCAGAGACTGGGTTGCAGTTTTCTCCAGTCAGTGAATGGTGCCACGCTCCAGGAAGGAGACAGCTGAGGGTCATTTATACCTTCTCTGTCTTTTTGCTCTTTGTTATGGGCCATCTAAGGGAGAGAATCAGCCTTAGGAGGTTCCTCCCCTGCCACCGTTGCATGGCTTACAAGCCTGGGGATCACCCTCTGCAGAGCGCTCAGCACCCCAACACAGCGATGCTCAGTGGTTGCAACAGAACTATGCACCCACTCCTGAGTGTGCTCTTAACTTCTGCTGACAAAATGGGTACAAGAATGCTCTGCTCTCTGACAAATCTAGGGGGGAACAGTGGCTGCTCTCAGAATGAACCAGTACATCTTTCTGATGAGGCAGCAGCTTCTCTGCTTGGATACTCAACCATTAAATCATTCCCAACAAGACAATTAGCCACAGTGACTGGCTGCAAGGAGGGACTGTGTGCTGTTTATTAACTGAAAAAGTGTTCACCTTTGTTAATACATTTGCACTTCTCCGAAAAGTAGAACTCCAGTGAATCATTGTCATGGGAAGAATCAGCCTCAGGCATGTCTTGACAGGATACTTCTGCAAGAACTTCCTGTCAAAGAAAAACAACCACCAGATGTCATTGTAGGATAAATTGTTTAAAAAAATGCTATTCAAAAAGCACAAAGCAAGCTCATACCACATCACTGGTTCTCCAGCAACCCCATAGGGGACACCGCTGGGGCCATATGTCCTGTTTTCCTTCACTCACAATGAGAGGAACTGGGGAACTTGAGTCATGGTGGCCTTCAGGGCTGTCTTGCAACGAGCAGCTCCGTCAGTGTCTCCACAGTACTACCTGCAAAACTTCTTTCCTTCCTCCAGCCTGGAATCTGGAAGGGAAACCCCAAAACAGGATGTCATGTTCACCCTATACAGTGCCTACTTCAAGAAAATTCCTCATTTGTCCCAGCAGAACTTCCAGGGACCCTGTGCATATATTTGATTAGCATAACATGACCAGAGCACACAAAAGGGGTACAGCTGTGACTCCTGCTCCATCTGCAGTAAGGTGTCCTTCCCAAACAGCTCACGGTCCTTCCTAAAATAGCTCTGACTATTTATTACAACCTTCCAACCATGTCCCACAGAATCAGAGGTGAGGGGCACATGCTGGACCGCCATCCCTCGTGTCCATGTTGTGGTACACTGACATAAAGCAGTCCCAAGTGGCTGACAGACCCCAGTCCATTTAGCTCACGACTTTGCACCTGAGCTTATGTCCCTTTCTCTTGACTCCAACCAGATGGACAGCTGGGCTGAGACAAAAATCAGCTTTGTGCATATGATGCACTGCTGTTCACATCCCAGAGCTCCTCTGCCAAGACCTGTAGCACTGCACTCTGTTTCTAGGCTATGGTTTCCCCAGTAACACAGAAGCCTGTTTTATTGTATGAAGTGTATTAGCATATATAATTATAAAATACAAGCAGGGAGCATCTCTGTTTTAAGAGCTTTCTTTATTGGCCGTGCTGGAGATATTCCTGCTCCAAATGGGAGTTTGAACTACTGACCACCAGAGGTCCTTTCCAGCCAACATTTCTCTGTTTCTACTATTTTTCTATTTGTTCCTCTCTTTGTTCAAGGGAAGGAATTGGGACTCTAGTAATATATTTACCAGAGAATGAGAATTTTAGTATTTATGATTTTATGCATGGTATTTTGGACTCTTTTGCAGGTTGAAACCTGTTAACAAGCAGAGTGTCAGAGATAGCAATTATCAATATTCATATCTAGTTATGTAAGTGAATGGGAAAGTGCTACTGAAGATGTGTCTGGCTCTCATGTCCAAAATTTTTCTCTGTGTGTCAGTGGGCGGAGAAGAGGGAAGAGATTTTTATAATGGTACTTAATGAAGACAACAAAGGAATTGTAAATAATTTGATTCCTTACCGAAAAAAATCAATCTGAGTTTGGGGCTTAGGCCAGGTACTACGTGTCCAGGAGGAGTTCTGTTGGGTACCACAGAAACAGATGTCACTTATGCTGCATGTGGCAATATTTCCAGTTTGGTTTTGACCTGCAAGACATAAACACAGCACACGGTTACTCTCAGGCCAACTTGGTCTTTCCCAATAAATAAAAATGCCTTTTTTGAATGTTACAGGACACAATTTTCTCTCCCAGATCTCCCACAAGCCCTGGGACAAGCCTGTGGTTCTCTGTGAATGACGTTCTTGCTTAGTATATACAGAATTCAACTGAGCACTGCAGATATGAGCAGAGCATCTGTCTCTTGAACTCCAAATCTAGACCTAATAGCGATGTGTTGTACATGTGTTGATGTGTGTTGGTTCCTTTTATCAGGAGGCAATATGTTATATACAAATCCTTCTGGCTGACAGTTTCCTTGCAGCTCATCATATCTACTAGGGATCTAGGATGAGGGAATGGCACCTTTTCTAAAATTTCACAGATGGTAACACACCACGACGTTCAAGGAATAAAAATACGTCCTCTCCATTTGAGATGCCTTGGATCTGGCTTGATCTTATGACATTCATATTTGCATGCCTAAGGTGCAACCAGCTTAGAAATAAACATTGTGATAAATGAATAATACAGCTAAGTTATAGTTACACACGCAGTTAAAGAAAATTAGGGTTGCAAAATTAAACACTGAGAAGTTAGGAAAGGTGGCCCTAATTCAGCTCTTTTGGATCATACTGATATGTGTCATCATTAATTGCATGATCATATACTGTTTCTTCCACTGTCTCATCAGCTCACAGGATGGATGATGTTCACTTCGTAAGCAGATGCTCCGTATTGTGTTTTCATTTTCTACTCTGTGTCCCTGTGTATTATTGCAATGCATTGCTGATTTGGTCTGAGATAAGGATTATTCCTTTTTCACCTAAGATCATACAGTCAAAGGACACCTAGAAATCAAATAACTCTCTCCTTCTTTCCTACCTTCCCTCTAAAAGCAAAGCACGGAACAAATTTACTTCCCTGCTGTGAAACTGCATTCTCTCGTGTCTCCCAAAATTGTTTCCTTACCTGTGTATATCACCATCTGTATCTTGTCTCCTGGTTCAGACTGTAAATGGCTTGGGGTAAAATACCCTTGTGCTTTGAGCCTGCCAAAACCAAGCAGTTCTTCAGCAACATTTAGTGCCTACAGTTTTCTCTGCTAACAAGTAGCTTGTCTTCCTTCTTCCAGGACATACTTGAGGCTTTTCAGTGAGCTCAGAGGAGCACAGAGTTGTCAGAAGGTTATTGTAGTGATTGGATGATTTAGAAAACTCCAAGGCTGATCAGTTTTAACAGAGCCATGCTAAGGTGCAGCAGCCATGGGGAGTCCGTATCATTGTGTCATCAAACAGAATTTCTCAAAGGACACCATCACTGAGCTTAGAATCCACAACTTTATAAACTGGAACTGTCTCCATCTTTTTCTGTCTTCAGTTCCTGAAATTATTATGTTTATCCAAATGGATTGCTCAAACTGAAAACAAAACAAGAAACACTTACCACCCACCCCAAAAAACCCCCAACTCAACTACAGCAAAACCCCTGTCCTCCTGTGAATAAGGAAGGTTGAGGAACAGAGATAATAAGCAGTGAGACTATCCTGTGGCTCCCCTCTGTAGGGACACATTCACATAAAGTTGCTGCTGCAAACTAATTGTCTGTGCTGACTCATTCACAGAATCATGCAGGCCACAGACTGTAATTATCATGTCATAATTATCACTTCAATAGCAGAAAGAGTGCACTCTTATCTGATATGATAAAATAGTTCAATTAATTTTAAACAGAGGGAAACACTGGTACATCCTTACAGCCTGGCCACAGAGACAAAGCAAGCTGTCAGAATTAGATTATTGATTTCATGTTCTCTTCTGGCTTTATTAATTTTTGTTCATGCATTACAGTCACCATTTTTCATGCACTTAGGAGATTTTAATTTGGCATAATACAGAAGAAAAAGAGTAAGATTAGATATAAATTCAGAAGAGATATGGAGATAATGGGAAGAGAGGTAAACTATGGGTAATATTTACAGTGGAGGTACTGGTGATTTCAGCAAGCAGGAATCCGTTCCCACTGGGAGCAGAAGGTGGCAAGGTAAAAAGAGAAGAGGAATTGCTTATTGTTATCAGCAGTAGGGCTTCTGTTTCTCTTTACAAATCAAAAGAGATTGCTGCAAAATTAAAGCTTATATCTGAAGCAAAGGATTTCCACAAAGGAATAGTACAAAAGTACCCTTTAATGACGATATTTCCAATTTTTCCAGCTCAATAGCTTTCATAAGCAGTTTCATTTGGGCTCATTCTTGCCATATACTCCAGGGGCAAATACTGTGTAGCATATCAGAGTGATTCTCTGCAATGTTACCTGATCAGTCAACGAGCTCTGTGCTTTGAAACAACATGGTGAGCCTGGGAATCTCATAGGAAACCTAATGTACAAGGTTGTGGTAAACTAATTCTTTTAGTAACAGAAAACTTTCCAATGAGTGCATTGCGTTGCCATGGTTACAAGGCATTTCACTATTCCAGAACTATCGCCTGTCAGCATCGCTCAAAAAATAATAGAAAAGTCTGAAATAAATAGTTCAGAAAGAAATTGGGGTTAAAGAGTTAAGATCAGGGTTAAATTTAGGGTCAGTGATTCTCCTGTTTTCTAATGAGAAAGGCAGGAAAAGCCTTGTAAGAGGGAAGCTGTATTTAAGAATCACTGCAAACCAGAAGATCCCAGGACATATCTGCAGTGCAGAGCCTGCCAGCTCCAGGAGGGAAAAGCTTTGCAGCTGTGTAGGGGTCTGCTCATGCCCACACTGTGTGGACCTGGGGATGCAGTGGCCTCGTTGGGCTCCAAGACTTCTAGAGAATTTATGGGAAGGCAGTAGAGGACTGTTATATCCCCAGCCTCAAATGCTGCAACTGGGGTTTCATAACAGCATGCATCCATCCTGCGGGGTAGCCTGTGTTGCTGCAAAACCCAAGCTATGGCTACACTCCTCTGCTAGGCTGGAAGGCTGGATAGATGGAAAGCTTGTTTGTCAGGTGAGTATGAGATTTTAGATGTATAATCCAAGGAAATTTCTGGGGTGACTGCACCCACAAGAGTACCTGTAACTGAGCATAGCCAAATTGTATGAGGAACAAGGGTAAATTACTTTTGGTCACAAAATCAGAAGTTACATTCTACCCAGAGTCTGCAGTTTCTTAAGTGTCTCAGAAGATGAGTCAAAACCATCTGAATGCAGGTGGCAAGCTCTGCTAATAAGGGTCTCAGCAGGTCTTGGTACAAAGAACTCCAGGAACTCCAGCACTTCTTTCACAGCATAATCAACTTTGCAGCAGCTTGTCTTGCCTCAGCACACTCACACTTCACCCCAGTTCCTCACAATCCTTATTGCAATTAACTTCATAGCATACCTTCTGTGGGCCAAACCTTGTTTTCACAGGCTTCTTCCTACCCACTGGCTGTAGAGAGAGCATACAGCAATTAGGCTCCTTGGATACCCTAGTTAAGCATCTAAAGTTTTCTGGGACAGGAGCCAGGTTTGAATGACCTAACAAAGCATACCTGAACTTCTGTGATACAGGGACTTCAGTTTTGTTTCCCAAAGATCTAGTAGTTTACCATCATCTCTGCCCCAGAGGTTTACCTAGAGAACTTGTGCTGTTCAAAAATACATAGAGAAGGTGTACATTTCCTTTTGAAATCTGAACTAAACTTTGTGATGTCGCAATCAGCCGAGTAAAGATTTATCTGAGATACCAGTCCCAACTCTTTCTCCTGATGGAGAGTCATGTCCTGCAATATTACACGTGTTGGCAGTAATTCCTCATAGCTCTTCCCTTGAGGGGGAAGCTGACAAGCAGCAAGGCCAAGAGCTGCCTTCAGCTAGAACACAAGCATGTGGTTTGAGGCTGCCATGGGTGCCTGCCAGGCGTATAGCCAATGGCACTGAAATTCATCCTGGTTGATTCTCAGCTCTTCAGAAGTCTAGGTTGCCAGAAGAGTAAAAATACCCCAGTGCTTTTCAGTTTGTACTGGGGACTTCTCCAAATGTAAGGCAGTATGTAGCAAGACTCAGGAAAAGAAATTATTTCAAAAGAAGGTTAGGGATTCTGCCCTTTGGCCATGTCAACAGCCAGGCTTTGCATCCAGTAGCAGGCTTCATGTGCAAACCCTTTCCTTGTAATACAAGTTCTGAAAAACTGAGCTCTGCCCTCTATCAGTTGACATTTTTTGTACAGCATATTCTGTACTAGAGGCGAAGAACAGAGGTTTTATGTTGTAACACAGCACCATAGGACTGAACATAGCTCTTGAAGGCAAAAAGAGTCAGTAGTGTTCACCATCATCCAGATTGATGTCAAATAGTTATCCCTGAAGAAATCCTGTAAAGTCTTTGCACACAGCATGAAGAGGCAGATATTGATTGTGTCCTTCTTTGACCAGCTAGAGAATCAGACAGGTGCTACAGAAAACTGGGAATACATAGCCAGGTAAGAGGACAACTAGAGTTGTCTGTCAATCAGACCATGGAGCAATTTGCCCTAGTAAAATTTCTGGGCAGTCAGAGAGGACCCAGCTAGATCCCAGTTCTTCCTAGGATTCTCCACTGTATGACACACTGCTTCCAGGTACTTTTTGCAGGGTGCAACACTCTGGGACCAGTGAGTCTCCTCATTTGCTAGTGGCCAGGCAATCACCAGTGAATATTGATGTGGGAACCCAAGATGTAGGAAATTCAACTCCACAAACTATTTCATCCCAGTTCCCTTCTTGTGCCAGCTACTTACTCCAAGGGTAAGAGAAAAAGCAGCCTCCATGGAGATTCTCCATTGTTAAAGGATATACAAGGGAGCACTGATTGCTCCCCAGGAGGTTATGGCATTCAGTTCACCTGTAGTAACTTGTTCAGTGCATGTAACTCAACAGTATTAACTGAGTGTCCATACTGAGGAGAGAAAGCAACACTGACTTCTGCTACTCTTCTGCTACCTTCTGGTCCACATAATATAGAATGCACTGTTGATTTTCTCCACATAGATCTTGCATACCATGTGGTACCTGATTATCTCATACCCTGCAAAGTAGACAATCCTTGCTGCAAGTTTTGGTTACTGAGATTGCTGGCTTCTCAAAGATAACATCAAAACTTGGCAGAAAAATCTAAATCATGCTGTCTTTTTGATCTAATTCTCTTAGGCAAAACCTAGTAACTAAAAGCAGCCAGCAAAGATAATAAACATTATTTCTGCTTAGATGTAAGAGTCCACCCAATCAATTACTCCTTGGTGCATCACTGTTTAAGAGTGAACATCACTTAATTAATACAGTATGTGCAGTTACAAGGGCATTTATATATTCATAGAAAAATGTCATTTTTTTTTCTGAAAGTAGGGATGTATTTATGCACGCCTCACATAAAAGGGCTGAACGTGTGAGTTGATGTTAATAGCAAGCTTCCACTGACTACATCGATGCATAAATTTTTGACACGTATGCACAAGTCAGGTGATGTATTTGCATACTAAGCAGGGAGTTGGAGTTCTAGCTTTCTGGGGCAGAAATTGCTTTTAATTGTGTGTGATGCATAGCACGGGGAGGGTGACAGTACTAATCAAAAGTTAACAAGCAGGAAGGATTTGTTCTTTGAAAGCTGAAATTTCTGAGTAATCCTTTACATCTAATCCAGCTTGAGCTAAGGAGAGGGAGAAGAATTGCAACCGGACTTTTGTGATCTCTTCAAAAGATCGTCAGTCGCGTTTCTGCTCAGAGAGATGGGCATAGTTCTAGCCTAGTCAAGGGAAAAAAACATTGCCCAAAAGTAAACCGGGAAAAAAGTTTTATCGCACTTCCCTAAGTCGATGTTTTCTGTCAGGTGACTGCCAGATGCGTGACAATGCTTCTCAGCATATTGTTTGGGATTTGCTGGTTTCAGCACTAAAATGAACAGCAATGGAAGCTTTTAGTGTGTTTGAAGATTAATTTCACATAATCGCAACAAAGCTGATTTTAATTACCACCTTGACAGCTGGGAGGCAATTAATGCCCTTAAACTTTCAAGCACTCTCTCCCTTGTATTTTTCCCCTTGCCTTATTCCTGCTAATTAGAAACATGCTTCAGGGTAAAGCTGACCACAGTGTTAAATTACCACCTTGTCATCAGAACCACAGAAACTGCCCAGTCAGACATCAACTCTTTCACCAGAACAAGAATCAAAGCCATCTCTGAACGGTGTGAGCTGCAGAGTATTGCTAACATGTCTCTGTCTGTGGTACCAAGTCCCACTATATTCACCCTCTGGGGTGGACAACTAAAGGAGTATCCCACATTGACTATGGCAGGAATTTTTTATCACGTTATAACCTCTCAGATTTCTGTATTGGATAATAAAGTGTAAGACAAGCTTTGCAAAAGGACATTAGCGTGCCAGCAATTTAGTTAGGAATTTAGAGAATCATCTCCTATAGAGCTTAATATACCTAATCTTGCATCTGAAGGGACTGGGGTTGCATATCTCCAGGGAAAGTAAGCACTAAAAAATTCCTCTTATAATGGCATCATTAAGAGCAGTATCTACACCACATGCAACATTGGGACCATTACACTTCACCGCAAAACTGGAACAAATCCGCTGATTCAGCAGAGTACAATTTGGAATTTTGTCCCCAGATAAAATTCCAGTATTCAGGTTCATTGTGAGTCAGGCAAATGATGAGCTTCTCTCAGGATCAGAGATTTTTTTGGGTGCTTTGACATTTTCACTATTCCAAAATATGTTGGGTTTTTGGGTTTTTTTTGTTGTTGTTTTTTTTTTTTATTTTTCTTTGCTGGACTGATGTAAACAGCTTTTCTTTCTGTCAGTGTTAAACTGTATTTTCCTGTGCAGCTTTCCCAATGTACCTAAAGTTGTCTATCTGCTGATGAGCAAGACACTATGGTGCCAACCACAGAGTTCATAACATACAGCTATATATGCATGTGGTACTGTCCATTAGAGAGCCCAAAGAGGACTCCAGAAACAACTCTATGTACAAAATGACACAGTATGACCATGCTCTTTATCACTGTATTGAAGAGGTTACTTCAGCCACATGAAGTATTTTGGTTTGATTTTCCTCTATGGAAACATGATACTTCCCAAAACAGTCACATTTGTAAAATCCTTGGTTAGTGTAAAACATGCATTTTTAAGGGTTCAGATCAGAATATGTTTGGCTTTTTGGGGAAACTACCCAAGAGGTCAGTGGAATACTGCTGGGACTGGAAAATCTCTGTGGCTTCCTTCTCCATGGGGTTCAGTGGAGAGCTAAACCTTTCTGCTGGCAAATCACAGCTATTTCTGTGTGTGCTCAGTCTCACTGCCATCAGCAGAACAGAATCTGGAAAAGAAACTCTGCCCAATAGTTTTGCTTTATGTCTACATTTCAGCGAGTACCAGCAATTAATGATCTGTTGGCAAATTAACGCTGCACATGGCAATTGACTGTGGTAATGAAGTTATAGAGTCTTCTTTATGGTTTATTAGTACAATAATAAACCACACTCAGCATGTAATAATGGCACACAGTTAAATTAAAGACTTGCTGATGCCTTATAAACCATTTTGAGAAAGATTCTTCCAGCAATTGGTAAATAGTCTTCCCCATGAGCACAGGCAGGCTTTGCTCTGTATTCTGCAGACACAGTTCTGTCAATATATTTTTTCTATTACTCTTGCATTACTAACAAAGCAGGTTGGATAACGGAAAAAAAATTGACTGGAACATTTACTTCAAGTTGAAATAATTTTTAAGCACTTCGGGTGAAAAATAAGTCTTGGCTTCTTCAGACTGCATCTATTACTTCTGTTATTGGGAAATATAACACTAGAGTTCTTCATCACTTCCCTCTCAGACAGAGCCACCAGCTGAATTTTACAGTGTTTCTCAACACCAGGCAACTTGAACAGACGACACAGATTTTAAAAAATTAAGAGAGGCTAAATCTATCCCCCCAAGTCAGGCAGGTGAAATGTGTTATTGTGACACAAGTTTTACAATGTACTTTCATCAAACTTTCTGCTTCATGTCTGCGACCAAGATCCTCCCTGCATAGAGATGAGGCTTTATTTCAGACTCCCTGCCCTTCACTATTTGACCTTAAAAGAGGAGATACGCTCACTCTCAGCCAGAGCTCTGCGCCTGTGCATCTACTAAGCTCAAACCACCTTGAGAAGCCTGGCACCAAAGTACTTTCAGATCTGCTTTACAGTCCCTACTGCAATGTAGGAGCTTTATTTCTCTCCTTCTTGCAGGAATGGCAAGTACTTTGCTCTATTTGGTGTTGCAATACAGGATTCATGCTGTGAATGATCAGGCTCTTAGAGGGGCCCATAATGGCAACTGTACGCTGAATTTAACAACAGACAAAAATATCTGGAACTCTCCAGACTTCTCTCTGTAGGAAGCCAAAGCAATGCTTAGGGAAGCTATTATCTGCCTCTTTCCAGAAAAGCTGTATTTCTTTCCTCCAGCTCCCACTTTACTTTGGTGGCCACTAGAGGACATCCCAGACCTGGCCAACTGGTGGCCCCATTCACAAAAGCTGTGCTGACACCAATGTCCTCATGTCCACAGCCGCTTACTACAGTTGATGGGTTTTTAGGTCAGTCGAGGTTTTTTTTTCTGCCTGACAGAATGAATATAGGAGGAAAAACATTCTTTTTCCTACCCTTTAACTGTCTTATTTGCTTAAACTGAAAACTCATTAGGCAATGGCTAAGTCTGGTGTAAAGTTTGACTGTATAGGCCTAGGTATTAACCACATGTCTGAGATTTTCCCTTACACAAAATTCTGAGCTGACACTGTAGTCAGTGTATGTAATGCAGCGCCCCAACCAGAGAAAATAATCCTTAAACTCTTAAATCAGCATTTGGGATGTTTGTTTGCAGTTGAAGAAGATGCCATGTCATGTTCCTTAGCTGATCAAGAGAAGTCTTCACTGTGCTGATATAGGCATGCTCACAGGGTGCCCACAGGGAAACCAGCATCTTCCACCTGTGTTCATGAACTGTGATTTCAAGATGAGAGATGAAGAGAATGAGTCCATCAGAAACCCCTGAAACTCTTATTTTTTTAAAATATTTCTTGTATAAAAGCTAGACTACAGACAAGAACAAGGTGACCAGTGCCTTCTCCTAGCAGTCATCTGAGAAACTGGCCAACCCATAAGAACATGAGATGACTTTGGGGGATATGCATAAAACTTCACTTTATCCAGTGCAAGGATGTTGGACAGGGTCTTTGAGGAGCTCTTAAAACTTCCCTCCATTGACTGCAGTGGGACACTCGTCTTCCTAAGCCAAGGCTGAGGACACATCACTCTATTCCCAGCCCAGAATGGTGTTTAGTGCATCTTTTTATGCCTACATGGAACTGCTGGGATCTAAAACTTCCTTTGCTATAGGCGTCTATAAATCCTACATCACCTCCTGCATTTGAAGATTCTCCACCAGAGTGTAGTGGTTTGAGTAGGTCCATTTTGTTGCCAACTCTTCCTTTGTTTTATCACTCAGAAAAGCTTACTTAGCATTGTATAAGTTCCATGCAGCAGAAGGCTTTTCTCCTCATTAACACTTTTATATTACCCTCTTTAAGACTGCGCCCAATTAAGGTGCTTAAAATCTTTTTGAGGTCTCCATGCTAACAGTTTTCAGACTGACAGTGTTTTCTAGCCACCTCTGACACTGTCATTTCCTTGGATTGCCAAATTCTCCTCTCTTCCCTGCTCTTAAAGGCACTACAAGGAGCTTCTGAAGCAATCTAAAGAATACTTGCCAGATTCTGCTGAAGGTGAATAACCTCACAGCGGAATGGAGAAGTCAGCAGGGAAATGGAGAGCATGCAGCTGCGTCCTGCTGTCGTGAGGCAGTCTGGTTTAATTTTCATTCAGCTGCTCCTAGCTGGTAACTTCCATGCCTAGCTTCAAAATGCTAATCCAGAGTTTCTCATTAATTAATGAGCTTTGCCCAGTGGGAATCTGCTTACTGGGAGATATCTGTGCCTGAGCTGAGCAGCTTCTCTAGAAGTCTAATATCCTTAGCAAGAGATGCTCAGTAAACTCAAATGCGTGCACATGCACTAATGAATATGTAATAAATACACCTAGTAATGCCAGCATTTAAAGACTGGCTTATAAATGCTGACTGGACTCAAGGAGCTGTAACAATTCTTGATGAGCAATTATGAGCGATGACTTTCTTCTTCTTTAAGGCTTTGGAAAATGTCTATGTAGTGATAGTGTGAAATAAAGACTTGCAGGAACAAATGGAGCGGCTCAAACGATGGTTCCACTCCACCAGCCACTATATAAAGGGAATGATTTCTGTTGTACCCAATTTCACCACTCCTTTTCATGGCTTGTCCTTGCCCTGATCTCACTGGCACTAACAAGACAATAGTTCATAGGCCAGTTAGTCACCACTAGGTACCAACCTCCTTCCTTCTATTGCAGTATGGGAAGAATTTCAGCTGCGTTACATTATGGTTCTAATCATACTCTCATTGCCCTGAGAACTAGTCCAAGTTCTTTCACTCTATTGCTGTAGAAACCATTGTCACACTCTCTCTGACCTTTACAAGGACATGATGCTACTGATAATACTCTCTGTTCAATTCAGAAGAGCCCAAACACTCGTACTAAAATAACCCAGGAAGTACCTGTTCCCCCTTATTCATAGACTTGAGCCCTTGAGGTGTTCAGCAACATAAAACTGGTGAGCTTTGCAGCGTCTGCTCAGAAGAGGGAATGCTTTTTGTGTCCTGGGGCAGGCAGATGGGTTAAAGGATCTCTTGTGGTCCTTTAAGCACGAATCTATGGGGCCATGGCCAGAGCAGATCTGAGTATTCAGATGGTGTGAATTTAGTGGGTGTTTAGGGTCAAGACTTGCATGTATTTGTAACATGTTGCTGTGGAGATTATCTGTAAGGTTTAAATCTCAGAACCATTACATAGGCTTATTTTGCAGTAAGAGAGATTCAGGTATGTACTAGTGAGGCGATACTGGTCTGTTCCTAACCAGCTCTTAAAGGAGAAAGAACAAATGAACAGCTCCAACCAACTGTGACTCCAATAATGGCAGCTAGGCTTAGCTCTGACTGCAAAACGATTGATTACCATATGCAGTGAGAGCATTATTATTTGGGATACTGATGGTGATAAAGTAGGTCGTTAACAATGAGCCAGGACAAAGCAAGTGATTTTAATAGTTGAAATGTTATCCTCTCTAAAGAAGTCATAATGGTAACACAATTTTATTGAGACTTTCTAGTCTGAGGGCATCTGTCATCTGTCTGCCTGAAACTGATAGGGTAGAGTGCATTTGAATTTCTTCTGCAGGAAAGAAATGATAAAGCTTTATCACTGCTCTCTTTTTTTCCCCTTCTTTGTTGCCTGAACATGTCAGTAACTGCATTTTGTCGCTATTTTTTAAAATCTTGCTACACATGTGGGCTCATTGCTGCACTCATACTGACCTGTTACCACGGCTTTAGAGGCTGACAAAAATGGAGGGTGACCATGATTGCACACAGATATTCTCATATGAGAGGTAATGAAAGAAGTAGTGCTAGTAAAGGTAAATCTTTTATTCGTGCTTTGTGCTTCCTATTAATTTTCCTGTGAGAAATTCACACCAGAAAGTCCTATTCCCAATGTGTACAAAGACGTTAAGTGTTCCTACTGATAACCACTCACAGAGGAGTGTTCTGTCATGAAAGTGCCAGAAGCACCTCCTTTCCTTTTCAAGGGTGCAGAAGACATGCAGCTTCCTACAGCTTTCAGTAGGACCCCTGAATGTTCAGCGTGTCAGAAACAGTACAGAAAACACTGGCAAATAGTACTTGTGCATCTGGGTTACCTAATAGCACCTGAGCTGGCACAAGAGGTTTTCATAACACTGGGACCTGAAATAACACTGCAAGGTTTGATAACCCATGCTCTGAAGTGCAGCAGCAGCACTGATATTAATACATTACTCAGACACAGGGTTTGGATGACTCAGGACACTGAACACGTCTAATATCTAGGTCATTTGATTTAGATCTCAATGACTCCTGGTTCTGGTAGCAACACAAAATGTAACTTTAAGTCTCCCATGCATGTTGATTTAGAAAGGACAAGCTGCCTATCAAGCTTTATGCCTACCTAATGTATATTTATTCATGATTTTTTAAACATATTATCTCTTTACTTTGTAGCCACAGACCTGCAGTATTAGAAACATGAGTGAGCTATTTGTGGGAGAACATGATTGAAATGTTGATTTGGGCTGCACCCAGAAAGATGTTGCCTGGATCTTTATAAAGGAAAGGGCTAGTTAATGTTAATGTATGCAAATACTTATCCAGCCATCTAATTTTATCTACTTTGGAATTTAACACCATCATCAGACTCTCTGAGTGACTTTTGTTTAATCAGCTCCTACTGCTTAATGAGTGCAGTGATTAACATACAAGCAGAGGATTTGATGTGCAGTAGGACAATATCTAATAGGATTTCTCGTCCCTACATTTCTCCCTTTCCCAAAACATGAGGTTTCTCATATGCTAAGAATAACCCCCAACCCGTTATCAATTAGCTTGTTAGCAGTAAGTCATTATTGGATTGCTGTACCTACTAACCTACAGGAAGAGACCAATCCTAGAATATGATCACTCGTGATTATATGATATATGTATACTTCACCCCTCCATAATAACAACTGAAGCACCCTCATGAGCAATTCTTATTAATATAAGCATGCCTATCCCGGCCAGATGCCTCTGGATCTGAACCAATCCACCTATCTCTTCTGCAGGTATCTACTTTTCTTTGAACAGCTATAGCATAGAAAAGTGCTGGTTAGTAAAACATGAGCATGTTTACAGAAGTTACTGCATGCAGCCCACTGTATACAATTGCCCAGTAATCACCTGCATAATTATCATTATTTGCGGTGGGCAACACAGAGCAACTCTTCCAAGCCATCAGTGTGTACTCAGGATAGGGATAGCTGGATGGGTAGATGATACTGAAGAAAAAGGAACCAAATGTAGAAGACCGTAAGTCCAATCTGCTATTCTTTTGCTGTCTAAGTATTATGGAGTAGATGACTGAATCCCACTGACTGTGGAGAGGGAACATAAGTAGTGTCTGGGTAAACAAACTCCCAGCCCAGGAACCAATCATTAAATTGTGTTCTTTAAATATGACTCATACTTAATGCAATCGTACGGAACAGTCTTGGTTTAGGAGTATCAAATCCAGAGAGGTGTGAAATCCTACAAACTGCCCCTTATGTCAACTGAAGTTGAAAGTGATCAGCAGGTGTTCAGCACAAACTCAGCCTTATGTCTGATCTTACTATAAATTTAACTATTAATAACTCTTTTCCAAAGAAGTGCCCATACCACCTCCTACTCACGTCCTCTAAATGTAAATTGGAGTTGGTCTTGTGTCAGTTAAAAACCGAGGCACTTCTTGCAAGAACTCACATTCCCTGAGCCAAACCATACCTTTCAAAACCTTCTGTGACTTCTAATCTGAAGGAAAAAAAAAAATAAAATCTGGTGATCTTATAAGAATTTAGTCTTATTGTTGAGTTCTTTATATACCCTACTCTGACAGTGCCCAGCACCTTGTAGCAGTAACTTTCTTCATATTTCTGATAGGAGGACAGGTGAAAGAAAGCCAAAAGATACAAAATCTGGAACAGATCTAACTAGTGGAAGTTGAGGCACCTCACGGGAAGGTCACCAAACCTGTCATCTGTCAAAACAGGGGCAAGTGGCAATGACACACGGATTTGTAAGTTGGGTAATGATGCAGAAGTCAATACTGACACTGAAAGCTAAATAAGCCAAATATCTACAGTCCTGTTGGGATTTTGGTGTGTGAGTGAAATGCAGTTGAAAGAAGCTTCCAGACTACGCTTTTGAAGATGGGGATGCTGCTGCTGTTACACCTATGGGTGCTATGGTCCTTCACTTGTACTATGTAATGCCATGAATTCAATGCCTGCCAAAAGCAGGTACCTGGCAGAGGTGAGATCTACTGGCATGAAGAACTGGGACTTGTTCTCTATTAATAGGAGGTCTGAAAATTAGAGTTTCTCCTCTGCTCACGCAGATTCAAGACCTTCCATGTCCCTTAATGGTGATCCTGAAACTCTGTACCTCAGAATCTCTGGCAGCTATGTCAAATAGAATGTTTTTGTCAGGGATATCCTCTACTATTCTTTGGCTTCGCTTGTACCCGCAGTGTCATATCCTTCATTGTTATTCTTAAAACAAGTGGGCTTCTTGTGATCTTTGTATGTCTCCTGTGACCCTAGCATGTCCTAGGACAGCTCTGACTATAATTGCTGGTCTTGGTTTAAGCAAACACAAAGGCTCTTTAAAACTCTTTTTTCTATCAGGTAATATCTGAATCACATGCTGTTTCCAAAGGCTGGAGGCATCTGTTTGCATCTGAAGAGATGCTCTCAAAATGAGTTTGACAGCTGCATTTCTTGTGGAAGAAATCACTCATGCAAAGTTATTCCTGCTCAGAGATGCTTATTTTCCAAGACCCGGGCAGAATCAACTTTGGACTGAGATCACCTTTCTTGCCAGGCTTGTGTCAATGCCTCTCCCACATGCCAGTGTTTTTGGAACTGCTCTCAGACTCCTTTAACTGAAGAGAATATTTGAAAGCTGTGTTACTGTTACTCCTCATTTCCCCCTCCTACACAGCATGAAATCCTAACGCAATCAAGCAGCTAACCCCAGGACCACTATGTTTAATGTTCTCCTAATGCCTAGCATTAGGAAGTATAAATGCCAGAGAGTTCTCTGGGTGCCTTATAAAATAAGTATATCTGTCTTTGGGGACAAATCATACCAGCTCTCCAGAAGTAGAAGAGGCTGCACAGCAGGGACACACAAATGGAGACTTTGGCCAAAACCAGCATGATGTTCTGCGTTACCTGAAATGTCCATGTAGAACAGTGCTTTTATTCTATGGCACTATTGAAAAACTTCCCATGCAGTGAACTGTTCAATACTTCATTTATCTGTTGTGCCTTGCAAAGGTACGGGATGGAGTTAACTCTGCCAAGATTTTCAATACAGGAGGTTAATATAAACCCATTTCTCCCAAGCCCTATTGTACTCAATAACTAGAAATAACAGCTTGTCTGCTTCCTATACAGTAGAAGCAAAGAAATCGTAAGGCTTTTAGAAGAAGAACCTGAATGCAAGTCAGTCATCTTCCTTCTGGATCCTGCTGGCTCTCGTCTCCAGTTACAAAGGAATAATTCACTATCCAAGCTATTTCTACAGCATTTCAAACTAGCCGCTGAAATATCAAAAGTTATTGTTAGTCTGCCATGCTCCTGAGAAGGGAAATAAGGAGGAAATAATAGAAAGACAGAAATGACCCAGATCAGTGAGATATTCTTTATGGTTTATCACAAAGGAGTTTCCCAAGAGACCTTTGTGCCATACCCCATGCACACACATACATGCACAACCTAGAAAGATAATGAGGGAGGGAAAACTGCAGTTTGTATCAGTACAGACACTGGTTTCATTCAGGACATTTATTCCCATTAAAATATATTCCCTTTATATCTCAGTGTGCATGGCCATACTTCCTCCTCTAGGTGACACTGTGTCTGCTTGGAACCCAGAGCTGGAATACCAGGAGCCCTTCAGCACTGGCAAAGTCATGTGGAAGAAAATTGCACCAGCACCTGCACACACTATTCTTGTCTCCAGTGATTTCTATACAATTCAGAGTTGCTTGCTTAAGGACTCAAAGCCACTGAATCTCAACATCTTGGTAGCTGCTAATATTATATATATGCATTCCATCAGTAAAGTTAAAGAAATGGTTGGCATATGTGTATGTCTATATATATACAGTTATCTCTTGGTTTGTCTGTCTCAGGCTGCAAAGCAAACTGCAGCCCTCTGTAAATCTGTTTACTACCAGGTAAAATTCCATACAGGAGCAGACTAATAGTACTGGCAATGCAGAAGAGTAAAACAAACTAGATCTAGGCACTGCAAAGGGCCTGATTCCTGGATTTTAAGCTGACTGCATGCACTCCCTGGATCCCTGTGGAATATAGACATTTCAGTGGGGAGAAAGGTTTTGGAAGCTAGGCTTGCATTAGAACTCCCCTGGAACGCCTCTGATTTCCCCAAGCTTACTCTCTATTTCTTGGGAAGTAATTGGGATCAGATTCAGACTTGTGACAGTTCAAATGTATAAATAGTACAAACAAACTAATTAGCAACAAAGCAGGAAATAAATGCAGATGGCTCTAAGGGAATTAACAGAAAAGCAGCTTCTTTTAGTTAGTGCCTCAAATGTTAACAGCAAGACTCAGAAGCTCATAACTCTTTCCTGACAAAATAAAGACTAAATTTCTTTCTTGTTTCACCAGATAATTTTACACACCCCTTTGGGCAAGATGTCTCCAAAGGATCAGGTGAATAGCTGGATGACAGGCACCTAATGAAAAGACAATAAGGTCTGGGGGCATTTTCCTGTTGGCATCAGTGTACCATTAGTCATCCCCTGATTAGGAATATTTTGCTGATAAGACAGACCACAGGACTAGCACAGATGGGGAGGAAGGGGGTGACACACAAGTCTGAGCTTCAGGTGCAAGAAGAGTTATGCATCTTCAGAAATCTGGAAAGAGACAGCACCAAAAGTGGGATGGAGAAGGTGAACTCTGAAGAAGGTGCCTTGGTGACTCATCACCCCTCAAAGATAGAAAGAGACACCTTAAAATTGATTCCTCCCTTCTTTGTTTGTCTGGAAGATGGAAGAGCGAGGTCTCTTAGCTTGCTCTGAGTGTGAGCTGCCAGTTTCACACTGCAGTTTCAGAAGGCCGATACCAGCCCAGGTGTCTACAAATTGACTCACAATTTTGCTCTGTGTAATGAATAAACAAACCTTCCTCTGTAAGATTGAATTAATTTGGATTTATTTGCCTAGGTATCGACACTGCAGATGTTTTAATTTAGGCAGTTTGCATTGTCAAAGTGGCTGGGCTTGCTTAGCCTTCAATTTCTGTCCATGCAGACAGAGTTCAGAGCGGTTGTTGAAGGGTTTTTGACCATGGAAAGGACAAATCCAGCTGAATATCATCAGAGGAAAGGAAGTTAAGTGAAGTTTAAGTAAAATGCATGGAGTGGTTGCCATAGCAAAAGTGATGGAAGCCTCTTTGCTTTAGCTGTTGAGAGCAGGGCTGACAAAGGCATGTGATACTACACTCTCAGGAATATTTCCGCAGCTGAGATGAACGCTTCCTCTAATTTCCACTTTCCTGATCAAGAAATGAACTGAGAGAAAAGGGAGAATTGAGGAAGAAAGCTTTTTTCCCTTCTGAAAAGGGATGCCAACTCTGCAGACCTCAGGGGAAAGGGAAGAGGCTCTGCATTCAAGGGGGAGAAGCTGCAAGATGTCTCCCTCCAACTGAGACCCAACTGCAGCAGTCCAGTGAAATACTCTTTATTTTGACCTCAGAGTCCCATTTCTTAACAATGGATGTGTTGGCCTACCTCTCTGTGGATCTGTCTTTAATTTCTTGCCTCAGTGAGGACTCAGATCCCAGGAACAAACACTGTTGATAATTTACAGTTCTCAGTTGAAGTTCTCAGTTTGGCCCATAAGGTTTAATTCCATTCTGATACGTTTCTTCTGGCTTTCACTGATAACTCCAGGGGGGATTTTGGTCCCTCATTTGTATCTGTCCCATGGGGGAAAAAAGATAACAGCAAAGAAAAAATGTTTACTTCTTTTATTTTCAGTGTTCAATTTTTATATTCCTTCACTTCCTCAAGGATTTTGTTTTCTCATATCACACCCTATCAAAGGCTCTAGTTTGTGGGTGAGTAATAGGTTGTTCTCCGTCTCCTCATCATCCACCTCCACAAATACTCCTGCCTGGATCCCAGTGCCATACCATCCTCATGACCGTGGGTGGGTGTGCTAGAGCTTCTACAGATCAGTAGTAATTGGAAAAAAACCAAAGATGTGGTCTTGCCTGGGTCAGTCCCTGCTAGTGGAGTGTTAGAAGCCTGGGGAGAGCATGCTGCAGATGATGCAGAGAGACAACAAAGGGACTTCTAACTCACAGACTATCAGCTACAGGTAACAGTGTCACACAATACTTTTGCAAATCATTTAAGCTTCATCTTACAATTTAATACTCATTTTATCTGTTCCCTCTCTTCCTAATAAATATTGCAGAGTGTTGCTGCCCTGGGAGAGCTTTCTAGTAAACAAACAAACTATTTCTCCCTTCCCTTGCTAAAGCTGATTTTCAAGGCTAGCACGTTCTGAGCTTCCAGTCATGTTCTAATATATTTCTGGGGAAAATAAGTTGCAAAACTGCCTTTCTGTTTCAGTCCATCTCCACAGAAAACTAGAAACCAAGAGTTGAGCTTGAGTTTTCTTCTTTCAAAATCCTTCCTTACCCTCCACTGATTTCTCTCTTGCAACTTTAGTTCTGTTCCTACAGCAACCTTGTATTTCTTGCTTTGGCAAAGTTGACACGTTAGCATGGGGACACACCCAAGGCCTCTTTAATCAGCAGTTATATGGTCTAAAACATTTAGCTCATCTGCTCAGAAGACTTACTTATTAAAATGTTCGACCCATCTGCTGTGGGAGGCTCAAGTGAAACTGGAGCCAGTATTTTCCCACTTGATTTCCTGTCATACAGCCTGAACAAAGCCTCTCACTTCAGCAACACGCAGCAATGGTGTGTCTCTACCATAAAGCAGAACACTTGCTTGTATGTGGTCTTTGGACATACTTAAAAGGATGTCAGCTCAGTCTTCTGCAGCAACTGTTGGATAAAACGCTGTGCTGACATTTGCCTTTCAGAGTGCTAGATGCTAGAAAAGTCGTTTGACTGTGACACAAGAAACTCAGAGCAACATCTTTCAAAATGCCTCCTTCACCCTCAGATGCTTGGAGGGCCACATTTATGGCAGTGGGTTTCCAGAGAGCTGGCACAATGGACCAGGGGGACCAGCCCTGAGGGAATCCTTCAAAGGAACCATTTAACCTGGCTGGCAAGCTGGCATCCCCTTTTCCTACTCTTTAGCATCTAATTGTCTGGAGAGCTGTGCAACTTGGTCTGTTCAGTTTTGATCTACGCTGTTGCTCTCGTTGCCCTCAGAGGAAACATCACAATTTCCTTTAATTCCCTCTCCATCCTCTGATACGATTCAGCGTGCCTAAAGGTGATCTGTGCTGTGTTGCTTAAGTCCATACGTTTCCTGAGGGAGCCAGAGGCAACAATGCTTTTGAGATGTACAGCTACCATCACCTGACTAGTTATAGCCGTATCTGTGAGAAACCATATGTGTATCTGTAATCATTCATTCACAAAAGTATACATCTCCAGCTTGCTATGAGTGTTAGAGTAATAGCAAAACGTGAAGTTCTCTGTTATCTTCACTCAGCAGTTCCACAATCTCTTCTGGTCATGGCCATGGCCAATGTTAGGAAGCAGAAGGCAGTTTGATGCCTATTTGCCCTATAACTTCTCTGCAACACAGATGCCCTTGAAGGGAACGGCACCAAGGATGGAAACAAGATATGGGTTGTGGAGAGAGGCTGTATGGTGAAAATTTATCCAGTGGAAGATGGATGAGTACGATCAAAAGGTAACTGTAGCATAAGGATGAACAGCAAATAAAAATCCGTTCAGCCAGCTGTCTGGGCAATCACTGTACATTGACTGAGGTGACTCTGAGAAAAGGTTTAGTCACACAAAGCTCCACTTGCTCATGTCAGCTCACATAGCTGATAGGTGTTTATAGTCAAATCCCTTTCACAATGACCCTATTTAGAAACCAAGTTGTATGGAGGGAAACCTGCTAAACAGTCAGTTCATCTCCCCATTACTGGTGGAATTTACTTCTTTATGCAGTTCTGCAGATTACTGAGGTATTAAAGGAAGTGCTGTGACAGTGAACTGTATTTCCTCTGCAAGAGGATGTCAGTGTGTAGTTGTCCTCTGTGGACATCATAAGAAGGAGTCTTATTTTTCTGAAGGGCTTTTTTTTTTCTCTTGTGTGTGGTGCTGTTTTTCTTCTGTTTTTTAATGAGGAAAGAAAAAAATCATGTCACTGTCTATATTATGGACTTTAAAAGTACTTAAAAGCACTAGGAATGCCTTTAAAATGCAGACCTCATACTAGAGATAAAGCATCTACCCAGAGAAGTGATGCTTTGATACCTTAGATGCACTTGTTTGTTTTAGAGGGGAGAAAAGAATAGTATGTTTTACTGATACAGCTATTAACCATCAAGATTGCTCAAAGCCATCAGGAGGTTCATTTAAAATGAAAATGAGCTTTTCCAGCATTTGGTTGCCCAGATTCTACAGGCTGCTATTATGTGAAATTGGATGGGGCCTTCACATGGCACAGCTGAACAGTTAGACCGGCTTCCCTCTTCTACAGTTACAACCAACATGAAGTGCCACTCCTGTGGGCCTGAGAGCTTCTCTCCAGATTAGGAAAGGTGCTTTGTTTATAGAAGACAGGCAATTAACTGAATCCCAATGCTACTACTGAATGTTCTCCTTGGGAAATACCACCTAACATTGCAAAAAGTGGGCATTTATTCATGGTCTTCCTACACCCCTTGGGAAGGATCACTCTCTTGAATTAATGTTTGGAGGCTACCAGCTCAAAACAAGCACAAACCTCAAAATGCAATCAGACTGAGGAAGGCTTTCTCTTTGTAATACTTCAGCACTGCATGCCATGAGCTTACATGGGGCTGTACTCACTAGTGAGATCCCTTCCCAAACAGCACCCTGGCAGATCACTTGGAATAACAGCTGAAGGAATACTTTTGCCTTGGAGTGATGCTGCATCAGGGACAGGTTAAAGATTTATATCGATGCTCTTTAAAGTTCTGCAATGTTTTTAGTCTGTAAAAGAAGGCTTGGGAGACATGTCACCCACTTAACGGGCAAGTCGTGCTGGAGGGGATTGTCCTCACCTCCCAGAAGAGCTAGCTTAGTTTAAAAACAAGAATTCCATTGTGTAAAGGATGTCAGGGTTTTGCCATTTGGATTTGTTTTGATGTGGAACAAAACACAACACCATCACTGCTGATTTGGAGCTTGGTGATGGCAGAATTACTGAGATGTGAACAAGAGTTCAGCTGCAGCAGCAGAAGGCTCAGAGCCGCAAAGCTGGTTTGTGGCATGCGGACAAAAGCAACCAGAGAGACGGCCATTAACATAAGCATAATTAAATGCTTGTTAACAACCTTTGCCATGGGATCCAGTCTGGTAAGGCCTGGTCAGATTGGCTTTGAAAATTCCACTGGCTTACCAAACCAATGTATAAGTACACATTTTTATGAGTTTGGAACAATGATGCCCTTTTCATGATGATGATGATGATGATGATCAGCATCACAGAAGTGCAGTACTGCCAATGTCCCTAGGCTGGACAATGTCTGTTAGAGTTTCATAGAGCTTAACTGTACAGGACTGTGCATGTACACCCACACCTGGAATCCACAACCTAAACTCACAGATGTGTTTAGCAGAAAAACATTAACTGCATATTGAATAACCTTTTTTCTTTAATCAGTGTTAAATAACATTAAACTTTTCCATTTCCATGTATGTGTGTGTGTGTGTGTGTGTGTGTGTGAGAGAGAGAGAGAGAGAAATGCTGAATTTTTCAAAATGTGTTGAAACTACTTGAGATTAATTGTCCTGCTGAAGAGAAAAAGGGTTTCTTATCTAGAAAGAAGTTCCCCAACTGCACTATGTTTTGTGTAAGTAGGGTTAAATAAATCAAAGAAAGAAGAAACACTAAAGATCTTAATTTCTGCTTCTATATCAGTCTTTCCACTACTTCTGCATATTATGGCTTGCATTCCAGCCTCCGGATAGGACTTGCATGCCTGTATTAAACATAATCAAGCACTTGGAGAACTTATTTCCAAGTAGCTAAAATGGAACCATGATTTGCATGTAATTAAAATAAAAAAGAACCAACATGAATCTTTTCCATTGGTTTTGAACATGCTGCATCCAAAAGGAACTCACCATGCTCTTTTAAAAATACTGCCAGTTATCCTAAATGCTACATTTTTTTTAATTTAAAATTTCTAATCATGTGGGGTTTTTTAAAAAAACAATCCACTGTTGAGACTCATTCAATACTTGAAAAAGAAAACAGCACGATGGAAAAGAAAAATTAATTTCTCATACAGTAAAAGATTTTAAGGGAGAGAGAGAAGGGCATTTTTTTTGTGATTTACAAGGACGTTGAGGTAAGCTAGCTGTATTGCCATTTGCTGGATGTGCTTCTTACAGTATGAAACAATTTTGATGGTCAATAGTGTGCCGTAAAAGGTTACTGGAGCTCCACCATCATCCATGGAATGATATAATGATTTACTGTTGTAAAAGCCTTCTACACAAGGGATAGAACAGTCTAAGCTTCAGCATTCAGTACAGACACATTGTGTTCATTTAAAAAATAAATACATACATATGATTCTAGGACTGCCTGAAACAGCTGATCTTATCTTCTAACAGCAGCCTTGGGATTGCAAAACCATCCCTGGCAATGCTTTATGTCTCCGCTTTGCTGAATAGTGGAATAAAACAGAAGAAAATTTGTAGGAGTGAGGCTTATGGCAAAAGAACAGGGAGGATGCGAGTTACACACTTGCAAAAAAAAAAAAATGTGTCTGCCACAGCAGGGCAAAATGTGCTGGATTACACTTGAAATCCACGCAGAACTTCTGCTACTCCACATTTCTATTATAAGCTGAGTTCTCCTTGAATTTCTCATCCTGAATTTCGTACCGATCCTAGGTAGGCGTCTAGACAGTGCAACTCTTTATGCTGATGGGCTTGTTGAAAATTGCCTTCCTCTAACTTGCTTTTCTGTGATTAAGCTAGAGAGGAAGACAATATGGGGCATCCCCACCCCAAATCCTTGAATCCTGACAATACAGATAGCCTTTGTCCAGTGTGGAGATGCCACACAGCCTGTCCGATGGGCATTTCCTCCTAGCAGGGAACTGAAAGGAAAACCTACACCAATGTGTCTACACCATCTTCCACCTTTTCCACTGCAGGATGTTATGTTGGTCCAAGTAAGGAAGATGATTTTTTTTTTTTTTTTATTTCAAGAGGCAATGAAGTCACCATTGATTGGAGTATTGACTTTGGACAAATACATCTTTTTCACTGATATTCGTGGGGAAGGCTGAACACTTCACATATAAGGCACCGTATGGGTAGAATGCTTAATGGCAAGTTCTGTGCACGCTTGCCTTTTGCAAAACCTTCCTGACTTCTGCAAGCTTGCAGGGGACATGAAACTGCCTCCTCTATTCTGTCACTGCCATTTCTGCTTTTGTCCCTTACCTGCAACTGGGGGAACCTGGAGCTGGGGGAACTGCCTGCGCAGAGCACAGGGAGGTGAAGAGGCATGGTTGTCTAGTACTCCCATGAAATAAAAGCTACCACACGCCTGGCTGCTTTATGGCAGGATATCTTTCAGTACATTCTCCTCACGGCAAGGCTGACATTCGATTTTATTAACAAAGCAGAGAAAATAGTGCAGAATTAACAGAGGGAAAGATTAGATTACTAGAGCAAATATGCTTTGGTGATAGGAGCACAGGGCTGGAAAACGGAGCTGGGCTCGGCTTTGCTGTATGGACTCGAATGGATTATTCTGCTTTGTCTCTGTTTCCTAGTTTATATTGCCAAGAATGTTAACAACCCCTCAGGAAAGGATGTGCTGCTATTTATACGTTAGATTTAGGAAAAGGCACTGAGATCTTGAGATAAGGAAGGCAGAAAGAGCACTAATGACATACAGGACCAAATTCTGCTCGTATTTCTCTGCAGTAAGTGGGTACTTATAAAGCTGAAATTATCACCCTGTATTTTATACTTGCACAAACTTCTGGGGGAGCATGTACAGACGAACTGCTGGCTGGCTTTGTCATTTGGCTGGGGAGCGGGAGCCCTTGCTGGGAAATCACCAGATGGCGCTAGTAGAAATAATGTTCAAATGTTCCTGTTTTAGGCAATTAAAGCTGGAAAAAAAAGTTTATTTGTGAAATTGTGACTCAGTTCCTTCAGCAAGAAGTATTTGCATCAGCCAGAATTTGTTCAGTGGCTGAGTGGAATAATTCCTGTAATTCAGGGCTACTATTCAGAGCTGACATGCGTACCAGCCAAAGGAAAAAACACAGGGCAGTGTAATAAATCACTCGCATTAGGCAGTCAGCTTTTACTGTTCCTGTTAGCTTCATTTCAGTTTTAATCAATATTTGCTAGGATTTGTTAGGCTATACGGACAAATCCTGAGGCCGGTACTTGATTGCTGTCAAAGCACAACGGTTATTAAAGAGAATGAGAAGTTTGCCCGAGTGGCAACCATGTAATAAACTGAAGATTGAGATCTGAATTTATCACACTTCTTCACTGCTCTACACACAGATTGACTTCCTCTTGTAACCCTTCTTGCAGACAAGTTTGCTCATTTTGGAAGCTGGTGAAGTTCATTTTCAAGTAGGTTAAGCCAAAAGGTGCCAAAAATGCATTTTTCTCCTAGTCTATTATTGTATCTTACACTGTAAGTGAGAAGTAGCTTCACCAAGGAATTGATTCCTTGCAAAAGAAATTGAAAAGCCATGGCTGGAAGATGATTTTCATAACAGATGCAGCCCTTCAGCAGGGATTCTAGGCTTCTTTCACTGCTGGATAGAAGCAGGTCTTGAGTTCAGTCCTATTTAAATATTTCATTAAGGGCAGGCATGTTTCATACTCACCTCTCAGGGCTCAAACTTTCAATTTCTAACTTTATCCAAAATACATCTTCTTTTAATTGAGATCTATTGTTTTCCATTTTACCTATCAACTCCCAGAGACATACAACAATACTGTAAACCCCAATAACCGATCTGAAGGTTATTTCAGATCCTATCACTCAAGCCACACTGCAGCTATATCATAGGAGCAAAAATTAAAACCAAATCCCTCTTCTGGATGGATGTTTAGTTACAGCAGGGATCCTTTTTTACCTTTCTCTAAGATTTAGACACCTCCATACAGGTTTCTTTACAGTACGTAACACTTAAAGATACCTCATTTCCATTCAGCTGCTGCACTCACATATACATATCTATATATATATAGTATATATGCAGAACTTGGAATGTTTTTGAACTTACCTCCCAGGCTGGATAAACCATACGGTTATTCTCCCAATTGGATTTGGTTTGATGGCTCACCTGAAAAATCAGGAGAAAAATACCTCAGTTCAACTCAAGGCAATGTGTTTTATATCTATTTTTGTGCAACAAAGTGAAAAGATTCCCTTCTTCTCAAGTCAGTCCAAATTGAAAGGGAAGCCAAAACAAAATACAAGCCAAAAAGAATACCCCAGCAATCTGCTATGTTGTGGTCCTCTTGATTTATTTTTCACAGGCTCTTTCAAAGGTCTAGTCCTCATTCTGTTCCAGAATGGAGACAAATACTGGAATCTCCTTTTTCTCCCACTGGTCCCCAAAGACTTTTTCCCTATCTCTATTTCTCACACATTTGAGATAATTTCTCTGGAAAAAGTGAAGAGAAAGACTTGCCCTCAATACACACACACACTTTACACACTCTATTGGCATTTTGCTCTAGGGATGAATTACATTTCAGGTATGGACCAGGGAACATTTGTTACTGCTGCCTTGACCTCCGTCCTGTTAATTCACATCTTAAGAGAGCAGAAAAGTACATTTCATGCTCTAGCCATTAGAATTCCATTTTGCTAGGGAAATAGTACTGGGCCATCCTTTTCCCCAAGAGGGCTTTTTCTGTGGCATCTGTCATGCCTCATTGCACTGAACAGCACACCTTATGCTAGAAAAATAGCAAGCAGAAGAAACTGCAACAAAACTGCCAGTTGTCACTGCGAGGATCCTAACTCCATGCGCTCAACAAAATAGCAGAAACATGATGTGAATAATGAGTTTCTTTGAGTTTTACCCAGCCTTTCTCATTGCCATTGATATTTCCTTAGGTACTTCAGTTGCATTATCCATTACCTATTTGTTTAAAAAGTAGTAACGATGGAGAAAAATCCAGGCAACGGCCAGGGTGAGCCTCAGCTGTACATTGACTAGAGCAGAGTCTTTGCTAGACAGTCAAGCATACGATTCAATGTGAATATGGAGCTACAGGCTTGGGACTTGGGCATTGAGAAAATGAATTAATTTTGCCTCATGGATTTTTGCTAAAAGGCTTTAATTTTGAAAAACAGAATAGAACCATATAGAAATTCAACTAAAATCCTACATTTGATGTACTGGCTGCAGTCCCAAGGCCACTAGTTTATAGGACAAGGAATCCTTGCCCTCATATAAGCTATTTGAATGAAACATGTACAAAACCACAAAAAAAAAAAAGCTCATTCTCAGACTTGTGTACAGACAAAAATGCCTTCAAATTATACCTCCCCATCCCCAGTAATGAAGGCAGCATAAGCATAGCAGAGCACTTCAACACCTGAGAATGATCACACACTCCTGCAATATCAAGGCAGCTTTGCTCAGTACAACAGGGTGATGTAGTTTCATGGAGCTGCAACATTGCAGCCAGGGACAGGGACTGCATCCAGCATCTGGCACCTCCTGCAAGGAGATGCCAGAGCTGTTCCTGCAGACTTCCATAGCCAGAGAGAAGCATTACACAAGCTGGCTTAGCAGAAACCCAGAGGAATGGAAGGGGTTTTTTTGGTTGGTTGGTTGATTCTGGTTAAAAAGTAACTTATAAATGAGAAATTACTTCAAAATCCAAACTTATCAGCATAATCCTGCAAACTCTCAATAAACTTGAAACAGTAAATGGTCATTGCTCAGTTGTGGCCTTATCTCCCTCAACTCAACACACAAACATACATGTGAGCATTGAAAGGCAGGTGGCAGGAAAAAAAAATATTTCTTTTTGCCATTTGCCCTTGATCCAAATTAGCATAAAGCTGGTGAAATGAACATCTTTGTCAGCATCATAAAAGTGATTAGCCAGGGAGGTTGGTACTCGTAGAGCATCTGCAAGGTCCTGAGAGCTTCTGTTCACCCAGTTGTTTGATCATCAGCATTTCCAGAGCATCAGGCTCTATTCCAGGACAGTTCTTCCATGAGACGTGACTGAGCACTGAGGTCAGCTATGTGCAGCTGCCTGCATCCAAACCATCTGCAGGAATCCAGGAGGAACTCAATAAAAGTTCATCAGCTAAAGCACACCAAATCGGCCTTTTATTTATTTATTTTTAAATGAAACTGTGTTCTTGGAAAATCTATGAGCACGTTTACCTTACCCTGTGCTGTCCCTGGTAGCCACCTGCCTCCTCCCTTCACCTCAGCTGCCTTTGCTTTCAGGTTCTCTGACCTTCTCCCTAAAAAACCACTTGTCCGGGAACTGTCAAATATCTGGAATCTGACCCGTCATGTGTGTACCCCCCCCAGTCAATAATCACATTAGCACATCTGTGTGACAGAAACAATACCTTTTGTCTCCCAAAGCTGCAGAGTCCTGTTGCCAGGCAACTCCATCCTGAGGCAACAAAACAGAGAGGAACGGGTGTGTGGGAGGACCAAGCCCGAGTGCAAAAGCTGCTGCTTGTGCTGCTAGTAGCTATAATTGGGGGAAGCTTGGAATATACTGTTTCCACCAGAGATTTGGGATAACAGAGCCTGCCAGGCTCAGAAACTTTCAATTAGGTGGCTACAGACTGCGGCTGGTTCGTCTTGTTCTGATGTTACAGAAAAGCTTTGGGGATGCTGCAGAGAACTGAGCTGTACTTCGGGGTGTCTTGTATCGGAGATGCTAAGCCCACTGCAGCAGAAGGGTAAACACGGTCATCCTTTCCACACGCATGCCAGAGCACAGCCTAAACGTGCTTTGATGGCCCACCCTCCTCAGGGGCCAGACTTTTTTCACTCTCCTCCATCAGGGATTGCAGCAGCTCAGCTGCTCTTGCATTATTTGTGCACCATTTTGGTGACAGCCTGAGAGGCTCAGTATCACGCGAGCATTTCACTTGATAACCAAGCCTTGATTTATCAAATATAATTCTGTTCTTTCCAGAAAGAGAGGAGTCCCTAAAATAATGAAGGCAGTTGTTGACATTGATGGATTGGGAATATCATTTGTCACTTCCTAGCTAAATGAGGAAAGCCTGCAGCATGAAAAACCTTGAAGAGTGAAGTTCTCTTGGATAAAAAGACATTGTATTCTTAGGGTCATCAAGGAATACCCAAAAATCCCCATTTAGAGAAAAATAAATCTAGGACTACATTTATTTCCAGGTTAAAGTCTCCATTCTCTGTTTCCATAAATGTACCAGCCCATCCCAGGTCTTGCCAGATAGCCCTGTGGGATGTAACCAGAATGGACATCAAAAAAAAAAGAAAAACAAGAGGTGCCTTAAAAAAACCCACCACCTAAATAAAGCAAAAATCAACTGAACTGTCTGTACTAGGAAGAATAAAACCAGAAGCACATTTGAACACTGGAGATTTCCATTAGACAATATCCTGAGAAGGAGGATTGGAACTACTGAATACCAGGGTCCACTATTGGTCATCTCTTACTTGTACTAGGTGCCCTTTCCAGTTTCCTTTCCTGTGCTCCTTTATCAGAGGTATATGTGGACAAACACTAAGGCATACGTAGCTGCTGCAAACGCTCAGACCTTCTGACAGGAAAGGACTATGCTGCTCATCCTTACTTGGATTCAACACCTGAAATCCAGCCTCAGTCTGCTGAGAAGAACTCTCACCTGTACAGCTCTACAAGGCAATGGTTTCATTCACAAAATGGATGCACATGAAGAACATCTGCATGCTGTATTGGCTCTGCCAGAAGGGAGCCTAATATTTTCTACAGCTAGAATACGGCCCAGAACAGTGGTTTAGTCACCACCGGCACCTCTGACTGTTTATTCTGATACTTCATAAATCCAATTTCAGCTATGGGATATGTATGCATATCAGTATGGGATATGCATGAATTCTGCATATAGAGTACATCTTGCAAAGCATCCCTTTGGTCTCAGCTTCACTGAAGGGAAGAAGAAGTTTTCCAGTGACCTGAATGACCTGAAATGAACAGCAATCGAGCTCCAAAATGTCATCATTGGATCCTCACTGCAACATGCCAGTCAGGCACAAAAGAGTCCCCGTATGCACAGGCATTCATCAAATAAGGGCTGCAGGAAAAAAAGTTGAGATATTCCTTGAATAAATTTAGTGATTGTTATTCAGCCTTCTTCATTTACATGTAAGTCACTATATCCAACTGGGTAAAGAAGCATCTTCATAACCTGTCTTGTACTATAAAGTATCTTTGATACTTTCCACAGAGACATTTGTAGTGGATTTAGGATGGCAGATGTAGGCAACCCTGCATCAGAAAGCTTTTATTTCCACATGAATATTTGTTCTGCTGATGCTCAGTGGCTGTATTGTTGAATGTACTACATTCTGGATCCTGGATATCTTACAAGCTGTCTCCTGCTCTACAGCAGCATTTATGTTTATTTCTTGTTCTAAACCACGCATATTAACAGAGGGGTAATCATGCTGGGCTCAGCCATAGCTGGAAAAACTAAACTTTGGATATTAAACAAGTGTGAACAACATCACATTAGATTCACATCTTGGATAGCACAGTTGGCCATAAATCTGACTTTATTTTTCCTTTTGTGAACTTAGGTTTATGATCTGAAACACGGGTAAAAAAGAAAGTCTTATATTCTATTTTAGAAAGGACAAACAAGCAGGGATTGCACCCATGTCCCATAGGAGGTAAGACACAGACTTCTACCTCAAGAAATAAGAATTAAAGAGTATTGCTGATGGCACAGATTATCTAGAGTTTGCTGCCTGTTCGTAAAAGACAAATGAAGACATGAGAAAGCTAAGTGAAAACTGGGGAGCACATCAAGAAACAGAGACAGCACTTCCTGGGCACAAAACTTTGGAGGTGCAGAGACACCTTCAGTGTTTCAAAAGAAGTAGATGTAAAGAAATCCAAAATTATGGGTCAGTATAGGTGTTCTGAAGGGAATCTCTGAAACACTACAAAAATCTTTCAAAAATGCTTAAGAGAACAGCTCTGTTCCATATCAACCACTATTTGCACTTTCATCAGCCTGGGGAAAAAAAAATATAGAGGCACTCACAGAGAAGAGATGTGCAGTCAGTTGAAATCACATGCCTCTAGGTCTCGTTATAGTAGTGCTGTAGTTATTTGATAGCATGAAATGCCTCTCCACTGCAATGGGGGGCTTTACTGCAGTACCTAATTTAATCTTTCAATGAATAGATTCCTTTGAATACGGTGTATTTTGTTTGACAGTTCTTACACGCTTGGATGAATCTAAACATCGAAGAACTTGAGTACACACATTATTTTTCTGCAGATTCATTTAGCAATCCAAGCTAGCGGTCGGATTACTAATAATGAGCTAAATAAGATACTTTTCTAAGCATCAATGGGCATTTGAAGTCTGAAAAAGAAAATATGATATTTGCTACTCAGCTTTCCTCTGGGATAGTATTTGAAAAGTACCCAGAAATCCCTTTAGGAAAGGCTGTTCATTCTCATGGTTATACTTACATTGAAGAAATTAATTGCAAAGGAGAAATACAAAAGCGACACTGCTAACTTTCCTAATGTACGTTTTGCAAAGGCACGGGGCTATTGTTATGCCAGAATTTTGGCTGATAAAATGGTAAAACCTTCCCAATCTCTTGGCTGCATTCCTTTAAAAGCAACAACAGCTCTGCAGTATCTTGCAGACGCAACAATTGGCGACCAGCTCATCCAGATGTACCTGAATTAGTTTTGCAGCTCAGCTACCAGTGACAGCCTGGCAAATCCCTCTTACAAAAAGATAATACATTGTTGTTTTATAGCTCAACTTTTCCTGTTGGCTAAAGTTATTATCAGTCTATTCTTTCTATTCTAATAGCTCACTGGAGCTCTGCAGGGAATTAAAGCCTATAGTAGTTTCCAACACAGAAAAAGATGGTCATTCCCTAAACACTACTTTTCTAAACCCCCCCCAAAAAACAACTGTTTGTCTGTCGTTGCATCAGTTAATATAGGTAGAAAATAATGGACAAGATGCTGAATTCACAAACCCTTCTGTAAGATCAAAGCACACTTCCAGATAAGGGCAGCAGCAACTGCTCCGAGCAACTCAGTGGTGTTTGATGCTTGCAGAATCTGAGAGGGACAGCTCATGTGTATGTGGCAGGGGTAGCGTGGGGGTCTCAGAGGTGCAGACAGGCAGGTAATACCCCTCAAATATGGAAAGGTGGCAACAGGAGCTACAGTGGAAGAAAATAATGTCTTACACAACCAAGAATTCTATGCAATTGTAAATCCTCAATTATTTATATCCAGAGGGTTTTGAATCTTATAAGAGAGTCAATGAACATAGTAGCTCACCAGATTTGCATCTGGTTCAAAAATCCAGGCACAGCCAGTCTGCTGCACAGAGAGTCCAGACTTGCCCAGATCTGGCTCATCCTGCATGGCAATGCCAGCAGTGTCTGGGTTTCCTGGACATTTTTGCTCTTCCACCTAGAAATTACCTTCTGTCAGAATTAGGGGATTTTTTTTTTTTTGTTTGTGCAATAGCCTAGACACAGAAGATGAACATCAGAAATTCCTGGCTAGGCCCATTGCACATGCTGTGGGAAACGGGCAGCAAAGCTGAAACCTCCTGGTTTTGTTGGGTTTATGGCACATGGAGAAATCTGCTGCACTACATGCCTGTTGCAGGCAAGAGCCTTCCATGAAATCCACTGCACACAGGCAGCTCCATACACAAGGACACAAAACAAGTGAACACATCTCTGCTCCTACTAAAACCTTTGCACTCTTCAGGATTATGGCCCAGTTAATCTAACTCCAGAACAAGGAAATTCCCCCCTCTCCCCATAGAGTCCAATACATACCAATGCAGAGCTGTCTTTGCCTCTGTCTCTCCCACACTAAGACTCTTTCACACTCACATCCATGTCAACACGGTTCACATGCAGAGCCTTCTCCAAAGAGAAGGTTAAATAGCAAAGCTTTTCTTCCCCCCCTTCCCCTTTTATTTAGTAGCCTTGTCAGGAGTGTTTGCACCTGTCCTCTCACACTCAGCTGCTCTCTATTTTTGCTGAAGATTTCTCCTTTTCAGCACAGGACACAAAAAGCAGAGGGTTTCATTCAATATTGGCTGGGAGAGAAAAAAAAAAATTCCTGTCTAAAATGAAGCTACTAGCAAAGCAGAGAGTGAGGGAAAGAGATAGTGTGCCTGCAGGGAATGTAGCTTAAGGAGAAGTGTAGGAGGAATACTGATTCTAGACTTGCAGCAGGTCTATTTTTCATAAAGATAATAATAAAGAATAATACAGTGTAATTAGGGCACAACACCACGCTAAATCACTGGGTGCTTGTCTGCAGTTTTCACTAAGGGGGAAAGAAACAAGGGGGCTGAACGGCTCCTCCGGGGGTTTGCACCGAGACATGTTTTCCCAAACTCACCCAAAGGATCTTGCTGCTGAAAGTTAGAAATGTGTATGGGAATGTCAGGACCCTTTTTCCCCCCCCATTATAAATTCCCCTGAGCCAGGTGTGAGAAGGCTGACGTGGGTGTACTGACCAGTACACTGCCATGCAGACACACCAGTTCTGGTCCTGAAAAGCAAGGATACACAATCTGTGTTGCCTCTAGAGTTAGACTGAACATTGGAAACTGGCACCTCTGCACCATGACCTCAGGGTAAAATATTTTCCTGTCTTCTGCACTCATCTCTGCTCCTTGCATTCTTCCAAAAACACATACACAATGCTGTAAATGTCTTCCACAGCCAGCATGACACAAGAACAAATTTCCATGTTTATAGAGGGAATGATCCAGTTTGTACGTCATTCTTTTACTGAGATGGGAAGGCAGCTATTCCTGATTCAGAGCAGTTGGTACCGGGTTGAGTAGCTTTCCAGAGGCCCTTACAATACAGACCTGCTCTGATCTCATCCAGGCACTGAACAACCAATTGTCACCAAATTGGATTTATTCCTCAGTGTTTCCTATCCTCTGTCGAAAATTACTTTTGCTTTAATTTTCTACACAGTTTTCTTAAATAAGGACATCAGTCTCCCTGAAAGAAAATCTTTGATTCAAAGTTCACAGTCTTGGTTTCTAGCACATGTATACCTGTAGCTCTGCTCAGAAGAAAGAGAAGTTTTCAGAGTCCTTTAACACATACTGCATCAAAAAAGGACCTTTTCCCCATAGTCCAAGAAACTGTCTACCTGAAGATATTACTGGGTTACCTATACCCCAGGGATGTGGCTGTAAACCCCATTCAACTTCAGGTGATGATTTTCCAGAGATGTTAATGACTAAGACTGACCTGTTGGAAGGAAGGAGACTGCCGTGGTTTGCAGTCCTGGAGCAAAGAGCCCTTGTTTTAAACAGGTGAGAGATGAGGCACTACCGTGAGATCTCCCCCTCCAGTCTGCCCTCACAGTCCAGCCACAGCAGCATTTGAAGGACTTAATCCCTGGATAATGCATTTTCCCTGGCCTTGATCTGGAGGGTACTGGTGGTGATAGAGGCATGTGTTATCACACTTAGATGTGCTCCTCTTTATCTGGGGAGCTGGAGCTCTGCATTGCTTAGAAACAGTTATCAGCTCCCTGGGATGTTCTGGCATTCCCACACGTAGTCCTGATGTGCATCAAAAGACCAGTAATAAATCAGGTTTTGGTATCCAAACACCTCATTATTTGCCACTTACCCTGAAGCCCCTTATTGCGCAGGCCAATATAGACAATGCAAGTTATGATGTTCAGAGATAAATGAAAAGGTGTATGCGTAAAATGAGTTTAAAAGATTTTCGTCATTCTGTGTCATCCAGCTAACCATCTGTCAAGATTCTTATGCTGCTTTGCACAAGCAAAAACATCACCTTGAATACAGCTTTCACTGGGGAAGATGATGCTTTGTGTCTACCTTATTGTTATACACCCATACTCTCCATGGTGATTAGATCACCTTCAGGCATTCTCCCCAAGGGTTTCTTGTGAGTCACCATGTAATCAGGGGTCTCATTTGAACACTCCATCCACAGCACTGCTGACTGCATCTGTCTACTTAATAACAGTGATACTCTTTGAACATACTGATGCTCTTTGAACACAGTGATGCTCTTTGAACATGACTAGGCAGAATTATCTGCTATCCAGAACATACTAATGAATGTTGCAGTATTTAATTGTAAGCACACATTAACCCATTGTGAAACCCAATACACATTTCCAGCTGGGGGAGCAATATTTTAACCTCAGTGCATTGCTTTTGAATAGCAGAAAACTATAACTTATGTAAGACAGCAACGATTCCTTAAGCAAGTTCAGAAAGAGAAATAATGTGTGCTATTCATTACTGGGTTATGATTGTGATGAGATAGAACAATTTGAGAGTAGGTGTGTTCGGGACAAAAAGTGCTCTATGGCTTTGAGAGATACTGTGATGGAAGTTCAATAGTTTAAAAAGCTGAAGAGATGCTTAAAACTTTAAAAGGTATTACTCACAAATCTCACGTAAATAAGTAAATAAACACTATGTAATGATATTGTTCTCAACAATGGCCTATCTTAGCTTGCATTCATGCTTCTGGGAATCCACACAAAAGAACCAGATGAAAGGTTTCTGGTTTAAATAAATTGTTTGGTAATGACATCTTTCTTACCAGCCAGTTTGTCACTGAAATGAAATTCTGGTCCATGTTTTGAGGCAGTTTCAGACTTTATCGTACTCTGCAGTCTTAAAATCTGTAAATCAATACAGTTACAATATATCTCCATGTCTTCACATCTTAACAACAGTTGCATGTTCATTGATTGCTGAATCTGAAAGTTTCAGAAGGTCCCCCTCAGCCTCCAATCTGTCATGTGTATGGATCTGTGCTGTGAGAAACCCTGCCCAGGGGTATTTGCAAAAAATAATCTTTCATTGTCACTTTACAGATGATGAATGGAAGAAGAGAGAGATTAAGTGCCTTCTAGTGAGAGCAAATCTTTTGCAGAGCCTGCACTGCAATCACATTATTTGATTCCCTTTTCAGTACCTGAGCCATGAGCTCATTCTGCTCCTGTACTGACATTAATGGTTTCCTTCTCTGGAGACATTCAAAACCCACCTGGATGCATTCTTGTGTGACCTGATCTAGGTATTCCTGCTCTGGCAGGGGGATGGGACTAGATGATCTTTTGAGGTCCCTTCCAATCCCTAACATTCTGTGATTCTGTGATGAGACCATGACAAAACTGCAAAGTTTTCATGCTTTGAAGATCGCTGGGAGGTGAATGTGATGGCCTCACTTTGGTATTGCCTTCTTCTTGACCAATTTGGTAAGTGTGTAAGTATTAATCAATTAATCATTGTTGAAGTTTAGTCAAGAGCTGAAGTTGTAATCAATTGGCAACCCAATGCAACACAAGGATGTTTGACAGGCTGCCCGCCCACCCCTCCATGCTTAATTAGCAATTATCTCTGCTGAGTGACCCCCTGATCCTGCACAGTTTAGCTGAAAGAAATGTATCCAAGTGGTAATTTCACCTTTTGCCTCCATCATTTGGTATTATTCTAAGTGTTTATTAAATTCCCAGCCTCTCCAGAGCTTACACAGTGGGAAAATCTTTAGTTAAACCTGCAATTACTATAATGAGAAGATATAATAAAGTTATCATTAGAGGAAATATTTCCTTATTTTTCCCTCCCCCCCCTTACTTATAACCCTCTTTTTCCCCTTACCCTCCAACTACAAAGTATTGGCATTTATAGTAGAAACAAGAAGAATCTATAGCAAAGTTATTTGTAGAGAGAACCATGAAGAAGTAGCCTCAGTCAATCTGTCAGGACTGAAGGATTCCTGGAACAACCTAATTCCTCATAGTTTTGCAAAGGTCTATCTCAAATTCTCTGTCTTACTGCCACATTATCAGATGATCATAGCCCCAGAGGAAGGCAGAGGGCATAGCTGTAAAATGTGTTGTTCTAGCATATTTGACTATTGTATATTTACTTCATTTAAAACCCTGTATTCCCAGATCTCTCTGAAGTACCTCTGTAGGCAGAAAATAAGACCGTCAAGAGGTAGAAATGAATCACTGGAAGATCAGCCTTAATTTGAGATGGATAATCTAGAAACAGCACAAAAACACTGAACATTTTCTAAAACATGGAGACCACATCTTAGCATTGGATAAGGACTCTCATAGTCATATAAGTAGTTGCAAAGGTTAATCTAAACACAGCAAAATGTATAAAACCCCCCATTGTTCCCAAAACATTGGTAGACTCAGTTGGAGAAATCGCTTTACAATAGATGATGAATATCCTTCCCAAACATTCACATCAGTTAAAGAGATGTAGCAACCTATATACTTACCTCCTTGTAAGCTCAGACTACTACAATGAAAAAAATCCAGCTTTAATAGCTACATGCACAGATACTTGAATAACTGATGAGCTGAACCCAAAGGTCCTGCCAAAGGAACTCAGCTGACAGTCCCAGCAATGCATTAGTCTGTCAAGGATCCAGGTTGCTTCATTGTAGCTGAACTGGTCCTGTGGAAAATGTGTACAAGGTAGCAAAGACATCTTCCAAAGTGTTTCATCTCAGTTTCTAGGAGTTGGTTGCAATGACAATCTCTCCAGGGTCACAGATTTGACCTTCTCCTCCCTTTCTATTGTAAGGAGTGGAAGTAGAGGCCAAGACTATGCATATAGGTCAACATGAGGACACAGCATCGTCCGAGGGGTTTGAAGATAAATAGCAGTAATACCACAGTTGTATAAAACTGTCATAAGCAATATTCCCATTGGACAAGTGAATAAAACACAGACTTTACACAGAGCAATATTCCTGGGAGAAGGCCCCTAAATTGTTCCGTGGGGTTTCTTGTTGTTGCAGAGGTATGATGGATGTCCATGCATTAATGGTGCCATCTCAAGCCATCAGAAGTGTTGACACAGATGAAAGATTTTGATTAAGTGCTCCAGTTCAGCTTCATATATTAAAAACTGTATTGGACTGAAAAACAGAACTCTAGCCTTTGTTTCATCTTTATTTGTATTTTCACAATGTAACAAAAAATAGAATAAAACAACTGGAAAGACAAGACTGATCTCAACTGTCTCATGCTCATTGGAGGCAGGTCCTTCTTTTGGTGGCTGTAGATCCACCCATGTGTAGGGGTTTGCACCTATTGATGTAACCATCTGTTGATGTATTCTTGAGGTCTAAATTACTCCACTCACAACAGACCATGTGTTTGTGCAGATACTTGTGTAAGGCTTCTACTGAACAGATAAAGATGATTCCTCTTTTCTTTCCCTTATTCTTGTTGTATAACATTCTAGGAGAAAAGTCTGCTAATTAGGAGTGGCTGATGTTGATTCTTCATTTGCTTCACAAATTACTGAAGCACTAATGAAGAGCTTACGAGGGACAGTTGATTTGCACAGTTTTGGGAACTGAACCACAGAACATTACACAGGTCAGAGCACTGGTATCTTTTAATATCTCTTGTCTATGACAGGACTGTAGTGCCAAGTTTATAGAGGGCATTTGCTGCTAATAATGATTTAACAAGAGCAGAGAAAATATCCCAACACAGCACAAATTAATATAGAGGGCAATAGCTGTAATGAGGCTGTAAAACAAAACTCAACACCCAAGCAGGGCTGTATTTTTTGGCTTCCCATTTTCAGGGATCTGATTGTATTTTGTTTTGATAGCACTTGAATTAAGGAAAGTGATGGGAAATCAGGGCTGCAGGAATTTTGGAAGTAGATGTTCTCCATTGTCTTCACCTGGAGAAGGACAAGGATGATATACATTCTGGAAAGCACTATATAATAATCCCACCCTTTTAAATGGAAATAATAATGTATATTACAGGTATATAAGATCAATATATATTACAGTAATTAAACATGGATATATAAAAGGGAAATACTAAATACTTATTTAATAAAATAAATTAGTCATTGGCTCTGTTCCTTTGATCATAAACTATATGGTAAAGACAAATCTCAGTTTCAGTGAATATATCAAAGTCTGCTGAACATGTTTCATCAGAAATGCCAAAGAATTTGGTCTTTCATCACCCAGTGGACTAGATGCTGGATTAAAATACAGCACTTGAGTAACACTGGTACAAAGGTAGCTGACTGGTTCATTTAATAAGCCAGAAGAGCCAAGCCTGACCCCAGGTCCTAGTTCATAATGGATATCATGAGGAGTAGAAACTGACTGAAAAACAGTGTACTTATTGTAGACTAAGGGTAGGATTTTAATGACTTGTGAACGTGCTGAAAGCAGGTGTCACCTCTCCACTTTGAATTCTGCCTTTACAATGGTTATCACAAAACAAAAGCACTAACAAAGGAAACTTCCTTACCATGTGTGGCTCTAATGAAATGGCTTGTGTGTCCCTAGAGGGGGGAAAGATAGTTGGATCTTTCTCTCAATTATTTTTCCAGTCTATTAAACTGTCTAAACTCCAGTTTCTAAAAAATATATAAATAAAATAAAAACCAGGGAGAATAAATGAAAATTGAGGCCTCTGCTCATCTCATCCAGCATCATGGTTTATCATCCCCAGATGTCTTCAGAAGCATGGCTTTATGACCATGAGAGAAAATAATGATGCACTGAGAAAACTTGCAAATGCACAGCCCTGTTGCACACAAAATGGATCCCCTAAGTGATTTATCATTACCATTTGCAAAATAAATAGAGGTAGGAAAAAGGGAAGGGATGGCTCTTTTTAATTTGGTGTCTTTACACAGTGAGGAGAAGCTACCACTGAGGGTGAAGGGAAAGGATAAAGGCAGGAGTGAGAGAGAGGAAGAACTTAGTCTCCTCCCAAAAGATATATCACATCTGAGGACTGCTCTTGTTAACAACCAACTGAAAGAAAATGTGGTACCAGTATATAAAGGTGTAAGCATATATCAAGTGGAAGTTTAGCTATCCCAGCCTGAATTCTCTGTAGCTTGCTGCCAGTGCTTTGAAAAATGCCTTTAACTGTGTCTGTGGCTCTGAGAGGAGACAGGATGGCACCTGGTTATACACAGACCATTTCAAACTCTGCAGATCACACACATCACAATGTGAATCATACGTATTAACTATATACTTGCCTTTTTCATATATGTACTTGCCCATTATTAGTGAGATTGGGTTTCCCAGGTCTGGTTCTCAGTGACTTTTTAAGGAAAAGAAGGCAACGGGACAAGGTACTGTTATGCACAAATGTCTCAAATAGCAAGATTATTTTTGCCTGCATTTATCCCATCATACTTTAAATACTGAGCTCACGTACCTATGAACCCTATAAGGCCCAAAAGTCAGTGAAGGTCCTCCACTTCACTGGAGATCTGCCACCTTTCTGAGATTCCCATTTGTCTCTGCTGACTTCAGAGTACATTTATTTAGATATATCAAGTGCATGCACAGAAATGAGGTTGGGTCTGTGAACCCCTGGATAAGCTTTGCTCTGTGTATTTGGATTTCCCTTAAAAGCAGAATAGCAGCTGGATGCTAAGGCTATGCAGAACCATCTGTCAGGGTTATCTTCCCATATTCCTGGCTCTCTACTGACTTATGTGCACCATGGCAATTCACCTCAACTCCCTAAACTCTGCCCTAACAGCTCCCTTAAAAAGGAGGCTGAGTTAATGGCATTTCCTGCCTTTGTCAATATTGAAGTGCATAAATGAAAAATGCCGCACAAATCTCACTGGAGCCACGGCTGCTTTGTTATCTCTCCTCAGCAAAAGCCACAGAAGTCCAAAACCACCAAGGCTGGATGGAACTTCTGGAAGTCACCTGGTCCAACCTTCTCTCACAGGACCAAAATTAAAGCTAGATACAGCTTCAAAGTTACAGCTGGTTAGATTAGGTCTGTTTGGGTTAGATCCCAAACTTTCTGGCTCCGCAATAAAATAAAATAAAATCAGCAGTACGAAGGTTGAAAGAGAAACCTGGAGAATCAGAATCAGGGCACTACACTGTGATTTATTCTCTCATCTCTGTAGTAGGGAACTGGAATGAGATAACACTCCATTCTTGAGAATGCAAAGTTCACAGAAAAAGATGGGTCCTATTGCTGATGGTAATCTCTAAAAGCACAGCATAAGTGCTTGTGCACAATATAATGTACATTCTGAAGGGGCAAACAATGGATTCATGTGGTCAGGGCTAAGGGCAGAAATGCTAATTGTAGGTTAGCTGTCCTATACCTCCACCCTACTCTATTCACTCACTAGAGTAAGTCCATATGCGACCAGGACATCTCTGCTCCCTCGTAACGAGCGGGTGCAGCAAATGGTTCATAGCACAGCTATGAACATTCCTGCTGATCCCTTCTAACTCAGATTTCTAGAGCATGCTTGGCTGGAAAGCTGACTCATTAAATGAGGAGCAGAAAGCATCAATTTGGTGTTCTGATCTTGTCCCTAGCTTCTTGACGAACACCTGTGCAAGTCACATCTTGCACCATCTCACACAGATGGCTTGCAGGCCAGCTCCCTCGTCTGCACAACATCAGGTTGACAACTCTATCATATACTGAAATGACATGACTAGAAAACCTTATAACCTTATCTTCAGCTACTGTGTCCCATGGGCTGGAGAATCAGACTGTATTTTCATATCTTCGAAATAGAATTTTACATGCATCTTGTAAACCAAATAATGCTGAAATCATCAGGCACATTTTAATCAATCGTTCCACTGAGAAGAAATATAGTTTAACTTAAAACTGTTGAAGAGGGACATGGCATGAGTAAATACATGCATAGGAACAGTTCATTTGCTATGGTTTTCCATTCCAACATGTTGTTGTTGTTTATACTCCACACAACTCAATTTAAGAGGATCTGGGGAAATCGGGAAGGGTCATATACCCATCTGTCTTCTGTAGCGTTCACTGAATGAGTTGGACCTTGGGTTATAGCTCTGCTCTTTGGGGAGCAATGGGGAAGCTTGTTTCACTCTGGCAAACTAAAAGAGCTCTCAGCTCTCCCCTGGAGAGCACCTGCTGCTCAGCTCTCTCCTGGTAATATCGTGGGTAAATAGGCTGTCCCCATCTCTGACAGTGGTCAGTAGCGAGGACAACAAAAATGGAGTGATCTTTTCCTGGTTAAACTCTCCTAGCTCCTCACAGTCTGTGACTTAGAAACTCCTAGAGATTCAGAGTGGACTTGTATCATAGTCTAGATGTCACCAACACAGCAGATTCTTCAGCCTGGCTGATTTTCCTTCCCAAGGCCAGCACTCCAGCAAGACATGGTTAAAGGAAAGACCTGTGCATTTGCTCTGTGTGTGTATTTGGGTGGTGAGACAAGAGCCAACATGGCCTTGTAGTGACCAAGAACTTACAGGAACAAGCCTTGATCTTTATTAAAGCAGTCATGCTCTGAATTTCTGTCTCAGCAGCTCCCTGTCTCAGCTGAAACCTCAGCAGATGACTCGCCAGTCATTAACTCCCTCTTATGTGTAATCAAGTATATTGAGAGACTGAATATTGTAAGAAATCAACATCTTGGGATGCCATGCCATACCACTGTACAGCAAATACATCTTCAGGCCTTTCTTTTCCTACAGCATTAGTGTGGAAAACATGACTATGAGGAAATTCCTTCTTAGGACACAGTAAGTATCTCATAATAAGTGACCTCAGTCTGAGGTCATGAGAACTGAAGTGCTTGGTCTCCTGTCTGGGGAGCTGATCCAAACTCAGAGAGTTTGAAGTGAGGAAGAAAATATTGTCAAGAAATTGCAGGAATGGTGACAGTAATCCTGCTAATCTGTCTCCGCAGAGTCACACAGTCTACTTACAAACCGAACCTCTCAGCAGCTTCAGAGAGAAGGGAAAACCACTTGTAAAAACTTCATAACAAACCCAGACATTACCTGAGAACAGAACAAGCAGCACTCAGCCCTTTACAAGTTATGAGTTTAAAATCCTATGTCTTGCTCTTTACCTGAATCATGAGTGATCACTGTAAAAGGCACTACTGTTTCGGGACAGCTTCCTCCGGAATTCAAGAGCCGTTACATGCTGGCCACCCAGTTTGGGAGGCTGAAGATGTGAAAACAGTTTCATTCTGGAACACTGTTGGTGAGAAGTCATATCGAGATGCTGCCACGATCTGCTAAAGCAGATATACAGCAGAGCATCGCTGTGCAGGAAAGATGCTAGACAGAGAGCGTGGTTAAATCCTGGAACAGAGGCCTGGAGAGCCTGGGGCATTTCCACCCTTAGACATAGTCCAGACTTGGCTGGAAAAGGCTCTGAGCTGTCATTTTCCCTAGCTGGAAAAGGCCTACTGACTTTGAAAGTAGATCTAACCTTGAATTTGGCCCTGCTTTGAGTGAGGGCTTGACCAGATGACCTGTAGATGTCCTTTTCAACCTAAATTATTCTATGAGCCTATGAATCCAGGCAAGGTCAGCAGCAAAGCTACTTTCTATTTCTATGCTTCTATTTTCCTCCCTGGTATTAGCCTGACTGGTCTATTTTGCTTGGTACAGGATGTCTCTCACTGTCCACCTCTATCATGTCCAACATGATGAAGACCTTGACTAGACCCTCAAGGTGCTATAACAGCAGTTATACCCCTATGAAAAACAAAGGAGTTCATGCACAGCTGGCATTATAAATCTTAACTATTCTAAACAAAACAGTGAAACCAAACATCACAAGTGTATGCTCAGTTTTCCCCCTTCTTTTGTTGTAGAAAACTATCCAGTAATCTATACTCACACAAAAGGATGAAAAATACATCAGCTCTGAGAACAGCATGGTGGTACTTCCAGAAGCATGGTAGGTATGAAAAGAATGCACAGCTCAAAGAGACAACTCAGTTTCAGAGGCTGCAGCATGACTACCTCCATCGAGGTTTCTTGGAGCAGGTTTGGCACATTTTGCTAAATTGGTCACAGCTCCAGCACTCTCCCAAGTGTGCATCTGTCACCGTCCTCCCATGCCAGTACGGCTTTTACGCTGGGTGTTGATTGCACCTGCATGTTTTCCTGCAACAAGAAAAACTGTATGCTTTAAGTAGCTTTTTACTTTCTCGGCGTTTCAAAGAACACGGGGATAAAATAATAATAATGGTGGTAATAATAAAAAAAGAGATCCAGAACTAGGTTGGCAAACATAATCACAGGGTATATTAAAAAGTTAAACATAGCTCGGCGCTTTCAAAATCAAGCACCACGGGAAGCTGAGGATGTGTTGTCCCTTGGCTTTATGTCACTTTTTAAAAGGAATGCTGTAATTGAGTAATCAGCTTGCTGGTTGTCATGACAATTGCTGTCGGCTGCTGCAGGGAACCGGCCTCCGCACTTTGTCTGTGCCGTGCCGAGGGCAGCCACCCACTGCTGCTCCTTCAGCATCCCTCGGCTAGCAGGCTGCAGAGCTCAGGACTTGGCATCAAACAACGAAGAGGAATAAATATAACATGGGGAGACCATGGCCTGAGGAGGATCTGAGTCACAAATCCGATGGCACCTTCCGCTGTCGGTCGGTGACTTGAGGTGCACTGTTGAGTCATTTAGCAGATGGCAGCAGTAGTGCAGTTTGGATCTCATGCTAGTGGGGGGCTCAGGGGGTTAAATTCCAAATTTAAATGCAGTGTGGAAAGGGAAAAGTATGTACAGGATCCATACTGGGAAAGCTGTTTGTTAGTGGCCTTTACCTGGTGATTAAAATTGACTCATGCTGATCAGCATTTAAACTTTTAATCGAAGGGCAGATCTGCTAGCAATAGGACGTATGTACATGGATAAAAGAAGGAAAACAGGTTAAGTTGAGGTTTCTAAAATGCACAGAGGAAAATGACTTCTTTTATCCACTGCCGGAACTTCACCTGCTGTTCTGCCCAGGGAGTCCTCTCTTTGGGAGCTCAAGAACAAGGTTTTGAAGAGTAAAATTACTGTATTTTCTAGAGAGATAGGCACAAGAGACTAAATCACACATAAAAGACAGATCTGTTCAACTGAGAATTACTCAAAATCCTCCATTTTTTTGGCTCCCTTCATTCCTAGCTGCTACATTGGCATTTCCACACCACATCAACCGGGAGCTATCACACCTCCAAGTGCACTCAAAGATCTCTGCACATGGCTTCCTTCCTTCTACATAGTGGAAACATCCTAAATTCCCATATAGTGAATGGGAGAAAGTCTTTAATACTTCTTGCTAACTGCAGTCACAAGCTGCAGAAGGCATCTAGAAATGAAATACTGTACTGGTGAGTGTTACCGCTTCAGCATCTTGTGCCTCCCACCACACTACCCCTGGCATGAGTATTCTGCACTTGCTGCCCTGAACAAAGGTAGAAGCTATCCTAGACCTGCAATTTGACCCAAGACAGAGATTAAGGTTAGGTTTTCATAAGCATGCCTTCTATACTAGGTGGGAAGAGCAGCTCATGGAACAGATGTGCTCTCTATCCCACTCTCATTCCAACATGGCAGCCATGATAAAGATGGTCCATATGAGTGTGTTAATAAATTGAGTGTGACATTAGCCCTGGCACAGTGAGTCCTGTGTATGCTGAAAACCACTCTTTGGTCACAAAGTGGCACTTTCAGATTCACAGCATGGAGTCCACTTCAAGGGCTGCCTAAGGATCATCCTTAAAAGCCAGTGTTGCTATAGGCTCACCATCAGCTCAGAGCACTTGTGACTCCACTGCAGAACAGGAGTGAGCTGGGGCAGTGCTGAATCTCTGGGAGCAGAGTGATGCAATATTCCCTGACCTGAAGTCACCTCCAGAGCCACATCATTAGGACAATATTCTAGTTTCATTTCTCCATACAAACACCTGTTGAGGTTCTGACCTTAGGTCTGTAGTTGCAAACTGAACATCTCCTTGACAGGAAAACAGATAATTCATCTTGATAGGAAAACAAATAATGCATGTAGATTTATCCTTCTTCAGGCACTGGGATATTGTGGCTGTGACACATACAGAGAACCAAGGCAAAATCAAAGTCCTTTAAACACAGATTAGCCAAGCCACGATGGTAATTACAATGTTATCACTCCACAAAAGCTTTCAAAAAAACAGCCTGAAGTTTGTATTAAAAAGAACTAAGCCCATATTACCTGTCCTAAATGACTAAGCAAACAAGCTAGGAGAGACCAACACGTTCTTCAAATTCAGGTTCTTTACAATGTTTTATTTTTTTCAGCAGTGCAACATCTTAGAGTTTCATAAATAAGGTCTAAAGTAAGTGACAAATGAAATGATGGATATCACTCCAACACATTGAAAGATTTTCCCCTAATAAGTCTGATGGCATCTCAGATTAATATTATTTCATTTCTTTGCTGTCCTCTGCATAACCAAAGCATGTCAACATGGGAATTAGTTCTCAGTACTTAGCTGCTTCTGCAAGAGCCAGTGGAGACTGCATGATGCACTGTGGCTTCGCAGAGTCTATGTAAATATTACTTTTGTTCCTCCTCCATTTTTAAGGTTAAAACGATGTGTGGTTCAAAGCTATCTGAACCCCAGAGACATCTGCCAACACAGCATAAGAGAGTGAATATTGAGGCTTAATAAATTTAAGTACGCCATAACTCTTGACAGTGTCCTTTAAAAATTGTTCTGTGCATACTGGAAAAATGTTCCCCCATTTGTAATAATCACATTTCCCTTTGCTTCTCTAAGTTTAGCACACTTTGTTTTGCACTCTGTAATGTCCTTAGCAGAATATGCCATGCTCAAGTCTATCTAGTGAGTTGGAACAGTGATAGCAATTTTAATTAATCACTGTAAGGTTCTATTTTGCATGAAGAAGGCTCAGCCTCTTTGACCCATTAATTAAATTGTGGAATTTACAGTTCCTTGAAAATGTTGAGGAAGCAGAAGATTAGACAGATCTGAGCTGTATTTGAAATGGAAATTGAGACACATTGGACTGTGGATAGCGAAGAGCAAAATGGCATGCTGAAAAATGCTTTCAGTTCAACAGCCATCCGCTAAGCCAAAGCCAAAGATGAATTTTCCATGACAAAAATAATACAGCAGTAAGAGGCAATAGGTTAGAACTGTAGGGGTGAATTGACCAAGCTCTAATCCCAACAGAACCTCCAGCTTCCACAGCAAGAATTTCATTTGCACACTTCTGTGAGTGAAACAGTTTAAATTATTCCTCTTTGTTAAGGAATTGAATGCTGACATGTTTGGGCAATGCCCTGGAGAAGAGAAGGATGACTGATTAAAAAGATAGAGCAAAGACTGTGGATCCCTCTGGCCCCAGCTGAGCTCCCAACTCACAGCACGTCTGCAGGAGAGTCACTCGCACGCCTTGTGCTGCAAATGAAACTGCAGAGGTGGGCGTAGGCACCAGGCTCTCATTGTGATTCAAAATGTCTCTCAGCGCTGAGGTAGGAAAAGTAAATATTTTATTGAAAAAGGAGTTGCCTATAATGTTAAATTCATCGATAAGAGGCTCAGATTCCTTTAAAACCTTTCTGTTGGTTGCTAGCATAAGGATCAGTTTAGTAAAACCAGTAGGTATTTCTTCTGGGAAATTCTTGTGGAGTATAGCAGAGGATTATATATATTCCTCTGTTCTATCTTGTAATATTGAATTAATTAACACAGGGACCTGCTGCAGATCCCACTCAGACAAACAACTGGAACTCTGACTTAGATAAAGCACATTAGCAATAGATGTACATCTCTTAAATCACTATTACTTGTTTGCATTCTCAAAGCATTAAAAATCTCTGTAATAAATGCACCATGGAGTAACAAATGATCCCTGTCTCAAAGCCTTGAAGCACTGACACCACTTCCAGGAAAAAGTTTGAGGCCTAAGTTCAGTTAATGCATTTGGGTTCAGATGACTTTGGGTTTATAGCTTGTGCCTGGTTGTGAGGTGGAGTGGAAAGGAAGATCAAGGAGATCTGGGACATCAGGGAGAGGGTTTACACAAGGTGTGATTTTGGATTTCTGCTGATTTCCTGAATCTTCAGGGCTTGTGTCAATAAAAATATGCTTGACTAGGTATGGCTGTAAGTTAATGACATTTTTTCATCTACTAAGACTTAATACTTCTTTTTCCCCCAAAAGAGATGAAGAGAGATCTATACTCAAGCTGTAGCTGAGAAACTTCATATCAGCAAAAGTAATTTCTTCATGATATTTAAATCATTACCGGCATTTAATATTCATCTACTTGCTTTTCACCTTCTCAGACTGTCTATGCTTCTTGAATTTACTTCTGTCCCAGACACAGTTATATACCCTCCTGCTCCCATTCCTGGTACCCCCTATTGCCATCCTGTAGGCAGAACAGCTATTCCAGGGCATGCACACATCTTATTCGGGCCACTGTCCAGGCAGATCAGACATGCAAATACTCAGCTTTGTACTATTTGGAGGCTCAAACTGCAGCTGCATTGAGAAAATCACTCAAGAAACTTGATTTTTTCTATGGATTAAGAAAGATTAGAGTGAAATTCTATTCTGCATGGCATATTTGTTTTCCTAAATACAATGACATTCCCTTTCCCAGGCAGTGATGTTTCTAGGATTTCTTCAGCCAGTCATTATGTCTAGGACAAGTCTTTGGCCTCCTTACTTTTGGCATGACAGTATTAACAATCCTTACAAAAACATTTATCCACATCTTAAGCCTTCTTGGCAGTATTAAATCATCTACCATCCCACGTATACAAGCTGGCTGATGGATGTATGCAAATGCCTAGCGGTAGGGAAAGACTTTTTAATATACAGCCCCAGTAAATTACTGAGATTATTACAAGAAGAGAGGAGGCATGATAAGTTGTTCTGTTGTTGACTACATATTCCCAGGATACAAGGGTGATTGAGAGACAGGCAGACAGATAGGTGTTTGGGATACCTATCTAGCTGGAATTTCAAATATAAATAATGTTTTGTGGTATCCAATTATTTGCTTTGTAGCTTCTCAAGCTACGTGAGCAGTGCTCTCTTTCTAAGTTTCCTAGGTTTCTAATTTAAGGGAATAAAGCAGTAAACCTTTCCATTTCTATTTGCTTCCTACAAATAGCTCCCAGTATGATGCAGAGCAGCGTGTATTCAATACCTGTATGTGGCCTTTTGCTGCTAGGGCTACAGGTACAATGTTCTGCATTGCGCCTACGCCTGGGAAAAATACAGGTGTCCCTGTGTTAGTGCAATGCTCAGAAATTCAAGCCCATGGGTTGCCTCAGGAGCCAGGGCTGGGAACTCGGACACCCCCGGGGCCGGCTGCCTGCAGCCCTGGGCGGGGGCTTTGCTCCTGGGCACCCCAGGAATCGCTTCCCAGCGACCGAAACTCAGGGTTATGATTTAAAAAGTGGCAGCAGGTGGCGCTCAGGAATATACAGAACAGCGCTGGGCTCCGTAGGTGATAACTTCAGAGCTCCCCAAAGCTACTGCTGTGCCCAACGCATCTGTAGCTGCAAACCCCACCGGGGGGTTTTGCAACCCACAGCATTCCTACAGAAACGATATAATTCTGTAGTAGATCCTAGCAGGTTGCAGAAAACTATTTAATTCTCCACTTGGAAATCCTTTTGGACTTCTCCATAGAGGAAATACTTGCATGGCAGAGCTGAAAATACATTCCCAGAGTTGGAGCCGAGAGAGACAGGAGAATTAATTTTCAATACCTTCATTTTTATTCAGTTTATTTTTATTATTATTATTATTATTTTGCATCCAGTGGAGGACTTTTTTTCCAAACCCCTCAAGATGTTTTTCTGTTGTTATTTTTATTTCATTGCCTTCTTTCTGAACCAATATCCAAGCACTTATGGGAGAAGATGATTTATGGATCTGGAAGCAGAAGGTTTGCTGTCAATTGAGCTTGCTTTGCAAGCAGAGACCTGTGCCTGAGAAGGTCAGCAGAATGGATTGCATAAAAGAAAGAAAAATATATTAGCTTTGAAAATAAAAGGGAAAGTGAGATGAGGGGAGATTACATGCATCTGTTATTTATTTCTACAATTAGCAGCTGACTACGCTCTGCATTTCAAGCAGATTAAGGTCTTCTTTCTCTGTTTCAACAACAAAAAAATCTGTTTAGTGGCAGTATTAGATATTATACTAGGACTTTAGTTTTTTATTACACTTTTTGTCACCAAGTACGCTTCACAAAGCAGAAAGAAATCTCTTAAGTGCCTATCAGAACTTGGCTTTGATTGTACAACAATAATAAAAAAGCATAGCATTCATGCTGCTTTTGACATGTCAAAGCTTTCTGCAGACTTTAAGTACATAGCCACAGGGGACCTTCCCATGCTATATACATTAAGACCATCAGAGCTAGCAGGCAGTATTTTCCCAGCACTTGTATTTACTGGTGCCAGGCTGCAGGCAGCTGGCCCAGGCTGTAGGCAGGGGTGGGTGCTGCAAGAAAGGGCTTCTCAGCAGAACATGGGCACAACTGCTGGCTGTGCACCATCCTAGTGCAGATGGCATGGCTGGCTGCCATCCCAAGCTTTGTCTGTGTAAACCTGAGCTGCTGGCTTCCAGGAGCTGTCCGAAACCTCCTACGCTTGTATTTTTGACAAATCTTATTTATCCCTGCATGACACAATATGAGGGCCATCTTAAACTGGCCTCTGGGCTTGGCATCACTCTGGAGTTCCTGTTGAGAAGCAAAAATGGAATAGAAATGAAGCCTGCATCTGGAGCCCAGGCCAGATGTGAGGTTATCTCTACATGAGGTACCAGCTGCTGGCCCTATACCTGTGGCTCCAGCTGCCATTAGGGTGTGCAGGGACAGCGTGTTTGGCTTCAATACTGCTGCTGAAAGCCAGTGCTAGCACAGCCCTGCTGTCAGAGCTCATTGTCTATCTGAGAAATATCTGGGGGCAAAAGTGAGTAAGATAACTGAAGAAAGGCTTAGATCAATATTTCAGGAAGCCATCTGTGCTGAGACAGCTATAACTGAGACCAGGCAGTTGAGCAGAAGAGCAAGTGGCAAAGTAGCTCTGTGTATAGTAAGAAGACATTATTGCTAAACAGTCCCTGATTTGGGTGACACCTTTTAGAAATTTAAGGGTAATTCTTCCAAAATGAGACATCTGCAATAGACCTTGGACTGGGGACAGCCTTAAAGTCCTTTCTTTTAGACATTCTTCCAAAGGGTCAAGATCAAGACAACAGGTTTCAGTTTCTACATGCACTGATTCAAAGGGGGATGTGGAGCATCAGTTACGGTCTCTGTTGCTCACACTAAGAAGAGCTTTAGCAAAGGTTTTCCCAAAGCACCTCCAAAGCCATAGCCTGGAGTTAGCACGTTCCATGGAAACTTTCTAAAATGTTGCTTTTCTCTCTCTGGAGCAGAGTTGACTTTACATGACATCATCCTCACCCTGGAATATGAGATCCGTTACTACTCTGTAAAACCAATTAGCAACTTAGCACTCAACAAAAAAACCACAAAACCCAAAACCAAACAGCTGATTTGGTACTTATGACAACACGTCAAACAATTTTTCAACTAAAGCCTTTATTGCTGGGATGACCTCCCATCCCATTAAGGAAGAGAGAGCAAGACAGGAAACACATGTTTAAGATTTCTACTGTCAGTATTAATAAGATCAGGCACAGATCAGTATCTGTGTAAGAACAAGAAATAAATACATAGCTGCAAAGCTGCTCATCCTAAAATTAGGGTGAAAGAGTTTTCCCTTGTGACCAGAAGACTTTGCATTTCTTATTCACTGCCAAATTTTCCTACAGTTGTCTGGCTCCTGGGAAGGCTCCTCCACATGTCCAGTTTACTATCACCATCTCCAATGACGTTTTATTTTATTTTAGGAAGTAAGCCTTCAAAAAACTAAAGTCATAGGAAATAATGCTCTTTTTTTGTTCCTCTTGGTGATCACATATTTAGGTCTGATTTAAGCCTATTTTTCAGCTGTGATGGACATTTACATTTCTTTTGCATGTGCCTGTGTGTGCACACGCATTTACAGTTCTGTCAGAGGCTACACTGTGGAAGTTCTCAGGAGGTGAAAGAAAACATCTTATTTATTTTTGTTTACCTGCTAATCTTTTAAATCAGAAGAGATCACTTAATGACAGCATGAGGCTTGAAAGCACTACTCATTCTGCACCCACCAGTTTGACTCATGGCCAGCCTGACTCAAATCTCTCAGGAAGACTCTCAGGAGTTCCCTGGGGTGCGCTGCTCTCCAGCTTTTTCACACAGAATCACAGAATCACAGAATGTTAGGGATTGGAAGGGACCTCAAAAGATCATCTAGTCCAATCCCCCTGCCAGAGCAGGAACACCTAAATCAGGTCACACAGGAACATGTCCAGGCGGGTTTTGAATGTCTCCAGAGAAGGAGACTCCACAACCTCTCTGGGCAGCCTGTTCCAGTGTTCTGTTACCCTCACTGTGAAGAAATTCTTCCTCACATTTATGTGGAACCTCCTATGTTCCAGCTTACACCCATTGCCCCTTGTCCTATCATTGGATGTCACTGAGAAGAGCCTGGCTCCATCCTCATGACACTCACCCTTGACATATTTATAAACATTAATGAGGTCACCCCTCAGTCTTCTCTTCTCCAAGCTAAAGAGACCCAGCTCCCTCAGCCTTTCCTCATAAGGGAGATGTTCCACTCCCTTAATCATCTTTGTGGCTCTACGCTGGACTCTCTCAAGCAGTTCCCTGTCCTTATTGAACTGGGGGGCCCAGAACTGGACACAATACTCCAGATGCGGCCTCACCAAGGCAGAATAGAGGGGAAGGAGAACCTCTCTTGACCTACTAACCACTCCCTTTCTAATACGCCCCAGGATGCCATTGGCCTTCTTGGCCACAAGGGCACATTGCTGGCTCATGGTCATCCTGCTGTCCACCAGGACCCCCAGGTCCCTTTCCCCTACACTGCTCTCCAGCAGGTCAGCCCCCAACCTGTACTGGTACATGGGGTTGTTCTTCCCCAGATGCAAAACTCTACACTTGCCCTTATTGAATTTCATTAAGTTTTTTCCCGCCCAACTCTCCAGCCTATCAAGATCTCGTTGAATGGCAGCACAACCTTCTGGTGTGTCAGCCATTCCTCCTAGTTTGGTGTCATCAGCAAACTTGCTGAGGATACATTCTGTACCCTCATCCAAGTCATTGATGAAGATATTAAACAACACCTGTCCCAGTACCGACCCCTGAGGGACTCCACTAGTCACAGGCCTCCAACTAGACTCCGTCCCATTAACCACAACTCTCTGGCTTCTTCCCTTCAGCCAGTTCATAATCCACCTCACTACCTGATCACCAAACCCATACTTTATCAGCTTATCTACGAGGATGCTGTGGGAGACAGTGTCAAATGCTTTACTGAAGTCAAGATAAACCACATCTACCGCTCTACCATCATCTATCCACCTAGTTATTTCCTCATAGAAGGCAATAAGGTTGGTCAAACATGACTTACCTTTAGTAAAACCATGTTGACTACTCTTAATGACCCCCTCATCCTTGATGTGCCTAGAGATAGTGCCAAGAACAAGCTGTTCCATCACCTTTCCAGGGATGGAGGTGAGGCTGACCGGTCTATAGTTACCCGGGTCCTCCTTCTTGCCCTTCTTATAGATTGGAGTGACATTTGCTATCCTCCAGTCCTCAGGCACCTCTCCTGTTCTCCATGACTTACCAAAGATGATGGAGAGTGGCCTAGCAATGAATTTTTGATGAATCCTTTAAAAACAACAGAACAGAACAAGGTCCCTTGGTACTTTCAGTTTGACTTGACCTGTGCTTTGGTGAGTAGCACCTTATTCTTGTGTTGTCTGAGCATTGTTTCCTCTAGAAAAACAATTCAGAAGTATTTTACATGAGTTAAAAGCATAACAGGGAAGGTTAGGGTGTGCTGAAGATTGGCTTCTGCATGATCTTTAAGGTCCTTTCCAATCCAAACCAGAGTGCTGAAACAGTCATGCAAACCTCAACCTAACGAGCTTGGGTACCAGCAGCAGCCTAGAAGCAGCAGCACAGAGACTAGAGCAGGCTGCCAGACTCCCTGATGAGGCAGGGTAAAGGAGCTGCCTCCTGGGTTTCCTGCTGCTGGAGCTTGACTGACTCTGCTCCCCAAGACTGGCATCATATTTTCACACACACCACCAGTGCCTCAGATAACCAGCTTCCCTGGAAAGCCCCATTACATGAAAATGTTCAGATAACCTACAGAAAAAAAAAAAAAGGAGAAGATCTTGTGAAGCAGGAGCCATTGCAGGAATAAGCAGCAAAGAACTGGTAGGTAAAGGTTCCTGGGATCAATCTGCCCTTGTCTTTAATACCCATGCACATAACCCAAAGCATATACTTGTGAAAATACAGGCAGTCTATGCCACTGGCCAGTACATGTCCCCAGCACACTGCAGGTAGCTCTGTGGTACTGAACAGTCAGTGCACAGGGTAACGTTTTCAAGTGAAGTTGTGTCTTTGTGGTGGGTGAAGAAATTTCTGCAGGCACTTGCTTTACAAAGTACACTGGGACGAGCTATCTTGCTGTAAGGTGGTGCTATTTCCTTTAGTGTCATTTAATTTCCTTTACTTAGTCTTTTCCCATCTTTGCCTATTCCTGTGCTTCAGGTCCAGTTTCCATTGACTTTTCATTTCCTGCAAGTTTAAATACAAAGTCATCTGTCTTGGAAATTTCTCTGTAGATTGAGACTTTATATTCCCCTCCAGGTCTTTTATTATTTAAATAAAAACAATTAGTAGGTGAAAAAATCTATCTATCTTCCTTGACACCAAAACCTCAGTTTCAGTCAAGCATTCACCATGTACATAAGCTGCTATAAACTATTCCATTCCCTTAGCTTTCCATAGGTACTAATAGAAGAAAAGGTTTTTATTGCTTCATATTTGGAATCTTCTTCTTTTTTTTTTTCCTGTTCTGAGAAGGGTCTGTCATACAACTTACATTACCACATTACCAGTGTGCAGAAGGATCAGTATACTTTTCCCCATCATTTTTCCATGTCAATTTTTGGACTCCCAAAAGCACCATGCTAGTGACAACCAGGTGCCAGTAATTTTTAAAGTCTGACCCTGTGTCTTTTGCACCTAAATTCTGTTGCCAGGTTTCATTGCAGGAATTCACTGTTCTCTGTTGTTGTCTTTATATCTCAGTCCTTAGCTTGCTTTCTTTTTTCTATTTTCGCTTTTTTCTTTTTTTTTTTTTTTTTTTTTGAGTTACATTTTAAGCTGTCATCCTGCAGAAATTCAATAAAACAGGTTAAAACCCCCACCTTTATCTACCAACACTGTCATTTTATTCCTACCCACATTTCAAAAGAGCAAATTCATTTTCAGACAGAAAATATCTATGATGAAATTTTTTTCGACTGTGGGTAACATGCCTCAGCCTTCAACAGCACTGTTCAAAAGATAAACCTATTCTGAAGCATTAATCATTACCCTTCATGCACAAAATAGTCTGGAATTACAAATGTCCAGAAAACTGGAGCAAGAAATGAGAGGAAGAGCAAACAGCAACATTTTCCAGGTTACCCAAAGAACAAAAGTTATTCTTCAGTTTTTTGGAAGGTGGTTTTCATGGAAAAGAAACATGCTGGACCTATTAGTACTCAGCTGCAACAAGATTTCTCTGCCTCTGTAGCAAATTTCAGTCTCCCATGCACTGGAGCCTTATCAAAGCCCCCCCAACCACAGCCCAGTCCAAGTAAGTTCTCTCCTGCCTGTGTCAGCCACAGGGCTCAGTTCTCTGACAGCAACGCCAGGATAAAAGAGGCATCACCTGTTTTATGCCTGCTGGTGAAGAGTAACTAGGAGGAATTTGGCCTCATGCAGCTCTGCTTCTTTTCCCTTGTCACAGGAGATGCTGGTCTTTATCCCAAGATGAAGCTTCAAAGCATGAAGGTGAATCCCTGAGGTTAGACACAGTGGAGTGGAAAGGAGAAGGAATTCAGTCCATCTCTTTTCTTCTGATAACACAAAAGTTCTCTACCACACATCCAGGATGGGATGTGGAACCATACATGGTTCTTGGGTGTATTTGAGAGGACAGGCTACCTGCTCCACACCAACACTTTCTCTGCCTAGTCCAGCCAAGCAAGCTGCTTCAACAACAACCAGACCTCCACCAACACACAAGGCCAAAGCTGCTCCTGAAGCTCCTCTGGTGCTGATGAGGGGCTGTCTCCTCACAATCCCAGGTAGCAACTTTTCTCATGAGTCACCTGGACCCTCCAAGGAGCTCACCACAGTGACTGCCACACCAGTAGTGCTGATGAGGTGGGAAGGGGGTACCATGGCACCAAGCCAAGGCACATCTGTACCCTCTATGCTTTGCCCTTCCTAACTTCTCAAAAAAAAGTTAGGAATGCTAAGAGCACTTCTACAAAATAATAACATAAAGGTTTAATCATCTTAAATACAAAAGTTGGTTCCTTCTCTCCTGTTATTCTCCTCTCAACCCCTCCCCCCCCCCCCAAAATATTATTGTATTTCATTTTTATTTGTACTTTCTGAAGAGTAATGCATTTCCAAGAAAAGGACTAAATCTCTCAAAGTGAGGTAATAAAATTGAAGCTGTAATGCAACTCACAGGATATACAGGGAGATGTTTCATTTAGGCATTGAAATAAAAAAAAAATCTAGTCACCTTCCTGATCAGAATAATTCATGACCAAAATGCCTCACCCTATTTTTAATTGTCTTTGTTTTTCAAATAAAAGTTATAGATGGTTTGGCTAAATCATTGCCTGTCAAACCCGGGTTGTGAATGGCTCAGTGAATCTCAAGGGACACTTTCAGTTTTTAGGGCAATTCATTTATTTATTTGGCTATACTAATAAAGCACATATCCAGAGAATACATTCTTATTCTACTGCTTAAAATGTATGAACCATACGGAAGTGACAGCAAGGAACAACAAGAAAGAGCTCGTGCAGAAGCTCTGAACATTATTCCTCTATTTTTTTCCTCCCAAGATTTGAAAAAAAAAACCCCGCAAAAAAAAGAGCTTTTCCTTAAAATTCTAGGGAAGAATACAATAGTAACATAATTGAGATCTATTCCCGCTTTTCAAAAATTATCTGAAGTGCTTGATTAAAGCAAGAATCAAAGCATCGTGGCACATTTAATCTGATTTGCTCCTGGTGGTTGCTGTAAATACATTGTATTTAGGGATCTGACACAATATGCTTGTTTGTACACTGAAACCAGGAAAAGATACAGCTTGCTCATTTCAGAGGAACATTAAAATACAATAGGAGAGGCACAAAACAGAATGCAGTGAGGAAGCTATTGTAGCTTGATGTACTTTTCAAACCAGCATAGTTACATTAATTCTAGAAAACATTTTTTCCTCAAACCAGAAAGGTTTGCTGTAGAAAGGGATGTTATTGGCTGGTTGACAAAAAACAAAGTGATTTTCACCTCTGTCTCTGCTGAAAGAGACACCTTTCTATCAGAAACTGTAATGGAAGTGTGTGATAGCCCAGAAACCTTATGGATTCTTTAAGTAAAATAACTGCACCTTCATATTCCTCAACAAATAAATCTCTGTGGCTGCCAAGTAAATATAAATTTCCCAAGTGTGCTCCAAACATGACTCTTCTCCTTTACTAGTAAGGCACACAGCAGAAAAACCTAAGATTAGGTCAAGTTTGTGTTGCAGCTGCTCCTTGCCCAGGAGGGTTCACCCCCCCAGCCTTTACTACAAGCACTATGCCTCATTCTTCATTTTTCCATAATGAGCTCTTTACTCATTAGCTGATATTAGCACAAAGTACTCCACAGCATCTCAGCCATCAGTCCTTGTTTCTCTTGGTCTGTTCCCACCAACAGCCACAGTTCCAGTCCAAATTCACCACCCAGGTGAATTAGTTCAATGAGTAATGAGTCCTCTTATTCATTAGTGAGCGAGTTCAAAACATACCAAGACATCCAGCAACCAGGTCCAAACAATGTAATCAACTCATCAGCTCTTTCATACACATGTAATTAGTTTCTCAGATGTCAGATCATGCATTTTCCTGTTGATTACTCTGTCATTTAATATCAGATGTTTCTGAATTACTTCATTATGTACACCAGGTATGCTCATAAGCCCCAATTGTTACCACACTATTTTATCTGATATCTTCCAATCTGCATGTTCTCGTCTCTATTGTCCTTTTTTCAGTCCTTTCACAAACCAGACAGATTGTGCTCCTTGGTTTGCTTTCTAACCTATCCATCACACTTTTAAACATCCAGTCCCTTTAGCTGCATAATTAGAATAATGAGACTTACTGTTCCTCAAGCCTGTAACGACATTGATTTAGTCTACAGACCTAATCAATGTGGTCTTTCTCTGGACCTAAACACTAATAGTGTGTGTTATCTTTAATAAATTACATATCTACTTGAGCATACAAGGTGTCATGTAAAGCCAAAGGAAGGAGCTTTCTACAACTCAAGGATCTTTGAACCAGAAACACTGTTCGCTCGGCAAATACACGTTACTGAAGTGTTATATGTATATAATATAGAGATCTAAGAAAAAAATCCTGTGTTCTTGGTATTTGGTGTGACAGAGACCAATGCTTACCCACACAAACATAATGATTCTAGTGTAGCTAGTACAGGGAAGAAGTGTACCATTGACCTTGGCATGTGGACTATATTCACTTACCTGATTAAATCAGAAAAAATGAAAAAGGCCATCAAAGAGACACTGCTGATGAATGAAAGCTTTTGATTCCTGCACTTCCACAAGATATTTCTTTTGCAGCTGGACTGTTGCAGAAGATTTGTCATAAAATTTCAGAGCATCTTTCATGTAGTTGTGGTGACGAGAGTACATTTGCTCTTCACTACCCAATACATCTTAAATTGCTTCCTGCTCTTGGTAGCTCTGATGGACCATTGTTCACTACCCTATTGTTGTGCATAAGCTGTCAGCTTGAATATGAGCAATTTGCAACGGGACACTGAAGTTGTTCTCTGGGTAAGGTAACTAAAATAAAACCCCCAAACCAAAACACGCCATGCAGTACAAAGTAGGAGCAAGAATCTGAGCAGACTCATCATTTCAGATGCTAAACATCTTGACAAACATCTGTTTATCTGTCTCAGACTGAATGAAAGCAGGAGGAGGTTTGCACAAGGAGTGGATACACCATTAAGCGTGGAAAGCCAACACACCAGTGCAAAGCAAATGCAAATCTGCTGCTGCTTGCCAAACTGAATCAAGGCCACGTAATCCTATTTCTCAGCTTCTCTGAAGATAAGTTTGTCAGGCAGACCAAAGACAGTGATGACATAAAGATAGAGGAACAATATCTGGTGAACATAAGGATGCATCCAAAATTAATATGGTTAGGAATGGGAGTTCAGCAAAGGCAAAGAAAAGTCATCTCCCAATTTAATACTCTCTGTAAGAAAAGAAGAATGCCCTTTCCAAGTAATGCCAAATATAAAAATACAAAAAGCGGAGGAAAAGAAAAAAAATTAAAATGCTGCACAGCTAGCTATCTGCTTTATATTTACTGACTCCAAATGTTTAAGTGTCTTTTTCTGAGTAAGCAATGAAAAAAAAATCCCACCGAAAACCAAATTCAAATACAGGAAAGTGGTTGATTTTGATTGCAGGTTCACACACACAAAAAACAAAGGTGTTTATAGCTTACCACTTTCCCAAGTCATATGAATAACAAGGTAAAAAAAAATTTTCAATTTATTTATTTGTACATTTTTGCTAAGGAGTAAGGAGCAGAACTTAGCAAAAGGGAAGAATAATAACCCCTTAAAAATGGCAGTGTTCAAAAACCAGCAAAATAGAAACAAAAATACAATTTGATTTCCAGTATAAAGGCAGTGAGGATATTTAAGACTAAAAGAAAATGGAAATTCATGATGAAGAGGCTCACTGAGCTATCTCCTGCTATGTTATCAGTGGTGAACAATCAGGCAGATGCACTCCATGGCGTCTGTCATTGCAAATGGATTCCAGTGAGTTTTACAAAAAATCCCAGCCTGCCTGCATAACCAGCCAGCACCTTGGCTGACCACAGCCTGGTTGTGTTTGGCTATCAAGCCAAATTAAACTCAGGAGGTTTAAGCTGAGGCTAACCAGCACAGCCATTCCTGACCCTGGAGATGGATGAATTATTTTGCTCTTTATGTTTGGGAAATGGTCAAATGCCAAAACAGACTTTTTACAGCTGCTGTAGCCTCACCTCCCTGCCAGGTTTCAAATATTCCTGCGATGCTCAGGCAGTTCAGTCTGCAGTGCATACAGATTGCAGCAGGTCAGAAAATCTGCTGTTCCCAGAAAGCATTTGACTTTTAACTTAGGAAACACAAAATCACACATGCACTTAGCCTAGCCTGAAATTTCTTTGGGTTTTGCCTCAGCAGAATTTGCTTTCTGGCTATCATGGTAAATCTCTAACTTTCCATGAAAGGCAACCTGCTTCTAGGGGAAATGGCACTTACTGGTCCCCCAAACCCATGAAGTGGGGTACCACCTCCAGGCAGTGAGGAAAGCTGTGGAGAGGAGAAGGCAGACTGCAGCCTGTTCTCCCTCCTGCTGGGGCTGGTGTTTTAGGGCTCCCTGATGCTCTTTATCCCCCTGGGCAGGCTGGGCTGCTGTGCCCCAGCTACTGGTCCCAAGGGTGCCCTGTTGGCCCCAGAACAAGAGTGGAAAGCCCCAGACGAGGATGGAGCAGCAGCTGGGGCCATGCTGCCTTGCTTGGTGTCCAGAGCTCTGTCATGGCAGGAGAGGTGGCACTTGGGGCAGGAGCTCTGTTTTTGGAGCAATGCTCATGATGGCTGTGGGCCCTACCAAGGTGCAGCTGCCCTGGGACCTTCTCTGGGGTGCAGGGCAGTGGCCTCATACTTGGGTGTTTTCCTGCATGAGGTGTCCCAGGGAGGGCAAGGGGAGCAGAGAGCATGGTCTCTCCAGCACTATGCAGTCTGCGTGACATTGGTTGGCGTGCAGGCTGTGCCTGTGCTCCTGCTTCACCCTGCCATGTCACTGGGATCCCCCAGGCAATCCATTAGCATTTTTGAAGGTCATGGAGACTGGGGAGGTCCCTGCAGAAAGGCTAAGAGACAAGGGACATAAATTGAAACGAAAGTGATTCAGACTGAATTGAAAGAAAACCTCCTTCACTTTGAGGATGGTCAAGCCATGGAACAGGTTGCCCAGAGTGTTTGTGTAGCCTTCATCTTTGGGGGTTTAAAGATCCATCTGGGTAAAGCCCTGAGCAACCTCATCTGTCCCCATAGCTGACCCTGCCTGGAGAAGGAGGCTGGACTAGAGACCTCTCAAGTTCACTGTCAATCGTCACAATCCTATGATATTTCCCCCCGCCCCCTCTTCTTCCTACTTACAGAAATATTGTCATGGAAATGCTCCAAAACCGAAGTCATAGCAATGTTAAAAATGCATAGCAGCACTGCACGTATTTTAGCTCAGAAGGATTATCTCATGGCCACATGCGATAGCTCTGAACAAAAGCTGCATTGACATCTTTGTCATCTCCACAGGCATCAAAACCTCAGGAGATTAAGAAAATTTAGACAAAGTTTTCTAGATTTTAAACTTGGAACTTTAAAAGACTTAGAGATGTAGGGAGTCATTGGAAAGCTCAAGTGGTCACCTGGAAATGACCAAAACAGGTTCACGAGAAGCCACATTTCTTATAGAACTTGTTTTTGTAGTTGCTGATGCCTTTAAAATGTTGAGTACTCCAAATACCTCTCCTGCAGTATTAGGGACTGTGTTTTTACCCATGCTCTGGTGACTCTTTGAAATCCCTGCCCTAATTCTGAGGGCATGCAAGCAGTAACTCAGCAGGAACATATCTATGGTCCATCATGCCTCAAGTCCCAGTACAGCAGTCCATGCCTTCTTTAGGAAGCTTTGAGTAGTTTAGAAGTTAAATTAGCAAAAGCTGTAGATCACTAATTTAAAACATCTGACAAATTTATGAGATACAAATTCACTGAGGAGAACTGCATCTCAAGAAAAGGTAAAATCCATGTTCCTGTTTTAGACAAGTTAGTAAACCACTCAGAACTGGCACACCCAGACCTGCTCATCTAAAGGTCCTACCCAGATATGCCAGCTCCAGGCCCTTTCTGCTAGCTGTACAGCCAGCTGTCCACCCCTGCAATTGATCCTGGGTTTCAAACTCTGTTCAAACAATACAAATAAACATAATTCATATTTCTCCAGCTGAGTAATGTAAATGACATGAGCTGCTTAGCCAGCAGAATGGAGACAGGAAAGGGAAAAGAAAGAAACCCTACACTTAATAAATAGTGGTTTATTTTCTACAATACCCATTGAAGTTTCAATGTGCAGCAGCAAAGGTGACTTTTAGTTTCCTGGAAACATTTCTAAATGTCTTAAAGTGACTATAACTCTTTCTCTGCAGTTAAGTGAGCTAAGAGTAAGTAGAGTTTACCATAACTTAGAATTAAGCTAACCTCCAAGTAGGTGTTAATTGTAGACATGCTGCTCTATTTGTCAACTTTACTGAAAATGATTTGCATTGTGCTAAGGTAGGGCAAGAGGCTGTGCAGGCAGTGTGTGATGTTCTGCCTATCTGTCATACAGTCATGTTTTAATAAACTAGGCAGATGACAGAGGGAAAGGACAACTTGCCTATATTGTTATTTATCTCACAGGAAAGCAATACTGCTGTTTGCCACCCTCTCTTACTGTTGGCTCCGCTTCCTGAATATTTCCCTGCTTTTACTATAACTGCAACAGTAAACAGTGGCTAGTCTCCCTGAACTTGCCTTTCTCCCCTTGGTTGCACATATAGCATTTCCTTTATCCACCAATTCCTGCAACAAACACTTGGCTGGAAATGCCATAAGCTGAAGGGATGAGCAAAGCCCCAGAGAGGCAGAAAAGAAGAGATGAGGCTATGCTGTTCTCCACAAAAACCTAACTCTCAGGAGAAATAACCACCAGCTCCTGAGAAGTCACAGGTGTGCCAAGATGGCTGAGTGCTGGCAGGGAGGTAACGATGGAGAAAGGAGCAACCTGGGCAGCACTGGTGGAAATGTCCCTGTGCACCAGAGCCACATGCAACACTGAACAGCCTGAGCTATACCTGGGTAATGTCGTTCAATTTGTGCAGCATGCAGCTGGAATCCCCGTGCCAAGAAATTAAAAACCAATCAGCTTCATTGGGCTGTCGATGCCAGGGCAATTAGCATTCATTTCTGACAGCATATGCCCATGCACTGCTCTGGCTGATGTGAGCATGTCCCCCCTCCAGCCCAGATGCTGGTCTGCTCACTCAGGGCACAGCAGGGCTCGCCAGCAGCAGAGGTGGCTGCCACATCTGCGAGTCCCTCTCTGCTCCCTCATTTCTTCAAAGCTATAGAAGGAACAAGGTTAGAAGCAGCAGTGTCCTCTGTCCTTGCAGAGGAAGAATAAAACATCCTGGCCATCAGTTCCCCTTGGATCAGTAAAACCAGCAGCACTAAAATGCTTGCTTTGTTGTGTGGAGAAATAAATTTCAAAGGCAGGAAGGGGTATTTAGGCAGAAAAATGCAGAGGATCCTTGTTTGCTGTCTATAAGAGGTATCCCTGATGTTTTAATTACGTGTGTGGAAGTGCTTAATAGTTAAATGAAAGCCTAAATACGCTGATCTAGGTGTTCCTGCTCTGGCAGGGGGATTGGACTAGATGACCTTTTGAGGTCCCTTCCAATCCCTGACATTCTGTGATTTTGTGTGCTGTGGTTTTATATCAGAGACCTGTATTTATAATTGAGTAGATCACATCACAACAACATGCATTTAAATCAGACTATAATTCTAAATAAACCTAACCTCTACACATAAAAACTCCCAGCAGGTGCCTTGTTTAACAATAAGGAACATAGGAGGTAGATTGCTGTTATGAAGCCTTTGGTGAAAACTAACTCTAATTGTGTGCTTGCACTTCTTTATCAGTTGTAAGAGTAAATCTCTCTATGGTACAAAAACAGACTTTTGCACTTCAAGCTAGGAAGCTAAGTAGTGGGATTTCAAGATATCATCTGCCTCAGTATTTAGGGCCTAAAAGCTCAGAGTATTAGTACTCAATTCTGTGAACACCAAAGTATCTTTGAGAACATAAGCCTAGTCCCAAAGACTTTACATGCTTTTTTTTTTTTTTTCCCAAACACCAAATTCAAATGCAGAGAAACTTGCCATTATTCAGAAAAAAAATCCTCAACTTCACTCTCCAGAAAAAATAGAATAGATAGAGTGGATAATCAAAACACTACTAGAACTTTAAAAACAAGCAAGCTCCTTACACATGCTTTATGGAAAAAGATAATACTCTGATGTTAATTAAAAGACTCTCCATTTAGCTTCAGTTTTCTTCCTTCTTTTATTAAAGCACTTAATGAATCTACTTGGGTTTTTCAAATGCAGATGTTAACTATATTTACAAGTAGACTCTGACAAATACATGAGCTTCTGAGTCCTTAGCTAACCCAGACCATAATTTGATCAGCAGCCTGAAGCTGAGAGACACATGCACTGATTTGTAAAGAGCTGAGAGGTTTTTCTTCTTGGAGTGCAAGTTCTGCTGCCTGACTCCTTCATACCAGAACATAACTGTGAATTTCAGTACAATTCAAACCTTATACTACTAAAGGCTGAACAACAGAAAATTTTAGTCATGCTAGCATAGAAATTTAACTTAAAATTACTTTCTTGTAAATAAGAATATGAAAACTTAAAATAAAAGGCTAAATTATCAAGTCCAGAGAAAGCAAGAATACTAGGAGAGATTGTAGACCCCTAAAAAAATAACAACTTTTTAAAAGCTACTGTTTTTACTCACCTAAGTAAAAATAGCAATCCACAAAATGACATCACCAGCCTCCTGAATCATCTGTAAAAAGCTTTAGGTGGCCACAAAGCCTTTTATAGCAGGAAAATTAGGTATGAAATTTGAACTGAGGTCAGTGGCCCCTTGGGAAATGTAGTTTAGTAGTGGGGTTCCCATCTTGATGCAGACCTTGTTTTCATCACTGAGGAAATTAGAGGAGACATTTTTCCTAGGAGTTTACTTTTATTTACTTTATAATCCTGCATGGCAGGTCTCTAAGTGGTCTTTTTTTAGATGTGACTTGACTGAGCCCTTTTCTAAGGGAAAGAAAATTTGAATTCCTAGGAAGGGGATTATGGGTAATCTGCTACTTTAAAAAGGAACGAGTGAGCATTTTTCTGGTTTAATTTAATAGGGATTGCATGAGGAGCTCTCAGGAGAAACAAGTGCTGCTGCTGGCATTTAGGTTGGCAAGATGGATATTCATTTTCATTAGATGAGTTTGTAGATGAGATCTTTTGTTAGGGGTCTTCTTTGAGCTGGGCAGTCTGTTGAAAGAAGAAATCTGGCTATGAACAGCTTTTGGTCCAAATAGAGGAGTAGCACAAAGGCTGGCAAGGAAAGAACAGACTGCTCAGAGGAGCCAGTGAGCTATTTCACTAGGGGCTCTTTTTTATTTTTTATTTTTTTTTTGCTTTACTTTTCAAGCTATTCAGACATGTTCTCTGACCCTCTTCTGAACAGCTCCGAAGTGTTAAGTTTACAAATGCTTTCTCTGGAGTTACATAAATCTCTCAGAGAAAAGGTAAGTTGTTTTGACTGTAGCTGGGCTTCCTCAGGTACACTGTTTCCCTGGCTCTCACCTTCACTTTTCCATTGTAAAAATCCCAAGCAATAACCCTTGTTGTGAAGCTTGAGGGACCTCCACACTCCTGCCTCACCTGAAAATGCTTTGGGTGTTTCTGGAATTAATAATGTCTCATTAATTTCTCAGGTAACCTGGGTTATCTGTAGAGGCAGAAGATTAGCACCTTTGGAAATGCTGTGTGTGGGTGTTTTCTTTACTCAGGAATCTGACTGTGTTGACTTTGCTGAAGAACAATTAAATATGAAAAATCTTGCCTCCTCAAATTCTCTTTTAGGAGGTCTAAAGAGGTTTGAACTCTGATTGTATTAACTGACAGGCAGCTTAATTGGTTCTCCTTTATCTGAGTTTCAATGTAATGATGGGCTATGTACAGCCTTGAGTAGGTGTAATGTAAGAACAACTCTCCTCTCAGCTGCTTCTCTGCTCTAGGAGAGCATGTTGGCCCATGACACTACAGTTGAGGGTAAAAACCATCATCCTCAAGCCATATGTGTGCCTGGGGTGGGGGGATGCTGGGGGACTTCATATTGCTCATTGGTGTCTCTGCAGTTCAGCCCATATTTTGATCAGGAATGTTCCAGAGCTCTAAGCCTCTCAGTTATTTTTCCTCAGTCTTTCTCAGCTTTTAATTGTTGCTGAATGGGGGAAAAAGCATAGGTATGGTGCATGCTTAAATCAAATAGTTGTCCCAATTCCACCCTCCTCCCCTGCAGCACCTTCTGGGAGGTGGAATGAACAGCACCACCAAGTAGTCTCATTTATTAGAAGACACTAATGAGCATGTTCAATCTAAAGTGAAGACCCTGTTGTGCATAGGTCAGCTTCATTTGAAGCCTAAAGAGACCCAGGGAACTAGTTTACTGCAGGATGTTAATTAGTTTTATTGAGAGCAACAGCAGTTTAAAAACACAACAAAAATACCTTTTTTTATGAGTGTTTTGTTGAGAAGATCAACTCACAACTAGTGACTGGAAGGAAGAGAGGGGAGCAAAAAGAAAACCACTTGATTGAAAAAGAAGGAAAAGTATTACTATGGGCTTTAACAACTTATTATAATAGCCAATGATATCATCTTGATTTCACAGTGAAACTCAATTTTATGTGTCAGCAAAGCAATCTTCAACTGCTGAGCAGATGTCAGCTGCATAACTGCCATGTCAGTGATCAGGAAAGATGTTTTTCATGAGCAGTAGGAGAGCCATTGCAAGGAATGTTATTTTTTCATATACTTTGCAATGAATGTGGAGAGTTGCAGGGCTTTAAAAAAGTAATACCTAATCTCTGCAAGTCATGGATTCTGTCCATTTATGTGCTTTTTATACAGAATGTTTTCTGCAGCTATGAGGAGAAAAGTGAGAAGCCTGGAGGAAGCTATTGGATAAGGGGCTTTAGGAGAACAATTTAGGCAGGGCTGGTATTTCACTTCATTATTTTCAAACTAAATTCTACTGCAAATCTTGACAGTCTTTGTAGAGTCTGGGTAAATTCATAAAGCTGTTGCCTGAAATACTTGCTCAGCCTTTTTAAAATGAATTTAGTTCTGCATCTGAGCATCCTGCTTCAGCTTCCTCTCAGCTGGTACTCCTGTGACTTGAGTTTTATTGACAAACACAGCTCTTGAAAGCACAGTTTCTTATGCATCAGTAATGATACTGGAAAGGAGTTTCTCACTATTACTAGTGGTATATTGTTGCTGGAAGCTAGGTAAGACTTTGAAACATCTAGCATAACATGAGAGAGTGATGCATTATGAAAGAGATAGAAACCATTGCTCTTAAGAACTTGGGGAGGGGAGAAATGAGCATTAAAATTGGTGCAAATCAGGCAAGCTGCCCACTGCCACGTGACTGAATGCACAGACCGCACACAAGCTATGGTCACATACAGCCTTGTGTTTTCTGTCTAGGTTATCAGGTTTGCAATATTTGACCAGCCATATTTTCTGTGTGTCTTTTTCCCTGAAGTAAGAAACTTGCTAAATAACCTCACATGTCACTTGTAGGGTGGTTTTTATTTTCTTCTTCAAAATTCAGGGTTGGACTTATAATTCCACTTCTTCCACTGAGGTCAGATATTTTGAAAAGCTCTAAATTTGTTGGTCCTCAAGGACTAGTGATTGTGAAGATGGGACTAGTGATTGACCATGAGTTCAGTTGTGATATACCTTAGTTCAACTCTTGGCTCTGCTTGAACTTTGAAACCTATGAACCTTGCTGTAATCCTGCTCTCTGTGGATCAAATTAGATACTGCTTCCCTACATCAAAAAAGTGACCTGAGGTTTAAAGGAATAATGGAGGTGCTTAACTGGACAATGAGATCCCAGTAAACATGAACAAACACAGACTAGGTTTTCAGTGGAGCTCAGAACTCCACATACACCCCGTGCTCAGAAAATCTATTCCAGTATCTAAAGTATCGGCAGCCTTTTTTTTTTTTTTTTTTTATTTGCAATTCTACCTTTTTTCAGTAATGCTTGCAAAGCTGTTCTGTGTGTTTTCAAAGCACAGGGTTTTTAAATTTTTTTAATTATTTTTCTTATTTTACTTCAGTTTATCAGGGAGCTTGCAATGCACAGCAGAGCTTGCAGATCCCAGACACTGAAGCTGACAGAGCATTTTGAGCTGTGCTTTGCCGATGTCCAATGTCACTTCAGGATCAGTAATTTCACTTCCTGCATTGCAAAAGGTTTCTCAGTATTTTAAGTATAGATGAAGTTAATCCCATTTTAAGGTTATGACCAGTGATTCTTTCATTTTCCGTATTCACGTCTTTACCCTAGAGAATGCAGACTAAAAGGAGAAATGTTGATCTTCAGTTCCAGTGCAATAAATGAAGAGCACTAGCTAGAGCAGCACCAATTTTGACAGGACAGCATGCACAATGAGAAGAGGAAAGAGGTCTCTGATATCTCATTATCTATAAATAATGCAAATGAGTATTTGAATGAGAAGAGATGAAGCTACATGATTTATTCCTCATTTTCCCAATGGGATGGATTTATAGTGACTGCTATGAAAGGATCTGTAAGTGGCTGGGCATGTCAAATGGAGGTCAAGACAGATAGTGGAGCAATGCAGTCACCTATGGTATTATTTTCTAGTCATGAATAGTTGAAGAGGAAGAATGTATTTGGAACTACTGAAACTCATCTTTATTTCTAAATTGCCATTTTACGTAGAAGACAAGTACCCTTCACAGAGGTTATGAGCAAAAGCATCCTTATGGTCTCGTCTCTTTGGACAGAAGGTGGAGGGTTTGCAGGCAAACTGTTCCAGCACTTTCACCACAGCAGGGCCTGTCAAAGTGAGAGTAGCCACTTCCAATTTGTCAGCTTGATTTTCGTTTACAGGAATGAACAGGAGTTGTAAGTTCAAGCTCAGTTCCTGAAATTCAGCTTTCTAGAGATGCTCCCTCAGGCCCAGCAGCAAAAGAAACACGAGGTTACTGATTCTACAGCCTTGTCTTGCAGTTGCCACTGTCTAAAAACATCCTGCAGCATCTGGGAAAACACTCTTCTCATTTTTTAGTGTCTTTCCTCTAATTTATCAAATCCTGCTGGCTATAGAGTTCAAAGGGGCTAGCACTGATCTGAGTCCAATTAGCCAAATTATTGGATTTTGAGGTGAGCAGACATGCTGCTCCAAGCTTCTGCATACCGCTGGCAATTATCATTGCTGGGAGTCCTACAGCTTTCTCTGCTGATTTCATAACAGAAGGGAGAGCTGGAAGGGATGTCAGGAAGGTGATACAAGCCCACTTTCCTCCAAGGCAGAAACAGCTCCTCCTAAACAATTGCTGCTGGATGTTGGTCCCGTCAGTCCTTATTAATCTCTACAAAGGTGACTGTGGCAAACTCCCTAGCCAGCCTATGCCAGCAGTTTCCTTTATAGTCATTAAATAATTAGTACCTTACTTTAATTTGAATGAGTCAGGCTTTATCTTGCATCCACTGGTTGTCACTGTGCCTTTATGATATATTGAATAGTCATTTACCACTTGATATCTTCTCCCTCTGAATATATTTATGCATTGTAGTCAAGTCACCTCTGGGTAGCCTAAATAGATTTGGATAAGTTAAACCAGCCTTTTTGCTGATGCTGATTGTACAGATTGGATTTGAAGTATAATGGTATCGCTTTAATCAGCCCATGAGGAAGGAAAAACAACTTTTTTTCAAAGACAGGGTCAAACTTAGGATATCACATCCAGTCCTTGCTATATCATCAGATATTCTAGGGAGACAACATTTGTCTAGGCTTTTTATAGCTGCCCTTAAAAAACCAAACCAACCAACCAAAGGAAAAAAACACCCAATAACAAAAAAGACCCAAAGAAAACTCTGCTTCCTGTGTTTTAACCTGAGATTGGTAAAAGAATAGCTTTTACTTGACCCTTATGTGTCTCACCCAAATCAGCTGACAGGTTATTTCATGGCAGATTAACTGTCTTCATTCTTAAACATACCCATAAAAGAGCATATGATTTAAGACACTTTTTCAGTCTGGTTTGTATATGTATGGCATAGGCCCCCATCTTCTACAGTAGAAACTTGATCTCTTCATGGCATAATTTCTGAATTGTTACAGAAGTTGGACAGTCTCTCAAGGTTTTCCATTTGAAATGCCTGAAATCTGATTTAGCAAATTGGTTGCGCTGCAGCTCTGTGTGCAAAAGTAATCTCTGTGAAGCATGTGCAACCTCTCATGAAATTTGTGTATAGCTGAACAAACACCTTGTGCTTTTCTTGGAAGGAAAGATGTATTTTTAAAAAATTTGTTTCATTATTCTTTACTTCTCACATTTGTTTGAGTTTGGGGAAAAGGAGGAGAGAATTATATTGGTTCTTCTTACCTTAAATTTTTATTTTCCATTTTGAATAGCTATCAGATGATTTTATTATGAGAAACAGAACTCATTTGTGATGTTTGAAACACAGAGACCCACCATAAATGATTTACAAATAAATGATGTCCTACACGAGAAATTACTTCCATGGGGTGATGCATTTCAATAGTTTTAAATAATTGCAGTTAGTAAGGGCACAGCTGGTTATTGCTGCAATGGGTCAGCATTCACATTGCAATAACACTGAGAAAGGAAGCTTCAATTATAACTCCAATCTACAACCCACTTCAAGTAATTGAAATATCTCCCTTGACTTGAGTGGACTTCACTGTGCAAACAAGCTCCATCCTAATCACCCAGGAGCTCTCACTGCTGAACTCTGAAGGGAGAGGCAGAGTCATCTGGTTTTCTTGCATTGTTTGTTATAAGCATTGCCTTGGGAGGTCACAGAATGGGGTACAGACTCTAAGTGCAGGTCACAATAGGGTCTGCAGTCCTAAAGACTTGGGAGACTGCTGCAACCAGTGTGCTCATTTCTTCTAATCACATAACATCTTGTACATTCTTGAGCTGGCCATTTTGTAGTGGCAGTTTGTTCTAGAGGTAGTGACAACATATTATTGAGAGAGAGAGATGAGTTAGAAGAAACAGCTCTAGAGATCACTAAAATTTCCATGCAAGAAAAAAAGCATGAAGACTTTTATTTGGCAATGTTAGAATTGCTGAACACTTTGGGGGAACTGCATAGACTGAGTAAAAACAGTCATCCCAGGGTGAATTCCCAAGTAGATTACAGAATAAGCTCTATGGCTGGAAGCATAAGATCTGCAGTAAAGTGCCCCATTCCCGTTTTCTCCTTGCTCTTCTATTACCTGAGCTTATCGTATGTTCAAACATCAGGCACCATTCTTCAGACTTCCAGTTAATGGAATAATCGGTTTCATATTCTTGATGGTGTGTGTGTGTAACTTCAGCTGAAGGCTGGGAAAGTGCAGGAAATCAATAGGGTTCTGTTTTGCATAAAATTAACAGTGTGGAATTTAAGTGACTGCCTTCCGTACACAATTTAATTATTGGAAGCACGACCCCCTTTGAAACCGAGCCCAGGAAATGCGTTTCTCTGTAAATGAATGAGCATTCTATTACAGTGTAATGCACTGGAAAAGATTCCAATAAAATCAGCTCCTTCACCCTAAATTCTTTTTTCTTAGAGTAGTTCCTGTAAGTGAGGAGCACTGGAAATCCTCTTCCAGTAAATTTTGGATTGAATACTGAATACAGTACTGCCAGAATATTCTTCCCATTGTACCCTCCCTTCCCAGTCACTCAAAGGAACTGGCAGGTTTGATTTACTTTGTAGAAAGCTTCTGCTTTTTATGGACATAAAAGAAAATAAAATAAGGAAATGTACCTGTGTAGTCAGGAGAAAATGACATTAACTGTAATATTGTTTCAGTTTCTTTTCATTATTTCATTAGAGAAATTAATGTTCCATTTCAAGTAAATTTTCAGATTTAAACAGGGAAACATGATTTAGTTAACATAATCCGAAGACTGGGACTATTCTTTGTCTGTATCTTTTATCTTTATTTTTCAAGAACTCCACCAGGACTTGGATGACTCCACAGGGATTTTTTGTTTTGTTTTGTTTTATCTTTTTGGAACCTATAACTCTTTATTCAGTACTTTTAGGAATTAGTAACCTTGAATTATCATTTTCCCATTCTTTTTCTTTTGGCATACTGAACCTATCATTATTTACAGCTGATGTGTATATGTTTGAGTTATCCATGAAATTTAAAACTGAGTGAAGAAGTTAGTCAGGCATTTGAGTAATTTAAAAAAAAAAAAAAAAAAAAAAAAGATGAAAATTCTAGAATACAAGACTGTTAATCCTGCTCATCTTTAGCGCACTGAAGACACATACTTCATAGGTTGCTTTTAAAATCCCATTAATGGTGCTGGAGGCTCTGCCTCCCCCCAGCCTTTAAGTCTATCAATACAGCCCCAGATGTTGTTAACACCTTTCTATTAAAATTTTCTGGCATAATGTAGGAAGTAAAATAATATATATGGTGATTACCTGATATCCTAACCTGAAATCATGGTAACTATAATAGTGTGTTGTGGTCCACTCATTAAGAGCACGTGCATATTTTAGGTGATGATACCAGTTTGACTTCCATAATGAAAAGTCTTTGTCCAAGTATAGATGATGCCCTTGTGATCCAGAGAATCACAATGCAGAAAATGTCTCCTGTTTGTGATATGATTAAAGCTCAAAATATTCCAGAGATCTGCAATTGAAGAACACCAAAAACAAATGACTATCCATTTTTAGCTGAATTGTTGAATTCCCTTGGGTTTGCAGAAGCAGAATACAAATTCTGAAATACTCATCTCCTCTTCCATTAGCTTTCTTTGCTTCTTCCATTTTCTCCAAATAGAAGAGGTGGAGGCATATGACAACTTTTAGAATATATGTTTAGAATGCATCTCTTGGAGCATTTTAGCTGAAGCCTGGACAGAAATGCATTTTCTCTGAAGGAATGAAATTAGGAGTTAAGTGAAAGAGTTTGGATCAATGTGAGATGAATGCTTGGTTTGGGCTTTCTTTTGCTATGTTTTGTTTTTCTAATAGGAATAAATCAGAGCTCACAAAATGACTGACTGGCACAGGACAAAAAATAAGCTTAGGATTCAAGGGACTGCTTTCAGTTCCCGGCTGTGATTTTACTCTTTTGACAAATCATTGTAATTTCCAGGGTGTGGTGAGGATATGCACATTGTGGATTCTGGCATGTTGAGCTATCATTGAGGCTGGAAGTAAGGAAAGTTGCAGATATTCAATCATTTCAGTGATATGTTTGTGCATGCTTTCTCCTTAGCACATCCTTCATTAACTGTCTTGCACTCTCCTGTGGCTTAGTGCCCCTCTGTTTTCTTTCCTCTCTGTGCAAGCAGCAGATATATACATGAAAAACATGGTTGTTTTTCATACAAGGCTCTAGCTGCCATGCTAATACAGGCGTTTTAAAAGCTTTATCTGCCCAGCAAAGGCAGGAGTGCTTTCCAGTGAGACTTCAAACAGTGTCGCAAACTGTTTATTTCTCACCACAAGAACCCTTCTATGTTTTGAAAGCTTTATAAAAGCATTTTCTGTGTTTGTATTTCCAGATTTCCTACTTGAGGGAAAAGGAGGGAGGTAAAGGGTTGCTGTAGTAAACTGTTTAAACTAAAATTTTTGATTTTCCTGCAAATGCATGAATTAGCTACCTCAAAGGAAGCTCCAACAACAAGAAATCTTTGTCCTTCATGCTCTTTCCTCCTTCACCAGTAAAAAGGAGGGAAAGGAAAAAGGACATATAAAACTCCACTTTTCTTTCTCAGATTTACTGGGCCTGCCAAGATTGCCAGAAGTGTCTTTAAATTTCTGAGCTTTTTGGTATTCAAAAGTCCTCATCCCAAATCTCAAAAACAAGGAAGAACTTAACTTTTGACATGAACAGCGAACAGATACAAATAAAAATATTCAAGATTAAATAATAAAAGCAGTGTGCAGCCAGGATTATAAATTATTAGGCTCCAGGCAGAGCATTCCACAGCTTTGAGGGCTCAGTGGAAACCTCTGGAGGAAGAACTCAGAAGAGCTTGTGGCTGAGATTTTGTATCTTCCTCTATTTCTTGCTGCTGCTACAAATAATACACTGGATTAGAGCCTGGCACTGTGTTGGGATGATAATTCCTTTAGGCTTGTGTTTAAGAAGTGAAAATGAAATAATCAAAGGTAATACACTGAGAAAATAGAGGCTAAAGCTTTTATGTTTTAGCATAAAATCACTTAATTCCAGGAAATAACTCATCCTTATTAGGAATTAGGAACAAACCTCTATCATTCTTCTACATTTCATGGTACATCAGTAATGACTTTTTATTTGGATAGAACAAATAAAACCAGGAGATCTGGGACCAGATCCTAGAAAAATAAAACCCTTTTCTTTTTTAAAGCATCTTTGCTCTTTGCTTCCAGCTACTGTAAGTAGCTTTTTTTTCACAGAGAGGTCTCAATCCTATAGTCCAGATGGGACCTACAGAGCAACTACACCAGATCTGCTGCCAGCTTCCCTCGCTTCTCTTAGTTTCGGGTCTGGGAGCCTGCTCTGTATTCCCCCTTATCTGCTTGGATATTTTTGGGGGTGGGAGAGTGGGCTGGAGTGTCCTGTGAGATGGGAGAAAACCAGGAATGTGTTCACCTGCATTTCAGTTGCATGACAGCCACATTTCCTGTGGCTTGATGAGAGAGTAGAGCTATTCATTAGCCAGCTCTGCTATCTGCTTATAGCAGAATTTTGAGCACTGTTGGCCTTGACACTTTTAAATTTCACTATGCATGTATTTTGGAGATTTACTTCTTATGTGAAGATATGATTAGGGAGGGCACTTTAAAATATAAGATGCATCAGAAAAAATATTGTTATTCTGGAGACACAAGAGAAGTGCTCCCTTTCCAAACCTGGTGTGATATAGGATGACAGTATAATAAGAGCCCTTCTTTGTATGATTTCATTGTGGGCTCTCAGAAAACACATTTCATTTCCCAAATCTCTCAAAAGCTCTGCAAACACCTGCCACTGGAGAATAGGCCAGTTTAGTCCTGCTGCTGTTATCCCAGCCTCAGAGGGTGTTTAACAGATGAGCAGAACTCATCGCTATCCATCTCGTCTCCACTGGATAGCAGCTTCACTCAGTTAATTATTTTTTGGTACTGCTGCCCCAGAGAATGCTTTAACTACGAGGCTTGTATGCAGCTGAGACAGGATAACAAACAAAGAAATAAATAAAAGTCAAAACCAGTGAATGTGAAGGGGGTGACTTGTGAAAGAACTCTTCTAACTTTGTGTTCATGGTTGACAGGGTAACATTTTACAATGTTTTCTCAGTTTTATGGTTATACATGTGTCTGGTGATTGAAGAAAGGCTTGATTAATGTTTTCCCAAAGGTCCCTCACAATGGCTGTAGTAACTCATGCTCCCTTGGCCCTTGGTGTTTTAGAGAGCAGCTTCTATAAGAAATGTTCTGATTTTCTAGAAGCAGCTCACACCGCAAAGTCTTGCCAAAAAACAGTCTGGGAAAGAGTCACTTGCTGAATACAACTAAAGCCAGTGGATTAAAGACTATATCCCTTTTCAGCAAATATCTCCTTGTGTATGAAATCAGGTTAAATTCAGTTTATCCTCCAAGATGTATTTGTGGATGGCATAGCCCACAAGGATGACACGTAACCAATAATGTAGCTACTATGGGAATTGTAGCTCCTAATATTTATGGTTGTTTGGTGGTGTTAGGTAAATATCTTTTAGGTATCTGAATTTAGAAATGGGTACGTTTGTCATTGCAAATTGAGAGATCTGCAGATTTTAGACATTATTTTGCAAAATCGCAAAGAATGTGTTGGTAGAAGGTAAGACCTTGCTAAAGGCTCAGATAACTGTAAAAGAGGAGAGATGGAAAATGCACTGTTCTGAGTATAAAGCTGGAAGCTTGTGCTTGGTTTCTTTCTATTCCCTAATAAAACATTAAAAAAAAAAAAAAAAGAAAAAAGAAACCTCTCCCTCGCCACAAGGCTGACACTGACTTTTTCTGAAAATGCAAATTACTCATTAATCATCTGTTCATTACAGCTATCAGTTGATATATTTAAGAACCTATGATTAATCTGTAATCACCGCACATCTGGTTAACAAAAAGAGGTAAAAGGCATGTATTTTACATACAAAATTTACTTCTTTAGACAGTGTCCAGCACAGATGATCCCAGTCAGAGAGAGATTGAATCCTAGAAGGGAGCTGCTTTAGCACTATGTATCGAAAAGGAGAAAGGTTCTCCTTCTCACAGAACTGAAAAGGATTTGAGTGCCTGACTACATTCTGCATCATCCTGACCTGTGATACAGGATTTCTAAAATTGTTTCAGGAGATCAGTGATTGCATGGCAGGAAAGAGACACTGACCTCATAAGAAGTTAGGAGATAAATGAAGAAGGTAGGAGTAAATGCGGAAGGTAGGTGTAAGGCCACATGGTTAATTTGCCTGAGCTAATTAATTTCTTAAGATACATTTCAGCTTGTGAAAGGATTTATGCAAGAGGAGGCACTACAAAAGGTGACTTAATATATGGTCTCGAAACAGATGGAGACATGGAGAGACTGAAGAGTGGAGTGGAAAGGAGGAGGTGGCACATTACATTGACTTTAGTTCAGGCTCTGTCTCCCCAGGAGAGAGGATGTGAGCATGTAATCCTATAATCCATGTGTCTTGGTTGTACATCTCCATGAATAATGCGCTAAAAATAGGTATCTGCTACAGTCTTCAGCCTGAGAACTTAGTTCTTAATTCCTATGTAGTGGTCCATGCGTTTGGTTCTGGGGACTGATTGTTCAGTCACATTTGCCAAATGAAATGCCAACTGCTTCATGTTACCAGCATCTGAGACAAGACAGACTCATAGACTTGGAAGGAATATTTTCATTCTCCATTTTCCCCCCAGCGAGTTTTGGGTTTTTTAAATATGAATGAAAATACTACTTAAAATGTTTAATGCTAACTTTGGCTGACTTAAGCCTTCGCTTTGTTTGAGAGTGCATCAAAAGATGTTTCTGTGCAATTATTATAAAAACTCTATCATTGAGGTAAAGCTCTGCTGACAAGTCTATTGCTGCACATCTGTGAAGTCCAACGGGTGTGGGTTTCCTTCTTTTCCTGGGAGATTCCTTTCCATACTGAGGACTGGCAATAGCTGTTTTGAGCAGGACACCACATTTAGCTTTTCACTTAAAAATGTGTCCCCTATAGCGTCTCTCAGTCCTTCTGCAGTTGGAACTTATAGGAGGAAAATAGGGTATTTTTTTTCCCCTCAAAGTGTTCCAGGGCATGAAAATCCTATTGATCAGAGCAGCACTTTCACTTTTTATTCCAGACGTGTGATAATTCCCTGTGGACTTAACCCCAATTCCAAATTGCCATATAGAGAGCAACAGCCCTTTCTCAGACGTACTCTTAATCTATCCCTCCTGATCATTATTGATTCAAGAGTGTGATATTTCACTGTCATCTCAAATAGAGACGATTAAGTCTCTCAGTCTTTGGTCTAAAGGAACTGATATGAACTGCCCTGACAGGACAATGTCTTCATCTCTCTTCATCTCTCCTGCATTTCAAAAGGTGCCCGAAATGAGCTGATAAATGGGATTTCAGATGATGGGAGAAGCCAGTCAGCAAAGCCTGATGTGCCAGTCTCCCTCAGTCTCAGAGGTTGCAAAGATGCTGACTCCTGGCAAAGTTTTACAGACCTTGGATGACTAAGCAAGCTTCATTAACTCAGATTTGACTAATTACTCCTTTAAGGAAAACAAATAGAAACAGAAATACTCAGAGACCACAAGCCAAATGCTGTGAATAGGATAAAGTGAAAACTGCTTGAAAGTCAGCTTTGGGGCATGTATGCAACCTTTTTTGCTTTTCTTTTCTTTTTTTTTTTTAATTTGCTGCTGTCTGCATCTTTCTTGCTACTGCAGTTTTGTGAATACTGAAGGCTGGTGTATTGACCATAATTTTCACAGATATTCCTTTGTTATCCACTAATTGTATACTTTTCACCTTTCTTCAGTCTCTTTAGACCATTTCAGTAAAAAGGATGCAACAGAAAAATCTCATACCCTCCATGAGCAACACCTCATTGAAATTTGCAAAGTACCTGGTGGAATAAAATCAGATTGTTAGTATAATTTAGCTGCAACCTGATTTTCTGTCCACCCCTGGTTCTCAAACACTAGCATAAGTCATCCACGTGTTCTTTACTCACCTCCCATTTTTACCATCCCTAATTTGCTCCTAGTCTGTACTATTAGTCTAGCAGCTTCCAGAAGACCTGAATCTAGTTTTGATTTAGTCACTGACTCAATAAAAAGTATTGCTCATCTTACAGTTCTCTTCTTGACATGGCTTTTGTCTTGGAAATTTAGTTTTTATAGGTTTAGTGGGGCTGGGGATTTGTTACCATTCTCTGTTCATAGTTTTTATACAGTCCTTTGCTGAGGCCCTTGCTCCACCCACAGCTTCAAAGTACTCCAGTAATACACATCAAAAAAATTTTGTTTGGGTTACTTGGTCAATGAGAATTGGCAAATTCACTGGAGTTAAATTTAGCACAAGAGCAAATGATGAAAAAAACCCACAAAAAGGAAAAGAAAAAGAAAGTGAAAAAAGGGAGACTATATTCATCTAGTAATTTATTCATGATGAATAATTTGACATTGTCTCACACACCAGCTTGACTGTCAGGAGCGCTCAGATGGTTTTGTAATGAACTTGTTTGAAAGGTGCTTTATTTAAAGAAAGGCAATTCTTCATGGGCAAGCGACACTTCGCAATGGGAAAACAAACATGGCACTTCACATCATTAGTATCGTGTTATTCATGTTCCCCTGGGCAGCAGAAGGCATCCTGGTTTGGTCTTTGCCCTTATTGCCCTGCATGACCAATTGCCTGATTTCACTTTTCTTCATATGTGGGAGAAATATTTCAGATTAAAATCTGCTGATTGTTGGCTTTATAGTATTCCACTAACCTTAGAGAAATGCTATGGTTTCTTACTCACCTGTATAGGCTAAAAGGAAGAACTTTTTTGTACAAATGTGTCCAGCCCAGTCAGTGGTACACGTGGCTTAGGGCCCTGCTTGCCAACTGCCCAACACAACAGCACTCTGATTCCCCCTATTCCTGAAATATCCATGTGTGACTTCAGTAAACATAACTGTTACTGGAGAGGAGTGTTTCTTTTCTAAGATGAGTTTCTTGGCTCTCTGTGGAGGTCTCGTGCATCTCATGAGGATGGGTATACAAATAATGGATGTTTTCACTTGTTCTAGGATGGATGATTTGGAGGAAGGCTCTCCCATTGTGCCTTGCATGTTGTGCACCATGGGCACTTATGGTGTGGCTTGCTCCCATGGAGCATTGCCAGGGTCCCTCAGGCTGCTTCGGTGCCTGCTCCTCAAGACACTGGGAAATGTTCACCAAGACAATGCTTGCCTTAATCATTAATACACATCCTAAATACTTCCATGTCTTTTCTTTCTGAACTCTTGAACTGCAATAGTGTTAAGCCCTCTGATGAATCTCATTTATAAGCACAAGCCTAATTCCAATTAATGCCAAGCATTTTTTCTAAGCAATTTGCAAGTGTTTTAAGCACCTCTCCATACATTTCCAAAGGCTGTTTTCTTTGTGCTTCCGAAACTGTAAGTTGTGGAGACATTTTGAGATGAACATTGGTAATTTGATTTCAGTGGGAATTAAGCCACTGAATACATATTTAGCATTATGAAATTGGTCTTTAAGCATTACATATCAATAGCCAAATTCTTAATTTTTGTTTAAAGTTGGGAAAATGGAGTTGTTGCTTTGCCAGTTCAAGACACAATTTCCTTTTAAACGTCCCCACAGGCTTGCATGAGACAACAGACACAAATCACTTTATATAGTTTGGCAATTCCCTTATTTTTGGAGGCAGTGCTCATACTGTGAATTGCTAGTGTTTTCATTAAATTTATTACTACTATTATTTTTAACTAATACTTACCCTGAATTGTTTTCATAGCTCTGGATGGATGGTCTTTTTCTGTCTCTGTTCTGTTAACAGCAAAACTAAGCTGTTGCTCTGCCTTGTTTTGGAGACCTTAATGCTGCTGGGCACCTGTCTGCATGCTTTTATGTTTTGCTCCCCATAACCAAGTCCAACAGCTGCCAAGCTGGTGGAGGAGGGTGAAGACTTTCATTTGACACCAACATGTTGAACCATTTGTTCAAAACTGCAACTCCTTTAATTGTGCATGTTGCATCTTAATAGAGAGCCTTGTTGAAGTTAATTATTTCTGCTGGCATTCAGCACTCAAGATGTTCCAGAGTGAATCACGACGGTACCTCTCCTAGAGTTGATATAATTTATTAAAAGCTACGTTCATTTGAAGGTGAAACGTTGGCAACAACCTTTAATTTAAATCCTGTGATGATTTTGTCAGTTTTATACACTGTGTATCGGTAAAAATTATACTTGATTGGGGCAAGGGGGAAGAATAAAGGAAATAACTTGTAACTGCCATAGAAAGCACATCAGTAGGAATAGAGAGAAATATCCATATGGGCTGCCTCAAGAAGCTGGATAACTCAGGATTACCTAAATTCATCCCAAATTCATGCTAAAAATGTATAAATTAATTCATACTAGAAAATTCTAGCAAAACCAGATCTCTGAGCAGCACATTAGCAAGTGAAAATGAAGTTAGGTGAATGCAGGGTAATTCATATTAGAAAGGACAATTTATTAAATAACAGTGGAAACAGCATGCAGTTGTATAAAGCAATGGTATATTTAAGATGCATATTTGTATTGTAACCTGTTACTCACAGAAAGCTGCAAAATGGTCCTCAGGAGGAAAGAAAGGGAAAAATATTCAATGAAATGGTTCTAAAGTTTATTTTACCTTGACAGAGACAATATATTTTACCTGTTTTTAACTTCTGAAAATGGTGAACAACCTGAGCTGAAACTTCATGTAAAAGCTGAGCTGTAGCAGAAAATTCCTGTCCTAATTGTTGTTTGACAATTGAAACTGAAGTTTTATCAGGAAAAATGACAGTCAGCTTTCTCTTTATGATAAATGCCCGCATGCTAAAGACAGTTGTAGTTGGGTTTAATTGCCAAATACAAAAGTGTGAAGGGTTGCATGAGGAAGTAAGTATGCTACACATATAGAAAAGTCCAAGAAAATACTGATCTATACAGCTCAAAATTAAAATATTTACCACTTCCCACTTAGCCAGGTCCCAGCTGGCTTGCAGTGAGTCACATTTCTCCTGATGAAATGGTCCAATATGACAGTGTTACTGAGGATGTCATCTTCCCTTCCTCCAAATAAAAGCAATTATTGAAAAGAATGAAAAATTATATGAAAAGAAATGGTGAATCAGCAAATTGCCAGAAAGGGAAAAGACTTGGTTTCATTTTGCTTTTTAGTTCCCATAAGATACATCAAATGACATTCACACCATAACATACAGCACTAATAATGGTAATAATAGCAGCAATACATCTCATTGCATACAGTACCTGTAAGCAGATGACATTCTTAGAGCTTCTCAGTGAAATACAGTAATTTAAAAGGCTATATTTCCTGCAAGATTAAAACAAGGGGCAATTATAACAAATTCAATACACAAATAAAATCAGTGTGCCATTAAGAGAATCGTTTTGAAATTTAAAAAAAGTACATGAATAATAATAGTAATATATGATTCTGGTTTTGTAGCTTTTTTACAGGTTTGCCACCTAAATCAGAGATAATCATATAATAAGGAATATGTCAGCTCTAATCCATTTTTTCACTTAAACATATAAACAAATGGAAAGGAGTTCCTACTGCAGTGATGCATATTCCAGGCAGGTGAATGTTAATTTTAAGAAGCAAGATACAATTTAAAATTCAGGGACTCCATTTATTTCCAGAACCCTGGTTCTGTATCCAGTGCTGCGAGGAAAGGGTGGGTGCAGATTTCCACCTGACGTTCTCTGTACACTTGAAGATGAGGAGTTACAGCCAACTGCTGCCAGGCTGGGAGCAGGGACTGCCAAAGCCACCGACATCCAAAGGCCACAGAGAGGAAAAGTAGCACCAAACCCCAACTGAGTCTCCACATAACCAACAGCTTCTCCATGGTCTACACATTTGTGGTTTCTTTCAAAGAGATGCCACCACCCTGGACCCTTGCTGACTTTAAAGGATTTCTTTAGCTGTGTTGTTCTGGAGGCAAGAAGTGTGGAGAATTTTTTTTAAACCCAAAGTGAGGTAGGGTAATTGCTTTACAGCATTGTAAGGCTCAACAGTTAGTCCTGTGGCATTAATGAGTAATATAAAGTTCTTAGGTTTTTAGCTTTCAGGCAAATAATTATCTTCCTTGTGCTGGAAGTTGATGATAACTGCAGGCATCGTTTAGAATTATTTTAGTTTGGTTTTTTTTTAAGGAAGAGAATATTTTTTAGAAGGATTTTATTCACATAGGTCATAGAAATGAGCTTCCTCTTGAACAGACAGATTAACTATTTTAAGATGACTTGTTTGCAATGAGTACTCATTCGTGTTTAATTGTATTTTAAGAGTATCACATTAGTAGTGGACTATGACGTCTTTTCTAGATCTTCCTACTAATTCTCGGGCTTTCATTAAAAAAATAAAACTCACTCTTGGCTTTCAACTCAAAAGTCAGTGAATGCGTGTACATTAGCACTACAGGAAGATCAGCTTGAGAAATCGGTGTCTATAGAGTATTTATTTGTAGAAATCTATGTTCTTTGCAAACTAAACAAAAAAAAAAAAAACAAAGAAAACCCCTCTGTGCACTGCCTTGGTCCCCATGGGTTAGAAATCTGTGTGTTTCTCTAGGTTTTATTTGCTTATTTTGGTGCAGGCTCCCGCAATGAGGAGCAGAGGATGTGCTCTGGGTGCACACCGTGTGCTGCGTGATGTTCCCAGGTTGGGTTTCGGTTTCTCTGTGGGCTGGGAGCTTCTCACAGCTGTGCAGCTGGGACACAGCAGAGCTCTACTCCAGCCCATTTGGTAAGCTTTAGGATTAAATCCCACACAATTTGTATTCAGGCAGACCTCCCATGCAGCTTGGTGGGTTTTTTCTCCTTCAAGAGAGACGAGTAAAAACTCCCTGAGAGCACCAAAAGAGAAACTTGCTTAAATTTCTTATTCTTTTCCCTCCCCTTCCCATGAAAGAAAATTGCTTTGAGTTTTTCTTGACTCCAGCCACTAAAACCAAATCCAGCAGAGAGAAGCAATACTAAGTGCTGGGGGAAAAAAAAAAAAAAAAAGTGTTAGCAGATAGAAAGCTTGAAAAAGTCATTAAAACAGCTGATGTTTTCTCATATTTTTTATCTCCTTCTCATGAATTGCTAGGAATAATTGCAACTGCCATCACTTTGTGTCCCCAAAATTCCCTCATCCGATCATGCTAGTCCTGATCAAAAGCCAGTGAATCTCACAGTGGACGTAAGTCTCTTTTCTTCCCCATCATGTAATGTCACCAAATCTTCCTGTCCTTATCATACTGTCAAAATATGTCTCCAGCAAAGGAAAGCACATCCAAATTTGGGAAGCATCAGTGCTTCCTCCTTTGTTTCTTTTCTTCATGGGTAATTTATTTCCTGTGGAAATCACAAGTTCTTAACTATTGCATGGCAGGAGCAGCATGTAGACACACAGCTAGTTCAGTAGTTCTCGAAAAATAGATTTCTCCATATTCTGACGTATATACAATCTGCCAGCGAATGTAAATCATGTTCTTGGGACATTATGAACTTTGGTGAATTGTGGATATGCTACAGTGGATCTAAACCCAGTCAAGTTCTTTATTAGTGTCTATATGATAACGGCAGAACAGAGCACAGTGTAGGCAAAATACACTTTTTAATCCAGGCTCTTGGAACCATTCTAAAGCCTGCTCTAATATCTGGTTGCTCTGGGTACTTTGCAAGATTTTTCATCCTGTTATAGCCATAAGAGCTGCAGGTGCTGTCCACATAACAGAGCAGACATGCTTTTACGCTCTGTCTGCCATGTTATATTTTAAATGCTTTAGCTATTCCATTTTAATGTAATGAGATGGGTACCGTGCATCTATCCGATGTCAATTGATTGCAGGGAGAGCATTCAGTTGAAGTTTAATTAGCATGTAACTGATAAGTCCAATTACTCTATAATGATTTGGAAATTACATGAGCTACATATTTTGTGATTGTGGCCTTATATAAAACACAAAACTTGTGAGGAAATTTTAGCTATTTAATGAACACTTTAAAAAACCTATTCTGGCTTTAATCAGATATCAATTAGTTGGAAAAAGGAAATCTTAAATTAACATGTATTAACAGTGTTAATTGGCAACAGCGTTCCCATTGAGTCAACTGCAGCATGGAAGCCTGTTTCCACCACAGTGTGTAATATAGCACAGAATGTGCAGTCCATACAATGCCTCTTATTGTGCTGAAATTTTGCAAGAAATTAAATTATTCCCTTACACTGGGGGTGGATCTGATACATAATTAATTCTGGCTTGTTTTAAAAGATGCCTACATAATTAGCAATGCATGGAATACATTATCTCTGGCATATTTTTAAAACCTTAGTAGTTCCCTTTTGAAATTAGCCCTTTCTCTTTAATTAACAGATAATGTATTGCAATATTAAATTTGAGATGTTGCCATTTTGGCAGCATTTGAAGTTACGTTGTTCATTATGGTTGCCATGGAGTGCACTTCATTTAATTTACCATCATGTGTCCTTATTGATGGAAGAATATCTTGGGGACAGCACCCACAATGTTACTTCAGAAGTGTTGGTTTATATTTAAATACGTGCTCTGGAAAACAGAGTAATGTGGGCAGTGGGAGTATTTTTATTGCACGTCTCTGGTGTTGCATGGTTATTTCCCAATGAACTGTGCAAGAACTTTTAATCATTCTGTCAGAGGGGGAACATTTGGGAAGGCATTGGAGCTCAGCCTTCAAAATCAGTTAGCAGAGAAAAAAAAAAGAAAAAAAGTTGTCTGTGAGAATTAAGGACAGAGAGGTTAGGTGCTTTCAGTGAATTGTCATCTGAAAGAGTATGACTCTTTCCCCATTAAACTCTGCAGGGATCCAGCTAGACTGGTCATTCAAGTTAGATGCTAAATTGTGTAAAGTTGAAGGTTGCTAATAATCATCAGCATGCTTGGAATTGTCCAAATATAAGTATAACCTGGAAGGAAGACAGCCTAACATGACTTTCTTTAAATAAGTTGATACAAAATACAAAAAAAAATGCAGAAAAACATCATGATTGTTAAATTTTCTCATTAAAATTAAAAAAAAAAAAAAAAAAAAAAAAGAAGGGCTTTCATTTCCTCCTGCTAAAATTCTCCCAGCTTTTTAATGTGACATATGACTCGTACTGTTTCTGGTCCATCAAAACGCTATTAAAATACAACAATAAAAAAGATTCTGCACTTCTTCATGGCAGGAGGAGAGAAGGGGAAGGTTACAGACCTATTGTTTCTCTCTTTACTCACAGCCAAAGGGTTTTTTATTCTCTGGATATATTTGGGTACCAGATGGCAGATTGATTTCAAAGTTGTCAAGCAGAGTAATTAAAGTTAAGGTCCTAAATCCATTTGGGGGCCTGATGATGCTCCTTAGCAAAGATGTCAGTGATCTTGCCCAAAGTTGGGCATTTGATACTTGAGAAAATAAAACAGGCCTCTAAGTCCAAATGTGAACTCAGTTTTAAAACTTGGTTCTGAAAAAGCAATGTTAGACTCTTCTGAAACAAAGGCAGAGGAAAAATGTGTCCTCTGCTGAAATTTATCGGTTTTCCGTGGCAAAGACTTCGGATCTAGATTCCAGGAATATCAAGTTTCTCCCTCCCTGCGTTCTCTCTCTGAGCTTCTTTAAGAAGAAGATTGCTCTTATTACATAAACACAGTGTGTCAGTACCACAGGGTCCCAGTTCAAACCAGTTCATTCCCCTAGGCTTGGCAGGAATATAAATAAGGAATCATGGAAGTATGGGAAGGGTGAATCAATTTGTACACTCGAACTGCAGAATGCAAAAGACAAACTGCTTCCACCCATTACCTCCACCACAATTAGCACTGCTGATCTTGCCCAAAATTTACTTGTGACTGAGTGATCACAGCTGTTGAATAGACCTGAATGCTTGAAGTAGTTTAAGGTATTGGGCTTGGGTGATATCAATGTGGTTATCAGAAGTGCCTAGAAAGCACAGTAATTCCTATTGGCTTTTTGGCTGCCTTTAGTGTAGCAGAATCATATCATGAAGCCAGCTGGTGATGCTAACAGTGTTCAGATGCATTACTGTCCTGCTGTCTCACCCTGGCCTTAATGGAGTGAGACTGTGTGATCAGAACATGCCGCCTAATGGTTGTTGTAATACTCATTTTTGCTGATAATAATTTATAGCTGTGCACAGAGCTGGCATGAAAGAGGCCATGGGGAACATTAGGTCTGCACAGAAAGGGATCCTCTCATTGTTTTATGTGTTGATCTGATATTCCAGAAGAGAGAAGACTGTTTTGTGGGGTAGGTTATTTTCAGTTTTTTCTATTTCTCCAGTAAAATTTCCCAGGATGTTGAAACAGAGTAGAAGCAAATGGAAGAAATTCAGGCTGAATTCAGTTTTTTGAAAGTGTATAGATATGTTCTAAGTAATCCTTATTTCAGCACAGGCTGTTTGACCAAAAAAAAACCCCAAACATAAAATACTGAAATGGGTTTGTGCTGTTGGAACATTTGGTGGAGTGCGTAGATTTGTGTATGTATGTGTGTATGTATGTATGTATGTGTGTTTGTGTTCTAGCTCCAAACTTCTTGGGTCTGTTTGGTCCACAAGAAACAAGACAGGGATGGAACAGCCTAATGATGCTTTAGAACATTTGTGCCTTTCTCCAAGCCTTACCTCAATGTGGCAATCTGAGAGGCTGAGTGAGAGATCTTGCTTCACTTGCGGTGCTGGGATTTGAGCTGTGTTGTTAGCTCAGCTTGCAGGGCTGGAAAAAATCATGATTTACTCTGACAGTCATGCCACCTCAGGGCAGTTTGGAAGGTACTGCAGAAGGCATCATTTCTCCCCCTTGTTGGTACTAAAAACAAGGCAAAGTGGTGAGAGATCTGTGAGTGTGGCTTTAATGAGCTGCAAACATGGCACGATGATTCAATACGAGCCAGAAATTAGTCAGGCTGAGAGCAAAATGACACTTTCTTTTAAAAACATCACAAAAGCATACTGTAATTTTGTATAATTACTGATCAATTGCCATTGATTTATGCTGTTCATTTGCCATCAAAGTACCAACTAGAATTTAGCCTGAGCACCAAACAGCAACTGGATGCTTTTCTAATAGGATGTACTAAATAATTACGTAAGATGCACCTGGACTTCAGGACCATGGAGACTTCCGTCATGGGAAATTGTAACGTAAGAACATGAGTTCTTTAAAAAATCATTTCTCCTGAAAAGGAAAATGTTTTTCCCAATGGGGCAAGTCTTGTCCTTTACTAGCACACTGACTCATATTCACCCTGGTGCAAATACAAGGGTCCAGAACAGTCCCACCTAATTTTGGCACTTAAATGAAGAGTCTTAGCTAAGACCCAAGGTATTGTGGGCTCCTTCATTTGCTAAAAATAGGGGAGATGTCTTCACTGGTGGTCTGATGCATTATGAATGTAAGTCTATTCATGCCTGACTGCCATCAAAGGCACTGACTTTTTTTAGTCAAATTTCTTGCTGCTTTTGTGACTGGTAGTTGAATCAACACTACCTGGACTATATTTTCAAGGACTAGGATGGTGCTCCTGTCCAGCTGACGGTCAGTGCCAGCTCCTTCCCACCCCACAGTGGTACCTGGGGCTGTGGGCTCCATTGCTGAGCTGCAATGTGGGTCTGTACAGGGAGAATATCCATTCCCTGGCCAAAATGAAAGCTTTATCTGGTATTGTTGTGGCCAAATATGTCTATCAATGAGGATATAAGTAATATGTTCACAGCCTGACCTTTTAGTAGTTTTGTGGAATAACTTAAATCAATATTGCTGTGTGGCAAATTATAATTTCTGCCATCTGACACAGTGATCTAGGGGAAAAAATGCCTCTCTGAGGCATAACAAGAAACAGCGAAATATTATTTTTCCTTTCTGTTTCCTCCTTTGCCTGTGAAAGGAGACTAAAGCCCCAAGAGAGATGACAGTGTTATTTTTGACACTCGACCATGATTTTCAATTGCCAATGGGCTCTGTGTGTGTGTCTGAATGTGCACACAGAATCACAGAATGGTAAGAGTTGGAAGGGACCTGTAGAGATCATCAATGCCAACCCCTCTGCCAGAGCAAGTTCACCTAGAGCAGGGTGCACAGGGTCAGTCCAGGCAGGTTTTGAGTATCTCCAGGGAAGGAGACTCCATAACCTCCCTGGACACCCTCTGTACAGGCACCAGAGGTCCGTGTGTGCCACTGCTCTCAAACAGCATGTGAAGAAAATGCTTGTACATGTTTTTTCTCCCTTCCAGCTGAGATAGTGGAGTTTTAATTGATTGCTGTGAGGTCAGAATTTAAATAAAATGAGAAAGCCAGCAATTCCACAGTGCATCCTATTGATCTGTGGTTTCCTTTTGGAGCAGAAAGTGGCAGGTTACAGAGCAGAGAAGTACTATGAGAGAAGACAAAAGGATAAAAAAGGGTTAGGGGAAAAGGAGGAGAATGAAGGTTAAGAAAACACCTATAGAAGAGGGAGTGACACTACAGACAATGGGGCTTGCAGGAAAAGGGCATCTCCAGGAATGCTTGGAAAAAATGTGTGGGTAGGGTAACAAAAGGAAAGGAAACATCAATCTAAGGAGAGGGCAGGCAAGTCAAATAAGAGATGGGGCAAAAGAGGTATAGAACAGGAATGGGACTGCTTTCTCTCAGTGCTGAAATCCTGACTCCCTCTGTACTTTCCTCGGCTGTTTGTGCTGTTAGGCTGGTGTTCTCCAACACCACTGGTGGAGGCTGCTCTCGCTTAGCACCAGTTGGGTGCACTGGGCTGCTCAGCTGGACCACTCATGGGTCCTATCAGTTTTCCTGATGAGTGTTCCTGGTAAGTCTTTTCCAGGGCTTGGAAAGTTAAATCTCTAAGGGTGATAAAAGAAACAAAGTATGTAGCAAAGAACACTGTGTGGTAAATGCATAGCAGGTTATAGTATAGTTCAAATAGACTGATTAATAAAATGTCCTGAAAGACTAAAGCAACAGCCTATGACATGTGTTCAGACCTGTAGTCCAGGGTGTCATCTTTAGAAAAACAGCACTTGTGGAATATTTTTGCTGAAAGATGACAGAGGGCCAGGGTTAAGCCAAATGAACTTTCCTCCAAGGCATATTGGAAGTTAGAGAGGTGGGGAGTGATTCACCATTCATAATTCTCAGAATAGATTTGCTAAATTTATAAATTCCATATTAATTCTGATTCTCTTCTCTAGCCTTGACTGGCAACAGCTGTTTATTTTGTTCTGCTTTACTCCTTGGCTTCACAATTTTCCTATCAAAACATACCTGATTTTGTGTGCTGTGAGATCCTGAATTGGTTTGGAAGATGATGGCAGGAAGAGGATTGGTCAGTACAATAGTGAAGGAAAGCAAGAGAATATTTTTTGCTTAGTTTCATTTTTCCACTGCCCATTTTCTGTAATTACTCCAGCAAAGACTGTTTGTAGGCATATTTCTCGAAAGAACAAAGTTTTGATCATTGCAGGTGATTTGGGCAAAGCAAACTTGCATTTCTTTAAAAAGCTGGTTCTTTGCCCTCTTTCAAACACAAAGCCACAGAGCACTGTGACCTCGTTGGTCAATCAAGCAAAACAAATTGAATTTGAAGTAATTAATACTTGCAACAATGTGCTTGGGAATATGCTAACAACCAAGAACTATTTGCAAAGAATTAGTTCAATTAATTAAACAGACAAAGATTAAACTAATCAGATAAATTATTCCTTTTGTCCAGGTCTAATAATAAATATCAGTGACAGGTTTCTTTTGGCTGTTGCATTGCTCATGCTTTCATTGATGAGTCTTGCCTCTTTGAGTAAGCAAACAAAAGCATAAAATGTAGCATTCTCACAGTATTTTTATTCTGGTTTAACTTGGAATTTGGGGTACAATCTCCTGTCGTGAACTTAAAACTGTTTTAGAAGTAATGAAAATCAAATAGTGTCAAGTGACTGGAGATCTAGTAAGCAGAATGATGAGAAGAACTGGGTCTTCCCAACCTTTAGAGAAGGGGGGGTGCACAGAGATTACAAAAAAAAAAGTGGAGGAGGATAAACTGTTTTGTATATTTTCTTAGGCTAAGACAAATTACCATGGAATAAAACAACATTGAGAAGCTCTAAAAAAATAATCTAACTGGAAAATTAATTAAACCTGGAGGGGATAATCTGTAGTCTTCAGCCTTGGAGTTTTTTAAGAACAGCCTAGGCATGACTTTAATACACTCCACCTTGGGACACGGGGAATAGGTAACATGAGCTTTATCAGGTACAAGTCGTGTGGGAAGGTAAAAAATTTAAACAGTGAGAATGTTCCGTTTACCCATAATATCTAAAGATTGAAAGTCATCTGAGCATCACCTACTTAAAATTGGTATAAATAAAACAGAGGTGTTTGGGGTTTTTGGGGAGGAGGAGGAGGTAGCTGCATTGCTTTGTACACATGCTTTGAATAGAGCTTTCCCTGTTTTAGAGGGGTTACATGTTTTCAATTCACAAGACAAGTTTAGGTGTCTCAAAACCCTCCTGTGTTAATGCATCTCACCTGTAATGAGAGAAAGACAAGTGGAGACAGAGATGGAGGACATTCATTCCTGTACCAGGAACTGCGATAATCCACGACTTGGAGAACAAAACCACGAGCTTTTGAGTTTTCTTCACTATGGATTACAGGCTACTTCATCAGTGGCTTTCAAAGGTCGCTGTCAGTCATGCCACAGCTCACCTCCATGCATTGAATGCTTCTGATGTACCACTAACCTCCAGTGAATTTTCCTTTCTGCATCATCCTTCTCACTTGGCAGTACCCACCTTGAACTTTTTGGTTATTTTGAGGAGCTGCTCCCTTACCTAGGAGCTTCTTTTGTTCCAGATGCACAGATTTCTCAGGGATGTCTTCAGTGGTGTTTGGGGGTCTCTCAGGAACCATTCTTGCTTAGGCTGCAAGATAGTGACACAAAGATGAATGGTACCATAATGTACCCAAGACAAATTTTTAAGATACCATGTTATCACAACCATAACTAACTCCAGAGACCATTATATGCTTTTATTATACAGTACTAAAGTATGAAAGACTCAATTAAAGTTTATTTGATATAAAATTAACACTCCTTTCTTCCTCTTCACTGTGCTGATTACGTTAAAACAGAACAATGAGGCAGCTGCAGTGGAACAGTATCAGAGAAATTTCTGTCAGCATTTACTATAGGCGAAATTATAAGGCTAGGTTTTCTCAGCCAGTTCAGTGAGCCAACTGGCTGCACATGTTGCGAATGCTTTTTTACACTATCATGAACTGCAAAAAGAATACATTGAATTTTTCCTCCTTTTTGAAAAGTAAGAGAATGGTGCAAACACAGGGAAAATTACCATATTCAGCTCTAGCATTGTGCTTCTCCTCCACAGCTTTCCAGGGCTCTGATCCAGTGCAGCCCTTCAGTGCTCATACAACTTTAAGCACCTACGCAGTCCCTTTGAAGTCACCGTGACTCTTTTAAAACGTGCCCTTAAAGACATGTCACAGAATCACAGATTCTGTCTCGCTTGAACTTTAGTTTGATTTTAATGTTGGAATTTTCCAAGGGAAAATACTGTGTTTTACAATTAATTCAGTTCATACGGTTTTAAGTGTATAGGGAAAACTGAATGGGAATTATCACCTTTGAAAACCAGCCAATGAAAATCAGTCACAGGGACGGCATTTCTTTTACTTTTTTTTTAATAGTAAAATAAAACTCTAGACTAGTTTCTTTTTCAAGGTCCTTTAGTGTAATGTCTCTAGAAACTTTTTGGATCTACTCCTATTAAATATTATATGCTTCTATTCCATGAGAGAGAAAAATAATATTTCAAATGACAAGTCTATAGAAACTCTCATTTTTTTATCATAAGGTGTTTTTTAAAAAAAAAACATCCTTCAATCTGTTTTTCTCCTTTATGATGGAATTGGAATAAGGATAGTAATTTGGCAATGTAAATTTGCATGGAAATATGCTGCCTAAGAACCCATTTATTATACCAGTTGTAACTCAAGCAGATATGAAATAGCCCAAAGGTAAAGCAGAATTGATGGCAGAATAAAAATGTGCATGTAACTTTCTATGGGCTTGAGTTTGTTGACTTTGTGATTATTTTCATTTAATATGTCTCCAGATGAATATTAGCTTTTTTTGCTGGATGTTTACCTCTGGCTCACTTGTACTGAAATAAGAAAAGTGGGTGCTCTGATTAACATTTGGCCTAATTTAACTGTAGTCTTTCTATTCCTTGCTGAAATACAATTTTATGGGTTTTTTTAAGGGTGATTTGTTTTGTCTATTTTCCAATGACTCAGAAGGGACATTCCTACACCAAAAGTAATCACACATTGTAGGTAGCTGCCGTATTTTTTCTTCCTTTGCGATAGTGGACATGTACTACTTTACTTACGTTCAGATTCATTGGACATGATGTCAAAAGAACAAAGTTCTATTCCCAGTTCTGTGTTTTTTCCCCTGTTTTCCATCCATCTTGCTTCCTGACTTACAGCTGAGAAATCTAATTCACCATGATTTTTATTCAAGGTATAGAAGAAGGAAAGTCAGTTAGGGTTTAATAAGAGAGAGCAGCAAATGTTCCTTCTTTCTAAACTCACAGATCCTGCTTCTACCCTGCCAAAGTACATTGAAAATCGTGTGTTCTCAGCTGGCTTCTCCTTGTGCTTTCTAGGCAAAGATGACTTTTCCAGGAATGGAGACAGGAGGGGTCTTTTAAAAAAAAAAGGATGAGATTTTTGAGATTTTTTTTTTCCTCTTATGATATAGTTCTTTTTCTCTCTTATGACAAAGTCAACTTTGAGACATGGTTCTAAATGCTGAAGCCAGTTTAATGCTGATTCTGTGCATCTTGCATCTTCCAATCAAGTCAGATATTGCATGTCTTCAGTAAAGTCTTGTTATCCTTACTCTTCTGCAGAGTCGCTGGGCTATAAAATCCAACTTTGAAGCTGAAAATGAAACTGAAATATCATATGATATCATAAGGGTTAATTGAGCAATAACTACTTTTCTGGTCTCTTACTCTCTGTTAATGACAAATGAAAACAAAAATGAAGCCAAAATATCTTATGTTTTTATACTGCAGACAATAATGACCATCACATGGGTTGTTAAAATCATAATAGACTTGCAGTATTTTTCAGCCGAAATAGTTTAATGTTATTGTTTATTATTGACTAGTGTTGTTTGTTGCTTTAGAAATTAGCTCTGTAATTTTAAATATCTTTTTCTCACTATTATTATGGCCATATAAATAGGGTAGTATTTTTCTCTCATTGCTTTTGTTTGGTTTTCTGACTCCCTTCATATTGATTTGTTTCAGTACTCTGTGAAATTGATTACATTTGTTTCTTTAGAAATGAGGCTTCTGGAATTCTGCATTATATTTACCACTCAAGAAAAAAATGACAACAAAGAAATGGGTTTCTTTTAGAAATGAAACAAAAGCCTCATTCAGATGAGAGTTAATTTAATGAAAGTATTTAATCTTCCCCTCCTCCCTATCCTGAAGCAAGAAGTTATGGCACTTCTTTATTTTAAGATCTTCTTGCCATGTTTGTTCTGAGTCATTCTCAGTTTACTGGCAGGAATGGATTTTTCTTCTGTTAGGCCAACTGAGATTATCCTGCTCTGTGACAAGGAGCTTTAGTCTTTCTTCTGGTTTAAGGATCACCAATGGGCTGAACTATAGGGCTTGTTATAGTATTTTCACTTAAATTTATAGAATCACAGAATCATCTAGGCTGGAAAAGACCATGAAGATCACCGAGTTCAGCCATCAACCCAACACTGACAGTCCTCAACTGCACCATATCCCTGAGTGCTATGTCAACCTGACTCTTGAACACTCCAGGGATGGGGACTCCCCCACTGTCCTGGGCAGCCTGTTCCAATGTCTGACAACCCATTCTGTGAAGAAATACTTAGTACTGCTTGTCACATGAATTCCAGTTCCTTTTGGCATGACCAGAAGAAAGGAAGGGAAGATGGTAATTGCTTTCATGGCCAGTTCACATTCTGCTGGATTTGATCCAGAGGATTTTGCTCATCCCCTGACCTGACCCACCAAGGAGTGGTGAGCCCATCTCCTGTACCCAGCCTGCAGATGGTTTTAATGCAACATTCCTGTTAGCAAGTAAACCTCTTCCTACCAGCTCGGTAATGAGACATGGCCCCACAGGTCATGCTGAGCAAAGCTACATCTGGGTAGCTCTGTGCTTATGGCAGTCTGCCCGCTGAAAATCTTAACTGCGAGGAGGGTTGGGGCTGTCAGACCGGCACCCTGTCTGTGGCTGGGGTGAGCTCTGTGTGCTCAGATCAAGACAGGGAAGCGTAAACGAACTTGGCTCAGTGCTCTGCAATGGTGTTAGGAGCCCCTCTGGAGTGGAACACCCTCTACTGTTTGCAGAGGAGACAGATAAAGCTTGGTATTGTCCATTGTCTAGTGTCAGCCTAGTGCTTTTTTGGAGACAAACAGGCCCATCCTCAATTCCCTTGTGAGCTGTAGCATATCACAGGCAACCGGGTGCCTAATTCTAACAACAAGAGGCAAGGCAGCTGCAGCCCAGCTGTGTGGAAATTGTTCACCAGTATAGGGACTGGGATGTGGATATTTTTTGTCGTATAGCTTAGCATGTCTGTTGGAAAGGTCTCCTTATGGCCTTTCTGCTTATGTTCTCTGTCTGCAATAGCAGAGGATATTACAGAAAGGTCATGCTTCATGCAGATGTCACTCTTAGATCCAGAAAAGCTAGTTACCATCCAGATGTAACCATACAAATACATGCAGCAGCTCTGACTTTCAACTGCTTCTTCCCTTGTTCTAAATCTGCATCTTTACATATGTGTGGCATTAAAGCTGACCTCAGGTTCTGGAAATCCATGAGAGGTGGGCACATTTATTTTTTAACTGTTGACCTCCCACCTTGGGGCAACCCTGGACCCCTGCCAGCAGGTTTTGTTTCTCATCAGGCATTCCCTGACCTCTACCAGCCCAGGGTGCTGATGAATGTAGAGTATGATGAGGAGCTTTAAAAAGAGAAATAGTTTTGTAGCTATGCATTACAGTTCAATTTAGCTTCCAAATAACTGATGTGGAAAAAGATTGGAGAAAATATGTTTCATGGAAAAGTTCTGCAGCTTCGTATCATATGCCATGTTTTTTTTCCCTCTGTAAAACCATATTACATCCTTTAAATACTGTGAGAGGGAGTGGGGAGAGGTGGGAGTGAGAGAGAGAAGAAAGAAACGCTCCCTGTGTTAACTATGTGTTTAGAGACCCAAAGGTTGAAGTGGAAACTAAATCACCCCTCAATGTAAAATGTATCTTACAGTGGAATTAAGAAATTCCATGGAAGAAAAATGACCACAAGTCAGGTTATTCTTTTTCTTTCTCCCACTTACTGCCATGTTTTTACAGCTGTTATTGAACAAAATCTGTGTCACATCAGATTAATCTCTTGAATGATTCTCCCTAGAGTAGGAAAAAGCCTTGAGCCCTACATGAGTGTGATCAACAGAGTATTACAACAACCTGCTCATGGGTGGCTGCTAGGAGAGGATCAGAAACAGAGGCTGCTTTGAAAGTACTTTGTCCCAGAGGGCAACTTTCCAAGGGATCACTGAAGGAAGAAATAGGTTTGAGATGAGAGACTGCTTCTGTGTGGTGTGGTCACTCTCAGAGGGCTCAGCCACCCCTTTGCAATGAGACAGAGGTCAGGGGGCCATGGAAGAGCAGATGCAACAAGCATCATCATGGTGAAAGGGTGCTAGCGGGCACTTCTTGATACCTCAGTTTGGAGAGCTGCAAATAGGGTACCTACTATGCAGACCAGCATAACAGCACAGGCAAGAACTGAATGGAGACAGATGGAAATGTCTTGCAGAGTGATCTGCTTGTGTCAGAGACTGATAATACATGGTTGATTGGACAGAGGTCATCAGTCAATTCTTGTTGAATTTCCATCTGCTGGACTGCATTTCAACTAGGGATGGGATCCAGAAGCAGTTTTAAACATTCTGAAATATCTTAACCCTTTCTCTCTGCTCTATTGCATAGACTCAGACTCCAGTTACAGACCCAGGGCAGTGAGGGAAATACCATATACCTTGTCAACTGGTCACAGCTGCCAATGGCTGCTTGTCATTATTGACTGGGATAATCACTTTGCAGTGCTTGTAACTCCCACCATGGCCTGTTTCAGAGAATAAATAAAAGCCCAAAAGCACCTGGTTAAAGGAAATATTAATCTGTCTGTAGGGAGAATGTTTGTAGTCCTGAGGAGCAGATCATGTTATTTGGAGTATTTAAAAAATAGAGACTACCTCTTGATACCAAACAATGAAATTACTTTGGCTAGTGCTCTAGGATCTGTTGAAATCTGTGTTAAAAACATGAACAAGTCACCAGGGAACTTTTTTCAGTGCAATGTTATTGACAGGAGAGTCCAGAAACCATGTCCTCTCCAACCATTACTATCTTGAGATGTAAATCCTTAATGATACTATATATGTCAAGCTTGCATATCATTTAGGCAGCTATAATAGTTCTGACGTTCCAGTGAAAACCTGCTCTGAACAGAAGTCACTGCACTCTTCACTGCATACTTAATCAGATTTTCAGCCAATTTATTGTGAGCAAGATTTTAAAACTCTAAAAACTTCAGTTTGTAGCAAATTATAATGTTTGACAGGGCGAAAACACACTCCTCTTCAAGTCACTGTCTTCAGATGAACCACACCTTCAGAATATCCTTATGAAGTGGGGAAAATTCATAAATGCTGTTTTGTAGATGAGGAAATGTGGTTGCAGACAGCATAAATGACTTTCTCAAGGTTGTGGCAGATTTCCTCCCATTTGCTCCTCTTCCTGGATCTAGGTCATGGTAACATAATCACACTACACCACTTTTCCCTGCTGCAACTTGATGATAGTGGGAGTGCTGCTGATGGAACCTCCTACTTTGTCTTCAGGTGGGAGCCAGAGCTAGGCTTAGGCTCAGCCTTGTGTTTTGTGCCTCCTGTAAGTGGGTGAAGATCATTGGAATAAACTTGGAGTACATCAGTCCAGTGTAGCATTCATGAAATCACAGTCTAGTTAACAGAGACAAAAGGAGCATTCAGCATGGTTAATTCTGAACTTTCTCTTTGCATCTCCCTTGTATGCTGTGGCAGGAACCACTAGCTCTGGTGAGGCTGGGGGCCCTGTTCCTGAGGGACACAGCACTTGGCATGTGCTGGTGAGTGGCTGTTTCATGTCCACATTTGGCACTTGCAGTGCCCACCAGCATGGGTCACCTTAGCACGCAACACGTTTGCAATCTGCCTGCCTTGCTTGCTTGATCTTGTGGTAGCAGTATGTTTTGTCCCCCTACGTGAGGTCAATGCTCCAGAAAGTCTTCCTCCAAGGTTGCTTTGCTGTCTTGGATGCTCATAAAAGTAGGTACTTAAACAGGTCCCTCAGCATCACCACATAAGGGATTTCAATAGTTTCACTGGGGAAGAAGAAATTACAAACACAGCAAACTGAATTTTATATTCCCTTAAGTAGCTTTACTGAGGGAGAGTGAAAGGGGCTGTGCATCCTCCTGATTTCCCTTCCCTCTCCAAAACAGTTTCTGTCTTCATTTACCTTGGGTCTTTTGGATTAATCTTGTCTCTCATCTCACATGCTCTGAAACAAATCTCTTTCAGAAACACTGCCTCCTGCATCCCTTGATCTGATTTCCTCTCGGAAATCAGCCAGTCTCAAATTAATCTTTTGGATAGAAAGCTGGCCCTTCCTGACCGGCTTGATGGGTGACTCATGTCTTCACTTCTGCTTCCACCCCAAATATGGCAGCCTGAGTCACTGTCCTTCATCACATCCCTCGCTCACTCTTCCTTCCCTCCCCTGGTGAGAAATTCTCAGCCGATGTGTGCATGAAATGCCTGAGCTGCTAGACAGTCCCAGCACGCCGAGGTGACTCGCAGGCTCCCTGTGACCCTTGTGTGTTGCCCTTCATCTCCATGGCTCTGCTGCCGCGTTCAGGGACAGACTGTCTCTTTGCATGTCTCCTGGGAAAGGGCTGGCATGCTGATGGCACTTACAAAGTAAGTCCCGTCTCAGAGTTTGGTTCTTCGATCACTTCTGGACATTATCATCGGAGCTAATTATCTAGTTAATTAAACTGTCACAAATATATGCCAATATTGGGCCTTGGCCCGGACCTTTTATTTACATTTTTGACCAGCCCCGATTCTTCATTTGGCAATATATCAAAATGTACAGATGGATCAAAATAGCTCATAATTTCCCCGTAAAATATGATTCTTTGCAAATAATAACCCAGACTGTCACAGCTGGTATTCACAGGACTTGAATTATACATGTTGAAGCTGGAAGTGCTTTGAAGACTCAGCCAGCCAGAACAGACACAGTGCCACACAGAACCCTTCCCCACTTACATCCTACCTGCTGGCCCTAAGAAGTCCCCTGTGGATGTGGATGGGAAGACTTCTATCCTTCAGCCAAGTTGTGTTGGCCTCATACAGAGCTCAGCCAATGAAGCCTGTTACTGTCAGAGAGCTACTCACCACCAGCTCATGGATACCGTACACTCAGAGGAGTTGTCTGACATTTAAATATTCAAATACATTTATATTAGAGGAAACATTAGTCTTCAGCAAGCAGAAAACATCTAATTTAGTCAGATAAATTATTCATTGTAAATAATTTGTTCAGCTTCAATACCCAGCAACAAAAAGGTTTATTTTTCCTTCCTTCTATGCAATTAGGATTCTTCTATCAATCAACAGTAATACCAGAACATCACATCCAGTAATACCCAGAACAATCACATTATTTTTTTTTTTATTAGCTACATGTTTTTTAGAGATGAGTATAAAGTAAAAGTGTAGATACATTGGTATTAGATTCCAGCTCAGGGAGCTACCCCAAGAAATCTCTGCTGGGCATATACAGTGGCACACATTCCAGTGAGAATGTATTTCACAGTTCAATAAGTATTAGAAATGACATTTTTTGGTTATATTATTTTCATGTAAGTGACACCTTTAGCTGTATTACGAACTCTCTTCTCTACTCCCTGTCCTGGTTTCCCAGGAACAGAACGATGGCCCAGCCATGCAGGCAGGCCATGAGTAGCCCTGAGTCAGCTGGGAGATTCAGTCAGGGCAGCTGCCCCAAGATAACTCACAGGTGTATCCCACACCACTTAAATCAAGCTCATTATAAAAGGAGGGAGTTCATGGAGGGTGAGGAGCAAGGCAAGCATATAGCAGTGCTTCTCCTAGCTTCCAGAAATTTTTAGCTTGGGGTCATTATGAGTGTACCTTTGCACTTAGTAATCTCTGGATATTATTTCCAAGAGTTGGTCGTGTGTGTGTGTGTGTGTGAATTCTTCTATGATTTTTAGTTAATTCCCTCCTTTTTTGTTCTTTATATTTACAAATGTTTTCTACTCTCACCAGAAGCAACAGTTAGATTCTTTGTTCATCCACTTTAACATGTCACCATGCTGATTGTCCCAACCTCTTCCAATGTTCTTGCAGAATTTCTGAGAAATGTATAGCCCCATGCTGTCCTGTCTCATCAGACTGTTTGAAAAAGGACTTGTGATTTACAAGAGAATATGTAGCAAATTCCAAGGTCTAGTAACTTACCATTATTTGCTTTCTCTCTGTTGTTGTCTGCTTATCTCAGTGGCTATTCTGTGTCTCCAGGTAGAGAAGTATTTTGTCTTCTAAATCAACAATTAAACCTTGAATTGAAATTTTTGCATTCTGTATTTCTTTCCTATCATTGCTTTCTCTCTTTCCTTGTTATCGCTCTTATTCTTGTAATCTCAGCATTACTGTTCTTCTGGCAGCCCCATCCCAACGGTGGTCATGACTTCAGAAGACTTCTGGATGACTTCAGAAGAAATGTTGATAAATAATACCATATTTAGGCTGTGTAAACAGAGTTGGACTTTGGTCCGTTCTTTCCTCTTTGCAGGAACCAGACAAGCAGAGAAGAAAAGACTGTATGCTCAGCCACCTCAGGCTATTCCTTCCTTACTGAAAGCTTTGCTCCAGAGGTTACTCAGAAGGGGAGAGAAGCAAATCTATATTTGTAAATAAACAGAAGGCAAAATCAAAAGAAACACCAGAGGATGTTCATCAAGGGTGAATAGCAGAACAGTTAATGCGAGAGAGAACTTCTTATGCACTAAAAAAAAATCCCCATAGTACCTATAAATAATTTGTCTGTGGCAAGAAAAAGTAATGAACAAATGCTGGAGATGTAAATGCAAAAAAGCCCCAGTGCTCCTTCCATTTCTAAAGGCCTCCTTTTTTTCAACCCATGGATATTCTGGTTTCCCTAAAGAGCTGACAGGTATATTTTACAGGATTTAATGAGGCCAGATATTCAACCATTGAGCTTTCCACTCAGTCTGGGAGTCTCAACAAACTGTAAACAATACATTTACCATCCCAAATCACCCAAGTGTTGAGGCTGAAGAAATAAATTGAGATGAAATAGCTCCTTTTGGTGATGTGGATAAAGAATATGCACATAATTCTTGACTGTTAGGGCCAGGTACTCAAGTTAGCAGTTAGTGATCTGTAGTTGAACCAGGTAGGTTCATGGACAAAGAAAATTCAAGAACTTATGGTGGCGTGTGGTGTTTTGTTGAGTTCTTGTATTGTTGCACCAGTTCAGCTGGGATATGAATCCTCAGAGATGGTTTCAGCCTAGACTTCTGGTTCTTGGTTGCTATCCAAAAAAAAAAAAATCCATTTCCTATTCCTTTTTTCTCTTCTGCCCCTGACACTGACTTTGAGGTAGGCTAAAATTTCCCAAACACTTTAAACTGCACAGAATCATAATATTTACTGAAATCAGCATTTCTGCAAAGAATTTTGCTTTTCCTGTGTGCTCAGTGATGTCAGTCCCTGTGATAATTCCCTTGTCTGGGTCAGTTTTGCTTTATTTTCTATAAAGCAATTGAGATTTATGGTTTCTGTCACTCTTTTTATGAGCTTGTTTTATAGTGTGACTGATCCTACTGCAAACAAAGCTTTTGCTCATATTTCCAGGGGGGTTTTCCATTCTATATTCAAGGGAAATACAGAAAATGCGCTAGTTTGGAAGCTGTAGCTTTTTAAGAGCTGATAATCTTTTTTAAAGCCTTAAAGTATAGAATTTCCTAAAATGACCTTGTGGCAGCCAATTCTTCATTATGTTATGATGCATGTATGCGCAGAGACTCATTCAGCTATTATTAGTGTCTGCACTGAAGTAATGTCCAGGCATTTATTTTCTCAAAGGAGGAGAAATCATGAAAAAAAAAATGTTTTTCTCTGAACTATTTTAGCCACTTTTACAGGAAGAATTGTAATCCAAGAAACAAGGTCACAAACTGGTTTCTCCATGAGAATGACAAACATATAATGCTTTTGAAAGGGGGGAAGAATTCCAGGTTAAGACTTTGATTGCAAAAATACTTTGTGTTCCCAGCCTGGTCTGGTAAGCATAATGGTAGTGGCTGATACTTCAAGACCTGGAAAGTTTATATTTAGTACTCAAGACTTTTTATTGAAACATCACAAAATAGCAAAATTCCTACCACTCCACTTTCCAAAAGAGAGGATAACTACTGTTTTCTGTCATTTAAGCCACATGTTCTGTCAAAAGTAGCTATTAGTTTATGTTTTAACACTGCAAGAGACATACAAGGAGGGAATCTTTGCCCTGAAGAACTGAAAAGAAAATGGATATGAGAAAGGAAGTTGGAAGGGGGCAAGCAGTGTTGGCTCTATGTTATAGGAAATGGAAAGCAAAGGATTAGTGCTTTTGTTAAGTCTTTCCAGAGAAAAATGATGATGCCAACTATTTGTCAATGTAGAGGACTCTCTAACACCAGAGACAGAAAGAGAAAGCTGAGGATATTAGATTCAGCAAGGGTGTAACCAAAGGGCTTGGAAATAAAGAGGAGCCTTTGGATCAACCTAGAAGAATCTGGTTTTATTTCTAGTGATTTAGTCAGTGGCAGGGGCTGAGGACTTCACCTATCATAGACTTCTGTCTTATTTTGATATACTGATATCCTTTTTGCCTTTCAGCATCCTTAAATGTGGTGCAGTAGAGAGCATTGCTTCCCTTACGAATCCCTGTGGCTCCCAGTGCACGGAGTGTCTCAGGACTATTGCAGAATCCATATGGAATGATAATAATTACATGTTCAAAATCATATATTTCATCTGAAGAGCGTCTTGAAGCTGAATTTCTGCCAGTCTAGTGGCTCAATCCTTTTCACTCCAAATTTTCCCCAACTGGCTACTCCCAGCGTTCTGCTATGCAAACATCTTTGTTGGAGCTGTCGCTGCCTTTTGTCTTGCAACTCATTCTCTGTGTGTGGCAGTGGCAGGGGTGCATCATATCTGAATTTTACTTTCTCATGTGGCTTTTACAACTCTGAGTTCAGACCCTGCCCAGATGGTCTCTCCATGTCACAATCCATCAGGCATTTTGTTTTCCATCACTCATGAACAGGATCTGGGCACATGGTGCTGTCAGAACAAAAGCAAATGCCAAGCACAGAAATCTGTCTTTCCTCCTTCATTTCTCTTTTCTTTTTTTCTTTTCTCTTATCATTTTTTTTTTTTTACTGCAGTTATTGGTCTCCTGGGGTGGTCATGTGGGTGGATCAGAAGTGACCACACGTTTAAAACTTTTCTTTAAAATAGCTGGAACCCATTAAAAGCCCCCATTTGTATTCAGGGCATTTCAGCACTGAGCAGCATGAAAGGAAGAGATCAATAATCACATTGCAAGACCCAACTTCTTGCTGTGCCAGGCTAACATAAACTAGCTCAGCCCTGATATTGAATCCAGTCCTCCCTGATTTGTCCTTCAAATACAGTAACCCACCTTCTTCCCTTTCATCTCGCTATCCTCTAGGTCTGTTTCCCAATTCAGGTACGATAGCTTTGCTTTACTTCTTTGCAGATTATTCCCATATCTATCTTTCTCCTTGATCTATCATTTAGGAATTACTACTGAAGGACCTCATGTTCACATAATTATCTTTGTATAGCCTTTATTTTAATGCCACTCTCATCCATCACTGGCCCTACAGACTTGCCCCACTCCTTCAGTAAGAGGTTTCTATCAGCAGGAAGGAAAGAGCTGTTTAACCAACAAATGTGTATCATGGAGGAAAAGATGGTGGGAGATCTGTGGTGACATGTGTCACGAGCTGACAGTACGGCAAAGATAGGCATTGCTTCCTAAAAGAAAACTGTAAAAATCTTAACTGGGAGTGGCTCCTTATTTTCTTTGGTCTTCCATGTTTTCATAACTCAAGTATTTGAGTTTTTTTAACATCATTAACTCAGGTCCCACTCCTATTCTGCCTTTTACCTATCTCCAGGCTTTAACATCCTACCAAGCCTCAACACTTGGCTAAAAATATTTAAAGTACACGTCAGGGTTTTTTTGTTGTTGTTGTTTTAAAACCAATTAAATTTTCCCCAAAATTACTTCTTGGCATTACTGATGCCTCTTTCACCAACAAAGCAATAGTCAATGGTACCTCCAATTCATTAATGATCCAAGATGGAAGAATTAGAGGAGGCAGGAATGTAGTCAAGACTCAGAGTTGCCTGTGCACAAAGGGAGTATGTTGTGGGAGGATAGAGGGAGAGAGAAAAACTGGATGTGGAATCGATGCCATGAACCAACGAATGCAGTAAAAGCATTAGGAGGCCAAAGCAAGATGCCCTTCTGTGTGACCATGTGCCAAGTCAGGGAGAAAGAATGCAAGGATGTGTTGATGTTTGATTCACTGCTGGTTTTGTGTCATGCTGAATCTGGCAGTTGCACAGTTTCTACTGTGTGTCACAAAACTCCTGTGGTGAGAAACCACATAAAAAAAATTATGGAGGGGAAAAATATTGGCACAAGGATTTCAAGCTGTCAGTCCCTGAAATGCAACCTTGCTTTAGACATAAAATCCCTCTAGTCTACCCTTACTTTCGCCTTATTTATGATTGAGTCTCATTTTCCACTGCTTCCAATTGCACAGACATAAAATAAACCTTTGAATACTGCCATATGAATAGAAAAGTCCTGGTTTTGCAGCATATCATTCTTAAATGGCTCTTGCTTTATGTATGTGTAGATTTTTAAGTCAAGCTTAGGCCAAAAGATACTATGGGGCGTTTGTTAAAAATTGGAGCAAGGTCTTTGTGGATCCAGGTTTATCTCAGGGTGCTTGAGGTATTGAAATCATTGGATGATGTTGTCTGCCTGAGTTTGTAGAATCTGAAACAGTAATTTGGAGGTTTGAATCCCCTTACTTACATGTGCAGAATCAGACTCAGGGTGAAAAACTGAATAGCAGCTTTAGGAGGTTTTTCAGTGTATTCTCAAAAATAACCATGAAGTTGTACAGGTTTTTCAATCTTCTAAAAGCAAGCTAGCACAAGAATGTAGGGAATAACTGGGACATCTGAAAGTTTGTATGGCACCCAGAGAGAAACTGTCACCTCTTTCAGCACAGACCAAACCCTGGAGAAGCTGGCAAAGAACTGAATAATTTTTCCTACACTGTTTGTTTTCTCCCTTTCACTCGTACAGTTTTGGGTTGGCTCAAAGTGCAGGAATCAAAATGCTGGTAAAGGAGAAGAGTTGGTGTAATGCAGTTTGAAGGTTAAACATCAAGATATCTTTGAAACAACAGAAGAGGTGAGAGGTATTCTCCTGGGATTTGTGAACTAGGTTTTATCTTCCAGCACAATAACAAGTGGAATCCACATCCAGACTTGCCTTAGTATGTCCTCCCACTGAGCACCGATTCTTTCAAGTTTTATTTGTGTCTTATTTTCAGCAATCTTCAAATTTGACATCGACTCAATCCACAAAAGGCAGAAAACTTGGATGCTTCAGGTATTTTCAAGATTGATAGTAATATTAGGAGGTAGTCAGAATTTCATACTGTTTTTCTCATCACCCTCTTGAGCATCCAAGGGCAGAGAAGTGAATTTTGCAAGTAATTACCAGAGCGTTCTAGAGTGAAATTTCCATCAGTTAAAATAAGGCTTTTATTTTTTTGTAGTGAAATGGGAAACTCGCTTGCTCTGAGCAAACTGAACATATGTTTAACCCATGTGAAAATCTGCCATTAGCACCCACAAGCTTCTAGTTTACACAACATCTATTTTCTTTTGCAGTGGGTAATGAAAGAAGTGTCAGAGCTACCCAGGCTCTTCTACAGTCTCACAGACCATTATTTCAAGGACCTGGGAGCAAAGGCCACAGCTTCCATTCCTGTTGACAGATTCCCAATGTTGTACACAAAAAATAAGTTGATTTATATAAATACATATATTTTTAAATTGGCTTTAAATCTCCTTCAAAAAGACAAAAATAATACAGAAAGGGAAAGCTTTAATTTGTTTTTCTTCCAGTTTTTTTAATCGAACGTCACATGATAAAGAGGAAAATCTTCTGTTGGATTCTGTAGCAAAGTTGTGACCAGTATTGTTAATTGTTTTCTTTGTTTTTTATGAAACAAACTGCCTTGGGCTGAAGCTAAATCTCTCCTAAGCCACACAAGTGAAGATTAGCTTCTCATTCTTTCTCTTTTGTGAAGCTGTCAGAGAAGTGTCACCTTTCTCCTTCACTGTTTTTTCCCCTTTAAAATGTTGTACACAGCCCTGCTCAGCATCCTTCTCATTTCAAAGTTAGAGACACACAGCTGATTCGCAACTTCATTTGCCTGTACCAGTGCAAGGGGCCAGGGCATTCCCACTGCATTTGAAGCACTGAAGCTCTCAAGATTTCACACACAAAGTAGAAAAATCCTTTGTCATTTCAAAACAGCAGACAGCAACCAAGTAGTTGATGAGTTGATATTAGGAAGCAGTAGCAGTGCAACAGGCTGATGCCACTGTAGTACAGCCTCTGAAGTCTTCTTGCATGTCAACATTTGCTTTTTTAAAGCTCCTTCCTACTCAGTAGCAGAGCCCTTCAGGCTTTTCACTCAATAGTCCATTGTAAGCTACCCAGAAAAAAAATAAAAAGAGAAACTGGAAGCTCTACAGCAGAGGTGCTAAGAGTCTCGTAGACAGAGCTGCACTCAGGCAGCTGCCAGGTGGGTTAAAGGCAGTATTGCTTACAGGGCAAGCTGAGGATGCTTTTCCCAGAGCAGGCTAAAACCGAACAGAACTAAGGTCTGGGGAAATATCAAAGGAAATTAACCAAATTCCTTCAGAACTCAGGTAGAATAGTTAGGTTTGAAATATGGCTGCAATTTCTAGTATGTTGTGCATGTTATTCCATGTGACTCAACAGCCTTCCTAGCATAAAGATTTTCAAATTGACAGAAAAATGTGACTGGAAGGAGGGGATGTGAAAAAAACCAATGGATCTGTGGGGTTTTTTTTTTTCCTTTTTGTTCATCAAATTATTTATTTTGATCTCAAGAACTTGGCTATTCTTTTTAGAGAGGCATGTTCAGAAGGGAAGAGCAATCCCTCTCCAGCTAGTATTTTGCATTGTTCCTACCTGCTAATTATGTGAAGAGATCTTCAGAGAGTGTGATAGACATATCCATAATACCTACTTGATAGCATTTCAGCAGAACTTTGTCCCTCTTCTCATCACACACACACATACACAATGGCTCCATGGTGTATTGACAGCTGTGTGTCAGAGATGTCTGTGAGGAAGGAGACTGAGAAGGAAGATATTCCAGGCTTCCATGTTGCCACCCTCCTGATGAGTAATTCAGGCAGTTTGGAGCCTCCTCAAGGTCCTCTCCATCACCCCCACCCCTCCATTCCCAGCAGCACATTCTGTCTCCTTTAGGAGCCATGCCAGCCTCTCAAACCTAAATGGTACAAGATGTTAGATTAATTGGCTAAGAAAACATCCACAGCATGAGGGGAGGTGGGGGAAGAGGAAGGCTTGCTTGTCAGAAGTGTCGTTTTGTCATACTGAAAATCATAGAAGTGGGGAAAAGAAGGATCCATGTTTCAAATGAAAACAAAATGCTTGCTTGGAAGTGACTGGCAGTAACTTGGAGGGATGGGGAAGAGAAGAAGGACCTGAGCAGGGAGGGGAGAGAAAGACACAAAGTCCCAGTTGGTGTGAGATGGCTGTCACTATTGCAAGCAGGGATCTGAGGAGATACCCTCAGCTGTCTCTGCTTTACACAGCTGGAGCAGGCAGCCCTCCTCTACCACTGATGGACTCAGAGCAGGGACCAAAGGGGGCCCTGGGGGTACAGGCTCCAGCAGGGGGGAGCGCACTGAAAAGGAGGAATGAAGATCTATGACAGCTGAAGAACTGATCCTGAGCTCCAGCACCAGCCACCCATCTTTTGGTGAATTGCCCCCCTGGATAAGCTATCAATTAGTACAAGCTGATCACTGCATTTCTGGTCATAGCAGCAGTCATATCCTGGTAGTGTCTCCTGCTACTTCTCATTGTTGGCCATAGTAGAACCCGTACAGAAGTCTCTCCCTGCTTCTGCTCTTCTCTTATGAATACTGCCAGAAGAATTCTGTTCTCCTTGAAGCTGAGTTGAAGATGTCCAATTCCTGCCTTGCAACATTTGTTCGCAGTCACTGGAATTAATTAATGGGCTCCTTTTACTAACTCAGTCCAAACTCTTCAGTAAAGTTGGAATTCAGTTGCTGTTTCTCCCTAGAGGTTTGGCAGCCCAACATATTCCTGAAGTTTTGGAGTCTATTTTTTCTTCTCTTTTTTTCCTGTTAAACCCTTCCTATGACTCTATTCTCCACGTGCTGGGACCTCCCTTGTGTTGTTAACTTGCTGGTTCCTTATTCCTCTGCTTTTTAACCACACATTTTTCTCTTTAGTATCCGCAGGGAATCCATAGCACTACTGTTTAGTTTCTTTTTTCTGATTTTTAATTTCTTATATGCTTTATATACACAGAATGCTTTTGCTATACCCTCCTGCAAGGACTATTTTAGTTACTTGTTTTTAAGAGGGAATTAAACACCCATGATAACAAAAATCTAAGATTCCCCGCACAGGAATTCTGGTCTCTTCTTGCTACTTGCAGTGGCAAAACTCTATAGCAAGATGTCTCGTTCATTCTGACTGACCCTGGCAGACATGAAGCTCCTATGCAATAATTAAGAGTATTTTTATATGTAAGTTATTTTTTCCTCATAGACTGCATACCATACATGAGAAATGTTTCATGCTGAAATGCAACAGATGAAGTAAAATTACTTCTTTCACTCGGCTTTGCTGCTGATTTTGCTTCCTACATAAAAGCCAGGTGTTGACTTCCTAGGTAATAACATCCAATAATGTCAAGTAATAGGAGGTAGGTATTGGAGTGGAAAAATAAAACCAAAAACATTCCAGTAGGGAAGACAAAGACAGACTGAGAGCTTGGAGTAGGTGTTGAAGGCACACCTCTGGAGCTTCTCAAAAACAGGTTAAACAGATGTTTAATTTTCATTTCACTAGAATTTATGTTGGGACAGAAGGATAAATTGCTGGCTTCATGCTCACCTTTTTCACACTTTTAAAATAAATGGATCACAACAGCAGGAGGAGGAGAAACTAGCTGAGATCAAGGTGAAGTTCCCTTTCCTACTTTAGTTAGTAGAGCTATAGGCATGGAGGTGTCCTTCAGCCATCCCTAGGATGCTTCCTTGCTCTCATATCCAACATTGATAGCCTGGCACTGAGACACACAGAGTATTCACACCTCCCATCGCATGGCTTGCTGTGGTGTGTTGCAGAATCACCTCCTTCACTGAGCTTTGCCAGTGATGCCGTGTGCCAAGTTGCAGGATGCCTCTTTGTTCTGTCACATTGCTGTAACATCTCACGAGGAGATTTGTTGTTTCAGAAAAAGACAAATAAGCAAGCAGTGTTTGCAAACTGAGATGGCATGTTAAAGCATCTTTGGAATGAATTTCTCCCTGTGCTTTTTGTTGACCATTTGTTTCTTTCAATTGGAGCCTGAAAGGACCGAGCATGTCCAATGCAACTTCCCTATGCTAAGTACCACCTGCCAGACAAATAAAGATAATCTATCAGTCACTTTTTCTTTGAGATCGTAAGCTCTCAGAAAGAAATGCTGGCACACACCCACACTACTCCCCCTCATTGCATTGCCTTCCCATCCATGCTGCAGTGTGACTAGGAGCAGGAACAACACAGAAAATCCATCTATCTCAATAGTATTTCAAATTTAAAACTTAACCTACAAATAAGTGACTTACCCCCCACACCTCCACAGTAATTGGACTCAATTTTGGATCACTTTCAGTAGCAACACCTGAACGAAAGAGCAGTAGCCGTAAATAAATCAGGATATTATTAGAAGTTATTAGAAAGACAAAGGTAGATTAAGTGGAGGGGAGGAAAAAAATACCATCCCAGCCACTCCAGCATAAACAAAATACAGTAAAATTAGAGCTGGCTGTAGGCAGAGCTTTGAACAACTGAGGAGTGCATTTGCAGCCTGCTGAGCAAAGGCAATTCTGCCCCCACACTGACGCACAGAAGATTTGGATTGATTTCAGTCCAGACAGGTAGTACAGCTGCAGTTTGGGGCTGATAGCCTAGTAGGAAGGCAAACTGGAGGACTGATGCACACCTGAGTGCACTATACCTGCTGGGTAACAGAGATATAAATGCTAGAAAAAGGGCAGCCAAAACACATCTCTTAAGCAACACACAGCTTCTGAACAGTTTTAGCACAGCTTCTACAACCAAGAGGTGTGATGTGAAGCTGCTGTGAGGACCAAGGCAGTAATCAGTTTTCCCTGTCTTTGAGATTTGAAGTGAAGCAGTAGGATTGTTTGGGGAGGCTCCAGGAACAGCTAGATAAACATCTCCCAGGGTGAGTTACCTCCCTTAGTCATTAGTCAGGGTGACATTTTCCAGGTGGCTCCTGGCTTTATGTTTCTGTGCTGTGACAGGGCTACCAGACACTCAAGGTTGGCATCATGGCCTGTGGATGTTGCCATTAGGTTATTGGACCCTGAGGTATGCATGGGTGAGCATCACTCCACCATCAAACCCTGGGAGGTCATTGTCATCTGCACATAAACAGCTCCTGGGGCTTCTCATTAGTTCTGCTCTCTGGGGTTTGCAGGGTGGTTCACCCAGCTTGAGCCCAGGCAGTACCAGCAAGCAACTAATATGTCTTCCTCAGGTTTTATTGGCATTGTGGGTTTTTTTTTATTATTATTAAGGTACAACCAAAAGTCTGTTCAGAGCCTTATTGTCTTTGCTGTTGTAAAGACACATAAGTTCAAAAGTTTTATTCCATTTTAAGATTTGTGGAAATAGAAACCCTTAGGGTCAATGCCACTTGACTGAAGATTTTTTTTTCATTAAAAAAACAGCTCTCTTCAAAGTGTATTTGTTTGACACTCCACAAGATTTCTTCTATGGTGAACAGAGAAATAGGAGTAAATGTTACAATGTAGAGTAAATATGTATGAGGATAAGACAGAAAGAAAAGGGATTTCTCTGACTTAAAGGTTTCCTCCACCCAGGAAGTGAGAAGAGTGGAGTTGCCCAGCACTTGGAAAATGTTGCCTATCATTTTAAGTGACTTTTTTTTTTTTTTTAAACAAAAAAAACCTTGTCTTTCCTTTAAAACCTCTTGCCACAAAACCACATTTTGGATAACAGTTTGTACCATATGGGTCAGTTGCTAAATATATCTTAAAGGTGAACTTTCCTTTTGGTTTTATACAGTGGCTCCACCAATCACAGCAAATGTTAATCACAAAGTACTCAGTCCCACATAACCCAGGCAGCTCAGTGCTTTGTGAAGCAAAAGGAAGACAATTCCTCAAGTTCATTGGCAACAAAACTCTAACCTTCCTCACATATTCTTCTTAGGACACAGGCATTGTTCCATGTCTTTCTGACCTTTAAAATCTCTAGGGAGTACAAAGGGAGGAGGAGGGATGGCTGACATTGTGATCAATGCTTCCTACTCCATCACCTCTTTGCTTTGCTTAAAGTCTCTGTCAGAAAGTGTGTTGCAAAGCACTCACATAAAGGTATTTTAATAAAAGATTAAGTATTTTTTAAAAGCTGAATTAATCAGAGCTCTGAGAATACATGCACCTTCAAGGGAAATGAACACGTAGGCAGGGTGATGGAAAGCACCTTTAATTACCGCAATAGCTTCTTCTCTATCGGCATCTCCCAGTCTACATCACAACAAATGAGGTGTCAATTTGGGAATATATATTTTTTTAAAGTATAAAACCGACTTTTATACTCTGTGTTTGTAATTGGAAAGATGCTTTTCTTTGCATCTTACTTTTATTGCTTCTTGATAAACAGTATCTTCCACAGACTATTCTCAGTAATGGTCTTTTTGATTAGATGGTCCAATTATTAGCAACAGAATCCATGGTTTCCCAGGCAGAAATCAGGAAACCCAGCATGAATAGGGTCAAAATCCAGATTAGGGGAAATAGAGCTGATGGGTGAAATGTTGCCCTTCTGGCATTTGGAAGGTTATTTCTAGTGGTTTCGCACCATGACTTCCTAGGATGAAATTTGTCCACAGCAATAGCTGTGCATGAAACTGCAGGACTGGTTCTAACTGTGTGCTTTCAGGCACATTGTGGACACAGAACTCACAGGAGGCTGCTCCTGAGCCAGCTTTCATTTCATCTGGCACAAATCAGAGTTGTTATAGAAGTCTGTTGCAGGCTTAAACCAAAACAAAAGTAGACAGGATAGGGCTCCAAATGAGCTTGGGTCACAGGCTAGTAACACGTAAGGGAATTGGTATAGTGATGCTGAAAATCCATTATACAGAGTCATGCAGAGGAGCAGTTGGATTTACATGCAAGTGCAGTCTCTGTCAGGAATATCTAAATGTTTTTTGTACATGGACTACGACACTCTCACAGAACTGTTGGACATGAGGGAAAATAACTCATTCCATCTCTTTTTTCACAGTTTCTATTAATCTTTTACTTATTCTCAAGGCTCCTGCCCTCTCTCATATGTAGTGGAGACTGATAGAAGGGTAAACAGGTTCATGCAACATTCATACCCAGCAAAATATTCTTGTTAACCTGTATACAAACTTATCTAAGTTAAATAAATATTTATATATTTTTCAGGCAAGAGAAAAGACATCATAAAGATGTCTAGACAGCTGAGTTGAGGAATGAGCTACCTCTGGTCCTTTTTAAACTACCAGGAAGAAGAGAGCTGCAAATAAGAGATTCCCATCTTTTGATTTTAAAAGCACCCTAGCAATAGGAGAATGTAACTGAAGATGATAAACTCAGTCATGCTTAGCAAATGGTTCAGAATGTGTGGAGCAGTGTAATTATGACATTTAGAGCTAAAAATCAGCATATGGACATTTTGACTTTGAAAGCATAGTCTTACAGATTTGAGCATCAGATATTTATCCTAAGAGAATTGAGCTTATTCTATTAGTGTTACTGGCATTAATTGCAGTAATGAGTAGAAATGTTCATAAACTGCCACACAGGTTGAATATTTGAGATGCCTGCAGTGTTTATGAGGGTAAATGAGGAGGGGGAGATGTAACAGTTGTGGGATGCATATGTAGATGGCTGGTGAAGAGTTTTTCTGCCTAACTTTGCTTTTAGCAACTATGCCAGTACATCCAGCTGATCCATTTCTCCAGCTTTAAACCCTTACTGTCACATGGCATAGCATAGTTTTCCTACTGCAATAGTGCAAGGGTGGATCAAACTTTAAGGGTAGAGTTGATTCTTTTGACTTCAACCATCCAAGAGTTTGAGCTCCTGTCTGTGCGACCTGAAAACTACCTGGAGTTTACCAAGTGCCAAATAAAGCTTATCTGCTTTTGCTGCCTCAACACTGAGGATACTGATGCTCTCCATAAAACCTTTGTATATGCTATTGATCTGGAATTGATAATGGGAATCCCATATACAAACTATGTCATTTAATTACTTGATGGACATTTCTGCAAACACAATATAACACTTCACTGAATGATTAGATTTCCTTCACACAAGGAGCTGCTTAATTCAAGCACTGCACGATAAAACCCAAAATGTTTCTGGACCATCTCATCTGACAAGTAGATTGGCCAAAATATTTTTGGCCTCATTGGTAGACAACAGTATTAGAAATTCTGTGACTTTGAGCACCATTGCTTGGGATAGGATAAAAGCATTGACAAGGCTGTGGATTTTTTTTCCTGGAAGATTTAAATATTATAATCATGTTGTGCTCCTCTGAGACTTTGGCTGGCTGCAAAGAATAGTTGAGGAATCTTTTTGTTCCATTCCTGCTATGGAAGGAAAGACACTCTAGCTGTGCTTGGAAACAGCTCTGAAGGGAGCACTGGAATGTGTTCAGAAGAGCCAGAGGGAAAAGCACAGCTCAGCTGGTGTAGGGCACCATGCACAGTTGCAGAGAGAAGTGCTGTTTGCTGAACTCACTTTAATATGATTCTAAATGCCCACGTTAAGGGCAATAAACATTAAGACCACACACACTTCACTTCCCACCAAGTGTTACTTGCTTGTTTCACCCATCTTTGCAAGGTTTACTGATGTCCTTGAACTCCACACACCCCTTCCCTTTATCCATCTGAAGTGCATCATGCCCCTCTATGGTGTACAAGCTCACTGCATAGTCTGTACATTTCACAGCAGACAATCCCATCAAAAATTCCCATGATAACAAAATCAGCAGTTCTCTGATCTCACTTAAATTACATAATCACTTCCTGTTTTGAAAGAAAACTGGAAAGGAGATAGTTCTGGAGGTGGATTGGTCTGGTTCAGCTTGTTAAAACCACAGCTTTGAGAGTGGGCTGTTCAAACCCACTTCCAGGCAGCTCCACTTGACTACTATGTTAGCCCAAGTTCTGGCCTCATGGGAAGTTCGTTTTCCCTGTCCCACTTAAGCTAGAATTAAAAATACTAGTGACCCCAGTGCCTGTCCCAGACCTATGTTCTCCTTAGTGTAGTAACAGGTGCACCTACACTATACATTAAGGAGGTATGAATTAAGAATTGGACAGTGGATAGAAAATTTGGTCAAGTTCTCATAGTCACAGGATGGATACATAAGACACTAGATTCAATTCAGGAGAGAACAGGATATTGAATGACTAGACAAAAATATTGTGCATGCTCCCTGTCAAGACAGTAAATCTAGTCCTAAAAATTGGAATGAAAATCTACAAGTCCAGGCTCAAAACCCACTCAAACATTCTTCCAGTAGTGTGATGAGTATCTTTTCTTTAATATAATGAGTTGAGAAATATGGCCTGTGCTGGTAAGTGGAATATTGAAGGTTGGAATAAAAATTTAGAACCTGTCTGAGGCTTCTTAGAGGATTTGGGCTGATGGACATGTTGCTTTGTGTTTATCCAAGGATAAGAACATACAAGGGCCATTGTAGCTACCTTGTGGCAAATTATTCACTGACACAAAATATGGGATCTCTAGTGCTGTTTTCATCATTGCCAGAATGTAATGAAATTCTTCAGCTCTTTACTAGACACAGAAGTACTACAGGACTTACGGTTCCTGTTTGTCCCTACCAGACTCATGCTCTGTAGCTTAAACTCATGATCCAATTCTTCAGTGGCATTTGAGGGACACAGATCATAATGCCAAGGGTATGGTTCCTTTCACAAAGTCTTTGTTGTCTCAAGTCTTTTATAAATAGGTTCCTCAGCCCCAAATCCATAGATACAACCTGTATCTATGTATCTATATCAGCAATCAACAGGCTAATGAAAAAGGGATTAAAACTCCAACTGGGAGAACAAGGCTCTCTCAACTGACAGAAAAATGAGGAGTTAGTTGAATAAATTCATTACAGTGCTGTTTTATCTCTTCCCTAGCTGAGATGGGTTCACCTCCAGCTCTTTAAGAGCTTTCAGTCCTGAGTGGTTTATTAGTCTGTTTCTCTTTATTACCTGAGGGAACATGATACCCCATGTTCATCCCAAAGCAAAAAAGAAATCACTTTCCAGATTCAGTCTTTAAAATCATCTTCAGAGTCCTGGCATGACCACAGAAAAGAGAGAGGGGAGCAATGTCTTCTGAACTAGGGCTAGTAGATGGCTTCAGGTGACATCACATCATTCACATATGGGACACGAAACTAGAAAGCAGTTCAAGATGTGATGTTGTAGATGAGTGTGGTGCTGCAATGCCACAGGCAAGAGTTGGTCACTGATGTAAAGCTGCATATGCCAACCCTGTATTGCTGTCTTGGAAAATAAAAGATGAGCACTCTAACATGACAGAAGAGGAGGAGGCATGTTCCCCACAGCCATTTCACAACCAGCTAAGTGGAAATAATGCAGCAGCGAGGACAGAAGGGCGACAAGAGCTAGAGTTTCAGATTATCCTATAGAGAAGAAAAGTGTTTGAATATGCTATCCACACTGCCTTACATGGGAGTTTAATGTCTTTGTCTCTCTGTACAACTCTGCGACTCACAATAATCAAGCCACAAGCAATAGCTTTCTGAAAGATCTTGGAAAAGTTTCTTGGCATCTCCAACGGATGTGTTGCAGAGCAATGACCCATTTTTCAGTCACTGGTTTGTATTTGATAACCGTGAAGCCCTACAGAGTAGAGAGGGAAAAGAAATGAGGTTGCCTGAGCTGAAAGAAATGGCTGTGTGAACCAAACCATTGTGAAGTTTATCTTGATTGCTTCTTTCTGGAAAACTTTGCCAAGTCTAAAATAATTTCCATAATAGCATACATTGCTGATATAAAACAGATAGAAAATGTAGCACTTCCTTTCAACTTGCACCTACAACACATCAAATTCCTTTCAGAACATAACTAGAACACGTTTATCAGTGAAGAAAAGTGCCTGTCTGGAGTTCTTTCTATCAGCACGCAAGGCAGAGATAAGTTTTCTAATGAACCATTCAGTGCAAGCACTTTGAAACTACCCATTAGCTGACAGATTTCACCTGCAACAGACCTGAGTAAATTCTCAACTGTTTTTTTAATTTATTTTTTTTTTCCAATTCTAAATGGATTTTAGTGGCATCTCTTGACTCTTGTTGGCAGGAATGGAGATGTTTACCATCTGTTCAAATGCACATTGGCCATGGTAAACAATTCAGACAATTCCCCAAGCAACAGGCATGGGAGGCAACCAATAATAGATGCTGTCTCTTCACACAGGTCAGATGCAGGCAGAGGACAACACATTCAGGTGGGTTGTTGGCACTCAACTGAACTCATGAACAGAACATCTCTCCAGGGTGCTTCCAGCAGAAATGAAGTTATGAAAGTATTAATGAACAGATCAGAAGACATTTGGCTTTGGCTTAAACAATAGCATTTTGTTTGTTGGTATATCTATTGTGCCCCAGCATGTATTTCCAGGGAGGTATAGCACAGAGATAAAAGGCAGGGAGATACTTGTATGGAAATGAACTTCAGAAGCTGTAAGGTCATGTTATAAAACACAGTACTCTATTTGTTGCTCAGAGACAGCTGCAAGGAAGCATATCAGCTCTTACATATGTTTACCTAAAGCTGCTCCTTACTGTAGACTTCTAGCTATAGACTCTATGAAGAGGGCTGTGTTTTGGTTACACTCCCAGCAAGAAATTTCTAGACAAATTGGTCACAGTTGGTGAACTTGAATCAGGATTTGCTTGTAAAGATGCCCATACTATTAAGAATTGTATTTGCAATTAAGCACAGGTGAAGAACTTAGAAGGCTGCTGCTGGAAGGAGTGAGCATCTCTTGGTGGTGTCTCTCCTTCAGAAATAACTGCAGCTTGCAGATTTTGGGTAGCAGTGTTTTAGATATTAAGCCTCTGCCACTCATTGCTTATTTGCTTTACATTTTGTGGAACTTTCCAGCTGGAGTCCCATGGTATGTTTGTTCCCCATAGCCTGAAAGCATGGCATCTTGCTGCTTTTCCCTGGAGCAGAGTAACACATTCATTTTTAATTGTTGACCACTATATCAGAAATCCTGTTTCCCAGAGTTTAATTGTTTTCATGATGTTTAATTCATGGCTTCCCTACAGAAATCAGCTCTTAACCTTTTTAAAAAAATAATGTATTATTTAGTATTTATTTATTATTTAGCAATAACATTTTTTAATTGTACAGGATGATATAATTTATTTATATTTTCACTATAAAATTCTATGTCCCAGTGCTCTTCCTCCCTCACTCCCCTTTCTTTTCCTCACAATTATGAAGAGCAATAAGAGCTGTAGAGGTATTACCATAAAGGTTTCAAGAATAAATTTTTGAAATAAGATGGTTCTTACACAAGACAAGATTCAAGTTCTCCTTAAAATTCTAAGCCAAGACTTAAGAACTTTTTGAAATGGGGGCCCAGGTGAATATACTTTTTCTGTTTGAATTTACTTTCTTCCATATTATTGCAAATGAGCTGCCCTGCCAAAAAGTTCAGTGGAGTGGCAAATTTCAAGCCAAAGTTGCAGAGGATTTGTTAGAAATAAGAATTCAGAGTTCAGAATTTCTGCCAGAGACCTGATGCGACAAGTGATATTCATCCAGCCAGGAGACTGTGCCATCCAGAATGTGTCTAGCTGAATTTCACACACAGCAAAGTGCTCTTGGAAATGTTCCAGGACAATAATTATTGGATACCAGGGAGCTGCAAATAAGCGCAAAGGAATAAGGAAGCACAGCATTTGCACAGATAACATCTCTCTGGCTGCTCAGAATCCCCTCTCTGCTTCAGCTGCCATGGCAAAATCTCCATCTTCTCTTTCCAGCTACTAACCCATGCAGACCAAGATGAAAGGATTGGGTGCTGGGAGACATTTTGTTGTATGCACCAAGTTGTAAAGCTCCTTCCAAACCCAGACACTAGGCAGAGGCTTCAGGAGTCCCCAGCCACCTCCCATCAGAACAAAGCATCTCCCTGATGGCCAGGGCTGCAACCCAAATTCCACTGCCCCCCACAGCAATGCTGCTCACAAGTGATAGGGTCCAGCCAGAGATTGGTATCAGCACAGTGGGTATATTTGCATGTCCCCATTAGCAGCATATTCATTACCACATGTGGACTAGGAGACCTTTATACATACGGAAATATTCCACTTCTCTTGTCTTTTTTTTTTTTTGTGGAGAAAGTGTGACAGAGTAAATAGTGAAATAAGCACAGAAAGGTGAAAAATAAGACAACACATAGGTTGCTGATTGGTAAGGCTGTTGAGCCAGTGTTCATGTTTGGTCCAGCATCAGTCCAGAAAAGTACCAGAGCAGAGATTTACTATTTTCTTAAGTGTGGAGGAAAAAAACAAATAAAGTCAGTACTGAAAAATGTTGCTGCACCTGGGCCTGCTTTGCAGCTCTATTTGATTTAATGGAAACCTGACCCCTAAAGAAAATCTCCTTATTTTCCTCCTTTTCCAAGAAAAGTGATAGACTCAAGAAAACAAGCCAGGATGGGATTTTTCTTGTAATCACTGAACTTCTCCTGTGGCTGATCCCTTGCCCTTCCATCTCTTTCATTTAAAAATTATCACCTCTGCTATCATCACCCACACAGGAACACATCATTGTTTCACTGCTTCGATAGAGTGCTCTAATGCCAGTGCATCATCTCAGGAGGAAGTGCTTCCTCTGGGTAAAAATCAGTTTACAGTGGAAGAATCACAAATCTATTAATGATGAAACTAGAAAACAACCTAAAGCTTTTTGCTGAGTGTGTTTCATTAAAAAAACAACATTTTCATCAAATCCCTCGGGAACAGAGCAACACTTCCTCTCCTAATTTTTAATATAAGCCTTGGCAGAGTTGAAGACTGGATGGCTAAAGCAATTGCAGGAAAATTCCAGTTCTGTATGAAACAGGAAAAAAATGACACCACCAAAAAACATGGACACTTCTAAGACAGGATATCTGATACAGCTGCTGCTCTTCCAAGAGCTCCTTAAAAGCCCTTTTGACTATTTTTCTATGGAAAATATTTCAATCAGCATACATGAAAAAAGCCTTTCTTCTACTTTCGTCCTTCTACCACAATGTAAATTCTACTGCAAAAGAAACAGAAAAGAATCTGTAATACAAATGAGTCTCACTTCAACCAAATATTGCCATAAGTAATTATGCTTCTCTCTGTTCTTGTTTCAGACATACTGATGTTACGAATGAATTAACCAAGGAACAGAATGCTTCACTGCCAGCTGAGAGCTAATCCTTGAAGTTTAGTGCTATTACACTTAACATGTTTCAGTTGCTCTCAAACAAAGACATGCAGAAGAATTGATACCACTGAAGGAGACATATTTCTTGTCAAGAAAGAGTCTCACAATTCCTTTGCTCCAAGGAAATTTGAATGAAGAAACATTCAGTTTGGAGATTTGCCTATTCTACTTGGAAAAAGCTAAAAAATGAGTTGAGGAAAGCAGACAGGGCTAGAAAACATTGCAAAGAATTATCATTTTTTACATGAAATACAAGTTTATAAATTTTTCCATGGCACTTGGTCTACATTTTAGGCTAAACTGCTGCAGTTGCTCTATCACTTTATGTCCTCTCCCCATCTGTGAAAGGGAATCAGGGAAAAAAGGGAGAAGCCCCCATGGGATGAAATAGAAACAGATACAATGAAATAACAAAACTAAAACAAATACCAACATAAAGCATACAAGCTCATACTCAGCCTGGTCCTTGGGAGCAGCAGAAGGAGCAGTAGACCAACAGGAAGGAGTCCCAGGAAGAGGAACTCCACCCTCAGTAAACTTCCTCCTTTTATAATGAGTTTGATGTCAGTGGTATGGGATACACCTGTGAGCCAGGTTGGGGCAGCTGCCCTGGCTGAATCTCCCAGCTGACTTATGGCTACTCATGACCTGCCTGTATGGCTGGGCTGGGGAGATGCTTCTGGGAAACCAGAACAGACTTTTTGACAGTTGTCTACCTGTCCACTTTGGGAGATTTCTTTTGGACTTTACACCTGAAGGTCTTTCAAATGTGTATCTCAGCCAGTGCAGGACAGGGCGTTTGTCTTACTTGAATGGTCTAGATCTGCTTCTGACATAGCTTTTGGGTGAACTATGGTTAGCTGCAATGTGCCATTGCTACCAAAGACACCTAAGAAAGGAGTCTAATTGCTCTAGGCTGCCTTTTATATAGTCAATGAGGTGAGCGGGGTATCACTAGAACACAAACCTGAAGTGCCTTGCAGTGCCCTCAGCTCGTTTGCTTCCTGATTTAGATGCCTCCATTAGATACAAAGAGATGCTTGGGAGGGATGCAAACAGCCAAGACAGCAGGGAGAGACAGAATCAGAGCGGAGAGCTTTAGCCAAGTCATTTGCATCCAAAGAGATGAAGGGACCCAGCATTGTAGTATCAGTTCAGCAACCCAGTTCAAGGGCTCTTGGGACTGTGCATATGGTCACTGTGGAGTTCTGTGGGTAACAGTTGTTTTGCTTTAATGGGGATAGGAGCAGTTTCATGTAGCAAAGCACTGCAGAACAGATCAGTCTCCATCTGACAACAATTCATGGTCAGAGAAAGGCTGATGTTTGCTTTATGAACTGTTTGTGCTTGCCACTCTCACATTCTTCCATGTATGTACCTGCAATACCCACAGTCTGTATGAGTTGTGCTTATAGTTATACATTTATTAAATGATTGTGTGCATTTGTACTCAGACGATTATAAAACCATTACTTCCCTGAGGCCACAGGAAATGATTTTAAAATGTGAGCCTTTTCTACAGGGAATTGAGAGACAAAAATACTAAGGCAATGTACTTGGCTTGCACAGATCAATGCAGTGCAATAACTGGGAAGATGAACCAAGCTTAAAACATTACAAATGTGATTGGATGAAAGCTTAACCTGACACTGAGTAATTATCAATATAAAGGTCTCCTAAGCCACCTTAAGAAAAACAACACAAAACAACAAGCAAAGAGCCTGGCAGTAAATCATAAAAGTGAAATGGCAGTGTTTGCACTTGGAACCAAAGTCTGGGTAATATAATTGCACAATAATGAGTGAAACTTCAAATTTGGCCTTCTCTTTTTCAATACGATGGAGAGGTGTAGGTGAAAAGTCTTGGGCTGGGAGATATCAAGAGGTTTTGAAAATTATTTTTCCACTAAAACTTTCATGAAGATTTTTTCTTCACTAGTAACTTTGTTCCTCTGTCAGGAAAAAATGTGTTCCAAAACTGACAATTCCTGTTTGGGAAGGGAACAGTGAAGAAAAGAGAAACAAAGCAATCTTTCAAACTGGATTCAAAAATAGTCATTACAGTTCCTACAAGGTTCAGAAGTTGGTGTTAGGTTGAACTAAGACACAACCATTATCCAATGAGCAACGAGGTTTACCTGCATTTTCAGGGCAATGTGTTAATATTTTACCCCAACACAGGCAGGCAAAATGTACAAGTTTGTGAGTCTTCCCATTTTTTTTTCATGAATTCGTATTAAGCTGAAAATAAACAGTAATGAAGAGAAATGTTGCTTTTTCTGCGGCACTGAGCCACTTATAGGAATAACTTCAGGGTGGAGGAGTAGGAAGGGAGTTTATATCTCAGATTTCTGTCATTATCTCTCTTGAACAGGTGGAAGCTCAGCCACTTGTGAGTAAATCACTAAAATGAATGGACATCACTGAGATAGTGGTCGCTCATTTGCTCAACTCTAAGCAAAGAAAACTAGCAGTGGTTAGCCATGGATGGGGATTTCCTGAAAAGGAACAAATGTAGCCTTTCCCAACGACTCCAGTTACTGCAGGTTGTATTCCCACTTCCCTTGCATTCATGGCCAGGGAGCTATAATTCTCCATTACCACTTAGGATACATTCAGGAGCCATCCAGTATCCAGAAATACTTACACTCACTTGGCATCTGAATTACCACCACAGGTTATACACGTAGAAAGTCTTACTTTATATGCTACAGTTACCTAACCCAGAGCTGTACAGGGTGAGGGTTCTCAAAGAGAGATTTCTCTAAATACTCCTAATGTATGGGGCCTTCAGCAACAGGATCATGAACATGTTTGTACGCTTGGTGTAGAAAGCATGTTCCTGGTTTTGGAATACATCAGTAGCTGCATAAATCCACTTGGGATCTAGATATATTGGCTTCAGGTCCCCATCCTCGAGTGGGGTCTGAAACACACAGTCTGAAAGTGTCCAGTTCTCTTGGATATTAATTAATGTCAGTTATTTCAGGTCTTGTCTGAGAAAGTGAAATACACCTCCACTGACCCCGGGTGTTGAAGAAGGCGGCTACTTTGCAAAGCACAAAAATGTATTTTAAAAAAAATTAAATCAGTCGAATAAATAAAATATTATCCACTCATCAGATCTTCAATCAGCTTCTCAGCGCTTCATTTCTAATTAATTGCCATCTGCTGCAGCCCCTTCTCTCCCAAAGCAACGGGGAATATTCTTCTGGAGCAGGCACACACAGCAGTGCTACTCGCACGCTAAACGCTTCTGACTGGTGATCCTAGGGAGCCTGATTGTTTGAGGCAAATCGCCTCTCCAGGGACTGCATGATTTATTCCCTGCATTTGGGTTGCAAGATTTTTTTGTAGGGGGAAAAAATGCTTCCGTGTCATTTATAATGGATCTCAGTCCAATAAATGGCCATCTTCTGACATAATACGACTGTGGCTTATCAAATAATAAAACCCTGTCACTCTAAATTGCTGAGAATGGGACCAATCCAGCCAGAGTTGATTCCTATGTCCACTTTCTCACGCCATGAAATTTTCAGTGGCTTGTGTGCGTGTAGGAGTCACGGCTGTCAGCAGGGAAGAGCCTTAATGTGCCACAGGGAAGCTGCAGAGACAAGTGGGTGTGAATTCTCAGATTCCAATCCTTAATATGCTATCCAATTTTAAGTGCTATCTAATGTTCATTAGGGGCGATCAGAAAGCCATATGGCCTCACAAATGTAATACGTAGTTTGGCATATTGGCAGAATGACTCCGTGTTAATTCTGTCTCCTATTCCACCCTCTGCCTGGTGGAGAGGATAGTGAGGAGGCTGGTTTTTACCATGCTGAAGAGATGACAGACTTGATAACTTTAGTATGGAGCATTTCCAGAGTTTAACAATGAATGGCACAAGCTTTCTAAGGGGAGAAAAAAATAGGCACAGATTTTCAAATGCATCAGCAGGTTGCAAAAATGTGCTGATTAGCCATTTGTATATTTGACTCAGGACAGTTGGAACTTGGGAGATTCTCAATTTAGTTTCTATCCCTGCAACATTTTCCCTGTGTGACCTAGGCATGCTGTTTCACCTCTCTGTGCTTGGATTCTCCCACTTTCTCTCTGGGATAGGAATTAAGGTCTTGGTACACATGTGTTTATACAGAGAAGACCTGAGAGTATTTCACAGTAGTGTGAAATCCCAGGCTTTTTATGGATACTGGTATTTCCTCATTGGAGACCTTGTTACTCTTTCTTTTCCTTTTCTTTGACTACTACTGAATAATACCTGTGTTAGAAATGTGGAAACTTCAGAAAATTCAGATCATATTTCAAGATGGATGCCTTCTTGGACATCTAGAGTTAATGAGAGTGGGTTATCTAATATCTTGGAGGGGACCGGGACCATCCAGTGGTGCTGGACCTCCCATGGCAAGATTTGTCCAACAGCCCTCCTGTCATCACACCCTGCTATCCATCTGAACCTCTGATGCAATGTTTCTTTCTGTGACCCAAGGTGATGGAGTGGCCATAAATCTTTTCCTATGACATTTTGGAAAATTTGACTTTCAGATGCATTGATAAACTTGAGGAATTATTTTCTTTAACGTTCAATTTTTTCTGCCATTATTCTCAGCATATAAAATGACAGGCTGCAGATTTGGGGTGATCCTTGCTCTGCTGAAACCACTGTGCTCATCTCTATTGTGAAGCCCAGGGCTTGGATGTGTGCTCTCCACAGCTGCCAAGTGCCAGCCAGAGTGCACCTCTTCCACTTCTGCATTTCCTCAGCAGTACCACAGATGAGTAAATTTGAGCAAATGGCTTATTTGAAACGGAGCCCACAGAAAGGACTAAAAATGACATCAGCAACAGTAAACTACTGTTGCAAATAACAGCAACAAATTCTTAAAGCAAAGGTTGGCTGTGTCTGTATGGAGGCAATACTTAGTGTCTGCTTGATGTACAAGGCAGCTTATCTCTTTGAGAGCAGGAGACTATAAAAATACAATTGCCAGAACGAAAGAAAATTGAAGCTGATTGCCATAGCAACAAAAGAATTACACTGATGAAACAGAAGCACATAAAATCCTTGTATGCTACATTAAGGACAAAGCAATCAAAAGTAAACAAGAAATTTGCTTGGCTAAAGCTGGAAATGACAAATGTTTCCAGCTGATGGAGGCAGAAATGAGCCCAAAAGAAATGAAGGGGTAGCCCTGTGGAGCTGAGAATTTATACCCTATTTCCTCTGGGAGCAGGACCCAAGGGACCTGGGACTGTGGGCAAGTGCAATTCCCAGGCTTTGAAGCAAATTCTTGATCAGATGGTCAGTAACATCAGATGCTTTTCATCTGTGCATTTTACACAGATCTCCAGGACTTTATTCCTGAGTCTGCCTGGTTCCTCTCTCCTGCTGAAATTCTCCCTCACAGCTGGGCAAAAGAAGCTGCTACTCTAAAAAGGAGTTTTCTTTTTCCAGCTGCATCTCTTGAAGCATCTTGCTCAGACTGGCAGCTTGCCCATGAAAAAAATATATCCCCTCCTCTATGGTGCTGCACTTTTGCCCTTCCAGGTCTGCCTGGCACAATGAGACTGCAGACACTGCAGCAGAGCCAGCAGCTTTCCAGAGTGCACTGTTGAAACCACAAGTTCAAACCTATACAGAAATCTGGCAGTTTTCTGACATGAGGGGCGAAGGCAGTTGAAGATCCAGACCTCAGCCCCTCACACAGCATCAAAACTGCAGTGGCAGATGCAGCAGAGTGCTGTGCTTCCTTGTCAGGCTCCACAGCACTGTTTGGGGGTGGATTATTGCACATCTGTGTGCTACTCTCACCTGTTGAATCATTCCCACAGCCAGCTGGTTGCATGAATTTGCCTATGGCATAAACAGTGTAAAACTCAGTGGTGTTACACCAGATAAACAGGATACTCCTGTGTGTGCCCCTGTCCACATGAGCTCAACCACAGCTACCCTGGTTCTTTGCAGAACGGGCTCATGTTACCCAATGCGTCTGAAGTAAGTGTCTATATTCCATGGCTTGGTCTGGAAGACTGAAAAAAAATAGCATGTGTTAAATGAAAGATCTTTCCTGAATGCAGCTTTAATTAAAATCTTAGTATTTCTTATCATAACAAAGCCTTGAAGTTAGTCCAAATGTTGCAGTTAAGCACAATGAAAGTATTCCAAGTCATGGACTGACACATCCTTAAGATACAGGAACATTTAATCTACTAGATTTTAGACTGCAATAATGACCAAATCTTTCAAAGTTACCACAAAAAATTCTTAAGACTAAAATAAAGTTGACAGTTCCTTTAATTAAACTCATCTTCCTTTCAAAGGAAGTGACAAAAAGAGTTAAGGAAGATTAATTAAGACTTAAATGCACAGAAATGACTCAAGGCATATTTAAGTAAGACTTAAATTAGTCTTTCATTTGGACATGGGAGATTCCATTAGCAATAATGAAATGGAGATAGCTAGATTTTAAAGCCTTTGCTCTAAGCTCTGCTTGGAGGCTGTTTCCAAGTTCTGCCCATCTACCAGCTCATAGGCCAATCCTGATTGTTGTGGCTTTAATATTTCTGTCATCCCTTTTTTTCAGTTATCATTTTGATTTCTGCCGTACAAAGCACTTAGCCTCCACCCTCTTGGGGTTTACATGCTTTCTTACATGACAACCTATTCATCTTTGCAGGACCCTAAATACAAAGACATTTTCATCCTCTGGGTTTGCCACCATTTGGGCTTTCAGGGCACATTAGTTCAAATTGAAATCTTGCTCTCCATCTGGTAAACAAAAGACACCCATGCAGATCCTGGCTCTCTGGTGCTCCCTAAGAACCTGGTGCTTAATAGATAACTGCATTGTGCAGCACCTCCAGCTCCTGCATAGAGGTGGCACTATGTTATGAGGAAAAAAACATAGATAGCAATTCTCCTGGTTTGTGCTGAAGGAAAGGTTTGCAGCATCTTGCCATGCGCAGATAGGCATGAAAGTCATCCTGGTCACCATGGTAATAAGATAATCAAAACCAACCCTTGGATTTTTAACTCTGGATGATGAATGGCAGAGACAGAAAGTGTCAGGGCTCAGGCAGAGAAAGAAAGGGTTGCATGGGAAGACACCTGGAAGGAGAGTGAAGCTGCATCTAGCGAGCACAGACAGGCTCTGAGGTGCTTCCTTCCACCAATGAGACAAAAAATAAATCATTTCAGTAAGAGATTCCTACCAAAGTAGGAGGACGATGTTAAGAGCTTCCCCCAGCCCAACAGGGTGGCCGTGGTGGGGTCCCCTTGCCTTCTCCAGGGTGATTCCCAGGTTTCTGCCATTGCTGTCTTCACCTCTGCAGTCCCTGTTCTCCTATTTTCTGTCTTAAATCTGCCTTGCTGCAGTGTAAGCCAAATATTTCCAGTTCTGAGGGGACTGCTCCCTGCCTCTTTAAAGGACAACTGCTCTTCTGATGTGCCTCTCTATCTTCTTTCCATCAGGTTAAAAACCCCAACTCATCCAGTTTTTCCTTAGGGTCATGGTACGTAGACCTTTCGTCGCTGTTGTCTTTCTCATTTATTTTCCTCTACTCACAAGAAATATATCCTCCTTTCCAGGTTTACTCTTGCAATAAAAGGGCTCCTCTGGCATTTGTCTTCTGTATGTTTTATCTTCTGGTTCTCATTGATTTTTTTATGATTTTTTTTATCTCTACCAAACCAGACTGTAAAAAACAGGGGGGAAGGGTGGGAATTAACTTCTGTTCAGTTTTGTTGGGGTTGCAAATTGAATCCATCCATTTCTCTAAGCAGAAAAACAAACAAAATGCCAATACTCTGGGGAGCAAACGTAGCAAAACTGTGCAAGGAGAAAATCTGTAAACCTAGTTTCTCACTGTGGGTGGCTAAATGGCTGCTTAAAGTCATTTAGCATCACACACACAGTTGAAGAAGCAGAATAATAAAAGCAAGCAAGCTGCATCTTCCTATTAAAGAAGCCCTTTGTTTTATTCAAATTTACTGGATTGTTGATTTAGGATTGCAGGGCTGGAGCTATTTATGAAAGGGAAAAGAGCTTCGTTTGGGCTTGTAATTGCATTAACACGCGCTCGTGAATACACACGCAAAGCGGCGTTGTGTGTCGGTTGAATTGCTACTCCTGTTGGCCAGAGTCCAAATATACTTTGAGCACTGTGGAGAAGGAGACAAATGGGTGCCATTTTCATGGTTAACGATCACAGGCATTAGCAGGCACGACAGCAGGGGCGGGGAAGGAAAGATGACGGAAAACTTGCTCAGGCAATAGAGTCTGTTGCCCTCCTTCGTGCACAGCAAGCTGGAGGGGTGCTGCATTTCTCCATGCTGCTTCTGTTTGGGAACCAGAGTTCTTTTTATTGTAGGCATTCCTAAATTTAAGCAACAGATGAACTGCAGGTGTCTGCAAAGGCCTGGAGGAGTCCTAGGGGTTGCTGAGGTTTTAATACCTTGGGTAGGAGTAACATCAGGTCACAGCAGTAGAGAGGGATCATTTACTCGGCTAAACTCCATCCTGACTTAATTGCTCTCTCCTACTAAATCCCAGACCAGTTAGTTGAAAACTAACTTCGATATCGCTGCAGTAAGCTGCTGTGACAGCAGTCTGAATAGACCTGCATGCTCCCTATCTTGCAACACTTAGAGCCAGGAGACCTTCCCACATGTTTTGATGGAACTTCTAGGTCCTCCAAGAAGACCTAGAGAGAGGTGCAGCTAGGATTTGCATTTCAGGCAGTTTACAGATGACTCTGCCATGAAACATCGCCAGGACAGAAGCCACAATCTGCCTTGCAGATGGATAAACTAAGAAGAAATTATTTACTTTTGCTTCATTGGTGCCCTGCCCCATCATGATGAGACTAAGACTTGCATGTTCTGCTTTGCTTTTTAATGTCCCATGCTGAAGTCGGGGAGAGTAAGTGCAGGGCAGAGCACAAGAGACAAGGAGCTGTTTTCCCTAAGCTGTGACACATGCTTCCTTGGGGCTTTAAGCTGATTTCTACTCAGTCAGGAAAAAAAACCCAACGAAATGGATAAAAGACTCCAAATAGTGCACTTCTCATGTATAATCTATTAAAAAAAAAGTACTTCTAGTTATGTCCAGCTTCCAGGACACAGCCACAGCCACACTCTGCTTTTAAACCTGGCACAATTTAGTGTTCCACTGCAGCTATGGGCCACGCTTCCCTGGTGCTACCCTTGGCTTGCAATTAACCCCTTCCCCTTAACGGAAGACTTTGGATTCAAAGTAGTTTATACTCAAAGAGCAGTGTGGTTCAGGCTCAGGTTTGCAATTACAGAAGTTGTAGTTGTTGAGGCAGAGATGTCTGGGTTGACACATCCTTTTTCCAGAGGGGGCAGCCAGCATATGTCCTCCAGTTAAAACATACCCCCATCAGCTCCATTCAGTTTGGCTTTTAAGTTCAAAAGGTCTTTGGTATTTATTCTAGAGCTAAACAAAACCTCTAGATTTGTTATGAGATAGAATCATCCTCCAGCCAACTCAATACAAACCATCCTACACCTGTGGGTTTTTTTATTCATCCTCCTCTCCAACTTCTCAGGAATTCCCTTTCGGAGTCTGAAATAGAAGTCAAATCCCCACACAACACTGGCAGCCTGCCATCTGAAAAAAATAACATTTAAGGGTTAAGAGGAGGGAATCAAGAAGGATGTTGTGTTTGGATTGGAAATAAAAGTAATGTGCCTATTTGTTGACAATCCTTTGTGCCTACCAGCACCATCACAGAAAACAGTAATACAGACTGTTTAAATTTAAACACTGTAGATCAAGTTTTACACCTGCACACAAGGTGTAAAAGCAATGAGCCGACCAACCTAAAATTAATCTGTGTGGGAATGTGAGATATTGTAGGTGTGCTGGGTTACAGATTCCAGCTCCTTAGTGCAGCAGACTGGAAAAGGCAGGGGGTGCCCTCAATTCATTTCTAAGCTCCTGTGTCTTAGCTCCCTTATCATGTTGCAGAGAAGCAATGGCTTGGTTTTACATAAATTAAGGGGACAAATATACCTTCCATGATGCTCCTAGCTCGCTGGTGATTTTGGGACTGTGGAGGGGATTTGGAAAACAGAGGAAGTTAGGCTGACAGAGGAGCTAATTTGGGGGAGGAAGTGAATGATGGGGCCCTAGGAATTTTCTGCTGTCTCAGGAAATCTCAGGATTTCTAAATACTTCTCAAATCCCCAAACCTTGTAAATGAGTCACTTGAACATACACTGCGATTTTGGCAGTCACCTTCACCTCCTCGTTTTCTCTGTTCTTCTCCTCCTCCAGCTGCTATTTGCTCCATCTCTCCAGCTCAGCATCACAACCACCATCACCACTACTTCTGCTGATGAGACCTTCCAGGAGCCCTACCAATACTCTCAGCTGGCCCTGGCCAAATCTGTCCCCAGCCCTGCAGGGAGCCCACAGAGATCACCCTGGCCTCTGCTCCATGCCAGGCTGCATTGCAGACATGCCCAAGGAGCTGGGAACAGGGCTCTGCAAAACACAAGCGCACTCGCAAACCTCTGTGCCCAGTCTTTTCTTCACACACAGCTCCTTGGTGCACAAGAAGTTCTGTAGTTCCTTCATCCATTTAGATTTTAGTCCCTAAAGGGATGCAGAAACCTCTGTTCTAAGTGATTTATGTGCAGCTTCCTTCCGTTCATGGAGATAATCTCATGGAGTCTTGCTTTTCTGCATACTTGGCAGTGTTGTGCTTGACCACATGCCACCAATCATACTGATGGATTATTCTTGGAGCAACTGAGGAGGTAATTCCCTCAGCCTGTGTGTAGAGCAGGAAGAGTGTACAATGCCGGACCTCATAGGGAAGGGGGAGAGAGGACAATCTGCAGACAGCTTTTGTTCTCAGAGCAAAGCCTACAGCCAACCATCTCCAGGGAAGAGAATTTCTGCTCCGTGTGAAGTAAATTGTCACGGTGAAGATAACAGAAACTTGATGTATCATTAAGCACAGTTCAAAGGAGAAAGGCAGGACTAATACAGCATCTGGCTTTCAGTGAAGTCCTCTCTGCTTTGTGGCATTATCCTGGACAGATTCATACACTCAGACAGACCAAAGATTTGCATACGATCACAGACAGGTGAACCACTGATGGCTTGGACCCAATGAAGACAGTATTATATGCATCTCTTCCTGCCCAGAACTGGTACAGCATCATTTGATTGTCTTTGTTCCAGGACAAGAAAGGGAGACCTATGTTTATGTGCCATGGCATAAAAGCATGGGTTCTTTGTCAGTGCTCCAGCATAGCCCACACAAAAGGCATACACCAAGTTTAGTTTAGTCCTTGCTCCCTCCTATCTGACTTACATTTTCATGAGAGATTTGACAAACAATTTATTAACTCTGCAAGCCTTCACACAGTCAAGACTAAATTTAGAATTATTATTCATGGAGATGAAAGCTAACAGAGTGTCTCCATTACTTCTTGAAATAAGGGGTCCATTATGGACCAATGAGGTAACTGCTTCCACGGGTGCTGTCTGCTCACAGGCACAGATAATTCTGATTATCCTCAGACATCTCATTTGTTTCTCAAAACTATGGGTTAGTTCTAATATGAAAACATGAGACTACTCATTCTTTCACCAACTCCCATAACACTTTGGATCATATTTTTTTGGAAAATGTGATTTCTTTATTCAGTGCATCTGTCTTTTGTGGCTTGAAATTCTTCCTGAGAGACCCCAGGCCTGGATGCTGACTGGTGGAAAACAAGGCTGAATCTAGCCCCTAGTGTCTAAATAGCATAAATTATTGCTAAACTGAACTATAGCCATGGTATTTATTTATGGAGCTGCTATGCCACTGCTACCTTTTCCTAACTTATTACTTTGTAAATCTCTTTGGAATACCTGGAATTTGAAATATGGCATATTAAAGCAAATTCTATTATAGTTTCTATTGCTGTCAGCAACATCCCTTTTTAGCATGGTTTAAGGCGCCTATGTGTGTTTCTTGAAATGCATTCCTGCTCCTGTGCTCCAGGCTCCCGAGTGTCCATTTTAGGTAGTAAAGTCTGAATATTAGTAGGTGCTATAACTAACATACTTTCAGAGCACCAGTCTTTATTCCTGTCAAAACTACTAAGTAAGGAGTTTGAAATGAAAGGGCAAAGACTGGAGCAATGCACTCCTCATCCATCACTGCTTGGGTAAAATAATATTAAACTCAGTAAAATACTCAGTCTCCTTACCCTGAAGAAAGATTTTATTTTTCCCATTTCTCAGAAGACATTTCTTCTGTACTGTACTCCATGAAATAAGGAGGGTGTGTTAGGGCAACATCTAGACATCTGAGGAGAGATTAAACCCCATTGAAGTGTACCATTTCAATATGCAGAATATTAGCTGCTTAGAAATAGGTGGATATTTTGCTCCAAGGGAGCAAGAGTCACTAATGTCAATGGCATTGAAATGATGAAAAGTCAGAGCTTGCCTAGGTCATGAGAACTCTGTAATAAATTTGGGATAGAACCCAGATTTACCAAGACATGGGTCAGCAACTTAACCAAGCTTTCTGAACATACACATTGTGGTGTAGAGAGCTTCAGAAGCCCCTAGGACAATTAATATTTCCTCAGAAATAAGCATGTCTTTGCTAGTAGCTGGGACATCAACCTTCCCTCCCTCTGTCATTTTTGGAAATCAAGCATTTCATTTCATAAAGATTTCTTTTGTGCTTTTTGTTCTGAGAGAACATCTTCTTAACAGTCTAAGCACTCAGATCAAAGTGTCTGATTTCAGAGGGATTTGATGGGTGTTGTTGCTGGTTTGTGTTTGTTTTTCAAATCATTCTTACCTTGCAGAAAGAAAAAAGAAGCTCTCTATGGGTGGGTAAACTAAACCTAAACTTACAGTCCCACATGGAGGATGCTGCAATCAGGCACATCCCATCAGTTCTAACACAGTGGTGAATCCAGCTGAGTTACTTGTAATAGTGTCTAAGAAAACAGATGAGCAGTGGAATCCAAATTTTAAAAATAATAAGTTTCCACGGGGAGGCTGCATAATTCTCTTTACAGATGGACATCCCTGGAGACTTGAGCACATTTGACTATTATTAGGAGGAAAATGGGAAGAGAATATTTTAGTGTTTGAGATTTTGCATTTTCCTAACTATGCTGATCTTAGAATTATAGCTCTGGGACTTAATTAATTTTTTTTTTAATGAAGATTTTAAATGCTTATAAACACTTTTTAAAAAATTATAAATATACATTCTCCATCCACTCTTCTTTGCAACTTCCCTTCTTAAGATGCTGGGATTCAAGAGGGACACTGGGGCTAGAGCAGAATAAGGAAGTGGGTGGATGGGGGTACTGCTAATAAGTCAGACATATTAAAAATCAAAGGCAGCTGAGACACAGATTCATCCTACTCAGTCCTGGACTCTAATGCCCATGCTCTGACAGTAGGCATTTGGACTGCCACTTTCAAAAAGCTATTAAGATCAAAGATGAATTAAATGTTTCCAATTTGACATGGTTAATACTAGAGATTGCTGAATCTGGTGAATTCTGTGCGTTCTGTCATCTATTCTCCTGCACACACACATATGCTCCCACACAGTTTGAACTCCAGAGGTTTTTTGCAATGATTGTCTTGTCAGAAATTTTGGCTTTGCAGACAAACATCAGGTCATTTAAGGGAAAATAAAGCAGACAGAGAGAACTGGAAAGGCTCCATTGTGTTCATCCTTAATTCATCCCTGCCTCCTGCAGTCGGGATATTCCCAGGTACACTGCTGAGAATCAGCATTGAGATTTAGATGTTGCCATGGCTATGCAGAATGGACATTGCACTAATGTTTAAGGGCTTTAAAATTCTAGGTGGGTTACAAGGAAAATGCTATTGCTGGTTCTTTTCCAATTTCTAGCTGAGATATATGTACAAATATCCACCATTTATGTACGTCAAACGAGTACAGAGTAAATGAAGACTGCAAATTATTTGCAAAATTAATCTGAATTTTTTAATAAGGTTGTTTTAGCTTCATTCCCTTCTAATCCTGTGCTTTTTTCAAAAGATAAAATAATGAATTTAACTGGTTGGCATGCTCTGTTCTGCCACAACATGAAGACTTATTTGAGAATAGATACAGATACAGAACAAATACTCAAGCTGTGACTCTTGTCTTGTGCAGTAATACATTCAGAGCAGTGACTCCCACCCTGCAGAGCAGAACCAGGCCATGGATTTAATAACCCCATGGCATACATGAGGTACTCCCTTCTTATAATAAAACTCTTCACATCAAGCAGAAATCCATGCGAAAAAAAAAAAAAAAAAGCTCTGGTAATGTATCAGTGGAAAAGTCTCAAAGGCAGCAGTGGGAAGAATGGGAAGAGAAGTCTGATGGAAAATCAGTGACTCCAGAATCTTGTCATCTGAATAAGGACAATCATAGTTACACCTCAGCAGGTCTGGAATCAAATTTTGGTATCCTTCTGGGAACACTCCAGCCTTTCAAAGCCCAAAGTCTTGGGCAGAAGCTGGTGATGCTGCTCTTTGTCATGGGTGCATTGTGCTCACAGCAGACTGCCATGCTAACCTGGCTCATTTTGTACCTGAGTTGTGTCATATGGATGAAATAAGTTGGGTACCTCTGAAAAGCACTGCACCGTCTCAACAGACCTTTGATGTGAATAAGGCTGAACATGATGCTGTGTGTAATGAGCAAGGGGCCACATGGACCACATGTTGAGTGAACCTGTGGGAAAAGAAACCTTTAGAAATTTCCTTTTAAATTGGGAAAAAATATTGCTGTGGGGCTATCAAAATGTTCCACTGAAATAAAAATCAAAGTGTCACATGGATTTTTAGTTTCAGTGTTGTAAGTATCTCCTGATTGAATAATATACAATATATTTGCAAAGTGAAGTGTCATTTCAAACCCCTAAAAATCAAAATGTTAGTATAAAATCAAAATGCAATATTTTGACACTATCAAAATGCTTAAGTTCTATATTTTTCCTCAGGAAAATCTAATAAAAATCAACACAAATGTACGATTTCATTAAAACAGAGTTTTCTGACAGAAATACGTTCTGCCAAGGAAAGAAGCAATATTTAAGCATCTTCGACATTGACTGTCTGGGTAAAAAGATTATCTTAATTATTGATCTGTTGACTAAACAAGTCATTCAGTTGAATACCGCTGTTCTTTTGTGTGATGGCACTGTTAAATTCTGTTTTTACAAACGGGGGACCAGAGAGGAGGTTCCTCCAGCTGTGTCATTGATCTCCCAGAAGACCACTAGGAAATGCTGACAGAAAAAAAAAAGGAAGAAAAGGGGAGACCCCCTTCATTTTGCACTTCTCCCTCTTTCTGGCAATGAGAAGACCACAAATTTTGTAATTCTGGCACCCAGGCTATTATGTTTAACAGGTACTTCCATATTCATTTTTCATGAAGTTACGTAATTTTTTTCAGCCTATTAAAATCTTAAGTTCCCTCATGTTTTTTTTTTTCTCCTGCAGCATGTTAAAGAATATCCCTTTTCCTTGTATTTCTCTCCTGCTTTCCTTTGAGTTCCTTGGTCATTTCATAAAATTAAGAAGGGGAAAATCAAACTGCACAGGTTTATCTGTTTTGGTCCCACAGCCCAAGCTTGACACTAAGAGCCTCCTGAGTGGAAATGAAGTTTGGCCTTTGATTTTCATACCTCTCTTTCTCACCACAATTAATCAGAGTGATGGATGCTTCATGCTCATTAAATGTGGAGCATTATGGGTAGTTGTGCTTTGCAGTGTCACAGCATTAGCATCATCAGAGATTTTGGCAAATTTCCATATCCAATCTCTCATGCAAATAAATATTGACAATCTATTTCATTCGGTTTATTGGTCTTTTCTCCCCCTCCCTTTCCCTTTTTATGTCTGTTAAAATTATTCATTCTTTAAGAAGCATTAGGGGAATAATTTACAATCAACAATTTGTCCAGTGTTCAGCCTCACTGCTTGCAGAACAACTGCCAACATACCCAAATGTCTCCAGTGCTGTAGGCATTTGACTGGAGGGAGCAGACAGCCTCCAACCACCGAGTGACTCTTCCCTGCAAACTCCAATTCAACAGTACACTTAACGTGCTTAAAATGAACCATATGTGTCCTTATTCATCACAGATTTCTATATGATATTAAAATCTTTTACCAGCATTGAGTCTGGGTTTGTTAGTTTTGGCTGGACAGACAAATTGTATAGTATTTTCCCATCTCTTTATTAGAATGAATATACAAATATTTCCATGACAGATACATGGATAAGCAAACCTAAAAGTGAGTACTTGCAAATATGAATGCCACTTTGAAATTAGTTCTCTACAAACATTCCTGCCAGTAAAACTCAATTGTTAGAGTGTTTGCAGAGAGCTAACAGATGAGAGGATGGATATAGCTGGACTGAACTAATTTAAATATCCAAGCAGATAGTTGCTGAAGTTTTTCATTATTGGCCCAGTCTGATTTTTAAAAACATTATGAAAGATATAGGTTTGGCACCTTCTTAAACTGCTGAGGACAAACAGGAGGATAACAGGATTCTCTAAGGACCTTTCCCATCCTTCATACATGTCTCCTTGAGATGTTCTAGAAGATTGTGCTGTCAGATGACTGTCTAAAATGTCATTAAAACTCCATCCATACCCATTAGCTCTTCTCTGCCACTCATCTCATAGAATGCCTTGTTACATGTGAAAGGAGCCACCAGGGGATATCTTCTGCATCAAGCTAGAAGACTGTCTACACTGACAAACTATACATGGCCGTTTACCAGGAAACTGTGGAGTCCTTCAGCAAAACATATACTGTACCCAGATAATGGAAAAGAGTCTCCAGGCACTCAGCAGCTACTGCATGATTTTGGCTGGAGCTCTGTAAAACACAGGACTGGGCAATCTCCATTCTGGGCAATACAGGAATACAGGGGAGAATATCTTTGCAGCCTGGGGTTGAGTTTTTTGTTGTCTCCAGTGCAAGGCTGTGTTGTCTGGCAGAGCTGAAGAGTTCCCACATGTGGAGTGCCCAGAATTGTTACAGTTCATTCACAAGGCTCATGTTAAAACCTGGAGTGGAGTGACATGGGCTTCTGCTGGTCACAACCATGATTTGTTAGTGGAAGAACAAGCAGAAATTTGCACAGAAAATGCTTTCAGCCATGCCGTGCACCAGAGTTATCAACTCTTTCCATATGGTGGATAAGCAGTGGAATAAACCCACTTCATCCAAAAAAGCACAGTGGTTCCAAATAAATATATCTGGCCCAATAATTTCTGTGGATATTTTGTCTGTGACACTCCGGTATTTCCAATTATCTTTCAACCAGCAACTTCTTGGACTGCCTGTTGGTAAGCACATCTGTTGCCTTTATTTTCCTCTCCCTTCTTAGCCTTGTTCCAATAACCAAAGTGAAGAAGCACCATGAAATCATTTAGAAGCATCACACATCAGAGATAAATGAAAGCTTTAAAATAAATAAATAAACAAAAAATCAGACTAATATCCTCACAGCTAAGAACATGAAGTGGCTTTGACTTCCAGGTCACATAATTTTCAAAGTAATTAGTAGCAATGCTTCTTAATATATCATCTAGACTGATTACAGAAGGCAGAAAAGGTGCCTTGAGTAAGAGCATCTTCACAGGAGTTTAATGCAGTTTAGCTAATATGCTTTCACTTCAGACCTTCAGGTAATCCATCTTAACTCGCTTAGGTGTCCTTGTGCACACAGTTTTTGGATTGGATACTCTTAGCTGCTAGAGGGTGGGTGATTTCTTGCTCATCTCCAGCTGACAGGTACATACCTGCAGCACTGGGATGAACAGAAGGTATCTACCAAAAAAATGATGTAGGTCTGCTCTGCATTTATGGCTACAACAGATGCTCTATGCCTCTGTTGCCTGAAGTGATCACATAGGAACTGTGTTCTTTGGTGTACAAGTTGTTGTTTAGCAGTTCCTTGCCTTGTGGTGCGGGAAGAGAGGAGCGTTGGGTTGCCTGCCAACATGATACCAAATGGGGCTGGAAGGGCAGATGATGCAGTCTTCTCACAAGTGCTGGATCCCATGGATCTCTAGTTCATGATCCAAAAGTGGATTTCTCTCTACTCTGACCAGTTGGTAATTTTTTTCTCTTAGAAAAGGAACTTTTTTTCTTTTCTTTTTTTTTTTCCCCCGTGTTGTATTGTATTCCCCTAAATCTCCAAGTAAGTAAATTAACAAAGGGGAACTCTAAGCTCTCTGAAACTGCTTCAATGGATTTGTGCTTAGTTTGTCAGGAAGCAAATATTTTAGTTGAGAACAAAGCAAAAAAAACCTGTACCTTATGTTTACCCTCCAAGTACCATTCATAAAAGTGATCATATCTTGTGTTTTTCCTGATAGTGATGAAAATGTGGCCTCTGTATTTTGCTAGGAGAAGAGGAGAAATTCTTGTCAGATAACCACAAACCCACTCAAGCATATTTGAGTGGAAAGTCTGCTCATGCTCATTAAAGATTTTGCACATTGCTTGTTGTGTGAAGGGACGGGGGAATAGAAAGGGGAAGGAAAGAGAAGAAACTAATTAGAAAGAGTGGAAAAATCCAAGGAGAATGTTTCAACAGTAAGACAATACAGATAGGAAAAGAAAAATAAAGTCTGTATTTTACAGAGAAAGCACCTTTTAGTGTCAGCCTAGAAAGCTCTTCTAGCTAGGATAACATATTTCTTCAGTGGCAAAAGGAAAAACCAAATCTTCCTTGAAAGAAAAAAAATCTGGTTTAAATTACAGGTGAAAGGTCTATGAACTCAATCTCATTTTTTGAACCCAAAATAAATAATTTGAGTGGTTATCAAATATATCCAAGTTCCTCCAGGTTTGCCCAATCCTAGTCCTCCTTTGGCCGCTTCTGTACTTCTGTTTTCTTCTAAAATACATCAAAGATACGTCTGAGATAAAACACATCAAACAGCAGCCAGGAACCACAGAAAATGTAAGTAAGGAATGCAGAGAACAGCATGATAATCATGTTGAGTACAGAGGGATGAGACTTCTGAGGAACGATGCCCAGCGGACCGCTTGGTTTACCGTAATGATGATGCGATCTGTGCATTTGCCTTGCATTTTCTCCCTAGAAATGACTATAATTTATTTCTATGAATCTCATCTGAAGCTGGTGGAAGTCACTGATGCCCCATCTCTTGCTAGCTCTCAGGAAATCTGCTTTTCCCAGACAGAGCACATTAGGAGGGTAGTCAGGGGGATAATGGAGCAGTTACATTATTCCAGTGGTTTTCATTGTGAGAGGCTGTTTGGGAGCAGCAAATGGCTTGCTGATTTCTCCTAGTGCACCTAGCTAGTCTGTGGCTTCTCTTTCTGGTAGTAGAGAGGAGAGCTGTGATGGGCAACCCTTCAGGCTGCAGTTATCAATCACACTAATTTCTGCATCCCATTTAACTCAAGATTCTTGCAATAAAAAAAAACAGAGTGTGGGAGGAGGGAGAGCAGCAACTTGATACCCCACGCAGATGGAAGATAAGGATGGCAACCACATTGCTCCTGCTCCAATGAAGGCAGAATGTGGGCAGGAATTCACTGTGACATATCAAGCTTGGAGGTCACCCAAGGCACTGTGTGGTTTTCTTTGTGATCCTTTATCATTCACACGTTGCTTTGGTGTCTGGCCACAGGAAGAATAGAGCAAACCCGGTAGAATAAAGTGTAAAGCACTTCATTTCTGAGCCATCTTATTTAATCTGTCCCTTTGGGATGCTGGTGAGATATTATGTGTTTCCATGGCTTTTATATAGTTAGAAGTTGTACCACCAAGTAGAAGTTGTGACTGTTACGTGACCTATAAGCTACACATGTAACGGGAACACTTCCAGCTCCTGCCAACCTGCAGGCTGGTGTGTGAACACCAGTTTCACACTGAAACCCCAATGTTTACCAGTGTATCTGCTTCCGCGCTGATAGACCGTGCTGGCCATCTTTGACAGTTTAAGCTTGCTGAGATGAGGAGGAGTAAGGCTAAATCCGAACAGCAGTAACTATAAAACAAATTAAAAGACACAGTGTGTGTGTGCCTGTGGAGATATAGCCACAGAACAAATAGGGCTGAAGTGCTGAGATTGGTATCAGGGGAGGGAACACTTAAAGAGCTGTTGCCTTCTGTCCCCTTTTCCCTCTAAATCCAAATATTGTAGAACAGCAAGAATTTTGTTGTGCTTGCAGTCACAGAATGAGCATTACCAATGTTTAAATTGCAATTAATTTCCTGGGTGTGGAAAAAGATGCGGTGTTCTCACCACCATCTCTTCCATTCCCTAACCCCAAACCCTGAGTTAATGATCATAATTGCCAGAGTGGACACCCAAATTCTGTCAAAGCAGATTAGAAGTTTTGGTTTTATGAGGACAGCATATATTTGCAAAAATTATCATCCTATGTTGTTTCATTCTTACAGTTTTAACTGCAAATGTGCTGAAATAATTCAAATAAAAGGTTTCGGCTGTTTCCATACCTAGTTCCTTTCCCAGTTTCTGTGCCATTAGCTCTTTTCACAGCAATATTTTGCCCAAACCAGAACAAAATAAATTGCCACCTGCAAAATTTCTTTCTCTTGCTGAGGCAGAAATGCCTTTTTCCAGTCACCTTCAGCAGTACACAGTATCAGGATAGTGCAGCTGTTTTGCAGCTGCCAGCTCATGCAAAGGAGCCATCGTTTACTTGAGAACAGAAGCTGGGGGGGATCGTGACTGCTCTTTGGCATTCCTTTCCCAGTTAACCTCTCCTTATATTAGCAATAACATTTCTTGGCAGCACAGTAAGATACTTGTGAAGCACAGGTTGGGGGAAAAAAAAAAGTGTATTCCAAGGTAGGTCAGTCAAAGAGCCGTATTTCAGATGTGACAGATGGGTGGAAATCAGGCATTTAGCAAAAATAAAGGAAAAGCCATGAGTAAAAATCTCTGTTCAGATCTCTTTAACATGTGTATTACTCTCAGGTCTGTAGATCTTATGTAGATCTTCCTTAGGCTCCAGAAAGAGGCAGAGAAGGGTGTTTTGGTGAAAAGAGTAAGAACAATGTTTAAGCAATATTGACTGGCTAAATGAGCACTGTGATATTCTGCTTTCATAGATTCAGAATTCTACAGAATCCTGGTTCTGACTTCTTATTTCTTACTTTAACAAGCTTTTAACTAATCTTACTAAATGTAGGAGTTGCTGTGATTGCTCTCCTATAACCTGTCATTCATTTTCTTCTTTACAAAACACTTCTTTTCCTCAAATTTAAGTGACTTTACTCTGAAAGGAGTGCAGTATCTATACTCCAGACTACAGTGCCCTAGGAGACAGTTTGCTGTCATCAAGGACTGTATTCTCCTGGAAATATCTCAGCCTCTCCTCAGATCTAGACTTTGCTAGGTGAGGATGATCCCTTGGTAGAGTGGGCTCTCTTCAGCCATCTGGATGACAATACTCTGGATGGCTGAATGGAGATAAAGTAAAAAAGGTTTCCCAGAGCTGCCAAAAATCCATTTCTTTTCTTTCTTTTCATGCTCAGAACTGTGAAGGGTTCTTCCTAGATTGATGTAGGAACTATGCAGAGATTTCATCTCTTTGCAGAAACAATTTGACAGGCTGTATGTCAGCAGAGATGTGAATGCAATGAGCTTTTCCCTTTCGCCATGTGTTCTCTGTTTCCTGTAATGTGTACACTGAAGTTGCTCTGAGTGGTCGAGTAGAAAAACCAGGAAGAGTGGGATGTGAAGGACACAGCAGGATGGAGCATTAAGTCTGGGTTTATGTCCCAGGAAAGCTGGGGAAACAGGAACAGCTCTGATCCCCTAGCAGATCCCTGTACAAAGATGATCAACTGGACCTTACAGCCTGGAAACAGCTCCAGGTTCCAGCTCAATGGGCTACAATGGATCCTCAGGCCATATATATGTCTCATTGTATCTACTCAGCCCATCCAATTTAAGAGCAAACTCTTCCCCTGACCCACTGTAAGCAGGATCCTTCTTGCAGATGAAGGAAATTCCTTTCTGTTGTTCAGTGAAGAAGTTGCGCACTGTGAAGCTCATTATAGAAAAGGTCTTCTGCTGACCAAAGAGAACAATAGCAGCTAAAATTAATTTTCCATGGCCAGATAAGCTCCCAACCCCTGTCTGAATCCATGTGTCCCTTAGGCTGTAATGGCTCTGCACACTCAGGAATTTTCACCCTGTAGAGCTACAATAAATAGAGGCAGGTAACGGCAGCACAGATAGGCTGCATTATTGGAAGTCTGCTCTCTATTAGCTGCAGGATGACTCCTGCTGAACCTTAGGTTTAATGGCAAATATCTTTTTTCAGCAGCTGTTTCCCCAGACAACTCGAGTACATGTACCCTAAACGGAATTGCTGGTTTTGTCCTGCCTGTGAATAAGTCTCTGAATTACATTTGAAAATTAATTAACTATCATGGGCTTTGACTGCTGCTGTTGAGGATCAAACTCTGAAAAATCAAAACACTGGCCTCATTTCTATTACCAGTAAAAAATGGGAGCCAGAGCCAATGGTTTCAGACAACTTCCAATACTTGTAAATACCTCCAGAGCTGAACTACTCAAGTTTTAGGATTTGAGGAAGCTTTATAGACTATAGAGGAACCTGAATTTTAATTTAGTAATTATAGCTGGAGCCAGTGTCCCAGCTTAGAGCAGCTCAGAACTCCTATTGTAAGATCTGCTTTCAGCTATTTACAACTTGGAGGAGTTTTGAGAATTTGAATTGCAAGCTTTTTGAATGAATTTGTTGTTTCTAGGAAAGCATCTGTCAAATTGGTGTAGAACTCAATCTGAGAATGAAATAAGAGAAAATGTACATTATTAAAAAAGTATTCATTTGCTTCCAAACTCAAAATCAAGGACTTGAGATGTACCAGGGAGAAGGTAAGAGGGAAGAGTCATCTTCCTGCCATTATTCCTAAAAAACCCTCAACAACACAAAACAGGAAATTAAGAAAATGTGAACTTCAGGGGTAAAAAGCTATTAGCATAACCACTAGAATCTGGAAACTAAACTTGCTAAAGGGTTTGTCCCAACCTGTCAGTCGTGTTCTTTGGAGTTGACCAGGACTTGAGAGATCACTCCCTTTGCCCAGGGTGTCATGGGCAAAACAGTCTCAATTTGGGGAATATTTACTTAAGTTATTTTATTGCCAACCAACACAAACTTTTAACCAGTGATTTTTATATTGAGAAAAAAAAAAGCATAAACAATTAAAAAAGCACTTAAGTAAACACCTTTCTTCCCTCAGCCTCAAATTGTGGCAAATGTTTATCCTTCCTCCTTCCCAGTCTGAATTTTTCATGTTACACTCAGTCTGTCCCAAAACCTTTGGTGAGGCAATGGGTGGTGAATCAAGGTTGCGTGTAAGAGTGCATCCCCACTCTGTCATGGTTCATCCATGGACATAGTGTTGGCATGGGTTGTCCATGGCCATGGTCTCTTGGGTGTCCCTGCCTCAGCACAGGTCACTCATGCCATGGTCCCTCCTGGGTTGTATCCTTGAGCACAGAGCACCACTGAAAGCTCTTCCATGAACTGGTGACTGCGCAGGCTGTGCCATCAGTGCTGCGAAACACCACTGCCCAGAGCAGCCAACAAAACTGCTGTCTATAAAAAAACAAGTTATCTGGCAATCTGTGTCATCACCCTTCAGTGCTGGCATACACAGAGGATGGCAGCCTATCATCATTGCTTATTCTGCTATCTACTCTATGAATAGAGCAGAGAAAAAGTCCATGATGCTTGCAAGAAACACCTAGATGCTGCATGCTGGATTTTCAGCAGGTGGAGAGGAAGACACAGAGTTAGCCTTTTCTCCTTTTTTTTTTAATAAATCACACACAACAAAAATGATCTTTACATGACTTCAGAGGTGAGACTCACTTCCACATTGGCTTTAAACAGGCTGTCTGCTTTGATTCCTGTCTCTAAAGAGTCATAATTCTTGACACGGAGCACACTCAGAGGCAGTCATGTACACTTTCTTTGCCACCAGTACAGTCTCAAAGCAAGTGGAGCTAGAGAGAGAAAGCAGAAAGAAAAGGAGACTTTCCTTCCTGGAACTGGGAAGGGAGGAATACATCAAGACTCCACACTGAGGTAAATTATAATAATTTTGGAAACAAGCTGCCACCACGCACCCCATTTTAAGAGTGACAGTTCTTACTGAAAGGTCCTAGCAGTGCCAATTTGCATCTCAGCTCACACCCTGACAGCACCACCTATTTGGGAGAACCCTACCAGATAGAGTGCATGTGCAAAGGGACATGACAGGCTGTATGGCTGTGGGCGAGTCCCTCAGGGGTTGTTATAAGACTCAGCACTGTGTTCTTTTAACTGCCTGAGAGAGACGACAATCATTTTGCAGTGCCTGGTGCAGTGTCTTCCTGCTACTATAAAATGCAATTTACTAACAAAAATACAAGAAAAGGGATTTTGGATGTTCTGGGCGCTATCCAGGGCCAATTAGAGAGCACTCTTCTTTCTGGTCTATAGCTGTGAGTACAGTTTATAATAATTCACTAAATATTGTTAAAAAGAAATAATTCTTTACACATCTGGCACTTTCATAGGCACTTACTGGCCTGTAGAAAATGTAATTAAGCAGGATTCCTGCCTGTTGTTTTCTTACACAAGACCTTTCTGTTTCAGTGCTGCTGTTGACTTCATTAAGAGGCAGACACTAAATGCAACCCTTCAAACAGAATTCATATTTAAGAAAGGCCATGCAGTCTCCCAAGCTTCCTGCTTTTGTCTCACTCCATCCTCTGATTGTCCATGCCCCTTCCCTCTGCAGCCGCTGTGTCTCCCACCCCAGTTTCTGTGTGGAGTGGTTGCTGCGAGTCAGGTTTTAACAAAACTCCACTATTAAGAAAAAAGAGTGGAGGGTGGGGATGGAGAGGCTCCTGGGAGTTGGTAATGGCATGCAAAGCCTTTCATCTCTAGGTTTCTAGGCCAAATTAGCTGTAGTGACCCAAAGTCCTTTGAAATAAAGCAGGTCTCTTTTTTAATTTTAATTTGTAGTAGAGAAGAAGACAATTTGACCTGATTTTTTCAAAAAAGCATGTGTATCCCCTGTTGGGAGTTCCTCTGAAAATCAACAGCTTGTCTATGAGTACAAGAGAGGCAGCTCTCCTCCCCAGCTGCCTTTGAAGCTTCCTGGGCAGCCCCATCCGCAGCCAGGGATCCCTCCTCTGAAGGCACCAGGAGGGGGCTCACCCTGGCCCTGGCCAGTCCCTCTTTGCCCTCTTCTCATCTCCTCCACCATCCTGATGACTCATTCCAGCAAGTTTTCTAAACAGGATTCCAAATTCCAAATAATGACTGACTTCAAGAGTGTGTTTACAGGAGAGACATTTGTAATATCGAGAGACATTTGTAATAACTTGTCATCTAAGCAGGTTTGTCAAGTGTCACACGGCAAATGTGAACAGACGGTTTGCTGCCTCCTAGAACAAGTCTGGAAGTCACTTTAAAGTATATCATTTAAATAGCTATTCACTGGCAGCAACACCCCAGTTTTATTCAGCTGTAAAAAAAATCATCATTCAGTTACATCTGTTTATAACAGCGTAACACAGTCCTGACTGATGAAGTGCCATGTGGTATTTTCAGCCATTTACCTCTTCACTCTTTCTCCCTTTCAGTGTCAACAACTTTTTTTTTACATCTTGTAGACTGCTACCATAGGACATCTTCTCCTTGTGAATAAGGGAAAAGCTTGATTTGGTCTCCAGGCAATGTTAAATATCTAGAATTTAGGAATTTATGGACAAGCTGTTTGGGGAAAATAAATAAATAAATTCATAAATAAATAAGTTCTGTATTTTCCTCCAGTGGCAGATTGGCAGGATTTCCTTTCCACCTGTCCTATTCCTTATCTCAGCAGTTTTGCTGTTGATAATTAACAGGAAATATCACCACAGTCTTACTGGAGCCTGACAATAATAGGACATCTGGTATTAACAGAAGCTGTTAACCATATTCAAAACCTAACTATAGTATGACAGCAAGAAACTTATGTAAGATTACTTGTCAGTTTGAGTTGCAAGTATAGTACATCACATGTTTACGCAATCCTGGCACACATGCATGCATATGTGGTTTCTAAGATTTACACTTGCACTACACCAGTCTCTGCATTGGTTGGCCTCAAACTATTATTCCCTTCCTCCAGCCCTCACCCCATGCTGCCCAGTGCCTGCATCCCATCCATATCCCGGGAGCAGGGTCCTGCTGCTTCTCTGCTTTTATGGATGCTGCATGTCAGATACACAATCACTGCTAAATCCACAAGAGTGACCAAGTCTGTTGGCCATGGAGAGCAGAGGTGTCTGTCTACCAGGAATATGCAACTGTCCTGGTTTCCCAGGAACAGCCCCCCAGCCCAGCCATGCAGGCAGGCCAGGAGTAGCCCTGAGTCAGCTGAGAGATCCAATCAAGTCAGCTCACAGGTGTATGCCAGACCACTTATATTAAGCTCATTATAAAAGGAGGGAGTTTAGTGAAGGTAAAGTTTCTCTTCCTGGGACTGCTCCCTCTTGGCCTTCTCTTCATGATGCTGCTAAGGATGAGGCTGAGTATAAGTTTGTGTACTTTATGTTGGTGATTGTATTTGTTTTGTTATTTCATTAAATCTACTTCTACTTCAACCCACGGGGCTTCTCCCTTTCCCCCTGATTCCCCTTCTCAGCTGGGGAGGGGTCACTGGGTGGTAGAACAACTGCTACAGTTTAGCCCATGGTGCAGGCTAAACATAGACAGCAGTGCAGTGAGATAGCAGCCCAGGAACAGTGCAGGGAAAAATAAGAAAGTGTGGAGTACACTGGGTTCAGCTGTGGGAATATATGCTAATAGTACAAGGCAGTACTTCACATTCTAGGGAATCTTGAGTTCTCTGTGTATTTATGAAGCCAGAACAATTATTTAATATTTCTTCTATTAATGCTTTGGTACCAAAATTGGAATGTGTTGTGAATGCTTTGGGGATATTGATTGATAGTCTTAAAAGGTAAGACAAGGCCAAATTCTCTTCTGGGCTATATTTGTGCAGTGTTAATGACTTCTATAATTAAAGGCATAGTATGAGCATATGTCTTTCAAGTATTTAGGTACAAATCCTCCTCTTCTCACCCACACAATTAGTTCTACTTAATGCTGTAAGGACAGAAAGGCAAATGGGCAATCTTGGAAATCATGGAATCACAGAATATTCAGAGTTGGAAGGGACCTCCAGAGATCATCTAGTCTAACTCCCCTGCTTAAAAGCAGGATCCCCTAGAGCACATCACTCAGGACTGCATCCAGGTGAGTCTTGAAAATCTCCAGAGGAGGAGACTCCACACCCTCTCTGGGCAGCCTGTGCCAGTGCTCTGGCACCCTCACCGAAAAGAAGTTCTGTCTCATATTGAAATGGAACCTCCTATGTTCCAGCTTGTGCCCGTTACCCCTTGTCCTGTCACCAGGAACCACTGAAAAGAGTCTGGCTCCATCTGTCCCACACCATAAGGTGTGGAGGGACCTTCAGAAATGAAGAGAACTGCACTAGAAATGAAGAGGCATAGAGAAGTATACCTCAGATCCCATTATCTGAACTCATTTTATTAAAGGCATATTTGTCCTGTATTTCTAATTCTCTTAGAATCACCTACCCGTTCCCAAGGAATGTCTGCAGAGCAATTATTGCAGATGCTAATGTGACCTTGGGGAGGGAGGGAACTAAAATTGTGCAGTTGTGAAAAGAAAATCTCAGATTTTAATGATATTTAATGCACACCGAAGCTTGGCATGGCACCTTTGTGTTTCTACCTTTCTTATCAAGGAAGCTTTTTCCATATGAAGCTGGAAAATCAGTGGGGCTATAAGTTTGCCTACTGGTGAGCTGTAATGTTGCAGCTATTAACAAATGAGTTGTTCTATACCTAGTTAAATTAGGCCTAATCCTTCTTTGCTCTGTCTGTGCCAGGTCTTTTTTTTTTTTTTTGCTGGATCTCAGTTGAGGCTGAGACAGAGGAGAATTGAGGTATTTATGCGTTTTTCCCTCCCAAGGCTCTGAAAATTAAAAATGAGTTGTCACTGGCCCAAGCCCCATGAAAGCTGAGAATTTCAATTGATATTTCTGCCCCATTTCACTGCAGAGAGTGGGATGTAATTATTACAAATGTCATGGTAACAAACTTGGGAGTTTTCACAGTGACAGTTGCCACTGCAGAAATAGCACAACACAGAACAAAAATTACCTGTCAAGCATCTCATTATGTTCATCTAGATCCTGCTAGTTCAATTCACCATTGGGCTGCACCTGACACAACACTTCCAAATGTTCTTACAGATTACCTGTGTCTGTCTGTCTGGGGCCATAAACAGCCTCTTGCAGCCCATCTGAGCAGCTGGCACTAGGGTCCCCAAGGTCTAGAGGGATTTCAGTGCCTCCATGGAAAATGTCTTGTTCCCAGTGCAAGCCCATGCTCTTAAGAGGGTCTGGAGAGAGTGAGGACCTTAAAGAGCTCGTTGGGTTCAGTGAGGCATCATGCTGAGGTAGCTGACAGAAGACACATTGAATCCTGATGTTTACTGGAGCTGAAGTGTCCTGGGTTGTGACCTGCTCTTCACAGCATAGGAGATGTGATTGTTCTACTAAAATTGTAACCCACGAGTCAGTGTATTCATGCAGGAAATTTGAGTTAAATTGCCTGTTTCCTCTGATCTTGTGTTTTCTAGCTCCCTGGGAAGCACCTCAGACTTGTTCCAGGCTGGGAAATAGAAAAGCAGATGGGTGTCCAGGCAGGCAAGCAGACAGTCTCTCTCCTGGCAAAGTTGAGCTGCTGTGCAAAGGAGAATTCAGGTTTCATTGGACCAGAGAGACTAAAGACAATTTAAAACACCTGAGTATTTTAAGATCACAGTGAGGTGACCTTGGACTATGGTGTCTCACAGGAGTGGTTGAGCCTGTACTCTTCTGGACTAAAGTGGAACTGAGGTGCCTTAAACCACTGGAGGGACAGTGGCATGGATCCTGCCAGTGACAGAATGTGACTGGCACATAGTATTCCCTGGAGGACACTGTGCTTGCCATAGCTGCCTGCCAGCAGAGCCAGCCTGGCAGGAGGAAATATTCCCCAGGGCTAACCTTATTTTCTCTTCTTTGTGGTTTTGGTCCTAATGCAGAAAGTGACATTTCTCCACCTTTTGGACTTTAAGTTCACGAGATGATTCATTCTATTCTTTTTACTTTGAAATAACCCAATAAATACATTACTGAATAGGCCTTTTATCTGATAATGGATAGGATTCTGATTAGATCACAAAATGCAAACAAAACATTGCTCACATCCTTTAGTGCTTCTCTTGAAGGGAAGGGTCTGATGTACACAAATGCCAGGCTATTAAGCAATCTTTTTTCCAGACCATAACTCACAAGGGGGAGTCATATGTCTATTCTTCGGATCTTATGCAGTAAGTTTCCTCATACTCTGAGCTTTAGCACCTTAAGCAAAGCACTGCTGAATAATATTTGCTATCATTTGCAACCCACAAAATCAGAAGGGTGGAGGAAGCAACAAAGTTAGCTGAGGTAACAGCTGCAAATTCACAAGGACAATCTTCACTGGAAAAAGAGTGAATATGATGCTTTTCACTGGTTCTCTCAGAAAAACACATCTCTGAGGAAAGGAATTTCAAAATGGTCAAGTGTTTGGGCTTGAGCCAAACAATCATTGATTTCAACTATTTTTTTCTCTGGAACAAGAAAACTACTGCAAATAAAATAAGAAAAGGTCTTTTACCATACCAAAAATGTCAGCCCTTGCCATCTCCCATTTTCACTAGGAAGCCAGATTAGGCAAGCATAGCCACGAGGACGCTCCATTTCATCCACCAACAGGAAAGTCTCTGTCACTTCCCAGAATGACATGTGGACCTGAAGTCAATAGCTCCTATATGTAACAGACTGATCTATGTCTACTGTACTCTAGTATAAATTTATACCATATGAGAATTTTGCTCAGGATATGAATCAAGCAGTTCAGAATGAACAAAGAAACCTACAAAACAGCTCCTGATTTCCCAAAAGGGTGCTTGCAATAGAAAATCAGTTGGCAGCATTCAGAATTAGGGCTTTAATTGCTCCTAAACCAAAGCAAGGTGGACCTATATTTTTAGGCTTTCACAGTGCTGTTCACTATGGAGAAATACTGGGATGGGTGCCTATAAATTGATGCAGCAGATCCTTTTGGCCTGGGCTACCATGGGGCTGACCATACCTCAAGAAAGTGTATTTAAGAACCGGATGTATTTCACTTCTATTTTTTATTTGCTGATTAATTATTTTGCCAAGGGTGAACCTGAAAAGAGTTCTCAAAAAAAAAAGAGCAGCTCATGTGGGTTTGGGTTTTTTTTCACAGCTTAAAAAAAAAGGAATGTGCTTTCATTTGCCTAACAGTTTTATTAGTGTTTTATGGACATATGGGGGTGTGATATTCTCCCTGTTTTTCACCTTATGTCTCCATCCGTCCTTTTTGTTTTTTTTTTTATTTGACTACAGAGGGGCTAAAAGAAGGAAGTACCAAAACCAGAAGGTTTCCTTTTTAGTTTACTGCTCTGGTCTTTCCTTCTTGGAAATTAAAACCAGAAATTATTATTCTTATAAATCTTGTTTTCCCTAAATTGCAATGAGTCTTTTTGGCTCTGTTTTACCATCCAGGCTAATACTACTGGAGCTGAAGAATGTGTGTTGGTTTCGGGCATGCCACTCAGCAGATGAAAAATAATTTTAATAAATAGAAGACACTATTGGTAGAGGCAAACAATCTTGGTGTTTTTAACCTGCTGCAAAACAATTTTCAGCCTTTGACCTTTCAGATCAGGAAACTCTGAGAAGCAGACAAAACTAGTTTGTTTTCAGCTTTCTCCATCATTTATACCCAATCTCTTATCCACCCACAAGCTCACCCACTCTATTGCTAATAAAAACAGAACTCAATATCTTTGTCTCTTAGCCAACAGGCTCCCCGTTCCACTGAAGCAGGGATGCTTCCTCATACCCACAGAGATGGGCAAAGGGAATTATTATGCAATCTTGAACTGCTAAAGCATGGAAGGAGAGCACATTGCCTGAGCTCAGGCAGAATGAGAAGGTGGAGATTAATGAGTTTGAGGGGGCTGTAGTCATCTCCTTGTGTGCTACCAGCATGAGGCATGTGCTCTTAGGAAAGGGAGGCGGTAACAGGCATGGAGCTGTGTGTTCTTGCTGCTATGGTCTCTGAATTTTTTACGAATATGAAATCCAAGATGTGGTAGTTGAAGTGCCCCTGGACTGTGTTATTATGAAAACAGGTGAGGAAGGTTAGGACATGGGAGCTGGATAAGTTCTTCGAAGCTGAAGAAGGAAAATTCACTTTTATTGATGGCTAGTTTAAGGCTTTATCTCCAAACTGTCCTTGGAGTCCTGTATTGGCTGAAGTCACCCTTGGCTGCAGGGATTTGTCCTCTGAACTCCTCATGGGGTTTCAGTGGCAGAGCAGGAATAAAAGGTTAAGGACAAAACAGGAGAACCAACATTTTTTTTTCAGGTGCTTGTGGATTTGACCTCAAAGAGAAGAATATCCAGACTCAGAATCCAACCGGCAGATCTGTGCTCCTCCCCCCATCCTGAAGTCTTTTCTGGGACATTTAGGCCAGGCTCCCACTGTGATGAGATTCAGAAGTAGCTTTACAAAGCTCAAAAGCCTCCCAGGAGGAAGCTCTTTTCTCTTTCATTCTTCTGAAAGCCCTATGGTGTCCTTCTGATTGCTTTCCAGCAGAGTCAGCTTCCAAAGCCTTCCCTCTGAGCAGAGAGGGGCATTTCTTTCACCTGACTGTCCTATTGTGTTTGGAGAAAGCTTTGAAAAAGAAGCCACTTGTAGAGCATGTTTGGTAATAGGATGTGTCTCTGCTGCTTTGTGGTATGTGTTCTATAAATGGCTTTGCTATGGCATTTAATCAATTGTTTCAGCTGTTTATTACCTTGTATATCACAATGCAATGGAGATAGTTGCTTAAGTTACCTTTATTGAATTTGAAGTAAATACACAGGATCCACTTAGAGTCCTCTTGGAAGGATATACTTTGAATGCACTGAACCGAAACAGAGGCAGTGAAACTCTGCCCAACAACAGAAAAAAACTGTGTACAGAATTAAGCAACTGGCTCTGTGCTTTCAATAATCTGTACCACTGCCTTTGAGCACACTGAGGGTTGCATGAGAATGTCTCAGCAGAGGAAAAAGTCTTTGCCTTTGCTGTTCATTCGTAGATTATTCCTGCAAAGCAAGGTTACCAAAGACAATGCTGAGGGCTCTGGCTTCATCCTACCACAGTGACTGCAAGCAGTAAACAAAAACTGATGTCCCAGAACTCTTGGAAAACAGTTGGAGAACTCCCAGTGTCAAGGATCAGTGAGCTCCAGCATCAGCAGCCTCACAGGAGGTGGAGAGTGGAGGAGTCTGGAAGGCCATATATTTCCTTGGCTCCACTGATTTATCCTCAGTTTGTCTTGGTCATATTTGGCAGACACACAGATGGCCTGTGGCCAATTAGCAATGAAGTGGAGATGTCACTATGCATCTTGACATAGGAAGGGATTGAAAAGGCAAAAAGCACAGGGTATTCTTGAATGTAACACTTGCTGAGAGCTCAGTTTGCCTCTTGAGTAGCCCTGACTCATGGGATGGAAACAGCCACTTGGAGATGCTTTTTTCCCCAGAGAGAAACAAATTTGTGCAAGGCCACAGCTCCTGGCATCCCTTCAAGTCTGACTTCAGCTCTAACCAAAATCTGATTCCTTGCAGGCACATGTACAAACTCATGAGTTAAGAACACTTCAGCTAGAGATGTGACATCAGACTGTGGGGACACAGGAGTCAAGCAGTCCATTCAGTCCTTGCTCAAGCTTCTGTGGAGCTGCATATTAAGAGTGTAGGAGATATCCTGCTGCCATCCGTATTTTGAGCTAAGGCCAGAGTGCTCAGTTGTCCAGATTTATTGGCCCCAGCAATTTTTTCTCCATATACCTTAGACAGAATCTTTGTCCCAGCTGTGCCCTGGCAGAGTGTTGTAGACACCATGCCCCAGTGCCTGTGCTACACACACATTTCTGCACCCTGAGCCAATGGCTGCAAGGTGTGGATGGTTACAGAAAGCGAGGGTGCCCTGGTAATGGGGTTCTTCCATGCTCCTTAAAGACCTGGCAGGGTTACAGAGGTGAAAGTGTCCTTCTGGAGTCTCTAGGATGGCACATGACCTGTTGCACTGACAGCTCAGCTCTCTTAAAAAAACTCTCTAAAACCAGGCAACTGGGATGAACCTGCTCTGTCTCAAGGAGCCAGACCTAAGCTCTCCCCACAGTGATCAGTCACTGGGGTTCCTACTACCCACATGGAACACTCCTACGTGCCAAATCTTGGTGATTTTTGGTTCACAACAGTGGCTATGTAGGTAAAGTGCAAGCCTGGAGAAATGTTGTGAAGTAATCTGTTCCAGGCAGTGAGCAGAAGACATGGACTGTTCTCCCCTGCTGTTTGCAAAGCCTCTGAAGGCAGATGAAGGCAGCACAGCGGGCAGAGCAGTTCTGCTGTCGATTGCCCAGCCTCTCCCCAGCAGCTCTGCTGCAAGCTGCTGTCATACTTAGTGGAGCATCTAACGTTTCCCAGCCAGCTGGTATGGTACTGGAGACAGAAATTCTGAGATGCCTCTAACTCTGGGGAACACTAGTCAGCAAGCTGCTGTCCAACAAGCAGCAGTAATCTGAAATAAATCACATAAGCCCAGCTTTTTCCAACAGAGGCTTATTATTCAAAAGGAAGGATAGATCCAGGCAATGAGGCATGGTGCTGCTAAACGGTTGGCTCAACATGGGTGTGAGTAAGTACAGTAAAACAAGTCCTGCTTTCCCCCAGAGTAAAGATTCAGCCAAGTTCTTAAGAGGTGAGAATGCAGCCCCTGTGGGCAGAGGCAGGGAAATTGATTTCCTTTCCATGTTTAAATTAGAGAAGATGGCCTCTGCCTGATCCACTCTCACACCATTTGGGTCTTGGTTTTAAATGGCAGCTAGGAATTTTTCTGACTCAAAATCCTACCAGTTTCCATTTGTTTTCCTGGAACAAGAGCTTCCCCTCCCATATTGCTTCTGTTCAAAACTCAGGTCATGGCAGCTACAGCCCTCCAAGGATGTAGGATCCAGCAAGGTATCATATCTCCTTCAGGTCCCTGCCATGAAGAAACCTCCCTGAAGCAAGCTATTCTGATGAGGTTCTAGCACACACCATCCTCTGGTCAAACAGTGACATAATCTTATTCTTGAGTACCCCCCACCCGTGGGAACAGAGTGTTGCATACTCCTTCCAGTAAAAGTGAGGGTCTGATGAGAAAAGCACATTCCCGTCTCTCCCCAGTTTTCTTCCTTGAGAGGCATTTGTCAGGTTGATTGTTCTGGTCATCTATCTCTGGCATGTCATTAATCAGTCCTTACAGTACACATTCACAAACAGGAAGGCACAGGGGCATTAAGAAAAGATGAATTTAATTTTTCATGTTTATCATGTTCATAGCTCTCCATGGCAGCAGGATGATTTCTTTCTGTTCATAAAAGACAATTGGGAAAATTAGTTGGTTTCAGTTTAACAAGGTAATGATCCAATTTAGCGGAGATCAAAGCAAGCAGTGTGGCAAATGCAGAATGGTAAAATTAAGTTACTTTATTAATGCATAATGCACTTTTCCATCTTGCAGCAGAATGATTGAGTATCCATTAGGTTTACCAAGCTGCAATTAGCAATTATCAGCAATGGCCTCTTCTCTGTAGGCAAGTGAAGGTCTGGATCATGTTCTTACTTCCAGACAGCAGCTGTTTCCACCTTGTAAAATCATGTGCAATGTAGGAGTACAACGTAGTGGCCAATTATAGAAAGGGCCTCTTTTTCACCTGTGCCTTCTTTGTCTGACTGACATCATAATACAATGAAAAAGTATGCATATGCTACTGGTCTTCATTATACTGATGGATAATTTCATGCCTGGTAATACTCTCAAATTTAGAGAAAATTAAAACAAAAATACATTTCTCTCATCCATTTTGGTGATGTATATCAGCCAATAGCCCCTCCTCATAAGACACTACTAGCAAAATCAGCAGTAGTCATTCTGTAAACAAAATGATCATCAGAGAAAGTGGAGGTTTTTTACAAGCTTTAACTGATACCTGACAGCGTGAGAAGGGTTTAGATTCAGATTAGTGCCTTACCCGTATACGTTTTCTTGTTACCTTCTGAGACAATTCTATGATCATTGAATTCTCTGATGACAATTATGTCACTTTATTCATTTTTTTCCTCCTTTGATCTTCATAAATGCAGGAAAATAGGGTCTTTATCTATGTAGTATTCATCTGTTCCTTATTCTTCACTCAGACTGACAAACCTCCAGTCATCTGAAACAAGCCAAAGTATTTTTGTTTCCACAGAGGCTCCATGAATTTTATCCTGCATAGTGGTTTGTATATATATGCATATGCCTGTTCACTTCTTTGCCTGTTCTCCCTTAATGACTTTTGATCTTGCTGTCCAACTTAAGCAAATTTGACAGCTGGGAAAATTCTTAAATATACCGAGTGCTTACAAGTCTTTTGAAAGTAGGTTGTCAGAGAGAGTAAAGAGATGCTATTAGCAGAGAGAAGCTGCCGTTTCAACTCCTACCAGACATCAAACAATCTACAAAAAACAACAATGTAAGAAAAAGTTTAGTTTGGCATTTACATCTTGTTAGACATAAGAGAATCTAGAAGACACAGGTCCATAATAAACCAGGCTTCCTTCATTGCTTCACTTAGGTCATGTGGTTCTTATAATTCATCCTTGAATAAAGGAGTATTGCCTCTGCCGACTGAGGATGATCTGATAGAAAATTGTGAACAAAAAAGCTAGGTTAAAATGAAAGGTCACAAGAGGCACAAAGAAGGAAAACAGATCAGTTCTGGGAGCCTCATGCAGCTGTTGGTGCATCCTGGATGGGCTGTGTGCAATGGCAGCTGACTCCTTCTGTGTGAGTCCTGAGTGCTTGGCGTGGTGGCCGTAGCTTTTATCATCACCGCCCCTACCCTGGGTGTATAAGGAGCAGGACAAATTGCATTACTTCCTACCTTGGAGTGTGTTTTTTCCAAGTCTCTAAATTGACCTTGCATCTCAAAGATGTGCATGGCTTTTCCCCACACACACCTTTCCATCTTAGTGAATCTCCTATCAGAGCAATTATTAGTTTTATCTGCACAGAGGAGCTGTCAGAGGCAGAGTCCTGGTACACAATCTATTCATTCTGCCAAGATAAAATGACCGACATCCCTTTGCATGGGGACTTAGTATTTCCTCTGGGCAGTGCAATTTGGGAAAGATTTGATTTCCTGCCTTATGCTAGAGCTTCTCCTCTTGCCATACTTCATTGTTTTCTTGCCAGAGTACCTTCTTTGAGAACTCTGTCTGTCCTGATCAGAGCGGCATGAGACATGTGTAGGACATTGATGACAGCAGTGAAAGTAAAATACCTATTCAGGTGATGGAATTTCACTCAGACCATAAAAGTATATACCCCAGATAATGGAAAATATTCTAGAATTTCCATTTACGAAGATGTGCATGCCATATCCTAACAGCATACATCAGTAAATACACTCGATCAATAGTAGGGATTAATAGGATATTTGGGTGGTGAAAGTATATCTCCTACAGGAAGAGGATTTGACAATTTGAGTGATCACTTTGCCCTCTCAAAGCACGCAACCTGCAAGATGAACTCTTTTTACAATTAACAATCCCAGTCCTAAAAGATACTTTATGAATTTAACTTCATAATAGATGATGACAGAAGAAAAAGACTCAGGAGACCCTTGCTTGTTCTTACAGTTAGTCTCACATAAATGAGACAAGCAGGACTCAATTCCCCTCTGGGAGATACCACAACATAGATTATATTCTTGCACTGAGGCCACAACTGACTGTCTCTCCCAAGGGGCTCCTTCTCTCATAGTGGGTAGAACTAAAGATCTTGTGTAGCAGTACACAATTTACTCTCTGACGTCAGGGTTAGGATGACAGGTGGTAGTTTAGTCATGTTCCAGCAAAACAGGACATTGCTCTTGTCATGGTAATACAGATTGTTTGTAGTTGGCTCTCAATTCATGTCTCGCTTTTTTTTCTGCTTGCAGGGACAGTTATAAGGGATTCACTTATCTCACTAAAATTTCTCTAATATGCCATGCAAGAAAATGAAAAAGTCCACCATGCCTTTCTGAATCATATTCTATCAAACACACTAGCATCTTTTGATGACAACAGTCCTCCTGCTCTCTGGAGAGATGACATTCCAGCTCCATGTGAGGCAATTACAGAGCTGATTGCAGGGGATGGAAACTGCTGTATCAACTCCCTGATTAAGAACTTAATTTGTATTTATTTATATTTGATATGTGTTTTATTTAGCTTTTCCATAACTAAATGCAATTGACACTCCACTGGGAGGTTTCACATGAATAAACTCTCTTCCATTGTTGTCTCGGGTAGATGTCATTAATGGGAAAAATTAGACTCTGTCATTTTTCGATTGGTAACTGGAGTGTGATTTTTAGTGTTGTCTCATATAAAAATCACTGCATTCATTCTCAGACATGAAAAGATTTTGGATCCAGGCAATATATGTGTTTAAAGGAACACACAGGAAGCTTTCCAGCACTTCTGAAATTTTTGGTATTTTTCCATTCACAATGTTGTACCACTGTTACATCCATTACTCATTCCTTGCGTAGTCCTTGCAGTTGCTTTGCTAGCTAAGCTTCTTCCCTATTAACTGCAATGATCATGAGGCTGAGTTAAAACGTCTCTTCTTCACTGCCAACCTTTTTGACCTACAAAAGAGTGAGCCTGAGTGAATGGTTAACTGGTCAACATAGTCTTTGTGTCACAGAGCCACAACACCGTCTGAACAGGTATCTGATTTCTGTTTCAGGTTCTCATGCCTTGAGTCTGTGCAGCCTCAGATTGCTTTGCTCTGGACACTGCAAGGACGCTGTGCATTTATTTCTACGTGGTTCCCTTGGAGATGGGCATCCAAGGTGGTCTCCCCTTTACTTCACCCTTGTTCTGTCTCCCTGTGTATCCTAAATGCCTTATCAGCCAGGTTAAAAACACTAGTAGCTCCATAAATTTCACTGTAACAGCTTCAAAATGTTAATTTAAATGTATGTTTGTTCACTCCCCAAATCTTCGTATTTTTGGGGGAAAAACAGCTGTTGAGGGCACCCTACTAGGGTGGAACGCAGTGGAATCCGTCAGGATTGCTGCAGTGCCATGGGCAGGAAGCTGGCGGCGGTGCGGGGCCTACGGGAGGCCGCGGCGGGATGGAGGCCGCGGTGGCTCTGGGCGCGGTGCGGGCCGCAGGAGGAGGTGTCTGAGGGTGCCCCATCCGTGGCATAAGGGGGCATAAGTGTGCAGGCGGACGGGGATGAGAGGGAGCACGGGGGGGCCTTGCTCTGCCCCCCGACCCCTGAATCCCTTTGTGTCAAAACCTGCGTACAGTTGCTGATGGTCATAGGTCACAAAACTGTCTGCAGTTATGCTTACTGAATATTGTAAATGTTATGGGCTGAGGAAACTCTAGAGATAAAAAGAGGTTAAAATAACTTGATTTTAGTTTGATTGTGGTTAAAATTCTGTGTGATTGGGCAGCAGTGTTGTAGTACTGAGACCACGACAGGAAAACAATAACGTACATATATTTTTTTAACACTTAAAAGGTGCAGGGACTTATTCCAGTTCCTTTTTCCAGTCCTAGCTTTCATCTGAGGGAGGTCATTGAGGTACAGGGACGGGTTTCTGTCAGCAGCAAGCGCAGGCTGGCTCACATGAGCTGCAGCAAGCCCTGCTCAGCGAGATTGTTTGCCTGATCATGGGAGCAATAAAAACCCCCACCAGTATTCTTCCCACACAACTGCTTTCCTTTCTTGGGTGGTGCAGTTGTCCAGGTGCTGCAGAAGATCTCAGATTGTCTAAGAGGTGAGATTGCAGGACTGTGCTATAGACACAGCTCTTCTGAAGAAGCGTTTTGTGCGTGGATCCCCTTGGCTGGTGCTCAAAATGCAGAGAATGGGTATTGCACACACAATTGGCATTCATCATTCAGGCTGAAGTTCATTGTGCTTAAGAGGATAAGGTACCAGTGCTAGGTTAATGGTTGGACTTGATGATCTTAAAGGTCTTTTCCAACCAAAACAATTCTATGATTCTGTGATCTCCAGATTAGGAGACTGGAGGAGCAACGCTGCATCACAGTGATGCCTCAGAAAGACCCTCATCCTAATCCCAACTAGCCGAGAAGAAAGCACATATGCTGTGCAGAGTATGTGTGGCTCATACACATAAATAGACTGCTGTGATTAGAATAATGATAGGAGCAGAGATTGTCGGGTTCCATCGACTACTTCTATGGCTGTAGCTGCAAGTGATTGAGTGAATTAATTAGCATTCCTTTCAGCTATGGGGATTTTAGATCTCTGCACTTAAAGAAAGGATAGTTGGATGCTTTGTTTATCCACCACCATCTCTGGTGAGCTGTGTGCTCACTACAGCTCAAGGAGTGATGCAGTCCAAATGGGCATGCACAAACATCCAACTCAAAAGTAACTAATTGTTTTTACAGAGCAGAGGTAGGGCTGGAAGTGTGCCAATCTACCCTATAATTAGTAATTTTAATTAGTGGGCCTTCAATCTGGCCCTGACTGACCATTTTGGCAGCAAATACAACAGACAGCCTTAGCTCTTCATCTAGGACTGAGAGAGGTACAAAATGTGCTTAGAAGATGATGATGGCAATGACATTTTGTAGGAAAAATGTACATAACAGAAGATATTACTTACATTTTTCATGATCACAGATACCTCAACATCATTAGCTCCAAAGAGCTGTACTGTTTTGAAGCCATCTCCTCTTGCTGTCACTGCTCCTTCTCCATCAGTGTGTCCATTATGTTGTCAGTGCTTCAGGACATTTTCCCTTCAATACTTCAACCTCCACTAATTCAAAATGTTTCTGTTTTTGTCCCTCATCCATTTTTCTGACTTCTGCAGATCTTTTGCAATATTTCTGTCTTCTCTAAAGTTTGATTGGCTTCCAAGGCAGCACCATCTGCCTATTTAACTAATATGCTTCTCATGCCTTCTTCCCGATCACTAAAGGTGACGTTAAATAAGAATAATCTTAAGACAGATTCCTCTGCTATCTTTTTTAGCTACATCTGACAATTTGATGCTTCAAAAATCTATTGTTACCCATTGTTTACCATCAGTCAGCCAATTTTCTGGCCAGATATGGTGCTCATATCCAGTTCTGTCGAAATTATTTTTTTTCAAGGCAATTTGTATTCAGTACAGAAGAAAATTAATCCTGTGGTTAAAAGATAGGTGTGATGAATTGTTCTCTGGTTGTGCTTGCCCTCTTCACTGATAATGGAACAAGCTCTATATCCCACCTTAACTCTATAAAAAATTGTTAGATTAATATAAATGTCTGTTTCTCTCCTACTTGTCTAAGATACTCCATGGCCATTTTCTTTCTGATTTACTTGCAGAATTCAGTAGTCTAAAATGATGTTACCAATATCAGGCACTCTCAACTGAATGAATTCTTATCACATTTTATAATAGCATTGATTTATCTGAAAATGGTTGATAGAGAGTTAATAAACAGTAATATGCATTAAAAGGATATATAATGTTTGTTCCAAAATTCCTACATCACCAGCAGACATTACAAAAGTTTGAAAGTGATTTATTGACCTAGATAACAATCTGTGTGTTTAATTAAAACATTTATTATTCACTAAGTAATCTTTTATGAACTGTTAAGAAAATAAATGGAACGTGAAGTGTGACAGCAAGTTTCTCAATAAGGTTTGCACTAAAAGGACAGAAAAAGCTCTACTCTAATCTCTGCCTCAGGTTGTACATAAAGTCCATTGAAACAGCACCAATTTATTATTATCTGTACTCTCAGCAGTGCACGTGAACCCAACACGTGAATGGTTTGCATGCCTAGCTATACAAGAAAGTGATGTTGTCTTAGTAAACCCTGGGGCTGGAAGGCTCTGATGAAGACCCTATACTCACCGTGCTGTGAAACAGAAACAAAGAAAGAAAAAAACCCAACAGAAATCCCCTCTAATACTTCCTACTTTGCTTTTCAGTCTCGCCTGTTTGAACTAGAATCCTCCTAAAGGTCATATCTAAAAAAAGAAGACCCAAATATTTTTTTAGTAAAAGTGTGATTTCAAGTGGCTTTTGTCCTCCTCATGTCAGCTGGTAGAAAGCACACTGAACCCTTCACTCCAACAAAAGATAAAGGAAGAAAAATGCACAATGCACTTTGGTTTGAATATATTATGGTCGCTGTATTGCCACCACTCTTCTTCCAAGCATGTTTTTCCCTGGAGTGTTTTCTTTTCAGAGCTCTCCATGACATTTGTCATTTTACTAGTATTCTTTTTATATGTACTCTGCCTTTGCAAAGTGCAACATGCAAAGGCAAGAAATCTGTCAGTGTAAGTAAAGGAGTTCCATGTTAAAAAAGAAAGAAACAAAACACCAACAAAAAACAACAACAAAATCAAGTAGCAGTGATTTTGTCCTTCATAATACTAAGTCTCCTCAAAATCAAGACAACAACTGTGGGCTGAAAAGTTAGATGAATATGCTTTGCAAACAAAATGTTTCACTTCTTTGGTTCCTGACTTTCATGTAGCCACAATACAAAACCCTTAGTTCTGTGACTGGCATCAACTCATTGCTATTGTTGGGGTGAACAGCCAAAACCTGAGACCTAAAAATGTGTATGGAGCTTGAAATGGTCTCACACTGTAAACCTTTCAAGACCTTCTACTAGCCAGTAAGGAAGCTATTCATATTTATTGCATGAACTGTCTTATAGGAGGAGGACTCCAGCATTCAGTGCTGCTGTTTAAGTATTTTTCATCCATATGTAGAAATGTTAGTGAGAAATATCTTCTTGAAAATCATCTGAGCTTGATTAGTTGCCAGCTCTTGACACCATAGCCAGGAGCTTCATGGCAGCATTATCCAGTGCTTCCTCGAGAGCAGGACACGTCCCCTGCTGCTTGCTAGAGTCAGTGTTGTTTACAGCAACAAGGAGGCACCTTTTGAATCATCCTCTGATAGTGATGAGGGGATGAAACACCGCTGGCATGATGCCAAAGGAGAGGAACCCACTCCTGCTGAGAAGATGGCTTCTCAGCCAGCAGTTGAGGGGGATAATCATGTAATTTAACTCCTTCACAAAGACCTCAAGCTCGATTTTAAAATTGCCTCTCACCCGTTTAATAGTTACAGAGCTTCAGTTAATTTCCAGCTTAAATCTATTCCTGATCAATTTATGCTTCTTTGCTCCTGTGCCAGTGGCACCATTACTTTGCAGAGTTCTTTTCCTGAGTTCATTTATAAAGGGAAATCAGTTTTCCTCTTTGAAATGCTTCTCGTAGACAAATTTCCCAGTCCACAAGTTGTCTGACCTGCACTTCTCCAACTTGAATGACTCTTCATTGAACATGAGTAGAGCAGAGCAAACCTAGCAATCCAGCACCTCACACAATAATGCTGATCTTTCTCTGTCTCTGCAGGATATACCTGTTCCACTCTGTCCAAAAATTAGGTTTAGCTTTTTATAGCTGCATAACACCAGTGGTTGGGAGTCCATTTGCAGTTTGATTAATGTGTCAGGTTGGGTTTTGCCTCTGCTAAGTTCTTGCATCCCAGCAGGAGCTCTTGTTATATACTTTTAAATGCGTGGAACAGTTTTACAATGTTAATGTATCATAACAAATAGAATGACTTTGCAGTTTACACTATTGCATTTATTTTCATTTCTATTATTCCAGTGCCCAAAGTCATCTAGTTCTTAATCTGTAATATGCTGAGCATCTTCTGCAATGAAGATGGTTTCTTAACTTTGTGATATTAGCAAATTAAATTTGCACACTGAAACTTTTTTTTTATCTGCAGATATTAATGAAAATATTAAATAAGATTAGCCCTAAGGATGATCTTGAGTTTTGCTGATGGTATAAAATTATTCAGAGTAGTAAAAACCAAAACTGATCTTAGGGTTCTGAGGGAGCAATAAACTGGCAGATTAAATTCAGTGTTGATAAATGCAAAGTAATGCACATGGGGAAAACAACACTAAATACACATATACAATGATAAGCTCTAAATTAGCTATTATCATTCTGCAAAGAGATCATAGAGTCGCTGCAGATTGCTCAACAAAAACATCTGTTCATTGCCCTGCAGCAGTTTGAAAAGGTAAATAGAATGTAAGGTGTTAAAGCAACCAAAAGCAGAGGGGAAAGCAGCATTGTGCCACTGAATAAGCCCAAGATTTGCCCACGTCTTGAATACTGCATGCATCTCAGGTCGCCATGTCTCAAATAAAGTAGAAAAAACTAGTGAAGATACAGAGAAGGGCAATGAAGACAATCAAAGATATGGGATGGTTTCTATTCTAGGAGAGATTAAGTAGACTAGAAGACTTCAACTCCGAAAAGAGGTGACTGGAAGAAGTAGCTGGCAGGAAAAGGTGAATAAGGAATGATTATTCTCTCTTCCCCTGTGAGAGGAACTTGGGAGCATCAAATTAAATCGTGAAGCAGAATTTCTGTAACAGACAAGCACAGAGCAGGCGCTCCCTGCTGTCTTGCATGAATTGCCAATATACGTGCACACATAAAGCAAGTACCATGGCAGCATTTCCCCTTTTCTTTAGATAAATAGAATTCATTAGATGGGTAAGTGCTGTGTTTTGGGTGTATAGCTTCCTTGGACGCTACTAACACTAGTGTTATCTCAAACAACTAGGTAAAGTTTTGCCTTTTCTTTTTAAAGGGTGTCTGTTCCATGTAGCTTGTATAGGTAACAATTTAAATTTAAATGGAATGCATTCTTTCATACTCACTCTATCCTTTATATTTGGAGTATTTCCAGCAAACTCCCAGTGAGTGGCTGTCAGTCTGGTCTCTGACTTTGGTTCAGTACCCATAAAATTAGCAGGACAGAAATTAATATTGGCAGGACATCTCCTGACCATCAGGAGATCAGTTGTCACTGTCAATGATGCTTATTGCCACCCCGATTCTTTTAGTTGTCCTACAGGGAAGAAAAAAAAAACAAAAAAGTCTGGTAATGTCAGCCCAAAAAGAATATTCTTAGCCTAGGATACTTAGTTTTGGATTATTTTTTTTTCCAATTGTCAAAAGCAGCTGATCCTTCCAGAATCCCTCAGGAATGTCTTAAGTTAGATTAAGATACCATTTATACTGACAGAGTGTGTGGGCAACTCAGGATCAGACCATCTTGTGTGGGTCCCACTGCAGGTGGGTCTGCCCAGCTGTCAAGAGGCCTCTGGTCATTCCCAGAAAGAAGCACAACAGACACATTTCCCTGTTTGTCTGTCAAATGGAGGAACGTGTCTGTGCCCTGGACTCTAAGAGAAGGAAGATCATAGGGATCATAAATGGAAATATTACCTAAATACTGCTTTGTTTGAGCAGAGGCCAAAATAAAAACCACTCATGGTTAATTCCCAACTCACTTGAAGCCAAAGAGGATTTTTTTTGGAAAAAGAGTTATAAAACTTTCAGTAAAACTTCCTTGGTTTGTTGGGAATCCTGGCATGGTAGCTGTGCAGCTTACTTAAAAGGTCAATGAGAATCTCATGAATAAAATCTAACACTATAATGAAAACACAGTATTTAAAATTTCCCTGGCTCTCCTTGCTCAAAACTGATTAAGAACAGAGCTGCTATCCTGTAAAATGCTTGTAAATGAGTCATCCTTTCATCAGCAAAGCCCCAAAAGTTCAGATGCAATTGCCTAAGACAGAACATTTTCAAAACTATGGCATATCACTTGGAAGATGCTGATAACTTCCAATCAGCAGGAGGGCCCAGCTAAAAAAAAAAAACACAGATAACTTCTCTTTTAAGGTTTCCCCAGCTGACTGATTAAAAAAGTCACAACAGAAAACTCAAAGGTCACATTTGCTCAAGTGTTGATGAGAACCCACTATCTGAGCAAGTACATGAGATAAAGGTGCAAAACACTAAAGCACTGTGAGATCAGATTTAGTCTTCCAATTTTTTTATTTTTTTTTTTAAAACAAGCAAGGGGAAGGGAGAATGTGTTTTATTTTTTTTTAAAATTACATTTGCATTTTAGGAAAAACTTTACTGGAGATATGCCACTGCCAGAGGGGGGAATATATTTGTACTAGATTCTGTTATTTTTCATGAGGAACTGGTCTAATTTAGATCAGGTAAAAGCACTTTTAAAGATGAATTGAAAGCAGAAGGATTTACCTGAGTTTATACTCTCATGAATCTCTTTTAGATATCTCTGAAGGACAAAATTGAAGGTCAGTTTTACTGTCTATAGAAGCCAATAGGAAAACTTGAAATTATAAGTTTTGCTCCAGATGATAACTAAGGAAAGACTGAGGATTTTGATCCGCATTCAGCAAAATCTTTCTTTTACTATTATAAGGTAATGTGTTTAGCTGCTCCTGGACATAGCAGCTGAGAATTATACTAGTGGCTTATTCTAGCAAATAGTAGATTTGAGACTGAGTAGATTTGACAAAGGGGAAAACCTTTTGAAATAGTACTCGTGAGAAGGTGTGCATGGTCTCTCTTCTTGGCTTGTTCTCCCTGCTCATGCCATTTTTGTGTATAATCAGAGGGTTTTAGTTTTCCTTTCTCAGATGTTGAGTATGGACCATACATGTCAATGGAGATGGGAAGGAGTTACCATAGGCACATTCTGGATATGAGGAGTTTGGATTCCTGCAAAGACAGGCACAGGGTGGAAGTCAAAGGGATCTGGAAAAGCCTACTGAGACACATGTTAGGCTGATAGAGCCATGCTTTACAGTCCCTCTCCTAAAATACTGGGTTTTGCTGCTGTGCTGGAGTGTTCAAGCAAACCTCAAGTGGCAGATTTACTGGGAGAGCCCTAGGTGAGAAGTTCATCTGATACACACGGCAACAGTGAACTTCTGGGACCAAACAGAGCATTACCCTGAGGCAGAGACAAGTCTCACGAGGAGGCATGAACTTCACTTTGGAAACATCCCCCATTCAGAGGGCACTGCACATCCACATCCTGATGTGGGAACAGGTACCTGGACTCTGTGCCACCTCCACTGCAGCATAAGGCACATTTGGGGAAAGGGAGGAAAAGAGGCACAAGCAGGCAGGTGCAGGAAGAAGGAATTGTGAGCAGCAAAGAGAAAAGCAATAAAATAGGAAAAGCATGAAGAGATTCAGAAAGAAATGAACAGGATTTCCCAGGGCTCAGCTGCTGCATAGCATGAGCCACTGTCCCACGACCACCGGCAGAGCTACCATGGTGCAAAGGTTTGTGGTTATCTTCACATCCAGATGAGAGAAGAAACCTATTGAGAGCAAAACTGTTGTAATAAGATGAGAAAGGCTTTTTGGCATGCAATGGCTCAAGCAAACTTGGAATAAGGGCAGCCTGTCTTACCAAAATGAAAGATTTGCAGAAGAAGAAAAAAATATGCACTTTCTTAATTTTTACAAGTTTTGCTTTTCATTGTCAAATTTAAAAAAAACAAGCAAGCAAACAAAAAAAAACCCAACAAAATCCCACTTGGCTGCTCTGCCACCATTGGAGTGCTGAGATATGTACTTGCTGAATCAGAATGTAGATATAAGACGTATTTTTTTAAACAGCATCAGAGTTACCTGCCACTGGTTCAGTATATCAGGAGCAGGTTCCTCCTTTTTTGAGAAGTGCTATCTCAAGTCTGCAGCATGCATTTCACTGCAGGAGAACATCTCATGAGAAATTCACTCTGGGATACTTTGAGCTCTACTAGAACTGAGAAAAAGCAGTTTCAAAGACAGTTTACTTCTGTGATTTTTGGGGGTTATTTAAGTTTGTGTTTTTATTCTCTAATGTTGCAGAAGTCCCTGCCTTCTTTCGCTGCTTGGCTGTGCAATTTGGGGAAAGAATTTTGATGCACAGCAGGATCCAATGGTCCCAAACACAGCTGAAGCAGTTCCCTTCCCACTCCAGATACATTTCACACTGTCTAAATCCACCTGCGGTCTTGGGACTGTCTTAGCAACACTGGATCAAAATTTGCAAAAGATTTCACTTGACAAACATAGAAATACAAAGTGTTGAATTTTGTTGTTCTTCAAGCAGAACATTCAGGCGTTTCATTGCCAAGCAGTGTTTCAGACTGAAGAGTAATTTCACATCTTCTGCAAAGAGGGTTATCAGTACCTGAAAATGACCTGTTTCATTTTGCATCAAACCAAGGAAAACACCTCCATGATTTGTCACTGGTTTATTTATTTATCCAAGAGAAATAGATAAACAAAAAGCACAAATTTGCTCCATTATTTTTTCTTTGTTTTGAATTTTGATTTTTTCATCCAGCATAGCACAAAAATTAAATATCTGTTGAGCTCTTAAGATGAGTGTTGTCAAATTCAGTGTGGACAGCCCTGGGGTTTTATGGTGATTCCTACCCAATTTACTAAATACCATAAAACTTCACTTTCTTGAAGCATGCAGTCAGGTAGGAATCTCAGTTTGTTCCTTCAAAAGTCTTTTTCAAGCTCTCCTAGTCTCATTGGAAAGACTGGGAGCATGGCCTAAGTGCACACCATCAGTTTACTATCTAAAGGCAAACTAAAAGATCCCCGATGGATTATACTTCCAACAGCAGCTTTGAAAGGGGGGTTGTTCCAGAGGGCCTCTAGAGATCTTTTCCAACTTAATATTTGCTTTGATTCTCCAATATCCTCACTTCAGAGGATAGTCTGAGGGTATTTTAGAGTCAGTCTCAGAGGGTTTGAAAAGCTCATTGTTGATATTGCAGCTCCCACAGATTTCAGTGACAGCTGTGGATGCTCGAACTCAGTTCTTTGTGTCAGATCTCCATCTGCAAAACATTGTTTCTCTCCCTCACAGGGCCTCTCTAGTCACTGAGAGTAAGGACCTGTCTGTATAACACATACTTCGTGCAAGGCTGGGGACAAGCCTAATTACAACAACTAGCAGGGAGTCCTTAATAGTTGACAGAATGGGTTTGCTGTTCAAGGTGGACATCATGATGACTTTCTTTTTCCTATTTTTGTCATAAAGAACATCATGAAATCCTCTTAAACACTAAGAGGACTGAAAGCCAACAAAGTGAAGCTTTTGTAAATGTCTGGCGAACCCTGGGGCGTGAGCAGTAGTTTCTTTTGCCTTCATCAAGGCTGAGCTTAGCTTGTGTGCAATCCATTGACACTAGTGAAGCAAAGCTAAAAAAGAGAAAGAAATGCACTTTTCAAAATACCCACAACTTAGGTCAAGAGTTAAGGACACTGAATGAAATCAGACTTAAGGAACAAATCAAAGAGAAAATAGGCGAAGGTTAAAGAACAAGCTAAAATGGATTAATCAGGCAAGAGGCTAAAGCTAAATAAATACAACCTTTTGCAAGTTCTCAAAAGAACACAAATCCTAGCTTGTATCCTTCCCGTGGTCACTGACTGGATGAAGACCTTTGATCTGTACTTTTATATGCAGTTGCTTGAAGCAGAATAGATGCCTGGTTGCCATTTTCTGTGACCACATGGCTGACACCAACTTCTGATGTGGGCAACGGGGAATTTATGCCATTGTACAGAACCATCTGCTGCACCATGGGAATTCACTTGCTGTTTAACTTCTGTCCACTCCATTGGTCTGTGTGGTACCAGACTCATTTCAGGCAATACTTAGCTGTGATTTACCAACAATCAAAGGGGGAGCCCGGCAAAGAGCTGAAACAACAGAAGTGGACCATGGCTCCTGGCAGCCTGATTCCTACCTCTGCCTTAATCATTCTCAGTGAAATCTGTCTAATTGCTTTTCTTTTTACCCATTTGAGTAATAATAATAATGTTAAGAATAATTATACCAAGATCTTTAAAAGAGCAGAAAATGAAAAAGCCATTTCCCATGAAAGGAGGTGAAAGTGACTACTAGGATGAGAAATTCTTCTTTGCTGTATAAAATAGCAGAGGAACAATAGCAGCTGGCACAGGTAGGCTGACACAGCTACTGCCTTGTGTAAGTCACTGGGTAAATGTGGATGCTGGTGGGTGAACTAATGACCAGCTGCCTCATTTCCCCAGTATAAACTGAAAGAAAGGATTTGCAAAGTTGTATGCTGATAGTATACACATTTCAATATAGCCACATGCATATTCATGAGTGAAAACCGCTCTACTTCTTAATAGCAGCTTATAGCCAAATGCCAACATTCTTATCCAGAAAAATCTCTCATTTAGCTGGGTGGGAGATCTGCCCAAACTCAGACGTTCAGGAACTGATTTTAAATGCATGCCACGGAAAACAGTTTCCTGTTCCTCTTCGCCTCCAGATTAGCACTTAGAAATACCAAAATTCAATAGTGGCAACTGTATTTTTAATACCTCGGGGAGCTGCAAATAATCTGGCCCAGAACAATAAAAGCTCTTCCTCCAGAAAAATCCCCTGCTGCTCCACACAGCTTCTCCAATGGCTTGGTGTCTGGTAGCCATAGAACATGCCAAGTTTGCTCTTTGCTTATCCAGCCACTGCCCAGGACAGAGCCTCGAGGGGTGGCGAATGGGCAAGCTGCAGAAGACCAGAGTTTGCACATTCCCCGGGTCTTAGCTTTCTGGTATGCAGAGTGTTTAGTGATACTTCTGTATGGAAAAGGGCACTGGAAATTTGAGGCACTGGAAATGCAGGGTTTTGCAGGAGTTCTGAAGCAGCATTTCCAAAGCCAGCAGCTCTTCTCAGCTCACTGCTTTTCTTTGTTAGGCAGGGAGAAAGCGAGCCCTTCTTAATCACCCCAAAGTCAATGAGGGGCACTGCCACCCTGTCACTCGATGATTAATTACTGCATCTGCAGACAGGGCTGCCAGCAAGCAAGTGGGTATCATCCATGACGCATATGCAGCCATGTACTTAAAGGGAAATCTGTACAGCCACTGCAGCTAGCACGGACTCAGGAGGGGAAGGGGGGGCCCTGCCCCAGGAAACCCACATCTGCCACCCAGCAGCTGCAAGACCAACAAAGCTTCTTCAGAAGAAAACAGGAGAAAACCCTTAAGTCATTGGAGGAAACTGTATTATTATTCATCTTCTTCCCAGTGCAAGTATTCTGTCTCTTCCCAACCAAATGTTCTCAAAATCATTTTTTTTCCCAAGAGTACATCTAAAGTCACTGGTTCTGGAAATTCATGAAACACACACAATGGGAATCTTATTGTTTCACTGGACTCTAAAAGATCAGGCTTTGGGAAGAGCTTTAAATACCACAACAGCTCAGAATTCTGATTTTATGTAGTTTTGCTTTATTTTCCCTAGCTGTAGACATTGGCAGAACTGGGGGAGTGGTGGTGATTAGTTGTGAAGATGTAGCATATATATGTCCTCACAAACACACACAACCCTGTTGCAAAGAGGTGCACAGGAGATTCACAGTAAGGGGCAGGTTAGGATTTCTTTCTTCTGAGCTACAGCAGAACTGCTTGCACTATAAAAAAAAAAAAAAAGAAAAAGAAAAAAGAAAAGAAAAAGAAAAAAGAAGAAGATTTGGAATTAAACAAAGGAGGTTTTGAAGTAGTACTTTCACATGACTATATCCTCTCGCAGACTGGCACACCCCAGAGGGTGACATTTCAGTTACATCCACTCCCCTGGGCCTGTCCCCTGGCTCAGAGCACATACGACACAAGTGGGTGGCATTCAGTTTTCATTGCTCCTTTGTCCCAAAGCTGGAGGCATCTTTTTGTTTTAACTGCACATTGTGTTCCTTGACAAGACAGAGCTAATGCCCTGAGCGGGATTCTATTCACACAGTAGCAGTGGATTAGAGATTTGTTTTTCTTTTTTAACAAATCAGTATAGCAGATGGTATTGGGAAAAGAAAACGCACGCACTACGGGGATGTAGCAGAGCTTCCCAGATCCCTGCCACACGGGCATAGCACTAAAGGGCAGATATATGCAGACCAAGAAATTATAAATACTGCCTTCAATTTCTTATTTCCCCTTTCAGAGCAGAGAGACCCCAAGTGCCCCTGCCAGTGTTCTCTATAGCCTCAGAGATAAGCTCAGTGGCATTCTAGCTTTAATGCCTGAAGGGCTCCTACTGTTATTACTGCCTGGCATATCCAAAAAAGAAGATACCACATTGCAAGGGTGTAATGGCTGCATTTTTAATGCCCAGAGTTTTCTGATCATGGCTAAGTGACACTCACAGCCTGCACCTATAATTAAGCTGCTAGTTCAACTATGTGAACAAATACTATACCTACCTCTCTAACTTGGTCACCAGGTTGAGGTAAGGGCTAAACACCTAACATGACCTCAGCCTCAGTGAGTCTGCTTGCCCAAAGGCATGTGCCTGGCATGTGTAACAGCAAGCACACCTCTGCAGCACCCCTTCTCCCGAGAGCCCCAAGGGGACCAAGGATCCAGGATGGCAAGGATGTGTGCTGCTCATTTCTGTGCTAGGAGGATATCCATTTGGATATTTAGCGAAGGAAATTTGGGATGGCACTGTCATCACCCAATCAGAATAGTCAAAAGCAGTGTGAAAGTGAATTAAATTAGGGAAATTCTCCATATCTGCAGTGCATAGCTTGACAAGAGACAGTATGTGGAAACAGATCCCCTTTCTCCATTAAGCTACAATTTTCCTCCCCACTCACACACACACAAAAAATAATTAAAGGAAACTGCTAACTGTTTCAGGATAAAATAGCATAACATATTGAAAATATTTTCATTCCTTGGCCCTTGACATCCACTCACCATTATGGACTATTTAATAAGGGAAAGGGAGATGCTGCAGTTTTCTCTACAACAGCTGCATCTTCTCTTTGTCCTGATCAGTCGCATACTGGTTTCTCACAGCTAAGTAGCATCAAGAGGGCATTAGCAGCAGCAGTTTCCCTATCAGACAAAGCCACAAACCCACTCAGAAGTCATTGCATAGATTGTTTTTTTTTTTTCACCAAGCAAAATATATCTCACTGCAGTTCTTTTTTATCAATGCATTTTGAAGCCTTTCTGTGCAGTATGCTTGACAGTTAGTCAAGTGTCCTTTGCACTCAGTGCTGCTGTAAGTTACTTCTTTGGAACAAAATTTGTCTCTTTCAGAGAAATAATTGGAAGAGGAAGATGGAGGGTGACCTTAACGCTGCAAATTCCCCTGTGTTTTGTGCAACAGGATGGCGGATGTCACTCCAAGGGTTCGGACAGGGGGCAAGGTCTCCCTTTTCATTTATAGTAGCATCCAAGGGACAACAGAGAATTACATTTTATCTGTAAAGGTAAAATAAATTTAATTTGCAAGGTAAAATAAACAGGTCCATTCCTTTCAGAACAGCAAGCCTGGAGTGCTGCAGCAGATCAGGGTAGTACTGCTCCCTCCAGTCTTGGACCACCATGCTCTTCCCTCCAAGCACAAGGCAAAGCATAACTCTGAGCTAGTTCTTCCTCTCTCCCTGCAGCTTCTTCCTGCAGCACAGCCCTTCCCCCTAAGCATTGTCTTTGCTACAGGGGTGGATGTGTAGGTGGGGACTCTACTCCTTACCCACTCCATACCTTGCTTTCTCCTTGTCTGTCCAACTTGGAGTCATAGGAAGGAGCAGTTCTGCAAACATCCTTTCCTATGATCAAGTGAAACAATGGACCCCACAATTAACCTGCGAAGAGTTAATTGTGCTTTATGCTCTTTTATTTCATTGCCAGACCAGCCAGGAGAATATGTTACACCCTGAATTTTTGTACAGGCAGAAGGAGAAAATTCATAGCAACATTCAGAGTCTTTGTCTCTCCCTTTATCTATTAGTTTTCTGCTGGAGACTGAGTTTTGTGCCAGACAAGTAACCTATGGCAGTAGACTCAGCCAAGAGGGCATTGGGTTGGGGCGTGTTGCGCAGACAATGAGAGAATTGGCAAGGGGCAGGGGGAGATGCGGAGAAAATTACAGCAACAAGGAAAAGAGACCTCCGCAAACACAACCCAAATATTTCAGCTTTGTTTCAGCAGCTCTCACAGAAGGCTCTGTTAAAGCAAGAATTTCTTTGCTGTGCCTTGTTACCTAAAAAATAAATAGGGAACATGAACAAGAAGTAAAGTGCTAGGCTAGTTGATCTGAATGAGACAGTGACTTTTTTATGGAATACAGAATTTCAGATTAACAAGGAGATGCTTCTGACGTGTTTTAAGAGTGGCTCTAGGGACTTTCTGGACACAGAGTTTTCCAGAGCTTTGTGGGTTTAAGTGCAGCCCCATCAGGTCATATACAGAGAGATGCATTTCACATCAGCCAGAGGGGGAAAAAGCAAGAAGCCATTTCTGCACTTGCTTTGTGCGTTGAGCTGTCCTTGCTGTTGTCTGTAGTTCTCCAGAGCTGGACTGAAAGTGCTTATTCAGAACAATATAATTACTGTGATGGATGGCCATTTCCAGTATTCACATAAATGCTTTCTTAACTCATTGTATCCCACAGGTAATGCTGGAGGAAATAACCACAAAAGGTCTTACTGTAACAAGCATTTAAATACACGTGTAAACATTTAGTTGATTTATGCTGAGTAACAGGCATCTTTTGGGAGTGTGGCTTTACCAGCAAGCATGAACATTCTTTGAGTTTTATCTTTTTTTTTTCTTTTTTTGGGTCTGTCTGCACTTCTGATAGCCAAAAATAAACCAGAGGATGTTCTACTTAATTTCAAACTGGAAGAGTCTAAGGTAGCTGTAGTATCTTGTGACTAGAAATCTCAGGCTGAGTTTCCCAAGCAGTTCTCTTTCCCCTTCAGTTCTGAGTGTTAAAGGGAAAATCAGGATTTGTTTCCACAGTGGGAAAATGCATATACTGGTCACATTGCAATATAGAATATACACTCCCATGAAAATGGCAGTTTTTTTCCCATCAGCTGTGTTCTGGTGAGAAGCAGTGAAGAATCAGAGATGACAAGACCATACCACTCCTTCTCATCCTCTTGCTGTAAATAGCCTCCAATTATTATTATCTCAGACCTTCAGTCCAGCTCTCTAATGAAAAGGTTTTGCTATAGCAAATTCAGAGTGGCCTTGAAAGAGTGTTTATTATGAAAAGCTTCAGGAGCAAAGAAAGGATTCAACAAAGGATTTACTTGGGTGAGAACTGCTTTATGCAATTCCCATGCCAGTGAGCGTAACATATAGCCAATGCAAACATCAGTCTTAGAGATGCTGTTGATGCCTCTGCTCAGCGAGCACTAGAGTTACTGGTGAGGGGTAAAGCAGCTGCAGCTCTCTTGGTCCTCCTGCCCTGGGGAGCTGCAGCTGTCTTCAAGGAGATGAAGAGAGTGGCTGGTGCTTTCACACAGAAAGGCATCTGCTAATCGGAAAAGAAGGCAGCTCCGGAGGATGTGATAATCACAGCCCATCACTAATGCAGATAACAACCTTCCTCAGTCATCTCCCTGACAGTGAAACTTTTTCTGCCTCATTGGAGGCCGGGGCGGGGAATCAGCATTGTTATTCATATACCCAACCTGGGTTCTTTTTTCAAACAAGATTCCAGATGGCCAACAATTTTGATTCAGGTGAACAGCTCATTTAGCAGTACCGGGCTGACAATTCAGCGATTTCAAGAGCAAACAGCAATTCAGAAGCAAAGAAAAAAATAGAGGGGGAAGCCATAAAATCTTGAAATAGCAATGGATGCACACCTGAGTCTTGCCTCAGAAAAGAACTTATGAATTTTAAGGGTCTTGAGACCTACCTAAAGGAAGCCTTTACTCACCATACATTTTCTGTACACAGAAATTCGAAAAGAACTGGAACAGGATTTCTAGAATACTTTAGGACAACGTTTTTTTCATAATACATCCATCATGCAAAATGTCAAATACACTTTGCAGAGAAAATTAAGCTGGAGCCAAAGAGGAAAAGAACGTCCAAAGGTGAAGGAGCAAGTATCACTGAGGAGTGACAGGATGTCAGAGAGCAGGGCTCTCCATGCCCCTGGCTGTTTATTTATTTTTATAGTGGTTGCTGTATATTGCAGCAGTGATTTTTCTTTCTTTATTTATTTATAGGCTTTGATTTTCAGAGAAATAAACAAATCTGAAGTTGTTTATTGGAAACTTCCCTCCTCCTCAGGTTGGATATTTCACTACTTATACTGTGTCCTTGATGGAACAGAGAGAGGCATGCAAGAGATGCCTGAGCTCAGAGAGCCCTCTTCTTTCAGTAGTTACTGTTCCTGCACATAAAGATTTGCAGATTCAGCTGCTTCGTTTGTTTCTTGGAGTTCAAGGCACAAATCTTCTCACTTGGCTTTGGCATTCAGCAAGCAATTTAGGCAGGTCTTTGGCAATGGGAGCAGGATTTACTGAGGACATCTGTCCAGACATCTACTTCCCCAATGGAACTTGCTAGACAGAAGAAAGAAACCTCTCCTCATGTCTGTAGCTGTATATTTAATCACCGAACAGCCACCCTGGGGGTCAGAATCTTTACCCGCTATAGATTCATACCAGTAAATATGTAGATTTTTCCCCTGCTAATGTTGTTGTTCTTAATTAAAACCTGTGTGGGAGCAGAGTGTAACCTGGTACGAACATTTCCAGGAAGCGAAAGTATTAACTAGGCTCCTAACTCTTGGATGAACTCTTCTTTTTACATCATTGTGTTATGAAATGGGGTCTCTGAAAAGGTTTATTAGCCTAGATTTAAATGCATCTGGTTTCATAGAAATTGGTCCCTCTTCACATCAGCTGTCTTCTCAGAGGGTAAAGGCAATTAGAAAGCAGTGGGAAAGAAACGCTACTGTATTTACATTCTTAATAGTGTTGGCTGGATGCCCTGACTTCCTATGAAATGTGCTTTGAGGATGGCTATTAAAAACACAAGAGTGATTGATAACTGAGTGAAGACTGTCATGGTCAGGTCCCGGGTTTGCCCTCACACTGGCATGGCAGTGATCAAAGTTCATCTCCGGGCTGGCAGTGCCGGTCTCTGCAGTCACTTCTCTGTTAGAGATTTCCCTCTTCGTTCCCATGTGAGACAAGCAGTGGGTCAGGGTGAGGAAGCCTGAGATGCCTCAGGGGCAGGTGGAGCAGCAATTTGGCACCAGTCCTAGAGACAGACAGTGGTAAATGAAGGAACTACTATGAATCCCTCCCCTAACCCCAAAGGAGGTATTTTTAGGTACTGCAAGGCTATTCACTCACTGGCTGTGATAAAAGGGAAAGAAAACCTTGGGTCAATGTGTTCTCATGAATTCCTTTAAGACCTTGATTTTATAGTCTCAGGCAGTTCAGTATAGCTGCTCTTTCAATACAGCTTTTCACTAATTTCCAACAAGTATTTCCAGCACAAATAATGCCCGAGGAGTGGGAGTAACATTTGTTTGGTACAGAAGGAATTGGCTCAATCAGTCATTTCCCTAGCATGAAGGTAGAACATGACTGAAAAGAAAAAAAAAGATAGCAATGTCCCAGGAAAGAATACTAATCCCATAATTAAACAGAACAAATTAATCCCTAGGACAAAGAAATATTCAAAGGTCAATCTATTGTTATTTGTGCTAGGAAATTTCCTCTCTTATTCTGATAAAAATAAAAAGCATGTGGTTTGTAAATATCTGTTACTTTTCAGAGAAAAAAAAAAGAAAATCTGGGATTTTTTTTCTCCTTTTGTCCTTTCATCATTATTTTTGTTTTGACATAAATATAACACATAATGCATCAAAAATTACCACAAATGCGGGTAATCTTAAAAGATCAACAAACAGTTCAGTGGATCTGAGACAGCAGTCCCACAACCTTCCAAAATGGCATCCTAATTTTCAAAACACAGTTAACTGAGCAAGTACAACCCAGCAGGTTGGGAATGTTGATTTCTCTTCCTTAATTGTGTTGGGAAGCCATCTCCACAGATAAGGGAATAACAAATTAGCATGGAGGACAAAAGAACATCGAAATGATGCAAAAGGTTAACAAAAAATGAGATAGGGAATAAGAAAGTGATGGGGACTAAGCCACACTGACTTCTCCTCTCCTTCATCCACCTGCACAGACCTGAAGCAAAAGCCCTCCAGGGTCCCAGTGATATCCAGCAGCTGCTCACCCTGTGCCACCGCATGGTCCCTGAGCTTGCGATGCCCACAGATGTTCTCATTTAGCTGCTGTTTATTACAAAGCCAAACACCCTCTCCTTGTCCACCCACCCTTTGCTGTTTTCTCCCAGCTAAGACATGGAACACACGTTCTCAGTGTTCCTTTGTTTAAATTTAATTTTTGAGGCAATCAACTTCAACAGAGCTGCTGATTGCAGCAGGACAGGGATTAGCTCCTATGTGAACACCTAAAATAGCAAGTTTCCACCTTCACAGTACTAGTCCACACATACTACATTCACCATTCTTGGGAGGAAAAAGGACCACTATTTTATTTTAGGGAACTTCTCAATGAACAGGCTTTTTCAAGGGCTTTTTCCCCACAAGCTTAGAATTTTCTCTAAAAGTTCCTGCAGAAATCAACATTCAAAACCTGTCACAGAGCTTTGATGCTTTTTGTAATCATCAATCAAGCAGAAAGATGGCAACAGGATGCACTGTGTCATGTTTGTGTCATTGTAGTGCGAGGCTTCAAGGATGTGCTAAAACTACCTACAAGTTTTCAGATTCAATGTGGATAAGCACTTTCAAATCATCTCACTGTTCAGCTAAAATTTTCCTACTTGGATGTACTTCAGGCACAGCCTTTGCCACAGGATTTCCATTTCAAACTTGCTGAAAGCATCTTAAGGAATAACAACTTCACAACCTTTTCTTGGGGCCACTTGAAATGGGAAGTGCATGAAAATGAAAAGTGGTGGGAAAGGGATCATACCTTTTTAGCATTTATCACAGTTTATATCATTTCAATGCACTGTAGAATTTTTACGATTTTTCTCATTTTACTGGCACAATTTTAACCCTCTCTGACACTGAGAATAGGCAGTGATGGCCTGGAGGTTTCTGAAATAAAAAAGGGCATCCAAAGTTCTTAAAAAAAAAAAGTATTTCGATTAGACCTGAAAATTGCAGGCCTCCCTTCACTGTAGTGCTCCAGATTAATTCTGATGTAACATCAATTTTTCTCCAGGGTGTGGTTGAGAGTAAAACTGAACATCTGTCCAGTTTCTGTCACGTCCAAGTTAGACTTGAAAGGTAGAAACGCGCAAAGAAAGGAAACACGGTGGGAACAAGGCACTGTTGCCTTTCCATTTGGAGAAGTGGGTTAGCACAGCCTGGCCAGCTGTGAGAGCCCCGTTGTCCTTACAGCCCCTGCCCTCGGAGGTGCAGTCAGATACATTGCTGGCTGATTCAATGCATGCATAGTTTTTTCTTGCTTTTCTCTTACATATTCTAAATGATATAATCCTGCCATGATATAAGTGTCAGGTCTACATCGTCTTTCACAATCTTATCCAGAGCTTGCGCTGGGTGCTCTCAGCCACTGAGGAGCTGGATAACCACGTTAGCCTATGTCCCAGTCCCTATGATGTCCCATTAGTCCCAGTCGCCTATGATGAGGGTTCTGTACTAATTGCAAACACATGCCCAGCCTAGAGCACACACACCATGAACCTCTGCAAGGCTGCAGACTGTGATGGATGGCTTTGCTGAGGACACTGGAGTGCCACAGCTCTCCCATCTACTCACGCTCTTTTCTCAATCCCTGCCTGGCTTTTCAGCTCTTTGCCATGGCTTGTGTTTTCTGGTTCCCTCCACTCTGCTGTGCTGCCAGTGAAGCCAGCCTGTCCCGCTGGGTCTGGGGATATCATCTGCCAAATCCTCCCAAGCTGCCTGGCTGCAGTTCTCAAGTCCACCTGCCCTTCTGCCTTCTCCAGTCACCTGGTCTTTGAGCTGTTTTTTTGTTGTTTGTGGTGTTTGGTTTTTTTGATTTGCAGGAAATCCACTATCCAAACCAGTGCTGGGCAAACCTGACTCTCCAGTGACCGTACAGCTGTGTTACAGGTCATAAAGAGAGGAACAAAACCATCACGCTGGACAAGCAATTTCAGTGAGACTCACAGACTGTACCTCAGGCTACGAACACAGGAGACAGAGGGGACAATAATTGTTGGTTGGCTAGGCAGGCCATCCATTTCATTACTACATTGGCAGCCCCCTCAAAGAAACACTGAACACAACCAGCCCATCAATTCGTATTTATGCAGTAAATAAAGAAGATGAATGAGCAAATGGAGGAATATATGCAAAGAGTTTATTACTCCTACAGTATCCTATTGCCCTGAGGTTTCAGCAGGTGCTGGTAGGTACTGGCCTCTCTCCATTCCCAGGTACTGGCTTCTCTCCGTTCCCAAAAACCTGTGGGGAACGTAAAAGAAAACACCTCTTTAAAAGAGTTTCTCAGAAGTGCTGAGTGTTTTGAAATGCTTTACTAATAATATGTCAAGAATTTTAGTCCAATGGCAATAGATCAGATACAAGCAGTAATAACACTGTTGAGTTATGTTGTGCTAGAGGCTAGTGAGGACATTGTAGTCCCCATTCCCCAGGAAACTAGAGTATCCTTCTTGAAAAACTACCATCTGGCAATGTCTGATAAAACTCAGATGAGACACAGCAGAGTGTACCAGTGGGGAATGCAGCAAGAAGACTTCAAAGATCAGCAAACTGCCAGGGAGGAGCAGACATTCATTGCTGAGGGTCTGTGAGCTATTTGTGCACGTGCCCATGTGCTCTTTACCCTTTGAGGTTCTTTGTCAGCATGTCTCTATTCCCAAGATAATGGAAATGTTCTCATGTATAGGATGATGTGTTAGTCTAAATACAACATGTCAAATACTCCAGAGAATGCAAAGATGCATCTTACTAGACACCTTGTGACACTTCCATATTGACCACTGAGCAGCAATGAAAAATATGAATGTCTTTTTTTTTAAATTCCATGACTGTAGAAAAACAGAAGTAACACAAATGCAAAGTCCAAAAGTGGATTAATTTGATTGAGTCTGAGCAGATCTTGGGTGCAAAGCCACCAGCCTCAGTTCATGGTTATGATTAAAGTGCCAAGCAATGAACTGAAATAGTGCATCCAGGCTTGGAATCCCCTCCTAACCTAAGACTTGAGGAGTGATTTTCTTTGTCTGATCATTCCTCCTCCATGCCATCCTGAAGCACTGGTTGCTGAACTCTCCCTCCCTGGCACATGAGAACCAAAAGTGGCTCCTGAGAGACCTTTTGTGCAAGGCACGTGTGGGTAGACCAGTTTGAAAATGAAACTATCTCCAAGTAAAAATGTCTGTAATTTCCTCCCAAATGCCTTCTCCTGAACTAAGGAATAAAAATTGCAAAATCAACAGAGGCATCTATTTTCCCCAAGGTGATGCACAGGAGCTGACCTAGCAAAAGCTTCTCTTTGTTTTGCTGCTACTGATTTTTTGTTTTGCTTTGGTTGTTTTGTTTTGTTTCTAATGGTACCAGTCTAACTGTCCAAACTGTCTCTGTTCCCATAGAATAATAATCAGCTTCCTAGTTCAGTAGCTTATGTCATGAATATTAAAAAGAATATCTGAATAACGCAGCTCACCAACATCGTGTCTTATCCATTATAATCTCATGAAATAGTTTGTAAAGTTAAGACATCATCAAAATATTTTTAAAAGGAAGGAATGATGACAGAATTTGATGACACACAAACATATTAGGAATGGGAATACTATTTTACCAATATTAACATTCCTCTCTGGGAGAAGGACTAATTTCTTAACTTTTCCTGGAACCAACATAGTCCTGGAACCAACAAACTTAGAGCAATACTAGTTATAACATTTACCTTTCTTCTCTGTTATCTTACAGCTGCTTTAACAAGAACCATTTACCTTTTCATTCTGTATAATTCTAGTGAAAGTCTTAAATTAGCTTCTGTCTGCCTGACAGAAAGCTATTTATCCCCCTGTAGGTGTGATTTCTACATTTAGGACAAATTGCATATTCAGTTTCATGCAGAACCCTTCACATGCTGGGGACCACAAAAGAGATATTATTGGAAGGTGAAGTAGCTGTCATGAGTGGCAGTGGATAACCTCTACCCCTGCACATTAAAAACTGCATGGGCCAGGACAGCATGGCATAGCCTTGGCTGTGTCTACAATGGACTGCAGAAAGCTTGCGTTGCGTATGGCCTTGAGAAGTCTTCTGTAAAATGTTATTTGCAGAGCAAAATATTATTCAAGCCTCTTCATGAGTAGGTTGCACTGTGCTATACCACCAGCTTAGCTGTCAGCTTAGCTTCCATGATACAGGGCTGTCTAATTGGTAATTAGAGGACGTCAAGAGAACAGCAACAAGGGTAACAGGGTTTGATACGAACTTCTGCGACACTTGGATTGAAGGGATGATACAATAGCACCTGGAATACTATTTCCCAAAGCTGAAGCAAGCTATATTTACTCTGCATGTGCTGATTTACTAACTTTGCTAATAGTAAAGAGGGAAAGGAGGGGACAGGAGCAAAGAGAGAGGGAGGCAGTGCTAGCCAAGGTGGGAAGATGGGACAGAGGTCTGAGAAGAGAGGAGATATAGTGAGACTTTCAGATAAAGCTTTAGGGATATTTTTGGGAACTGTTTAAACACTTCCTTAATTGTGAGTACATCAGAAACCTAAACAGGTTTTTAAAAGCAAAAGCCAGCATTTATTAAACTACAACCTGGAAGCATTAATTTACATTAATATATAAAAAAAAATCAAAATAAGACAGAAAATAAATAAATCAGTTCATTAACTTGTATCCCTCTCCCACCATGCTCTCACAAATCAAGTCAGGTCTCTGCAGCTGGCTCTCAGTCCAGCAACTCAGCCACTTTCTGGGCACACAGTTTTTGCACTTTAGTCCTTCTCCAAGAATCCACTGTACCCTTGCATAATCTGGACCTTCCAAGGGGCACAAACATCTCTTTAACCTGGTTATTACCCGCTTAACCTGGAGGACAGAAGACACAGTGGTGCAATGACAGCGGTTGTCTGTACCGAATACACTCAGATAATGAATACACCAGAAGATCTGCTTCCTGTAAGATGTGAGATGGTGAGAAGAAGTTAGCAGCAGTGAAGCTCAGTTAAACTGTGAATCACAGTCAGCAAAAAAACCACCTGTCCCACCCATTGGACTTGTGTATCATCTCTCCAATCAGGGTCCTACCTACTCTGCACCTTTCTGCTTTCCTTTCTCTAAGCCCTTGTGCTGTTGCTTTTGCTACTGCCAACATGAAACCATGACCCTGGAAGTGGAGCTGCTGCTCCATCCGTGCTGAAGTCAACATGCAGGGCAGGCTACACACAGCAAAGCCTGTCAAGCCTTCATTTAACATGATGGAGAGCCTTGCCAAGGTGAAACACTCCCTTATTCATCACCATGTTTCTAACACCTTGCACAGAGACCCAAAATGGCTGCATGGTGAAAGATAAGGTCTTGCTGGTGTTTAACCTTTCCTCCTGGGCTGCCGAAGAGGGAAACTGTGATCAGCAGCCACCACCTTGCTGTGTGCTGGAGACTGAGCTCTGTCCTGAAAATATGTCCACAGAGCCAAGAGACCAGAAGTTATCATGGCCTTGGTGTCCTTTGCAAATTAATTTTAAAAATGGGCATTGTGTTTTCCAGGGGTGTTATATTTTCTGCCTGCACTATTGGACTGTCCAGTTGGCTGGGCCCAAGATTACTTGGCCCACTGGGTCACCAGAGAGATCAAGAGGTGATAGAGCAGGGCAGCAAGCCAAGAAGCTGCCACATGCCACCTGGCAGAGCAGGGTGCTTCTCCAGTGGGCAGGTAGCACTGCTTCTGGGAGGGGGGGGGGGAGCTGGGACATGAAGGGTTAAGTGAAGTGCTTGTTATCCTTCAACCCAGCACAGGTGGTGAAAGGGAGGCAGGAGGTGAGGTGGGTGCTAGGGAAGGTTCATAAGGCTCCAGGAGGGCAGAGAGCAGAGCTGTGCCTGCCCCAGTGCTGCTGAACCTTCTTCATGTGGGTGCTGACCACCACCTCAGGAGCCATGTGGTCAACCCAGCTTAAAACTGCAAGGTAGGACACAAGGGGGTTATCACTGAGTGTCTGTCTAATGGTATCTGTTATCCTAAGGTGGTACAAGCTTTCGTAAGTCTTCTGCTCATCAGTTCCCTGCAAATAAATGTATTGGGGCATTTGTGAAGCACTTTTGTGTGTTGTGTGGAGAGAACTGGGCAGCTGGGCTGGCCTCTGAGGGATGCTGAGGTGTGGTGGTAGCAACTGGGCTGCTTTGGTGCCTGGTGAGTTAACTGAAGGCAGAAAATGCTATCTGAGAAGATGGAGGAGAGTTTAAACCTGTCTGGGAGCTGCTGTGTTGGTGGAGGGATGTTAATGGTTTGTGCCTGGGGTTGGTAATTAGCAGTGCTGGGAGGCAGGTGGGTTTGCAGGGATGTCCTGCTCTGGTGGTAGTGAGCTTCTCTCCCCTTTTCCTGCAAGAAATAACTTTCTCAAAGGTACCTGATCTGGGGGGTGGGGACTGTGGTGTGGCAGAGGAGCTGGATGGAGATGTTTTGAAGGAATAGTTTTACCTTATGAACATTGGTTTTGACAAAACCAAAGCATTAGGTTGCCTCAGGGTGTTCTCAGTGATTTGTTTCTACTGCTTTGTTTGTCATATGCATGGGTTGTTTTATTCCATATCACCTGGACTCCAGCAATGGCATGGTATGAGCCACCCTGTATTTTTTCCAGCACTGCTGGAAAAAATGCTTTAATTTTTTTACATCAAACCAGCCTCAAATTCCTGTTGCCCAAAATCTCAACTGGAGCTCCCTCAGTAGCTACCAGGAAAGCTGTAGGTGACTTGTTCTGACTTGCTCTCTGCAGGTTCCTGAAGGTTCTCCTCAGGCTCTCTGAGCTTGCTTCCCTTTGAGGTAGCCTGCAGCTCTTAGTCAGAGACAAGAAAATAACCCAATATTGTACTCTGCTAGAGTTCTGCTTGGAAGGCAGCTGTGATTTCATGCCATGTAGGTAATAATGCCAGCATATAAGAGGGAGCCTCCATCCTCCCTTTCACCCACTCCACTGGTCAGTTGCTCATTCCCTTCCCTGTAATGGTTTTTGTTCCTTAGCTGAGCTGTGTGACTGCAACTGGTGCTGGAGGGGGAGGGTTTGGGATGTAAACAAGCATTGGCATCAGGATTGAGGAATATTTTTACATTAGTGTGGCTGATTTGGATAATGTACTATCAAATCACAGCCTTCAACCACCCACACTCATGCAAGACCTCTGATACATCCTACTGCTTGAATGAAAGGTTATGTGATCTGGAAAGGGTGATGCTGGGGAGTGGACATGCATTTATTTGTGCTGTTTTGTAGACTGGGAAGTTATTGGTCTTGCATTAGCTTGACACTGGCAGGTCTTTGTCTCCTAAGTGCTGTTTACATCTCTCAGTTTTAGAGAAGCCAATAATTTAGTATGAGTTGGCAATAATTGTAGAGCACTTTAATGAGTCTCTCAAACTACAACGTAACTAGTTAGTTAATAGCTGCTGAAATCCCTTTCTATGTAATGCTGTAGATACCTTTGAGAGATGAAATAGATATTCTTTGTTCTTTATTAAAGTTTTATGGTAAGAGGTTTGCTCTTTGGCTCAAAGCCTGGTTTTTGTCATTCTGGGGGAATTTTTTCAAAACTGAAACTAAGTTTTTAAAGCTCTTTGTGTATCTTAAAAAACACACTTGTCATGTTAACTTGCAGCCCTGGAAAACGAGCCCATTATTCTCTTCTGTTGAACAGAAGAGTGGCCAAGGAGGACTTTAAGCGTCCTACTCGGAGATCCTCCAGGGACATCATGCCTCAGTCACATTTTCACTTAAGGCTTTGGTGTTGTCATAGTGCAGTGTTGTACCAGTAAAGTGTCTCAGTGTGGCCTGGGAGTGCACACTGATTCTGGGCATGGGCTGAGCAAGCTCAAAGCCATGTTTTGTTAGGGTGATGCTAATTATTGTTAGCAGGGTTTGCTGAGCACCAGCTGGATGCCATGGTAGTGTCACTACATGGTTTTGATTTGTGCCATACCCACTCCTGAGCTGATAGAGACCTCAAGCCTGCCTGTAATCTACCTGTGTCATGTGGATGCAGTTTAGGACTCTCATCGCTCTTTGTAGTTTATTAAATTATGAAATCACATCATCAGTGTGCGGTTCTGCCACAGAAGCTTTGACCACTGTGTTATGGCTCTACTCGCTACAAAGCTTTCAAAAATCAGTAGTAAAGACCCAGCTGAAAAGTTATTTCCTTAGTGGAGTAAACGTCAGAAATGAGAAGTTGGAGAAGAGCATTCAACTTCGAGCATATCTTACATCCCAGAGCTCTTGAGTGGGTGGGATCTTCCCACAGAGACTTCTGCAATGCTGAGTTGCTTTTCTGGGTGATGCCACAGAGTGGCTTCTTTGACAGATGGCGATGAACTGACAGCTTAAAAGGACTCTTTGCAGGAAAAAAGTGACATGTAGAAATGGTCTCTGACTAATGGCTATGGAATTGGTGTCACTGAAGTAGGCAGAGGATTCTCCAGGTGAATCTGAAATTGTGTAGAGAAAGTGCCTGAGGACTGTTCTGGGCTACACACTGTGCCTGGACTGTGGGGGTTTAGTAGGTGAGACTGGAGGAATTGTTATGCTTCACTTAGGGAATGGATAGTCAGAACGGTCGCTGGGGGGTTTTGTCATATTTGCATGTCCAATGTGTTGTCACAAGTTGATGCTTTAATTTCTCCCTGAGCTTTCCTCATTTTGGACTTTATTTCCCTGCTTTGAAAGATGGGGCATGTCACTTTTTTCTGAGTACCCTGCATAATCTAACATTTTCTGGGGTCCTCCGCCAGGGTTCAGCTATGTGGCATTGTTCATTTTAGGAGTCCCTCTGGCTATTTGAACTTGGCCCTGATTGCTGTCAGCAGCAATTGGCAAGAGGGCTTTATCTACAGCTCTAATCTGTTCCTTGTCACTAGAGAATTAGCAAATAGAGGGTTTCTCAATCCCTGCTCTGCATAAATGCTTTCTCAGAACTCCTGGAAGCATTTTTCCATTTATTATCTACTCAAAGTGTCTTTGCATACCTTTCTGTGGAGACTGGAGCACTGATCTCTGCTAGGTTTCACATAGGCTGTGGTGGTAGATAAGTGTAATAAAAGCCCTAGAGCTTCCTGAAGGAAACTTGTGCTGCATGATGGATAGTAAATAGAAGGAAATCTATTCAGAACTGTTTTCAGCTGAGAACTATTTGCAATGACTTTGCAATTTTGGCCTCTAACAAGATTTCTTTTGTTTCCCTACTTCTTCCCTCCTGCTTGCTGTGGAGTCCTGCCCCAGAAAGATTTCTCAGCCCCCTAAACTGTAATAAGAGAAATCAGAGCCCAACAGTGTCATGCCTTAAATTGCCATAATGTATACTCTGAAACTGAGTACTTTAACTCCATACAGAAGTAAAGGAGTAAAACTGTTTATATTTCTAGGAAAAGGAACTGAAACATCCCAGCAATTAGCTCTCTAATGCAGCTACTTCTGGACAGAAGGCAGAAGCAGCAAAAGGTTCAGTGGACATAGTTTGGCAGCATGGGATGTTCTTGTGTACTTTATTGTGAAGTGTGTATCTGAAACAGCATCAGGATTTCTGTGCTGCACCTAGAGTATTTCTATCCTAGTGCAATGATTGAACAGCAATAACAAAATAAGAAGCAAAGTAGATGGCAGCACAGAAATATCCTTGGTTTATTCAGATGAGCAGAGAAGAATGAATATCCTGATGATTGGATGGTATGTGTTAAGCCTATAGGTTACTCACCCCTGAGTATTTTGTCTGCTCAGAGTATGTAAGCCTTTAAACATCAACCACTATTGTTGCCGTTATTGTGTTGCAAGTATCCTGTTATAAATGGTTTAGTAGCATCCATTAACAGGGCTGAAGTTTATGGGAGATTCTGTTGATGACTGTGATTTTAAAAACTCTACTTAAGAGAGTAGTCTCAATGCAACCTCTGGTTCTTTCTTAGACTTATTTCCTCCTTGAGGAAAACCTTTAGTTCTCTTTGTGTATTATGTCCAGACTATTATGAGGTAGAGTGATTGCTTTTTGCAACTTCCAAGTATATACCTAAGTTGGTTTGCCTATACCTAAGTTGGTTTGTCTACCTGTACATTTTTTGAATGGCAAGGTTTTGAAATGTGAGCTGTTCTATTAAAAGGGAATAAAAATAAAATCCTGCATCTAGTAACAGGAAAAAATAGTGTTCTAAAGTCAAGGATTTCTAGCAAAACCAGCATGTGAGTGTTACTGTGTGCATATGGTGTTTATAAGTTTATCTCTAACTCCAAGCAGGTGACTTACTCCAAGTAATTCCAGAGTTCTTGGAAGTGATCTTACACCAAAGCCATGTATAAAAGTCCTCTATTAGTAATGGATTTTGTGGATGAAACTGAAAATAGAACAAAGCTTAGGAGCAGGGATTTTGGGTAGGGTTTCTACTATTTTGATCAGCCCATCTACTCTGTGCTATGTAAGCCTTGTATGAAACAAGAATGAAACCTAACCATGGTGGGAGCTGGTCACCTAAAGGGCTAAAGCCAAGACTAGGCTATGGTTTCACTGGTCAAAACATTCCAGGCAGTATCAACCTGCCTCATTCTCTAATACCACATCAGTGCTTAGCTGGGAATCCTTTCTGTGTGCTCAGGTGTGACAAATGTTTGTGTAGCAGCATTGCCAACCAGAAAAAGGGAGGTCTGCTTTTTTTTTAAGGGGGGAAGAACATGGGTTTGGTGTCTTATTCTGGTTTCATTCCTAATCTGCATCACAGCGTGATAATTCCTTCAGTAGTACTAGTACAACTGGAGGGGTTGGCATGCTGGAAATCCTTTGTAAGGAGTGACCAATGGGTAACAAGAGATCAAGACTGACTTAAATCAGTGTTTGTTACAGTCTGAGGTTAATTTTTAATAGTGGAACCTACAAACTCAGCTTCTTTTTAGAAGTTTCCTGTGAAGTGTGGATGTTACTTCACCAGAATGTATCATGGAGTTGTCTTGGTTGAAGACCTCTAAGATCATCAAGTCCAACCATTAACCTAACACTGCCAAGTCACCACTACACCATGTCCCTCAGCACTTCATTGCAGGGTTAATCCTAGCCTGTTGTAAATGCATGGCTTCTTTGGGTTCTTGTTAGTTAAAAGCAAAATCTGCTCTGCTACAGGCAATGGTAAGGCAACATCAGTTGTGTTGCACAGGTGTAACTGGGGGAGAGAAGACCACCTGCCTCTTGTCTCTATGCAAATTGCAAAATCCACATGTAAAATAGTGTTGAGTCTATGCCTCTGCATGGTTGTTTCCCTCATTTGAAACATCAGTGTGTCTTGTTCATTCTTTTGTGGTGATGCTCCTCTGCTAACTCTGCCAAGCTTTACATTCTGAAAAGAATAAGAAACATTAGGAATTATTTGTCATTCAATAGGACTAATAACTAAAGAGAATGATTTGTTATTCACATACTTATTTAAGAGTAAAACATCAAGCAATTTGGTAAGCTATTTCCTACAGGGATTAAAGAGCTGAAAATTTGAGCTTTTTGGAACTGAATCTTATTTTTAAATGTGATTTCTCTACAGAGCAGTAGCGATCTAAAGAACAGACTACTTTGTTCAATGATTTCAACTTAGACTTTTTCAATTTGTCATAATGCAACATTGTAATGGTAATATAGGTTGTAAAGATCAAGGCAGACCTCAGTTTACATGCATGTTACTGTTGTCTCCGAATAATGCCTCTGAACCCATAGGTTTTGGTGGGTTTGGTCAAGAGGAACTAGATTACAGATATGGATGTTTTGTAGTAATTGAAATCTTTCTAGAATGCTGTTCCACCTTCTTGTTTTGGAGCATTGCTTTGCAGCAGAGAACGCTTTGATGCAGTGTTCAGCCTGGGAGAAAACAGCATCCTCTTGGGCATGGGGGTTAGTGGGGAGGCAGTGGTGGATTATCCTGGTTTGGTCCTCTTCTGAATGCCCAATGAGTGATACTTTTTCCTGTCTGAATGGGAGAGGAACTTAAAAAAGATCCTCTAGAGATCTTAGATTAAAATGACCACTATACTTGTGCAAGGGTGTTTTGAGGTTCACAGGAGAAGTCCTGGAGTCACCACTTGAGTAAGAGCTTTTATTAACTTTGTACTGAAATGCTAATTTATCTTTTGTGCTGGGATTAGAAAAGCTTGGGGTTTATACCAATATTTTCAATAAAAATACTGAGCACATGGGGGATGGATCTCCTTAAAATGCTTTGTAGTTGATCTGTACTTCAATTTGTCAGTGAAATAAAATGATTGGGATTCCCTGGGGCTAACACAATCTCACAGTAGGACTGTCCTAGGTACATATTCACCAAGCAGGGCACAGGGTATACCTCCTTCCTTTGAAAAGCAGTGTACATATCGGGTGCTGATGAGATGAAGGGGGGCAGTAGCTTTATGGCTGCCTTTAGCTCTCCTTTGCTACTTATGTGTGAGTATAGAAGCTAATTGCCACTGCAATTAAGTTGAAGGAATTGGATGCCTCTAGACATGTGTATGTCCAGGAGAGAGAAGTTATCACTACTGACTCTAAGATTTAATCTTACATTGACATTTAAGGTTGAAATCAGCATTGAAGCTTCCAGTAAATTCATGGGTGCAAGTTTATATTTAGACTGTACTTGCAGAGGAGCCCTAAGGCTGCCTTCAATTCCAAATTTGCCATCTCCACAGTCAAAGAAACTGCAAGCATATCCCTTGGCATAGCTGAAGGCCTCTTCTCCAAGCACGCAGGACCCCAAGGACTCAAAACATTCATGCCTTTTTATGCTGCTGATAGTCTTCCTTCTGGCTGTTCCAGCCTCAGTATAAACAGAGGAGCTAATCTGGGAGTATCAGGCTCTTTAGGAAGAATGTCGTCATCCCCTAGGTATCATGTGTTTTGTTTGCTTTACCCTCAGGGTCTGTCCATACCAGCTACATTGCCATCTTATTTCTGTCCCCTTCTGTTGTCAAAGTGCTGGTCAAAGAAAAGTTTGCATGGCAGTGGTGCAGCTAGGGAGACTTTTGTTTAGTTGGAACCTCTGGGGAGTGTTTATGCACAAGCATCTTGTCCAGGCATGGACCATGGATGGTACAGACTGACTGTATGGTGCTTTGAGAGGTAAACTGAGTTTTGCTGTGTCGGATGGCTGTACCACCAAGTGCTGCCAAGTCGCTGTGCCGTGAGCAGCCACTGGAGGACTTCGTTTTGCTGCCATCCAGCTCATTAGCTTTCAGTAGCTCACACATGTTTATTTATATAAACTAAACCTGTGAAAACAAGACAGTATGTCAAAGTCAAATTACTTGGTGTGACTCTCCTCCTTCAGCAGGAAAAGATGGGGCTCCTATACTCATTCATCTCCTTCTCGTTCACTGCAAAGTAACACAATTAGCAGTGAGAAAAGGCTGCCAATCCAGTGAATAATCTGAGATCTCTGAGCAGTTAAGCATGTTAATTAAATTGGCATTGCAGCAGGAGTTTGAGTTAGCAGGCTACCAGCAATCTTTTGGAGGAGTGTTTCTTTCTCTACACAGTGCTCGAAGACCTCCCAGGTCTGTACTGATTTGGCCAGGTTCTTTTCTGCCTTCCTGTGGCTCTTTTTCAGGGGAGCTGTTCACAACTCAGTCATCAGAAACAGGCATACCTTACTTCAGTGTATTTTTTCCTGTTCACAGACATATGTGATACTGTATGGGATTTACTCTAGAATCTCCCACTTCTACAATCTGTTCTTTCTAATGTACTTACCCCTGTTTTGGTGGGACTCAAGGGGTACAACTCAAACTTGGCAGGCCTTTTGACACTGATATTATCTGAGTCCACCATCTAGATTTCTTACCTCTGAATTAATATTAACAGGAATGGTGCCATGCAGTGCTAAAGAGTCTGTGCTGCCTTCACAACTGTGTTCAACGGTTTACCTCCAGCTAAATAAAGAGATGCTCTTTGGGATCTTGCTTTTAAAATATTGGTACTTTTGTCCTGTGTTTGCAGGAACTTACATCACTTATGCTTTGTGTTGAACAAGCCAGAACATCTTATCTGTCTGTAAAGCTATGTTCTGTCTTATGGATGATAAATACATCTAACCATGATTCAGCAGTATAAATCAGAAGTAGTTCTCTGGAGGTCAAAAGTGCAATAATGAAGAAATTCCAGTGCAAAAGAAGAGGAGGAAAAAGCAGTGAACTTGTTACATTGTAAGGCCCATAGGGAATAGTTTTATTTTGTGAGAATGTTGACTTCACTGGGTATTTATTGCAGTAATTCACTGGTGGTCCCTTCCGTGTGTGACTGTTCACAATAGGCCAGCATCAAGGTAGTGTCACTTAAACTTCCTTAGGAACTGAGTCACTGGGTTTGCCAGGTCTGCAGCAGCCTGCCTCTGCTTCTCTGCCTTGGTGTTGCCACCTTTGCAAGCAGGTTCATCATGTCCTCACTAGTCACTGCTAGTGAGCACCTGATTATTGGGAGTGGAGAAGAGGCAGGCCTAGCCACTGCACCTGAGGACACTATGGCAAAACTCTCTGCAGGAAGACAAACTCTTCATGTGCACTTAAGACAATGTCTTATCTACAAATGTGTTGTCTGAGATGTTAGACTGGGGAACAGAGCTGAGCACATGCTGCTTCCAGCTCCCATGTAGGGGTCCGTCCACGCCTTCAGCATCCAAGGGCATCCCTTCTGTCCCATTTTGAATGATTTGCTTTAAATGCTGCTTGAACTAGTTCATGGGGGGATGGGGAAGGGAATCATTGTGCCTCCTTTTCCTCTAAAATGGATCTGTAGGAGGATAGATGTGCTGAACTAGTACATTTCTAAGGACAAAAACTCCTAATGTTTTTGAAGATTTTTTCCCCTGTTACCATGTTGCCAAGCAACATTTTTACAGTATCAGCAGCTGGAGGAACTAAACTCTGAATGTCTGAAAATGGATTAAAGGAGAAGAAAGAAGGCACCTATGTTGTCTTTTGGCTATACTATTCCACTGCTAAGAGGGTACCCCTCACTCCATCAGGGTCCCAAATTATTAAGTTAGAACTTGGGTTGATTCATCTTCATCTCTCTTTGCTCTCACAGGTTAATACATTTAATGCTAGATGGAGATGAAAGTCTTTGTTATCTAGATAATAGAGCCTTATGATTTAAGGCTGGGATGGGTCTGAGAGGTCTCCCAGTCCTTTGTCATGGGAGGTCAATTGCTGTTATCCCATCACTTGCAATGGGATGGTGGAGTGACACAAGTCAAAGTTTCTACTTACAAGTCTAGAGTACGTTTGAGCCTGTACTCAAAAGTTCCTCCTAGCCCCACAGCTGGTCACAACTGTTTATTCATTGCTGTGGAAAAATAAGGCAATGCATTACTTTCTCCCATGTCACTGGCGTCAGAAACTGGTCAGACTTAATTACTATGGCCCGAGGCACATAGCAGACTCCTGACACCACTTTGGCATTTCTAGGGAAGTATATTTTGGTCTTGTACCGCTTGTATGGATAGGACACTGGGGACCCCAATGTATGGAATGCTGTTCAAACACACAGCAACAGGACTTCTTGTTCTGCAGAGTTCAGTCAACCTTATTTCCAGACTTTTTAAAAAGTGCATATATTACCATAATATCTAGAGGTCGACAAAGTTCAGTCCCACTGGGCTAGCAGTGTGCCATTATATAGTAAAAGATGGTTTCTGCTCCAAGGAATTTATATTCAAAGGCATTTTGCAGCCAGCTCTCTGACTCTTCTCAGCTTCTGCTTAACTTGAACGCTAGAATATTTTCTAATCAAGGTCTGAAATCCATATTGAGTCTCCATCTCAGGTGACCTTCTAACCGGTCAAAAACTAATGAGAATGGAAGAAAAGCTGAGCTTTGGAGCTTCATATTTTGTTTTAGTCGGAGTGATCTATGTGTGTTCCATGCAGGGCAAAGGGAATTCTCTTCCTCTTTGAGCAGATAAATTGAAAGTAATAGACTTTGCAAAGACACTTGGATCAACACAGATGATGGGTCTTTTTAGTCTTCTGATTAATAGGATGCAGTAGGCAGCCAAATAACCTTTAACAGATAGAAAGTAAGAAAAACCTTCTCTGAATGTAATTTCTTTAAGGTTTGAAAAACCCACTGGTTTTAGAAGTCATCACTGAGAAGACTTTTATGTTATAGCTGAAGATATCTAAATTCCAAAGCCATAGAGGAAATCCACTTAGGACACTGTACAGAGGCTCTGAAATTTGGTTGGACAGCATTATATATGCACTAAATATTTCCAGGACTTAAAGCAATTCTCAGTCACTAAAACACAGGTAACTTCTCAACTGTCAATAAAAGTTCACAATTATCTCTATGATTAGAATTATGTGTAATAAAGAGTGGAAACAACTGTTTTCTAGAAAAGTTGCTTGAAGGCATTTCAAAAATATGGAGACTTCCTTATGCTCCGCTGCAGTAGCCTTAGCTTCTGACACTAGAGAGCTAGATTATCTGTGTTTACTATTTGTCTAGATATGTTAGGCTTCCTGAGATGTTAAGCTTCCTGTAAAGCACGTTAACCCTTTGTATTAGCTTGTGGTGTTAGACCTGTGCAACCAAGCTCCAGAAGAGACTTTTTTGTAACTTCTGGCAAGCTTGCAAGGAGAACTTGTTTCTCTGCCAGAGGGGTAAGTAATAAATCAGAAATGTTGCTTCTTTCAGATCCATATTTCTTCTTTTCTCTTTCCTTAAGTTGCAACTAAATCCAAAACTGAGAAGTTCATCAAAATGACTAAGGATAACCTAACAGGGCACTTCACACCTTGGGGAAGGAGAAAAGAGAAATAAAGAGAAGTTTCCCCTTTTGTTTCTGTGAAGTTGTCAGAACTGGAAGTCTGACCTTCTCCACAATGCTTAACAGTCTTTGTTATCAACCTTCTCTGAACTGCTAAAACTATCCCTGCTTCTGGGGGGGGTGTGGTGGTGGTGGGGAAGCAGAGGGATTAATAGATTCCATAGATCAGATTCTGTCCCTTTTAACTGAAATGCTTAAGGTGCCAAGGCAATTTAAAACTTCTTAGGGTGTGTAGGTGAGAATTCCCTTTATATGTTACACTGTTTGGTGACTTCTGCTAAAACATCCGGAGCCAGATGCATTCACATTATGGATGTCAGAGCAGCTCACCTTGTCTGACCATACACTGGGGAAAAGATCATGGAACTTTAGTAACAGGGTAGGATCAGGGCAGAAGCAATATTCTCCTGTTTCTGAACATTGCATGCACTGGTGATACATCTCTCCAGCCAAACTTTCTCCCTTCACCCACAGTTCCTGCAGCTCTTACAATGTGCTCTTACTGTTGCACTTCTGGGTTGATGCTGGTTGTCTTGGGAGTCCCTGTGCCAGCTGGCTGGGGGGTGGCAGGAGAAGGGTCCCCCATATAATAAACAGAGCTTATGTCTGATTTCACAGGACTTGAAGCCAGCCCTGGACAAACTGTTGTATGAAAAAAATGTATCATTAAATGCTGTGGAGCTGTAAATCTGGCATTGCTGCTTCAGAATCCAGTCATGTGTCTGTTCTAAATCATCACTGTAATATGGTCATACTTTGGTTAATTTAGCATTGCCATTTTCCTCTTACTCTAAATGATCATTGTTTGCTGTTTTAAATACAATGAAAAACAGTCTTCAGCAAATGCATCCAATATGGTAACTCAGGACTTTATCCAAAGCCCATTAACATCAATGAAAGGATTCCTGACGGATTTGGTAGGTGCTGAATAATTCTAAGAAAGAGAAGAAGTTGTGAAAAAGGCTCCCATCTCAGAGGTTTGACCTTCTGCAATATTTACTTCATGGAATAGAATTCACTATATGGCATAGGTTTTTTAGACCTGCAGTAAAATCTTCATTCATTACTTGCTGTATTTGCACATGTAATAGCTGTGTGATCCACAGTGACTACATCTCTAAACTTGGAAAGTAAAAATCTATATTCAGAAATATGGCTGTGGGCACTGCAGAAACAGCTTCAAAATATCTCATATAACATCACTGTTATGTCATCTTAGACCCATGCATCCTGGTGAAAACTGGGCCAAGGTCTTGTACATTCTCTGGTGACTCACCAGCTTCAGGTTGTGCTGTTTCTGTTCTATGTTTGACCTAGACTAGAATAAGGAAAACACCTCCCACTTATCCAGCTGGGCTTAAGTTGAAAGTCAAAATGTCTGTGCTAGGACATGGGAAACATGAATAAGGCATGAATGGAAGGCAGATACCAGTATGTGAGGTCATGACTGAGTGCAGGCATAATACTCAAGTTGAGCAGGGTAGTTTCCCTAGTCCTTTTAGCTAAGGTTAATGCAGCAGATTTTTTTTTTTGGTGTAGAAAGGTCTAGGATACTAGAGATAAATGCAGAATATTGACAGAGTAAAATTATCCCAGACCTCTCAGGGTGGAGGCAAATATACCTCAGGGTATGTCAAACTCCGTGCTTGGAGCATAAATGGTACATGAATGCTGGTGTCACTACATCAATAAGCATTTCTGTAGCTCCTCAGGAAAGAAACATGAGGTGAGAGGTGAAGTTATACCATGGATTAGGAACTGGGATCAATACTAGGATCAGTGGGAGATTTTAGTGGTGAGACTTCTTATCTGAGACTTATCAAAAGTCTGGAAAGGGGTTGAGGGATGAAGTGGCAATGTCTACAGAGTGTATAAAGAAACACTGCAAACTAAATCAGCTTTCCAACAGGGTAGCAAATGTTGTCCAAACTAGCTGAGCCTACTGCTAAATGTACCAACCTACCTCTAGGCTCAAATGTGTTCTTATCTACCTTAGTGCTGAGATGCTGCAGGACCAGAGAGCAAATAGAAATAACTGAGAGGAGAATCAGGACTTTATAGGAGGAATAAGGGTAATGAGAGAAGAAGTGGGAGGTTGAAGGAAACTTTGTTCTGGATGAAGTTAAACTCACTTGGTGGGATTTTGGCCTGTTTGTCAGAATGTCACAAAATGCATTTGAGGATCTCCATATGAGAAAAGTTTACTGTAAATCAACTTTCAGGCCACTGTAGCTTTTTCTTCCTCCATTGGCTGTTCCATATGGCTGTGATTACTAATGGTCACAAATGATAATACTGATTATCAAAGGAATGAAGTAAGGACCTTTAATGAAAGCAAATCAGTTTTTAATTGGGACTTGCTAAGATGGGGTGATACAGTTCATATCTACATTAACTGTAGCAAATTATTCCAGAGACACATTTGCTGAGAATTAATTTGGTAACAGGTGCAAAGGCCAAACCTGTGGCTGTAAACTAGAGATGAGCTGGCTCAGAACATCTGGTAGAGTTTTGCTGGGTGCTCTGGGCTGAATCTCACCTATGCTGACCTGCTCCAGTCTCCACACCAGCAGTTGTCTGCAGGCATATTTGTATGAGTACAGCCACTTGCCAGTTCATGCCAAGGAGTTTCAACATCTGCCTGAAATCCCAGAGTTTGGCTGGATAGGGTGTTAGCATCTGAGTTAATTTCATGCTTGAGGTCAAGGATGAAATAATCAAATTGATGCCAAAGCTTTAAAAACAAAGCATGACAGGACAGTCTCCAGCAGATCCTGTTTCTTCCCCATGCCCATATCTGGAACATGGACAATGCTACAGACTGGTTGTTGCCTGCTGCTGGGGACAGCACCATTGCTCCTAGTGTTACCAGCACAGATGGGTACAGAGCCATCTGGGGAACTCCTGGCTCATGGCTAAGCAGGCTGCTGCTGAAGCATCCCCAGTTCCTGCCAGCTCAGCAAGCAGGACTCTAATGGATTTCAGAAAACGCAAACATACTTATTAGAGGCTTATTCCCACTCCTTTATTTGTTGTATAACTCCGGTGACTGCAGTCTGCATACTGTCAATAACAAAAAACTGATCAAAGACATACATCAACAGTGAAAACTTTCTTTACTGCATGTGATCAATATGTGAATATTGACTCCTCTAGACAAGGCTTTCATATGCAAAGACTAATGTAGTGAGTTTGTACTGTTTTTCAGAAGCATTAGGGAGCCCTTTGCAGATCCAGAGCTATCAGATTCCCCATTATCTTTAATGTAATTTTCACAGTGCTTCTTGGGAGTGTGCTATCAACTTCATTTTGCAGATGAAGAACTGAGGCAAATAGTGAATATCACAATTCCTGTCCAGAGGTCTAACATCCCTTTCCCCCAACCCTTAAGGACATATATGAAATTAGTCATCTAAGTAGGAGTTAGATTTAGCTACAAGCATCCTCATATAAATCAATCTCCTCTTCTGGAGTCATTGGGAGCAGATAATTCTGCACCTAGAAAAATTTTCATTAGGGATTGAGTTCTGGATCAAATTTAGAGATTTGACAGTAATAGGAATAAGTACCTTATTCAAGACTGATAGCAGTACTGTCATGCCCCTACTCTGTCCCTTGAGGTTAAGAGCACATGTTTGAGTCCCCCTGTCCTTGTGCTCAGCTGTGTGCAGTAAACACCAGCCTGATGGTGCTGTTTCTTGGCTTTCAATGTTGTGTAGTATGTTTTGTGGTCCAGTTGTGTTTCCTTAGACTTTCCACTAAGTCCAGCAGTACATCTCAAGAGGAGCTGGACTTGTGGATAGCTATCTAGGAGATCCAGGCTGTGCAATGGGGCTGAGATTTTTTTACAGCCATTGTATCAGACAAGAATTCAGCTGCTGTAGAACTGATTCTGAATTCAAGCTTTCTTTTGAGGTAAAACAGCAACACACTTCTGTAATCATAAAGAGAACATGAAAATGTGAATAAAGTGCAGAGATCAACACAGCATCATCTATTGATATCTTGTGAGACAGAATAAATAACACCAAGAGGTAAGACCCTGTATTTAATACAAAGCAAGGTGTGCAGTTGCATCTAAACATTAAGGCTACTGTGTGACTGATCAGAAATGTACTGTTCACTGCATGTCTTATGGACCCTTGCTGCTGTGGATACTAGGAGTCTTGTTCTTCTATTGTTAAAATCAACTTCTTTCAGACAACAACTGAGAGTAAATGTATACTATTTTGTGGCATTGCTTTCGCAGAGAGTCACTGTCTAAGGGAAGAATATATCTTAAGACCAGTGATTATAGCCCTAAAAAACACACAAGGCTTTGTCTGCAAAACTACTTCATTTGTTCTAGTATAGATGAAGATAAATATCAAGCTAAATCAAGTTGAGAAAAAATGGCTGTAGGTATGACCCAACTGTAATCAGCTGGAAACGTTGAGTGGGAAGGGTAGCCAGCACCACTGCAGTACCACTGATAAAGGTCTTGTATGTCTGAAAACCAGTCTATTTATTCCACCTATATCACTTGGTTTTTTGGAAGGTATGACTTCTCCCTGGAAGTTTTACTTCCCTTATCCTTAGGCTATAATGATAGCATATTTTTTTGTCATTTATATTACTAAAAAGTATTCAGTATGCAGAGAATAGAAAATAAGATATCGCTGAATAAATTGAATCAACTATCAAAAATAAGACTGGGCTATGCATGGATTTTTAAGTATGTTTCATTTATTAAATCTCCCTATTTTAAATCTTCATGAGAGACTACTCCATATTTTCCCATCTGCTGTAACAGTGTCACAGAATCCAGAGCTGGGAGCAGTCCCACTGAATTCTAGAGTTTTGCTTCTAGTAATAGCATCTACCTGACACATTTGCTCTTGGCCCATTTCTGTGTAGTGGAGTTGAAGTGCTATTGCCATCAACTATTTCAAATGCAAGACAAAAATGGTATCTGTTTCAATAAATAGAAGAATTTTCTGCTCCACGCTGCAAAAATGACACTTATATTAGCTGCATTTAATATATGTTGATAGGATTAAAATGCATCTTTATGAATAAAGCTTCCTGCTTAGGCAATGAAATGCTATCTATGTAAGTGACAACATAGCTAAGTGCAGAAGGCAAGGGATTGGTTTTACTTTGTATGCATTGGGTTTAACAGGAAGAATGCACTAATTTAAGCTATTTTCATAAGGAAGCAGCTGCATAATTTCACTTGTTTCAGTTTATGTATTCCAGTGGAAGAAGCAATTTCTATGGCAGCACATGTGTATATGCAAGTGCATATACTGGTTTTATTTTTTTGATTATCAAACAATATTTTCTATACCTAAAGGCAAAAAGGTTTCCTTCATCCTTGTAGAAGACTTTGTTTCCATGTTTCTGAATTCATATTAAGTAAAGCAATTTTCTGGCATGTAGTGAAAATCATGGGGCTTAATACTTGAAGGTGCAGGTATTTCTTTGAGCAAATCTGCTAGGGAGAGTATTCAGATTCCAAATGCAATGACAATGCACTATAACCAAGGCTATCAGACCTCAATGTTGAGGTCTGAGGTGTGCACAAATGTGGTGTCAGAAGAGAAGCAAAATGGTATAATTTTATTCTTTGTCTGATACTTTCCATATGTGGTAAATCATGGAGTGCAAAAGTTAGGTCGTTCTACCTAACCAGCTGGTGGTACACATAAAGGGATTAAACACGATCTTGCAGGAATACAGTGCAATTCCAACAAAGATTTTTGCAATATGAGGTAACTTCCTACCTATTGTTACTCTTCAACTGTAGTGGTCAGTGCCAGTGCAGCTGTACACATGCATGTGTCGTACCTGCACAACTGAGCTGTGAAAACAGGCTTTGCACTGAGTTTTCACACTTCCATTTTGACCACTACAAGTATATTAAAAAAAAAGCTTATGCTTAAAAACAAAAACCTGAAGACTTTGAGTAAGAGTTGGGTGAGGCATGAGAACCGCCAAAGCCACAGGCATTATTTGGTTCAACTTGGGTAAAAATTTCAATAGATTCTTAGTCCTTATAGTTCTTTTCAAGTGTGTAAAGGCTTAGTCAGCACCCTGGTAAAAAGTAAGCTCCATGATTTTTTTCCCCCCTATCTGCAAAATGCCTTTACTAAAAATCATGGAGAAAATTTTTGCAAACATTGGTGACTGTTTAGCTTTTTATAACTGTTTTTTGATGATATAGTTGTGCCAGATGAGCATGGATATGTTGCTTTAGCATCTTTCCTGGAGAAATTGATTGTCCCTGCTCTCATCCAGTCTATGCCAACTCGCATTCTGTTACTATTTCTTGTACACAAAGCAAGTTGGATCCCTCCGCCTATCTCAGTATGGTTAGGCAAGGCATAAGTCATTTAGGGCCTCTGCAGGCATGTAGCAGCAGATTAAAATTAGATGTTTGACACTGTTACCACCCTTAACCATCTGCCTTGCTTTCCTACCAGATGCCACTGCCCCAGTGATGTAAGAGCATCTTGTGAATCAACTCCTGAACCACTGCAGCTCTCAGGCTGGTGTATCAATGTAAAACAGACGTGTCAGTGTTAACCTCACACGTGACAATGTTAACTGCAGAATTGCAAGCCAGTGTCCTACAAAACTTCTCAATTGAAATGCAAAACAAAATTTTTAAGATATAAAGAAAAATCACAAAAAAACCCTACAAAAACTTCTTATTCAGATTCATGACACATTGCTATCTGCTTCCTTTTTAAAAGCAGTGCATAAAATACCTGTTATCCTGTGAGTTCACTTTCCCTGCTGTTCCAGACAGGCTTTGAGTACTGATGCTGTGTTTATTCAGGATAACAAAATATGTTCTCTAGTGAATAATAAATTGACTTTTTTCTTGTCCTTTTAGATCATTATGAATTTTTTAGAGGGGGAACAGTTTTCTTTTCACTGCTCCTGCTGCAGCGATTTGCTGTCACTTCATGGGATTGAAGGGTAGTGAAAGTGCCTTTTTAACACACAGTACAATAATTAACACCATCAAAAGAAAAGTGGCTAGAGCAGCTAGGTGGCCCAAAGTGAGCTGAAGGGGTGAATTTTTGAAGTTACCTAAACAGCTTTTTAGTGCATCCATCCTACTGTCAAAAGTGACACAAGAGCAGCCTTTAACAAATGTTATCAGTCAGCTGTTACCCTTCAGAAAAATTCAACTAAGTGCTTATCAAAGCATTTAAATTTGTATGTGGTTCCTCAGATGCTTTATTTGCAGGGTTATTGATGGGAGAGAATGAGTATTGAACAGAGATGTCTCCAGTGTCCACTTCTTCTAACAGGAAAATTAGCTTTTAATTGTCTCGATGCTAAAAGGCAAAGATAAAATCTCCAAAACCAGTCAGATTTTGAGGATGCAGCCTCAGTGTGCAGCTGAGGGCTCCTGTGGACAGTCCACTGTATGCATTTTGGTGGCTGTTAGTCAGATCTGTCATCCTGTCTGGCTTTTAATCTGCCTTTGTGGCTTGAGCTAGCTGTTTCACGGGGAGTGACAAGAAATTTCCTTTATAGTTCATGTCTTCAGTTATCTTCACCTTCTCCAACTTCCTACTTATGGATCAGCCAGAGGTTTCTTAAGTGTTCTTTAAAGCTTCTATTTTTGTTTAATAACTAGAATTCCTTGGAATGAAGGGAATACTATGGGATTACTTTTATTGGTTAATAAGACTCATCCTTTTAGCTATGAATTCTCCCAAACTCACCCCAGAGATGCACAAACCTGCCTGCCAACTTCCTTTGTAGCAAAGTGCTGTCTGTACCAGATGTTCAGAGCTTCTGAGTCAGAATCCCAGAGACAGTGAGATTGCTTTAAACATATATTAATAGTACTTAATCTTTGTTCTTCTGAGCTATAGTAAAGTTCAATACAGTCAGTCTTTTTTTAAAACTCCTCCCCAACTTTAGGACTAAAAAATGCATAGTTTTGTTTTTATGAGCAGATGCTGAGACTGCATTTGAGATCCTATATGAACTTGTAAGATGGAGCTTTGAAGGAGAAGCTCAGCTATCATGAGGCAGGAGATGTGATTTAGATTTGGCATGTACAGCAGGCCAAATTGTAACGGGACAGGGGAGATCAGTGTCCAGGCTTTGGTAAATTAGAGCCTGTAATAAGTACTGTGCAGGGAAATGGGCTTAAGACTCAGACATTTGCAACACTTGTGCCTTATAATAAGGATTATACAGACAGAAATAGGACAAGAATCTGCTCTCTACCTCTCAGCCTAGTCTAGGTCATATGTGAGTCTTTAGGTTTCTCTGTCATCTTTCTTACTCAAATAGAAAAGCTAGACAGTTGCTGAGATGATCCTAGGACATTAATTCTGTCGAGACATTTGCTGAATTACAGATGAGTATTGCGTTTGAAAAAAAAAAAGTGTAACTATCCATTACAGTCCTGCTCCTCCCAGGAGAACTGCAGGTTATAGAGAAACTATTCCAGAAAGACACTAGGATGTAGCTGAGGAAAGCATCACCTGTAAGATAATACAGGACAGCCCCTCCTGCTTTCTCTCTCATCCTGCCATGAAAGGGCTACTTCAGAAACCCACCCAACAAGCCCTGGAAGAAAGCCTGTCCACTTCCTGAGCAAGTTATGTTGTTGGAGATTGCTGATGTTCCTGTGCCTCAAGGAGGACAGGGATGGCCTGGGGGGAGCCTTGCATCCTTTGGAATGGGTCCTGGAAAGTGCCCCAGTGAAGGATAGCTTTTGCTTGTGTTCCCCAGCATCTCATATTTTTCCCAGCAGGAGACAGCCTGTGCAGTCTCTTACAGAAAGCCATGTTGTTCTATTTGCTGCTGCCTTTTAAAGGACTGAGAGAGTGTATCCAAAAGGAGGAGAAAAGGTACTCTGAGCAGCATTACTCCGTGCTACACCTGAGCACTACTTGTGTTACTGTTACCACAAATGCATATTGTTTTCAGTGTGTAGTCTGTTCTGTTCCCAATGCCTCAGTGATGCATATGAATATAGCTGCTGGGTCATGTCTAAAGAATAAAGAATAAAGTCTCACAGTTAGTTATGTTCAGCTAATTTTTGGGAGGGGGAGATATGTTTGAGCACTTTGCCTTTAGTAGTGTTTGTACCAGTTTCCACAAGCTGGAAGCAGTGATGCACCATGTTAAGATGCCTGCAGTTTGTGTTGGATGCAGCCTGTGAGAAATTATTCCAGGTTAGCAAAAAGGGGAGTGAGTGTTGCATAGGCAAGTTATTTTGACATCTCTTGTTTATACTAATTTGGATAGGCACAGATGGAAAAGACTTTGGCTGGGCCTGCCAAGTTTATTCCAGTCCAAAGGAGGAGGAGGGGGAGGAGGAGGAAGAGAGTAGGTAGCTCATTTGTTATGAGATGCCACAGAGGAAGCTCCTAGAGGCTGTGGTGGTACAGTTTCTGTTTGGCCAGGCAGGGCATTAGAAGAACCAAATTGTACCACAGCATGCTGGGTGTGATTTCAAGCTGGTGTGAGAAATGGGAACAACTTACCCACTCTTCCTCATGTGAGTGCAGGAGATGGGAGCAGAGAGACTTTGCTGTTCCACCCACTCCCTGTTGCAGACCAAGCTGCTCCAGAAAAATGGGGCTATTTAGATAATATTTTCCCTGTGGCAAGGGAGAAATGAGGCCAGCTAGACAAGCAGTGGCTCAGGCATTGTCCCGCTCCAAAGCCAGGGCGGTGATGACTTGTGCTGCACTGCTGGAGCCTGTGGTCCCACTGGGCTTCTCAGGTGAAACGTGCACAGAGCCCACACCTGATGGTGTGAGGAACATTGCCCTCATTTTGGAGCCCTGCATGTGGGTTTCCTGCTCCTGGCAGGAAGGAAATTTTCCCAACAGCTAATGGAGCATTTTGGGCCCTTCCTTGTGTACCTGCACAGGCCAGTGCTTAATGGCATGATCCCTCACTGCATCTGTTCAGAAAAAGGTTTCTCTCCTGGGGGCTATGCTGCACTTAGAGAATAAACCTGTAAGTTTGTGAATTGACATACAAGCAGGAAATTCTCAAAGTTAAGTGTTTCTGCAGTCATGCTGGGAGAACAAGGCAAGACTCTTAGACCATGAGGGATGCATGGATTAATCTACTGCTCTGCAAATCACTCTTGTACTACAGAGAGGCAGCTCAGAAGATTTTTTTTTTTTTTTTTAATATGAAGAAATATCCTTTGTGTAATGAAAAGATCCACCAAGGACAAAATATAGAGGTGGAGAGTAACAGGGCTAGGCTGATCTACTCTTGTATAGATCCACGCAGGTGAGTAAAGAAGGTGCAAAGAGATAGTTTGGTTCCTGGAACAGGCAGCTGCTGTAGCAACTCAGGGGAAGTTGTCTGTGGGGCCATGGGGCTCTGTAGATTGGCTCTGCCATGCCTGACCACTCTCCTCACGTCTGCCAGCTTAATTAAACTGACTCTCAGACAGCGATGTACATTAGGAATAGTGTGCAAGAATCAAAGACCTTCCCCCACTTAGCAAACAGGGAGTCTGGCAGCCAAGTGTGATTCCAAGGCAAGTCCTGTCCCATTTCATAGCCTCCCCAAGGGCTGTGCTCCATGATCCTGACTCTGGAGTAGTGCTCTGCTCTCAGTACTTTCTCTTGCACATTGTCTCTGGTTTCTTGCTTCATCTACAGGTAGCAGACAGATCAGTTCTCTGCAGCTCCCTTTTTACATATTTGAAGACTGATTCCCATTAACCTTATGTATTGATTAAGCAGCCTCAGACCCTTGAGGTGTTTCCTCCTCCAACTGCATTTGCCAAGATGTATGATAGACATTCAGCTGCCAGATGAATCCTGTATGTGTGTAACAGCTCAGCTGTAAAGAGAGCTGCTGTGTCTTATACCCATATGCCACCAAAGCCTCTTGTGACAGCAAGCAGAGGTGCTACGTAGCAGAGATACTGGGGCAGATACTCGGGTAAATCAGTGTTGTCACTTCTGTGAGCTCTGTGCTTAGCACAGGTTGCAGAGCTAGTGCAGACTTTGTCTAATGCTCAGGGCTGAGACATGCAAGAGAGGAACAGGGGGTACTGAATGTTTCATAGATGATGTGAATTACATAAGAGAGTTGGTATTAGAAGTATCTGAAATGGGGAAGTAAATGGAGCTGACCAAGAAAGTCTAGCCAAAGTTGGGTATAATGCTGCCTTTCACTTGTATTTAGAGACATGTGTCTTGCTGAAGAATATACCCAGAGCTCTAACTGGAGATTATACTAAGGGACAATATGGTAAATATCCAAGTGGAAGTATCAGAATGGCAATAAGTCAGGCAGAACTGGAGACTGAGCTGTTAATGTCCTTCTCGGATTTAGATTGATTCTAATTGTAAACATAAGTCAGTTGATTGTATTCAGTCTTTATTTATGATCACTTCTGATTACACAAATTATGACAAATATGTATTAGGTTGTAACTAGCCCAGCAATAAGCTCTATGTTGCTAGGTAACAAGCCAACATTATTTCAAACAACCCAATCAAGAGGAAGCAACTGAGCTATTGTTCTCTGTTCTTGCTCCCTGTTCTTTAGGCTTGCTGCTAAGAGTCTTTTAAATGTCTCCTGTTTAGTATTTGATTTTTCTGGGAGGAAGGGTAAAGGTTTTGTTGAATTTCAAGCGAGTGCCTTTGCATAATACTCCATGTTCCAAAAACCTTTGTGAAAGTGACTATGTGAGCAGCTGCCTCAGTGCTGCAAAGTGATGCACTCTTGGATGCTGAAATAATTGCAGAGCAGCCCTGAACCAGTGAGCTCTGGTGTTATCCAATTCCACTGCTTGCAGTGCTTAACTTGGTGCTGCCTTCACTGCTGTCAATTTGTCTGCTGTCTTTGTGGTATTGGGATGGAAATGGTGTGGTGGTTCTTAATCTGACCCAGGTTTGGTGACTACATGTGAATCCCAAGGACTGCTTCTTATACTAGACAACACCATCCCTGTATTGAGGAAGCTAGCCTAGGTTAGGTGCAACTCAAACAGCTGCTGATTCTGCAAAGCTATGTAGAAATGAGCTTGGCATGAGCTTCTGCTCAGTACAGAGCCATACCTTGTGTGATTGACAAAAGTGGTGGAGGCCAGCGTGAATAGGTTGGCAGAGCCATTTGAGTTTAGCACAGTGTTCCCCTACCTGGCAGTGGACATCCTAACAAAAAGCTCTAGGCTTGCTTGAATATGTGCCCTGGAGGTGAACAAGCCAATGTGCAAACCCTGTGCAGCCCATTCTCTACTGAGGACTAGAGAAAGTAGCTTTTAATCAACCTGAAAATAACCTGAACAGTGCACTGAAGCATCTTTGCTTTGGTGATATGTCAGGAACACTTTCAATCTCTTCTGTTCCCTGGAACAGCAGGAGAAATGCCACTGAAATAAGCCCTGTAATTTCTCCTCTGTAATTACACCTGTCACCACTTCCGATGGAGCTGATATAAATAGCCAGTTCTGCCTTCTGTTTGCATTGTGCTTTTTTAATACAAAACAGAGGAGAGGAGCAAACTGTCTACCCCTATCCCTGATGGGAAGACCAGCCTAAGATGTAGAAAACAAATGAAGCATTAATACACTGCTAATTTACTCTGTATTTCTAAACTTGACACTACATACAATGCATTACTGTTGTAAGTAATCTTGTTTGCTAAGAGTAATTGCATGTAGGATTTATGTTACATGATAAGGTCAGAGATGATGAAAACAAGGCATGTACGTTAATGTATGCTTTTATTTTTGTATGCCCAGTGTCTACTGTTAAATGCACACTTGTTTGGAAAACAAAAGGCAGGCCTGTGCCAATGTGAAATGCAAATCGCTGTGCTTTAGTCAGCATTCATCTGAAATCCTCACATAAGCCAAAGGGAATTCACAGCCCTTTCCTAGAATTGTAGAGGTTGATGCATTCCAGCAGAGAAAAGAAATTGCAGTGTGTTTTTAAATTGCTCCAGTTGGAATATATTGGGACAAATTTGCTAGCAATGTAAACTAATGCAGCCTGGTTGATGTCAGTGGAGCAGCAGCAGTTACGTCAGATGAAGATCTTAAAAGTTGACCCAATAATTATGGTTTGCACTGGGATAAGAGCCTACTGGCTTTGCTGATCACTACTGAATCCTGCTAGGTGCCAGCAGCTTTGCTGGGACAGCTAGCTGAGTGGATTTCAGATCCACTGTACAGTGGGATCCATAAACAACCTCCAACCTACCCAGTTTCAGTGACAGGTACAACATATAGTTCTCTGACCTTGCTGGTAATAAGCAATAAGCAATCATAAAAATACATGAATAAATATTTTAAAATAAAACCCCTGGTGTAACCCTGTCTGTTCCCAAGAGAAAAATAGTCATGGGGAAAAAATGAATTCATGCATTTATGAAAGTTGTTCAGATACTGTAATCATGAGTTATCACAACCAGAAGAAACTAGAAAGAAGAGAGGAAAGGTTTGTTTCTTCTAATAACAAAAGTTTAATAGTTCTCAAAATCAGTTTTTAAAAATTTCCCAGTTGATAGAGAGCTTTACCACTAATTCCTACCTAGGGAGGGGATAGAGTCAACACAGCAATCAAATACATGCAGAATGTGGTCCATGGCTTAGACCACAGGTTTTACTTGGGTCCCATTTATATGAATAAACACCATATTGATCCTCCTTAGGGGTCCCCAAGTTAACTTCAAAAGCTGTGATAATCATTGAACAGCCAACACAGCAGACACATTCCCATCCTGCTTACACAGGTATAACATGAGGACATTCTCTTTACAACACCCACTTCCCCAATCAAGTGAGCAGTGCTGTCTCACCCAGCTGATTTCTGCTCTCCAAAGTGGTGATGTCATTTTGGGGCTGAGTTGAAGATTTCCAAAATTCAGCTAAGAGATGTAATTAATTACATGTTCCTTTATGTGCACTGGAGCATTCAGAACCCCACAGGTGACTCCAGTGGGCGCTTGCAAATGGGAACCTCCCTCATCTCCAGAGAAGTCACTTAGACAGTCAGGTCCCACTGTGTAACACAATGGACGTCACAAACCTCTCAGCACTGTTTCCCTATTTAGATATTCTCAAAAAAAAAAACCACTAGGGCTCAAAGCTTGATTTGTCTGAACAGCTCAGTATCCATAAACTCATTACAAGAATCAAGGTAGCATTTGTTATGCTATATATAGCAAGAGATAGAAAGAAAACAGGGGCAATGTGCAAAGCATCAATTAGGCCTCTTAGTGAGCCATAGAAGTAAAACTCCTCAAAACAAAATTGCATTTGCAACGCAGTGAATCATGAATGATGCTGTGTCAGGGGAAAAAAAAGCAAGAGCTGAAGATTTTTGCCTGTGCTTTGTTCTGAAGCAGTTAAATGTCATCATTTTGAAGTAATTGAAGCAGCCCCAGTGACTCTTCTGCAGTTTTGTCTAGCAAAACTCTGCATCCCAGAAGCAGATTGTACTGTTGCTGATGTAAACTAAGGTGATAAACGTGTGCTAATAAGCTTGGACTCATTGGAGAGACTGCTGTAGGAATCCTGCTGCCTTATGTATGTGGGGGGGGTGTGGTGGCCAGGGAGGGAAATTCCTGGATGCTGTGAAGTGTTAAAATGCCTTCCAGTTCACAAACAGGTAATTAACTTATATCTACTAAGACATTCTAAAACAAGCCATGCATCAAAGCTGCTGTGGTTCAGATATTCCATGTAATTTTTTTCAGTTTTGCAAGCCCATTCCTGAATGTCTCCAGCTGCCCCTGTCTTCTCTACATCTCAGCACCTCTTTGAGATTCTCCTTTGATTTTCACAGGGTGCCAGGAAGCTGCATGCATGGGTGGGGGACTCATTTCTTTAACAGTTTATTTTTCCCAGTGCTTGCCCTGGGAGCTCAAGGGATCTCTGTTATAGTATTCAAAGCTTGAGGGTTCTCCTCTGGGGCTGTGGCCTTCTGCAATACAGGAATATAACACTGATGCATCCCAGCTCTCAATTCTTATTAGAAATGTAGCTATCTGCATAAGAAATATTTGTTATTTCTAGGAATTTGTTTTGGCAAATGTCCTCACTGTCTCTCCCCACTTGCTGTTGGTGCATTATGTCCCTTCAGCCCATCCTATCTCTTAGTATATGGCTTAATAATATCTTATTGAGCCCTTAGCCAGCTTCTGAAAAATAACAAGACCATATTGACTGATCAGAGCATGCATTGGTCAGAAAGCCATCCCCTCCCCTCAGCAGCAAATGAGACCTGTCTCCTCATGCTTGGTATTTCCTTCCCACTCCTCAGGAGGGCATTCCTTGTCACTTGGCAATGAGCTTAGCAGGGCCTCTGCTAATAAAGAAGGCAGCAAATCCAAGACATTTCAAATGCCACTGGCTATGAGGGAGGTAATAGCCTATTGCTGTATCACCTCCCCTCCCTGCTGGACACCTTTGGAAGCAGGTGCCTTTCCACATTTTCTCACACAGTGCTGTTCAGTGCTGCCTCCAATGCTTTCCTTTTTTTTTTCTTTTGGAGAGCAAAATAACACAGTTTGTGGATTTTTTTTTTTTTTAGTCCCACCAAGCATACAAGAATATTTCCCTGAGCACTTTTTTTTGTGGACTTGAACTTGTGCATTTTACTAAGCTTTGGAAAAACTGGAGAAGCCCTGGTGGGTTTGTAGAGCAGAGTAGTCATTGTAAGTGATGAACAATTAATGTGTGTGAATGTTAGCTCTTTTCTGCAAGAGTTAATTGATAGAAATACAGAGTGAACACACCTGCTGCTTTGCTGCATTTAAGAGCTCTGAACTTGGACCATGAGTGCATGGCAAAAGCTCCCTGGCACTGCAGCTTTTACTAGGGTGATTGAAAAGTATAATATAATCCACTCACAGGACAAACTTACAAAACTTGCAGGTTCTGGGAATGTTTTGCAAAGAGCTAACAGCCACTTAAATATGCATGAAAAAGGAGCACAGCGTGACCCTCATGAATAGCAGCAAATCAAATCCAAGCTGTGTTTCTCTAAGAACAGAGCCAAGAAAACTGTTTTTCATTTATTATTTTTACCAGCTCTGATATTTAGTGACTCTGAAAAGAAAAATAGCCTATGCAAGTTTCTCTTGCACAATGCTGACTTGAAAAACAAAGCCCTGTGCATTTTATTTATTACTTTGAAGGATTATGGCAAAGGCTTCTCTTGACTTGGTAGTCATATAAAATTGTCCAGTTGCTGTAAATTGTCTTAACATCCTCTATAATCACAGTAGGTAATCATGCCCACAGAGGAGCTCATTCCACCTGTGTGAGGAAGGGGATGTGTTACGTCAAGAAGAGAACTGGCTGGAGTCAAGATGACTAACATAGACTAGATGTGTAGTGTTAGATGGGGAAAAATTTGTGACTTGTCTGCCATCACACAACAGAGTTGTGATGGAGTAGCAATGTAAGCTCAGCCCTTCTGGTCTCTGGTGTGCCAGTAGCAAAAGCAAGTTCAGAGAATATGCTAGTCTGTCACTGGGTGGAAGGGACAACCAAAGTCAACCCAATGACTGGAAAAAAGCTGATCCTTAGAGTCTACAGTGCCCTGGATCCTCCTTTCCTGTCTGTCAGGCTCATCTTACTCCTTGGAAAGACAATTCATTTTGGAATTCAGTTCCATGGGCATAGAAGGCAGAAGGCAACCAGGAACATCCAACACTGATTTATTAAGGGTTGGTCATGCTTGACCAACCTGAGATCCTTCTAGGATAAAACAACTGGTTATCAGAGCTGTAATTTCACTAAGGTTTTTGATAGCTCCTGCATCATTCTTATTTGTTAGCTGACAAAGTATGGGTTTGACAAATAGGCTGTGAAAGTCCGGTAGTCTGGCCAACTTTCAAGGTATGGGTAACAGTCAGTGTCTTGAATATCTGTCTTGCAGCTTCTCTCAAGGAGAATACCCTATGGGTCATACTGGAGCCAGTAGTGTCCAACACTTACACCAACAACTTGCAATGAGAGAAAGTATCTTTGAGAAACTTGTGGACAGCAAAAAATGGGGTAGTGAGGTTGATGTGAGAAGTAGTAGAGCTTCAGTTTAGAGGGCACTGCAGAAACCTGAGGGCTGAGCCAAGAGAAGTTGGAAATTCAAGAAGCCAATGGAACTGAGGTTGCAGAGCAAGGGGCCAGTGTGTGTTGCAGCTAAGGAGGTGAACATCAGGAGAAAAAAACTTATTTGATAGAGGTGGTTGCAGCCCTAGAGCAGTTTACCCAGAGAAGTTGTGAGTTCTTAATTGTTAGAGCTCTTAAGGACTTGGCTAGATGCAGCCATAGTTGATCTATTGTTGATGATGGTCTTTAGGAGGCAGTCAGATCACCTCCAGGGATGCCCTTCAGCCAGCACTTCTCTGAGTCTGAGTAGTCTATGCTGTTACACAGGAGATCAGACTCAAGGCTTGTAATAATTCTGTCCAACCATAAGACTGATGAATCTGTTAATTCATAGAATTACAACTCCCAGTGCTGGACACCAACAAGCACACAGGGATGCTTGATGGAGCTACTGTTAGTGAAATACCCTTACCACTAAGGCAAAAGAAAAGTGACATGAAATGATTCCTTAAAATATGAAGAAACTTTCTCTAAAGATGAGTTTCAGATATTTCTGTAGGGATGAAGCTGTCTTCCAGGTCATCATTAATATTCAATTGGCATAATTAAAATTTTGGCCTTTCCACTATTATCAAGTGGCCAGATCCTTAAATTTCTAAGTTGGGGAAAGCTCCCCTTTGTGTCTGTGAGAATCTTGCCCAGCCAAGGGCTCAGCCTTGCCTATTTAGAGCTCTGAAGTCAGAGCAAAAAAAAACCTGTGCAATAATAAAGACATCAAGATTGCTAGTGACAGATCTCCTGTGTGTTTGGCAGAAAAAACTTGCATTGAAAATAAAAGTATTTTGTTAACAGCACTTGTGAATAACAAACTAGTGAGGCTCTTTGCCCCTAGGATGCCATGGAGACAGCTTTTACGCCCCGCTATTTGTCCCTCTCATAATAACTGAATTTTGAAGAGCTGTATGCTCTTACAGCTTTCCTGAATCCTCATGAGCAGGTCTAAATAGTGGGTGTAAAAGCTTTGGAAAGGACAAAATATGTCTTGAAAACAGTTTGTTCTTCACTACAAAAGATTTTTATTAAAAACTATCAGAGAAAATAGAGAATGGTATATATCTCAAGAAAAATGATCCTAAATAGGAAAGGATCTAAAACTCTTAATGAAACAATGGTCTTTCATTTTGTGTTCTGAAACTTTTTTGGCTTAAGGTCATTTGAATTAGTCTTGGAAGAACATCATAAAAAGCCAGAGCATCTTCTGGGCTGGAAAGTTGTAACATTAATTGACTCTTATGTCTTTTTCTGTACTTTGCATTTCCAGTCCTCCTGAATCTCTTTTCCTTTATGTATCCTTTGGGTATTTCACTTTTTTCCATAAGTGTCCCACACATTGGAACTCAGTTATTTTTTTTTAAAAAGTATATTTGCATGTGGTTGATGTGGGAATTATTTACCCCATAGCAGGATTCAGCCTTCTTGCAAAAACTGTGCAGCAGTGACCTAGTAGCTGACAAGCAGAGGAAACATTCCGGGTGGCATGTCAATTTTGTAGGTGTTAACTGAATTTTTAAATTCCGTTAGGATTACAGTTCCTCATGATGTGACTGTTAGCTGACTAGGCCATGTTTGTTCCTGTGGTATAAATAAAGAGGCAATGGAGGAGATAAGTTTCTCTGAAGACAGTGCAGATGCAAGGGGTGAGGGGGGGATGACTGATGATGTGTTGTTCTAGCATATTTTTAGAACTTCTAACCTTTCTCACAGTTTGTTTCTTGCTTTTCTGGCCAGCAGAAATGCATTCTGTTGACTTCTTCATTTCTCTATTTCCTCCTAATGACCTTTCTTTAACTGAAATTCAATTAATCTATTAATAAAAGTTGACAGTAAGAAAACAAATTGCTTTGTCTTCTTGGAGTGTTAAAAAGGATTTGTATAGCACTTGTCTTCCATTAACACAGCATTTGAGGAGTCCAGATGCTTTGCAATAAGTCCTCTCTGAATCTATTAACAACCTTAAAAAAGCAGAAAATAACATGAGGAGAGGGAGTTTCTTTTTGTCTAAAACACTGGGTGTTTCATTTCCAAGAGATCTATGTATCAATGTTCTTTGAACCCATCTTTCAAAATACATGCATATTTGATCATCCGGAGAAGGAGATGTGACTAATGATACAATCAGCATTATAAATGGTGGGCACACTGAGAATCACATCTACTTTGCATCAAATCTCTTCAGTTTTATTTACAGTTATGGTAATCAGAGATTCTGACGTGGCCTTTTGAGGTCCTCTCTAGTACTCATCCCTTCATGCATCAAGCTTTTGGTGTCACTTCTGGTCTAAATTTCCCTTTTATGACTCTCTTGAAAGCTGTCTTCTATTGTTTCTTTTGTTGTGTTCATCTTGGCAGCAAGAACTATATTAGTTTGCATCTTTTCTGTAAGGATTTGGCTTGACAGCTCTTTACTATCTGAAGAGTTTCACCAAATTCCCTCACAGTGCTGTTGGAAGGTGGTGAGGAGGAGAAGAAACAAAACTGTTTATCAGAGGTGCTGCTTTTTGCTGTATGATTGACAAATGAGGAAAGCATCTAGTACCTAATATAAAAAAAACTATTGTTATTCTTTCCTTTGACATTCATAGGTAGGGAACAGGCTCTTCTAGCTGGAGTGAATCCACTGTAGACCTTGCATGGGTTCAGAAGTGCTGCTCTGAAGTACATTTATGTACATATTGTTATATTGTCCAAGCAGGTCGCAAATAGCTACCTAAAAAGAGCTGTGATGGAACTGGGTTTTCATGGTTGTGCCAGGAAGGGTTTAATAGCACAGTTAAAGCCCCAGCTATAGAGTGGCCAATTGCTATTCATTTCTCTCAAGTGTCCTTAAGGTCTGTTCTTGCAAACTCCAGCCATTCTTCATGCAGTGCAGGACAGCTTCCTAGAAGATTTTGAAGGAGGACATTTGATGTACTCGTAGATTTCTTCTAGGAAAAAAAACAACCTCAAAACTATCTGGGTTTTATTTTCTTCCTGTTTGTTTTCTAAGCAGCTCCTTACACAGATCTTCATGTAAGTGAGAGTCTTTGGCTTTTTTTTTTCCCAGTCCTGCCTTTCTCCAGCAAGAAAGCTTCTGCCTGTACTTCTTTGCATCCTTTCAGACAATCCCTCTGTGAGACAGTGGTCTCCTCCCCTAAACAACATTAGTAGGAACTCATTCACACTGAGCATCCCAGACATTTGTTCCTTTGCCTGCAAAGGCAGGACTTAGATCAATTGTAGGGGCACCTTCCAGCCCAAATAATCAATTACATTGCTACTTGCTTGTTTACTGGTTGATGCAATTAAGCTAAATTTGCATCTCCTGATTTCTCACGCTATACAAAAACACCAGCAGCTAACAACAGGAGTGCTGTGCTTTCATATTAGCATAATATAACAGGTTTTTGTTGCAAGCAGGCTTGGTTTTAGGATCCAGATTGGGTGAACATGGCAGATAATCTTTCTGCAGATGAGTTATTTGCTCAGCTTTTTAATTTGTATGTCTAGAGAACATTATACTTGAGTAGCAGGTGAGGAACCCTTGCCTGATCATGTATCACTGGCATCATATGTCACTGTCTTGAGACACTTCCCCATTTGCCAGCTTCAGAAGCATTATTGCTGTGACAGAACAGCATTCAGCTGGTAGTACCATTGCCCCTGGGCTGGGAGGTCAGAAGTTTTTTCTAGCATGGTGGCTGAAGCACATTAACATTGACACACTAGGAGTGTCAGGAGTTGAGGAGGCTGCTCCTCTATTAAAGGTGATGTCCCTGTTAGATCTAGTTCCCTTCAGCTCATCCCTCTTGACTGGGCAGGCAGAAGTTGAAAATCTCATGACAGTGTTCCCACAAGGTAATCTCAATGTCTTGGCTGATATTTCCTCTCTTAATAGAAACTAGCTGTGATACACAAGGTGGAGCTAGCATGGCCTGAGTACGTGCTGGCTGCTGCAATTGCTTTTGCAGTCTTTGCACTACAGGTGTTTTGTCCTTGGATTTTCTAACTTGAATACAATAGGGAAACCCTAAGCATAAGAAGTGCTAGGAAAAGCCAAATTCCATGATGCTTCATCCTGTGAAATATGAAATTAACTGTACCATTGACTCTTTCAGTTGTTTTGACAATTTATACTACTTGAAAAGAACAGTCTTTAGAGTCTGTCTTAGACTTCCTTAGATATTTCAGGCAACTCTTACTCTGCTGTGGACATTAGCTCCTCATGTGTAAAATGAAGATAATATTTTTCTGTCTCTTAGGGACGTTAGGGGAATAAACTCTACTAATGGTTATGACATACACAGAGACTGTAAATATGAGACTAAAAGAACCTGTTCATAGCCTGACATAAATGCAGCATAGCAGAAGATAAGTTTTGCTTTCTTGGTATATTGCCAGACCAAATCACTATTTTTTTTATTTTTTCATAAACAACACATACACTGAGCATACAAAACATATATTGTTTGTCCCACTGACATTAAAAAAAAAAAACCAAACCAACAAAACCCAAAAAACCAAACCAACAAAACCCAAAAAACCCAAAACCCAACAAACCACCAAACAAACCCAAAAGCAGCAGCAACTCCTTGGCATGCAGATTGCCTTTGGAGTAGATGGTGTTAGCTTTATTCAAATTCCTAACGAGTATACTTCAAAACAAACTTTAAAAAAACCCCCACAACTTTTAGTTTAAACAATCTGGTTAATTTAATATAAGTGAATTGCTTCAGTTGGTCCAAATATGCCTCTTTTTTTCTTAAAGTAATTTTCCTGATTGTTGTGCCATAATTGTAATATTAATCTTCAATTCTGAAGTAACAGGTGACTTGGGGAGTTAGAGGTATGTTTCTTTCAAATCAAAACCTTTATTTTTATTTGGAATGCTATATTTTCATGGAGGATTTATTGTTTCTTTTCAAGAAAATGTCAGTTTAAAGAGCTGTTGGGAGTTTGCAGAAATAAAGATCACACCCTGCTGCACAGTGTGAGTGCTGCTGAATGGGAGCAGGTGACATCCTGGTGCTCTGTCACATTTCAGCTGAAAGGTTCAAGTGGAGGACTGAGTGCATGGGAAAAAAAGTCATGTAGGTGGATGAATAGGTGCATAGGAACAAAAAGTGCCCTGTGTTGCTCTTCAGAGCAATCATTTTGTCACTCTGGATTTAGCACTCACTATATTCTTCCTCACCATTTTCATTTAAGATGAGACACTGCTGAAGTGTGCATTGGTTCATGTGCAGATTTTTAGATATTTGCACCCTGAAGAGAACATGCTGGAGCAAGTGCTCTTATTCCATATCATCTCTCCCTTCCAGTATTTCTTTCTCTTGACTGATCTAACAAATGCTGGTTTTGCTGCTCTGAGATGCAGATCCCATCCAGTGTGCAGGCACGTGGAGAGAAGCGTGTGGTAGAGTGCATGAAGGGTACATGCAGGTTTTTGGAAACACCATGAAAGGATCTGCCAGGCTTTTGAGTATTTTTGAAATTCAGGCCCACTTGTGGGTGCTAAGTACTCAAATGTCTGGCCAGGAATTCCTTTGAAAATCTGGCCCAGATTTTGCTGTCTAGGAGTAGAGTGCTACATGTGTGGTTTCCACCTGGGAGGCAGACCACACCGGTGAGGTGAGGCAGAGAGTCCAGGAAAACAATGTGTGATGGTCTTGAGTCCCGTGGGCACAGCCAGCCAGCCTGCCTCTGAGCTGTGTTCCCAAAGCCCAGGAGCTGAGGATTGTGGAGCAGAGATAGATGGTTGAATGGGTTCATTGTGTATCCACACCTGTCCATGTAGACATATGCTCACAGAGAAGACAGGGTTTTGGATTTTCCTTGGATATTTTTTTTTTTCATCCTTGAATAAGGAAAGACTGTAGCACGGTCCCAATGATGGGAATGAAAGTGCTGGCTGATACAAAGGAAAGGTTGAGTCTATGGAATGGATGGTTGTGAGATGTGGTAAATTTTTTTTGTTCCCTATAGGACATACTGGCAGGAGCTGCAAGCCCAGCCAGAGCACTGCCATGTAAGAACTGCCCTCTGCAAATTGGCAGCAGTAGCAGTGGATACCTGAGTGATGGGTGCAAAACTGAGTCATTGCAGGGATGAGATTATGCATTTTTGGCATCAAAGTTTCGGGCTTTGATGGCACCATCTAATGAATGGGAATGGGGATTTTTTCTTTCTCAGTAAATCCATCAAAAAAACCACCGTGCTGGGGTTCACAGTGTGATACTATAGCAGAATGCTGTAATGACAAATTAGAGATTATCGAGGGATCAGGGACAGTGAGTGGTGCAGGACAATTTCCATAGATTTTCATCGCCCTTGTTACATACAGAATAGCACTGTATAACACTAATGCACTGAGATACATTTAATGTGGGTCCTGTTAGCTCAGGAAGGAACAGGATATAACCAGAAGTGATAGAGGAGCTTGTTTCCCATCAAGACCAACCAACCATTTCCACATTATTGCTCTATTTGATTTTCCTCATTTAAATGTGTGATGGCAGCAGTTTACACCAGAAATCAAAGGTGATTATTTTTCCACAGAATTTTCAAGCAGGGCACAAAGCCTCCTTCTACTGTCCTGACAAATGTGCTTATTACCATCAAAATCACCAGTAAAATTATGAAGTATATTTTCTTCTGTAAACAAGAAGAGCTGAACACAAAAGAAAAGGCTTTTGGTTGTTGTAGTATTTAGGTGGTGTCTGCTGGGATAATACTATTGCAGGGATTACATTTGTCATTCAAGGTAGGTGTTAATTTGTGTCTGTGCATGTATACTATACACATGACAACCACATACCCCCACCAATTTGTTGGTGGCTACTAGTAAAGAAAACAAGAATCTAATGGAAATGTCGTGTTTTGTGACGGTAAAATCTAGGACAAAGCCTATGTCCGTTACATATGATACTGTGGGGAAAAAAACACATGCTAGTGCAGCTCCAAGGTGGTTCATTTTATTTAACACTTCTGCTAATTTTCAGACTGTGAGGAAATTCTGGGATGCAGGTGGTCCAGGAGTTGGACTGGAACATAACTGGGGAACCCACAGCCCCTCAGCCAGATTCAGGCTGCAATTTCAGATCGTACAAACAGCAGCAGTGTGGGGTTTGGATTCTTTCTGCAGGGTTTATTACTGAAAAGCTTCAAAGTGTGTGTTGATATAGGGGCCACCAAGGGTGGAAAACAATCTCCTGCTAAGATGGGGAACCTTGTACTCTCACCTTGTAAATCCAGGATCTTTGCAGGACAGTTCAAATCGAAGGGGGAGAGCAGGAATACAGCAGCCACTCATCCAAGCTAGTGATATGGCTGCAGTGTGCTCAGACTAGATGAGGTGAACAGATTTCAATTCTGCAATGCAGCCACACATTCCCTCTGCAGAAACCTACCTGCCTGATTACACAGGCAAAGTGAATTTTACTCCAAAACTCAGAGGAAGGGTAGAAGCTTATGGAAAACTATATTTGAAAGAAACGGAAACAAAATTTTTGGGAACTGCATACTTTGTGCCTGGATGATCCACACAGGCATGTCCACTCAGCAGATTTGTAGAAGAGCAGCACTTTGTACCATGTAAGGTTTACCTTAAGTAGGGACACTATTCCAAACACTTGAATTTGCTCTCTTATTTAGACATTAATCCAAAACTCCAGAGGGTGGGAGTTGAGCTCCTAAATTTATAGACAACAGAAATAAGCACTTTCAGAAAGTGCTTATGATATTTGCAGGGGCTAATTACCTTCTGGAGATGTTTTTTTGCCGTGGAGGGCTTGCATCTCTGGTTCTTAATGCCTAAAGTCAGGAGGATTGATGCCAAGCCTGGTAAATCAGATAAGGAGCAGAACAACATACTATTGAGAATCTTGCAAGTACAGCTGCCAATTCTGCCTCAGTGGAAGGAGAGAAGGTGCTCTTTGGGATCAGTAATCCCTCGAGGTCCTGCATGAACCCTGGAGATACTTATCTGATTCAGTGGCCCCAGAGGGACACTGGGGTAAGCAGATGTCTAACTGAGGCACCTAAAGCAGGGATGCATACATTCCCTTTGGCCTGGGAGCTGCCCTGTATGCAGCATGCAAGGTCTCAGGGAGGATTTGCTGCCTTGCAAATAGAGGTTTGAAAGAACAGGAAAGAAGTGAAAATAAATTAAGCCTGCCCCAAAGTGTGCTGCAGTGAATGGTGCTCCTGTGAAGGCTTTGGTGATTAATCTTTCATGACCTGATCTCTAGAGAATGGGATACTGACCACATAGCATGTGGTTGAAAAGAAAATTGCCCAGTTTTTCCTGGTTGTTTGCCCTGAGCTATATGTTGCAAAGCCCTGAGAACTGCAGCTGTGATTTATAGGACTGCTCTCTGCTTAAAAAAGTGGCTTCTCTGACAAGGCTATTCCTTCTAACAAAAATGTGTGTAGTACAGTCAGGTGCTGCTCTGCAGCCCCAGAATCATAATGCAAGTTCTTGTAAAGATGTGTTAATAGCAACTTCTGCTTCTACAGGTTGCTGGCCATTCAAAGAAGTGGTAGGGGAGGTTGTGTTTTGGATAACTCCCAAAGCCCAGCAAAGATGGAGATCTTAAAATGAGCCTGGAAGCTCCAAGCATTCTCTTGGTGTAGGTGCAGAGTGAGATGGCTGAAAATGTCTAGTTTGTCATACAGGAATGTCGATGTGAAAGTGGAAGGAGGAGTTTGCCAGGAAGGATGTGAATAAAAACAGTATAGACCTCACAATCTAGATGAGGTATTTTCTGCCAGCAAAATCATGCAGGAAGATACAATTGCAGGAGGAAACCCAAGCTGACTCTGAACACCTAGAAGTGGTATTGCAAAATTAACTGGGGCACTGCTGAGACTCTTCTAGTTTATTTTTCATTAGAGGCAATAAGCCTATGCAAAGAACCTTGCTAACCCTGAGAAACTGCTTTGGGAGTCTAGCAACAAGCATGTTTGCACCTAGGTGAGGTCATCCTTACCCGATGTTTTGTTGTGCCATGTAAGCTTTTTTCCAGTCTCTGTGTATTTTTGCACATATGCTGAGTGTGTTTGCCCTCTCCCACTCTAACTGTATGAATAGTGCTGAGCACTCAAAACATCCTCAGAGATCTTTGTGAGAGGAATTGTGGTGGAGCTCAGTGGTGTACGGGAAGAATGGGTCATCACCTCCATTTTACCAGCAGGAAACTGTGTTCAAGAGGCACACTCATTTATTAAATTCAGACTGAGACCCGGTGTCCTTGTTCATTGGGCTATCCTACCTTCTGCTAAGCAGCTGGTGACAAGACATATTGTGGGGGACCCAGCAGATGGTATTGAGGAATGGTGCATAACAAGGATGCAAGGAAGTGTAGGAAGTAGGTGCAATGGAGAATGCTACCCAGATACCGCTGTGATACTCTCATAAGTGTTAATATCAAACATGTCACAAAAAACTCCATGCACTTCTCAGTCTCCTTATATGCAAGATCTCTTGCTCTTCAAGAAAGCCTCAGTTCTCTCCTTCCATCTGTTCTTCTACAACTTATATTGAAATGATTTAATTGTTTTTAATTAGCACTGATGGGGGCACATCTGCCACTTGCCTGAGACATCATAATCAAAGAAGGGTCCACACTGTGGAATATCAGAGTTGCACTTGTCCTCACTAAAACAAAAATATGAACAACCAAATCTCAGGAGAGAATTCATCATCTACCCAGCACTTGAGCACAGCTGTATCAGGTCTCTCTTGTCACTGCCTGGATGATTAGTGACATGTCATTTGTTTGCTGCAAAAGGCATGTAAGTTGAGGGAACAAAGCCAGTAATTAGAGCAACACAGCTCAGATGAGGTGCATTCTGCCTGAGCATCCAAACCAAACACTTGGCTCTGCTTCTTTGGATGGCATTTCTTGTATGCCTAACACAGAAGAGCAACCAAGCTGATTTCAGGCCAAGGGAGAAAAGTGAAGAGGCTAGCAAAAGGACATACTTCTGCTTCACACTGCTACTCACTGTTCTATATCTACATCCAGACAGCTAAGCTTGTAAGTATTTTGTGAAATGAAAATGTACAGATATTTCAACTACGTAATCTTAGCATCTAGTGTGTACCAAGATACAAGAACTCCTCATGAAGGTATTCCTAACCCAAGAATATAGTGTACATGTGGAGTTTTGAAATTACTGTAAGCCCTGCAGCATGCTCTGAGAAGTATTAGCTCTGGACTTGCTTGAGCCAGTGGGGAAACAAACTGTAAAGCTCAAGAGGACTACTGCAAAATTTCTAGCATCAGCCTTTTCCACTTCAAACCAGATGCCCTTTATTCTGATTTTCTCAGACAGTAGCAAAGTGCCCTAATATTGTAGTAAGCTTTAGCAGAGCCTATGTTCCACCTATGCAGGCAGATATTTATCAATACTAGCCAACATCTGAACTTTTTCCAGAAGCCATATGGCCACCAGAACTGTGTGATCTCTCTAAGGTGCATCTAATGCTTTTCACTGGCTTTAAGCATTGATTACATCTTTCTTGCTAATATATCTGGCATCTCTTTGTATTAGACAACTATTTAGAAAAGATGTTTTAGCTTACATGGTATATCCCATAAAAAAGACAAAATGTTCTGTCTATTGCTGTTTTTAAGAGAGTCTCCTGCTTGTGGATCAGAGAATGTTTAAATTTAGGTGAAAATAAAAATATCAGCAGTATTTAAAGACACTGAGCAAGTCAGAAAGTACCAGGCAGTACATGTTCCTTAATCAGCTGCCTCTGATCCTCTCAAAAATCTTAATGAACATGGTGGATGTGGCTCTTTAATCTATAATTGCCATTTAACGTCACCGAAAGGTTCACCAGGGGACCCAAATGACTATATGAGACCCAGCATGGACTATTGGAAGTTCCTTCGTAGCCACCTGAAGCGTTGCCATAGCAAGGTCTGCACCAGTCTCTGCTAATTCATACAAGCCATGTGATGCTGGCTGTGCTGGGCCAGGGTAGGCTGAAATAGGGATATTTGTGTGTGTTTTTTTTAAGAAGCAATTTGTGCAGCAGAAAAACATATTATCAGACAGGGATACATCTGGAAGTATAAACAAAGCAACCAAAAAGTCTCAAAGATGGCAGTGTTGCAAGCTGGGAATATCTGCAGCTTTGGCTAGGGGAAAGATAGGAAAGTAAAAAATAGGATTCAGAGAATGGCTAATGACTACGAACAGGGAATAGAGTTTATTGGCTAAACAGAGGGCAATTAAGTGAGGTTGAGTTAAAACAGGTTGCAAAGTTAGCCCCAATTGTAGCTTTGTCTGAATTTAGTTGTTTTGCAGCTGACATCCCGGAGATCTACTAGAATCTAAATCCACAGGATTTGTGTTCTTCCTTTGAGAAAGTGCTCATGGGATGTTCAAGCAAAATGGTGCTAGCATGGAGGATGAATATTTAAGCTTGAGTACTGGGATGGTTGAACTACTTTGTAGCAGAAGGGTGAATATAAGGCAAAGCGGCCACCTCCAGCTAAAGACTGGACCTCTGCAGAAATATAACTGAAAGATTACTTAGGTCTATTTTGGTATACCTAAATGTACTTTGCTATGGGCAGATACCTGTCTGTACTTCTCTTCCTTCCATCTGGTCTGTAAAAGAAAAATAAATGAAATCAGAAAAATGTCTAAAAATCTCCTGATAACAGTATATCTAAATGAGATTCTCAGAAACATGCCTTGACCTTCAGCCATTCTCAGTGATTGAAAACATTGGTTCCCAAAGTTTCTTACTCGCACTGAGTGAGTGAGAATATTCTCTCAGTTGAAAAGTTCTCCATCTTCACTGAACTTTTTAGCTTAGTCATCAGTACAGACCCGTTCTCAGCCAAAGTAATGCCTTTTGCCACCTAAGAAATGACAAGCAGCTGAAAAAGTACACACCATTTGCTGACTGCATGCCAGCTCTTTTCAGAGGCAAGGGCAGCACTGTGGGAAATGGAAGAAGGATCCATTTTTTACATTTTTCTTCCTCATCTTTGAGGACAAGAGTTGGCACTGTTGTGATTATCACAGACTTCTCCACTGGCTACAACATGCTGCATCAAAGCCTGCTGAACTGTCTGGGATGCTTCATCATTTTAGATTTACTGCTGTTCTGCTCTGGGGTTTGGCTGTACTGGAGTAAAAGAGTAACCTCTAAAGTTGCTTACAGCTTTTCTTGTTCCCTACCTCAACCTAATCATAAAGAACTTTCCAAACTCTGAATTACTCTCGATGATTGACTGATACACAGCTTTTCACCCATTTTAGTCATGTGAAAAGCTGATGTGAAGAGCTGGAGACCTTTTTTATGCCCTGAATGAGGTATCAGATCAGATCCACGGGAAATGATGTAGCACCATAAACCGAGAAAAAAAATCAAATGTATGCTGTGGCTCTGAAGCAAAGTAACTGAGCAAAATACTGCTTTATCATCAGAGAAGAAATGCAGTCCTTCTGAATCTCACAGGAGATTCAGTGAGGTTAGCCAAAATGTCCATGTATCTAGCTGGTACTAATTTCTTCCGAGTAGCAAAGAATCTAGAAACTAACAGCAATGATTACCTTTCAGTGTCCTTATTTTTTTTTAATGTATTAGCTGGATTATTAGTTACAACATACATCTCAGGGTGGCATCTTGACCTCAGAAATTTCAGTTCTCTTTACAGGCTGGAGAGACCAAGATTTTATACAAAGATTTCTTAAAAAGCCAGAGGAGCTGGCAGTTTGCTACTGGTTGGAAGACTCCATTTTGAGCCTAGTGGGTCCCTATCAAACACGATTCATTTGGCTAGTGACAAATAGGATCTGAACTCAACGAAACTTAATCAAAATGGGATAATGTCTGCAATTTCATTTGAGATCTTGCATGGATTTAGGGTAAGCTTTTGCTTTCACAAACCCTCAGCATCATTTTTCTCCTTTCTTTTTTCTTTTTGAAATTCCTTCTGAGCCTGCATTATTGCTGCAATTTGCTTCACCTCCTTTCATATAGGTTTTTTTTTTTCTAGAAGACCCCACTGTGAGTGGCTGTAGCTGAGATATTTTATGAAGTAATTGTTAGAAAAAGAATAGGTATTTAATTACCTGTCTCTTCCCAGCTTATTTCTTCTTTTGTATATTATGAAAGTAATTAATCCCAAATCACAATAACTTTGAGATGATGGCTTTTTAGATTCAAATCTAGAAAAGAAAAGGAAGTTTTTTCAGGAAGCGATTTTTGCTATTTTCTCTCCTGTGATTTTTTTTTTTTTATTCTCCCATCTCCCTTTCCATTTGTTTTTTTACTTGTTCCAAAGAGGAGGAGGAAATTACATCTGCCTGGATCATGCTTGAGGTTTTGTGTAGCTGTAATTCAGTAAACCCTTAACTCTCACTTCTGAAAATCCCCAGTTTTCCATCCCTGGAGGTTAAGAGATTGCTGGGAGATACCCCAAGTTTTAGAACTGTTTACTGGGAGAAAAGTTGGACCTGGCATCATGTGAGCCAACAACAGAACCACGCTGGTGTTTGCATTTCCCAGAGTTAGTCCCATATGTTCCTGTTCTTGCTTGAGAGTCTGCGGATATCTTGCCCTCCTAGCTGTTGTCTTTTGGTTTGGTTTGAATTTGGGCTCAATTTGCTACAAAGGTCAGGTGCCCAGAGAGGTTCTTGCTAGGTTCTTTGTTTCCTGGCAAGTCTATTTTCTTGGGAAAGAAACAAAAGCATGCAGCTCTCTGCCAGGTTTCTATGGCTCCCGTGTCCACACTGCACTGCAGCTGCCTCAGGAACAAATGAAATGATAGGGATCTTGACTTCTTTGCTGGCACTGTGTTTTCCCACCCTTTCCCCATTCTATTTCTCTTCTTTGGTCCTCTAATTTTATGCCCTTTGTCTTTGATTGTGTTGAGAAAATTGGACAAGCTTCTGCAGCCCATTTAAAAAATGAGATGTTAGGTTATACAGCCCTTCAATGAGAAGATCCATTATGTATTTTAAAGTGGCAACTTGTGTCCATCAGCTTCATGTAAAGCTACTCAGCATCATTAAATGGCTACTGTATGAAGAACAAGCTGACCATTAGTTGTACTTTAAACATTCATGTTTCTCTATTGCACATGTTATTTCCTAGAAAGACTTAGCCTATTTTAGATGAAAGATAGCATGAATGTATCTTCATCAGTGCTGCAGTAATAGAATAGAGAATAAGCTGGGATTTCAGTTCACTGCCCTTGTGATAGCCCAAATCTAGTGCTAAACATTATAGCCCTCTCCAGGAATTTACACCGTCACTGCTATGTGATCATGCAAATAGCTGTAGGCTAAGCTCAGTCAGATGATATTCAGCATTTAATCTTCCTCTTGGAGCTCTGGGAAGCTTTGCTGAGATATGGTAAGAGTTCACTTCTCGGCTTACAAGGGAAAGAGTTTTACAAGAGATTGGAAAAGTACAGTAGCCACAAAGAAGGAAGACCCATTTTGGGTAGAGACACAGTTTGACTTCATCTGGGGTTTGCTGTTGCTGTGGTCACTGTGGATGGCACTGGGATTTCATATGAACACCCACTGTGTGGTACTACCTGAGAAACAATTTCCAGCAGCACTCAGTACTAACTGGCCACTAAATTAAAGCCAAACCAATTTTGAGACGAGATTAATTTGCATGATGCTAAATGCAGCTGTACTGATATGTCCTGTGCAATAAGCAGTGCATAAGGAGTAGTGATAGATGTTGGGTAGAAAAAGCTGCTGTACTTTTGCCATCTCTTTTATGGAAACACTGTTCTGTGAAGTGTCGGGCCCTGATATGAGCAGTTGGTCATATAACTAATTGGCCCTGGAATATTCTCTGAGCACGGACAAGAGGCAGCGTGACAAAGTCTGTGAAACCCAATGTTCATGCTGCTAAAATCAGATGGTTGTTGTAACTCCCACCCATTTCCCCTGAAAGTTTTGCCACTACCAAGTTATCAAAATGCAGTTTTGTGTGGGGGATAGCCTTTTACAAATGTAAGACAAATCAGAACCAGCCACTGCTGGAAGATTGAAGACCTTGGTGAGGATGTGCCCATCTGGTTGCTTTTCTTCCCTGCAGAGGGAGAAGAACTGTTCTCAGCCAGGCTCCTGAAGGGTAGACAGAAGGTCCAGGATAGCTGTGCTATATATCACCATGTGAAGGCAAACTAAGAAAAACACCAGGAAAAGCAGTAAACTCAACAACAATACAAAAACACTTCCAGAAAAGCAGGACAGTGAAAGGGGCTATCCATTACAAGTAAAGGTATTTGGTTTACTGGTCACAAAAGCCAGAGAAGTGTCTTAAAGTCCTTTCCAAATAAATCCCTGATAAAAAAAAGCATTGACCTGTTGAAGAAGAAAGTCTGATAAATGAATACATTTCATGCACATGGATCCAAAACATATTGCGTGGCAGCAGAGCGTCTTATCTCTCCCCCATATTTTTCATGGTTATCTATTACAGGAATAGATATATGTACAGAGAAAATTGGTGTTTGACAGGTTTCTGCTGTACAGGAGACAGCTTTGCATTGTGGAAGGATTAAAAGAAAGACTTTAAACCCTGTGGGTATTCTTCTGATTTCATTCTAATTACTTGAGGTCCAAAGAAGCTGTATACCAGCCTTTTTCTTCTTTCCTGATCTGAAAGTACTTCGTCTTGAGGATATGGTGAATTTGATCAGGTTAACTTGGCATGAGAGATCCTTGGTAAATCCACATTGCATATTGTTGTTTTCCAATTAAGCCTGTGACTATAATTACACTTTGAAGTTTGTTTTAGAGCCTGGAATATTACTAAGATTACACTGTCAGACCTGTTTGCAAAGCATATTGCCTTCATACAAACAAAGGATGAAAACATATGTCCCATTCCATTGACAGGCTTCTTGGATGCCCATGCTCCAGGTCCAGTGATTTTATAAGGCAGCTGTATTACTTTTTTGGCACAAAGTATTTCATCTACTGCTCTCGGAGACATTACATCCACCTTAAGACAATGACAAGGCCTTATCTCTGTGTTCAGTTGTTCTTGCTCATGATGCTACATTTGGGGTCATACTTGTGTTGTCTTTACCTTAAACCTCATACTTTCCATACAGTGTCCTTGATTCTTCTATATTTGTTCTCTATTTACTCCCATGTCAGGGAACTTTCTACAATTTGGTTTCTCTTGTGTGACAGCTCTGTCTCACATATGTCAGTTCTGACCTTCACCCTACCCAACAGGACACAGATGACTTTTTGCTGCTGCTTTTCAATAGAATCAGCCCCATTTTTCCTCTTCACTCCTTTGTAGCCAAATACTGCCATGGAAGAGGTTTGTCCTTCTCTACTCATTCAGTTCTCCTGCACCTCTGGCTGTTGAAAAAGCCAAAGTGAACTGAAGGGACTTCTTTCATACAGTGTCTGTGTAGAAATGAGAGGACAGGATTCTTCCTGCTTTCTATCCAGGACCTGACATAAGCATCTGCAGTCTGCAGTGGGCTTTGCTTGATGTTTTTTGTGAGTCATAACATAGGAGTAAGAATTCACAGTTCATAATCAATCTCTACAGCAACATACTCCCTCACCTGTGGTTGTTTAAAAAACAAACAAAAAAACCCCCCAACCACAACAAAGTTCTGCAGCATCTAATGCAGAGGATTCATGCCTATAATAGCAGTTTTTCCATGGTTTAAATGACAGCACTCAGAAGTCAACAATTCTGTACTCATATACATTTTAAACTTCAGGTATTGCATCTTAAAAGTAATAATTGGTTATTGAAAAATAGTTGTGACATAACTGTGTAACGATTTTTTCATAAATTACAGTGCTGTTACTCCTCACTTAGTATAGTTTTAAAATCAATTACTATTTCACCAACAATAGCTACCTTATACTATCCAAATGAAATTTTATGAAGCATCATTGCAAAACGGTTGTGGTACATGCAGTGTTGCTGTTGCTAATCTAGAAATTCAATGTTATTTACTTTCCAGTAGTAAGTCATACAGAACTTGTGGCCTTAAAAATAAGCAAAAGTAAGTTGATATTTCAAAAAAACCCTCTCCTTCTGACAAACAAGTGGTAAACTGATTTACAGATTATAACTTTGAGGTCTCATTGACTTGTATGTTGAGATTTCAAGCAAACACCTGGTTTGAAAGTTCTTATCTTCCTTTCTTTTTCCTTTTTCATATTTTTTTTTAAGCTAGGTCTTTCAGACTTCAGTTTGAAGATGAAATTTAAGGCAGCCCTTACCCTGATGAGTGTAACTGCCTTTCATTCTTAAATCACAAATTATTTATGTAACAGTAGGTAAATCATAAAAAGAATATAAAAAAAGTCTCTGAGTATTTTTAGCTGATGGCTTGCCTGTACCTCTTATTCCTTCATAGCTCAAAGCTTATGAGAAATGGACATATTAAAAGATGCTGTAAACTACATTTTCAAGTATTCATAAGTCTTTTGGAAGAGCTCTTTTTAACCTCTTTTCTTAACATTAAACTCCGAAAATCGTCATAATCTTAGAAGCCCATCCTCCCTCACTCTATATTCTCCATTTGCAAAATCTGAATTTTTCCATTTTCCAGGGTCTTCTGCTCATAAGACTCATGGATTAAGACTGTTCCACTTGTTTTAGTCATGTGGATTCATGGGATGTTCATGGTCCTGACATGTTGTGTTCATTATTGCTAGAGATGGGGCTGTATGAGGAGGGATGAAAAGAGTTTACATAATATTGGGAGTGAGGGGAGGAAAAAAAGGAATTGATTTTCATTTCTAGTCCTGAAGATATTCTTGTAATACTTTCCAGTCACATGAACTGTAGTAGTAGCAAAATTGTAGTGGCAACTCCTATGCCAGAAGACTTTAGCCTGTACCATGACCCCTCCTGTGTGAAGGAAGGACATTTCCTATACAGGGTGAGAGGTGCACTTCAGCAGCATGATGGGAACCTTCTTAGGAACCTCTGGATCATCTAATTTCAGCGTTGCCCCTCCATAGCATGAAAAGGGGGAAAGACTGATATGTTGAGCTGGGAATTGATGTTTCAGGCTGAGATTCGTACCCAGTGCAAGTTTTTCTTGGAATCTAATGGGCAACAAGTCAGCATAAATGATTGTTAACTAATGCAGCATTATAGCAAATGGATCCATTATGCTTCATTGTTGCATTCAGTGCAAAATAAATTCAGGATGATGGGACATATACTTAGACAAAGAGGGAATTTCAGGGGAAAAAAGCCTGTTAGCTGTCTTTTTGTTTAATAGGAGATTATAAAAATTTATCTCAGGCTAAGTTATGACATCATACACCAAAAAAATAGATGAGTAACAGATCTAATTGTCAAAACCAACATTATACCCTGTGGTTATAGCTTATCTTAATACAATTCTAAGTCTCTCAGCAGATTTCCCAAAGGCAAACATAACAGTAAGAGGGAGAGAATCAGATGACAGGTCAGGAAGTTTTTATTCCACGTGGTCCAAGTTTGAGAGTTTTGTCCCAGTGCCACAGTTGACCCAATGGCTGATGGCAGAGAAGAAAATCCTGGAGGGGGTAATTTGTCTCCTATGAAAGCACCTAATGATGTTGGTTTTGTGTAAAGTGCATTTGCAGGCTCGGTAGGGGTGGCAAGGCTGTGAGGTGACATGCTATCCTCATGTCTCATTGTGCACCTAACAGAGCATGAAAAAACATGTAAATCCAGCACAGAGTCCAAGTAATAACCTGGAACTCCAGCACAGGCTCTGTTCTCAGTTCCCTTAGGATATACATAGATTTCAAAATCAACCTTTTTCATCTCTAATAGCAACAGACTCATGAGAGATTCTAATTGTTGATTCCAGTTGTATTACTGCAGTGGCAGAACAAGAGAGAACCTGAAGCCCCGAGTCACAACTTTTTAAAATACATCTGACCAAAAGCATTAGGAAAGCAGTGTGTCAAAGTCTCTTTCAGTCATTTGCATTCTGGCTTACTGAAAACAAGCCTTTGTGTACCTAAAAGTCACTAGTACTTCTATGTCCCATGGAACTGGGATGAGGTGGAAGGGGCTGCAAGTTCATTTTTTGCAGCCAGAGTTGGTTTCTGGAGCTCATGTGGCTGGATATTAATATCCATATGCCTGCTGTAAGCACAGACATATAACAAATAAGTTTGCATTAGTAGTAATCTCTTGGTAAATACTGAGTGCCTTTCCAAAGGTTGATTCTATTGCCTAAGAAAAAGCACTGTGTTGTAGTGCAGGAGTTGCTAGGTGAAAATATGTATCTTGCTGCTGCCTGTGATTCTGCTGTCCTGTCTGATGGAGATAGTTAGCTCTGCAGGAAGCTGCACCTAACAGTGTGAGGTACTGTGCAAGGGGCCATGTGCAGTGTGGGAGGCAAAGCTGGTCCCCAGGAGCTGTCCATCTGTCCCAGAAGGAGAAAGGCTGTGTGCTGGAGGCAGTGGGAATTGAAGTCATGGGTTTGGGGATGCTTCCTTCAAGTTTCCTTTAGAAATTACAGCTCAGATATTCCAGTTCTTTAGGTGCTGCTGCTTGTCCCCAAGATCAGCCCTTTGTGCCACGATACGTGAGCCTCTTCTGAGGACATAGCCCATCAAAAGGAGAAGAGACACAATGGAGGAACAAGCAGATACTGCACTTTCTAAATGAGGTTCCCTATGTTCACTCTCTCTCTGGGCTAAGCACAGTAATCTCTCACGTTCATCAGGTGGCACACTAGCTGAAAGAGGCTGTGACAGAGCACAGCCTCATAGGAGCATGCTGTTCCTGGGCTCTGCAGCTGGGCAGAGCTGGCACTTAGGGATGACAATTTTTTTTTTTTTAAGCAGTTCTTCTTTCAATTTCCCATGCAAACTATACCTGCTAGGAAGGAAACGAAATGGCCTGTTGAGAGGAGCAGAAAATGAAGGGCTATTTTAAATCACATGTTAATATGCAATTGTTCTGATTTTTTTTCTTAACCCTTGAGCCATAGGCAAGTACAGATATACTGTTTCCCTTGAGCCTGAAAATAGGTTAAGACTGATAATAGTCAAATAATTCTTTGTTTTAAATTAGTCTTCATTCTGCACAAAGTGGAGATCTTGCATTACCTTACTGGGAAAGTGCCCTGTAACTCAAATTAGCCCTGGATAGCTGCAGGTCATCCCCTCTGGCCTGTTTTTGTGTGATCAGGGCAGGAGGCCACCTGAGGTTGCTACATGCATGTGCTGCTCTGCATTCATCACCCACCCTTTGCTGCGGGGGCACAGGGAGGAAAATGCTTTGTGCCCCTCCTGTTCCCAGGAGATGCAGATGGGGAGGAAAGGCTGCTGCCTGCAGCCACATCCCTGCCTCTGCTGCCTTTAGAAATAAATACTCAAGGGACTGGGTCTGTGTATAATCTACTCTTACATAAGGAAAAGAGTATTTGAATCCCTGATTCTGTGCATCATGCTTCAGCTATAGGCAGTCTGGACCACAGCTTTGATTTGCTCTTTGCTTTTTCTGGGCAATGAAAGAGAATTGATGTCCTGATTTAGCCACTTCAGTGGTCTGCCTAGAATGGTAAAAAAGCCTCTCCTGCCTAAGTGCAAAGGAGAGAGGTGAAGGAGGAACTACTATTTAAGGCAGTGTTTGTGCTCAGAGACTTCCTATTCAGGAGGTGAATTGCAGGTTTGCTGCTCTGCTCCTGGGCTGAGCTTTCCTATACACTCAGCAACCTCTGTTTGGGGTATGTCATGCAACATCCAGGAATTCAAAGGTCCAGCCTCAAAAACACTCCCCAAAGACCTATGCATCTTCAACAAGCGTTTAAAAGGCTGAAGGAGCCAATGGCTCTAGTCAGACCTGAGCTGCAGCTTGAAGGGTTCAAAATTTCTACAGAATCTGTCAAATCTCAATGAGCATATAATGTTCAAAAGGTTCTGTCACCACAGGCTGACTAGAACAATAAAACCCTAAAGGATATTCAGCAACAGGCATAGCTCAGAGCATTGGATTTCTAATCACTGCTCTTGATGTTTGACAGCTGGAGCAGCACATGTCTTGCTGCATTGTTCATGGGTGGGAGAGGTCTTGCCTGCATGGCTTCTCACAGTGCCTAGGAGTGTATTGGGAAGCAGTGCTAGAGAAGATGCTCTAGCAAGGAGGAAAGTGCTGTACTGCAAGCAATCCACTTCTGTAACAAGGGAAAAAACAGGTTCAACTCACTGTTTCAAACTTTTGTGTCACTGAGGAACTTGGGTCTTCTATTATTTGTATTACAGTAGCACCTAGAGGCCCCAGGTTGCTAGGGGTTGTAGAGCACTTTGTAGGAGATGGCTACTACACCTATGCCATCATAAGTTGACAAAAAGTGTGAGAAAGGAAGGGGAGAAGAGTGGACTGACTTGAGGTGCTGTGGAGGCGAGTAGTAGAATGGAAAGCAAAGCTCTAACTCAGGGCACACTTGTGCTGCCAAGCACTGGGGTCACAGCATTTCAAGAAGCTACAGTGCCTTCAGTTCAGCTATGAGATGGCTGGCTGTTCACTTCTAGCCTTTCTTCAGCAGTGGTGTAAGATAATCCAGTTTCACATTGCAGTGGATTAAGTCTATTATCATGACCTGGCTTGAGGGGTGGTGGCATCTTCAGATGTGCTCACTTGACCATCTGCAAACAGCTGGCCTCTCAAGTCTGAGCCCAATTCAGTGGCTGCACTGCAAAATTTATTTGTAATTGCAGTTTAGAAATTGGCTTGTTTGTTTCTGCCTTGACTACAGAAGAGCCAACTCTCTTCACTCTGGTTTTAACATGCTGGAACCCTGCCAGTTTCTTTGGTCAGAAGAAGATGCATTTATTGAACACAATGTAGAAGAACACTTCAGACATAACACCTCTGTGGGAAATATGTGTACATGCACTTCTTGGTAATATGGACCAAAACATCTTCCTGCTTCTCCCATCAGGTGCAAAACTGGCATTGACCCTGTTGGGAGGTGGAATGGGACTTAAATGTATGTTTGGATGCATTTGTTTTACAACTCCTCTGAAATTGTCCTGGCATTTATAGTAATAATAGCTCTGTTTCCGATGAAAGAGATTTTGATGTTATAAAACTGCAATCTCTTCTTTTCAAAAGCAACACTTAAACTCTGCAGTTTCTTTTTCTTACCAGAAGTTTCAGCACCTTTAATATGAAATATGAGCTGTAATTTCACTGATTTCTTTCTTTAAAATATGTTTTAAAGTGAAATCAGACATCAGCACAGTCTGTAGTTGTTCTAAAGAGTGCAGAACTGGCAGTACTACAATTTGAACATTATCTAAAAACTTGACAAGAATAGGAGTAATAGGTGCAAAGTCTCTATTTGTTTAGCTTCAGCTACCACCAGTGCTGAATTTATCTTTGCAGCATCCTTATGCAATGCAGATAAAGAACCTCATTCTTTACTGACTCAAGCACAAGGTCTTGCCCATGGTCACACATGGTCCTATATAAAGCTGGAGGCACTGTGATATTCCTGACAAAGCCATGCAGAAGGATGTTAAAGACATTGGCCACTGAAACACTTTCCCCCAACCTTTCCCATCACTTTGTGTCAGTCTTGTTCAGGACAAGTTAATTAAAGGCATCCTTACAGTGATTAGCTCGCTGTTCTCTACCCATTTCACCCTTGTCTGCTCTCCTGCTCCTGACTAATGCAAAGCCAGCAGTGATGAGGAGAGCCCTAATAACTGCCATCCCCTTGAGTGCAGTGTGACATTCCTGCTGCTGTTAAAGACAGACCAGCAGCACTTGACAGCCCCCTCTAACAAAGCACTTTAAAAGCCTCTCACCAAGTCCTTCCTGGCTGACAGGTATTTTCGTGAAGCCCTTGTTTTGCCAATTACTAAGCCTAGTACAAAGGATGCAACCAGCAGCAGAACAAACCAGTAACCAGATTCTATTGTATACAAAAGGGTCAGTACATGGGTGATTGCTGGGGGTACAAACAATTCAATCAGGTTACACATAACAGACCTCAACCCCAACAACCCCAGGAACAACACAGCATGATCAACAGCCAGTGGAACAAACAAAGCAATAAAGTCTCCCCAATAGAAGAGATGGGAGACAGCCAAGCCAAGAGGCTAATAACATAGGATAAAGGCAAGCTCATGTTGTTCCCACAGAGCCCACATTCACAAGTACCACACCTGACTGGGGCCCAGTTGCAGGGAGAATCAGGAGGTCCTTCCCCAACAGGGAAACTGTTAAGTGTGTCCACCTCACAGATAGACACCCCACCCTTCCTGCAAGTGGTCCTAGTTTTTATCCCCAAAGCAGGACACCTGGCACTCATCTACCTGATGCAGGGCACCTGGGGCTCATCTACCCAAGGGCTTTCCCTGCAAGGTCAGCTGCACCTTGGAGGAAAGCCAAAAGGCAAACTCATGATGCTCAGTGAGCATGCTCTTCTTCACTGTTATGAGAAGTGGTAGCAAGAGAAAAGGGACGTTTTATTCCAGACTGATTTGTAGACCTTTGAATTGAAAGTGAGTGCTCGGCATCCCAGAGCTATTGGCTCTGCTATGGCTTTGCTTGGAGACCTCTCCTGGCACGCTTGTGTGGTTCTCCATTACAGCAACAGTCAATGCAAGTACGTTTTGTGTAAATGCTGAAACATTCAGGTCCTATTTCACAAGGAGCAGCAGCTGACCCTTCTCTTTCATATTTTCTCTTGAAGTTAGATGTACTGAGTCCTTTAACCGTTTACCTATCTTATTGCAGCCTAGACTAGAGAAATCTGAAAGGACCATCCCCAACACTAGCCCATTTCCAATTAGCCTCGTTGCCATAGTGACTTGGGGGGTGTTATTAGCATCAGCATGGCAAACTGGTGGAACTGTAAAACTTCTTCTGCAGCTGGGGAATGTAAAAAGTGAATCCCGTATTGAATCATGCTTGCAGGGTTGATATGCAAATCACAATCATTGTATGCTCAGGAAAATGACTGTCATTCCTCACACACAGTGTTTCACTTTAAGAGAAAGATGAAGGGGTGTTGCAGAGAAAGAAAAAGAAAAGAGGAAAAAACTAACCTATCTGAGGCATTAAGAATAAGGTTAAAATACAAAGGAGCTAAAGAAATTCAGATACTTTATTTAAATTAGAAAAAAGAATAGAGAAGTAACTGACCCTGAAGCAGTCAGTATTGGATGTGGACTCTGCTTCCTTTATCTTCATATCCTGGAGAGATGGGATATTCCCAAGGACTTTCTTATGAAGAACATGGAAATGTGCAGAAAGTGGCTTCCATCCTTTATTGATATTTCCCTTTTACTACAAGGAGTCGAAATGTGTGTATTTTTGATCCTGAGTGTTGTCATGGTTACAGGGCTACTTGGATGCTGCTTTTTGCACCCCACGAAGGCTGCCGTGCTCAGTGTGTGGTGGAGTGGCTGCCCGTGGGTGCAATTTGAGACTGGAGATGATGGGGATCAGCCCGACCACCCAGCTCGCCTTGGGCTGGGAGCGACCAAACCTGGAGCAGGGATTCCTAGCGATGGATTTCATTCCCAGGAGGGATGGAAATTAAGTTATCACACTCCTACCACTCTTAAAAATGCCTACTAGCTAATGCGAGTGAAATATCTACTCACTCCCCAAGCGTATCTAGCCTTGAATATTTCTGCATAAGATGCTTCTTCACCTGGTGGTTTGATAACAAGCCCTGCTCTTGTGGATTCCAGGACTGAGGGCTGTTTTTCAACATAGACTTAATTTTAAGCCATTCTACAAGGCAAAGCTGCATGAAGGAGAAAACATTGGTGCTGATCCCCCACAATGACATGTCTGTTTGAGCATCTCATGTAGAATCTCGTGTCTGCCTGCAAGATCAAGTGGTAGATGTACTGTAGAAGATGTTGACTTTTCACTGAAAAATGGCAAATGAAATATTTTTGCTGAACATTCCTCTGCCCCCAGCCCCATGCCTTTTTTTTTTCAGGTTTTTAGCCAGAGGGTTTTCAGATTTCCAAACTTATACAAGGGAAGCACTAGGAGGAAAATTATTTTCTATCAAATGCAGACAGGCAGAAAATGCCAATTTTCTGTGAGACTTTTCAATGAAAGGTTGCAATTTTCTGTCAAAGGCATCCTTATTCCTTTACCAACAACATAAAAATGTCATCTCTTAGGTCTTAAAGCACTTCCCCCCCCCCCCCATACACACTGCAGAGACTCATAGGATATTAACGTTTTTGTTATTCCACCTCAAAGTGCTTTTAAAACTAAGGACCCTTGTGAGCAAAATACAGTGCTGTAGGTTGGAAATAAGCAGATTTGTGCTTTTTTACACTAAGCTGATGCATGGCCTTGTGCAGATGACTGTCTGAAATGCCTTGTCTCTTTTTACTCTACATACACAGTCAAGTTGTTTGGATGCAGGTGTATGTACCAAACCCAGAACGCTGGTCTGCAGACATGCTTTGTGTTCAGGGTAGTCTGGGGGGGGAAAAAAAAAAAACAACACAAATGAAGAGAGGGGAAAAAACCCAAATGAATGAACAAAACAGTGTTTTCTGAAAGTTTGAAGCAGTGAGGTCAGTCAGTGAACACACGCTAACGCACAGTATCTTGATGTGCTACTTGAAGTAGGAAAACCGTGGGTGGAAGTAGATGGGAATGAGTAGGGTGCCCTGTTTTGATGGGCAGGCTTAGGTATGACCGTAAGGTCAGCAAACAGCAGCATTACAATAGTTCTGCCTCCCACTCCTCACCATACCTAACGGTACAGGCTTGTCTGAGTGCCTAGTAATTAACTGGTGCCCAGGTATGAATGTCCCTGATTCCTTCGTCACCTACGCTGTTTTGATGTTGAAGGAGAATTGAGTCTAATAATTGGGGACAGCTATTTGTCACTTAACCATAACCAGATCTAGATTTTTTTTAAAGTAGCAGCTGTCCTGAATTCCTCTCTGAAAGGGGCACTAGACACATGAAAAGTGCTTTGTGGGATATTGAAAAGGGCTTTGCTCCACTTGATAACCTTTTGATGAGTGAGATCTTTGCACTCCGGCTCTTCCCATTGCAGCTGCAGCCCTGGGCTGAGAAAAGCCAAATGGAGGAAGGGCACAAGTGGTTTTCTTCATCTCCACATGCTGGGGGGCCATTTTGGTGGCAGCAGGTTGGCATGTGGCCATGGATGTCAGGGCTCCATTTCCATCACTTTGGATGGCTTTTTCCATCACTTTGTGGCTTTGCAGCAAGGTCTGATCTTGGGCCAGCTGCTCCTCCCCCAAAGCTGCCTTTGTACACCTCCCTGGATGCTTTCACCAGTGTTTTGCTGCAAAGGGCTGTTATCAGTGCAGGGGATCAGTGAAGAGGGCCAGGGGATGTGAGTAATAGGTTGCCTTTGCAGATAATTGAAAGCATGTCAGAAATAGAAGTGGTATTTAAATCGAGAGTCTTTGTGATTCTTCTCTACCTGGTGAGTCTGGGAGTTAAGGGAGGCTCTGGGATGGTAGAGAATTAACAATTCTGATAAGAGATGCTGCCGATTTGAATTGCTTATTTGGAGACCAGGGTAGGAGGGGTGTCCGTTAGCCTGTCTCAGGGATTTCCTATGCCAGCTCCTGGATTGTCATTACAGGAGCAAAGCAGCTGAAGGAATGCATTCAGAGTGCAAATACTGGTATATGCCACCCAAAAGACCTATTTTTTTTTTCTTTGAGCTGATATTATTACTGCAAAGTGCTATCAGACTACGTGTTACTGCTCTGTGCGTGGGGCTGCTGATGAGACAGTAATGAGGACAACAGCAACTGCAGGCCACTTTCTTGGAGGGTTGTGGCCTTCATGAGGGCAAGGAATCACCTTCTCCTCTGTGATCTCAGGGTGAATCCCCTTCTCCATGCTGCTCACAAATGAGTTGCCACACTGGGGAAGGAAATTTTGAAATAGAAGCTGGGCCTTGTACTGCAAAGCATCAGCCTCAGAGAACTCTTGGAACTCTGGATTCCAACACGCATCTTTTACAGTTGCCTTAAAGGCCTTGTTGGAGGTAATAAGGTCATATACTCCAACTGGTCGAGCCATCAAGGCATGTCCTCTTGCCTTCTTCAGGCCTAGCGAAGACAAGGAAGTTCCTGCCTGGGTTTCCCATTTCTCCCAGTGCAGAAGTCACTGTTTGCCTCCTCTTCCCTACCCCTGACAGTACTACTTTGCAGCCCGTGCAAAGATGTCTGGGAAGCTACTAGGGGTACAATGTGTGTGTACACCACACTGTGGAAGCTCTAAGCTTCTCCAGAATCGGAGAATTCACTGATTCCCCCATTGCCTTGCTGTACACACATGTGACTGCAGAGAGCATCTTTGGCCCACTTCTAATGACTAGTGGATGGGAAAGAGTCCCACCAAATGGGTTCATATCTGCAGTCCGCAAAGCCCTGTTGTGCCTGATGCTTTAAAAACTGCCTGGGAGATTTTTATGTGTGATTCCCGTTAATTAAAATTATCAAATACCAATGGGCACCTAAATCCCTCATGTGATTTGGAGAACTACAACGGTGTTCTCTGCCAGAGAGAGAGGTCTATTCAGTACCACTCTCTTGAGCTCAAATTTTCCCTTGGGTTTGCTTGCACATTCCTTACAAGAGACTGAAGATTTCTCTGAAACAGCCCCCGCTCTTTTATACTGCTGAAGTCATACAAAATAAATATGAAGTGAGCTGATTATATTCCAGCAGCTACAAGATATCACGTGTCAGATCCAAAGTGAACTGACCTTTCCACTCCCAGGTGGACAGCTCTGACCTTTTGTGATGCTGATGAGAAGCATGGAAGAAATCATGATTAGGGGAAAATCGTGCTTTATTAATGTAGGCAGAGTACAAAGAACTCCAAGACCTGCCTCTAGGTGGTGGGACACAAGAAAGAAAACCAAGATGCACGTCTGTGTTATACTCTCATTATAGCACTAATGGGAACAGAGAGCAGAGCTAAGGGCAGCAGAGATGGGTGATGGGGAATTATGCTTTGCTTTAGAGGCTTTCTTGCAATGACAGTTATAGCAACAGCAGACCAGGTTCCTCCTGGCTCAAAGCCTCTTTATAATGCTATTTTACAGAAGTGGTGTTATTTGGCAGAGAAAGGCAGGAACTCCTGGTAACTGCAGTAACACCCAGTTGAGTTTGGTAGGTTTAGTGTTGCTACAAGGTACCAAGGAGCTGTCAATGAATAGGGATATTTTTTGAAGCATTTGTTTTTGTCACGGTGACTGTGAAGCACAGACACTCCCCTTTGCAGGTTTGGGGGGAGGAGAGGAGCAAGAAGGGTTTTTCTTGTACAGCAAACATAGCTTCAGAAAGTGAGGAGGCTGGTGGGAGGGGAGGAAGGGTAGGGGGGGAAAGCGAGCAAGCACATATTATATTCCAACTGTTTCCACGGTGACATTTCATAATCACAACTCTTGGGGGAAAACGCTTCATTGCAAAAGCTGGAGGAGGCAGGATGGCTTTGCGGATGCAGCCGGCGAGGGATAGCTCTCCCAGCACCTGTGGCTCACCATCCGGAGGACTCAGAAGCAGGGGCCAGCTAAAAACATGAGACTATAGCACAAGCCTTTGGCCAGGAATTGAAATGCATAGCAGTCATCTTCTCCTGCCTTTTATTTCAAGGATTATCACTTATAAATAAATATGATATCATCACACTAGATAGGAAATCTAAATGTCTTGTGTTTCTTGGCAGGAATGAGGAAGAGAGAGATGTATGTGGAAAAGAACCCATAAGATATACATTGCAAGGCATAGTCAAATAGCTGAAAGCAGCCTGTAGTTAATGAATTAGGTCACCAGGTCTTTGCTTTCCACATTGTCTCTCTTTACTCTCTCAGCCCTGGAGTTGTAGCACAAAAGCAAGCTCTGAGCAGATGGAAACCTGCCTTATTGTCACTAGGGCTGGTTGCACAGTGTCCAGAAGAAACCAGTACTTTGCTAGCAGCAAGTCTCACAAATCAATCAGTGGCATATTATTAATTTTACAAAGCTGCACCATGTTCATCTGAATCACTTCCAAACGTCTGTGGTTCCCTGTGTTGTTTTAGGCAGTGTACCACTTACCATCATGCTCCTACAGATGGCAATAGCTCTTGGGGGCTTTCCTACCAAATGTGGGCAGGGGAGGCAAGGGCTGTGACAAGTACATGAGGCTTTCATGCTTGGGAAGCTTCCTTCAGTTCCTGCTGAGCAGAGCTGCACCATGAATTTCAGTCCCAGCCCTCCTGCAAATTTTGTGAGTTTAGGCAAATTGCTTCCTCTGCCAATGTCTCACATGGGATAAATGCTCTTTTTCGTATATCACTGACTACTGGTAGCTGGATGATGGAAGCTTTCTGTGGGCAAGGTGGAATGATGCTACAGGTTGAATTGGTGCTGCTTCTGCAGAGCTTAGTGTTAGGTTCCTTGAGTAACAAGACTCAGTGCAGCTGCCTGACAGTCCCAGACTGTATGTGAAGCAGGTGTACTTAGATGTGTATGATTTCTAAAGCAATTACTGCATCTTTATATTCTTGCAAAATCTCATTCACTTTTTTTTGTGTGACTGCACAGCTCTGTCCTTTGTAGGACTGTGTGGAGCTCACTAATAATCTGCTCTCATCTGATTCTCACTCATTCTAATTGCTGGCCTTGTTACCCCGAGCTGTAAACTTTGTGGTGCACCAGGTGACATGGTGTTTGTGTGCTGTTCTTTCTGCCTGGGTCTGTTGTTGAGAGTACAAAGGAAGTCTAGCGTTTGGTTTGTAATGCAGCACTGATCTGTGCTTGTGATGTACAGAAAGTCTTGGGCAAAAATCTTGATGAGCACAAAAAGTCTCTAAATATGGGACACCTCCAGAAACACAGTGTAGGCAGGGCCTGTATCATTGTTCTTATCTCTCCCTCCCAGTCTGGAAAACAGGATGATTCTTTAAAGGCAATATTTGTTTCAGACTATATCCTTATCCTTATTCTCTGTTATTTCTGTGGTGTCTAAAGGATGAAGAAGAGAAGTTACAGATACAGATCCTCATCCACCCACTAAGCTTTACAGCTCTTTGCACAGGCAGAGCAGCCTAACAGTGATAGCTCAGCTGAAGACCTTGCTATTGAGTTTCTGTAAAATGCAGTTCCCCTGCACCAGCCCGTTGCACAGAGAGCAGCAGCTGCTGCCAAAAGTGTCCCCTTCCCCCTCCAATTCCACAGCTGTGGAGCTGGCACTAATGTCCTCTGGCATGTCATAGTGACCACACTACCTGTCACATGTTTTTAGAAAATTACTTTGTGGAACTTAAAAAATGCTTTTGGAGCTATAGAAGTGAATCAAAGACACACCTGATGAAGTGTCTCTAGGTTGAGCACTACTTTGACTACCTGGAGCTCCTCATTCCGCATTCATCTCTTCTGTCAGCTAAGTGCTGCCAGCCTTTTCATTCTCCTCTTTTCAGCAATAATGGTTTTCCATGTCCCATCCTGAAGACTTTCTGTTTCTTCTCTGTGCTTTCTCCAAGAATGGATGGGTTTGGGATTTCCTATTATTCAGAAACTCAGTTTATTCCTCTTCTAAACTAAAACCAAAAGCACTTTGCTTTCATATCCACTAAAAATTTAAAAAACCAGCTTCTCATATAAAATCACAACATGGTATCACAATGACTGTTTCTTCTGACAGTATTTTGAAGGAGATCAAGTTGTTTGTGCAGAGTCCACATGTGCAAATAAAGAAAATCTCTCCCTGTAGACTTTTCACAGGTGTCTATCTCCAGTCAGCTGTTAGCCCTTGTGAAACCCAACCCATTTAATGCATACAGACTGCTAATGTGTGATACACCACACTGAGTGGAACGGGGACAGTCAGACAGGGAGGGATTTTGTGTGATTCGATTCAACATCGCAATTCCTGTTTCTCTCTGATATAAACCATGGGTAGCAATTAAGGAATGGGGAGAAGTGATATGAATATCCATATTGATTGCAGAAACTAGTGACAGAAAGACACTAATAATTCTGGTGATTTTTTAGGTTTTCTCTTTTGTGCACAGACTTCCCCCTTTTCAGCTGGTAGGAGGCTGCTACAGTAGGATGTGATGCAAGGACTGGAAATTGATACTTCAGTTACTCTAGTTCAAAGCTTTGATTCCTTTGACTGTTAGAAAGGCCAAGATCAGCCACCCTAAAGCACAGCCCACATGTTTGTTTATCTCGGGTGTTAGCAAAGCAGCCTGGGAAACACTGAGCCAGATGGCAATGATGGGATCTTTGCAAGGCTGTTTGAATTGCAGCAATTGCTTGCTGCTGCTTTTTGGGTTTTTTTCTTCCTAAATCAGCATCCTTTTATCTTCCTCATTTCACGTTTGTTTTCTGCGCGTCTTGGGTTTGATGCCAGGGATTAAAAATGAGGGTTGATTCATATATCAATATTAAGCTGCATAATCACCTCAATCATTATTTAACTACATCCAGAGCATTCACAATGTTTTAGGAACTTTGAGTGAAAGAAAACTTTGTTGTGTATACGAACATCTGACTGAACAAATGATAACCAGAATTTCTCATTTAGGTTGCATTCCTTGTGTCTGTTTTTTCCCAGTAAATAATCCTCTTACCATATATTTTCAACAGTTCTTTTTTAATACTTATAATTTATTTGGTTTTTCCCATTCAACAAGAAAATATCATGACAGCACAATCTGTGGCAATAATCTGGGGGGGTATTATATTCTCAAACAACAGTAGACCTACTGTAACTTTAATGTATTACCAGTAATTTCTGCTTCCTCTGGCAAGGCTTAGAGAAACATAAGGTGCTTTAATAACAAACAGGGATCCACCCACAGCTCTGATTTATGTTTATGACTCAGCAAAGAACGTAAACTGAGACTAGGGCACAGAATGTTTCTATAAGTAGTTATAAATCAACCATTCACTGGGAAAAAATATGAGTACTAGCAGCCTTCCCTGTATGAGGAAGAGAGCATTTTGGGGATTGCAGATGGAAAAGTCCTCTTTCAGGGGAGTCAGTAAAGGGGTCAGTCAGGATTCATTGTAGAGAGATTCATAGCATTTCCATGAGCGCTCATGTAGATGTTGACCAAGTACCGGGCTGTTTGCATCATTATCTATCTGGACAGCCCCTAGCTGAGCATGTCAAATCTGTTTGATAGAAGTAAACCCACCACCAGCATGACAACTCGATGGTGGGCAAGTGACTGTGGAGAATAAAGTTGCAGGTGTGAATCTGTAGCATTTGATACTTGTATTCCACTTCGACTGAGTGTCCAGGTTTGTCCTTACCTGACTGGGAAAGCCCTTGGCCCAGAGTCTTCCCATCCATGTGTGCTGGGCAGCAGCAAAGCCCAGATCCTGGGAGCCCATGGTCCTCACCAAACTGATTGTACCCTGCGGATGCTCAGAGCCAAAGCACAACATCCATTTGCAGCTGCTGCTCATGAATTTCCAGCTGAAGGGTGCACAGTGTTTTTCAGTGCCACTCTGATTGACGGGTTTATCTTCCAGTCCATTTACTTACTTAATTATCCCACAGTGAGCAAGAAGTCATTTCTTATAAATATGGTAATAAGCCGATCAGGATGACAACAGAAGCATGTTCTTGTACAGTTTTTGGAAAAAGCCGATGATCCCCAGTTTCAGTTCGTATCAGGCTTCCCTCATCAGCAGTCAGTAAATGAAGGAACAATATCTAGTGACCTTAAAACATCAGCCCCCAGGTGTCTGGCATCAGTCAGGACCTACTGGGAGCTATCCTCATCTTGGGTGTTGCCCCTGTCCCCACATCTTCACATTTTAGTGTATGTTGGAAGAGATGAAGCTCATGTTACCCTTAACTTCTCCAAGTTGCTTTTGGGACGTCAAAGCTTATCATTTGACAACTCCAGTTGCTATGTGAAGGAGCAAGGGGCCACAGACCTCAGGCCTGACTCATTGATGGGAGGAGTACTTTTCCACCTGATAGCAAACATTGCTGAGGCTATTTTTGTAAAGGAGATTCTACCAAAAATTATTTGGCAGCTACAGTTTGTAGGTGCTGGTTTTTAGTGGTCTAAATAATACCTCCTAGGTTTAAAAGATTAAAGCAAGTGTCTGATGTAAAATAAACTATGTTAGATGCTCATGGAAATGACCACAAAGAGCCTGAAGTCCCCCTGCTCCTACCCCAGTAGGAATTTTCTGAGTATGGATGAGTGAAGGGCTCAGGGTTTGGCTCCCTGTCCCTGCAGGTCTGAAATTCCTGTGCAGGCTGAAACCTGCTTCAGAAAACCCGGTGGGAGCACAAGGGGCTGCAGAGCCTCTCCTGCCCCTCCACAGCAGCTCCATGTGCCAGCAAACACCCTTGAGCTGTGCCACCCGCTCCTGTCTGGGTGATCCTGTGAGCACGAGTGTGTGTGTGTGTGTGCATGTACGGCACACGTACTCTTTCCTAACCATGTCTATCGGTGTCATTTTTGTGTGGGTGGCACCAGTGACTGTGCATATGTTTGCTGGGCGTAGGTGTGCCGAGGGCTATCTGCACACGCGTTTCCCCGTACGTCGGTGCTGTGAATGGAGGGAGCTGTCTCGCCCCTTTTCTTTTTTGATTGCTTCCAAATTTTCCCCATTTTGAATTTCTGGAGTCTGTTCTCTCAGCACCTGTGCTACAGTCATTCCTTGAGAGGTGCATTATCCAAAATAACAAAATCGAGGTGAGCAAGGCAGGGAGAGAAACGCACGTGACTCCATTAGCATTCATTTATGCCAAAGCTCTGTGAAACCCATACGAGAGTCTGTGGTGTTTGGAGTTTATTTAAATTAATCACTATAATTACATTTTGCTCTTTATCAAAAGCCTCCTATAGAGATTGTCCAGCTAGAAAATGAAAGGAATTTCAGAAATAGTAGTATTTCTATAGCCTCTTTAAAGGCATTCAGGAGCATCATGTAAAACACAGTGGGCACTGGGGGAGATAATTCTGCTGGAAGGTCGGACGGATGCCGAGTTCTCTTGATTTCCTCATTTTTCAAGGCTGGAGGCTTCTGCATGTGAATGAGTCCTTTGTTTTTCCAAGGTTTCTGGTACAGAAATATATCTACTGGAACAACTGCTTATTTCCTATCCTGGAAACAAAAGCTCTGTTAGTGAAAGCACACCATTCTGCTCATGTGGACAACTTCATGTCATACAAAGCAGAGCAAAGAGGAAGGTGACAGCCTTCTCAGAGACAAAATCCTCTGGGGTGCAAAACCTTGGAGCAGAAATGGGTGAGAACAAAGGTTCTTGCCCAGTACAGCAACGTCAGCTCCAAGCAGAGCACAATGGGAGCAATAACTCTGATGTATTCATTTTTTAGTCTCATGTCTGGCAAAGAACCTAAATGAACCATCTACAGTCTTTTAAAATTCCTTCTACATTTTTTAGATGTTTTATAGCACTTCTTACCTTAAATTGGCCTGTATTTACTTAATTCATTACACTCAATTGCAGTTAATCCCACAAGACCTTGTTAGGTGCTCTTTGTTAACCACCACATCCCTGGCTGTCCCACCTATGTCTTATGAACCTTTTGAAACAAACCATGGGTCTTCAAAACTCTACTCCCTGATATTTTTACTTGCCCCTGATTAAGATGGCACTGTGATATATACATATATGCTGTATTGAATAATTTCTTAGCTCTCTGAAATCTGAAAGGAGGAATAAGCTCCTTCAGTTGTTTTCAGGAATCTAGATAATTCAGTTGGGGTCTTCTGAAAGAACCATGTCTGATACGTGGTGCTGACTGGTGAATTGGTCTCTCTTTCTATTTTGACCACTCCTGTTGACATTGAAGAGTTTCATCAATTTCTCAGGACTTAGTTTGGTGTTCAGCTGAAAGTTCAGAAGCTATGTTGCTTTGATGTTGATTTAGAGAACCTTCAGAGCAGCTAGAGTTTGCTAACATCCTTGTTCTAACAAACTGGATAAAATACTGTTATCTATAGGGAATAAAGGAAATGAATACCTTCTTAAAATAATGATCTTATTACTACTTATCTTGTTGCACTGTGGTGCGGTTCTCCTTGTTAAACCACCTGCACTTTGAGAGGTTCATAGACAAAAGTAGCATTATTAATTAATGTGTCTGTGCAAGCTTTCTGCGAGCTATTGCAATAATTTATTTTTATGGTTACTATTATTATTATTATTATCAGATTGGCTGTTTGGGAGTTTTGAAAACGTGCTAGCATCTTTCTGTTGCACTGGGTATCCTTCAGTGCCTTTTTTTTCAGATTATAAATGCAGCTGTTTCTATTAAATTCTGAATGGAAAGCAAGAGTCCATAAAATCTATCAGCAGGTTATCTTAGCCTCAAATCAGTATTGCTTAAATTATACAAGGAGCAAGATGGAAGTATGATGAAGGTGCTATCTATCAAAGGTAGACAGAAGTTTGTTATGCTCGAATATGACTCTGGGATGCCGGTCACCCAGGCAGTGAGACAGGGTAGGAACATCCTTTGGCTGCCTGTAACTGACTTCTGAGTGCCAAAACAATTGCTTTAATGAACCAGAAGCCTCTGGCATGGAGAGTCATCATCCTGATCAAGGGTGGCTTAGGAAAAAAAAAAAGGATCCATACTATAAGGATCCATACTATAAGGATGTTTTGTTTTTGTTTTTGTTGCTTGCCATAGGGAAGATGCAAGTCTTCTGGGCTCTGTTTTTGCAGTGTAATTCTACATACTGCCCTTGTAAGAGGCCACAAAGTTGCAGACATTGGTGCAAGTCCTCTGATGCAAAGTATTCGACCATGGTGCTGCAGACCCTATACCTACTCTGGCATTCATGTGACTGTTTAAGCATTTTTTCATCCCAGAAGTCACAGTAAAATCCATAAAACTGTCTAGGAAGACGTTAAAGATCCTAAGTTTATTTGCAGAGATGAAATGAATGCCTGCACAAGGATCATGGTCTGTTCTTATTTATCCAGAGCCTGTGGCCATAGCCACATAAGAGCTGATTTTTCAGTCGTCATCAGTTTGGTTGTGGAGACAGAGCATGGCCGTGTATGATGCTGCTCTACCCGAGGACTTTGTTACAGCTGGCAGGAAGGGCTGTATGGGGAACCAAACCTGTAGTAATCTCCTTCAGAGGATGTAGAGGACCTGCCAACAAAAAGATTCTGTTCTTAAAAGGCTTGAGGATATAAAGAATAGTATTGTCCCTCTACTGTAAAGCTATGTGACACCTGGACCCTGTGGCCAATAAGGAATGCACTGAGGATTTTGTAGGCTTTGGTCACATCCCATTTCGGGTGTCCCACTCTGCAGAGTCCTTGTCTGTCCAACTGCTCCTTATGTGGGAGCAATTCCCAACCCTTGAACATTGGTCACCACTCTTCGATGCTCTTCCAGTTTAACCACATACTTTTGGAGATGGGGAGTGGGGACCAGGGCAAGGCACCCTACATCAGACATGGGGCATCTGAGTCCTATTTCTAACTCTACCACAAACATCCTTTTTCCTTTCTGTTTCCTCTCTGCTGTTTACCCTTGTGTGTGTTTAAGGCTCCAAATGTTAGGGACAGAATCTCTGTGCTTGAACATGAGCATTCAGGTTGTGGCCCAAGAGACCCTAAGTTTGGTTTGGGACTTCATGTGTTTTGGAGGGAAATGGGTGAATTTTCTCTCCTTTCCGGGATGACTGTGGCTGGCTCTGTGTTCACAGCACTTCTTCCTCAAATATTTCTAAATCCTGAATTGTGCCTAGGAGGTGTGTTTTATCTTTGTTTATTGATTTTTTTTTTATTTTTTTTTTCCCCTCTTGTTTTTGAGCAAAGCTGCTTACGGTCAAACAAGCTTCAGCCTCAGTGAAACTGCCACGAAACAGCTCCCAGTGATGATCCTGGCTAAAATAGCCACCTAATTTCAGAAGCATGCCCTATCTGGTGGTGCTGGTGAGCACAGATTCCTCCACATCGAGCGCAGGGGTGAAATGCTTCATAGGTTAATGCTGGGCAGGAAAAATCGATGAGAAAAGTGATGGTAGGGGGTTCCTTTTTTCATCCTTTGGGATCTCTTATCTGTTGCTCTGAAATCCTTCCTTCCAAAGCACGTTTGCAGGATACGACCTTCTTTGTTATCCTAATGAGCCAGGCTGCAGAGATTGATCTGTTCAAGTCCTGGACCCAGGGGTGAGAGCCCAGGTTAGAAAGCGGTGGATCAGAGGCAGAGGAGTTTAAGCCCTTTCTCTAGAGGAGTTTGCCACCTACTGATTTGCAGGTTCCTTCTAGCTCCTGCCAAGAGAAGTTGAGGGGGAAAGCCGGGAATTTAGGGGTAGGTGGGAATTGCCCTTCGAGATGCCAGCCAGGACCCCCGGGGGGGGACAGCCGGGGTGAGGAGGGAGGGATGCGGTACCCAGCTGTTGAGCTCCAACTGGGAGCAGAGGAATGAGCTGGGTTGGAAGCGCCTGGTGTGTGCGTGTGCGTGTGTGTTGTGTGTGGCGGGGGAGGGATGTGGATGAGGAGCGGGCTCTCTTTCTTTCTCACGGGGCTCAGTTAATCCGGCTGCCAGGCGGTGTTAAGCAGCAGTCTCAGCGCTGGATCCCGAGCAGCCCTGAAGGCGCAGTGGAGGGGAGGCGAGAGAGGCAGCTAAAGAGAGCCGAGCGGGGGAAAAATCAAATCTATGCTTGGAACTGGGCTTCTTTTTCGCCAATGCAAAAGGGAATATGCAGCACATTTTTGCCTTCTTCTGCACCAGTTTCCTAGGGGCGGTGTTAGGGGCTAATTTCCCCAACAATATCCAGATAGGTGAGTGGGGATCTCGGGGCCGTCTGGGAGTGATGTTCCCCAGCAAGTGGGTAGGGGTGGAGAGGGGGTGGTGGGGGCAAACTGACCCCTTCGTTTGCTTGGAAAGGCAAAATGTGTGTGTGTGTATGTGTGTGTGAGCGAGCGAGGGGGTGAACAGCGAGGGCTGGATTTGTGCGTTGGTACCAGCTTTGCAAGAGCAAAGATGCATCAATTTGGCTTTGGGGGAGGGGAAGATTGGGAATAAATGCCTACACACACACCAACACAGAGGCAGAAAAGTGCCTCTGAAATGGAGGAAGCATGAGAAAAATGTATCTGTTTCTTGCTCTGAGAAAGCCACGGACTGCCATTGTGCGTTGCTGCGTTTGCAAAATCAGCAGTGGCATTAAGGTTTTTGTGAGGATGCTCTCATCTGTAGGTAACTGGGACGAGAGGTAACAAACAGGCGCTCTCTGTTGTTGTTGCTAAAGAATAAGGGCAGAGCTATTGGAGGAAGGTTTTGCATTGAAGTCTCTTTTCATTTCACGCCACTCGCTCCCCCTGCACACCAGCAGTGCCTGTTTGATTCCCTTCTCCCTTTGCGTAACTTCTCAGTGCTCCTCTCCCTCCCTCCCCAGGTTTATTATTACTCTCCCATTGATCTTTACGGATGATGATGTGTAACCAGGTCCCAAATTCTCTTGCCTTGCATGCCAGTTATCTTTTCCACCTCCCTTCTCTTTACAATGCCAATCAATTGCTAATCCACCAAGTTAAGGCAACTCCTGCCTGAGTCCAGCTGCACAATCCGTGCTTTTCACAGAATCACAGAATGTGATTTTATTGCTATTGATGCTGCATCCCTGTATCCCTCCCTTCCTGCCTCCCCTTTACTCCGAATTTGTGCAACATCCCAGATTTTTTTACCTTTCAACAAACACATATAATAGCTTAGCTCGGCTACTAGCATCTTATTCCTCTGACACCTATGATTAGGCTGGGGGGGTACGGGGGAGGAGGGGGGGTTAGTCATACACAAATAGCCCTTTCCGCACAACAAGGAGATGCCCTATGTACTAAAGATGTACAAAGTACCGTTGATAACAGTCCTTGAACATTTGTTTCTTCCCTAAGCCATCTGCCTCGGAAAGTGGACATTGATACTCTCTGCTTCTTTATTTTAATTCTACTTTGTTGCTAAGTGCTTCGTTTCCCTACTCGTAAAATGCCAATAACAGTGCTCCCTTTAAATGCATATAAATTACAAGACAGTCTGAATCTAAGAGCATTTTCCTGGTGGCTGTGAGGGATCTGCCACAAACCAAGTTTGCTGCTGGGAGAGCAGCAGGAAACTTTTCCTAGGGCCGGGTTACTGCAGCACTTTGTTCCAGGTCCATGGGGGGGGAAAGGCTCTGAACCTGGGTCCAGTCTTGTCCCAGTTCCTATCACGTTTATATCATCCTGTGGTTCTGGACTTGTCTGTACTTCTGCTCAGTCAGGGTTGAGCTTTTGATTTCCTGCCCTCTTTGAGTTTGGCCACTGTCACCTGTTAAATTTAGGGGTTTTCCATGCAGCAAACTTCCAGTAGTGGCAGGTGTTTGGCCATGGATCCCATGTCACTCTGGCTTTCACAGCCTTGTCCCCACCTGCCCAGCCCTGCACCTGCCAGGCCAGGCTCAGCCAGTCTGACCCCAATCCTGGAGTTCCATTGTGTCAGGGAATCCCTGCACCCCTTTTGGTGCAAACCCCTCCTTCTAGTCAGCAGGGTTTAAACTGAGCCTAATTACAAGTGAGAGGAGGAGGAATAAAGACTCCATTCCTTTATAAAAGTGACATTGGCAACGCTTCCATTTCTCTCCGTTAAAGTTACGGGGAGGCCAAGAGGTTGAACCAAACCTCACAGGCTGCCAGGCCCAGAGGTGCATCAGGGCTCCTATATGTGATCCAGGCATTACATAATGCGCAGGCTGGAAAGGTTTTCTGCTCCCAGCCTGTCCACAGCAGGCACGGGAACACCCCAGGTCTTGGGTGCTGGAGAGTTTCAAAGTGTAGAGGCACTCCCTGGGCTGGGGAGCTGTAGCATCTGCTCCTAGGAATATTTTGGAATGAAGAGATTGTTAATATGAGTGTGCTTAAGACCTTTCTTCTTGTTCTGTTTCTTTCCTCAGGGGGGTTATTTCCTAATCAACAGTCCCAGGAACATGCAGCTTTTAGGTTTGCGTTGTCTCAGCTCACGGAACCCCCTAAACTCCTTCCCCAGATCGACATTGTGAACATCAGTGACAGCTTTGAAATGACATACACCTGTAAGTAGCTGCGTTTGCCGTGCTCTCTCTTACCTTGGTTCCTTTATTCCTGACTGGCTTTTTGTGTCTGAAATATGAGACATCTTGTTCCAAATGTACTACTCCTTTAGGGTCCGTGCAAGACAACTCTGAACACACGGGCAAAGGATTTCTGAATCATGTTGGTTTGTGCTAAGACATAGGGACAAGGTAGTGCTGCAGTTATTCAGCATGCTTTGCATTTTTTCTTTCATTGCTTCCAAAGTGGTATAAACCCCCCAGCAATTAATTTCCTCTTTTTTCTCTAACCTCTGCCCGACTCGTTGCATTGAGGTTTCTTTCCCATACTTCCTATAACCGTGATGTGCATCAAAGACACCCCTTTCCACCCACGGAGTGCACAGAAGTCTGTTTAGTGTGAACAGCTTCTCCAGCCCCAGTTTAGCCATCTGTCCTTGTAAGTTAAGAAAGACCCAGCAGAAAACAGCAGCTTGGTGCGAGTGGAGTCTAGATCCACAATAAGAGGCATGCTTAATACTAACAGAGAGGTAAGAGAGTTCTAGTTTCAAGAACCAGCAAAATCACTGGCTCTAAAAACAAATATTAAAGATGGAATTCATACCACAGAGTTGACCCTAGCGTGTATCTGCACCCTGCTAAAGTACAGCACATTACCTGTGCTGCTGTTCTTGTACGATATAGTTGAGAAAAGAAAAAACTGGCTTGCCAGGTAATGTTGACATTAGCAGCAACAAATAAGACCAGGAGGGAACAAGAGGCAAAGAAAAGGATAACACAGCCCTGTGGTTGCATTAGAGGCTGTTGCAGCATTTGCTTCCCTTGGAGCAAGCGGTGCAGTGCTGTGCGCGAGGGGCTCGCACCGCCGGGATGCGATGCACAAAAAATTTCTCAGCTTGACCTGGTGTCAGACACTGCTTTCACTCTCTGAGCCCATGTGTGTGTGTATGAGGACTGTCAGGAGGGACTGGAGGAGCCCTTTCCTTTGTAGAGCCTGTTGGAATGTTGTTGGCTCACGTCCGTAGTATCGTTTTGATTCACCAAAACATCCTCTCTGCAGTTCAGTCATGTGGAGAGTGGGGTAGAGGTGGACACAAACTGTTCTCTCTGCAAAGAAATACACAGAAGGGAAAAATGCTTTCCTGCAAAAAGAACCAGGAATGTACAGGAGGAGAATTAATAAGGCTCTTTGAAGAAAAACAACAAAATAAAAAGTTGTAGGTTTTTTCTGTTGGAGGGTTTGCAAATACAAGATTGCAGGAATTTCCTGGCCAGTATGATGTAGGAGAAAGAAATAATAATTTGGCCACACTTTCACTGGAGTGTCTAATGACACATCTAAAGATTTTCTGTTTTCTTTAATATCCCTCTATTTGCCAGCTACAAGGTTTCCATCAAGGAAGAGCAAGTATTTCAGTTCAATCCAATGGCACTTTTTCAGCAGGAAAACTAGACAAATAGAAGAAAAAAAAAGACAGAACTTGTATTTATCAAGGGAGAGCATCACCCACCTCGGGTAGAGTTGCTGACTGTGGCTGGGGATGAGCTATTTCAGTGCTGAGAGCAGGAGGAAAGCAGAAACTGCAAGAATATCACTAGAATAAATTCTCCATCTGCACATAGTTTCCCCTCCCTCTCTGTGCCTGCCACTAATGGTTTTGTTTACAGCATTAACATTGATAGCAAGACCAGGATACTAGTTAGGCTTAAGAAAGCTGTCATTAGTACCAGAGAGGCAGGGGGGTGGTCTCACAAAAGCTGAATGGAAGCAAGACAGCGTCCCAAAGGATGTTATATTTGAGCTCTATGTAGGGCACATTGTCCTAGATCAGACCCGCAGAGCACTCCGCACAGTCCAACTTCACCTGTCCTCATTTTTCTTTTCTTATAATTAAAAACTTCCTAAGATCTTTCAGACTATGGAAGGCAGCATTTGTTTTGTAAGCACAAAAGAAGGTGTTAATCCATGTACCCTAGGGGGAAAAAAACCCAACCCAAAGAAACCAGGCCATTAGGAGACCTGGTTTTAGTAGTCTAGGGCTGGAGTGAAACTTTTACCAAGAATTATCTCCTTCCTCATCTTCCAGCAAATTCCCTTCCTGATTGCCAAGACTAGATATCAGCAGAAAGAGCTGTTTATTTACAGAGAATAAAAACCCTGCCCACGCAGTGGTCCTTATCTTCTGAGAAAAGACTGGCCATGCTACCAGTTACAAGTACCAGGTTTTGTTCCCATGGAGATAGAGAACACAGCGTTTCCTTGTCACTGGTATTACCTGTTTCTCTGATGGTTAAGTCAAGGGTGTTTGGACCCTGTAAAACATGGTGCTGCATCTATTAAGGTCTCCAACAGGACACCTGATGAAAACTAGGAGGTCCTAGCCCCATGGCAAGTCCTACGTCATGCTAGGATCTGGCCTGTGTGCTAAACGTAGTCTTTATGGCAAGTGCCTGAAGCAGCATCATTCAAAATATGGAGGATATAACAAGAATCAGTGGTGATGGCAGAAACAAAAAACCTTGTTGGGCAGCTTCTGGGGTGATGCTGAAGTGGTGGGATGAACTGCAGCCGAATGACAGCACCCTGTCTAAGGAGATCGTATGCAAAATGTATCTCAGCATCAGCTGTGACACTGTCTATCTCTGCCTGACATATATCTGCTTAGCAGTTAGGGTGAGGAAGCTTTAGTGTGACAGTGGGTGAATTTACAGCATGAGATGCACCCATTTGTGCATAAGTGACAGTGATAGGGAGCCATTAATGATGTGTTAGTGACGAAGTGACAATTGTAAATTGGTAACAATAATACCCATGAAAGTGATAAATCTGTAAAATATCAGGAGGCTGCTGTTGTCGCTGGGCTGTGGCTGTGACAGCCCAGCAATAACTTTAGCATTTCTGATGCTTCCAGTTCTGGACTTTTTACATAGTGATTGTGAATAGCTTGGTGTGGGGCAGCATCCATCTATGGGTCCTGTAGTCCCTGTGCGTAACACATCAGCAGTTTATCTTCTTAAGCCATGGTCATTAAGAAAGCAAAAATAGGTAGTAGATACAATGTGTGGTAACCTCATATTTCATGTGTGTGGTTGATGTTAATGTTGTTGCATCACTGAATCATGGGCACATTTCAATAACTGAAATATCTTCCTGAATTCATTCCATCCCACAGAATAGATGGTAATGAACAGGCTCTGTGTTTGCAGCTGGGTACATGGTGGCTCCCTGGTATGAGAGTACACACCTGCCACTTTGAGGGCTCTCAACTAAAGGTTAGGAGGCTTTATATTTTTGTGCTGTTTCTTCGAAGGCCAAGGCAATTGGTTAGGGGGAAGGTGAATTTAGAGTCCTTCCTTCAGCAGAAGCATACTGCAGTTCTAGGTGACTATAAAGGGTAAAGTGATGGTGTGGTGCAGCTGAAAGGTTTGCCTAGTGATGTAGCAGAGCAAAACCCTTCTGAGCATCTTTAAAGACATCTTCATGGGTTCTGTCTTCAGCCACATTTGGAAAAGAGCTTTACAGCCTCAACACAGTCACTGGCAAACTGCCTTTCTGGGTTTTGCTGTGACTGACTGCGCTCTGGGGCAGCCCTAACACAGCAGGATTGGTGCTGTAGGTCAGAACTGAGAGGTGCAGGAGGAGGGGTGCTCTGTGCCAGATGTGATGACACAGGAGGTCTGAAGTTCAGGAGAGAACTGCAAATTCCTGTCCCTGGGAGGTCTGCAGTGGACTTGGGCACCGTGTCCTGTTGGCAGCAAAGGGATGAGAGGTTACTTCCTTGAGACCACCAGTGCTGGAAATAGTTTTCTCTTATTTTTCATCTCAGCCTCCATTCATGCACATGTAATGCACATCCCCATCCTGTGCATTCCTCAGGGAATACGATTTGTTTCAGCCACAGCTCCATACTTTTATTTAATTTGTGGTGCAGAGAATCCTGCTTTCAGCCTCTGGCTGGAGTCCCCAGGTGAGCCCAGGCAGCACTGGGCAGATGGAGGTAGTTGCTCTCACTGCCTGGGGAAGGGACAGATTTCCCTGGCAGTGACCTGGAGGACATGCCCTGTTGAGTGGTGCTCACAGAAGGTGAGTCAAAGGAGGTAAAACTGTCCCTGCAAAACTCAGGCCACTTTGCAGTGATGACCAGCGACTAAAAATCCCTCCGTTCAGCACTGAGCCCTGCAGCTTTACTGATGCAGCCATCAGCTTTTGCATCCTTAGGTGTTGGGCTACTGAGAAGGGACATCCAGGAGGTGCACACCTGAAATACAGAGGTCTGCACAGGACAGCAGCAAGATTTTGCAGCTGCAAGAAAACTTGTAAAGAGGCTGAAAAACACTGAATTATTTATCCCTCTCCTTCCATGTATGCACAGCTACAGTTACTACGAGGTCCTCGTGCCGAGTACGGGCTGTGGGTGCTACTAGAATATCAACAGTTGAATCCATTCTGCATATTAGAAAATGAACATGTAGTTTGGAGTCTGTTCATATTTTATGAAGGCCTCCCAGCACCAATTAGAGAGGGATTTGTAGCGATCACTCACTCTGTGCTTACGTTCTTATCAATAGCAGCAAGCTTAGTTTGAGATCAGCTCTGAAGTATTTCTTTTTCTTCTTTTTCTTGGATACTTGCATATATAGATAGAGTATTTATGGAGATTGCTTTTTATCTCTTAAATTGCCTCTCAGAGACAGGAAGGAATAGGCAAACATTTGAATGCTCTCAAACGAGGATCTAAATTTGGCTTAATTAAACAATTATTGCACGTTGAATTTAAAGGAAGCTGCTTTGTTGACAAACATACGATGGTCGCCATTTCTTGGAAAGGTGCTGCTGTAATTATTCCAGCAGCAATCAATTAAAATGCAATTTTTATAATTAAACTTCCACAGTCTAAATAAGCCCAGCCCTGTAATAGTATGTAATTGTTGTGGTGTTTGTAGGCTTGTTTTTGTTTTCGCAGTGTCAGAAATCTCATGTAAATGCTTTGGGATTTCTTTTTTTCCCCTGCAGAGCTCCGAATGCAGAGCTATGACTATTTAATGTGAGTTAAGCCAACAGAAATATGGATTTAATGATCAGATGCAGCCTGATTAATACAACATAGGTACTACAAGGAAATACATCTCCTTAGATTTTGTAATAGGAAAAGATGTGATGCAGGCAGATGAATCACAGAGCATCAGTTCATGTTAGATCAAATTGAGGTTAAGGATGCTCAGTTTCTGGCAGGGATGGGCTCTGGCTTTCTAGTAATTGCATGTTTGTTTAGTGAGATGCCAGCACCTTACAGAGCCAGGTCCAGCCCTAAGGAGGGTGCTGATGGGTGAAATGCTGCCAAACAGGAGGGAGCACCAGCCTCCTGTGACCAGGATGTCTGCAGGAGCTCTGGGGTGGGCACTAGATGCTTGGCAGTCGCAGCCACTGCTGAAGAAGGTGGAAGCTCATCCCATGTGCTTTTCTGAAGAAGGAATAGCATTTAAAAGACAAGTGCTGAGCCATTTCCTCAGCTACAGCTGCCAGGACAGGGCGTAGCTCAGTCTGTCTGCCTTCATGGATCTGGGCACAGGGAGCCTTGGGTGAACGTGGGCCAATATCATCAGTAGGGACTCTGATGGGGCTCTGCTGTCACTTGGTGAAGGCAGCCCTGCCAAGAGGCTGGCAGCACACATCAGCTGTCAGAAACGGGTTTTCCCCAGTCTTGCGTGTCCTTTTCTCTCCAAAGTGCAGGGGGGCACTTTTTCTTCGTATGACTATTTCTATGTATCTAATTTTTTATCCTGGGCTGTGGGAAAGATGCTTGGGGAGAACTATATGAGGCAATCAGGAATAATCAGAGAAGGAATAAGGGGGATTTCACACCTGCAAATCTACCTGCTCATCTGGAAAGGGTCCCAAATATTCATTGATGACAAGCAAAAAAAGAGAGTGAAGAAGTAAAATTTGGGCTCTGCAGCAGGCAGAGAAGAGGTTTGAGAAACAGTGAGCAGCAGAGGCCAGACCTGTCCATTGTGTGACAGTCACAGTTTTCACTCACGGCTTATCCTTTCTTCTCTAAAAATAAAGCTTTTTCATGTGAAATAGGGATGCTACTAAGCCAGAAACACACAGGCTTTATTTTTTTGGCATATTAGCAAGGTGACAGTGGAAATTTTCATGTGGCTGCAAGGAAGGCAGCGTGGGGAAGTGAGTTGTTCCTTTTCTAAAACTCCAGTGGGAATTTTAGATATATACGTTTACATTTCCCTTAATAGGGTTAGGGCCCCAAAGGCAACAGCTCTCTGGCAGTGGAAGTGTAACAGTCCCGGTTAGCTTCAGTAACATGTGGAGCTCAGAGCAAACACAAAATCAACATGCTCCTTAAAGAGGCAATAAGTCAGGGAGACTTTAATATTCTGCAGATCCAAATTCTCTGGGGTGTGGTATTAACACAAGTCTGAAGACAAAGATGCATTTATTCCAACTGCATTCCTTTAAAGAGAGAGAGTGTTTTACTTCTCTGCTTTTAGCTGCGCAGGACTGAAATGGGGTAGCATTTTTCCCTGTGAGAAGTGCTGTCTGGCAGAGCATGGGATGTCCTCTGGGAGGTTACATGGACTCCTGAGGAAGTCAGGTGTTAGGCAAGATGCAGAAGGGCTGAACCAAGCCATTAACAATCCACCATCATCCCAGAAAAAAAAACCAAAACCACTTCGAAGTAATACCAAATGTTTGGAATGATAACCACATGCTATCCAGGAGGAACTGTTCCCTGCTCACCTGCTGAACTGATCGCTCATTAGCTTATGCAGTAACGAGCCTCTGGTTGATCTTCTCATGCTGCCCTTTAGCAGCCAGACCCACTTGTTCCCTCTGGGCCATTCTTAAAAAAAACCAAACTCACACCACAGCACAAAATAAATTAAAAAATCCAAACAGTGTTGTTATTTTTATTCATGTATATCAGCTGTTTTCCTTATTCTTTGCAAACTACACCCTTGCCCACCCTCGCCCAGGGCTGCAGTTCATGAGATGTGCTTATGCATTGCAGGGCTGGTTGATCCCTTGACCTTGAGTAAGCAGCAGTGAGAGGCAATGAAGAGGGCAGTAACAGCTACAGATTGCTATATCTCAGCTTCATCAAGAGGGTCTTTTCTTTCTTTGATTTTATTTGGTTTTGGCCACGTGGAGGAGTACAAAAGAAGAAAACTGATGTCTAAGATCGAGATGTAACACACAACCGATGGCAGGATTCTCGTGTGGATATAGCATACGTGTCTGCATCTCTCTATAGGCTGTAGGAGTCTTGGATGTGATTTAACAAGTGAGGTCCTGTAACTGTGCTAATGAAGATGAAGTGGGAGAGAGATGAAAGGATGAGGGCTGGAGGAAAGATACAGAAGCTGCTGTAGGTATTCTGGATGCAGAGTGGAAGGATCTCACATGAAAGGGAGGGCTACTTCTCACCTCCCCACCTTCCCAAACACTTTACTTTGATCTTTGTTAGCAATAAACTTCAATGAACAAAAGACATCAGTGAGGACACTGATTCAGATGTGTTTTTTCTCCCGCTGTCCTGCCGATATCCCCCGAGGGCCCCGAGCCTTGTTAGCTTTCCTTCCATGCAGCACCCACACCCCATGCAGCGCCGTCCATGAGGAGGAGGAGGACAGTGTTGCTGTTCTGGCAGGTGAGCAGCAGGAAAAATTATCATCAGGTGTGGGAGAGCACAGGTGAGCAAAGTCCAACAGAGAGCACTCAGGGACAGAGGATGGAGAAACACTGGGTCAGGAGACTTGGCATGGGAAGGAGGTCAGGCAGCAGCTCTAGGAAGGCCATGAACATGCCATAGCTGGAGTTTTCCTGTGTCTCTCTTTTCAGCCCTTACCTAAGCCAGGGGAGGTTTTGCTTTGTGAGGGCTCTGTCTCCTTCTGCCCAAATATGAACTGCAGCCTGCTGGTGTCTCCCGTCCAGCCAGCATCGTAGCTCAGCTCACTCCTGGCCTCCCTCTCCCTTGCTGCAGCTGCCACAGAGCCAGACCTCAGTGCTTAGGGCAGGGATTCCCCTGCATGGGGTGGTTATTGCAAACTGCCAGCATGTTTAACGTGGCCTTCAGCCACGGTGACAGTCCCAACATGTCACGGTGCTTTCCCCTCAGTCAGCCTTGTGCAGCAGGACACCTTGTGTCATTATTGCACGATGGGCATGAGCCATTTATATGTGGTTTATTGCATGATGCACATGAGTGAGTGGCTGTGTGTTGGTCCTGAGATGGGACTGTCTGGCCAGGGAAAAGGGAGACAATAAATGATGAGACATAGGCCACGGTGGTGTGAAGGTTAGCTGGAAAGGAGGCTTCTGTCAGAGCACAAGTGGCAGGGGAGGCTTGAGGGTGACCACTAGATCAGTGTCTAGCAGAGACCCAGATCAGCAGGGAAAGGGGGACAGGTCTGGGCCGCCAGCACCGTGTCTGCAAAGGGCTGAAGGAGCCAACGGAGACACAGCTGAGAAAGAGGCCTGGCCTGCAGGGAGTTCAAGAGAAATGTCTTTTGCAGAAGGTGATTAATGTCTTTAATGAACTACCAAAGGAACTAATAGAAAGCCAAACCACATACAGCTGCAATGGGGGAAGGGGCTGAGGGGACGCTGCTGTTGCAGGCAAGGACAGGGAATGAGCTGCGACATAGCCCATGCAGCAATGCTGTTTCCAGTTCACTGTCCCAGAAAAACAGTTGGGCACAGCAGCTGTCCCTAGCCCATCCCAAGCAAAGGCAGAGCTGAGTGCATTTTGTGAATCTAATCAGAATTAATTCAGTCTTCTGGTTCTGAGGTCTTTTCTGCTCGGCTTGTTATGATTGTGCCAACCAAAATACACTGTCTGCAGCTTTGAGGTGTGTGTGGATGGTAATCTGGGAGTCTTCATACTCCTCTCCTGTGGGGACAGCAAAGGGAGAGTTTTTGGGGAGAGCAGAGCCTTCACTGGAGGCTGGGACCTGGATTAGCATAGGCTGATACAGGCATTAAGTGTCGTCGCTTGTTTGGGAACCTGCAAGAAATGGGTGGATGAACTCAGACAGATTTCTAGCATTGAGTCATCTATATCATAATATCTTCCACCTTAGCAGCCTCATGTGCCAGACTGAGCAGAGACCTTGGAGGGAGCAGATACCAGCACCTCCCCTCAACCAGCAGAGCCCTGTGCAGTCCCAGGGCTTGCAGGAGATTGCCCACTCAGTTACCCCTAGACTAGAAAACCAGCTCTTTGTGTTAATAATTAGGGGGGCAGTGAGTTCACCGTGCAGCCTGCGAAGCACCAGGTAGAGCGACAGAATTGCATGCTTGTCAGGTCTGTTCTCCTTTGCCAGCTGTCTGTGGAGGGACAGACAAAAGAGGGGAAGAACCAAGCCCAGGCTTGACCCAGGGTGCCAGTGCCATGTCACTGCTCTACACGCTTTAGCAGCTTCCTTAAGCAGCAGGTCCTAAGTCCTTAAAGCACGAAGAAGGGAATTTGCCCCCTCTGAGTTTTCTGGCTAAGGATTAGCTGCCCTCATCTAAGCTACTCATCAAGGTTACCTCTGTAATCAGCAGAGAGCCCTCCAGCAACCAGTCCTTTTGAACTGTTTTAGACAACCATCTAAGGATGGAATTGCCCTCCAGAGGTGCCTGCTTATCTCCCTTGTTGATACGGGAAGCCAAGGTGACAAACTTGGCTTAGACAACTTACTGTGAGACCTTCAGAGGTAGGTGAGATGAATCCTACCCCAATGTATCTGCAGCTGGATAACGTTCTGCTAATTCCTCAATGCTCTGCTGAAGGTGATACCTCAGAGATGTCAAACATTCTCCTGCTCTCCCTGCAAGCAGCTTCTAAAGGCTTTGATAAAAGCAGGCATCGTGTTGCAAACAGGCAGTTTGCAGTTGTGCTATTCTGATGTGTTGCAAAGAATTGAAGACAACATACATTCATGGCATAGAAACTGCTCTTCTCAGGTTCACCTTCTGTATTTCAGTACAGTACCACAGTGGGCCCTCAAGGGCAGAGACCTGCTGTCGTCCTGAGACGTGCTCTTAGCCTCTTCTGTTTCGCACTTTTCATGGGCTCACTGGTTGCAGGAGTGTTTGCAGTGCTCTAACAATGATTCCCAGCTTTGCTTTTGTTGTCTTTACTTTAAGCAGATCTCTTTCTGTCAATACACTCCTGGCTGATACTGCCTTTCCCTAGGAGTAGGCTCAGGGGGATCATAAAGTCAGTGTCATTAGGGGAAGAATGCCTTCAGATGCTAACTGTAGTATTTTCAAAATAGCACTCAGGGATTTGACTGAGCAATCCCCACTAGCTCTAATGGGAAGAGCACAACTAAGCCCTGCGTGGCACTGAAACAAAGTGTCTTGTGAGCTTTTTTTTAAAAAAAAAAAAAAAAATGCTGTTTGGTCCCCCAAAAAAGTCATTTCTATGGTAGCATCCTTTAGCAGCAGAGCCAAATCAGACCCAAAGCATGCCTGGTAACCCCAGGGAGACTCTGAATCCCGCCCTGCTCTGATCTTGGATTCTGTCCATTTGACAGCAATCTCAGAGGAGTGTGATAGCAATGTGCATTCAGGTTTCCTGTCTCTGGAAGGAAAGTAAAAGTGTGAATCCAAACTAGCAATTTGAGCAGGGCACCTTTGAAAACAAAATTTAAAATCATTTTTAAAAAAAAACCCATCCCTCTTGGCTCCCAGGGCTGTGCAGTGAAATTTAGAGCAGTGTGGTGGAGGCTGCAGGGAATCAGGGTCAAGACGAGGAAGGTAGAGCAGCATCCTCAGGTGGGACTGTGGGAGCGTTTGGCGAAGGTGTGTTTGTCTCAGCAGTGTCTGCGTTCATCGAGCTGTGTGGGGGCTGCAGCCAGAGGAACGAGGAGCATTGCTGCAAGATGATGGGTGCTATGGGATGGTTCATGTCTAGAGCTGCAAAAGGTGCTGCAGACACAGTGTGTGGGGTGAGATTTGCAGTGTTTTTCCCAGCTCTCCTTGCCTGCAGTCAGTGCAGCGAACTATTCGCTTACAAGAACAGCAAATTTACATCAAAAAAAAAGGCTCCATCAAAAGGAAATCGCACTTGACAGTCTCCCTTTAGCCACAGGAGTGCAGCAAGCAGACAGGCGCAGGAGGCTGCTCTCCCATCCCTTGCTGTCTGTGTGCTCTGTGGTTTTGGCATTACGAAAACGGGAAGCAGCTGTAAGCCCTTTGGATCACAAATGGATCTGAGAGTCTGCTACCTCTGCTAACAACTAATTTATTATCAGGGAGCAGACGGTTTCCTCTGAGCCAGTGCAATCTATCATTTCTTAAAGATGCTGTGTGAGATTGAAAGAATTTGCTTTAAGAGTTGGCACCTGGAGACCAGCAGTGAGTCCATCTTTGGGAAGAAACCTCCTGCACTGGGATTTCTTTTTCCCAGCTTCAGCTGGAGCAGTCTATGGGTACCAGTGCCCAGAGAGATGTGCAGCATGTGTGCTCTTTCCTCTGAAAAGTTCGAGAGCATCCCTGGCTCTGAAAAATCCATTAAGAGAAATTGAAGACTTTTCTCTCTGGGCCCAAAATACTGATGAAGGAAGGGTTAAGAGGCTATTCCAGCCCCCTTACATGAAACCCATATGTGCACTCCAGGCAGGTTAAGTCTGCCACACACAGTATCCCATCCACAATCAGCACCCGCTGCTGCCTGGCCTGGATTTCATGCTGTTTCAGCACAGCACTGCTTCCTCTGCAGTGTCAGCCCGTGTTCTCTCCCACAGACTGGGGTTACACAGCGGGAAAAGGGGCTGTGGGGCCACGCTGCAGCCCCAAACAAGTCCCTGCACCCAGAGACCTGCAGTCAAAGCAGCTCTGCCAAGGGGTGCTTCCCTGTCTTTTTGTCCAATGCACTGGGCAAGGGTCCAGGTGATGGTCCCATGGGGTCTCCTGCGTGGGTGTTGGCACTCCAACACTGATGTGTGCACTCCAAATCCAACTCTCCTTTGCTATAGAGCACACTGGGGTGATGAAAGTCCGTGTTAATAATGCTCTTTGCAGCAGCTGTGAGCTCGTACCAGTGGTTTTGGCTGCTGTTATCTCTTGGCTGCTTAAAATCCCAGGCTCCTTCAAGGGAATTTGCTGTCAGAGTCAGCAGGTGAGACAGTAAAATGTACTGGTGCATGCAGCAGCCTTGGACTGGAGATGGGGAGCCTCCAGGTGATGGAGCACTGGGACCCTCTGCAGCTATTTTTCTCAGGTTTCATATTTAGTCAGTTGATGTGGTTTAACCTTTCTTCCTGTAATTTGCACTCATAAATTATTCCAAGAAAAGCCAGCATTTATCTTAATTTTGGTTTGTTTAAACATCTTTTCAGTGAGAAGGGAAATCAGGGCTACAAGTCCTTGGTTTCCTGGATTGTGGATCAAGCTCTTCCTAAAGAAGGTTCACTCCATTCAAAAGCACTCAAAGGGGATTTTTTTTTTTTAATCTGGGATCCCGTCACTGCTGGCTTTACCTTTCCTGCAGATTTTGCCCAGCAACACTATGCTCCACCCCAATTTTTGTTTGTTCTTCCCTTCCCTGCAGCAGGATTTTCCTCTTGGCTGTTCTGCTCCTGCCTGAGCCTGTAACTGTTGGAAGCCCCCTGCTTAACACATCCTGACCATCTCATGGCTGTCTGGTTCCTGCTGCTCACCTGTTGCACCTCCCTGGTGTCAGCAGTTCAGTAAGCTCTCTAGGCAGTGTTTCACCATTATATTTGTTTACCAAATATTTGGAGTCCTTATTGTTAGCTTAGGCCTGTAAGTACCAAAAATCAGATCTTTAAAGGCATTTCAATGTTTACTGATTTCTCCAGGAGCGTCAGTACCTAAATGTGATATAGTGTGTGCTAAGTGATGCTAAGCGTCCCTGTGGGTCTGGTTTGAGCATAGTACAAACAGGATTAATGGATTTTTATTTTTATTTTAGCCAAACAATTTTTTTTGATGAAAGAACAAGCCAAAAGTGGGATTATAGCTCAATGATTTGAACAGGTTCTAATGACAGCTAAACCATGATATACAGCAGGACAGGATTGCTCCCACAGTCCACTTTCCTCCTGCTCATGCACAGGTGAACCAGGGATGCTCACCCCATCTATAGCTATTTCTGGCTTTGCAACACTTGGGTGGACAAGGGGAAAGGTCTGCAATGGGTGCTTCCAGCCTGGCTGTGCTGTGGTGGAGCGTGCAGAGCTTGCATTGCTGCACTCAGCTTCTCCTCTCTGACTTGGCTTGGCATGGTGCTGTGGGGTACCTCATGTGGGAGGTGATCTCCTTCCCCAGATCCTCATCTCTCTGTGAGAGATCTTGCTTTGGGATCTTGTATCGGTCTCACACCTTGTTTTCTGATTTGTCAGAGGAATGTCTGGCCAAGAGCAGATGAGTGAGGAGCCCTAATGGCTTCTTTGCAGTATTTCTTTCCTCAAGAAGTGAGAGGAAAAAAAAATGTGCAAGAGGATACACTAAGACATCAGTGGCAAAAAAAAAAAGAAGCCTTGAAAAGGGTGTCTTGAGGAAAAAAAAAAAGAGAACTGAGCTTTAGGCAAGTTGTAGAATCAGGGACAGATGATAAATGAGGGTTGAAAGCTTGTGGCACATGCATTAGAGGCAGCCTCTAACATGTTGTTTAAATCAACATTTGTTGCAGTTTGCCCCATCCGCAGACAGCAGCTGAAGTGTGCAGTGCAATGCCTCTGACCCTGCATCCCCCATCACTCTAACCATGGGGCTCTGCAATTAGTGAAGGCACCAGCATGAAAACAGGCAAAGTCTGAGGTCCTGAAAGAGCAGCACCTGATGCACCAGGCTGTGTAGGCTTCCCTGCAAGGAATCTAATCACTTTTCTCCAAGGACTAATCACTTGTCAGACATGTCCTAACATTAACATAGACTTTCACTTCAAGTCTTAAGTGACCTACCTGTGCCTTTGAGACCCTGACTGTGTCAGTGACTTTCCTTTCTCTTGTGTGCCAGACTGCATATGGAGAGTGGCTTTGAGGGAAAGTTACATCTTAGGGGTACTTTCCCAGCCTGGTGGCTGCTTTTGCTTTTTTTTTTTTTTTTTATGAGACTGGATGGGTGGGAATGGGAAGGGCTGGCATTGATGACATACAACCAAAGCCATGCTGGGAATATTTGGAGCCCCATCCAACCCAGAAGCATCCATTTAGCTGGAAAAGTCTGGGTGATCAGAAGGGGGGATGTGCTTTCTGTGACTGCCAGGATTGATAAATAAGTGGAGAGCACACTTGCCCATGGGAGAGGACACAACTTTGCATTTCTGGCCAGTCCCACATTGGCCTCATTTTCTTGCTTATGCTCATGTTTACAGCCGTTGCTCTTCCTGATGAATCTCACCCCCATTAGGGAGGGTCCATGGCAAGCAGGGACAGCCAGCTGGCTGGTACCCAGAGCTCTTCGGTGTCTGCTGGCACATGAGCAGCAGGGGATGATGTTTGGGAAGTGATGGAGGAACTGTTCTTCTCCTGGAAGCACTAGGCAGCATATGGGTAAAGGCCATGTAGGTGCTTGAGTGGGTGAACAGAGACTACCTCTGCATGCAGGATCCTCAGGAACATTTTCCCCCAAGCAGGCTTGGCCAGGGAGCAGCCCAGCAAAGTGGAAGCACCAAGGGGCCATGCTGAGTGGCCAAAGTCTGTCTTATTCACCATCTGTTCTCCCATTGATGTCATGACAGCAGGAAAACACCCTCTGTGTCAGCAGCATAGGCTCATTCATCTTCGCTCCCCAAATGACAAGAGCATGAATCACCTGCTTGTCTCCATCTTCATCTTCCTCCCCAGACGTGGTGCTGGGGATCAGCCCGTATGTCTGGCCAGCTTGGCTGACACCCTTTGCACCATGCTGCCTTGTCAGAGATGGGACACGCATAGTGCTGGGGGTGAACACTGACATGACTAAGACACTTTGGAAGAGGAAGGACTGAACCAGCTCTCCTTCTCCCTCGCTGCCCACAGGGAAGCCTTTAATCTCCCGATGGGAAGAAATTCATGGAGATGCATTTAAAATACCAACCCTTGCACAGAGAAGGACAGCTTCTCTTGATTTCATTTTTGTGTAGCACCAGGCAACCCTGTGGTAGGTGAAGCTTTTCCATTCAGCTCAACCAATGTGCTGCTTATTTTCCTTTTTGGTCTTCAAAGCCTGAAGAAAGATTATCAGTAACTCTCAATCAAGCAAAGTTTTTTTTCTGTAGTCAAATTTCCTTAGGAAAAAAAAGGTTAAAGGCTGTGGGTCCTCTGGTTGAGTCAAGCCTGACATCTCACTAGAATTAGGTCTTCATTAGATAAAAAGCTAGTGGGAAATTGACTTTCTCTGTGTGTCTTGCAAGCTTCCTCTCCATGTAAGGAAGGTAGTTTGGGGGTGCTTCCCTCCCATGATAACCCAAAGTGTTTAACTGGTTGTGACTGGAACCCTACCAGGCTTTTGAGGAGACTGTCCAGTCCCTGGGAAGACCATGAACCATCCTTAATCTAGACAGAGTCAAGATTTCTGCATGCCCACGTTAAAGCAACTGAACACCAATTCCTTTGGGCTTGCTTCTTCCCAGTCAGGACCTTTCATAACCAAAAGACTAGATGCAGCCCAATGCAAGTGTCCCAGCAGACCCAAGGTAGATATGCTAGAGACATTGCAAATGAGGAAAAATGTATGTTCTATTTTGTTTTCCCTGCTGTGATTTAGTAGCAATGATCATGGCGAGGCCTGGAGTTTTCCAGCCTGAGCTTGGCAGAGAAAAGGAGAAAATGTCTCACTACTGCAAGAATTATAATTATTGTTAAGCATTTCTGTGGTGCTATCAAAGCACGAAGTGAATTCTAGAAGGGCTGTAAATGAATGCTTTCTTCCAGGATGTCCCCAGGTTGGACCCTGGCACATGCAGTCATGCTGCCCTGAGTGACTCCCTTCTCACTTGCAACTAATAACAAAAATAACTGTGGGGGCAGCCAGATGCACTAAGAAGTCGATGTGCCTGATATCATCATCATCCCTGTGTTGGAAAGCAGCCACTTACTGCTTATAAAACTATATTAGAGGTTGCTTTGTAGGAAGAGGGGGGCATTAGCCTTGTTCAAAAGCCTAAAATATTTATTGAGGACATGCTTTCTCTATATTCTCTTATGATAGGATGCCCCAAATCCAGTGACACTAATTAGCTATTTAAACTTTTTCTTTCTTTACCCCCCCCAGCTATGGCCAAATCTCTCTGGATTTAGCAGCACAGCAAAGATTTAACAGAAAGTTTAAATGGGAAAAGCGTATGAGAGGAGAAATCGGAGGATAAGATTCTGTGCCTGTTAACTGATGGCATTTATAAACTATAGCTGAGAGATGTCATATCAGTGGAAATGGAAAACAGCTTAGTGGATTATAAAAATACCCTCTATAAACCATTTTAATGCCTAATTTTTTTTTTTTTTTTAAATCTCTTATGGTAGGTGTCATAAAAATGAATTCTAGCAGAAAGGATAAAAATTTTCCCTTGGTAAACTGGCTGACTGGTGATTAGAGGCTGTCAGGGAGAACAAGCTCTTGATTAGGCTGAGGTGCTGCAGTTTGGCTGGAGACAGCAGTCTCCCATTTCTGAGGAGGTGAGTTCGCTTGCAGGTAAAGCAGATTCAATCCCATAGGGCGAATATCACAGCAGCAAAATATCCTCCCATCTCAATGCAGATTCTCTCAGCCAGGAGGAAAGGAAGGCTGAAGAGAAAGTGGTGAGGGCAGAGCTCTGGGGCAAGGACTACATCTGGGGCTGTTCTGGGGTAAGATGTGAAAGGAAATTGCAGAAGGACAGCAGCCCAGGGGGGAAGAAGAGGGGTTGCTGGTAACTGTGGGTGTGAATGTGAGATAGGATGGTGCAAAAAGATGCTTGTGGGATGGCTTGGAAGGAGCCATGAGGTGGTAATGGACAGAAAGACACATTCTGGTGTCTACCAGGCTGCAGTGATTCTGGTTCCACCACTTTCTCGAGTATTGAGTACATTTAAAATTAAACTCACATGAAGGAGAGAGAAAGAGAGCTGCAGCTCTGGCTGCCCTACAAAACAAATATTTTAGTTGCCCAGTGGCCAGTGTTTGCTGGTGTGTGACTTTTCAGGGCAGTCGCTCTGTGCTCACTTCTCTGTGGCCCCTGGGTGCCTTCTGTCCCCTCCTGTGTGTCATTTTGAAAAGCACAGCCAACACTCGATTCTGGGTTAAGATATTTAAGGATGCGATGTTTTGCAGTACATTTCCAAGCTGTTTGCGTAGGAAAGGGTAAATGACCTACCTCTCCCTGTCCTTTCACAGTCTAGTTCCCAGGATACATTCAAAGGCGCCTATTCTCTCGCTACCTTTGAAGCCTTTGTGTCAGTTCTCCCCACAGATCCTTGCACGTAGACCTCTTTTGTGTCCTGCCCATATTATTTTTTTCCAGAAGAAGAAATCTGCATGTGGGATAGAAATGGTATTAACTTTCCCAACGTGAGCTCTCAGCAGAACTGCATTTTCACTGTGTCATTGGGGCTGTGTCAGGCTATTTCCATAGGGAGGCAAGGTTCAGTGTATGGGCTCCAGCTGAGCACCTTACAGCACCAGTGCAGGAAAGGCAATTTACCAAATTAAATTGTACAATGTAGGATGTCAAGCAGCCTACTTCTGGGCCCTCTTCTCTGCAAGGGACTTCATCATGGCATGAGCTAAAGGGATGAGTAACAGCCTTCAAATTGAAAGCTTAAGGAAAAAATCTCATGCAGAATAATCCAAAAGCAACCTGCACCCAAGTTCCCCAAGCTCCAGTTGGGCTGGGAGTGTGTTTTCAGTCACAGAGAGATGAGCTGTCTTGCCTCTAGGACTTTTCTGTTCTCTTGTATAAATCAACCAAGGGCTAACTATAAAAGGCATTGGAGGAAAAAATGGGATTTATCTGCCCCCTTTCCTTCCTTTCCCATCACCTTCCTGTAGATGGCACAAGTGTGAGTCTTTTCATTTGTCCACCTTGCACCAAAAGTACCCAGAGTGGAAGAGATCTTAAGGACACCTGATTCACATACAGGTTTCATGGGGAAAATCAAAAGGAATAAAAGATGGGAGAGTTCTTCTGATTACAAAGATTTCTTATTTAAAACTTGAGGTATTATTTAGAGACAGTACTGGGTTAGTGACTTCTATGACTTTACAGTATCACAGTATTTGGGGTTTTAGCTAGCAACCTGTTTTCTATAGTTAGGTTATATTCTGTGAGACCATTTTTATTTTTACAGAGAATTTTCAGCCCAAATCTCTTGGGGGCATGAGTAGATTATACCCTAAACCTTCACAAACCAGACAGCAAATAAGTACATTATGCAATTTATTAGCACTGTTAGGCCCATCAGGTGTTTATTAAGAATCAGAGTCACTGGTTATGTCAGGTAGCATTGCTGTGCCCATGTAACACCCCAGCAGAGCAGCTCAGAGTGGAGGAGAAGCAGCTGCTGATCAGGCTTTCAGAATCCCTTTTGGCTTGTCATCACCCAGTAATAGCAAGAAACATCCACAGTCTCTTTATTTCCAAACTAGTGCACCCAATACCCACTACTGCACATGTTCTCTACTCACTGCCATGTTTTTGTCGCTGGAAGTACACACAGTGGGTTGCAAAGTAATTCTTTGCATATACCCACAGGTGCCTACAAAGCCAAATGAGAATCCCTTTACTATCTATTTATGGGGAAGAGTTCCAGAACAATTCTCTGAGCTATCCATTTTGGAGGACTGTAAAAAGAAAACAAAGTTATATTGTCTGGAATTTGGGTAGGAGTTTTTTGGTTGAGTTTTGGGGTTTTTTCCCTGCTGGGTGCTTACTGTTCCCACAAGAGATATGGCACCAGGTTTCACCGCGTATTCACGTTATACATCAACATGCAGCAATATTACAGGAGGTTCTCCAGTGCAGGGAACAGGCGTAGGCAGAGAGTTGATTCATCAGGAGATTTCAGCAAAATGGCAGTATGGGAGCTGAGCTCCCCTTGGATGCAATATTCCTTTACATTGATGAATCTTGTCCTTTGTCATAACCACACACAAGGATTATTGCTGTTATTATTCAAGCCTGGTTTACCTGTTCTAAACTTCTGAAACAAAACTGGGGGAAATTAAACTGTGAAACTACCTGGTGAGTGGCAGAGAAACTAATTCCCTTTGTTTTTTGGACATTTCATTTGAGCAACTGTCTTGGAAAAGCTCTCCCGTGTGACAGCTTCATCATGTGAAATTCCCAAGGGTTCTTGTAAGTCAAATGAATAGTCCATCTGCTTACTAGGTAGCAGCTGTATTGTATTTCCTGGTGGTAGGAGAAGCCTTTTGGGTGGAAAATGGAAAAATCTCACCTAGATGAGGGAGGGGATTTTGCAAGTGTGAGTGCAAATACCCATCTGTCTCTCCCAACCAAACTAGAACAGAACAAACCACTGACAGTTACTTTTGCTGAAGATCTTTCAAAGGCATCATTGCACCGTGCCCTGTGGGGAGAGCTTGCCTTGAGTTCACCCGTATGAGCAGGAAGGCTGAAAGGAAAGTTAGCAGCAAAAGGGATGCTGATATGTACTGAGGTCCCAGCAGATGAGTTACATGCAGAGTATAATCAGTGGAGGGAAAGCCCTGGGGAGCTTGTATAATGTCAGTCAGTTGTGAGTCCTGATGTTCATCCCACTTCAGCCCTGGGACATGCATAGACCAGTGCATCTTTAATTTGACCTACAGCTTCATTGCTGTCATTGCTACCAGCCTTAGAGCCTCTGTACATTTGGGTCCTTGTGTATGTTGTCTTTTTTTTTTGCCTGTGTATTATTCTAGCATGGAATTTGGCCATTTCTGCAGAAACCACTTTCTCAGTTGGGCTAGGCTCCTGTGCAGACACCCCTGCTGTCATGGCTGCATTAGCACACAGTGAGTCCAGGCACTAGGCTGCAGCAGGCTCAATGGCACACACTTGTTTACCAGTGGAATGTGCACATGTAGTTGTTCCAGAGGTGTCCAAGCTCTGTCAATGCACCTAAATCCTGAGCAGCACCATGTGCTGCCATTTCAGCCCTGAGCATCCTTTTGCATATGCTGGTGCAGTTCAGTGTGATCTTGCAGTACTGTGACTCCAAAGGAAGGGCAAAAGCAGGTAATCAAAACAGGATAACATTCTCCTTGTTGAGGCTTCCAGTGTAGTGGCCTCTAGTTTGATTTAGGTTTTAGTGGGGGGTTTTTTGGTAGTCCATGGACAGCCCTCTGTCTGTCTCCCACTTAGAAATGTATTCTCCAGAAATGCTCCAACAGAAATGTTGTCTGCTGGAGTCTGCAGACAGTCTGAAAAAAAAAAAAAGAAAAGCTTTCAGATGCATGATCCACATCCTATTCCTCCCTCTCCTCACACACTCATCACTGTATCTTCTCCCAGTGGAGCAATGCTGAAGCCTAAGATATTGCTTTAAATGTCAGTCATTTAACTACTAGTTATTTTAGCAAATAAGAGTGGGACTGTCTCCCTGGTGTTGACTGAAAATTGTTAAAGGAGGGAAAAAAAAAAAAAAAGACAAGAAAAGAAAAGGAGGAGAGAGAAAACAGAAAGGACAAAGGTAAGCACCAGACAGAAAGACATGAAAAGGCTGTTTCCCACCAAGGAGTTCAGGGGACAATATTGAGCCCTGTGTGGTGTACCTAAATTACCCAGTTTCATCCCCAAAGCAGCACTCTGACTTGGGTCTCTGATTCTCCTGCTGGTGTTGGCAGCAGCTCTGCTGCTGTCTGTTCTTGGCCAGTCCGGTACCAGCCTGTTGGCTTGGAAAGAGACAGGAGGGGTAAAGGGAGATGGGGGATGCTCCTGTGTTTGGCAGATGGCAAAGAGCTGCTAATTAATGCTCTGAGAAGGGTGGGAATCCTCTTTCCTTTTGACTCATATCTTGTTCCACATCCCCTTCTTTCATGTTGTTCCTGAGTCCAATTAACCCTTGGTGGAACAGAAATGGAGCTGATATCTACTTATTGCCTGGGACAATGGGGAGGTTTTCTCTTGGAGGATCACTTTAGCTCCATGTGTTGGCAATGCAAGTTTTCTCTACATGTAGATAACGTTAAGGGTGTATTAATATGCTGTCATCTGGTTGTTCTCATGAGTCGTGTTTGTTACATTCCCTGAGGCTCTGGTTCTTCTGGCATGGAGGGCTGTATGAGTTTTAAACCTGGAGTCTGTCCATGCACGACTTTGAAATTCACTTTGGAGAACATTTGAGTAAGGAAAAAGCAATTCTCAAGTCATAAGAGCAGTGTTGGTGCTGGCAGAGAACCCCACAGAGCAGAGAATCCCTCTCAGAAAGCCTTTTTCTCATTCAGAATTAATCAGAATAGACCTTTGAAAGTGTGTATCGGATGTGGATAATCCTCAGTTACATCAGTTAATAGTCAGACCCTGAGCATTTAATGGAATTACTACAAGTAACCAAGAACAGAATTGGCCCCCTGCCTAGGGATCCCAAACCTGACCACGGGCAATCATCAGTAGTAGCGTGTTTTTCTGAGGATAAATATGGAAAACTCACTGGGCAAAAACAAAACAACAACAAAAACCCACCAAACCCAATGTTCCCTAAATCACTGGAAAAGAATAACTAGATTATTATCTTTAAGATATCCCTATCTAATTATATTTTAAAAGGCATACATGAATCATAACTTTATAGAAGATAAAGCACATGTCTGCATTTTGTGTGAATAGTCCTTTTACAATCATAAACTGTCTCCTGTTACGGTTGCATCTGCTTGTCATTCGTAACGTGGATGAGGGAGGGCGGTGAAAGTGAATTAGTGCATGGAGCCCATGTAATATCCATTAGAAAAAACAATGCCTGACAATTAAGCATAGCATCCTCTCAAGAGCTTAATCATCATTTAAATTAAGTACAAAAGGAGGAAATCAAACTTTTTGTAGAAGTTGGAGGCTTTTTTTAAGAAATGAGCCGAAACAGACTCACTAGTTTGCCTGGTTCGAGGCTGTTCTGTGTAGATGAGAGCAAACTACTGCAACAAGCAGATATTTCACATTTTTGTCCATCAGGGTTTTGACTTTCAGTATATGCTACTCTAATAACTTCAAAAAACCTAATTATTTTCTCCTAGAAATAATGAAAAGCCCATTTACCTGTGGAAGATCTAAAAGGAGGCTCAAGTTTAAGATTTGCACCTTATTTTTAATACTGTGTTTGCATGCATTAGAAACAGGTTGAATGTAGCTGGTAATGAATTATTAACCCTTACTCATTCATGCAGTTTTACCCATCAGGTTTGAGCCTGCAGAGCATATTTGTGGAGAAATACCTGAAAATCCTGTGCAGTGTAATATGCCAAGCGATAAAAGTCCTTTTTTTTGGTGGTTTTACTAGCTGTTAGCTATAGAGGAGGCACTTCTTTTGAACATAACATAGGAACACAAAAGCCATTACACTGGGCCAAACCAAAGATCGAGCTACCCAGTGTGCTGTCGCATAATTGGGCACAGTAGACACTTCAGGGAAGAGTATAAAGATACCGCCTCCTGATTTGATGCTATCGATAACGTAAGGTTTCCTCTGCTGGAGTTTGCATCCAGAGTACCTTGTTTAACAGCTGGCAGTGGAGCAACCCCCTGAATCCTTGTAATCTCCAAGTTCATTTATACTGAGGCTCATTTGGCACAGAATTCCAAGGCTCACGGCTATACCACTTGGACAAACACCTCTTTTGTTTTAAATCCACTGTTCATTTCTGTTAGTTCCCCTAAATCTTGGCTCATGAGAAATAGGAAACACGGATTTCTTATTTACCTTTCCAAACCATTTCTGAATTTTATGGGTCTCTCTCAACCCCTTGGCAGTCATTTCTTTTTTAAGCTGCACAGTCCTAGTGTCCTTAATGTCCATACGCCTCAAGTCATCTGTGACTCTGAATGTTGTTTTAACATTTTTGCTGCCTTTTCACATTCTACAATATCTACTGGGACATGGGCAGGGGCTTTATCTTCTCTTTTGTCCTTTCATGGGATGGAAACTCTCTGTTCTTACACTTTGCAAGGCTTGCTCTGTGCTACAGGTTCCTTGTGGTCCTAATTTTGATTAGTGTACAATTTATAGCTCCAGGATGTGATCAAATGGGTATGTAAATGGAGACAGATGCCTCTTGTGGCACCTGTAATGGACTGTTTCAGCCATTAGATCTGGAGAAATAATTTTTCCAAGGCCTCCTTCTCTCCAGGGGGAGAACTGTTGCATTATTCATGGCTGCTATTTCCACTGTAAATTCTTGTCTCATGATTACAACCTGTCACAATTTCCCCCCTCAGCTCCCTCCTCCAATTCTTTTACACATTCATGTTTCTTGTTCCTTTGCAAAGCTAAAGGTGTGTCTCTTTGAAGTCCTTACTGAGGAAGTATTCTGTCGTGACAAGAACACAGAGCACCAACAGACTCTCAGTGTGTCTGGTGAACGAGGCAGTACTCCCCTTTCTACACATGCATTTTGTCCCATCAGCAATGGAGCTGATTTGACTTGCACATTAAAAGAAAAGTACATCCACCTATCTCCCCTCACTGATAGCCAGAGGGAGCGATTTGGTAGCTAGTTTGAATATCTTGTATCACAATAGTCTATTGCTTCAAATTTTAAGCCATAGGGGAGTAATTCAGATAGCCAGGATGTAACATGAATAAGAACTTTTTATAAGTCTCCTTGGATTGCCTTAGCCCCTTGCATGGTTTCTTAGTAAGTAATTGTTTTAGAAAATAGCAGGAATGGCAAAATATGCCCCTAATGGGAGAGCATTATATTTTCCATGTCTTTGTTATACATAACTTCCATGTGTATTTAAGTGAGTAGCATCAGCATAGAGCCAAAATGATATTATGTGGAAAAATAAGTGTTTGGGGAGTATCTGATGAATAAAAATAAGAATCATTTGGAAGATCTGACTTTGCAAATATTTAAGTGTAGAACTCTTTTTATAACCTTGCTTAAGCCATTTCTGTACCAGGGGCTGTGGAATGTTAGGTACAAGACCATCTTTTCTCTGTGGCAGCATCCCAAGCCATCCTTCCAATCTTTTCTCAGCTCTGTCCTTGCTTTAATAAAGAGACAAATTCAGATGTTAATATAGAGAGAAAGCAGTATTATGGGAATGAGAAGGGATTGAGAAGTAATTTTCCATTTCTATAACGATTTTTATTCTGACATTTCCAGAAACATATGGCCCTGTGTTCTGCAAGCGGTTTGTTAGGATGTGCTGTCCCTCTGCCTTGCTTCCCAGAACACACGGTCCTCCACACACATGCTCACACCAATGTGCAATGATGCCCAGCATTTTGCTTCAGTCTGTTGGCAGCAGGAAGGCAGAATCTGTGCATCCCATCCTCTCTGGGTCACTCTGAAATTCAGTCTGTGTTCTTCAGGAGTAGGAGTTTATGGAGACACACCTTTGCATGGCTTAAACTATCTACTTTAGGGGAGGTAGATTAAATAGAAAACCAGCCAGCAGCCCTAGGTTTGTGGTTTTGAACACCCTGATATCAAGACAGAGCTCAGGTACCCAAAAATATGTTCCTCCCAAGTTGTGGGCAGCTCTGCAGCCTGCACAGGACTATGAGCTGCCACTGCTGCAGCTGCTAGCAGGATGGGAATTTGAAGAGATTTCAATGAAAACTTTCCCTTTGCATTTTCCCTCATTTGCAACATGTCATATGGGGCTGTGGAGCTGAAAGGATGATAAGGGCAGGAGTTTATACATCTTTCATTGGTCTGAGCAGGCAGAAATGCGGATTCCATGTGCCACTGATAGCAGAGAGGGCAAAAAGCAGCAGCAGATCCTGCAACCAGAGCCCTGTTGCTAAGGAAAACCTGTGCAAGACAGGAGAGAGAAGTCTCCAAAACACACACAGATATCCAGAGTTTCCCCATGGATGGTTCTGTCTGCACAGAGCTTCTATGCCCAGCCACTGCAGACAAAGGAGATTGCAGTAGAAATTTAGGTAGCCTCTTGGGTCTCAGTACCTACATCATCTGGGCTTTGTCTGGCTCTGCTGGATTGCATGTCAGCTTTTTTAGTCCAAAGACTATGAAATATATATGAAAATACATATATGAAAAGTTTGAGAAGGATCCAACCCGCTTTGGTATTGATTTTCCCAAGGACCCTCTCATACAGCAACAACCACCTCCCTTTTGCACTCCTTTTCCTATCCAGGCTCTGGAAAAGGGGGTGTGGGTGTTGGAGCTGAGGGAGGATCATGCTATGCTGAAGGGAATTGGAGGGCAGGTGAGGAGGAGGAAAAAGCATCACCTGCACATGTCACCAGTGGCATCAGGGCTGGGGTACCTCCACCAGAGCAGAGGATGCTATGGACCAACCTCTGCTGTGGTACAGCAGATGCAGGGATGCCCATGGGCACCGGCATGCTATGTCAGCAGGGGCTGTGTCTGAAACCAAAGAGTTCTTTTCAGTCTGTGGTAGACAGGGCTGTGACTGCCAAACAGATGGCTCCTGGCCTCCCAGCAGGTATCCCAGGAGAGAGCAGTTTGCAAGCACAGCAGCTACCTGAGGCTGCCATTTGCTGTGACACCGTTTCCTCGAAATTCCCCCTCCCCAGCCCCAGCAGCAGCACTTCCAGGAACGATCTCTCTGTCTTCCACACACAGAACCAGAAAGCCCATTTTGTTTGTGGATCCCTGAAGATTGAACAGGAGCATCCGACCTCACTACACAGCTCTGCTAATGAAGCTGCCGAGAGTAATTAAACTAGAGCAATATCTGTTGTGGTATTTAGAAAAAGACATGCCAGGGATAATTATGCCACTCTGTGCTCTCTCTCTCTCTGCCTCTCCCCCTGCACACTGACCTATGCAAAGCACCATTGGCAGGGTAACAGCAGCTTTGTAGTTGTACCTCTCGGCTCTAAAAGAGCCTGTGCAAAGGCTCAGTCTCACTGTGTGACAGTCAGGTCCCCACAGACACTGAGATGAGCTGTGAAATTCAGTCTCTGCACCAGGGAGATCTGGGGGTGGCTGTCTCTGCTTACCAGCACCAAGGAAGTGATAGTGGGCTTCAGAAAGTGCTTTTGTGCATGCAGGTCTGTGCTCCTGCCTTTATCCCTGATGAAAGGTTGCAGGATCTGGAAGCAAACTGCCCCAGCACATGAAGAGTAGTGGTAACTCAAAGACATGTTCCATTGTGTGGATGTGGCTCTGCTCCACTAAGCCAACACACCGTAAAAAGCTGCAGCCAGGACAGAGCACTGAGAATGAGCTGAAATAGCTCATCAGTGTCTCTGTCATCATCTACACCATCCTACTTAACATGGGCTGGAGTGACCTGTACTGCACCAGCTTGTTGCTCCCAGTCCCAGTCTGGTCCATGAAGATTTTGCCTTTTCTTCCCAAATCCAAGAAGGTTTATTTTGAGATTGGAAACCTCAAAGGCATTCCTCTGCTGCCCTGCTGCCAACAGTGCTCCCTTGCTCATCATCTGGCATACCCTGCCTGCTCTTAGCTCCGTTGTACAATCATGAAAGGGGTTATGTGACATAAAATTATCTTGGGTGAGTTTTGATCTCATTTACACCTCTGTGAATCAGAAGTGAGTTTTTTTGTTGTGATTTTTGCTGCCAGTTTTGCAAAAGGGGAGATGACTTGGAGTTCCCCTGAGCCGTCAGGAGAAAAGTGGGAGTTTTGTGTTAGAGTAGAAAAAGGAGGACTGAAAAGAATGAAAAGGATTATATAAAGAGGGCACTTCTCTTCCCTATAAAGGCTTCTGTTTGGCAACCCATCCTTTAAGAGTGATCTCTTGCATTCCTGGCTCCATGTTCTGGTTCAGGTCAGTAACAAATGGCACCAGATGCATTAAGTTAGTTACAGAAAGGAATGTGTTAATCTCTTTTCTCCCTGACTTCCTTCAGAAACCATTTTTATTTCTTCAGAGTCTTGAGAAGGGAATATTGTAAGGAATTTTTTTTCTCTTATTCTGTTTTCTTGATATTTTTATCCAAATAAAGCTTTATACTTAAGGAAACAATAGGAAATGAAAAAGACAAACCATAGAAAGAGGTTTTTCCTCTTTTTTTTCGTTCTTCTCAGTTCCATAGAGACAATACAGAAACTTCCTCAAATTGTATGGTTGATGGCTCTCAGGGAGCAGGTGAGGAGATTTTCCTCTAGATACTGATGTCCATTCATAGAAGCAAATAAGAGAATTTGGTAGGAAAACCCAAGGCCACTAATTTAGGCAATCCTGCAGGTCAGTCCAGCACGTCATGGTATTTAGCATGGTTCAGCAATAGTGTTTTGTGTCTGACTCTGGACAGTGTGCTTCAACAAAGGCAGGGAGTGCTTAGAGAAAGTTCTGGAGGGACCCAGGTGTAGCCCAAGCCCTGGAACACAAGACAGAGAAGAGAAAGGGAATGAACTGGGTTTTAGTCTGGAGCATGGAATGTAGCTTAGTTTTCAAATCTTCAGGTGCAGCCTGCAGAGGGAAAATGAATAAATTGTTCTCTCTGTCCACTGTGACTTCACACATGGTGGGAGCTGGGGCTGAGTGTTGAGAGGTCTGTCAGCTTGGTTTGGGGATGGACTCAGTGAGGCAGTGGTGAATGCTTGTGGAACAGGCTGGAGGGATGTCTGCCAAGCAGTGCTTTGGGGAGAGGTGAGCCAGCTCCATAGATGGTGGGTACATCCTCCTGAGGCCCCTCCTGGCCCCAATCTCTATGTGTCTGTGAAAAGGAAGGAGGGCTGTTTCATGTCACACCAGCAGAAGTCATGCTGGATTTTTGCTCAGGGAGAAAAAGCTGTGGGGTATCACTAAGGTCTGCATTACCAAGGTGTTTTCCAGGCAGAGTGATTTCCTTCATGGGGCCATATTACAGCTCAGTGATTACATAAATAACCATGTTTTCTTTTCAGGACAGCAGGTACTGGCCCCAGGAGGTGCTTGCAGCTGTATAACCTCTAAAAGTTCTTGTAGTCCTTCAGAGACTCTTGATTTTTTCCCCACTGCCCTCCTGGCTCACTTCTTTTTAATGATATTTACAGCATTTAATAACTAACTCAAAATTGCCTGGATAAACCACTATGTTCCTGCATGTGGCAAGTTGAGTCACTTGGTTAGTCTGTTTTGGATTATCTTCTTTCCAGAGCCAGTGGGGAGAGCATGCTCCAGTGCACAATGTATCCCATCTTTTGAAATTCATGAAGGGTTTTTCTTTACCTGCTGCGTTTTGTTTCTCTAGGCCAAGTGCTGTCAAAAACTGAACTTTGCTGGCCCTTGCACACTCTTGGTGGGAAAAAAAAATAAAAATTGAGAGAATTCACCAGCAGGTGTATGCAACACGTGAATCACAACCTTTACACCTCACTACGTATCCAGATGTGCACGTGGTTGACTCTCAGCAGTCAAACAGGCCAACCTCACAACACAGGCAGGGGGGAGATGCTGAAAGCCAGCAGCAGTTTAGTGCTGAACCAGGACCCGAGCGATCGGATGGGTTCGTAGGGATGGATATGGTTGAGGAGCCTTTTGTAACTACTGTGACTGTTCTCTGTTCTGCCTGGTACTGCTGCCTGAAAGCATTCAGTTAATAACTATCAGATTCTCGAAGCCATAAGCTTGTTTTACAAGTCATGCATTTTTAATACTGTATTGAATCTGAGGATTCTTTTTATTAATCTTCCCTTTTTTAGCACTAAAAACTCTTATTTTTAGATATTATTTTTTTCCCCTCTGAATTTGAAAGTCTGATACGTCACTGAAAAAGAAAAAACAATAATGTGACTCATAATCAAATGACTCCAGGAGCTGAGACTTTATGGACCTCACTCACCCCTGCAAGCCCTGTGCTGAGACTACAAGAGTCAGTAGGACTGTCTGCATCCTTGCTTCAATGATGAAACCCCATGTGTTAATTTTCAGTGAGAAAAATCCCCGAGTGACACTGCGGGTGGTTTATGTAAAGCTCCTTGTCTCGGTTCTTACTGCTGTGAATTTGGGCCAGCACTTATAGCAGAGGCGGAGGGGCTAAATCGTTGGAGAGATTCTGTTTCTGTGTAAATGATTTTATGGCCATCACGACGTCTCCTGCAGTTGCTGTAACACCACTTCAGGCACAAATCCCACTTAGAGGGAAGCTGACGGATGCTGAATCATACAAACGAAACAGCAACCTGTGAGATCCCAAACACCACAATATGGGGACCTCTGTCATAAAGGGAGCTGCAAAACTACTGTATTCATACAGACAACGGATGCAGTCTCCCACTGAGTTCACTCTAAATCTCTCTCTCTTGCTGCCAAGTCATTCTCCCTGTAATTAATATTTCATCCTGTTGATGCAACTTGTCCACTTATTTTCCCAGTTGTTTGCAGTGCGGATTTCCCAAATTGTTTCCTTAGGGCACTTGCAAAATCAAGATCTCACATCTGAGGAGGTCTTTGCAGCTCAATTATTGAAATTTCTTGCTGAAAAATGTATGTGCTTTTAATTTAAAAAAAATTACCCAGCAAAACCAGCCTGGAGGTAGTTAGAAAGTAAGAGGAATGTTTTGTTAAGAAAATGAAGAAGAAAAGCCCCAAACCCCAAGTGCATTAGTAGTTGCAGCATTTTATGTCCAGAAACTATTTGAAACCTTTCCCTGGTGATGGATAATGGAGAGGAGCCTGGGACTGAGCCGTGTCACCTTATAAAAATGCCAGAAGCTGAAACCACAGGAGATGTTAGCTGCTGGAGGTTCTTCCCTAATTGAGTTGCAACAGAGAGCATGGCAACCTCCTTCTCACCCTGGGGCAGGCTGAGTTTGAGGAGGGATTATTCCTTGGGCAAGCCAGCAGAAAGCCATGGTATTGCCTCTGTTTGCTTTGCATTAAGCTGGAGCACAGACCTGTATTGGTTCAGATCCTGCAGTTTACAGAAAATTAATCCTGAGCTCAAGTGAAGAACTCCGATAGTACTCAGGGGGTCTTCTTTCTGGTTTCCTCCTAACTAGTGCAAGACCAGAGCTTTCTCTGAGGTTAATCTACAGCCTGAAAAAGGCAAGCCTGCACATCTGTGCTATGTAAAGCCACAGTAAGGAATTCCTCACAGTGTTTGCAAAGGGGTGAGCAAAAACACCAGTACCTGTGCAAGTAACCCTATGTGAATGTAGCATGATGCACTTTGGGGGTTGCTTACACAAAGCTTTGGCAGAAGGGATCTGGGTGGAAGTGTTGGTGTGGAAATTTGGGGCAGCTGCAGTCTGTGCCTTACTTGTACCAAGCCCTCTCTGCTACCCTACTGCAGTGGCCCTCGTGCCACCAGGCAGTCTGTTGAGTAAGGGCCATTTCAGAGACTCTCTGTGCCACCAGCAATGATTGGAGTGTTTTTTCTTTTGGTGCTGTGCTTCTCTAAATCTCTAGATGTGACTGCAGGAGCAAGCTGTAGAAGTGTGTGTTATGGCTGTGTGTGACGTGTCTCTAGCTCAGCTCCGTGCATTCACAGGGATGGCTAGAAGCTGCCCGTAGCATGGTAGGACACAGTGGCCCAGCTGTGAGGGCAGACTGGGCTGGGATCCCATCCATGGGGCATCAATGGACAGCGGGACTCTCTTGGGACAAACTAAGTCCCCATGGGCAGAATCACTGTGGTATTTGATAGGATACCAAGTGGAGGATCACAGAATCACAGAATGTTAGGGATTGGAAGGGACCTCAAAAGATCATCTAGTCCAATCCCCCTGCCAGAGCAGGAACACCTAGGTCAGGTCACACAGGAACATGTCCAGGCGGGTTTTGAATGTCTCCAGAGAAGGAGACTCCACAACCTCTCTGGGCAGCCTGTGCCAGTGTTCTGTCACCCTCACTGGGAAGAAGTTCTTCCTCACATTTTTGTGGAACCTCCTATGTTCCAGCTTACACCCATTGCCCCTTGTCCTATCATTGGATGTCACTGAGAAGAGCCTGGCTCCATCCTCATGACACTCACCCTTTACATATTTATAAACATTAATGAGGATGCCCTGTACAGGGCTACCCTAGCTTCGTCTGCACTTTGCTGAGGCATGGCGGTCTCCTGGACAAGTCAGATATACATTGTGGTCTAAGCATGAGGCATTGTCATCCTTTTTGCACATACCAGATTGCTTCACAGTTCACACAACAGACTCGTGGTGCCTCCTACCCTCTCAGCTGTCATGCAAGAGGCTGACAGGGCCCAGCTTGATCCCTGTGACCAAGCTTGTGACCTCCTTTCTGTCCTTACTAGCACCTTTTTCCCCAAATAAGCCTGCTGGCCTTGGTCATGTTACTGATGGGGCCACATTTACACAGCAGAATTAGGACTAGCAAGTGGTGAACCTCAGTTGTCATGTGACTCAATGAGGTTTCTTCCCACCACATTATATTTTTGTACTGGGAGGGAAAAAAGTCCTGGGAAAACTGTGGCACTACTAATTGTAGGCTGGTGTCAGACCACTTTGTTCCACAAAGACTTCTGGCACGTAGGACAGTTGTGTGCAACCACTCTATGACTAAGTGGCTCTGGACGTGAGACTGCAGGCGTGCCCAGGGGCATCAAGCAGCACCGTGCACTTAACCATGCACAGCAGGGAGGAGATGTGATCCTGCTTTAGGAGTAGGCACTGTGCTAAGTACTCCATGGGGAGCCTGTCTCAGAGGCAAGGAGTTCTCCTAGTTTGGGAAAGGGCTTCCTGTATAGAGAACACTTTGCTAATGTTTGTTTTGGTTTTGCTTGGAAGCTGGAAAATGAGGCAATGGTGATAGTGAGAGACAGAAGAATAGAGGCTGTTGAGAGCTAGTAAATAAGCCATGAGGAGCAGGGTTTTCACTGTGGAGCTACTCCAGGAGTTTCTCTACTCAGCCAATGAGTCCTCTGAGTAGCATGAATGCTCTCCAGCATCTATAGGGGTTGGGAAAGACAGAAAGCTTGCTGAATATGATGAGTGTGTACTAACATAAATCCTTTCCCCAACAGAGCAGTGACAGTTCTGTCATACCTCTTCCCTTCCCCACAGACATATCCCAGTCCTGAAGGCCACTCAGCCTTTCACTGAAGTTAAAAAGCTGGTAACTGCAGCTCACTAGCTGTGCACTTAAATTAATGAGAACATATGAAGAATTATTCCTTTCTGCCACTGGCTGCTTGGAAGCAGGGTTGGTATGTGGAGTATTTTTAGGAGGAAGAGTTTAGTATGTTGTAGAAGTTCATGAGAGGGTAGTGAAGGAATAGCAGCAGTAGGAGTTTGAATGTGAGCATATTCAAAGTGGGAGAGAGGCACAGCATGAACCCCATTCCTCCTCCCTGCTGAAGATAGAGAAAACAAGAGACAAACAGAAAGAAAAGCAATGTGGTGTGAAGTGAGGGCGGAGGGGTTGAGGGACAGCATTGATTGGCAGGTCCTTTCTTGATGGGTTTGTTTTTAAATAGAAATAACATAAGTACAGGGCAGATCATGCCCAGAGAAGGGGCAAAAGGAGATGCTGCCACTGTCCCTGAGTTTCCTCTCATGTCACATCTCCTGACTTTGCAGTGTGAGATGCAGGATTTTGTACACAGAGAAAATTGTGACTGATCACAGTTTGTAGGGAAGCCCTCATGTTTTCTCTTTTCTGCCAACCTCTCCCTTGAAATGTAAATAAACAGGGTTGGAGAAACACATAATGAGGCCCAAGGGTAAGGGACTAAAAATCCAATATCATGTTTTCTTTGGCTGAATTTCTGAAAAGAATAATAAAAAAAAAAAGAAGACTAGATGAGGAATGATATAAAAAGAAATCAGACCTGTAGCTCACGATAAAGGAAAGCTCAGACCATTCAGCATCAACACAGCTAAAACAGCCATGGCATGTCAGCTACAGACTACACCTGCCCAGGGAGGAAGGCAGGGTAAAAAAAATCTGTGTTCTGCAGCCAGTGGGATGATTCTTCTCCTGATATCCCAGTATCTGAAGCCAGATATACCTCATTCCACAAGTTAGGAGCCAAATGAATGCGTCTCTTTGCAGCTGCATGTGCTGGGCTGGGGTTGCAATTCAGAGGACATATCTGCTGAACAGCAGCAGAATGGCTGCAGTTACCACCTGGGAGTTATAACTAACTGCTTGGGAAAAAGATCAAAGTGAAATCTTTTTACATCATGTTTCCTCACGAAGATTGTTCCTCTTACGCCTGGTACCACTTCTCTCTAGAGCATCCCTTTTGATGTCGCATGCAGCATCATCCTAATAGGAGAGCAGATGGGCTTTTCTGCTAGTCAAGCTTGTGAGTGAATAAATTGTATTTCAAGGTGTATAAAAAAGGCCGTCCCCTCCCTTTAAACACCTGTGTGCATTTCTTTAGGAACCACTGCTGCTCCCAGGCCTCCTGGGCTGAGCAGTCCTGTGGTGATCATCTCAGCTCCCTGCAGATGCCCCGATCAGACGTGCACAAACCAACAGACATTTGATTTCCATCAATTTGCTGCAGTGCAGTGAGCTCCACGGTGCAGCACTAGTGCCTCTGCCTGGGAAGCAGACAGGGAACCACTTAGCTACTCCATGGCAAAGTCAGCTCCAGCTCTGCTCTGCCCTCCTCCCCTTGACACTCATCTCTGAGGCACGGGAATCCTGTCTAACCATGCACAATTAGAGATGTCTTTTGGGCACTGAGCAGCTGACATCAAGGAAAGCATTGTTGCAAGTCAGTGTGGTAGTACAGAAGTCCTCGCTTGTTAGGAAGAAAAGAAATCTGTAAAAACCCATGTTTTACAACAGGGAAACCTGCAGTAGCTATTTACCTATTTCAGGGAAGGGCAGATGTGAATCTGTAGTGCTGCTGTAATGGGAGCGGAGGGGCTGTGTACACAGCGTTTGCAAAAGAAACACACAGTGAAGACATGTCTTTGAACGTGTTACCCACTGGTCCCAGTGTCTGTTCCCCATTTGTTCAGTTTGATCAACGAGATCCTCGAGCATCTATTTGTACTTGGCTCAGAGACAGCAGGGGTATTGCTGCTGGCTGCACCAGCCCTCACGATGGGAGCCCGGTGTCACACAGGGAGCAAGCCACCAGGCATGACCTCAGGGGGGTGGGTGGTCTCTGATGTCCCCAAATGCACAGAGTGTGTCCAGGGGTGCCTGGGGCTGTCTTGTGCTGCTCTGCACACCTGGCCAGGCTCTCCACCCACAAGTACCACAAAGAAAGAGCAGACAGAAAATGCTGCACACCCAGACAGTGACTTCTCAATCCTCACTCATGTTTAACGTTAAGCATGCATTTTGCTGCATTGCTGGGCAGGGTTAATTTGTGTCTGCATGTGGGCAGAGGACTGAACGCCAAAGATTTTCTGTGGGGCACTTGGGTAACTGCTCTGCCTTTGTTTTGGTTTTGTTTAGAATTTTTTGCAAAAACTTGAAGAGAAAAAAAGAAAATCTAGACAGAGGTAGTCACTCAGGAGAGACTTTTGTGGGAAGGAGAGCATGAGTGTGGCCCCATGGACTCTCTTTGGACCTCCTCCCCAGCCCCATGGTATATGAACAAAGCCTGCCTCTGCTGCTGTGTGCATTCAATTCATTGGCTTCCAGTTTCACACTGAAAATGGGTAGACAGTCTTCAGAGCAATGCAATGTGTCTTTGCACGGGAGTAGAGAACCTAGCTGGCCTTGGGGAGTTATTTTCACCATCAGAACCCACACAAGTATGGCTGCAAGACAAAAGCAGTAACATCCCTTAATGCATTGGCCCATTCTGTCCATTGAAAGATCAAGGTTAAGTCCTGTGTGATGCTGCTGGGGTGAGCAGCAAAACTCACACTAAATCAGGACTGAAGAGAACAGATGTGACTTTTCGTATAGCCTTCTGGATTCTTTTAATAGAGTACTATAAATGAGGTTATTAATTATATCAACAAGGAGAGTAACACCAGATATTTTCCCTAGTGTTTCATGGCTTGCAGAGTTAGAACAAATCATCTGTGCCAGCAGTCTCCAGTGGATTTGAACATGAGCTTAGAAGCCAGGAACACCTGGTTCTTTCATCAGCTTTGATACAGGCTCATTGTGTGACATCCAAAAAGTCCCATGAAGTTTGGTTTTGGGAGGCACTGAGTGATCACTGCTGTTCAGCACATCTGAAACCAGCCCAGTCTGGCCCTCTGTAAAGGACAGCCAAAAGCTCCTTTGAGCTCACTGAACGAAAGGCACGTTATGAAAGCAAAGTTTATTATATGTTTACCGTGTAATGTCACGTGGACTCATAACATAGTGAACACTGCAGATACTCCAAAGGCACAAAATATTAGCTGTAGTAAACACATTCCGAAGCTCCTCACTAAATTACTCTAAGCCTCTGATGTCCCTCTGCAGATTTTGGTTGCGTTTTGGCTCTTGAAGGTATTTGTAGACTGCTGCCATATTCCTTTACTGAGTATCTGCCAGATCCATCAGTCCCAGGCCCTTCTGTTACCAACACAGCAGATGCACTTAAAGTTACGAAGCCCAGAGTAAGCAAAACTAAAGCGTTTAATCTATTATTAATCAGTCAGTTGCAGAAATGATAGGGCTCTGGGGGACCTCAGAAAGACATCAATATTTATAGCCTCGTTAGTAAATGCCACTTTTTTTTTCTTTTTAAAGAGACAACAGGATTATGAACGATGTTTATGTTTCGAGTCATTCCATGAAGAGACTATGTCATGTTTTGGGATAGGAGGATTCAGAATGAAGTGTTTAATATTTATCACAAAGTATTAAGACTGCCACTGTGCTTCTGTTCTTGGTCTTGCACTCAAGCTTTCACCTTCTCTAGAAGCAGTGACCCAAGCTGAGATCAGACACCCCCAATCACTCTAAGCTATCATCTAGGGAATTTTAAAAAGTGAAAAGATAAAGTCTCCCCAATCATTTGCCAAGATAAATTATATAAATTTCATAAAAGAGAAGCGACGAAATATGATTTCAGTTCCAAAAGAACTCCACCCTTTACAGGCAATTTTTTTTCTAGATTAAGTGAGACTAAACAACTCATCCTGCAGTGCTTGTGCTTTGCGGTGTTTTGCAGTTCTTGCCTGAGTTTGTACCTTGACATTTTCTGCACCCATCCCAATGATGCTGATTTTAATATGACTGTTATTCCTGGTACACAACCATCTTAGCTTGTTTACTTTTACCTTCATACACTCATGAGCTGTTTTTTGCAAACACTGTGTTTTGTTTTTCTTTTTTTTTTAAAACTTCTTAACATTTTTATGAAACCATTTTAATGGATATTTTTTTATATCCCCTTTAGTCCTCTTTGCAGTTTCTGAATTTTTACTAAAGATCTCTTCCCTGGAGTAGAAAAATGATCTCTCTCATCTCAAGATCACTTCAATGCCACCATCACTGCAGCAACCTCTCGGTTGAACATTATTGTTTTCTGTTTCATGCAGGAGATGTTGAGAAAGAGAGTACTGGAGCAGAGACTAAAATCTAGGGGGGAATGAGAGGATAAACTAAATAAACCATGTGAAAAACCACATAGGAGAAAAAGAAAATAAGAAGAGAGAGGACATTCCAAAGGAAAGAAACAAAGACCAACCCTTAGCCATTGTAGAGTTGCCTTCGGGTCGTTGATCTCATCACTTCTCCCTTCTCACACTTGTACTTCCCTTGCTGTCTCTTGATCTGGTCACTGTATTTCCCTCTTTTATACCCAGCACAGGCTTTTCTAAATAGGAAAATGAGGTATACTGCACACTAACTCACCTTCTAATAGATGAGCAAACAGAAAACCCACCAACTTGGGCCTGTGTTCAGCAGCACAAAGACATTAGGGATGAACAGAGGATCTCTCCCCATGCAATTAGATGGCAGAAAGTCTCGTGGTGCCTCCAAATTGTTTTACAGAATCTGGCAGCTTTTCAAGAGCTCCTTACACCAGGCATTCCCGTTCTTTAATCTCTGTGTCCTGGGAGCTCAAAACTGTTCTCCTCATACACTTGAGACCTATAATCACTGTGACTGAAGACTGGTTCATTGTGCTCTTTGTGTGCTAGAAAATAAGATGTGAAATCCTTCCACCCCTGCTCTCAGCAAGGCTTGACTATGTATTTCATGGACACCTCCTCCATCATATGAACCCCCATTCATGGTCCTCTCTCAGTTGAGTCCTGGCCTCTCCTGAGGGCTGAGAGATCCCTCTGGATCCCTCCGGAATGGTGTGTATGAGTGATGGGTCATCATGAGGTGCAAGAGAGCCAGATTCCAGGGATGGGCCTGCTCTTCCCTAATGCAGGCTGATCTCATTTTTTGAACTGTTCATAATCTTGGAGCTCTGAATCTACACCTGCAGTGGAAAAGGGAAGACTCAAATGTGGGTTTTTCTTGGCTGAGCCCTATGGGATGTGTAGTATTTTCCCACTGTACTGACTGGAAATAGCCAAGCTGTACTCAGATAAAGCCAAGCCTAGAGCAGGAGCTGAAGAGATCTGTTGTAGCCTGTGCAAGAGCTTGACCTGCAATACCATATACTGTGTGCTTTGGAAACATCACCTGTGGCATTAATGAATCTTTTTTACTTCTTTACTTTAAAAATACTCAGAAGTTTTCTTAGTTTTCTTCCATCCTTTAGTTTGATTCGGCTGTTTTGATTTTGTCCCTGAGTTTTATGTTTACTACACTGCATTGTGGCTGATGTTAATGCACCACTTCTACCTCAACGTTGTTTTTTTCCCCCATTGCTGCACCCAGACCATTGCAGATAATTACAGATTTCTGTTTGGAGGTGGTTGAAAGCTTGTGGAAAATTTTCTCATTCAAGATAGGTCTTTGCCATAAAAGATTTTTCTCCCACAAAGAAATAGTAGTTTCAATAAATGTTTACTATCATTTTGCCATGGCAAATCTGAAATAAAAGGTAAACGTGGAGATTTTTTATGTATGCTCACACTTTTTTGCCAGTTTGCCACTTACCTCCCACCTACCAGTTGGAAAACAGGGAAAAAAACCTGTATGTGATGCCAATCTCCACCTATTTTCATGTTTCTCTGTTTTCCTATCTCCTCTCCACAGAAAGAAAAGAACTAAGCATCAACATCTAAGGAAATGAAACTATTTTTATCAGTTTCCCTGACCAAAAAGAAACTTAAGATTACTTGAAACAACACAAAACTAAATATTCTTGTTTCATTTTGATATTTTCATAAGGAAAAAAAATGAGAATCTAATGTTTCTTTTTGGTGTGACTTCTTAAGAAGAGAAAGTCAGTTGGTAGCTCTATTTGCCAGGTTTTCCTTTTGTGTTCTCTTCTGAGTTTTGTGCTTATAAAAAATAAGAGATTGATTTGCAAATTAAAAAAATATAGGTGAACTTCCTAAATAAACAATTTCTGAAGTCTGAAGGGGAGGGAGGGCATCTTCCCAATCTCTCCTTTCCTTTTGACTCCATCTGCTTCTAGAAGAATCGCTACAATTGCTCCTTGCAGCTCTGCAGCGAGCTCTGAGCATCTCCAGCTCCCTCCTCCCCCTGTAGCCCTCTCTGCCCAGGGGGCACTTGGTTGCCCTCACACTACGCTGTAATAAATGGCACCCACACTTTAATAAATGCCATTCTCTGTTTACCCAGATCTCAAGCTTTTTAAAAGTCATTGACTTCAGCGTAAGCAGAGTTTGCTCAGTCCCACGGGACAGAGCTCCATGTTTAATAATGTGAGGTATATAGAAACTTTCAAATGTCTTGGTTTTCTCTACCCCTTTCAAAAGAGATTATTTCATCTTTATGCAAATGGCAGGGACCCTTATATCTGCTTCTTCTCTCACACTGCTCAGCCAACATCCCCTTCATTTTCCTTACCCAGCTATAGAGGAGGAAAGCATCAGGCATGCTTGCTCCTGGGAGGATAATGGCTCATGCAGCAGCACTTGCAGTCCACTAAATATTCATTCTCCTGTGGTTTTTTGTATCTGTATTACAGATATGTAATTCCTATCAGACATGTCAGGTGTTCGGTGTCTCTGGAGACAGCCGAACAGTGGAGGCGGGAGACTCCAGGAATGTAAATGTATGCTGAGGAAATGTGACAGTGGTTTCTGCATGCCACAGCGATCAAAATAGATCCCTGGGTGCTGCGCCTGCACTTCCCGCGTGGAGCACGGAGCTCTCTGCTCCCTCTTCTCTGCTGCACTGACGTGAATGTTAATGCCAAAAGGGCAAAGGCCAAGGTAGTTTTGTTGCAATACCTGTTAGCAAGGCAAGGAAGAGAACTGTGGAGGTGATGGGTGGATGTAAGGTCATTGCGTGAGACCCGCCTCTCCGAGGCACAAAGAGAAGGATTCAGTTTCCTTACCCCTCTGCTGCAGATGGGGAGACAAAGGCAAGGAACAAAGTGCTTTCACCCTACTGACTTCTTAGGACAGAAATAGTGTGCTGGCGTGAGAGGGTGCAACTCCGAGCCCCGGGAAGGGACCTCAGGGTCACCAACGTCAGGTTGTGCTCTCAGACAAAAATGATGCTCTAGATGAAACCAGCTCTGGTTTTGCTCCAGTGCTCCCTTTGGAAAGCGATACCAGAGCTGCTCTCCTCCCACGGTTACAAATCTTTCTGTGGTTCACAGCCTGCATTTATTCATGACTAGTTTATTCTCACTTGTTCTCATGCCAATGTTGTCCTTTAGCATCAATAGCTCTTCTCTAGTGTTTACCTCTCTGATGGTTTTATAGACAGCAACCCATCCTCTCTCAGCCTTTGCTTCCCTGCACTAAACATGCCAGATCTTTTAAATCCCTCCTCATGAGACAAGCTCTCCATTTTCCAGGACAATTACCCAAATATCTCACCTGCATTAGTTTATCTAACTTTAAAAAAGTACTGGTTTTACTGCACTGATGACAGGTTCACATGCATGTGTCAGACTCAGTGGAAAATACTTGCTTCAGGAAGGGGGATAATGGTGTGTGTGACACACAAAAGTTGTGTGGAGATTGCTGCGTGTGGCTGTGCATGCGTGTGGAGGGATGCTGCCAGCGGGATCGTGTGTGTGAGACTCCGACAAGGATTACTCAGTGTGTGTGTGGAGGCACTGTAAGGAGGATTTTGAGGTACGTGACACTGAGAAGGATTAGTCTCTGTGTGAAAAAACATGCGCGTGCAGAAGAGAGGAAAGATAAGCGTGTGGCTGCACGTGGCACGCAGAGAGAGATTAGCCCGTGCGTCTGTGAGCGGGGTGATAAGGAGGGCTGTGTGTGAGAACACGGCTGTGAAAAGCCAGGATTTAGCTAAAGGCTTAGTGTGTGTGCGTGTGTGTGCACGGTCCGGGTGGGACATGGTAAGGGGGATTTGGGAGGTGTGTGGCTGAAGTAAGTGGACGTGCTGGGAGGGCTTCCTCCGTGGGGGTGTGTGGCTGTGCCTGTGCTCGCAGCACCCTGGGGTTGGTCACGGCCATGCATGTGACAATGGGATGTGGTACAGGGACACATGAAGGGCTCCTGCACCCGCAGGGACTGGGCCACAGAAAAAGCCAGCGCTGCCCTGTGGGTAGGAAGGATTATGGGGCACTGTGAGCAGAGGTGCTCACGGGTTGGGTGACAGCGTGGGGTTGATGCTGTAGTACAGTAAGAGGCACGGCTGTACCTGGCGGAGCAGGGGAAGAGTGAGCACACGGGTGACAGTGGGGAGGAGAGGGTTGACAGCTCAGATGTGCTGCGGCACAGGGGTAAAAGTCACCCTGTGAGCAGGGCAGGACAAAGGGCATGTGCTGTGCTGAGCAGAGGCTGTCCAGGTGGGGGTAAATGCAGTTTAAGTGTGTTTTTCCCAGGAGACAGGGTGCTGGGAGTGGCTAAGCTTCCCATCGCAGCTGAGTGGGAATGCTGGCAATGTTTCCATTGACCCCATATTCTCCACCTCTCAGCTCAGATTTATCCCCACTCCTCCAGCTGGCTGCCAGCACAGTACCTCTTCAAGGTGGAAAGGATACTGGCAGCAGTCTTACAGCAATTTATGGTCCAGGAAAAGAGTGGAGGGTTGATTGCATCCCAACACTTATATTTTAACATCCTGACTTAACACTAAAACTTTTCCCCTCTTCTGCTTTTCTATGGGAAAATCAGTGTGTTTTGTCAAAATCAGCAATTTTCTACTTTTGATCAAACCTCAGTTTTCATTCGGAGAGAAAGAAAAAGTGTTGAAAAATTTCAGCTAGGTTTATTGTCTGCAGTATGTCTGAATTGGATCTGTTCCATTGGCATTAGTTTCATCTCAGAGACAGTAAAAGTAAAGCCTACTGAACCTTTTATCATAAAATGAACTAAAATAGCTGGGATGTCTAAGGTAACTTTTCTTCCAAAAAATTGATCCTTTGCTTGTCCAGTAGACCATTTGAATGTTTGCTGTCTGTTTAATGAAAGATCATCAAAAGCCTGGCTAGTTGCTGTATAGCTTTCAAGAATATATTTATTATTTAAGGATGAGGGCTAAAAACCAATCAGCTGCAGTCTGAGGTTCCCCTTGGTGCAAGGTGCTGCACAAATATAAGATGTCATGGCTAGAAAACAAAGTAGGAGGCTCCCAATCATAATTGAAGAGTCTTTATTAGTACCAAAGAAAATTTCCTGCAGAAGCATGATTCTTAAATAGAGAGATTGCCTATAAAATGGGGTCCTTATATCTTTCTTAAAGATACTGTTTTCCAAAAAAAAAGGCATATGATGTGATGCAGGAATAGGGCAAGTTCTACAGCAAAGGTGGGCAACTTCCCCTCCTACACCTTCATTTGACTGAGACCCACAGTGTGTATTGCACACATCTGGTAGAGCCAACACGGTAATGACTCCCTTTTGCTCCCTTGAGGACTGGAGATGGGTTGGACTCCCAGTGGGGCCCACAGAGAGGGATTTTCTTGGCCCAGAAACCACTGCTCAGCAGTAGTTCTGCTCAACAGCCACCAGCTGGGCACCAAGCTCTGTGCTTTGCTGGAAGTCAAGCATGGCCATCGTGACTAGATAGCCCTTCTGGTTTTTAAAATTTAACAAGTCATTAAACCACCCAGAGAGAGCCAAACAAAAGGCATCTGGGGGGGCTGTGGTTTTGTTCTCAGAAGTTCTCTGTTTTTTCAGGCAAGAGGTCATGTTGTTGTTCTTCCTTGTAGCAGCTTTTAGCCTGGCATGAGTAAGCAGGGGGGATGAGGTTAGGCTGTGAGAGGGATTGCAATGGGTTTACTGCTAAAGCCAGTACATGAACTCCATTTCAAAGTGCCCACTCAACAGCTGGCCACAAAATCCCCAAGCCTCAGGTGAGGTGACAAGTCTGTGTGTGCTTGGAGAGGAGCATCATGCCCATTGCAGTGCTGCCTTGTTCTGCTGTCAGAGCATTCCCTCCTCCGAAAGGATGGGCGAGAAGAGCAAATGGGGACAGACAGCGCCCAGTCACCATCCACTGGGAAAATGCATTTCACTGGTGAATTGTGAGCATCCCACTGGACAAACATTGCAATGAACCCATTCTTCACATCGTCCCTTGACAGAAAGGGACTTGTGTGAAGGTACTTGGGTCCCTCCCAAAATTGTTGTGTGGCTTTGCACAGGTGGCTGCCTCAATCTGTCCAACTGTGAAATGATGCTAAAAATCTTCATGGGAGATAGGCTGCCAGGCTTCAGCCAGTGAGGTTTGAAAAAAACCCTTCTTAACTAAGAATAGGCAGGATTAAAGAAGGACATAGGGTTATTGTCTTTGTCCATTCAGAGAGAGAAAAGACAGAGTGACCCAGAAGTTGAAAGCCTGTTTTTCTCCCCCACCTTATTGAATGAAGCACCTGACCCTTGGATCTCTGAATGCTCCTGCACTCAGATCCTCTTCACACTCTCTTTCATCCTTGTTTTTCTTTCTTAAAGCTTCAGTTCATTTTGAAATTAAATTGGCTGCTCCCCCACCAATGAACCTCAAGCGTGCATCTCCCCCATTCCCCTTCTCCCTCCAAACTTTCACATCTCTTCGGGCTTCTGTTATTTCCCATACCTTTGCTTTGAAGGATTTTCCAATAAGGATGTCAAGAGAAGTTTCTTAAGGGTCTTTTATCACAAATTCCTTTTGGTTTCATGCCTGAGGACACTTCTGAGGAGGACCTTGGCAACCTATGCTCAAGCAGACATGAAGCAAGTAGACTTTATAAGCAAGTCACAACCGACTGCACACACAAATCGGATCTTGTATCCCTGCAGATTCATTCAGAATACATGTTGTGTTTCCCAGCTGGCAAAACTAGACCATACTTAGACCCAGTGTAATTCTGTTGGCCTCAATGTAGTAACCAGGAAGACTATAATTTTCTATACTGAAATAAATTGTCTTTCTGTCTTACTTACATTGCATAGACTATTCTTTCTAACCAGGCAGAAAGTGGATGATTTTCTCATTACTCCAGACCTCCCATGGCAGATTTAAGAATGAAGTTCACAGGATGATGCGAGTGTGTTATAGACACACTTTTACAGCTGCGCACGTGCACAGGGGACCTCTGCCAACCAAACTTGCTCCACATGCCATCCCAGTTCTTCCAGTCTAGACCTGCTTCACAACGTCAGGATAGCATCAGACCTTAAAACTGCACTGATAAAAGCTATCACAGGAGACGTCCTTTCAGCATACATGAGTTAAGGAACAATTTTCAAAGGTTGCATGAAGCATATGGCTTCCTTGTGTGCCTACATCCCAAATCACCGTCAGATCATTCCAACTTCTCTTTTTTAAAGAGTCAACTAACTCATTTAAGCACAGTTTGAAAATGCTAGCACTCTAGCATCAGGACTGGAAGTGCAGGGGAATGATCACAACAAATGTTTAGGAAATATGTCTGCAGATGTTCACTGCCATGTTAAATATAGGCAGCCAAAAATAATTTCTCTCACAGGAAAATTAATCTTTTCTCTAACAGGAGGGTCAGGAACTCAGCGTGAAGGCTAGACACTCCTCTCTGCCACATTCAACACCTAAAGTGGGTTGCAGTACATGAAGAAAATCACAGCTGTCACTGGTTTAGCGAGAACAATCCCAGAGGTGTAAAACAGGCTTTTACATGGCACCCCTGGCTTCTTGTGCACACCAAGAGACAGAGGAATCGGCCCCACGGATGGGTTTTTTTGCCTTGCTCCTTCCAGATCAAGTCTTTATTGTGTTTTTGCCCACTGGTGGCAGCAACCTGTGCCCTGTCAGCCTTCTCTTGTAGATGACAGTTCCACCTGCCTTTCCTCTTGGAGGCTTCTGGGATAAATGGTGCCTTAATTAGGTTAATTATACCTTTAGACATCCATGTGCTCACTTTAGATGTACTGTTAGAGTCCATTACACAGCGTAGTTTCCCCAGTTTCCATGTGGGAAGCAAATCTAACACCTGATATGTGAAGCTCTCCCTGGCTCAGTTGTCTTGCACAATATTTGTTAAATCCAAGGTCTGTTTCCACTCCTTGAAAACCTGGTGCTCCTCGTGTCTCTCTGTTCAAGGCCTGTCTGACACAGGGTGGCCAGTGACTCTGATTTCATGGACAAATGTATTTCACCAGAGGCATCTCCCTGCAGTGTCAACAGACGGCCTGAGCAACATCTGGTGCATAGTGAAAGAGTCTCTCTCATGCTTGTGGAAAGTGGTACAAAATAGCATCCTCAGGTCTGCTGCTGCTATTTGGTCTAAATGATATTTTACAGGTAAATTTTCTGTGGAGAAGCAGTGGGGTTTTCTCAGTAGCTGCCTAAATCATGTCATAGTCTTTGGTTTACACTGAATAACTGCTCGAGACAGAAGATGCGTCTGTATGTGCAGTGTCACTGCTCCCGAATGATAAATGACCCCAAGTTTCTAACAACTTCCCTTCCTGTACTCTGGCTGGCCTCCCCACTATTTGCATTTATGTAGAATGTTTTACATGATCTCTCTTGCTGTCTGCAAAGCATAGAGTCTCTTTCTTCAGGAGCTTAAAAATTCTCCCAGATTGGAAATAGAGAAGGTGCTTGTGTGTAACTAAGCATGACAGCAAGAGAACCTAGTGTTTTCCTAATGTTAAGGGTACTCCCACGTTCTTCTCCCTAAGACACACATCCCATTTTTCCAGACTATTTTCTAAGTCCCATTGGCAGCGTAGGCTGTTCAGGATAACTGAGATGCTCCTGGTATCTTCACTGGCCTGTGTATAAAGAAAATGACTCAGTATTTTTCACTAGCATAGATCTTTGCTGTGAACACATGAAGCTCTGCAGGTGAAACATCTCGTAGAAAAGCCATTCCCAGAGTTACTGTCTCTCTAGAAAATGTTATTATAATGCTTTGTGTCTAAGCATTTGATGCTGCCTGCCACTGACACTAATGGGAATTAATTTCTCAAGATTTTTTAGGTAAAAGGTATGCATCCAAGGTGCTTATACATAATTGATGATATGCTGAGCAGCTTCTCGCACCTCTTGGTCCTTTCCTTGGTCCTGTGAGGTTCATTTCCTCTAGGGACCAGCTTGTTATGAGGGTTGATTTTTATGGATATGAATGCAGGTTCAGTAGAAGTCTGCATCTGTAAAAGGTCCCCTCTGTCATGCTGGTGAAATCACACAGATTTTACCCAAGATTTTGGGGGGAAATTGGGTTCACTTTATTTCAGTGAAGGTCTTGCTGTGTAGCCAGCTTCCTGGTTGATATTTGGTGTTTTCGGTCACATTCACACAGGGTTCCAGGTTTGTCCACAGGTTTGTTAGACGAGCAGCAGGGCAGAGTGGAGGTCCCCAGCTCCCCCATCCCCACCCTTCACACTGCTCAGCAGGATGGACACCTTCACCCCCCACGAGAGGGAAGCTGCCCTCTACAGCTGCTTGCAGCCCTGGTTTAACAAGTATCACCTCTCCGTAGAAGCTCCATCTGTGCATGCTAGCTAGATTCACTTCATGTGAACTGTTCCACCACCCACAACAAGTTATTTGCACAGAAGCTTCACTAGAGACCATAAAATTGCAAACCATAGGTCCAGATCTCACCATCTGTCACAGTTCTGCATTCCTGCTCCCCAGACAACACAGTCTCCCACCAGGTTTAAAAGATCCCAAGTTTAAACTTGTTTGTTTGGGATTTTTCGTAAAACCTGGTGCTCAGAGGCACTGCAGAAATAAAAATGTAGTAGCTATTATCATTTATTGCCCTCGCAATGCAGACAGGATTAAAGCTGTTCTAATGACAGGGAAGAAATGGTAATATTCCCCTTGACGTTAAGTAGGCCTGAAGAAAGCTATGAGCACAATGGAATGGAACATTAATGTGAAAAGGAAAAATAAAAACCCTACAAGAAATTACTATAGCAAAGAAGCACCAAGGGAGGCACTTAAGCCCACAAAAGCCAGCACTCTCAAATGTCAAAGGTTCTTGTCACTCTGTACCTAGCTCAGCCCTTGCTGAGGTGTTAAATGGGGTTTCAAAACCATTTGTGCTTTCACAGACCTTAGGTGAATATAATATACACCCAGCAGCACAAAAGGATTGTACTCTAGAGGCTTAACCCTTGCACACTGGGTGTAGTTTGCTGGGTGTGTACCTTTGCTGTTCCTCTTTTCAGAAGACTATAATGGCTCCAGTGTCTACAGGAAAGATGGCAGTTTTGGAGCAGTGATGGCACACGTAGGTTTTGGGGCATCTGCCTTGCTAGCTCAGCAGATACCTGTAATGTAGCCTTGAAAATTTATAGAAAATGAGAACGTTTATGAATGTGTCAAATGGTGGGTTTAAGTACTGCTCCCCACTTCAGGCCCCCAAGGACAAGATGCTCTGTCCTGTATGTGAGTTTTCTTTGAGGTAGAATGCTTTGTCCTGGATAAGCGCAAGTTCTTCCTCCTTTGCCCAGACCAGTGAGGCTGTATTCCTGTGGAGACGTGAGCTTGGTGGTGCTTTTCCCACACAATGTACACTGTGCTTTTTGTCTGCTGCCTTTTATTTTTAAATGAGCAGGGAGTCAATTAATGTCAGAAAGGCCAACAGTAGAGCTTACCACGAGTGGGAAACATCCTGTCTGCCCTCTGCATCAGCCAGACTCCCTCCTAGGATGGGAGGTATTTTGAGGTAGAGTCCATACAAGACATCACCGCTATTGAAAAGATCAATTAGGTTAGGGGAAATTCTCCTGACTCTTCATTTAGGTCCCTCCTTATCCTTTGTTTTACTTTCTGTGGTGAACCATCCATGTCATTTCTCTCTTCTCTGTTGGGAAGGTACTTCTCTACTCCAAAGAGGCTATTCAGCAACTTCCATTATTGCTATTTAACATGTATACATTATAGTACCTCACAGAGGCCCTGTAGTGTGCCAGGCATCCTACAAACACATGCAGAGTGACAGTTGCACCTGTAGCAGGTGCCCATGTGTGTGGGATAACAGGATAAGCGTCATTCTGAGCCAATTAGGATTAATAATAACGCCCACGCATCCTACGTAGGTATATGGGATATGGCATATCACTATGTTTCCTTGAAGGAAAAACACCCTTGGAGTTTAGAAAGGGGGTTATTTAAGGTTTTTTTCTTGTTAATTTTAAAAAATCACTGTCAGGAAAGGGAGTCAGTGTTTAAGGACATGTAAAGGTCTCTTTGTAGGCATCTAAAGCAGGGGTTAAAATCTGGACACACCAGAATCATGCCCAGTCTGTCTTTACAGAGTTTAACACCTGCTTTGCCTGGCTGCACATGACCCTGTAGGCTGAAGAGCATTAGGAGTCTTTGACACTTGAGACGAAGAAAACCAATACTTGCACCTAAATATAAATGTATGCCTAGGAAGTGTTTGGGACCATGGAAGGATGATTGCAGAGAGTGTGCATGCATGCATGTGTGTTTTGTCAGGTTATTTGCCTGCTTTGAATAGAAAAAGGTGGAGTGTTAGTAAATGAAGTTGTTAATTTCCAGTCTTTTATCAAGAAAGCCTTAAAATTAGCTGTGCTAGTTCAGTGGCACGCAAGAATAAGGTTTTATGCACTGTAGCACAAAACAATTAAAAGCTGGAAATTAGAAGCAGGAGTGGAAAAAAATAGAGACAGGGAAAAGGAGAAGGGATTATAGGTTCTTGCCTCCAACTGCCCGGGGAGAAGCAGGCTCAGGGCATGAGACCACATCACTGCTGATGTGAGAGCCTTGGTGTGTAGTTGTCCAGGTGCTGCGATCCAAACTGCTGTGTGTGACTTGTCATCCTCAAACAGGCATATGCTTCCAGTGTGTGTCACGTATCTTGCTAGTGAAAGCTCAGTGTCTGGGAAGGGAAATGCTTAAAGACACCGTGAAAACTGTTAGAAGCAGAAAAGGGAACTTTGTATGCAGGTCAGGCCTCAGCACTTCCAGGTGTTGGCTGAGATCCCAAAGTAGGCACAGAAAATACCACATGTAGACCAGGACAGACTGGAGGGAGGTCTGTTGGGCCACCCAGTCTCCTGCTGTCACTGGGTGAGACCTTCCTACTCAGACCTGCTCTCCAAGTACAGCTGTTCTGACTGCCCATCTTGCTGATAAATGCATTGTCATGTCTCTGTATGGAAATAATCACGTTGAAACAGCCAACTGTTCTTCAGTTGGCTGCCGAATCACAGAATTTGGTCCTGTAATTTACAGTATGGAATTCAGTGGCCCAAAAAACTGTAATCCTGTAGATTACAAATGGCCAAAGCCTCACAGAGTAGGATTGTGATGGAAAATTAAAAGGTATTGAGCTGATGGGGTAGGGAGAGAGGCTGGTACAGAGCTGCAGCTAAAAACAGTCTTGACTGCTACCTTCAGCACAAACCTGGAAGAAGGTATATATATATCCTAACGGAACTCCATGCCTGGAGCAGACTTCAGGGAAGGGCTAATGGAGATGTTATTATGAGCAGCAAATAATTCTAAAAAAACCCTAGAAATAACACAGCTGGGAAAATTTACCAAAATACTGTTTTCTCAATTGAAGGCAACAGCGTAAGTCTCAGAAATACCACAGGGAGCACATCAGAGACTGAGACATCAGTTTGGCTTCCAAACTGGCACATCTGCAAAAGCACAGACTAAAGAAAATTTGGGAATATCTATGCAGATGTTTTATGAAGCAGGGGACATGGGACCAAAATTGTAATTATTGGGATGAAGATTAAGAAAGGAGTTGTTGAGGTAAACTTTAACACCCTCCTTCCCCAATGGAAGTAACATTAATGTTGGAATAACTTTTCCAGGGGAAGTCCATAGTCTGGCTTTTGCATTGCGACCTGCAACCAGTTTCAAGACAAGCAGTTACAAAACCCTCATCTGAACCTGAGGCTTGCACTGAAAACAGTCACAGGCTTTAATGTGTAGAAAAACTCCCATGAACAGATATAATGTATTAGGGAAAGAAAAGAAGCTATTAAAGACAAAATGCATTTCACCTGCAGTGAGCTCTTCTTTATCCGACACATTTACTTTTTGCTACTGCTTATCTTCCCCTCTCCCACCTCTCACTCCCCTCTTTTTACTGTGTTTTAATAATCCAGCTCTTACAGCCCAGGACTAAACATTGTGCTGACCTAAGTGTGCTATGTGCTGTATTAACATGCTGTGGTTTTGGTGCTTTGTTCTTTTCCTCTGTTGCTGTTCGTGCTCCCCTGTAGAAAGCTACACCGTGATGTGGTACTTAGTTTTCCTAGTATAGCACTGTCTGCAGAAGGACCAATATAATACAAAAGGCCATCTAATAAAGCAGCAAAAGCAAAATTGGTTCAACTCTCATCCCTCACCTCCTTTTATAGTATCACTGTCACTTTTTCATTTGGAGTAACCTTGCTTTAATATTTATGACTCTGCTTTGGACATGCAGAGTTCAATAAGGACAAATTTTTTATTTTCTGTTTCTTTGTAGGAGATTAGGTAAGAGCAGGGATATCTGGTCTCCCAGAGCCTATGGGGCCCACAGCAACATCCATCTGTGCCCTATAAGGCATCACCCCCTCCTTCTAGGGGAGCTGGAAGGGATCTCAGGGTGAGGGTTGTGAGCAGGAGATAGTAGCTGGTTTTGTAGAGCTTCTGCTACTTCAAGGCAACCCAGCATGGCCAGTGTCTTCTGATTGCTTCTTTCTGGACACAGGATAAAGCCAGACTGCCCAGCAGCAGGCTTACTGACAGCTGGAGACAGTTCTGGCATGTGTGTCAACTTCAAACTGCTCAAAAGCCATGCAAGGCTCAAGAGCCACAGGTGGGCCATCTTCTTTAAGAGTCTTTCCGGTGGTGTCTCTGTTTTCTTTCCATGGGTTAGCCATGATTTGAAGGCTACCCAGAAAATACAGCTGTCAACTGACATTTTATTTAAGGGGACGGACAAGTCTGTGACCCTAGAAGTCCCAGGTCTCAGCAGATACATGCCCACGTCTCCTCTGAGTTCTTGTCCAGGACCTGTTAAAAGATGCTCATGATCTCAGAGTGTTTCATGTGGGGGATTTTCACCTAATTCCTGTTAAAAGTACCACCATTACTCAGAAATAGTTTATTGACTGGAAACCCTTCAATATATTTAATTATCAATTTTATATGATTCAACAAAATCTTAGCAATCCCTGAAGTAACAATATGTTTAGAAACAAGAAAAACAAACAAGCCAAGCATCTTGCCAAGCATCTTTTTTTTCCTTCTTTCTCCTTTTCAACAAGCTCAGTGACTCCCTTAAGACCTTTCATATTTGAATTTTCTCTCCCATTTTGTACCTTGGATAAGAACTACATTTGAAGGCTCTAGCAGAAAAATAAAAAGCGGTTTCAAGATGTGAAGTACACAAATGGAAGAGCTATGATTTTCAACTGGTCCCTTTGATGGAGAGGTTAAAGTCAACTTCCCATGGCTGTGTCTTCCACCACCATGATTATAATTCAGAAGTGCATTTAAACAACTGAGAGTGCCTGTTGTTATTTTTTGGTGAAGAAAGCATCATGCTATTTCTGTTTCCTTAAACTCAGCAGCATGTGAGACAGAAGAATCTAAAATCCAATCTGATCTCAAGGGATACTTGTCATTTGTCAGCCAGGCAAACTAAGATGCATTTGTCAGGCAGGCATACTTAACTAAAAAAATTGAAGTTATCAGCATAAACAGTTATGAGCAGCTCTCACTTATAGATTATTGTTTAAATATGAGAGAAGGAAAGCAAATCTTGATGAAAAAATCAACACTACTTTCTAGCTTTCAAGATGGTCAGAGCAGCAGTGCAGGAAAATGATGGAACAGAGCACACTTCTTTGTCTTATATATTTGAAAGAGAAACGTGCATTTCTTGTGATATCACATCAGCCTGATTTGCAGTTGATCAAATATATGGGACGTATGTGCTGTCAGCTAAATACATGCGTGGAGTGATGGGGGAGTGTAGAATCTGTTTGGCTTTCCCCTGCTAGAAAAATCTGTGGGAACATGCTGTCGTTGGGATGTGCTGAAGAGATGCGCTCTGGCACCTACGCCACACTGGAGAACTGTGAGGACAAACATTTGGGAGGAAAGCTGAGCTGATCCTAATTGAAGCAGACACTAACACTCTTTCATCGAAATTCCACCGGCTTCGCCAACCTGATGTCAGGTTCTCCATCACTGTGTGAGGGTCGCCTCCAGGCAGGGCACGCTAAAAATAAATTACACATGCACATCCCCCCTCCTCTTTCCCACATGTGCACACATACACTCAAGTGAGCAAAGGAAAGCACATGGGAACTGCTCCTTGACACCATTGTCAATGAGTACGTTTTGCTGCCAGTGGGGGTTTTGGTTCTGTGACCTGGGAGGTTTGGGCAGATGAAGGACATGCCACACTGATATTGGGGCTGCAGGCATCGCAGGGCAAGTCTTCAGTAGCTTACAGAGGACAGCAGATGGAGATGACTGGTTTATTACACTCAAAGTCTGGCCACACTCATCTTGCAAATTTTAAAAGGCATTTGTTAATTTTGTTTCCAGAGTAAGTTCTCTGTGTGTTGGATTGAGTGGTTTCAAAGATTTCTTCTTATCTTGGAATCTACAATTCCAAATTGCCTTTTTCTTTCCCTGCCTGCTTGGGCTATGAAGAGTAGTTTGCTCAAAATCCTCACAATATCTGCAGCTCAGCATCGTAGGAATGGCTTTTCTGGAGAGGGTGCAGTGGCTTCCCTCCTAGAGGCTCCTCAGATATGACATCCTCCAGGGTCCTGAAGGGCTCTGAGATCTGACAGGGACCGTCTGGGTTTTTTGTCTCCTGCAACAGAGAACATGACTTGTTTGTGGGGAACATCTGGAGATATTTCATTTAATGAGTTTTTTTACTACTCTTGTGGCTTTGGGTATTCGCACTGTCTTTGTTACTTCTGTTCTCTGGCAGAGGCACGCAGCAGTTGAGTCTCCTGAGAGTCAACTAAGTCACATTATTGGCTTCCTCCCGGGGTAGCTGGGTGAAACTTAATGGTCCATGAGATACAAAAAGTCAGTAGAAATGATCTAATGTCCTCTTCTAGTCTTAAACTCAGTGAAACGGTGAAAATTCTGCTTCTAAAGGAAATGGCAGATGCGCAGTTGCCAGGATCTCCTACCAGGCTGCTTCTCCAGCTGAGTCCGTGGGGAGCAGTTCTCTTTTTCCAGTCCTATTTGCATATTCTCAGCAGAATTGTACCATTTTCACTCCTGGAGACCAAATCCTCATTCCCATCCTTCTGTGCAGCCCATTTGCCCATCCTCCTCACTCAAATGTAGATATGGTTTCAGCCCCTCTGTGTGGTGACCATTCCTGAGAGAAACTTTTTGGTTTTCCTTTCACTTTTAACAAAATCTAAATAAGTTATCTGTTATATCTGACATCTGCCTTTCAAATGGATCAGATCAAACCTCCAGTTCCAAAATATCTCTGACCCTCCTAAATGCAGAAATCAGTCTTGTGCATCTAGTCTCTCTGTGTCTGGTTCAGGGATTTAGGGGGAAAAAAAAAAAAAGATATCTCAGGAGTTTTTATAGACTCAAAACACCTCTTTTGCTTTCCTCTTCTGCAGAGAAAATGTGCAATTTAAAGTTGTGGGCATGTATTTTTGTTTTTCGTGGATGTATTTGCAAAGGTGGCCGGAGCTGCCTCTTCAGCTGCAGAGTAGGTGTCCTATCCTACATGTGCTTTCAATAAAATCAGTGCTTTCTGTCTCTGTTTTAAATTCTTTACCTTGAATGTCTCCATATGAAAAGAGAAACTTGAGATAAATTGCAGGACTAGAATTCCTAGCGTCTGAGGTTTTCAAGCATGAGTGAAGTATGTGTGCTTTCTCCTCATCTGAATTCAAGGGCACACCAGCTCCACGATGGCTGCCTTCCCACAGAGGGAGAGGGGAGACCTCCCCCTGCTTGCTTTACCTCATCAGGCACTTTTAAACTAACTTACAAAATTACTTAGATTATTACTGTAGGTTAGAAGTGGTTTTAGAACAGTCTGAGGAGCTCTTACCTCACCTAGCTGCAACAGGCACTGCAGATTATGTCCATAACCCAGATGGTTGTTGCTGGGTGGTTTTTCCAGTGCAACCAAGTGACAATCAAGTTAATGCCTCTGCATTTACCTAATTTTATCAGTGGAATAGCACTAGGGAGCCTCAGTGAGAGATCCTGTGCCTGGAGGAGGGATATAGATGTCCATGGTGCTTGGTGCAGCACACACTGGGAATGTCCTAGCCAGAAGTCCCAACTTGATCAATTATACAAGACTGATCAGTGTGGATATGGTAGTAGTTGCCATGGTTATCAATCATTCCAAACTATATTTTCTGAGGGCTTGTTTAGAGGAAAACTTATGTAATTAATTACAAATTCATTGTAAGACAATAGCATAGATTCAGCCTGGGATAGATGTTTTTTTCTGTCCTTCTTCCCCTTTGTGCAGCCCAGAGACCAAGAACAGCACATGCAAACTGTCACAAACATCTGCATTTACATCCAAGTGAACACTCTTCACTCGTATTCACATCCTTGGATATGCAAAGAGTTATGGTGTTGCATTTCACCTAGTTTCTCCCAGTTACCCACCTGCAGGAATGAACTTCAGAGTCTGAACTGTCCAAAGTCAACTGCTAGAGCCAATTACCAGATTGATGGCAACCCTCTTCTGTAGCAAAAGCCAGGCTGTGGCCACCTAGCTGCGAACAGGCAGGAAGTTGGCAAAGTGTGAAGTTATCACCAGCCTATTGACCAGAAGAGCTCAACCTCTTGGATTTTCCATTCCAGCATCATCCTTATCCATTTTATGTTTCTTAATCTTTTTAGAAAAACATCAGGCAGAGGCTAGTGACTGCTGAGGAACTGATAAACTTCCTCCCCGCTAGAAAAACAAAGAGAATTTAAAATATTTGTTTCCTTTACTTAAGGTTTACAATGCTTAATAGTATGTTATTAGGAAGTTGCAGAGCAATGAAATGAGAACACAATTGCTAATAAATTTGCTTAATAAAACAAAGCAAATATAAAGAAATTCCAGCTATCTCTTAATGTATTAAATAAATGGAAGTATCTTCTTTTTAGTTTTACTGGGTAAATTAATTTGGAATATCTGTTATTTAAAATAGTTCTGAGATTTAAACTATTTTGCAGCCACCGCTTTTACATTATGCCAGGTTCAGTCCCAGAAAGGTGCCTGCAGTTCTCGCTCTATTAATCGACACAACAGTTTCTTTGTTGTTCTTTGGTTGATAACCCTCAGTAAGTCTTTTTTTTCCCCAAATTATCTGCCTTGTCCATGGCCTCTCTTAGTCTGCCAGTACAAAGCGAGCTCGGGTTCCTTCCAAACTTACTAATGATAAAGACTGTTCGTTCTCCCAGTCGTCTTTGGTGCAATCTGTTTCAGACACTGGGATTGATGAGTGTCTCAGAACAGTGTAGGAGGGCTGCCTGAGTGTGACTAAGCCACTGAGTTAGAAAAAAAAATAATCTGAAAAATAATAGATTCATTTCAAATAGAAAACAAAATTCGAGGAAGCCATGGCTTGCCCTAAACAAAACAGAATGAGCCAGCTAAATTTATCGTGTGGATTATTAATTGTGCTGGATTGTTCAGCTGCCCCAAGAATGTCACTTTAATAATTTGGTGAGTGTGAAGCCTGAGTCTCCAGAGATCGTGTTCTGATCTCTCACGTATGGCATATCGCACTGTTCATTAGACCCACTGGTCCAGTCACATGGAAATGATGTTCAGACTATTTCTATCCGTATCTGCTACTTTCCTTCCTGAACGTGTCAGTCCCATGATGAGGGCAGTGACTCCAGCTAATACAGACACAATTGCTGATTGCAAAGCAAGACACTGCCATGAAAATAAAGCAAAGGAGGTTTTATTTCCATCATAGTTTGGGCTTCGTGATAAGTCTCTACCCTGCAGAAATACGAATTCCCTTGGGGGAGGAGGATGGGTGACTTTGGGGATGAACTGCTGGGCTGGAATGCCCAAAATCTGCGCTCAAATCCGAGAAGGAAAAATTCTCACCAGTGTCATGAGATTCAGTTCTCAGCTCTCGACAATCTGACTGCTTCGTTTTGGTGGTGAGATGGGAATGGGGACTTGCTTTGTACAGTGGGAAGCAGGATTTCTTGCTCTTCTCTCTGCACATGTGATGCTGGCAGTAGGGAAGTGAGGAACAAGGTGATCTTATCCAGGATGGCTCTAAGCCAGCTGGGGTTGACTTCTGGTCCCCACCAGAGGGACGGAGCTGGATAGAACCCAGCTAAGGATGTGGTAAGCTCATGTTTAGGAACCTGTCTCCAGTCACACATGCAGAAGGTTCCATACTGGCAGCTACCAGCAGAAACCAGGTCAAGGGATTCCCGAGCAGCGCAGAGCACTTGTCAGGGGACCCCAAAATGTCACATCCAACTTCTCACCCTGCACTCTGTTGGGAGGGGCTGTCGAGTGATGTGTGAAGTGTTGAGTCAGTATAAATGTCACAGTCAAAGGTCTTCAGAGTTGGAGTGACAACAGGAGGAGACACTAGTGCCAGGAGTTCTGACACAGGGAAAATGCTGTCACTGCCACCACCTCCAGCTCAGAGATTTATTGATGGTAACTTGGGATGTGCCATAAACAGGGGTGATATTAAATGAGTCTGACTGTCTCAGGGGCTAAGTTTTACAACCCAAAGTGTGAACTCTCTCTGCCTCTCTGAGATCCTGAGGCATTTTTCCAGCAGTTCCCATGATCTCATTAAGTGCTCTCCCGAGAAGGACTCTGACCCTGTGCAGCACAGTGCCAGTTGCTGGGATTAGACACAAGTATCTACTCTCAGATAGCAGCATGCACCCTCAGAGCTAGTCATGGAGACCTCCTAGGCCACCACCACTGCCTCACTGGGCCCACAGCCATCCCTACCATGGCTTTGTGAGGAAACCAGATACGGACATACAGGTGTCCCCAAGTACCAATGCACTGCTGATGTCAGAGGCTGAAACCTCACTGCCAGCAGCTCATGCCCAGGATTAAACCTCCCTGTGGCTGTGCTATGAACATATTGAACCTAGGTGAACCTTTGCTGAGATGCCCTCTCAGCGTGGTTTCAACTTCTGAGGTCAAACCCATGCTTTCCTCCTGGAGTCACTGGTCGCAAAGGACTGTGCTGTCGTGCAAATGCTTGTTTCCTACTGGCCTCATGGAAAATGATCTAGTCCTAAGAGCCTGCAGCCTATCTAAGGGATGAGGTTTATTTTTCTTACTTCCCTGAGAAACCTTCTTCTGCCCTCACAACCTCTCTCTCTGCTCCTCCAGTCTGCTCGCAGTTCTCCAAAGGCGTCTACGCCATCTTTGGGTTTTACGAGAGGAGGACCGTCAACATGCTCACGTCTTTTTGTGGGGCTCTCCACGTCTGTTTCATAACACCAAGCTTCCCTGTCGAAACATCCAACCAGTTTGTTCTCCAGCTTCGCCCAGAGCTCCAGGATGCCCTCATCAGTGTCATCGAGCACTACAGCTGGCAGAAGTTTGTGTACATATATGATGCTGACCGGGGTAAGTCACAAATACATGGGAAGAGTTACCAGGCAACTAAACATAGTGGTCTAGATGGAGACTTTGACTCGAGAAGTTCCCTTACTGTGGGTTGCTGGAGGCCAAGAGGGTGGCCAAAGGAAGGCTCATCCCCATTACTGCTGAAGGTGATTGTTGATATAGATGAAGAATTAGCCTGGCCCAGTATGTCTGTGTTCAAAAGGTCAGGCCTGAACCCCATCAACACAAGGGAAATACTTAATGTGCGAGCACTTAGAGTTTCAAATGGGGAAACTGCTTATATTGAATAGGTCCCAGTTTCAAGTCTGTCCATCTCAAGGCCACCAAGTCCCATGTTTATGAATGTGAACCAACAGCTGCTCGGGTCTCACCTGAACCCACATTCAGTTGTGACACGTCTGTGTGTTTGTGGCAGGTAGCTTGGAAAATTCAAAGTTCCCTGTATTAGTGAGTGCTAGTTGTCTGTGTAAAATACCAAAAGCCTTTGCTGGGTTCTTGGAAGATATTACCTAGCTTTCTAAACCATAAGCAGAGCTAGAGACCTCATTGCTCTGTGATTCAGTTCCCCCAGCTCTCAGGTGCCTCTAAATCTTGGAGGACGAGAGCAAAACAGACTTGTGGAGGACAGCACAGAGGTAAGGGTCTTTTACAGCTCTGTCCCAGAAGTTATCATTAGCCGTTGCAGGAACAGGATGACTTTAAGAGACAAGGAGAAGGTGCAAAAGCATCCCACCCTGTTTTCTGTTCTCATGAGGCATGGGCATGCTGAATATCCCCAAAAGACTGCAGTAGACAGGGTTGTCTAGCAGGACTTCAGAGCAGTGCTGGCTAAGTGCATTTCCTCTGGAAGGCTGTGCATGTAATTTAGGTAAGATACTTTTAAAAATAATGAAGTTTTCTGATGTGAGAGACAGGGACGCTGAATATGATTGTGTATTGTGATTGCTGAGGGTGTCCTGAACCCTAGGAGCATAGAGCCTAAACAGATCAAAGATGAGAAGGCAACCGTGGCCCAAAGAAGTCAAGAGATTGGGTAGTGACAGACAAGAAGATGGAGATTAGAGCTCTTATCTGAATCCCACAGCAGAGCCTGATCCACAAGACTGATCTGCTGATTACAGAGGAAAACTAGGCCTGGAATCAGCCTATTTTCCTGTGCTAAGACAGAAAAAGCAGGAGTCATTAATTCTAGCCAAGCTATATTTGAGTAAGATGCCACACTATTAGCTGCTGTCTGCAGTTCTGCTGCACTCTTGTGATGCTGTATCCAGCCTGGCTGGAGGCAGCTATGCAGGCTGGCAGAAGGATGGAAAGATGCCATTGCATAACTAAAACCTGGTTCACCCTTACTGTCCTCTTCCCCCTCTCTTTCCACCACAGGGTTGTCAGTCCTACAGAAAGTGCTGGACACCGCAGCTGAGAAGAACTGGCAGGTGACAGCTGTCAACATCCTGACAACAACAGAAGAGGGCTACCGTGTGCTCTTCCAGGAGCTGGAGAAGAAGAAGGAAAGGCTGGTGGTGGTGGACTGTGAATCTGAGCGGCTGAACATCATCCTTAGCAAGGTTGTGTTGGTGTGGATCTTCTGGGAGGGGTTTTGCATGCAGGATGGGAAGGGTTGTTTCTTCTGGAGAAGTTCTCCTCCACATTCTTGCCTGATCCATGCCTCATTGCAGCTCTCATTGGATGTGGTGTGTGTATGGCAGCGGGCTGCTGAGCTTGTGGGTGTTTCTCCGTTGTGTTATTGTGGAAACTGTAAAGCTGTACTAGGAGCTCCTGTGTGTTCATGCTGAGTGAGCTCTACTGCTCCATGTTCCCTACTTGTTTGACTCCTCTGCTGAGCCCTTTATACCTCCTTACTCCCCAACATGTTTGCTTTGCACTAATTCTTCTAAGCAGCATGCGCAAGACGTTGCACTTCCTCGTTCTGCTGAGTTTTCCTCCAGTTTTCCCACCTCCTGTGAATTAGGGTGGAGGTGTGAATCGGCACTGCCAGACTCCTGGTCCTCCAGCCTCCATGTGCTGCACCAGAGTCTCACAACCACTGCCAGCGGGACAGAGGTAGAGTAGTAACCACTGTCTCCAGATCAGGCTGGAGCTCAGCATCCTCCCATGGCATCCAGGCTGTAACAGGATCAGATGTTGCAGTTCCTCTCATGCCCTACAGTGAGACTGGTTCATTCCCAGCCATCTCCTGGCTGTTTTGTCAGCTCATGGCCACAAGGCAGATGTGATATACAACAGAAGACTCAGAAGCTAGGTTGTGTGCCCTGCCTTACTCATCCTCAACCTAGATAGGTTCCTCAGTAGTGCAGAACCAAATTTTCCCCATCCTCTTTCCTCCATGCCTCACTTAATGCTTTCCCTAAGTCCTGAATATGGACTTTTGTGGGCAGGAGACCAATGCAAGCCCTTGGAGAGGTCTCAGCCCACACTTGTGTCCCCTCTTCAACTCCAGCCTTATTATATTTCCCCCTCACACCTACAGCCAAGGCTTTTCCCACAGCTGGGACTCCTGTCCCACAAGGCTCAGAAAGGGCTGCACAGTGCCACGCAGCCGGTGCGCTGTGACTCCCACTATCGTACTGCTCATAACCAGCTCCCTCTTACCTCGTGCTTCACACATCATCTCGTCTAAGCTACCTGTCATCTCCCGTCTCACACTTCAACTGCTCGCTGTCTGGGACAAGGACTGCCATTTCACCAGCTGCACGGCTCGGTGACGAGCACAATCCATCTTTGTTGGATGTCTCCGGGTACTACTCAATTATATAAAATAACGAAGCAGGTAGCAGGTTTTAACCTTAAAGTAAAGGTCACGCTCATGAAGGAGAGACCAAGATTATTCTGGAGGGTAGAGTTTTCTCTCTGACTATGGAGCAGCTGCAGTTGAACTAAATTTTTGACAGGACTTAGGCAGTGAATTTGCCTTTTCTGCAGGCTTTCCTACAGGGTATTTCAGGTTTCTAGGGTTAAAGATATTGGGTTTTTAAGACTGTTTTTTCTAAAAGAAAGTTAATTTCTGTAGTCAAATATTATCTAGTTTTCCTAATACGAGCAGGAAACTAAGTCTTTCTTTCAAACTTCTTCACATAACTGGAGCAGGAGTTAAACTTATATCTAAGTAAAGCTATTTACAAGAACACTAAAATTCCAGATCTCATGCTTATTTGTTTTGCAATGCTGTAAAAGACATCTGTTCCCAGGAAAAAGAGGGACAATGTTGTGTTTTCCTGCGTTAAAGACAGAGCAACTCCAACAGACGCCTGTGCCTAGGAGCTCAGGTCTGTGTAGTCATTTTTCATCCTCGTTTGCCTTCTTGTTCTGAGTCTACAGGGATTTCTAAGAGCAGAGGTAGTTATCCCAGCGTAAGCAGGGGATGCCAGGTCTTTCACAACATGCAGATGGCTGGAGGGAATCTGATAGTGTAGGGCTCATCATCACGTGAAATTCAGCTGGGACTTAAGCTTAGGCTGACGGCTGGTCTCTCAGCTCACTGCACCAGCAACCTCTGCGTGGATTCACTGCTCTGTTTGCCCTTGTCTCTTTGAGTGTCCAAGGTGTTCAAAGAGCTGCCCCAGCCTCTCAGGGACATCTTAATGCATTTTTCTTCTTCCCTGACAAGCCTATCTCTGTCTTTCGGTGGCTGTGGATTTGTGCTCCCAGGTGAACAGAAGAGCTGGGGATGGCTGTTAGCATCAGTCCCTCACACAAAGACACTGAAGACCCACACACTTTTAATTTCTTCTCCCCACCCCGTACACATAACACAAATAACCACTGCTGACTACAGCGAGGAGGTCCTCACATTCTGCAGATTGTAGTTGTAAAGGAGCCAGTGCTCAGTGCGTTAATGATACATGGGAAAATGACCTGATTTTTTTTTTCTCTGTCATGTCTCAAGGGCTCGATTTATCTTTGCCGTGGTAACTGTCGTTTATGAGCCAGGCCTTGGTTCAGGGCAGGATATCCGCAGGGCCACGCTGTGTAGTCTTAATGGGATAAGTAAGCAGTGGGTTGTATTCCATCAAAGCCCTGTATTGTTTCTTCCTTGTCTCTCATTAAAATGAATAACTGGAATTTCTCCTTTGCCACTGTTTCACTCTGAGAGGATTTCTCTCTAATAGATGTCAAACTGGCCCATTAAGAAGTGGGTAATGAAACCTAGGTGGCCCAAGTGAGCTATCAGCATGCAGCCCAGCACAGCCTCTCACCACGTTCAGGCTAAGTGATAAATGCTATTATAACCTCAGCTTGCTACTGCCGCCCGGACACATTAGGACTGAGCAAGCATTTTAAAATAAATTAAGATCACAAATAACTGTGTAAAACACAGGAAGCAAGCCTCATAATTCAGGTGGATGGGCTGCAAGATTAACAGCTCAGGGAAAGCTGGATGGCAGCCCTCTCCGGTTCATCGACTCTGACACCTAATAAAATAACAAAGGGAGAGTTTGGGCAGAAGAAGCCAATGCCAGCTATTGTTGACACTGGAGAAATGGGGAATTGGATCGTAATTCTTAGATATCCCAGTGCCCCGGAGATGCTCCTTCCTCCCACAAAGTCTGGCACTTACTGCAAAGGTCAGTCTCAGTTGATGAATGGAGGGGACAAGTTGGGTCTGGTTTTGCTTCTCAGATCTGGCAACAGAAGATACTCAAAAAACTATCCATAATACGAGTATATATCTTTACAGCCTTAGGTATGGAGAATTTTTTTCTGAGGGCTCCAGACCTCTGAGCAGAAGCCATAATGAGGAATTCTGTGCAGAGAACCACAGGGCAGTGATGCTGGTGGAGCTGACATTAGTTGTGTAAGAAACTGCTACTAAATGAAGCCTTCATTGGAGTTAATTGCCGCCTCCACGTTAATGCTGGGAACCAGATGAGTTTTAATGTGCATACAAGAGCACTTCATCAGAGAAAGGCTAAGGCAGATGAACCAGTTGCACAGAGCAAGTGTCAGCTTATTTATAAACCATTTGGAAATCCCTAAATGGCTGCTGGTGATGATCTGGGAGTGCTATCCCATGGGGAGGATCAATCTGTGCATGCCCTCATCTGACGCTGCTCAAACACCTGCTGCCAGCCTGGTGTCAGAGAGGGGTCCTGGGCAGACCGATCTCTGGTCGAATCCAACACAGCAGTCATTTTATTATCATTCTGGCTGTGAGGATGTTTCTGGCCTTGCTGCCGTTCGTGCAGATTTTCCCTGAGTGCTGGCAATGCGGACAGTAATTCAAAATCAATTCATACAGCAATGGAAATAAGAGGTAGTGTTGCCAGCAAAGAAACCTTATAGCAACAGCACAATTTTCTCAGAAACTGGCAATTCTTGTGTTTTTTACAGGTTCTGAGGGCATGTTGGCTTGGGTTTTTTTATCACTGTCTTCTTTCTGTATGTGGATTGGCTCAAATGCAGATAGTATCTGGCTCTTGTAACCTGGTAAGAATTTAACTGTGCTGCTAGACATCAATGGAGAGGAATTGTAATGGAGACATGGAGTCAACAAGAATAATGTGATTTTTAGCTGTATTCTTTCTGTATTTTTTTTTTAAATCAAGGGAGAAAAAGACAGTTAAGGACCATCTGTCCCCAGTAATCACTGGCAACCCTGTGACAGGTGGTGCCTTTCTACCTAGACCAGGGAAACTTTTCCATCTCACATAGAAGCTTTAAAATATTACAGATCCATAAGCAGTCTTTTTGATAAAAGAGGATAAAAACCTAATTCTGTATGTGTCAGGGAGAAGGGAGCAAGTGGCAAAGAGCAAATATTGGGACACTATGGATGTGAAGACATAAATAATCTAAATGAACATGCAAGGGGAAACCTCTTTGACTTGCCCAGACAGCTCTGTTCTGGAGGCATGGTTTGAAGCTACCTCAATGCACCTGAGGAGAAAAGTTGCCCTAAACATCCTGATGTCTTGCCCAGGTAGGCAAGGGACTTTAGCTTGGAGGACGTGCAAAATAACTCACTAGCCTTGCTTGATGTTTCAGCTGCATTCGCAAGACAAATGGCCCCCAGCTTCCCACTTTGTTCCTGTAGTGTCTGAAATATAAATCTGGTTTAACCGGGGTTTTTTTTTGAAAAAGAAAAAGAAAAAACAGAGTGTGTTGGGTTTTTTCCCCTGAGACCATAGGAGACAGATTGGTTTAGGTAATTTACTCTCCCTGCCTGTGGAATCTGTTTGGGGATCCTGTCCTGTCTTAACATCAGACTTGCTGCTCAAATATCATGTGTGAAAGCTCTGTCCTTCCTCTAACAAGGTTGTGAACTTTTCTTTTGCTATGTCTTCCTGTCCACAACTGAACAGTCTCATCGGGGAAAAACAGGGGGGGAGGCTGGGCAGAGAAATGAAGTTCTTCCTTAGTTGATCTCTGCTAAATATCCTTGGTTTTCATCTTGCAGATCATCAAGCTTGAAAAAAATGGGAATGGGTACCACTACATCCTGGCAAATTTGGTGAGTTCCCCTTGTTGGTGGATCTTTTTTTGCTATCTCATATTTTGTAAAGCACTATATTAATAGTTACTGAGCTGGACATATTTTTTTCTCATCCATTTTTTTTGTAAAAAAAATACCAAAGTCCTTTGCAGTGTTCTCCTTGTGGTGTTCTCTCTCTTGAGCCTGTAAGATTATCTGCAGGGTAACGCCATGGTTGCTGGGGTTTTTTTGCCTTCAGCTTCAATCTGCATCTTTTCAAAGCCAATTAAACCAACTGTCAACTAATGCTTGTCGCAGTAAAGATTTTTTTTGCATGTCATGGGCACCTGGGGTCCTGGCATTGCCCTCCTAGCTTGTTTCAGTCAGACCAACAAGAAGGTGTTGACTGTTGGTAACAACTTGTGTTTTCTAACTAGTTTTAACCCCATTTCAGTATGCATCTCCCAAGTGAAGTGTTTCACAGACATCCTGAGAGCCCCACCAAGGGCAGACTTGTTAAGGATGATGCACCAAGATCCCTCTGACCTTCCAGTAAACATAAGACACGTATCGATTCTGCAGCTTGGTGCTAAATCCAATCTGACTGTCATGGCTCTAAGGAATGAATCTGATGCAAAGATTTCTTTAAGGAAAGGATTATCCTTTTAATGCAGGAAGGTGCTGCCTGAGGACAGAGCAGTATTGGGCAGTGGCAAGGCCATCTTTCTGGAGCACTATGCTGTCCTTTCCTAGGAGGCTGGAGAATTTCTCTGCCTAGAGAGGTTTGGGAAGAGGTAAGAGAGAGCGGAATGACCTCAATCCATAGGGCAGCTGGAGGTTTTCTGCAGCAGAGCTCCCAAAGCTCTCCTCCCTAAATGTGTCCATCCATCCAGGGGGATGCACAGCAGAGAACATGTTGGTGTTTGCAGTCAGGGGCTGAGGATGCTTCCCCCAGGACCTGCTGTGTCCATGCAGGATCTGGAGCCCTTCTTCCTTCCCACAGCTGCATCTGCAAGGCAGCACAGCAGGCCTGGGGTAATTAAACTACCAATTAGTCAAGCAGTTGCTGCCATTCTCTTTCTCTCAGTCCCAAGATAACTCTGTAATTTACAAGACAAAAATGGCCACATAATTACCCCACGATGCTCCGATACTGACCCTGCTCTTCTGTGCTGGGCGCCACACTGTGTAATTACAAAGTTAAAAATGTTATGTTGTGCAGGGGGAGACACACAAACCATAGAGCAGCCAATAACTTCAGTTGCTAATTTAAAAAAAAATATTATTTGCTGTAACCCAGGTCCCAGTCTGAGATGTTTATGGAAGTCCTTTCATTAAAGTTAAGCAGGGAAGCTATCTGGAGTAGTTGGAGTGTGCGTGTCTGTGTGCTTTTTAATGTATATCCAAGTGGAGGCTTAATGAGAATGATATCACCCCTTCTTTGCATGGTTTCATAAGGATAAATACATTAAAGGCATGAGGTGGTCTAATACTCAGATGCTGGAGTTTTGAAGGACATTTGCTTCTGTCTTATAATACCATGCTCTCCCACTTTCAGCCTGAGAAAGCACACTTTTCCCACCTTTAATTTGTTTTCTTAGCCTTTGCACAAATGCTGAGAGGACAGAGCTGGCTGGAACAGGCTGCATACTCAGCCAACATGCGTTATAAAGAATTAACTCAGAGCAAAAGGCTTTTTATTTCCCCAGCCCCTCCTCAGGGACATTCTGCCTCCCAGCTGCAGCTCAGCTTTGAGTCCCCGGGACCCACAGGGTCTGATGAGACCACCAGAATATCCACTGTTACTAGCTGTGCTTTTCAACCAGCTTTGATACGGAGGGAGAAGAAGAATGAAAGGAATTCAAGCTCTTTCCTTTGGTCTTCCCTGCTCCTTAAAAACTAGCATTGCACAAGAGCCAAACTCCAGAGAGAGTAATATTACATTAAAAATAATGATAATTTAAAAAAGGAGTAGTGGATAATCAGACAACATGGGAAAACTATTAAAAATTTAAAAAAAGAAAGACTAGTACTCCCCAAAGTTAAGAAGGCCCTTTCCAGGGCAGCACAAACTTTGTGGTTCTGCTGTGCACCAGGAGAGAAATCAGTTTGTGATGTGCTGCTCCCACACAAGAGCTACTCGCTGATCGGTTCAGCGAGGAGAATGGCAAAAAGGCCATGAAGATCCCATGTTCCTGAGACCATATGGCAGTGAGGAAGGACAGAAAGATTCCTCGTGTGGGGTTGGCTGAGGGTGTTATAAGGGGTTGGCAGAACGTGGGAAGCTGGCGTCTGGCAGGGTTAAACTGCAGTGTGGATGCTCTGCTCCAAGAGATCACAGAAGGCTTTACCCTCTTCTGAGGACATCTCGTTGCTGGATTAGAGCCTTCAGAAGGTGTAACATGCTGTAATTTATTCCCACTGACTCATACACATAGTGGATAGACCTTAAACACCCCACATTTCCCCCTGTAGACAAGTCCTAAAATGACAGGGTGAGCATTGCCCACACACACACGTACCCTCATGTGCACACCCTCACGCCTCAAAAGCAGCCAATTTTGTGGAAATAGTTCATTCTGGAGTACTGGGTAGCTAGAGAATAAATTAAGAACTAAAAATTGCAAGTGCCGTTCCAAATGAGTTATTTTTGACCTTGTACTGACTGATGGACTCAGATTTTAGGACTCTGGTCCTACATGAAGATAAGGCTCCCAGCCCTGGCTGGGACAGGCTCTGCTTTGCACAAGTAAAGTGAGTTCTCAGCTGGTTCATAGCCACCAACTTCCTGCACTAGCTGGAGCAAGGGGATGAATTACCAATATCTACCTTTTGCAACACTACCTAACCTTCTTGAGCCCTTTCCCATGGGGATAAAAAAATGGAAATGACACATTGGCAGCAAATGTTGGGAAATATTTATGGATAACCCTATTGAAATTCTTATTTTTGGCTATATGCTCATTCAGACCTGTACTCAGCCAAAATACAAGCAGCAGCACACTACTGCCCAGTTACAGCAGCTCCAAACTGGTGTTAGATCAGGAATGCAAAGCAATGCACAGACTGAAAAAGGCCTAAAAAAATCATCCATGGGTGCATTTTGAACACGGAGGAATCCCCTGTCTGGTCACAGACAATTCATGAACAAAGAGGAACTGGCTTGAATTAATCACTGCTTGTTTGCCCAGCAGTTGCTGTCAGGTGAGCTGCAGCAAAACACCAAGCAGAACCTGACAAGTAGCAGCAAATGAAAGCTAGTTTTTCCTAGCAGGAACACCTTTCTTTTTCAGTGAAATTGCTGCTGCCAAGGTGAGACAATAATATTTTGGTGTTGACAAACAAAATTAAACCATTCCACGCCTTAGGCCATGGGTAAAACATCCTTCTCCAAATCTGCTATGCCTGTTAAAGACAACCTGTCTCATCTGCTCAGCCCTGCCTGTCCCATGAAGGGCTGTCTGCAGCATCCCTGCCAGGGGAAGGGTTCCTGTGAGCATCCCTGCCTCTCCTTGAGGCAAATATGGCACTGTTTATGGCAAACTCATGAAAACCTGGTCCTCAACCAGTACCCATTCCAGTTACCTCCATTAGCTTTTACCAGCTGCCAGCCTGTATATTTGTCAGGTGTACTGGCACTGGGGCGTTGCAATTGTATCTCTCTCTCTTTTTTTTATCTCTACTTTTCTTTTTGGAACTCAAAAGAGATTTGGCAACTTTAAGAAGTGTTTGTTTTTGTCTTATTTTTCTAAGCTTTGTTCTCAGCCTTTGAGAGCATCAGTCTAGCAACCACAAAGAAAAAAATACAGTCAATAATATCAGAGGAGCAAGCTTAGAAACTTCTGGGATTCCTTTCTTTTGATGTTACAGGCTTTTTCCCCATAACCTTGGCTTCATACATCTGTTTGTCCTATGTGGGGGATGTAGGCTGACTACTGACAGTAGTGGGAGAACATCAGCTCTCTTGGGCAGAGGAAAATGTTTGTCTCAAACTAAGTGACATTGATGTGACCTGTCTTTAAAAGAAAAGTGTGAAAGACAGCTACCACAATGTTTTAGCCTTTTTTTTCATTCCTGGTGCATTAGTCCAGGTTGTTCTTTTAGCAAATGCTCTTGTTTGAAGTTGAATAGATAAGTGTATGAGATGGCTGATGCTAGGGGTAGCAGGGAAAAGTAAAGATAAAATCAGAGTTGATTAGCAGAGGTAAGCATTTTCTCCTGTGCCATTTTACATCAGCATATGTCAGTGCTGAGTTAAGCCATGGACAGAGTTTTACCACAACTGCTTGCAAAGTGGCTTTGGAAGTTACTGGCACAGCAGCTTTGCCAGCAGAGTGACTTGTGCAGGAGTCAGGCAAAATGGGCCGGTTTGATTTGGTTCATCTGTGGTTTATATGGGCCACTTTGATTTACTTTTCCCTCCTGCAAATGGAAAGGAGAACTTCTGCACCACCAGGGCTGAGTGACCTGAGCCTGAGAGTTGGCACAGAGAGTGAAGAAGGGGCACCCTCCCAAAGTGGCTGGAAAAGGGTGTCCACATCCCCAGGGAACAAAATTCTCCCAGCACCCCTAAAGCAGTGCACGTGTACCCCCTGCAGCATGTGCTGTGGCTGCATGGGGAGGGTCTGCTGTGCCTGTGCTGGGCACGAGCCTGGTGCAAGAAGCTGTACCTGCCACAGCACAAAGGTGATGTGTGGCCCTGGCTGTGTGTTGATGACTCCGCTCCATGCACTGAGCTCCTGATTCAGCTTGCCTGGAGCTAAAATGTTGTGGTTCTCAGTCTCCCATCATCTTGTGTTTATTTTAATCACCTTCAGTTCTTAACACTCTCTCCTGGCCCCCGAAGTATTGCTGACTGAAGGTACAAACAAGGTCAGCAATACTCAGGTTTGCATCACCAGCTGATTGGAAACTCTGTTTTGTGGGACTTTCAAATGGGTGTGTACAGCATTGGCTTCTTGTCCTGGTAAGATCTCAAGGTGCCTGGTCTTGCAAAACTGATATTCTTAAGTTATTTTTAGGGTTGTAAAATTATGCTGGTTAGACTTTTCGTCTTTCTGAGAGGTTGGTGCAAGTAGGCTCATGAGAAAACTTGTTCTTCCATGCAGAGGAAGACAACATAATGTGTCAGTGACATTTCTGAGGTCTGCCTTTCACTTCCAAACAGTTTTCTTGTCCTGATTCAAAGATTATCAAGCAGAAGAAACCCTTATAATATTATCTCTTCTGAATTACTGATAGTGAAAGACACAGTAGTGCCCTGAATTATTTTTTGCCTGGAGTGTCTCATGTAAAAGAAAATCATCTGATTTTGGTACAAAAATTGCTCACATGGGAGAACATGAACTGCAACCTTGGAAGGATTTTTGCAGTAGTTAATGAGGGCTCAAAAGCATGAGTGACTTATTGTGGCTTAAAAAAATCACTGAGCATCAGGTGAATAACTGACAGATTATATTACAGGTGTTGGAAGGAAAAATGTGTTTGCTTAAATATCAGCAAAAGGGTGTTAAACTAACAGGTTTCCTCAGCCATTTGCAGTCTCCTAGTCCATTACCCTGGCTCAACTGGCAATGGGTGATGTGTAACTCTCTAGTATCTTCCTCATGATGACTTCATCGGTGCTTTTTTCTAGTCCAAACTTGCCTAGCTCCAGCTTCCTCCATCAGATTTATGCTTCTGTTTGCTAGACCAAATATTCCATTACTGACATTTTGGTCCTTGTAAACTGTGATCAGGTTATCCCTTAATCATATCTTTGGTTGAATTCCTAGCATCTGTCAGAACACTGCACGTTTCCCACACCTTTAAATCAGTTTCTTCTTTGAAAGCTATCTAAAGCACAAACATCCACCTAGAGCATCAGTCCCTCTGCCTGGACTGAGCTTTCCAAGAAGATGTGTATGATCATTTATATCTGGAATGTGCTGCAGCAGTAGGATAGGGCTGATGCAAATAGTATCTCCAAGAAAATCTGTAGAGCTGTACCAAAAATAAAGCAGTGCTAGGTTGATGATTGGACTTGGTGACCTTAAAGGTCTTTTCCAACCAAAATAATTCTGTATTTCTGTATCTGGATTCTCACCTGAGTTGTTTCACTTTGCATCAGTAGACCAGGACAAAACAGACTCGTCAAACTGCAGGATTGAGACCCTGTCTGATAGTCCCCCCTTCTCCCATCTTTCTTTTCCTTTTCTTCTTCACTTACTTCTGTGTTACAGTGAGGACGTGCGTGTTTTGCTGCCACAGGGAGATCTGACATATTAATAATTCTGCAGAAGAGAAGGCAGCCTCCCCTGTTGGAAGGCATGCTGGAACGAGACCTGAGCAGATGGGCTCTTTTTTGATGTACCCTCCTTATTAATACAAAATGATGGACGTGAGGAATGATGCTTCACTAGAGAAGTCAAGCTTGAAGATAATTTGGTATACTAGGGATGCTCTGTCTGGAAACACTCGACTTCTTGCTCCCTGCAGAAAGACACCGGCGTACTTTGGAATGACAGAAGCCACTTTGCATTCACTCAGCTGATCTACAGCCATTCAGAAGCAATTGGTTTGCTTTGCAAAGTTTCTTATAATCATGAAGTCTCCTAGGAGGAAGCATTGCAAGCCATACAGGGATAGCATCTAAAGAGAGCTGGGCCAGTTTCCTGATGCTGCCACAGGTTTCTGTGGCATCCACACAAGTTCAGGGTGAATTGCTTAGATGTTTTTTGCTTAAAAAGGAATATTTCAGTGTGCAATATATTAAAAAAAAAAAAGAAAAAAGAAAAAAGAAAAAAATAGACTCAAGCCCCTTCATCCCAGACAGAAAGGGACTACAACAACCCAACATTAGTTCCTGGAGTGAGGGGACTGTGTTAGGTTCAGCCAACAGGTCTTCTACCAGGAATTCAAGAGAAAGGGGCATTTTCCATCTCCTTGTTCAGAGGTGAGCTTTGCCAGTCTCAGGGGGAGATCTGGAGGGCTCAGAAGCTGCAGAGTGAAGAGAGAAAGCAACAACTTTTCTCAGAAATGTGGCAGTCTTCAAGGAGACTCTCTAATGCAGTTTCTCTCAGGAAAAGCCAAGGCTTGTAGCAAAGGCACGGAGATTTTAAGCTGTGGTTAAAATTTATACTGCAGGAGACACCCTGCAGGGAAAGCACCAGAAATTAATACCAATTTAGTGAAATGCCAAGAGAACTGGAAGGTGTGAGGCAGTGGCCAGCTGGCTGTTGATGCCCAGGTATGGAGGTGAGGCTGATGCCGTCTACAGTGCTCCTGTGGGCTGGGATGATGTCCCCAGAGGAGCAATGCCACCCGGTGTCATCAGCATGAGGAGCGGATGCAGAGGTTTAGGACAGCGAGGCAGTGAAATACGAAGATGAAAGGAGAGATGCAGGGAAGTAAGTGGTGCTGGCAGATTTGCAGAGGGTCATGCACAGAGGAATGAGGCTTTCCCTACACCATCTGACAGCTGCCTGCACTGCCCACTCAATGTCTTGGCTCCTCATGCTGTTAAGGGTATAAATAAGGAGCTGGCTCATTTCTGGGGAATTTTTTTTCAAGGCAGGTCCTTCGTGGACCAGTTAATCAAGATGGATTCATGAGGCCCATTTCAAGTCATCAGTCTTCCTGCATTATGCATTTCCATTGATGACTGAGCCCACAAGCAGTGGAGAGGAATATAAATGTGTGACTTGCTGACACCTCTCCCAGCAACTCAGGCAGCGAATGGGACAGTAAAACAACCTTTGGCTAAAAACTGTTTTCAGGTTAAGAACAGCATAAAGAACAGATGAAGCAAGGAAAACACAGCAAGGAAAAAACCTTTCCCAGTCCTGTTGTGTTTTCTCTTTGAAGGCATGAAGGTCTGTAACAGCTGCCCATATTATTTACAAGCAGCAGGACTTCTGCATGTAATCGCTTTGTGAGGTTCAGTAATGCAGAAAGGAGTCCGTGGTCTGGGCTAAAGAGCAGTTTCCTCCTTTGAACTGAGCCTGGCTGTTGCTCGAACTGTGTGTTGCAGATGCTGTGAGTCAGAGCAGGAGTGGAGGAGGGAGCCTGTCTCAGCCCATCAGCGTGGATGGGTCCAGATTTTTGTGGTTTATTGTTAATTCGATGGCATTCAGAGAAAAGGAGGCATTTTCCAGGTGTACACAATGCAGGAGGCTGTATTCTCTGGTTTGCTGAGATGATTTTTATTAAGTGAATCTAAATTGAAGGGATAGCTAATCCTGCTGTAGGGCAGGGGGTGGGCTGGCTGATGCCACGTCCCTTCCAGCCTGGTTTTGATGGTTCCCAGAGAGAATGAGCCTGCAGAAGTGTTGTCTTCCCTGGAGTACCTATGTCCTGAGCAGTGACCCTGCCTGGGTCTCACTCTGCCTGCTTTACCAGAGGTGCTGGCACAGTGCCTGGGCTGGAGCCTGAGTTCCTCTCTTCCTCCTCTTCCTCCCCAGGGGACTGGCAGTGCTATGCAGGGAGGTGAAGCCAGATGCCTGCATGTCCAACAGATATGTCCCAAATGGTTCAGGTCTAAAGAGCCTGAAGAAAGTCACATATCACCAAATTCCAGGGGCTCAGCTCATTTCCCTGTACAGCCCACTGTGCTCCAGACATCACAAAGTACATCATTCCAGCACTGTTCACTTCTTGCTGTACTTGACTGGGTGGCAAAGGGAAGCCTTTCTGTGTTGGTTCATTCCCAAACTGCTTGATACTAAACATATTGCTGCAAAAGCACGTCTGCTGCCCCTCTGTAGTGAGCTGCAGTCTTTTCTTAGTCAATATATAAGAATTTATTTTCTATTTTCCAAATATGGCCAATTGAAAACTAAATAAAAGATCCTTGTTTGTTTTGGGTTTTTTTGCAACGTGTGGCTATAGTTAGTAAAAAGTGACAGATGATTGATGACTTCTTTACTTGCAAATATTGTAATTCTTCTGTTTCCTACGAGCACTGACTGATATTCCAGAAAGACAGATAAGCATATTTAATTCCTGATGCCATTTTGTCAATAGAAGCATTTTCAAGAGTCAATTTGCATAAAATTTGATATTTTCTTGTTTATATGTTAGCCAGCAAGAATTCACCTCCTCTGGGAATTATTTTCTAAAATACCTGACCTCTGGTATTCCCAGTTCATTTGCTGTCATGGCACCCAGACCTGCTCTGAGCAGATTTCAGTGGTGCAGTGATTAAAATTCCTTTGTAATTAGGACCATTCCTATACTGACCTTGTAGGAGGACGTGTGGAGGAGGGAGAACAGGTGAAAGTAGTTATTTCAGCAGTTGATAGCAGCCAAAATGCAAAGACATACTCAAGGTTAATGATGTTCTCTATGGTCCCAGCTGCCTTAAACAATTGGAAATTCTTCAGAGGTCTCCACACTTTTTAAAGATCCTGAATTGTGTCAAAAATCAGTGGGGAAAAATTAGTAGTCTTCATGAAGAAATAGTTCCTTTTATCTATTCAGATTATTTAAAAATTTTATGTAAGATGAATCCTAATGAATATTGTTGAATACTTGCTTCAGTTTCAGAATGGTTTGGTTTGGGGAAAACAGTGAAAAACCGTGTTTTCCAGTGGTGCTGTCTTGTCGATGGTGTCATAATCTTTTTTTTTTTACTTTTCTTATTTAAATCTGCTTGTCGAGGAGGCTAAATACACCAGACATCCTACTTGTATTCTATTGTGAACTTGGACTTTTCTTCATGCCTTCGTAGGCCTTCCAAGGAGGAGCTGGTGGCACAAACTTCAAGTTGCTGTGTGGCAGTTTCTTTTGACAGATCTTTTTCCCCTGAGTACCTCCCAGGAGCAAAATGTCAGTGTAATTTGGTCCTAGCCATGAATAACCAGTTGGCAACCTGTGAGGTCCCTCTTACTGAACCTTAGGAGTTTTGCGTGTCAAAAAACACTTGGCCTGAAATGCATTAAGATGTCAGGAATAATTACCCTGCTGCATTTCCTATTCATTAATCACAGCTCTGGTTTTCTGAAACCCCTACGCTAGCAATTACAAACAAGATTGATGTGGGTTTAACCAGCATTCTGAGGAATACATGCACACAAAATACCACTTTTCTTTTACCTAAAATCACTGCACTTTGAAGCGAAAAAATAACCTATTTAGAGCACCTGTACACCTGTATCCCATCCTCAGCATTGTAAGTGGATGTGAAATTGCTTACAAAAAGCTGGAAGAAAAAGTGTGAAAGTCTTTAAAGATATTTTTGAGTCACTTATGACTCCCTTGGTCTGACACTGATGTCACTGGGCAATTTAGTCTTTTCCTTACAAGATGTCTGTTCCCAAAACAGGTTTCCATCTAACAGCTTGATCCTGGCCTTGGAAGCTAATAAGTTAAGTAGCTGTCTCAGCTATGCACAAAGAGAACACTTTGGGAACCTGACCAGTGTCTCCTGGCAATAATGTGACTTGATTTTTCCTAAACTGTCTGCCATATTCGTAGATAGACAGGATTCCTCTTATCCATACAGAGACATGTTCCTCTGATGAGCTTCTCCTGTTTCTCTCCTGTACCAGGGATTCATGGATATTGACCTGACCAAATTCAAGGAGAGCGGAGCCAACGTAACAGGCTTCCAGTTGGTGAATTACACAGATGTTGTTCCTGCCAGAATCATGCAGCAGTGGAGGAATAATGATGCCAGGGAGCACCCTCGTGTGGACTGGAAGAGGCCAAAGGCAAGTGGTATTAAAAGAACATTTAATTTAGGGTCAGTCTGACTCAGTTCAAGTTATGCTCACCTCTTTGTGATCACACAGAGCTCTTTAAACTCACACTGAAAACCTGTCACTTAATGTGATTATGAACATTATATGTTCCAGCTGCCTCAGCATTGTCAAAATTTTACTAGGCAGTAGTTACCGCTTTGTAAGGAACACACAAGTTAGTGTATTCACTCAGTCGCTCAATTTTTACTGTCCTCAAAGCTACAGATTAAACATCTCATAATGTTCAGTATAAAAAAAACAAGAAGCCTCATTAACTCCTTAACCTTTGACTTGTTTACTAGATATCCAGTGATAATAAAGTATTTCCAGATGTTTTTTCTGAACATTTCAAATCACTGTGTACAACAGAGGGAAATATATTTTAATTCCTAACACAGAAGACCCTGAAGCTGTTGAGAGGTGGGTTGGGGAGGGAGGGGTTTTTTTTCCATCTGACATTTGAAAACAAATACACCTGCAACAAACTCTCAGAAATAGAAATGTCAACCATGGAAGTATTAGTTTAAGAAAGTTGCAAACAAGTAAATCAGATGATCATAGGAAAAGGAATTAACTCTAATTGTTACTGTTCGTGCCAAGTGTTTTACACTAGTTTCTGTACAAGTTTCTGCCTGAATAAACTCATCTTTTGCAGAATTTTTGCACATTGGAGTTTTCTGGTCTCCATCTGTGACCAGAAAGAGTCTCTTATTGTTTGATTTTGCATGTCTCACATTTACACTGTTTAATGTATTCCTTACAACTTCAGGTCAATGGTTTTAATTAGACACAAAGAGTTGGGTAGCAGGTGAATGACTTTTAAGGTTGAGTCCTCTTCAGGGAGTGCAACCTGAATCTACATCAGGAGCTTCTCCTTTGTTCTCCCATCCTCTGGGAGAGAAGACACCAACTTTCATGAGTCAGTGGGGCAGTAGTCATTACAGAGAATAGGAGGCTCCTGGACTTGACAGATGGAAGGATGAAAACAAGACAAATCACCTGAAAAGTTGCCATGAGGTGAACCAGCATAGCATACCTGAGGACAGCTCAACCTAACGGGCAATGTATAAATCCTCTTCTCTTTGTAGTACACATCAGCCCTAACATATGACGGGGTCCGGGTGATGGCTGAGGCGTTTCAGAACCTGCGGAGGCAGCGGATCGACATCTCCCGTCGCGGTAATGCTGGGGACTGCCTTGCCAACCCAGCCGTGCCCTGGGGACAAGGCATCGACATCCAGAGAGCACTGCAGCAGGTTTGAAACCCAAACAATGTGTGCACTGCAAGGACGGCTGAATGTAGCCTGTGGGTGGGGAAAGAGGGGCGATTAGCAGCAGAAACGCTCAAAGAAATCACTTGGGATGAGGAACTGACCCTTCCAGATTAGAACTAAAGAATTCAAGGGTACATCCAGAAAACTGCTTTTCCTGGTATCATCTGATGTGTCCTTGCCTTCTCTTATTTCTGTTGAAGTTCTGGGGTGGAAAAGCCAAAATATTATCCCATAAAATCATGGGTTCCTGTTTTCATTGTCCCCTTCCCAAGAGAGAGACCTGCTTAGATCATATTTTTTGCAGATTCTTCGACTCTCTGTGAGCTCGGCTTCAGTTCCAGACTGCTAATGAAGCTGGAAACAATGTGAATTTTGCCTTATGTGTTGGCCATCATCAGGATGTTCTCAAAGCCCAGATTATAGCTTGTTTCATACTGTGAGGACTCATAAAAGTCTTAATAACAGCCATTTAGATAGTTTATTCCTTAAATCTGATAATATTCTTTTTCATCCTGCATATAAATTTAGATTTTCAAATAAACAAAAATACTGCATGACACAGCAAGAGAGAAAAACAATACACTATTATCAAAGACTTAGAAAGGTAGAATATTCTAAAATTTCATTAAATTTCAAGACTGCCATTCATTCTGAGCTTTTTTTTTTTTTTTCATGCAAAAATAGATGGACTGCTTGCTTGGAGTGTGTTATCCAAACACAGCTCATCCCATCTTCTTTCCTTACTGTGAAGAAGGCAAGAAGAATAAAATTAATTTAATTAATTTGCATCATATGTAAATTTCCTCAAGTATTTTGTTTTGATTTGGTTTTGGCTTACTGGTAAACAACAATTCCTTTAAAACCAAATCTTGCATCTGATTTGAATTTATTGCTTGATTCAATTTGTTTCCAAGCCTGTCATTGACTTTCTGTACGACCTTGGGCAAATCACTGTCATAGCTTCTCCAAGCCCCTATAATAAAATCAGTCTCCTTGATGCATTAGGGAGATCAGTTACCTAATAAACATGAAATACTTGCAAGTCTTCTGGTGAACAATGGGTTCTCAAGCATTTTCCTTTATTGAATTTATGAGAATAAGATATCAAAATTAGATGGCTAGAAAATACAATTTTGTGTGTGAGTTGGAAAATCTCCTTTGAAGCTTCCTCATCTCTTCATTAGAACAATTTCAGAAGTCTTAGTTTTTCAGCTCTAGTGGTTTTGGGCAAAGAACATGAACAGCCATTTGCAAAAGGTGTTTCTTTACCATTGAAAAATTAAAATTTTCATAAGGTTTGACCAGTCCAGTTGTGATGATCAAAATAAAAGACTCTGAAATATGCAGGGGAGGAAGTCTTCTAGGGAAATGTTAACTATGAATTTAATAATTATCCAACATTTAATATTGTAGCAAGAAAGAGGCAGATGGAAATAGAAGAATTTATGATTAGATTGAAGGTTTGAGTTATTGTTTCTGTAAAGACTCACAATTAGGCCAATTCTCACATCTACTCACAGTGTGCTTACTCTTCAATTCCCATTTGCTAATGTCTAAAATTGTATAAGCTGTTTAAAAGCAAAAAGTTTCTCTACTTATTTCTGCTCAAATGGCTGGAATTAGCTCCCGAATTGCCTTATTTCTGCTTAGTGTAGGAAGGAGCCATGGGTGGCAGAAGCAAAGATGAAAAGCAATTTGAAACATTCTGCAATTTTTCAAAAACAAATCTAAGACATTTCAGTAAAATGTATGGTTTTATTAAAGATATTTACCTTTTTTTTTTTCTTCTTCCAGGAAAATATTCACAAAATATTGCTTTAAACCAGTAAACTGAGGTTTCAGTTGTACTTTGAAAGGATTATGATAATTTTTGACAGATTTTTTTGTTAACGTTATTTGGTTACCACATCTACTAAGCAGTTAGCTAGTCCCTAACTGCTGACTAACTCTGTAAACCAGAAGGCCACAACATCCTTCTCCTCTAGCAATCACAGCAAAGAACCACATGTCCATGTCTTACACGCAAATGTGCTTAAATGCTCCATTTCTCCAGTTGACTTTACTGGTGCTTCGCACTGTTGAAAGCAGTCCCCACTATATTTTGTAGTGATTCAGGGGGTCTTAGAGGATGATAAATGATGCAAAAGTGCTGCAGCCTCCAGGATGGATGGGAGACATCCTTTTGCCATTTCAGTGCCACGCTCATATCGCAGGATTAAGATTTCATTGATTCAGATAGATGAAATTGGTGCTGTACACCTGCCTTTTAGTGCATATAAAGCTACACAGCATGGGCACCCATGGCCTGACAATGGTGCTTTTCTAATGCACCTATCTTTTGTGGGCATGTTGTGTCTTGTGAGAAGGGAAAAGCATGTTTCTCCAAATACCACCAGGAGAAGCTCTTGACTTGAAGGAGCTTCAGAAAATACTGGCAGACGTTAGTTTTCATGACAAACCTTTGTGATAATAGCTGGAAAACAAACAGTTTAAGTAGGTTAGCAACAGATTTCCTCTGTAATGATACATACTGGTTTCTTTACCATGGGTCTTTATTCTGAGGATCTCAGAGTACTTAAAAAGGCTCCTAAATATCTGTTGCCACTGTGCATGTCAGAAGACTTCAGTTGCAGGGACAACAGATTTGTCCAAAGTGGAAAGGCTGAGAACAAACCTTTAATTCTCAGTCCAGTGCCATGAGCACTTCTCCAGGTTGTCTCTATAGAGACCCAAATTTGCACTCCTTTTCCCATGTTCCTTGTCTCTGCTGCCTGGTCCCCACACACTCTGTGTGTGACTCCAGTCAGAAGCCCTTCTCCACTCCAGGCAGGGCACTTCTGAAGCAAGTCAGACAGCCACGCTGAGAGGAGAATTTCAGGAGGTGGAATGGGGTGTGAGCAACGCTCTTCAGCTCGGCACTGTTATCAGCAGAGATTTGTGATTCAAAGTTTCCTTTGCAAATTTCATTTACAATACTAAATTGTCAGGTTTTATTAGGCTGGTGCAGAGGTAATTAAATTTGCTTGTTAACTGATAGACTCCTCTCTATCGAAAGACGACAGCTGGGAGCTGTGGCCATTGTTTCATATTTCTTCCAAATACATTTCCTGATTTGAACTGACAAATTCTTTACCAAATCCTGACACAAGGTCAGATTTAGAAAATACAAAGAACCACAAAAGCCAAGGAGTGCAGAGCTGATTTAGCTTACTGTCACATCCCAAGAGGTGATGGGCTCATACATGTGATCTAGCTCTTATGCATCACTGAGCTCTGTAATAGGGCACTGAGTTTTAAGAGAAAGGATATTTAAAAGAAAGGGTAAGTTAAGAGAATGGTTGTGCACACGGCCAGGCACACTGTAGAGAGTTAACCTAGAAGAAAACCTGGTGTCCTGTCTCCCCTGCATGGAACCGAGAGGCACAACTGCACTCTCCATCCTTCTTCCCCTTGCCTCTTACTGCTGCCAGATCACCATGGCATGAGATGCTGACCAATTTTCTCTCTTCATTTATATTTACGTCTTTAAGGTCCATTTTGAAGGATTGTCTGGCAACGTTCAGTTTAACGAGAAGGGACGGAGGACCAACTACACCCTCCATGTGATTGAGATGAAACATGATGGGATCAGAAAGGTAAAGCAGAGGGAAACCTAAGATGTGTCAGGCACCAGCCTGGTGTTCACGTTACAGTGTGGTTAGGTCTCAACAGGCATTTCTGTTCATGAAAGCTTGCATGTGGTGTCACCATGAATGCATTCCTAGCTCTCTGCATGAGCAAAGTCAAGCTCTAGGGAGAATTCATGATATATTTCTAAAAAAAACATATCAGCATATGGAAGAGGGGTTATCAAGAGAAAAAAGGGCATCTCAGCTGTGGGGCAGGGATTTCCAGGATAGTTAAAGCTTGGCCAACACAGACTTGCTACTGGGAGGGCACACTGGCTCAGCTACCCGGCTGTTTTCTGCTCTCCCACTTTTCTTTTCCAAGCATGAGCCAAGGCAGAGCCAGGCAGAAGCCGCCTGCCCTAACCAGTGCAGGTGAACCCTTTATGTTGACCTAATTTTGCTCTCCTTGAAGTGAAAAGATCTTTACCACTCGCCATGTCCTGATAGCTACACAGACATTTGTGTTGTTCTGGAGTCTTGATCCCTTTCTATAACCCAGGCACTTTTCAAAGTCTGGCCTTGTTCGGGGGTGTTGAGCCCTTGAAACACTAATCCTTTTGAAAATCTGACTCCATGTCAGATTTTCTTCTGTCTCACTTTAGATACTACGTATTTGAAGAACAAAGAATAACTCAGTTATTCTGTCAATAAAGGAGAGCTACTAAACATTTTGAAATGAGGCATTCACTGGAATCCCTCTGCACCCCCTCAATCCCCTGAAAAATAAAATACTTTTCTGAAACTGAGAAAAACTGCAAACAGTGAAATGTCCATGTTTAGTGCCCCTACCCCCAGTTCATACTTACACCTAAGTGCAGCCCATGTGAGATCAGAGCCCACCACAGTCAAGCAAACAAAAGGCAAATTTCTCCTTGATAAATAAGTGTCATTTTGAAGACATACAAAGTGATCTTCTTCCTCTACATGGTATTGATAAGAGGACAAATGCAGTATTATGTCCAGTTTGGGGCTCTGAACTTCGAGAAGTTCACAATCTGGAAAGAGTCTAGAGGAGAAGAAACAGAATGGTGAAATGTCTTGATTTTGTTGTGTATTTACTGACAGGCATGATATTTGTTTGGAAGACTTGTATATCAGTGCCACAATGCATATTGTATCTTAGATCCACCAGGTTAGAAGTGCAAAACAAACATACGTGTCTCCATTTATGTTGCCCTAGGGCAGAGCTTTCCTCACTCTCCTTTCTGTCTGTGCAATGAAGAGAGATGAGAAGCCTGTGTAGGTCTTTTCTCCTGAGCTATTATGATCTCTAATCTGCCATCAGCAGGCTCTTGGTCATGCCCTCTGTTAATACTCTTTCCCATTTATTGTGACAAGAAATTCCTTTCACATGAGCAGAGCTCAGGCGACTGCATATTTACAAGAGGTGATGGAAAACCTCTTATAAAATCAAGCCCTCACATTGGATAACCTCAACAATGATCTTCCTAATGATACTCGGTGGCACTCTGCTTTACCAGCAAGCAGTGACAGATCAGCCCAAATCCCTGGTTATTAATAAGCACAGCTTAACATGAGAGTTCTTCCTATTACAGCTGTTCAGTTTATTCATAACCCCAAACTTTTTGACGTGGGTCAGGACTGGGTTTTTTTCCTCACTTGATTTTTTGTCCTGTTGTCTCAAGATGTCCTAAGAGTCAGTGCTATGTTCATGCAGGCTTCCAGCCTCAGGATTACATTTTATCACCCTGTAACATCTGGATTTGCAGCAGGCACATTCACCATTAGAAAAATATTCAGAAATCACACAGGGGAAGTGTGAACTCTTGGAGTAGGGATCAGGCAAGGAATTGCAATAATCCCCCAGTACTCTGTGCCAATTGTGAGTATCATGCACATTATTTTCAGGCTGGAGGCATGGTAGGATGGCACAGTTCCTGGTCCCCCCAGCAAAAGTCATCAATAATCAGCAGAGGAGATCTCTTGCAGCATATGAACATATAGAGAGATCTGACCCTTCTTGGATGACTCTGTTACCATACCTTGGTTAATATTAAAAAGAAATATCCTGGTTTTGTGTTTGGCAGATTGGTTATTGGAATGAAGATGAGAAGCTGGTTCCAGCAGCCATAGATACTCAAAGTGGCAATGAGTCTACAAGCCTCCAGAACAGGACTTACATAGTCACAACTATCCTAGTAAGTGCTGTGACTTCTGTCCCAGCTCTCTCTCTCTCCCATCTCCCTGATGTGCAGACTCCCTCTTCCCTCTCGTGTGCTTTCCTTTGTACTGTATCATTTTTATAATAGCAATAACAATAATAATAATAATAATAAGAGTGCTTACTGTTTCCTGCCGGGTCTATAAAGGTATCTGAAAATTGCCATGGCTAATTAAATAGGTATTAAAGAGCTCTCATGCTTAAGTGTAGAAAATACAAAAGATTATGACAAGATAGTAGAGGCATCAGCACAGGGAAATTAGGAACATTATACCTATGCTTTGTATTTAGCCCACAGAGTGGAGGCTGTAGCTCTGGGAAGGATAAGCTGTATTGTGCAGAGAGGCTGAATCATAGCTTTAAAAACAAATCTTCACTATAATCATGAAGGAATAATAGGTACCCCGTAATGTATGGTATCATGTATTGTGTCATTGTATATGCTTACAATTGAAACCGATGAAATTTTACTAACTTGTTTGTTGAATGTTTGCTGTGAGTCTACAGAGAAGCCACAGTACCCAAAATGAGTTAAACATCTTTAGGGCTCTCTCCTGTCCAGCAGATTTGATTCTGCCTGTGCACACATAGGCAGATATGCCTTTAAAAATTCAGAGCTCAGATGCTCTAAATATCCCTTCAGAACTGCACTGAAAGGTTTTTTGCCCAAAAGCCCTCAGCCACTCCATTCCCCTCAGGTCCACCACTGCAGAAGCTGCACACAGATTCTGCATGAATAAATAGAAAACGCCACAACAAAAATCACACTTCTTACCTTCTAAAACAAGCCCACTGTGTGTTGACTGTGCACTTTGGTACAGGAATCCAAAACTAGAGCTTTGCAAGGGGACCAGAAACTGCTCACTGGGCTCTTATCTGAGCCCCTGATGTGCATCTCTAGAAATGTGGAGCGTGGCTCAATATTGGTCTTCTCTGTGCCAGGAAGACCCATATGTGATGCTCAAGAAGAACGCCAACCAGTTTGAAGGCAATGAGAGGTATGAAGGCTACTGTGTGGAGCTGGCTGCTGAGATCGCGAAGCACGTTGGCTACCACTACAGACTGGAGATTGTCAGAGATGGGAAGTACGGAGCCCGGGACCCCGACACCAAAACGTGGAACGGCATGGTGGGAGAACTCGTTTATGGGGTGAGTTGTCAACCTCGCCTATTGTCTTTAGCTCTTGGTACTTGAGAACTCATTCAAGCCCTAGAGTAAAAAGGAGCCGTGCCTTCTACCAGCTTCAGCTGTCTTCAGGACTGCAGCTCTGATACTGCAAATAATCAGCCCAAGTAAAACATGTTAATTTAGGGAGAGACAGCACATTTTGTGCCAATGGAAATGTCAAAATGTTTCCTTTCAACAGTTCCAAGATTCTTTTTGTTTCCATTTTTGGAAGAACAAGTATGAAAGGTCGAACTTTCCTATGGGTAGGATCTCCAAATTTTACTCTATTTTATATTTGCATTATAATGGCAGGATGAAAGAGGATAAGATGGCATACACTTAGCATGTGACTGGTGAACAGTAGGACTAGACCATTTTCTGTCTAGCGACTCATTTTCTTCATCTCAGATATACACCTGTGCCCTACACTTCTAAACCTGGTTCACTCTGGTAGTTCACATTCTGTGGTGTTTTAAGTCAGAGGGGTCTAATTTTCCTTTGTAGGAAAAGGGGAAATTATTGTAGGAAGCATCAGTGTCCAAGTCTCTGTCACTGTGTTGGAGTGAGGGGTGATCTCTCTCCTGCTGGCAGCTCCACAGTATATGCCGACAGCCATTTCAATGCATTTCCCTTTCCATTTTCAAGACAGACTGTAAAATAAGTGGAGAGTGCACATTAGTGTCACTGGATCATTTTTTCCTGTTCTCCTGCACCAGTTATGCAATCAAAAAACAGTTCCTGATGGAAGTAAACATCCTGGCATCCTTTTTCAGGCATTGTCCTTTCCTTGCCTCTTTTGATGTCTGGATGATAAAGCTCTTTCAGTGAAAATCATCTGCATCAGACTGTGACATCAGTGGATAAATCAGACAAGATGAGCGAGGTGGCTGCAAAAAGAAAACACTGTGATTTCAAAATAGGACTGGTAATCAGTGCTAAAATGGAAATATTCCACCAATATAATGGGCTGCTCCTTTTTAACATTTCTCTTGCAATTGGTTTTGTCTGATTTCTTCTGAGATAGCGGGGGTAAACAGAGATCAAAGGAACATAAGCTGAAGTTAGTAAATATATTTTACCCCAGAATGCAAGTCTCTTTTCTGTCTCTCCTTTTCAGAGGGCGGATGTGGCTGTGGCACCATTAACAATTACTCTGGTTCGAGAAGAAGTTATAGACTTTTCCAAACCGTTTATGAGTTTAGGTATCTCTATCATGATAAAAAAACCTCAGAAGTCGAAACCAGGAGTTTTTTCCTTCCTGGATCCTTTGGCTTATGAGATATGGATGTGCATTGTTTTTGCCTACATTGGAGTGAGCGTGGTCCTCTTCCTGGTGAGTCGCTTCAGCCCTTACGAGTGGCACACTGAGGAATTTGAAGAAGGACGAGACCAGCCAGCCAACGACCAGACGAATGAGTTTGGGATATTCAACAGTCTCTGGTTCTCCCTGGGAGCTTTCATGCAGCAAGGATGTGATATTTCTCCAAGGTGGGTTGCCTTCCTCAATGAACCTTCTTCCAGTCCATGTGATTTAATCTTTCTGCATTCTTTAGAGCTGAACAGTTTCTTCTTTGACCTTCCTTCCTGAACCATAGTGTGGTTTCCTGGATCAGTTACAGATTCAGAAAGGATCCAAGGGTTCACAGGTCTCACACTCATTAACTTGGTACCTCAAACTTGGGACCATAAAAATACCATTCTAAACTTATACTGGGAAGTTCTTTTGAGGAAACTTGTAGAAATGCAAACAAAATTTTCTAAAGCCGCACATTTGCAATCAATTTTTGTCAGTCATTTCTTTTGTTGCCATTAGGAAAAAAGGTCACTCTAGCATTATAGGGAAGTTATAAAATTCCAGTAAAGTAGAGAAAAATAATACAGTAGGTGCCCAGTGAAAGGTTATATGGCCTGTGCCAAACATTATGGAACACACTGAGTGGCTTTAAGTATTATTAGCCTTTAGAAAGGTCAGAAAAGTACTGAGTTTTCCTTCTGGTTCCCATTTCAGTCAATAGTTCTGCTGCCTGAAAGTTCAGTAGGACCCAAAGTCCAAAAGGTTCCTAAAGGGACTTTTGGTGGAGATATTTGTTCCTTGTATAAATTAATTACTCTGGTAATTACTTTTAGATATTTTTTCTTGGAAAAGCTAGCACAATATAAGGTGGCTGAAAAACTGCATGAAATGCAGATGTAAATCTGTGATAGAGACAGAAGCAGAGACTTATTTTTAAACGATGTCTGGGAATGCCTCCTTCATTTCTGAGAGCTGTATTCCCACAAGTCTTATGACAGAGATTTTGCTTACTGCAGGAGCCCATGATACACATATCTTCTTAATGCCTTGTTCTTACAAAGGCATTCAAAAGGAAAGAAAAAGAATTAAAAGCATAGGAACTAAATAGCTGCAGGCATGACTCTGATAGATTATTTATTTGCACAAGTTGTATGTCCAGTAAGTACTGTCTTTAACAGCTGAAGGATCTTTCCTGTGGTATATTTATCTGAGGCAGGACTAGAAGTGAGCCAGGGATGAGGTTTTTGACACCTCCAGTGTTTTGTGTCCAGGGCAGAGCTACTTAGGGTTTGTGAGGCTGAAAATGGGTTAACAAGCTGTGGCTTGGGATGTGGATCACAGGTACCCATCATTCCCAAGAGGTCTGCTCTGGAGGTTGGTTAGAGGTTGCTTGGTTGGTTGGAGACAAGTCAGGCACCAAAGCCATCAGATCCTGCAGGACACTGCTGTCATTCACCCTCTCCACAGCTCCAAGAGGCACAACATATCTCTGCATCGCTCACACACACCTGGGATTTACATGCAAGCTCATTGGACAAGGAAAGTTGCTTGTCCCAGTTTAGGCTAAGAACAATTTTGGCCAGGTTTGACTCAAATCAGAGGTACTGCCATTCATGAGAATGAATTTACAGGCAGTATATGCATTTTCTACATTTACATGCCATGGAGACATCTGAAGCGACGCTCTGATAAAAGCAGACGGCCTTTCTCTTTTTTCCCTATCCTTCCTTTTTTTGGGCTTTGTCTCCCTTCGCTTCAAGGGAGGTTTCAGCAGCGATACACGTCTTGTGGGTGAACACAGCAGGCAGAAGTTAATTCCCCACATGCTGGGATGGCGTCAAAGATGAGAAGGAGGCACAACTCCACTGGCACACAGAGATAACACTGTGTGGCTCAGCACAGCTCCCGTGGGATGGCGGGGGGAGGCCAGACACTGGATCATTGGCTTTGGGATGGCAATTTGTGCAAACGTTAATGAGGTTGGGATAGTGGGGAAGTAAGAGCCTGCAGGGCACTTTGGTAGTGACAGTTTTAATGAATACGTTTTATCATCTGATCATTGATTACTAGGAGTCCATCTGGAGCATCCAGAAAATCTTCCCAGCAAAGGGAATTTCAACTTTATTGCTGTCTTGTAACACAGCCCTGTGCATTAGGACCAGGTTATTGCCATTTTCATTGTTGTTCTTGTCATCGTTATTCTTATTTAGAAAAGAGAATGTCTTCCTTTGAGGATGTTTTAATAGCCAGTTTGTGTTCCAGGGAGGAACGTGGAGAAGTGAAAAGCTGAGACTTTGTAGACTGGCAAATTTTGAAACATCTTTAATAAAAGGTGTTGGGGGAAGATCAATGGGTTTGATTCAAATAACAAGATTTGCTCCAGCTAAACATGCTTTGAATCACCATTTCAAAGAATTTTTTTATTTTGCTTTGAAATGGGAAATGAGAATGATTCTGTCATTATTTTAATGTTGTTAATTTGATCATCCTGATAATGAAAATTGCAATTTCTTTGAAACAATTATTTTCCCGTGGAGCACAAGATCACTTTATGTCTACAAATATTTGCAAGAAGAGAAAATTTGAAATATGTGAATTATTATAACTCCCAGTACTCTGAGTACAGCTGCTTGTGATGGTTGCAGGTGGAGGGGGACATTTCTGTGAAATGTGAAAGCAAGGAAGAAGCAGAAGAGTGAGAATTTCCGTAGGATGTTGTTGTACAGAAAGGCTCTGAGTGCGCTCCGTATTTCACATGTATTTTTCACACGAACCTAGTGCAGGATTTCTGTGACACATCACTTAGAAATGAATGCTTGGTAGAACGACATTGTGGGCAGGTGGGGATCTGCTCTATTCCAATATATTTCCTATACGGTTGCTTCTAAACTTATCACTACAATCTCACAGCATCTCCCCAGTAATGTATTAAGCAACATAAATAGCTTCTGTTATACATCTGTTCTGTCATTCTCTCCCCAGCAGAAAGGAGCAAGTGCAGGGGTGTATTTTGTTTTTGTAGAGGTTTTGGCTTGTTTATTTCAGTTTTGTTTTGGGAAGCAGTAGGGGAAATTTGTCTGGAGGTTTTCTTTTTTTTCCAGAGCATATTTGTTTTAAGTGCATATGGCACTATGTATTTATCATTAAAAAATGTAAGATCAAAACCACAGACACATCACTCAGCACAGCGGGTGGTGAGGTTTGCAGCAGCTCCTTGCTCTTGTAAATGTGCGTTCCTCAGTCTCAGACCAGTCCCCAGGGAACTTTGATCCCCCACAGAGACAAAAATTTACTTTTGAAGGAAAGAGGTGGTTTTTTTTACTAGCCAGAACTTTAATCTGTTTTTTAAGTATGCTGGTCACAACCTAGAAAGCACTTTAAAGATAGGCTGTGAATGTGATGACCTGTGAATGGCCAAGACAGAGCATAGCTGTGGCTTATGTGCTTGTAGCCTCTTCTCCCAGGGACTGAAGGTGCTGGGCATGAGGTCAACTGGTGTCCTTGAAGCTCTGAAGCCTAGGCATAGGCTGGATGAGTGTGACAAAGGCCAGGCAGTAACCAGCCATGGAGAATCCTAGCTGTAGCTGGTGGCAGTCTGTATTGTGCCTTTGGATGCTGCAACACGAACATGAGCAAGGAATCCATCCCTCCTAAGCCATAAATGGAAAAACTCCATTGTAGGTACGTGACTGCAACCAAAGCAGGAGTCACTAGTACATGGACTGACTTATCCTGGTTGAGGTGAGATGGTCCCTATCATTGCCCTTAAAGTCTGTGCTTTCAAAGTACTGGCTGGTACACAGCAGAATGGGGGAGAAGCAACATTTTGGAGTTGTGAGTAGTTTCATGTACGTAGTAATGGGGAGAAATCAGTGAAGTCTGAAACGGGCCATAAACCATTAGGGATTGCAAAGTGCCACCTTAACTTCAGAAAACAGTCATGAAATTGTAAAAGCACTCATTAAATGTGAAATACAGACCCAGAAAGGAGATTCTCAGAGCAGGCATCAGAGGTAATAAATATCCCGCAGCCAATAGTGGGAGCCTGCAGCAAGAGAAATATGAAGTAAATATGACTCACATTGTACCATTTTTCAGAAATGTAATGTGATAAACTGTCTTCAGAGCTTAAAATAACTCCAGTGTGTAGCAGCTGTGGAGAGTGGGACCTCACTAACATCCAGCACGTTGCTGCCATTCCTCGCTCAAGATGGACCTGAGGCCTTTGAGAATGAGACCGAAGGGACATCTGGGCTTCCCAGCCTCCTCTGCAGCAAAACAAAGTATCTGAATTTTTCATCTGCCTCATCATTTCCTGCAAAATAAATCATTTGATTGTCGAGAAAAGGATAAAAAAGCAGGGAACAAAATATATATTTTTTGTTGTCAGCTTCCCAGCTTGATCTTCTATTTTTTGTTATCTCAAAATAAGTTGCTTCATATGGTTTGAGCCCAAAAGAGACTTCCTGTATATTGGAGACTATTAAATTTAATCTAGTTACTCTTCCTGTGACTCAGAAAACTTATGTTTGACTAAAATTAAATACATTTGGCTAAAATATATCTTCCAGAAAGGCATTTATTCTTCCTGTGAAGATACCATGAGAGAGAATATACCATGAAATAGAATATGCACAGTTTCTCTCTACTGAGTGACTATAGGAGTTTGACAGGAGGATAAATATCACACAGGATCACCCAGTAAATGCAGCCATTCTGTGTGCCCTTCTAGAGGAAAATTAAGCAGACGTCTTCAAAAGTAAACCCAGCTTCATGGGGGCTCTTTCTACTGTACTGTGGAAACAAAATGTGTATTTTGGATTCAGATCAAAATATATAAATAGAAGGGAAATGTACAGTTATATCGTGATGTGATAGGATATCATGTCACAATACCTGGATTGAAATTACTCATTATAATCTGCATGATTGAGAAGAGAGCTGGGGATGCCCTGCTCAGCCTGCTCTGGAAGTGAAGTGATGGATGAAGCCTTCATCACAGCCTGCATCTAGGAGAGAGCCAGACTTGAGAGGGGACCTTTCGAGAGCATCAGCAGGGGTGGACAAGCAGGAAGAGACTCTGTGCTGGTCTGTGCAGGGTGCCACAGGGGACCACTGCTGGGAAATGGCTGAGCCATACCAGTGTTGCCTAAATACTATGGGTGTTTGCTGCAAGTGAGGAGACGTGGCACAAGATACGATCCACCCTTCAGCTGGCTTGGGATAAAGAGTTAAATGGGTCTTTACTTGCCTGCAGAGTCCAGACTTGGAGCCCTGGCTGGTGTGGGCATGTGCTGCTTAGGGAGGTTTGCTCACAGAGGTGATGAACAAATGGAGTCTGAGGTGGGAAGGAGAGATATAAATGCTGGCTGCTATCCAGTCAATAGACACAATTTATTATTTATAGGTATCTGGTGGACATCATTATTTGTTTTTAGTGACATGGAAGCAGTGCACTCTGGCTGATCTATATAGTGTGTAGCTGGGCTTGTATTTCACTGCACTCCCTTGCAGGCTTTCTGTTTGCACTCAATCTGTGTGTGGTTTGTCTGTGGGAGAGTAAGTACAGTATTTATTATGTACCTGTAATTAATGCTGAACATTTTCTTCTGCTATTTTCCCTGTTTATTTACATTTCTTTTTAGATCAATTGAAAAATTCACAGGAGACTTCAGCCATAGAGCTGGTGGAAATAACAGGAAAATTGCTCCACAAGTTGTTGAGGGTTTTTTTCCCTAAACTAGCCTCTAGAGAATTTGAAAAATAGCAGCACTTTTAAATTTCATCAAGATGTTCTTAGTACTGAAAGATTTTATCCGTTTTTTAGACATGATCTAAATCAGAAATTGGTTAGGACAAAAATTTCCTTTTTTTTTTAAGAGAGGTCCAATTTGAGTTGTTTCAAGGGAATTATTTCTGTTCTGTCCTTTGTTAACTTACATTTGCAGGGTACTTACTTATTTTGCTAAAAATTTAGAATTAGGAAAATTAGAACCAGCTGCATTTAGCAATTAGAGGGATTTTAATTCCTTCCTGAAATGAAGGCTGAGCCTTGGTGTTTATTTGGCAGCTCTTCTTGATTTCAGTAGGCGTCTTCTCTGACACTCCAAGCGTCTGCCTATCTTTTTGGCCTGATGTACAGTCCTGGTGCCATCTTTGCAGTATTGATTATAACCTTAAACCTTAACTTGTCTTGGACAGTCACAGGAGAGCTGCACAGGCTCTCCCAAGGCAGGAGTCCCACCAGTAATGAGAAAGATTTGTGCATTTGTTTTTTTCCTCGCCCTGTTTGCACAGGAAGGTCTGGGTGTGATGGAGCAGAGCTCTGGGGACATGGCAGACAGTGTGCTTGCTCCCACAGACCAGGTTGCTGACCGCCAGTTGGATTCACTGCACAGCCTCAAGGCAAAGGATGTATTTTTGCAATGAAGGAAGAAGCAGTTTGTTCTTTCCTTGGGGAGCACATGAAACCTGCAGCTCATGCTGAGGCTGCCCTGGGGGACAAGGCAGCCAAACCAGGCTGGTTCAGCATCCCTGCTACTCCTGCTCCAATGCGGGGTGAATCCAGGAGGTTCTGAGGCTTGTCCATGGAGGCAAAGCTCAGGACTGTTTCTTTCTGGCAGTTTGCTTGAACTGGTGAGCCGAGGTTGGTCTTTAAGAATAAAAGTAAAAATTTAGGATTTCAACTTCTGGAAAAGTCTTCCTTCTTTTTCAAAGTGTACCAAATGATTTCACAATTATCTCTACTTGGCAGAGTTAATTATGTCCAGGGAGAGGAAATTCAGGTCACAGGGTAACAGCAGTACTTGCAAATCACCAGGAACTGATGACCACACTTATTTCTGAAATGCACTTAACCAGAGAAAGTGACTCACCAGAGGAGCAGCTTGACAAATTGCACAATATCTAACTAAACAGTCCCCTTTGGAGCTTGCATACTTCCATGGCAACCAAAATGTGGCAGTCAGGGGAAAATGGAAATTCTTTTAAAATAGTCATCCTTGCTATCCTCTTTTTCATTTGGAAAAATGCTGAAGGATACAGAGGACTCAAAAGAAGGAACTAACTAACTGAGAGAATGTTGTTGGGAAAATGCAATTTCATCTGTAAAGGAAAAATCAGTATTTTTTAGATTTCCATGCTCTGCCATCTGAAAATTTCGAAGTGCTGCAGAGGCAATGAATGTTTCCTCCACTGATCTGTAAGCCACTTCCTCGGGATGGTTTCCCCATCAGGCATATCTAGTCACTCTTCCACAGCTCTGACTTCAGGCCTTTACCATGGAGGTTGTGGGGGGACAGCAAGAAATCTGCTGAAAGTCCCCCTCATTGAGTGACAGATTTACTAATCGTTCCACCAGCTGTATTCAAAATGGGAAGGCAAACACTTGATCCAAAAGCAGATTTATTAAGCTAAAAATACATTTGCAATCTCTTTTTTTCAGAACTAAATACAAGTTTCTCATATTTTTTCATTGAAAACAAAGTTAAAAATAATGGGGAGGGGGCAGGGAGGAAAGTGCATTGCCTAGTTTTTTTCATCTACTGGGAAGTTTTCTTAGGGCAACTCTGACATGGAAATGGCATGTGCTGCTTGTGTTTCTAGTGCTGTGGACTGACTCAGGATTGTGAGCAACGCTAAGATTTATGAGTGCCTCTGAGCCTTCTCCATGACTCCTCCGGCAAGAGACCCTCATGGCTCCAGGGACTCCCTGTTACGCTGTACTCTGGCTTGCCAGTTTTCAGTCAGTAAGAGAAACATGCTTTTCTCTCTTCATTTTCTTCCCTCTTGATAACCTGTTATCCCTGAGCAGTCAGCTCAGCTGGGGTTTGCAGTCAGGACTGCTCATGGATGTGTCTTCCTAATAGCTAGGTCGATTGCCAAGTGTTTTTGTCAAAGAATAAGGGTTGTGAGGAGCCGAATGACCTCCATCTCCCTGAAGAGGTGTCCTCTGCAAGGCCGCCTGTCACACGCTGCTTTAATGTTGGCACTCCAGAAAAATATTGTAGTTAAGGTGGGAAGCCCTGAGCATGTTTTCACAGGGAAGCTCTGCTTAAATAAGTCTTCCATATGCTGTATGTCACTTTTATCAGCACTGAGATATCATGTGCACACTGTCTGGATACACAGTTGAATGAGCATTGAACTCCTCAATTCAAATTGTTCTGGCTCACAACACACAGAGCATCCACAGCTGCTCTTTGCTGGTTTAATCCCCAGAGCTGGCCAAATCCTCATGACCTTCCACTGGGAGGCTCAGAGTACTCCTCTTATTCAACAAGAGTTTGGGATTTATTGTCCCTATTCTGCTTTTGTCCCAGATTTCATCCCAACTACTTGTCAAGGGGAAGAACCATACCCCTTTTTCATGAGAAGTTCAGGAATACAGTGAGCAATGTCCATTCTAACACTCCAAAAGAGTGAGCAGGTGAAGACAAATTTATTGAAACATGAAAGAGGTGCTAGATTGTTAATTGTGAAAGACTTGATGAACCTGAGTAATTGAGAAAAACAAAACATGAGTAATTGAAGTGCTGGGGTCTGAACCCCAAGCCCTGAATTAAGGTTGACATATGGGTGGGCCCCATGGTCCTTTAAGAGGAGGGGATGAGTTTGCCTTTTGGCTTTCCTCCAGGGTGCGGCCGGCCTTGTAAGGAAAGCCCTTGGGTAAACAAGCCCCAGGTGCCCTGCATTGGGTAAATGAGTGCCAGGTGTCCTGCTTTGGGCATAAAAGCTGGGACCACTTGGAGGAAGAGCTGGAGTGTCTGTCTGTGAGGTGGACACACTTCACAGAGGTTCCTGTTAGGGAAGGACCTCCTGACTCTTCATGCAAGTGGACCCCAGTCAGGTCTGGCAGCTACAAACGTGGGCTTTGTGGGGAGGCAACATGGGGTTACTTCTATTGTATGTGATCACCCTATTGACTTGGTTGTCTCCCATTTTTTCTATGGGATACCTTGTATCTTTGTTAATTCCACCTATTATGGATCGTGCTGTGTCCTTCCTGGAATCACTGGGGTTGATGTCTATTATTTGTGATCTGACTTGTTTGCACCCCCAGCAATCCCCTATATACTGACTCCTCTACGTGCAATAGAATCTACTTACTGGATTGTTTTTCTGCTGGCTCTGTCCTTTGTACTAGCCCTAGTAATTGGCAAAACAGTAGTGTTAAGAAGGAGGGGCAAAAGCCTTGCTGTGCCTGGACAGGGTCTGGGATTGACAGAGACAGCATGGAGTCACCTCTGAAGTCCTCCAGGATAGTACATTGGTCTTCCTTCCACTTTCATTTGGATCAAGGGAGCCGAATGACAGCTGGGAGACACCTGATACATACCATCATATGGTAGGAAAGGGTATTGAGCATGGACCCCCTTTTCTTTAAGCAGCACCATACTTTATGGCATTCAATCTATTTAATAAAATCATCCAGTAATTCTGTTTAGTGCGTCCCCAGAAGAGTTGTTGCTTACCCTTAGATCCAAAGGCTAAGCACCAATAATTCAATCACGGTAATCATAACTTACTACTTTGATCTTCAGATAAAAAGAGCCTATAGAAGTGCAAAAGTGTTACATCACCATTATTTGGACAACTTCAAAGGCGGTTATATACACTAATTAATTCTCCCAGCACAGTCTGATGAGAAGTAATAGGAGGCAAATGTGTGAACAGAGGAGTAGAAAGGAAGAGGAGAGATGAGTCCTCATATGGTGAAAGGGTAAAGCAGTAAAAATAAGTACCTGGGCACTGTGGATAGGTGCAAGATGTGAAAAGGGTCCACAAGGGCTCCGATGCAGGAGTCAAGCACACAAGATACTCCTCCCATAGGAGGAACTTTCTCTTCTATTCTCTCTCATTCTGCTCTCAATAAGCAGTAAGATCTCAGGCTGCAGAGAGGCAAACAGAGGGAGGGGACAGCTTTTCATCACACCAGTGCTTCTGGAGCCTTAAATTTTTTTTTTTAAAATCACCAGATAAATATTAGGAGGTAAAATAGGCAGAAGAAACACTGAACATGTTTTCCTTTCACAGTCTGGGAGTTTTAATGTTGAAAGGCAGTCACTCCTGTGCACATAAAGCTTTTCTAAAAGACACTGGCTGGGACGAGAGACCAGACTCATTCCTCAGCACTTCTACAAGGGATAATTGCCTTTGTAGAAAAAAGTCTCAAAAGTGAAAATAGAGAAAATGTAACTTGTACATTCTTGGTGAGGGATCACATTTTAAATTAGAAATAAGAGAGAAAAGGAAGGGAATATTTGGGAGTATTAGTCAGAGTGAAAATCTTCCAGTGCAGAAAATACTCTCCTCCCAGAAAATGTCTTTCTCTCATCAGACTGGGAAACTGATAAGATAGCCAAAGAAACAGAGCAGGAAGAACCAAGGCAAGGCATCCTGGAAGAGGTCTGAACCAGGTTATTGTAACACTGCCCAGAAGTTTCAGAAATTAAGCTCTAAATTGTAAGCACATGTAGATGGCTAAAAAGGATCATGGAAAATGAAGAATTGGTAGCATTTAACCCAAAATATATTAAATCTTTGGGGGAAAAATATCTTTTTCATGAAGCAGAGTTTGAAGAAGAGACTGAGGGAGGGTATCTGAGATCTAGCAACACAGCAAAGAACATTAGTGTGATAGGCCATTGTTTATAAAGAAGGATAAGTGCTGTTAAATTTGGGGCCATCTGAGGTTGAGGAAGTTCCTGAGTAATGAATCTCCTGGGGCACTCTAGCGAGTGCTTCTGACAAAATTTTATGCCTGTCACCTTGTGAGATTTTCTCAGCAAAGCGAACAAATGTCACCAAAGTGAGAAAAATATGTGAAGAGCCTTTTTTTCCAGTGAAATTTTTGCTCAGAGGCATGACGAGAGCTGGGGTTTTTTTTGTTCCATTGTAGCAAAAGCTGGCAAAACTGCAGAAGAGGGATGACTTTGCCTTTCACCAGAGCTGCTGAGCAGCCCGAAGTGACCACGTGTTTCTCAGCAAACCTCTGTCTAAACACTCATCCCTTAAATTACTCTGGTTTGCAACACAGAGAGGCACACTGGGCTTGTACTTAAGAGGATCACAGTGTATTTCTTTGGATCTATCTGTTCTGGCTTTCAACCACACTCTCATTTTTTCTTAGGGTTCCACCTCATTCCTCTATCCCAGCCCTTTCCTTACAATGTTTTTCTAGCAGCCCTCTGGAAGAGTTGGATGTATTATCCTGCACTTTTAAGGGATAAGCATCTCATCTCAGCTGCAAGTTCTGAGTGCTCAGGGACAGTGGCTCCCTCAAGTGAAGGACAAACCTCAGTGCTGCAGTTCTGCTCTGTAGGAGTATTTTTATAACATGGGTGGTACATCAGTCTTGGTGAAGTTTTGGGGGGCTCATTGCCCGTGTCAGGCCATGTGTGCTTGTCATCTGGTGCTTCTAACACCATACTTCATTAGTTGAGCAGGTGAGTTGTATTGGATGCATGTCAGCAGACTGCATTTTCTCTCCATTGAGGACCACAGGAAGCCACAGACTGCTATTGAGTCCGTAAATTACCCCCTGCATTGCTGGACCTATTTGATGCTGCCTCTGCCTGCTGGGATTGAGTGTCTCAGGAAGGAGAAGTGGGCAAAGCAGTGGCTAAGAGGTAAATTCCACCCAGTGACCAACACTTCAGGCCACCCACCCAGGTGAAGTTTGTAAATGTAATTCATCCTCTTACCCCACAGCTGGGAACTGAATTCAAGAGATGAAGTAAGCTACCCTGAATCCCATAAAGTGACAGGGCTTCCCAAGGAGTCAAGAAAAGAGCTCCTGGATGCTAGCCCTCTGCTTAGGCCATTAGGTACTTCTTGCCTGTCAAAATGCTAAGTGAATGTCTTGAAAACAGCACGTAGCTGCTCCATGTAGTCATGCTTATACTTAGCACTGCAGCAATCCAAGCTCCAATGACTGGAGAACCACAAGTGGCATGATGCATTTCTGACTAAGCAGGAAAACTCATTTTAGAAAGAGTTTCTGCCCATTAAAGGGAAATTGAAGAAAAAGTGCCAACATATTCTGAAAAGAAGAGATGAAACGGTAGGAGAGGAATCATATACTGCTGTCCAAGGCCATTAGCTTAGGCAGAAAGAAACAGTAAATAAACTATGACTTATAATTAAAGCCTCACAGATATGCTTCCTCCCCCTGAATCTCAGAGATTCTGCATATTTGCAGACAATATGTTCAGTTGTTGCAATATTTACACAGCAAGTGACCCCAAGGCCCCTTTGTAAAATGACTTCTGCTGGGATTCTGCAATTTGTATTGATTTCTTCCACTGTGTTGGCTTTGAGAGTCAGATGAGATGGCACAGTTGGCCTGAAAACATGAGAAAGAGCAGATCTCCAGCCCATATACAAAAGCTAAGAACCTCTCAATTTTTTTCTTTCTTTTTATTGAAACAAAAATTGTAAAAAGAAAAGCAGGAGAGAGCCAGCACGAAACTCCCAGTACCTGTGCACCCTCAGCTTTCTTACCCTGTCTCACTGGTTAATATTACCCATAGGGAGTCAAAATATGCAGCTGTTACCTCTGCAGAGAAGTTGTGAGGAGAGCTGAAGAAGGAATTTGTACCGCTGGGAGAGGTAAAGGAGAATGTTAACAGAAAACATTTCTACCTGTGTGCTTGTAAGGGCTCTCTTCACACTCCATGTTAAAGCCCAGCACTGCAGTTGGGACTCTGGCCTCTTGTAGCAGGAGGTAGGACTCAATAATAATTAAATGTAAACTAATAATGGCAAGAAAATTAATAATACAGCATGGACAGAGAAACATGCATTATAATCACTCCAATTTCATGACAAACTGTAGCTCATTCAAAACTAGCTGTGGCATAGGCATCCCCACGCTAAATTTGATCTTCTGTCTATGACTATTCACCGACTTTTCAAGCAAATCCAGGGTTCATATTGGGATCAGAGTTAAAATGGTGAGACCAATCATGCCAGATGGTCTGTGACACAAAGACAAAGTAAACCCCATTTGCATTGACAGAGTTTAATGTTGGAAATTTGTTTAAAATAAGAGCAAAACTGGAGCAGAATGTTTGCAACTAATCCACTACCAAGTCAATCTTCAGATAGACCCATGAAATTATCTAGAGTTAGTATCAAATTAGCAGAGCAGTGTGGAAGATCGGGGGATCTGTGTGGGTAGAAGACCAAAAGTGAATTTGACCCACAATCAGTAGAAGCAGCATATATAAGCTTTTATTTCAACAGTTTTGCATAAATTCATTCAGTGACAAATATGTCAGTTGACTAAGTGAGCCTTTATTAGAATTGAATTTAACAGCAAATCTGGGAAATCCTCCCAAAGCAACTATGGCTTTAAATCCCAGATTTGCACTTCTAATTAAAACACTGTCAGTTTAGGTGTAATTCTCCATAAGAAATGGATTTGGGGAGGGGGAAGGGGGAAGTGGGAGAGAACCAAGATGCTGCTTGAACAGTTTTCCAATGAGGTTTACTTTGTATATTTTCTGATGATCTTGTTAATGTTTTTCACAAAAATGTATGATGTTTTTCTAACAAGGTGGCAAAGCAGAGGGAAACTCCTGTCAGCTTTTCCTGCTTTCCATAAGGGATAAGATCAAAGAGCAAATTGTTTGATCAAGGGTTGTGTTTTGTTTTAAGAAATAAGAGATTATAGCTGCATGATTTCCTTTTTTTCTGTGAAGAATCCATCAATGTTAAGGCAAGAACATTTAAAAAAATGACTTCATGGGAACAAAGGGAACTTACAATTCTTTTCAGTTTTCTACTGGCAAAATGCAATTGCTTTTGCAAGGAAAGGTAAAAAAAAAAAAAGGTGTCTAAGTGAGAAAATCAAAATGATTAATTTCAGCTTGGTCTTCTGCAATTTTTCCATTAGACAGATATAAACTAGCACATTCCAGGATTATCTTTTAAACTATACATGTGGTAAGTAGGGGTTTAATGTATCATAAAAGCTGAAAGAAAAATTATTTGTTATGAGAAAGCAGAAACAAAATTGTTTAATGTGTTAAAATTATACCTTTTAGCCTTTCAGAAATGAAACATTACCTAATAGAAAAATGCAAAGCTTGGATGGACCCAAACCACACATTTTCAGAACACTACTTTTAGAGGACTTTTGTGACTGTTATCTTTTCATTTCGATTGGGAATATTAAGGATTCATTTACAATTTCAGAATTTTCCATGGCACTGAAATTCTGTTTCCCAGCCAGCTCTAATGTTAAGTAGGTTGTGCACCGTGGATAACGAGGGCAGAGTAGTTACTCCTTACTGCTGCAAGGGTACTATTGAAAAGGAGCTTTCCATTCTTGCTACTGTTCTGTGGGGGGCAGGCAGGACCCCAAGTCAGGGAGAGGATGGGGCAGGTGGTTTTAGCCTGCACAGTCAGGACTAGAAGAAAAAATTAAGATATCTTAATTTGGATTACGTAAGAAAGAAGAGTGTAGGTGCGGAAGGAATAATATAGCTTAAAAAATGTACAATCTAGTCTATCTAGCTATTTCATCCCTTTCCACATGCCAGAATTAGCCATTTGTTATAGCCTTCTTCACTGTTATCCTTGCTTATTTTATTCTGATTTTTTTTTTTTAGATACTGCTGTTCACAAGTGTTACTATGATAATGCATGTGAATAAATCCAGACAAATCCATACATCCTAACCTTAGCATATCTTTAAATTACTGACCAGTGTGTTCCATCTCACCTTAGCTCTGCAGAGGACTGAGTCACTAACTCATTTCCACACAGCAGAGAGTTGATTGCCTCCATGTTATGCTTGAATGGGTGTGGGGACATGTAAATTCTCAGTGCAAAAGGATTTAAACCCCATACTGCCCATTAGTGAAATGAACTTTGCTAGGGCTGGAGCTGCAGAACATTTGTTAGTTAAGTGGAAGGTCATTTTCTGTTATCCACTGTGGAGTGAGATTTTCAAAACCTCAAAGTGACTTAAAAGTACAAGGTATGTCTATTCCTTCGTGAGTGCTTTTACTAGAGCGTAAACATAACTCTAGTCCCACTGGCTTTCTACCAGGCTTTTAGCTCCCAAGCATTGAAGTCACTTCTAGAAATAGGACATTATCTCCTAAATTACAAAGGCACTTTTGCAAATGATTCCCACGGTGGTAGCTCTGCTGCTCTCCCGCTTGGTCTACAGAAGTAACAGAACAAGATCATAATGGATATTGTCTTTCCAATCACTTACTTCTGGTAAGCAGGAACAGGCATTGGCTCAAAATCTAAATAGGCAATATGGTTATCCAGAGAAATCCAACGTGTCCTGTTTAAGCTGCGTATGCTGCTATTGAGCTGTAGGGATGTCACATGGAATCGCATCTGTTTGTGTGATATTTCATCACGACTGTTATTTTTCTTGTATTGCACTCCAAGAGCCTTCACGACTGGCCAGCACTCCCTTGCGTTAGATGCTGCACAGCCACAGAGTGAGAGAACAGTGCTGAGTGTTTTCTCTGCTGTGTTTACAGCAGTTTAGGTTCACAGCTTCTAGCTCCAAGTCAATCCAGCAATGAGGGCAAACATTGTCCGTTAGCAATGTCTGCAGCAAAGCATTACACACACGAAGCCCTAGCCATACTGGCAGTCATAGCAAGATGTTTTATCTACTTTTCTTTCCTCTACTATCACAGCATCCCATGTGATGAGGAGAAATGACCAACAACAGCAGCAAAGAGCCCAGAGGAGACTGGTGCATGATGCAGACGTGCATCCTGTCCCATCTGGCTCCCATGGGAAAGAAGCTGCAGCCCCCTCTCCTTCTTTCCCAAGCCCTCCTTGTTACCTCCCAGTCTCAATACCCCACAGTTACTTTTTCATGTTGTCAGTGCCAAGTGTGGAGCCAGGAAGCATAAGCCATCTGCAGCTGACAGCAGGCAGGCCCAGTAGGATAAGCCAGTAATGAATATCACCAGGATGTCAAGGGGCTAGAGGCAGGAATCCGGCTGCCTGCCGCTGAAGGGATTGAAACAAGTCACAGAAATATCCCAGCTTCATCAGGAAGGAAAGGCTGTATAATTTGCAGCTGGAGTTGAATGTGATTATTTGCCATGCAAATGGATTTTGCCAGCTCAAAGTAGCCTTCATCAGCAGAGATTGTTGTATTTGACATTATCCGGTTACTTTTGTTTAATGTCTCTGTGCCTTTTCTGAGCGCTTCCTTCCCTGAGCACACATCATCCAGACTAATTAGACAGGTATTTTTTTCCTCTTCCCATCAATTTGAAGACATGTGAGCTGAATCCATAGCTGCCTCCCTCACCAATCCCTCTTCAAATACAAAACAAAAGGTAAAGTCATTTGTGCTAACACTCCTGCAGGCTGAGTATTCTCCACAGATGGGAAGCACGGTGGTCATGTTAATCTCACCTTTAGCTACTTAAAAATTAGCTGTTTAGTTCAACCTAGTCATCCCAGTTCCTTCAAAATTGAATGAAGTGGGAGGTCTGCAGAGGGACCTCCTCCCAACTGAGATCATCCCTGAATCGTCCCTGGAGGTCTGTATTCATCTTTGTTGCCAACAAAGGAGGACATTTGCTTGAGACACTGCAGGGTAGGGTAATCAGCATATAGCTTATGGTTGGAAACCATGCCTGAAATAATCTTCTTTGTTGTATCTTTCTTGCTTTTTAAAATGTGGATGATTAAGGAAAGAGTTTGTGAACTGTCTATAGTATCTCCTTGGAGATGGGTCCTGTAGACTTTCCTGAAAGACCTTGAAAGGCATTCAAGTAATTCATGATCTTGGGTTTATGGTGAGATAAACTGTGCTGCCCAGTTTCAGAAAGGCCCATGGAAGAAGAAACCAGAGGGGAGGGCAGAGGCTCTGCTCCAAAATGAGGCCCATGTGCAGAGGAAAGCCCAACTCACCTCTAACCATAGAAGTCCTTTCAGCCACATCTGTAAAATACATTGCTTATCCTTTCTGTCACTGTAATCCCTTGCATTCATGTTTCCTGCAGTTCCTCTCTGCCATGGGTGAAAGCTGCTGTGATCATTCTCCAGGGCTGACTGCACGTGTGGTGGGATGGGTCTTGTTTGTACATATTAAAACGTGTGTTTTCCACTCTGCCCCATGTGCTGCATGTGTGGGAGCTCAGCCGCTGTGCCTGCTTTCTGGGAAGTGATCTCAGAGTTTTGACTAAGGAGATTGCAGGGTGGGTTGATCTAAGCAGGGAGATGACGTGATGTCTGTGGGAGCAGCTCACCTCACATCAACAATGTTTAAAACCAGACTGGACAAACTGGAAGGGTGTAACCTAGATAAGCCCTGCAGCTGGGGGGCTATGTGGGTTTAGTCTCTTTCCAGCTCCAATTTCAGTGATTAGCAGGGTGTGTTTTTTTCCTGCAATGGAGCATGCAGGTTGGTTTGTCAAGTCATGTTAAACCACAGTAAGCCACAGCAGATGGACCCAAGGCTTCACACAGACCCAGACACGGCATGGCATGCACTGTCATGAGCTGGTCCAGTGCCCTAAGCTCGACTGGATATCTGTTGCCATCCGAAAAGCTATATTTCTGTAGAGTGACTCAGGTCAGCAGAAAGGCAATGCTGATGTATAGTTCCCAATGGAGAAATAAATGGTGTTTCTTACAGGCAGGTCCTCCCTAGTCAGACTGTCTGGCTTTATAAAACAGCATTGTAAGTTAGCTTCTGTCTGGGACAGTGCTCTGCATCTAGAGAAGGAGCATATTAATAATTTAGACAGAATGCATGAATACTGACATCACTCTAAAATCATCTTCCACTCTTAAAAATTATTTGAAAGTATTTTAATATAAATTAATGCCTGCTTGACTTATTTGCCTCTATAGTTATCCAATGGTTACAGATAATTGGCTATTTGATTGCAGCAAGTGCAGAATACGTAGATTTTAAGGCCATATAATGAGTATCTTGTCTAACCATCTGCTGAATACAAAACAGAGAATGTCAGTAGGCAAATTATTCATTAAGGCTGTAGCTCCTCTCTGAGCTTCAATATGTCTTATAGAAAAACACAGAGTTTTGGTCTTGAGACTTTAGATGATGGAGGAGCTGACCGAGTGATCCCAGCTGGTCTGTATATCTGGTCAGGCTTCATGCTGGTGCTCCTTCCCACTGGGGGTATGTGCCACAACACAGACCTCGCCAGAGCTGCTGCTTGGGTGGGCATTGCTCTGCCCAGAGAAACCTTCCTGGTAGTTGTCTCCATGTCTTATTATTAATATTATTATATAGTCTGAAATGAATTGCAAATCAAAGAAAATTCAATCATTTTATTGCTGATCTTTTTTCACTATGAATTTTTTATCCCTCCTCTAATTACATTGACACCTTGGAAAGTAGATTGAGAACTGAGACAGACCTTTGGCTTCCCTGGAAGTGGCTGGAGAACACGACTTTGTGTAAATGATGGGCCTTGCAAGAGTGAGCTGCACCTTTTGCACCTTCACACCCCTCCTGTCTGACTCTCCCCTCTGTGTCCAGGTCTCTCTCCGGCCGCATAGTTGGTGGCGTCTGGTGGTTCTTCACCTTGATCATCATATCCTCCTACACAGCTAACCTGGCTGCCTTCCTCACCGTGGAAAGGATGGTTTCTCCCATCGAGAGTGCAGAGGACTTGGCCAAGCAGACAGAAATCGCCTATGGGACCCTGGAAGCTGGCTCCACTAAAGAATTCTTCAGGGTAAAAAGGAAACTTTAAAGCAAACATTGTGATTAGCCCCTTGTTTGACAAGTCCTCCAGGCCCATCCTCGCTCATCCTCAGCTCAGGTCTGTTTTTTGTTCTTGCTTCCCCTTGCAATGGTAGCACCTGCTGAGCTTGTCCTTAGAACAGCAAAATTCCAATTTTCCCAGTGCTGCTCAGAAAGCTGGCGGTGTCTCCAGTACATGTGATATTCTGTGACTGTAAACACAAATAGGGAATACCTCTGTGCTTCCCTGCGTTTCCAAGGAGTTACTCTGAGCAGCTCCAAAAGAAATCATCTCCTGCTTTCCAGCTTGGTTTGCCCTTGGTTTGATCAGCAAAATCACTTGCCATGCACAAATATCTTACCCTCAGTGTGTCAGAGTGACAGTGTTGATCTGGGCCCTGGTGCAGAAATGGCAAGAGGGTCATTAATATCCCATTACTCCTTTTGCTTTCCTTGGCCCATCCTATATGTGGGTATGTGTTCAGTCCAAGCTGGAAATCTCACCTCTTTTAACACTTCTGTTGGGTTTCTGCTGTCCTACGCAGCGATCCAAAATAGCAGTGTTTGAGAAGATGTGGACGTACATGAAGTCAGCCGAACCCTCCGTTTTTGTGAGGACGACAGAAGAAGGGATGATCCGGGTGAGGAAGTCGAAAGGGAAGTATGCCTACCTCTTGGAGTCCACAATGAACGAGTACATCGAGCAGCGGAAGCCCTGTGACACCATGAAGGTGGGAGGTAACTTGGACTCCAAAGGCTATGGCATTGCAACGCCAAAGGGGTCTGCACTGAGGTAAGTAGCTTGGATTTGCTTTTTTTTTGCCAAACCACCCAGCAAATCAATGTATGCACACAGTTCAATCTCCATTGCCATGTTAATCACAAAAGCTTGGGGCGTGGAGGTGGGGGAGGTGGAGGAAAAGAGACATGAGAACTCAGCGTGATACGCAGGGAGGTAAAATGCTCAGCTCCCATTGAGCAGCAACGGGAGCGTCCACATTTGGAAACTGGATCCTGGCTGATCCACTCGCTATGAATGCGTCTGCTGTGTTAGGGGATGGCAGGGGGGCTGCTGTGGTGTAACCATTGGTTTCACAGAGCATTATCCAGAAGGGATGCTCATCCTGTGCCATGGGAACTGCAGAGCTTTGCAGGGTTTGGTATTACCCTGCCTTGGATCAATGCTTGCAGAGGGAGTTCTCATGTGGAATGCATTTTGGTGTTTTCGAAAATTAAACGCTATTTGGAAGGGGTGGGAAGCCAGTTTTGAAAAAGCCCTGCAAAAGGTGTGTATTTTCATTCACTGAGTCAATTCAGATCCTGACAAGTGCCAAATTTATGGCAAGTCCAAAGGGGCACAAATCCTGCATTTCTGAGCCCAGACCTGCAGCCGTCACAGGCCATTGCCTACTGTCACATGAAATATCTTCAGAGAACTTCCTTTAAAAAGAAGAACCCTTAAATGTATAGATCCAGATCTGAGTTCGCAGCAGAGATTTGTCCCTGCAGACAGCCATGCTTCTGGACATGAGCTGGCCCCCTGCAAAGTGCATCAGGCCAACTGACCTGCTCAGAGCAGCATTACCAGTCTACAAACTGGGATGGTCATTCGAGTCACACCAGAGATGCGGTTCCTTTTGGTGGCAGCCACGCAAGTTCCTTGCTTTAAAATAATGAGGAGTATGAGATGAAAGGTTTTAGTAGGACTAATAACTCCTCAGAAGCCATAGCTGTAAGTATTCTCATCAATGGTCTAACTCAGTTGTTTATTAAACATATTTTGACAAAAATATTTTGTCCAAAACCATATGTGTGGCCATATACTTGCTTGCTAGCATAACCCAATGCAGAGACATTTAATCCGTGGTCTCTGGATTACTAGAAGTCAGCTGAGCATTTGCTGATGTATTTGTCTGGTCACACAGCTCTCAAGCCAAAGTCAGTCCAAAGAATCAAAAATGTATCAACTGGTAGTGTATCAGGCCCAAGGATTTTGATTACTACATTTATTAAGTCAGCTCAAATTGGATTCAGCACTTCCCATACCAGTGATTGCTGGAGGTATCTTTAGAAAAGCTCATGAATGCAGTGCAGGTGGTCCAGAAGGCAAACATTTCATCAGGCTCTGAAATGACTATGAAGGTGGATATATTCTCACGGCTTTGAGATGTTTTCTGTTGCACTTTCTCCAGTGTTTGTTTTCTGTCTTGCAAATATGGAAATTAGGATACGGGGCTGATTCTATTTATTTATTTACTCACTTAAACATCAGTCTTGTATCCTAATTTTGATACTATGAAAACAAACAAGAACATCCTACCTGTCTTGTAATTGTTGGCATGTAAAGGAGCCATTTATCATACTTCCAAGAAAAAAAAAAAAAAAAAAAGAAAAAGAAAAAAAGAAAATTGCATCAATCATTTTAATTTTGCTGCTCCAAACATCCCTCTGCTAGGCATGATTCCAAAAATTCCTAACATTTCTTTTTGTTTCCTCTTTTTCATCCCGGCTGCATGTAGAACAAATTTCTTATGGGCCTATTGGCAAAGGAGGAATGCTTGATTTTCCATCCAATGGTGTTTCTTTGGAACAGTTCCTGTCAGTTTTTGTCTCATTATGTTTGTTTTGTTCCTGTTGTTTTATTTGTTTTAATCTTAGTAGTTCCCTACAGTCATCATGTAGTGTCTGTTTTCCCCTTGGGGTCCTGCACATGAGAGGTTGCCCTGAGCAAGGTGACATTCATGAGGCACCTGTAGAGTACAGTCAGCCTGTCTTTTATTCAGGCTTCATCTTCATTCACTTCCATCCACAGAGTAAAAGTTCTAAGCCAGGTTTGGACATCCGTGAGCCAGGCCAATCTTAGATCAGGTGTGGCTTAGAAGCAGGGCTGCATTTTGATTTTTGCTGCAACCTGTCCTTTTTGTAGCTAGGCTGGTTTTCCTTCATTTAGGACAAGTGATTAGGAAAGGTTCCCAGAGAGATGCTAAATATGAGAGTTCACCATTTATTTTCTTGCTTCTACACAGGAACAATATGCAAGTATATTGCCACAAATGAGTGGAAACAAAGCTGAAAATCCAGAAATAATTCTACATGTTGTAGCAGGTGTGAACATCCCTCCCAGGCCACCAGTCAGGTCTCTTGGGCTGCTAAAAGAGCTTGCTTCTTCCTTCTAGGTGAATCTAGCTTTGAATATGTTTTGGCCTCCAGATGTTAAAGTTCAGTTGCATTTAGGCATGGCTGAGAAGGGCAACGATGGGAGGGCAGAAATCACACCTTTCAACACCAGCTAGTTCAAGATGTGATCCTGTCTGACACAAGATAGTAATGCAGCTGCAAAACCTATCCATTCACCTGTCAGGAGCTCTTCTCCACTGCTGGATAAGTCATCAAAAAGAGGGCAAAAGGCCAAAGTATGCAAAACAGAGGAAAGAAAGCCCAAGAAATCCCATGTGAGTCTGGATGCAAGGAATAGGGAGGTTTTTGAGATGGAGATCTGTGAGGGCAAGTTCTTCAGAACAGCCAGCCTGACATCAAAGTTCCCTATAATACAAGTCAGTTTTACTAGGGTCTGTAAATCAACACCAAATCTTCCCTGTTAAAAACCCACCTTCTTTCAGGACCCTAGAGCTCTCGGTCCTTTATCTCAATACACTCAATATGAAGTACAGCTTGTTCTGTGTATTCCCCATGAGCTGAAGAGATGGACAATTAACTGAAAGGAAGCTTCCTGGGAAAGATAACACATATCACTTAGCACATGGCCCCAAACATCATATGGCTGATATTGTGCTCAGGGAAACTGCTATGCATTTATTTCATTAACACCTTGTACCCACATAGAAGCTGCAATGTATTTTGGCTCATTAGCTAACTAATCTTTGGCAGATGGTTCAGACATCAGAGTGCTAATTAACCTGTATTCTCTTTTAGAAGACAGAAGTAATTATGATTTACTTAGTGACAAATTCTTTCTGGAGCTGCACGCACATGCTTCCATTGGCTTTAAAGGCAACCAAAAGTTAGACTCTGACCACAATACTGTTACAGTAAAAAAGGGAAAATATTCAGCCATCTTCAAATCTACACCTTCTCCTTCTCTTGGACTGGTAGCAAGTTTGACTCCATCTGGATTTTGCTTTTTGAAGGCTAGATTCTGCCTGAAGGAGGCTCCCAGTCCTTGTGAAGGCTTCAGTGCTTGGATGGGATCCCAACAGGCAGAGCCATCGTGGGCTCATGGAGGTCAGCACATCCCTCTGGCTCACAGGCAGGCTTTTTCAGAATTGCAATGTAAGAAAACAGTCTCCCTGATGAAGATTTCTTGGTGTGGTACATGCACAAACTCTCTGAGATCGGACCTGCAAGGTCCTTGGGATTTTTAAGATTTGTTTTTATTGCTATTCAAGGTCTGCTGATGGAGGTTCAGCCCTCCATCTCTTCCATGCTTTTTAAAGCCCTCTCATGTTTGTGCCTTGCTGTGCTTAGCTTTTTTCCTCTTTCTCATGCAATGTCTGCACCAGCATTGCACCTGATACCCAGCATCCAGAAACAAACTGTGCCCATGTGCAGAGCCAGTCAAACTCACTGCTGCACATCCTGAGTCAAACTGCTCCCTCAGATGTTTACCACTGGTGTCAGTGAGATGTGTGTGAACACGTCTGAAGGCAGATGGCAGCACAGTTTGGGAGTTGCAGGCTATCCTAAATCCAGATCAC